>CM028131.1:795883125-797348750 GCA_016271365.2 Neoceratodus forsteri
CACTGAGTTACTTAGAAGTCTCTATCATGTCCCCCTCTCCTCCTTTCCTCAAAGTATACATATTAAGCTCCTTTAGTCTCTCCTCATCAATCAGCAGGGGAAAAAGAAAGGAGAACTGTGAACTTCAGCACTGAAAAGACACCTAGGCAGATGTTATAACATTAGTGAGAAGGTCAGTTGTGAGTCTCGAAGAGAAAGGGACAGTGATAGCTCACTTCACCAGGGTAACTCCATAGATGAAAGCAGTGGCAGCCCTGCAGCACTACACCTCAACCACCACTTGCTGCCATTTGAAGGACTCCTCTGATTGTTACTGAAAGTGACCATGTGTTCAAAAGCCCTCCTCCTTTAAGGAGACAGCTTACCATCTCAGAGAAATAAGCGTAAGGACAAATATGCCTCTACTCACCATGTTGTCTGTTAAAATAGCCAAAATAATTTCAGAAATGATAGCTGTTGACTGCTACCATATAACGTGGTTGAACATATAGGATTCAGGCGGCTGCTTGAGTACCTCAAACCTTGATATAGTATACCATTGCGGAAATACTTCTCGGCAACAGGATTCCCGATCTTTACGATGTCGTATGTAAAAAAATTAAGGCGTGTCTTGTGCAGTGCTGTTGGGAGGGTGGTGCATCTCACAACAGATATCTGAACAATCTGTCAGCCTGAACCCTTCATGTCTGTCAATGCCCATTGGGCATGTTTTGATAATTCACATGGGAGTGAGGACAGTGAAGCATCACAGTTTGCTGTTCTAATAATGTTTCATTTTCCATCTGAACATACCTCATACAACATCAGTGAAGCGCTCCAAAACCAATACAGCAATGGCTCACTTCATAGGGGCTGTCAGTTGGCTATATAGTTGCAGATAATGGGTACAATTGTAATTGGTCAAATGGGAAGGCCTTGGAGAAGGGGCTTTGTTCACATCCACTGCTTTGCACATTGCTTAAATTTAATAGTTCATTGGTTTTCTCGATGACAACAGGGAGTTTAAGGCTCTTGTTAGCACTGGTAAAAGAATATGCACTCATTTCAGTCAGTCAAGCAAAGCTTTTCACTTGTTTGAAAAATACAGCAGGAGCACAGTTTACCTTTGCATAGACTGGGAGGCAGTATAGTGCAATGGTTTAAGGCTCTGAGCTGCAAATCTGGAGACCTGGGTTTGAATCCCACAGCTCCTACTTGCATACTGTGTGACCCTGAGCAAGTCACTTAACCTCCCTGTGCTCCCAGGTCACACCTGTAAACAAGCTTTCAGCTTAGTGTGCCATTCCTGGTTAAACAACTGGAAAAAAATACTGATTAAAGACATTTCTACTGATGGTATTTGACCTTTTATATGTTCCAAAGGCTGCTGGAACAAAAGAAAGTTGTCAGGCAGTACACCTTAGAAAATAAAATTGGTGATGCAGACGTCTATATCATTCCACCACAGTGGGCCATGCTGGAGTTTCTTATTGTACTGCTCCGCCATTTGAAAGTATCACCAGGAGGTTAGTGCAAACACAGTAACTCTGAGCCAGGTGATATCCCTAATAAAATTGTAAAATTCAGATTGAATCTGATTAGGCAAAAGTTAGAGAAGCAAGACAGTTCCATGATCACACAGGCTGCCAGTGGTGCTGACACATGCAGGTTGCCCTCCAGAATACAACAAGATTTAATGAGACATATGATCAAAAAGTTGAGAAGATGACAAACTATGTAAAAAGCTTCATTCTGATTTCTACATTAAAGCAACAATCTTGAACACACGATACAAATCGAAGCAACTATTGAGTGATGATGATGACACTTGTTTCAACAGAAACAAACTAATTGACGAGAGTGTACTGTCATGGAACAGAGTACAACAGCAGCACCACATTCAGAATCTTCTTCGACACAGCAGCACAGCATCAGGTGGCCCATCTTCCACTGTTGTGGCATTTTCTCCCATTTTCTCCTCATCCACTGCAGCTGATTCTTCTTCTTCACCATCAGCCAAGCATGATAGTACTGTCCCAGTCACTTGGTTCAGCTTCATGTCTCTGGAGTCACTTAGAAGATGTTATTGTAACATCTTCATCTGCCTCTTGTAACACAGTCTCAGAACAGACCATTGTTGAAATGTACCTAGCAGAGCCCAATATTAGCTGGAAAGCTGATCCTTTGAAATACTGGCAATCCAAACAAAATATGTGGCCTGCTTTAGTAAACATTGCAATGAAGTACATGAATTGCCTCCCACTAGTGTCTGTTCAGAACGATTGTTCAGATCAGCTGGTAACGTCATTACTGACACACGATCCTTTGACACCAGAAAATGCTGAGCACCTCACATTTCTCAAAGTTATCATTCCTCACTTTAATTTCAAATATGCTACCTGAATAAAATTTACAGTAACTGCTCCGAGCAGGCCCTATGCACAAAACACTTGCAAGAATTTGTGCCTGTGGTGAAAATATTTTGTGAACTGGGTCTAATACATGAGGCTGCAATAAATTGCAACAAGTCAGGTCAGGACAGGCTAGGCCAGGCCACTATGATCACATGAGCAGCACAGAATAGGAAAAAAATAACAACATCAGTGGGTTCAGAGTCCAAATGCAGCAAGCAACTGCATTTCATGTCTAAACTTACTTGGTGGTACCAGGTACCACTATCTGATCTGTAAGGCAGGGTACTGCTGTCTACTACTACTATTACTTGCTGTCATCACGAGTCACGGTTATGAGTCAGGACAACTACTTGTCACTTTTTGTCCTTACTCCAGTCCTTCTCCTCCTACTACTACTACTTGTCACTTTGTTTGCCCTCAAAGTGATCCTGACTATACTGTTTTAATTTGCGTACAGTGCATGTAAGCTTAGCAGATGCCTGAAAGTTCAGAAACTGAATACTCTTTGTATATTTCTCACACCCCAGTATTTGGTTGTAAATACTTCACAGAAAAAAAATGCTACTAAATTGAAAATTCATCTACTTTCTCTGTGTGTGTGTGTGTGTGTAGTATGCTAGCCTGGTTACTTCTCACAGTACTGGGCTGAGATTATTATATTACTGTATTTTATTTGTGATACTTAAATTACTTGGCAGTGGCTGGCAGCAAGCAATTGTGGAACTAGGAAGGATGTCATTGTGTTGTGTGTCATCAGGTCTTCAGCTGGCAGTGGCAAACTTTTTATGACTGCACTGCACTTGACCAATCCAATGTGTGACTGGCTACCTGTCTGTGTGGTGATCACTAAGTCTTTCATTTTATTTTTCTTCTTTATGGATTTAGCATCCATTCCTCAGCATGTTGATCAGATTCAGTAGAAGTAGTTGTAGTACTAGAAAACATTACCACCTCTTGGACCTGGTAGTGTACCATGTACCACAGTACACTGGAGCATGCAAAGCAGTTGCATCATTCACATGGGTAGGGTGGGTGGGCCATCTTAGTGCTGCTCATTTGATCATTCATATCCATTTCCTTGGCTTGTTTGGCTCTGACTGGAACATCCATCATAATAATACCCACACAGCACCATTAATAAAAGAAATCTTAGCTGCCTGGCAGTGCCTGCACTGCTTGGTGGGTGCTATGATATACTGTAGGTATTTGCATCTGTCTGTCTGTCTGTCTCTCTCTCTCTCTCTCTCATCTCTCCCAGAACACTCATGTCAGGGCCCCGAGCATGATATGCCACCATCATAGGCCAGCCATGAAGGGCTAGTAGTGACAGATTGCTTTTTAATTTGACAGTTTTACTTTAATTTTATACAAATAATCATTAAATTATTTCCTTTGAGTCTCTGTGTCAAATGTGAGCAACTTTGGCCACTTTTATGCATTTTTCATATTTTTCAAATATTAGTTAATAAATCAGAACTAATCAGGATAAACCAGGACTTCACTGTGCGCTTGTTCTTATTTAATAAGGGTCAGTTTACGAATTCCCATCCCTACCATACACCCAGTATTCCCCAGCCCTCCTTACTGCCTTTTCACATTTAACCACCTTTAGGTCATCTGATATGATTACCCCCAGGTCTGTTCCATTTTGTTGTTGTAGTACCTCCCCCATTGTGTACTCTTCCCTGGGTTTTGTTTCCCAGGTGCATTACTTTGCACTTCTTTTCATTGAATCTAAGCTACCATACTTTTGACCATTCCTCTGACCTTGCCAAGTCCCTTCTCATCCTTTAACCCCCACCCTTGTTTTTCAGCCCTGTTGCAGATCTTTGTGTCATCTGCAAAGAGGTGTCTTTTCCTTCCAGCCCTCCACAATGTCACCTATAAAGACATTAAAGAGGACCGATCCCAATACGAAGCCTGCAGCACTCAGCTAGTAATCCCTCTTTTCTCAGAGTGGACTCCGTTTACTATTACACTCTGTGTCCTGTTTGTCCAGTCAATTTTTACCCAGGCTACCACCCTGTGACTCTCTCCCAGGCTGGCTAACTTGTTTATTAATCTTGTGTGAGGACTGTGTCAAATGCCTTGCTAAAGTCTAGGTAGGCCATAACCACAGCCCCTCCCCTGGTCTACTACTCTGGTCACCCAGTCAAAGAAATCTATTACATAGAACATATTAACATACTAACATGCCTGCAGAAACAGACACCCTGATCTAGCAATGTCTGCTTGATTGTGGAGCTAGCACGCTAGATTACAGCTGCCCCACCCCACCCTCCCTGTCCTTCCTGGTTGTCTACCTCCTCCTCACCTTACCCACCCTTGATCCCATGCCTTCTTGAAGCAATCAACATTCTTGCTTGATATCACCCTATGTGGTAGGGGCATTCACTTCAACATCATTCTCTCTGTGAAGTAATGCCTTATCTCCCTCATGAATCTTCCCCTCTATTCTCAGCCAGTCCCCTGGTATCTCTTCCGTTCCTTAGTTTAAATACCCTGCCACTCCCTCCTTGTTGATTCCCTTCAGGTGCCTGAAGGTTTCAATAACGCCCCCATCCCTCCTGTCCTCCAGGGTGTACATGTTCAGTTCTTCCAGCCTATTCTCATAGTCCTTACACTCCATCCCTGAATCATCCTCATCGCCCCTTCGCTGCACTCCCTTCAGCAGCTTGACATCCCGCTTCAGGTATGGCCTCCAGAACTGCACACAGTATTCCAAGTGCAATCTGACCAGTGACCTGCAGAGGGGCAAAGATCAGCTCCCTGCACCTGGATGTGATCCCCTCACTATACACTCCAGCATCATGTTCACCTTGCTGCCCCTTTCCTGCATTGGGCAGTATTGTTCATGCTCCTGTTACCATTACCCTAGGTCCTTTTCTTGATCAGTGAGCACCAGCTTCACCCACCCCAGCCAGTACACTCTCCTTGGGTTCTTTGTCCCAAAGTGCATTACCTTGCACTTCTTCACATTGAACCCCAGCTGCCACCTGTCTGACCACTCCTCCAGCTTGGTAAGGTCCTCCTGTAGTTGCTTTCAACCTTCTTCCCTGTCACTACTGCACCCATCTTGGTGTAATCCATGAACAGGCTAATCCTGCTCACCACCCCATGTGCAATGTCCAAGATGAATAGCCCAAAAAAACCAGGCCAAGCACTGAGCCTTGTGCCACCCAGCTCATCACTAGTCTAGGTTTAGGAATTCCCTCTCACCACCCCTGTTGTAGCCTACCACCCTAGCCAGTTAGTAATCCAGCATGCATCTTTTTCCCACTCCCACTCCAGTTAGCTTCCTCCTTGCTGCCCATGGGGCACTGAATTGAAGGCCTTGCTGAAGTCCAAGTACAGGACATCCATTTGCATGGGTCAAATCCAGTTCTCTTGTTACTCAGTTATAATACTGAATAAGGTTAGATTGGCAGGATGCCCTAAATGAATCCATGTTGCCTCCAATCCTGGACGTTATTGTCCTCAGAAATGCCACCAGCCTTTCTTTCAGTATCACCTCCATGAGCTTGCCCACTATGGATGTGTGACTGACTGGCCTATAGTTCCCAGCTCATTCCTTGTCTGCTTTTCTGTATCGGTACCACAGGCCGACCTCCAGTCCTGCGCACATCACCTGTTTCCAGTGAGGAGCTGAACAGGTCTGCTAGTCGGTCTGCCAGAACCTCTGCCATCTCCTGCAGCACCCTGGAGTGGGTATCATCCAGCCCAGGTGCCTTTTCCACTTTTAGCACCCTCAGGCTCTCTAGTACTTTACTACTCTCGACCCTGCCATCCATCACTTCCTCCTCCCCACCTCCCTCATTCCAGGGTGATATTGGTCCCCATTTTCCTTCATCTGACATGACCTTCCCACTATGAATCCATGCTGCCTTGGGTCCTGTGCCCCACTGACCTCTAGGTACTCAATAATTTTTCTTTCAGAGTGATTCCTTAATTTTCCTTACCACTAAGGTCAAACTAACAGGTCTGTAATTTCCTTCCTCTGCCTTGCTCCCACTTTTGTGGAGGGAATAACATCTGCCTTCCTCCAGTCCTCAGGTACTACACCATCCACCCATAATTTGTTAAAAGGGTTGTCAGTGATGTCACTAGTTCTCCCTTAGTTCTTTAGAATTCTGGGTGAATCCCATCAGGCCCCATTGCTTTGTCCATCTTGAGTTTTAGAAGTTCTTTCAGGCTCTTTCTTCTGTGAATGGGACTGGTATTGACCCCCCTATCCAGAGGGCTTCTATTGTTTGGTTTAGGTACCTCCCACTCCTCTTCTTTGTGAATACTGAGCAAAAGTATTCATTCAGGATCTCTGCCTTTTCACTGTCACTCTCTGTCCACCTCCCTTACATTTACTAAGCCTCACTATCCCTTCCTTGGTCTTTATTTGCTCCCTAATGTAACTATAAAAGGTTTTATCCCCTCTTAATGGAGTTGGCTATCTTTTCCTCTGTTTGGGTCTTTGCTGTTCTGACTGCCTTCCTGCTTCCTTCTGTATTAACTTATACAGTTCCTGTCCTACTCCTTCTATGATTTGTTATACTTCCTGAATGCTATTTTTTTTCCCTAACTTTCCCGCCACCTCTTTTGAGAACCATAGTGTTTTGTTTTGTTTTGTTTTGTTTATTTGTTTCACACAAAGGCTTGTTGTCTCTGTGATGGCGTTTTGATTTTTCTCTATTGTTCCTCTACCCTCCTTCCAGCTCATTTGCTAGTGCATTCCTTATGCACGCTCCCATTTGCAAAGTCAGCCCTCCTAAAGTCCAGTACCCTCACTTTTGTGTAGCTTGACTTTATGGCTGTGTTTATCGTGCACCACACTGTTTGGTGGTCACTTGTTCTCAGATGGCTACCCACTTCTAAATCTGAGATCCTCTCTTCGACCCCATTTGAGAGTACCAGGTCTAAGATTGCTCCCTCCTGAGTGGGTTCCAACAATAGCTGTCTGAGGCATGCCTCCTGTAGGGCATCAAGAAGGACCCTGCTCTTAGATATGGCTGCAGCAAGTGTGCTCCAGTTAACATCTGGCATATTCTAGTCCTTCATCAATAATATCTCCCTTTTTCTGCCATTCTAAGGATGCTTTCTATCATTTCCTTGTCCTTTCCTCACCCTGTGATGGGGATCTGTAAACAACACTGGTAAGGATTGTGGTACTGCTTTGTATACACTGGGCACATTCTAAGTGGTAACATTGGAACTGGGGTGCTTCATATCATCTTGGCATTTCTTTTTCTTTTGATAGTTTGTTTCTGGGTGGCACTCAAGTCCTTTTCAGTCAAAACTGTTTTAAACCATTAGGGCACAAATGTTCAAAACAGTTTGAAATCTGATGGAGGAGCATATTTCTGCCTTATCGTTTGTCATAGTTGGGAGATAACTTTGGAGAGAGGAGGCTGTGGTGTGGAGCAAAGTGAGCGTGACCGGACAAGAGAGTGGGCGAGTCTCTGAATGAGAGTTCTGGATGAGAGAGACCCCACGACATGGTGCAGAGTCTGAGAGGATTATATCCTGGGCCACAGTCTGTTTTGACTGAATTGCCAAGAATTCTTTTATACTCTGGAGGTGGTTGTTATTCGGAGGTGGTTGCGAAACGATGTGGACTTTAAATCAATTCTTGTCAGGGACAGCAGGGCCCTATATTTGTGGGTGGTTCAGCAACTGGAGTCTGTTTCTGCTAGAGAGGACCGAGTCTGGTCTGCCCAGGAGCCGGCTGGCAGGTTTTGCGTTTTCAAGGCCTTTTGCTGGGCCAGCCAGTGGGTTAGGCGCCAAATGAGGTGTCGAGGTTGTGGGGCAGATATTTCTGGCAGCAGCCCTCATAGATAGGCTTTCAGGCTTCTGGCATCATCAAGCAAAACTGGATTATTATCTGGAGGTTCCTGTTTTAAGAAATGTGCCTACAAGAAACTCACGGTCTGATCTTAAAACTTTTCTTTGTGATTTTTGTTTTGGGCAGTGAGAGTGCCTTTGTTTATTTTGGACCCCTAAAGTAGTGAGAGAGGCGTGGAGATCTGAACTTCATCTGACACTGTTTATTTTATTTTTACTCGCAGTGAGAGGAGGGGTACTTAAGCTTTATTTCTACATTTGATGGTCCTAAGTTCAGTCCATACAGTTTTAATCCTCCTTTCTGTGACCTGAAGTTCCTAAAGTGGGAGTTCCTTGTGGTGGTTCATTATCTCTCTCTCTCCTTGGATTCATATTTTCACTCAGACCAATCTCCTCATCAGAGACTTTAGTATTTGAATTGAAATATCAAAGTACTCTTGGAAGTGGCTTTATAGTTTTAATTTATTTTAACTTAATTTAGGTTTGGGTATATTGTATTTGGGCAGCAGGGTGGGAAGATTGGACTGGAGTGAGTGTGTGTTTGAGTTTTCTTTCCATTATTCTTTTTAAACTACTGATGTGCCAGGGTTGTTTTGGGGGTCAGGGAGGGCCAGGATAGTGTATGGGCATCCCTTCCGCATGATGTATGGCCCTTCACCTGCCTCCTGGTTTCTGATACTAGTGGAGGTAAGTGAGGTCATCGGGTGGCAACCAATCTGAAGCACACTTTTAACTGGATCCATTGCCAACATGTTTCTTGATGAGACTATCGCATCATTGGCCCGGCATTTGGCTCTGATTGTCTGGTGTTCCAATCTGAGGGGGCCTTCCTGATGCCTTGAAGGAGGCATTGGTAAGACCACTCCTAAAGAAACCATCCTTGGACCCGGAGGTTAGGGCAATTACCGACCTATCTCCAACCTTGCCTTTTTGGTGAAGATTGTGGAGAAGGTAGTGGCATTTCCAGTTGGAGGAGCACCTTGTGACTCATGAGTTGTATGAACACTTCCAGTCAGGGTTTCAAGAGGTATAGCACAGAAACTGCACTTGTTCAGGTGCAGAATGATGTCCTCAGGGCTAGAGATTGAGAAGAAAGACAATTCTTGTTCTCTTTCATCTCTCTTCAGCATTTGACACTGTGGACCATTGTGTGTTACTTGACCACTTCAGGGAACTCTGTAGACTCACTGTCACTGTCATCTGCTGGTTCGAGTCCTTTTTAACCAACAGGAGGCAACAGGTTGTGATGGGAATTTCTCCTCCACCCTAGAACCCTATCTTGCAGAGTACATCAGGGTCAGTGTTAGCGCCAATGTTGTTCACAGTGTACATGCTACCCCTGGGAGGGATCATTAGGAAGTATGGCTTGGGTTTTCATTGCTATGCTGATGATACCCAGCTATACTTATCCTTTACCCCAGGAACATCCAACGGTAGATGTGCTAAAATGCTGCCTTGCTGAGATCAGCGACTGAATGGCCTTTAGCTGGTTGCGACTGAACCCCAATAAGGTGGAGGGTATTGGTGGTGGAGTTGAACAGAACGTGTGATAGGATGGCCTCTGGATCAGAGACTGGACTTGTTCTGGGATCTGTTCCATTGAAGGCCTCCTCTAGGGTGTGAAATCTTGCTGTCATTCTGGATTGGAGTTTGATGATAGAGGCACAGATATCTTCCACCTTGTACTCCTGTTTTCTCCATCTCAGAAATATTACCAGGATAAAGCCCCTTGTTCTGCCTCTGGACCTCCCACTTTGATGCATGCCTTAGCTACATCAAGGCTTGACTACTGTGTCGCTCTACCTCGAGTGAGTGGGAGGATCTCTCTGCAGACTGCAGCTAGTGCAGAAACGCAGCTGCCGGTTATTTTCCTGGCAGCCAAAATTCTGCCACATTACACCAGTGTTGCGTGAGCTGCACTGGCCTCCGATCAGGTGGAGGATCCTCTTTAAGGTGGGTCTTCTCATCTATAAGGCCCTACCGGTCAGAGCCCTGGTTATCTGTTAGACCTTCTTGTACCTGCTGTCTCGCTCACCCTCCATTCCTCCTGTGGAGGCTCCTGGCAATTCCCAGGATGAGGTTGAAATTGGCTGGTGACAGGGCCTTCAGTGTTGCTGCCCCGTCCTGTGGAATTCGTTGTCCCTGGGGATAAGGGGCCCCTACTCTGGAGGTATTCAAGGCCCACCTATTGGCTCAGGCCTTTTTGGATTAAGTTGTCAATTTACAGATTTGATTTGATTATAGCCACTGGTAATCTGATGTTTAGTTTATTATCTATGGGTAATGTTTATATGAGCGTTAATTATTTATATGCTGATATATATCTCTGTGTGTTTTTTTATTGATTTGTTCCTGAATATGTCTACTTATTTATGCAGGTGCCCAGAGCCTCTGGGATTGGATGCCTTTTAAATAAATTTTGCCTTGTCTTGCCATTTCCTGTCTCCAAGGTGACCCACAGTGCCTCCTCTCCTCCTTGTTTACCCTTTAGTTCTGTTGCTTTTATCCCTTCCCTAATTTAAGAGCATTCCTCCTCCTCTTCTTTTAACCTCTCTGTCCTTCCTGTAGATTGTCTACCCTGGTATGTTGACATCCCTGTCATGGTTCTCTGTGCACCATGTTTCTGTGACTGCCACAATATCCAGCCCCTCTTCCATCAAGGCCACTAGTTCAGGAAGCTTGTTACCCAGACTATGGGCATTGGTACTCATCACCCTCTATTTTTGATGGCCTTACCCCTTTTAGTCCCATCCATACCCTTACTGCCTTTGCATTTTCTCCACTGACCCCTGTCCTGCTTCCTAGCAACTCTCTACTTTGGTGTTTACTTTGCTTACTACCCTGTTTTGTGGGGAGGCTGGAAATTCCTGCTCCTTTTCAGTGCCTCCCTTGACTAGTTTAAAAGCTTCCTATGAAGCACTAAAACCTATCACCTAAGACCCTGGTTCCCTCCTGAACAGATGCAGACCATAGTGCCAGTATAGGCCTGTACCCTCCAGGTGGACCCCTAGTCCTCAGTGAAGCCAAAAGCCTGTGCTCCACATCAGTTTTTCAACCATTCATTGAATCCCATTGTGCAGACTACCCTAGCCTCACTCATGCCATAGGCGGCAGGACCTCTGAGAAGGCTACAGGTGTGCTACTTGTCTAAGGCCCCTCCTCAACTCCACAAATTCCTCCTGCACTGCTCTGATCCCATTCCCAGCTAGGTAATTTGTCCCAGGTGAGCAATGATGTCCAGCTCCCTCCCATGCAGCTGCTTTCACGATCCTAAAGATTCACTTCCTGTCCCACCAAGACATGGTGTTGGGAGGCACCTCACCTCCTCCTCCTCCCTCCCTCCCTCCATCCTTTCCCCAGTTCCACCCACTAACAATTGAGTCCCCAGCAGGGCTGTTTCCTTCCCCTGTGATGTCTCATGCCACCCTAATTTGGGTCTCCATTGTGGAGGTTCCTAGTATACTCCTTGGTCTTCACTGTGGGTGCCTCCATAGAGGAACCATGCTCCACCAGAATGGTGTATGAATTGTGGAGAGGAACAACTGGAGGAATTTGCCTCTGTTCCACCACCACTCTCCCGAGCCAACTGTGCTCCAAACTCCACTTTCCTGGCAACCTCTGGAGGCAGTGGCGGCAGCCTTGGTGGTCCCTGGGTGGAGGAGGAGGTTTCTGTGCTCCTTGCCAGTTTGGCTGGGAGATGGGCAACCTCCTCCTCAGAGCAGAGAGGTGCCTACAAATAGGGGCTTCATTGCAGCCTCCAGAATGTCTCTCAGAAGACTGCCACCCCAGAGCCAAGCCTGAGCCCTTCAGAAACTAACAGCTACAACTCTGACCCACCACCCCAGTGAGTGCTTTCCTTCCTTTCAGCAAGACAACCTGCACAGCAATCTACCAGAAAATGTACTCTAAACAAAACATTCTCAATCAAAGAAAAATAAAGCAGTTGAGTCCAATAGCTATGATGTAAGCATCCCTGACACAGTCTTATACAACCTGGTGGTCTGAGCTCTGAAGGCAATCAGAGAAAACCAGTTTCTACCACCTGAGGCAATGTCTGTGTCAAATACACAACCCACTAACCTGCACTAGGACTTACAATGGAAATTCCTCAGCCCAGTGAATAGTTCACAGTACCAATAATAGTTTGATGCAACATTTCACCAAAATACTAGTCCACAACAAGCCAGCTGTCATAGAAACATAGAGTTGATGGCAGATAGGACTGCAAGACCCATCCAGTCTGCCCATTTCTTTTTCTACCTTATAAACGTGCCATCTGCCTTTGCTCTGTCAATGGCCTATCTATTCAAACTCATCTGTATTGCTCCTTATGCCTATCCCATGCCAGTTTGAAGCCCTGCACTGTATTTATATCCACCACTTCCTGAGGTAGGCCATTCCATGCATCCACCACCCTTTCTGTGAAAAGAACTTCCTCACATTACTCCCCTTAATCGACCTCCTCTAATCTCATGCTGTGTCCTCTTGTCCTGCTATTTTTCTTATATTGAAACATGTTAGACTCTTTCACCTTGTTAATGCCCTTAAGGTGTTTGAATGTTTCAACCATATCACCTCTCTCCTCCTTTGCTCTGGAATACATATTGAGCTCCGTTAATCTGTCCTCCTATGTTTCTGATGCAGTCCCTGCACCATTTTGGTTGCCCTTCTCTGAACTGCCTCAATGTAGTTAATAATAATAATAATGTGCAATCTACATAAAGGACTACCTCACCTGTCTCCCTGGGTCTTATCCCACCACAGAAACCTCAGTGCAACTCCTCCCTATCAAGATACTACTTGGTGCCCAAAACAAAGTCCTCACGATTGCTGCTGTCTATATCCCACAAAAAGATCCTGATTCCGCCTACAGGCTGTCCTCCGAGTTCATAAGTACACAACCTTCTGACGTCAAACTCCTTCTCCTTGGGGTCTTTAATATAAATTGGCTTGCTCCTGATGCAGGGTCAAACAAAGATGCCATCCTAGCAGCAAATTTAACACAAGTGGTAAACTCCCCTACCAGGAAAAACTACAAATCAGGGACCAGCACCCTCATTGACTGGATCCTTAGCAGCCACCCTACCCATATAACCAATGTAAGTGTTCTCCTGACTCACTCAGTGATCACTCTCCAATAATATGTACCTGGACAAATAAGTTTAATAAGCCGCCTCCAAAACCATCTATAGCAGAGTCCTACCTTATGGCAACCTTACTCATCTCAAGTCCTGTCTTAGGCAGATAGACTGGTCCTTGATTTACAAAACTCAAGATGTTGACCTAGCCCTTGATTACTTTATTACTACATTCAAAACTGCCTGTGACACCTATGCACCAGTAAAAAGAGCAAAATCAAAGCACCCACAAATCCCTGGCTCACGGCAAAGCTATTGGCACAACTCAAAAGTAGGGATCACCTCTGGGCCACTGCAAGAGCTACTGGCACTCTGTCAGACATTCAAAGGTATAAACAGGCTCACAACCACTGTACTAAACAGATCCGCTTGATGAAGAGCTCCTACTTCAAGAATGCCCTCTCCAACTCCTGGGACGAAGGGAAATCCTTCTGGGACAACATAAAGAATATCATGGGTCAGCAGTCCAAATCCTTTCCTACAATAATGAATGTGGATGGAACCACTACATTAGACCCAGAGATCATTGCAAACACCCTAAATGATACATTCATGGACCTTAGTGGTGTCCTCTCATCTGATTTCTTTACTGATGCTGACCCTCCAGTTTCTACTTCTACTACTGCCTCTCCAACCAAACCACCCTTCCATTTCAAACTAGTAAAGGCACATGAAGTCTATAAATATGTAAAGAAGGCCATTTCTAAGTCCCGAGCAAGCAGCGACACTATTGACCTTAAACTTCTGTCCTCACTCTGGAGGAAGTACTGCTCCCCTCACAAAATTTTCAATCTCTCCCTCTGCTACAGCCAATTCCCTAGGAAATGGAAGGCTGCAGTTGTCCTCCGGTGCACAAAAGTGGTGATAAGTCACTGCCTGGTAACTATTGCCTGATATCAATACTACCACCTCTCTCTAAGGCCCTTGAAAGCTTGGTGGCGGACCAACTTTCAGACTACCTGGAAAAGCACAACATCCTATGCACTCAGCAGCATGGATTTAGGAAAGGCACAGCACATCGACTGCCCTACTTGAATTCTCAGGAGCAATCCACAATGCCATGGACAAGGGAAACCTAACTGGAGCAGTCTACATTGACTTAACCAAGGCATTTGATACAGTTCACCATGGCCTACTTATCAAACAACTTCTATCCCTAGGGCTCTCACAGGGTCCTGGTGACTGGGTAAAAATTACCTTGCTCAGCGCTCAATCTGTAAAAGTAGCTGGAGTTCTCTCAGACTCAAAACCGGTTCACTCAGGAGTTCCCCAGGGATCCATCCTGGGCCCCTCCTTTTCAGCCTTTTCCTAAACTCCCTCCCCAAATCCTGCCCTGAACAATTAATCCTCTATGCCGATGATGCCGTGATTCTTGCCACATAAAGATCCGAACCTCTTAAGCCTCAACCTTCAGCATGCTTTTTCCAAAGTTGAGATGTGGTTCCTTGAACATAAACTGGTTCTAAACCACAAAAACTAAATCCATGCCCTTCTCTAACCCAGAAACAAGAAACGGCAAGTCCCACTCACCATTAATACATACCTGGGAAATACCCTTGAACAAGTGCCAATTTTCAAATATCTTGGAATCAACTTTGATCAAGGCCTAACCTTTGCAACTCACATTGATAGTACAGCAAAACTATTAATCAGCGAACTGGGATTCTGTATCGGAACGACAGCTTCTTACCCATTCTGCATTGAGGATTGCCATCCAATCTTCTATCATCTCAGTCGCTGACTATGGCTTAGTTATATACGGATCTGCCACTACTACAGCACTTAGTCGCATTACAATATCGCTAAATAAGGCCTGTCAGCTGCTCATTGGTGCACATCAACGTACCCACACATGTGAACTCTATGCTGACTCAGGTTGGTTGCAACTCTCAAACCGAAAGTACCTACCGCCTGATGGCGAAAAAATCCACTCTAGGCCTCACCCACCCTGTATCCAAGACCTGTTATGCCTGAGCGCTTAGCACCCATTTTACCAGAAGATCAGAACACCAGCCTCTCCAAGTCCCCGATGCCGGACTTCTCAGGGACAAAGATCATTGCCTCATCGTGCCCCCAGCTGGCTAAATGTCCTCAGCACTCATATTACTGCCTCCACCTCTCTAGGTATTTTCAAATCAAGGCTTTTCTCTCACCTTGCCACCTCCAGCTCCTGTGACTGCCCTGATTAAACCTCCTATTTTCTCACTACCCACCCTGTTCCGTTATTTGACAAAGACATGTTTGGGAAACCTTTTCTCCTGCTATTGTCTGCTCCCCACACCTTTCACTTAACCTCTGTTCTGGACTTTTCCCTATTTGTTTCTCCTAATCTGGCATGACATCTTTCTTGTAATAATAATGTGATTATTGATATCTCATGTCCTTTTGCACAAGTGATTTGATATGTATTTGTATATGTTTTCTTGCTCTTGACACAACACAAATTGTTGTGTTATCTATGTAACCTTTTGTACTGTACCTAATTGATGTGGAACCTTTGTAAAAGAGCCTCTGGCTCAAAGGTAGCAATTCCTAGAACAATAAACTAAAAAAAAAAAAAAAACTAATAATAATAATATTTATTTATAAGGCACCTTTCCAATTCCAAGGTGCCTAACAATCTTAAAACAGTTTATATAAATCCAATAACAAACAATATAACCACAAATCATCAACAATCAAAGAAAACTTCAGTTATCCAGAAAAGCTCTTTGCCACAGAAAGGTTTTAAGCCCTTCTTAACTTCCCCTACAACTGTGCACTCCCGTAACCGACAGGGTAGAGGAATTCCAAAGGGTGGGAGCTACAAAAGCAAAAGCTCTTGAACCAGACGATTTCAAATTCACACTTGGAATCTCTAACAACCCTCCTCGCCGAGCAGAGTGATCGACAAGGGAAGAAAGGAACCAGGAGTTCTTTCAGATAGTCCAGGCCCTGTCCATGTAGGGCATTAAAAGTCAGTAATCCGACTTTAAAGGTGATCCTCCACCGTACCAGCCAGTGCAGTTTGTGCAACACTGGAGTAATATGGAAGGACTGTCTAGAACCTGTCAATAAGCGTGTCACTGCATTCTGCAGCAGCTGCAGGCAATGGTTTCAACCCCGAAAGCCCTAGGTATAGGGAGTTGCAGTAATCCTAGAGCGAGAACACAAAGCGTGACCAAGGTCGGAGGTCATCAGACGTAAACTAGGTGTCTAACCCTAGCAATATTCCTAAGATAGTAAAAGGAAGTCTCGACGACAGCAGACACTCACTAATGCAGGGTCAGTCCATTATCAAAAACCACCCCAAGGTTGCACAACCCGTTCAGAGGTCGTAGAGGGACGCCACCCAGATTAATTCTGGATGGCACACCAACACCGACCCCCTATCTGGTGGCCCGTTCCACAACCAGTACCTCAGTGTTTTCCGAGTTCAACTTCAGCCAGCTAGAATCCATCCATGCCTGGATTTCTTTCAGACAGTTGTTAAAGACCAAGAGAGCTCCATCCTGGTCAGGTGCAAAGAAAGATAGAGCTGGGTATCATCTGCATAACAGTGAAACCTCAGCCCATACCTTCTAACAATGTCTCCAAGGGTAGCTATATATACCACAAACAACATTGGTGACAGCACGGAACCCTGAGGCACCCACATGACAAAGCAGTTGGGCCGAGAAAAAATCCCAGACACAACTCTTTGAGATCTCCCTGTGAGAAACGAGTAAACCATCTGGGGACTGTCCCTGACATTCCACAGATATGCCTCAGGCATTCTAGCAACACCATGTGGTCCACGGTGTCAAAAGCTGAAGAAAGATCGAGAAGAACCAAGATGGAATGGCTCATCTGATTTCGCCATCAGGAGATCATTGAGCACCGAACCAGCGCAGTCTCGGTATTATGTCTCTTACAAAAACTGAATTGAGGGGTTCATAGATGTCATGGATGGTCAAATGGTCCTCCAGCTGTGCCTCCACTACCTTCTCAATCACCTTCCCAGCAAAGGGAAGGTTAGAGATCGGTCTGTAGTTTACAGTCTGGGTCCAAGGTAGCTTTCTTCCAGAGTGATGTCACCACCGCCTCTTTTCAGGGCTAGGGAACTCTCCAATTCCAAGGAGCACCAGACTATCTGTGCAGGGACTCGCATGATGTCACTACAACCCAAAATTAGGGAGGTCGGTCCAGGGTCCAAACTACAAGCACGTAGGGCACACACTCTGGATTATCCTCATGACATCCATAAACTCCAGTTGACTGAAGGCACTCCAGGAAAACTGAGGCACAGTGACCACGTACTGATTAATGTCCTTGTGAGTGTGGCCTCCAGTACTGCACACAGTACTCCAGATGGGGCCTAACCAATTGCCGCCTTGTAAAGAGCATTATTACCTACTCTTCCAACTTGTGATACCCTACTAATACACCCAAACATACCCCTAGCCTTACCTACTGCTTTTAGTAGTCTGCTTGATCATTTCAGGTCATCGGTGATGATGATGCCCAAGTCTCTTTCTTCCCTTGTGACTGCCAGCAACTCCCTCCCAGCCTTTAGGTGGCTTCAGGATTTCTCTTCCCTATGAGCATGATTTTGCATTTCTTTTGCGTTAAACCTCAGTTGCCAGTCTTCTGTCCATTTTGCTAGTTTATCCAGATCTCTTCTCATACTGCACACTCCATCTGGATCATCTACTCTGTTGCAGATCTTGGTGTCATCTGAAAACAAACAAACCTTACCCTACAGTCCATCTGCAATGTCACTGATGAAGATATTGAAGAGGACTGGCCCCAGGACTGATCCTGAGGTACCCCACTTGTGACTTGCATTTCTTATGACTGTATACCGTTTACCACCACTCTTTTTGCCCGTCAACCAGTTTGACACCCAGTTGACCAATTTCTGACCCACCCTGAGCCTACCCAGCTTATTAATCAATCTTCTATGTGGAACAGTATTGAAAGCTTTGCTGATGTCAAGGTAGGTGACATCAACTGCTCCCCTTGATCCACCACTCTGGTTACCCAGTCAAAGAAATCAATGAGAATAGTTTGACAGGACCAGTGTTGGGTAAGTTAACTTTTTCTGTGCTTTGAAACTTGTTCCAGAAAGCTATGTATAGTCACTAGCAAGGATGGAGAAGTACTGGAAAAGTATACACCTTGCAGTTACAATTACTTATGTCTTTTTACAAAAGAAATACGTAACTGTAACTGATTATGCTTATTTGAAGGTAACTAGTAACTAACCTATTATTTTCAAAAATGTAATCTGTTATACTTATTTATTATTTTGTATACAAAGAAATAAGTAACTATAATTGTAAGGTGTATTACTTTTTCTAATACATCTCTATCCATGCTAGTGACTGTACAGAGCTTCCTGGAACAAGTTTCTAAACATAATAGAAAGTAATAGAAAAGTAACTTACCCAACACTGGACAGGACCTTCCTTTTGTAAACCCATGCTGTCTTGGATCCTGTGCTCCTACGGATTCCAGGTGTTGCACTATCCTTTCCTTAAGTGCCTCCATAATCTTGCCCACTACTTAGGTAAGACTGACTGGTCTGTAGTTCCTGCCTCCTCCCTACTACCACTCTTGTGGAGCAGGATCACGTCGCCTCTTCTCCAGTCTTCTTGGACCACTCCTGTGCTCATAGACTCACTAAACAGTTCTGATAATGGCTCTACTAGTTCCACCCTTAGCTCCTTTAGTACCCTGGGATGTATGTCATCAGGTCCCATTGCCTTGTCCACCCTGAGCTTATCAAGCTCTTGTAGGACCCTTTCTTTTGTGAAGGGCTAGTGCTCACCCCCTCCCCACTGTGTCCATGGTGCTGAGCTGTGGGCCCTGCCCTACCTTTTCTTCAGTAAATACTGAGCAAAAGTATCTATTTAGGACAGATGCTTTTACATGGTCCTCCTCCTCACACTACCCTTATCTCCTTTGATCTTAGCAATACCCCCTCTGGATTTTTCCTTTCACTTATGTATCTATAGAAAGTCTTGTCACCTTCTTTTACTGTTTGTGCTAGTGTTTCCTCAGTTTGGGCCTTTGCCTGCCTTACTGCCTTCCCTGCTTCCCTTAGGGAAGTTTGGTATGCCTCCTATCTTCATCTTGCTGTGTTCCTTATATTTCCTGAAGGTCAGCCTTTTGACTCTGACTTTTCTGCTACTGTTTTTAGAACCAAAGTGGTTTCTTTCTTCTTTGCATTTCCTTTCTCTCTAACACAATGGGATGTTACTTCAAGTATTGCATCCTTAATGCTTGCCCACTTTGCCTGTACCCCTCATCTGTATTTCTTTTTGCCAGGGCTTGCTTAACTCTGTTGGCCATCTTATCAAAGTCAGCTCCTCTGAAGTCCCATATTTTTGTCTTGGAGTGGATGATTTAGTTGTAGTGGCCATTGAACCATACCATGTGATGGCCACTGGCCCCTAGTTGACCTTTGACCTGGAGATCTGTGATCCTTTCCCTGTTAGTCAGTACTAGATCTAGGATAGCCCTGTCTCTTGTGGGTTGTTGTACAAGTTGTTTGAGGCCTTCCTCCTGCAGGAATACACAATGTGTTTAGTTCTGGCAGATGTTCCTGCTGGTATTGACCAATCTGTATCTGGCATGTTGAAGTCTCCCATTAACAGAACCTCCCTTTAGCTGTTGTGTTTTGTATATCTTCTAACAGTAATGTGTCTATGTCCTCCCCTGGTCTGGGGGCCTGTAGACAATGCCAGTTCTTATGGCTGTCCCATTTTCTGTTTTCAGGGTGACCCACAGTTCTTCTGGCTCCTTATGTGTATTGTGAATTTCTGTAGCTTTGATATTTTCATTGACATACAGGGCCACTCCACCCCCTTTTGCACCTCAGTCTCTTCTGAACAGTACATAGCCAGGTACTGAAGTCTCCCAATCAATCTATCAATCAATCAAATCTTTATTTATCCAGGCGATCACCATTGAGCAAGCTCATTTACAAGGTGGACCTGCTGTTGGCAGGGAAAATTGTACAGTTACATATAAATATACATAATACAAAAGGAACAACATGTTTACAATACTGATTGGAGCAGAGTATTTACATTCCAAGTCACATATACAAGAAAGATATACATAACACAACCTGAACGTATATATATATATATATATATATATATATATATATATATATATACAGTTTCCACAGGAGCAGGATGTGTATGGATGTCATATACAAACCATAGAAGAAAAAAGATATTTATATTCCTGTCCAGCAGAAACATGTTACAGGCCTGGATGGAAATTCCTAAGCTATGGAGGTGCACATAACAGTGTAAGCCTTAGGTAAATGCTGCAGAAGGGGGTGGTGAATAAGAGGGATGAAGAGGGTGCTAAGGGCAAGTGGAGCAGAGGAGGGGGAGTATTAGTGGCAAGGGCTGATTGGATAAGCAGCTCGGACTAGTGTTGAAGAAGAGAGGAACAATAGTCAAGCTGCTAGAAGCGATAGAAGCAATTACAGATTTCAGCAAACGTTTTGTCATAGAGGGTCTTAAAGAAGGCAGGACTGACAGGTGAGCTAAGTCTCAATGATTTTGTATCCTATTCCAGAGAGTAGGAGGGCATAGCTTATGGCGGCCCTTCCAAAGCGAGTGTTGGCCCTTGGGACATTCAAAGAAATCTGCGATTGACTTCTAAGGCATAGTTCCTAATATGACTAAGGGGAGACAGTCAACAATGTATCGTGGGAGTTTGTTGGTAAGTGGCCCTGGAGCGTCCACAGGGCTGCATTTCTATAACACCTGTATTGAAGGGAGGGCCACCATATGGCTGCGCATAAAAGAGCAGTGATGTGTGGAGTATGGGAGGCCAGTTATAAATCTCAGTGCTCTATGATATAATACATCCAGTTTTGCAATATATGAGGCAGGGCAATGGCCATAAATGAAGTTGGCATAGTCAATTAATGAAAGAATGTAGATTGGACAAGCTGTCTTTTTTGCGTCTGTGGTCTAGAGACATTTAATTCTGAAAAAAGACCAAGTCTCTGCCTCAGTTTTTCAGCAGTTCTTCTGTGTGTTCCACAAAAGAGAGTTTGTTGTCTAGCCAAATACCAAGGTATTTGAATTTAGTCACAAATTCAAGATTTTCTCCTAATAAGGTAGAGATTGATGGTAATGAACAGAGCAGAATAAGCCACTGGGACTGATGGTGAGAAAGAATGGCCTTGTTTTTTTGCATTTAGTAGTAACTTCTTGCTAAGGAGGTGGTACCCAGAGTATTAAAGTCAGCTTGTAACTCAGTGCAAGCAGCTTCAGGAGATTCCCAGCTTAAGTAGAGCACCGTGTCATCAGCAAACAACTGACTACTGGCATCTTTGATGCCTCGTCCAAGCTGTTGATATAAATGGCAAACAGTAATAGGCCCAGTATGGAGCCCTGGGGACACCTCTTTTTATCGGTTTAAGTGGAGAAATCCTCCATCAGCCTTAATTTTTGCTGTCTATCAGAAAGGTAGTCTTGGAACCATCCCAGTGCGGTTGAGCCAATGCCTATAGTTTTAAGGTGGAAAGGAGCAGGCAGTGGTCGACAGTGTTGAAAGCCTTACTGAGGTCCAGAAACAAGGCACAAACACATTTTTGTTGTCTAGGTCCCATTGCCAACTATTAGTAACTTTTGCCAGTGCCATAATTGTACTATGCTTAGCTCTAAAGCCAGACTGCATTGGGTTGAGTAGTCTAGCATTGTCTAAGAAAGATCTCAGCTGTGTATCCACAATTTTTCCAGAAGTTTTGAAAGTATGGGGAGAAGGGAGATTGGTCTATAGTTATTTAGGTCACAGGGGTCCCCTGCTTTAAACAGGGAATGACATGAGCAGTTTTCCATGCCTTGGGGATGGAGCCTTGTGCTAGGGACAGATTGAATAGGTGTAGCAAGTATATGGTATGCTATTTTCAAGAAATATGCATCGAAGGAGTCGGCCCCAGCACTTTTTAGTATCTAGTCGAGAAGAAGATCTTCAACTTCTTTTATGGTGGTAGGTGAAAAGGAGAAGTCCATGTTATTGCTACTTGGTTCTGAAGGCTGGGTGTTGGTCTGAGGAAGAAGGCTACTTACAGGTGCATTATCAAACGCCAGGCCAGCAGTGGCAAAGTGATTGTTGAAAGCCTGCAGTATCTCTAATTTATTGTTAATGATAATATTATCAGTGTTAATTTTGGAAGGAAGCACTTCCTGGAGAGTGGTCAGATAGCTCTTTATGGTGGACCAGAACTTGGTAGGGCAGTTTGATGCAGAGAGTAGCTCGGTTTGATTAAAGTTGGCTTTGCCTCTCTGACCAACTTAGTACAGACATTTCTAGATGCCCTGAAGAGACACCAGTCTGTGTTGGCATGAGATTTAAGAGCCTTTTTCAGAGGTAATCTCTTTGAGTAAGGCAGCCTTCAGATCCAGTGAGAACCAACGACAGGTTCTGGCTTTTATTAGTGCTCCCAAGTGTGGTTACTGGTAAACCACGTCTAGTTAATTGCTACTATGTCCAGTTTAGCCTCTGTCATTATTGCCTGCAGGTCTTGGAACTTGTTTCCCAGACTGTGAGCATTGTGTACATGATTTTCCATTGGTCAGATTTCAGTGTGTTAGTTGGGTGAGGTCTGGTGTTTCCACTGTGCATTGTATGGGAACGGGACCTTTTCCTTACCTTGTGATGGAAATGAACTGCAAACATGCTGTCCACAAGGGAAGAAAAAATATGCAGTATTTCAATTCCTCTGGGTTTAAACTCCCAATCTACAAAGCAGTATTGCAAAGCAGTATTGCAAACTCCTTCTTGAATCAAAAAAATAAAAAGCAATAACAAGTGTAAAATTTAAAGTAAGGTACACCTCCTCAGATGTGGGCAAGATTTTGTTTCCTGCTGATTCCAACTTCACTATTGTGTCTCCTTCCCAGCTCCCAGTTGTTTAAAATCAGCTTTAACCTCCAAGAAGATTGGCCTTTCTGTCTGAATCTGCTACACACTTGTGACCTGTAGTAACCTGATCAGGTCTGGAAGGCTCCACCCAAAACCATTAGCTGACAATACCTATGATGTAAGCACAGCCTTATACTACCTGGTGGTCTGAGCTCTGAAGGCAATCAGAGAAAACCAGTTTCTACCACCTGAGGCAATGTCTGGGTCAAATACACAACCCACTAACCTGCACTATGACTTAAATGGAAAATCCTCAGCCCAGTGAATAATTCGCAGTACCAAGAATAGTTTGATGAAAAATGTCACCAAATTACTAGTGCACAACAAGCCAGCTGTCCACAATGGAAGAAAAGAATGCAGTATGTCAATCCCTCTGGGTTTAGACTCCCAGTCTACAAAGAAACATTGCAAACCCCTTATTGATTCAAAATAAATAAAAAGCAACAGATGGAATCACTTGTCTAGTGATAGAACTGAGACTGATCTTGTCTAGCACAATAGCAGCTAACACTGCTCTTATCCTAGATAAACTGATGGCAGATATTAATGCATGGAGGACTAATCTTCTCTCCCTCTGGGGCAAAGTGAACACACTAAAACTGATTACCATTCAAAGATTCATTATATCTTAGGCAACCTACCACTGCCACTTCCCACTTCATTCTTTAACACTTTAATTTTCAAGATGTCTAGGTTTATCTGGAGCAGGAAACCTCCTAAAATCAAAGCGCAAACACTGATGAGACCCTGGAGAAGGAGGCTTTGGTCTTCGAATCTTAAAGCACAGCACGAAATGATAATTCTGACACAAGACATTTCCTGTCTAAAACACGTTCTTTCTTCTCCACCACCTAGGTGAATTGAGTTGAGCTTTTCCAGGCCAATCTGCCCTGCCCACCTGCCCTTATCTTTCCAGACTGGAAAATAAGCTCCAGACACCCAGTATTAAGTTCAGCAAAATGGTCTGGTCTTGCTTTGCCTCTGCTGCAGACTGGGCCCCTAGCCCAAATTGGACATGTACTATATAGAATAATCCTCTTTGAAAATTGGTAATGTATCAGGGATCAGTGGGCACAACAGGAAATACATGAGCTGGGAGACTTGTACCACCCCACACAGGAGTACTATACTCATTCCAGGAGCTTTCAGATAAATACTCCATCACCACATCACACTTCTGGAGGTACCTCCAGATTGGGAACCTACTGAAAACTAAAGTTTCTAAAACCTATGTCATGCATAAAGCCATCCAGTCCTGGACAATTGGCTGGAGGCAACTCTTTGACTAAGCCGATGTCCCATAAACTAACCACCCTCTGCTGCTCATATACAACCCATCCCCAATGGCAGGCCCAAGAGAGGCTTGGGAAAGGAACTTGATGTACATATTCCCAAACCGGAATGGGATGCCATTCAGCCCTGAATCTACGAGCTCTAGGAGATACAAGTGAAAACACTCCAATATAAAATTGTACATTGAACGTATTGGACCCCACTGTGGATATGCAAGATGGGCTTAGATCTCACACTGCAACTGCTGTTGATGCTTCTCACCTCAAGAATCCTTGTCCCACATCATGTGGTACTGTCCCTTACATGAGAATTACTGGGACAAGGTATGGAATACTTACAGAAATTTTGTCAATCTGCCAAGAGGTAAAGATCCCAAGCTTGCCCTCCTGTCCATCCACCTCCTGACTCTACAATGTCTTCAGTGCAAGAGATTTGGGCTATAGGGGCTATGGCAGCTGCCAAAGAGAATCATACTGAGACAATGGAGGAAACAGAGCCCCTAACACCTCTGAGCGGCTCAACCTGTTATCCCTGACAGCTAACTACAAGAGAGTTGCTCATGCAGCAGTAGGCTGTGCCTCCATTACCACATGATTTGGGATCCCTACCTACAATGGAAGCACTATCTCCATCTACCCTGCCTCCAGATAGATGAGCGCACCTTTGCTCAGGCCTAAGACCTAACAACTTCATCAAACCAAATAGGTGGTCCCTGTACCTGCTCTCTGTGCTCCACTTATCCCAACTGCTGATAGCTTAAAGCCTCCCAGATGATCTTACTCCCCATATGTTTTTATATCAATATTGGACCTTGACCTTTCCACTACCCTCCTCCCCCCTTCAATTGCTGATGTAGGGTAATCTCTGTCAAATGCATAAGCTAACTTGATGGGTTACCACCTTCACCAGGATCGATTAAGTACTCTCTTTTGTCAACAGATTTGACATCAAAAGGTTGAAGTCTTAGAACTATAAAAGCATTGTTAAGGATTCCTTACTATGTATCTTGATGTATGTAATTCCCTGACACAAGTTCTGTTTTATGAACTGATACGTGCATTGGTGCCAGAACAGTCTGAAAAGTGGTAGGGCCAAGGATGTAGGTGTAAATTCTCCCTAGAAATAAATTAACATGACTGCAAAACTGGTAGGGCCACTTATGAAAGTGGTAAGGCCATGGCCATAGAGGCCCCTGTTCCAGCACCTATGGATGTATGTCACCGACATTTTGTATGTTTTGAAAAACTTTGAAAATCAATAAAAACTTAAATGGAAAAAAAGAACCAGGAAGTGAGCATTGTCTCTGAGATCTTAGTAAGTCAGTCCTTCACAGGTTTGGTACCCCAGGAAGATACACTCAGACCAAGGCTGAAACTTTGACTCTGAGATATTTCAGTTAGTGTTCAAGGCCTTAGGGGTTAACAAGACTCGGACCACTACCTTGAGGTTACAGTCAGATGGCATGGTTGAAAGATACAAATGGACATTAGAAGTGCAGTTGACTGCATTTGTAAACCCCATCAGAAGGACTGGGACCACACATCCCAGTTGTCTGATGGCATAATGCATTGCAGTTAATGAAGGCACCCAATATACCCTGGCTCACCTTATGTTTGATCATGAATTGAGGACACCAGTGAGTCTTTTTCAAACCCAACCCAGGAGCAGAGGGCTGTGACCCTAACTGCTATAGCTGTTGCTCTGAGAGCTACCCTGGAGAAAGTGTACATGTTCACTAGGGCAATCTAAGGGTAGCCTCAGAAAGCAAAGAGAATGTACAATATATGGTCTAATGGGGAATCTTTGCTAGGTGCAGTAAGCGGCTCTAGGTGAGACCCAGTCTGGTTTTATAACCTACACTGAAAGATAGGAAAACAAAAACTCCGGAACCCTTGGGAGGGGCCATGTATGGTGCTGGATAGGATAGACAATGTGGTTTATCAGCTACAACAGGGACCATGGACAAAGTCTAATGTAGTTCATATGTGCAGGTACCAAGGGGAAAGCATCATTTGGTCATCTGACAAAGATGGTAAAGTGAAGTATGGAAAGTCAGAAGAATGTCCTTTGGGGTGGGGGTGGAGGGTTCTGCAGGTTCTGTAGGTAACAGAACTCACCTGGGTAGTAACATTTGTTATACATGAATATAATGCTTGTCTGTGGAGAGGGTACTATTATGAAAATAGTAATCCACTTACCCTATGAGGCTCTTCCCTCCCATTGAGTTAGTCAGTCATCCTCTCTCCAAGGTGGTCAAGCTGCAAATGAAGGATTTACTGATGTAACTAAGGGACTAGTCACTACTGTGATGTTATGTGACAACATATGAAGCTAGGGCATTGATCCACATAAGGGCTACATGACTTGGCTGATGATATCATTTGATGTCAACTGAAGCTAGGTCTTGGCAAATAGGGGCCAGTGGCTTGGCTTGGGATTTATTTAACCATAATTAACAATGCCAGGTGCACTTATCCTGAGCAATGTAAAAGCAGGGCTATTTCACTTGGCAGTCAGTCCTGTCTGACAGCCAAGCAGTTCTGCAGCAGTAGTGCACTGTTTAGAAAGAAAATGTGAACAGAGTGCTTGAGGCTCTGACATTACCTTATTTATTCTCTTGAAAGAGATTCATTCACAAATTTATTAGCCACAAAGCAGAAAAAGTAACATTTCAAGCTGAATACAGGTTACAACAGAATATCTGTCCTAGTGCGGTGAGACTCAGATCCCGGTGCTTTAGCTTTAGCTGAGCCTCAATCAAGGGATGTAGCTTGAGGATGGCATCACCACATTAAATACTGACAAATTATGACATTAGTGCTAATAACTAGTGCTCAAGTGCAATTACAAAAATAGTGCATTCGAGACAAATTAATTAAAGTACTATACACAGGGATACTGTCAAAAAGGGCAACTTTTGAAAGTGCCATCCACGAACCAGTGGAAGCTGTTTTTGAGGTGTTGCAAGTCTAGCGCAGTGGAGAAAACTAGTACACGGTCCAGGCAAGGGCCAGAATCAAAAAGCAGAAATGTATCTTTCTGCAGCATTTGGCAAAGTTCTTCTGGAATTACCAGGGTGTCAGCATCAGCACATTCGGGGGGTGGGGGTGGGCAAGCATCAGCCCTGAGATTACATCAAACAACTCACTTCAGTAGTGGCATGGCAGGTAATTGAGAAGAAACTGCGGGGCATAGTTCAGCGACACCACCAGTAACCATCTGGTGTGTTGTCTAATTGCTGTTTGCTGCCCATTCTTTCATGGATGCAACAGCCTCCTTGACTGCAACCACTGATGGGTCAGGGACATGATTGTGCTCACCTAATTTCTTGAGCACTGTCAGCCCGTTTAAATGCAGTCGTGCTGAGCAGTGTCCCTTATTATACTCCAAGCACTTAAAGTGTGACTTGCTGGTGTTGAATCTTTCTCGTTGATAAAGGCACCCATCTAGAATGGCAAGTTCTCCTCCTTTCTGACTCTTGACAAACTGCGCTTCCATGACTACTGGCTGCTGCACCCTAAAACTATCTGGAATAAATAAGCATTCTCAGCATGGCTAGTAAATTGTGGCCAATGAATGGACAAGAGATTTACATATAAAAATACTTAATGTAACTAATGCTAGTTATTTTCATTGTATGCATATTTCTATCAATGTGACATAGTGCCGTAATGATATTTTAACCTGCACTATTATGATAGCGCTATTTTAACATGCGCTATTCTGGTTGCGTGATCATAACTGGATGCTCTATACACATATATTTAAATACTGCTCATTTTCAAATCTAAACAGTGATATCAGTTAAATTCAAGAGAGCTCAGATATCATTTTAGTTAAAGCTACTCAGAAACCATTGTAGCCAGCCAAGGATCCTGTCTCCAAGAATCAGTACCAGCCAGCTAGGAGTCCGCCTCCAAGAACCACCTCCAGCCACCTACAGTTCCAGCAACCAACATCTCCCCTGCCTACAGCTCCAGCCATTTACAGAACATGTTCTCATCATGATCGACCAACCAGGCCAAGCAACACCTTCAGCTTGCTAACTGACTGCTGCTTATAAAGGTCTACTTTATAGCTCCAGTGTCTGCTTTCTGACGTCAATGCTCAGGGTGGTGAAGCAAACCTGTTTACAACAGTATTAACAGTACAGGGCCTAGCTCTAGTGAGCATTTTACATAATGCACTGTAAAATACACCACAGGTCCATTTGGCATCTGGTTTGTACAGGGCTCTCCAGCAACTGGAAAGAGGTGATGCACTCTCCTTAAGGATAACTGGATTAGGAAATTAGGTATGGAATTAACAGATGATTAGTGGAATGATTCTATTCTAACACCCCATAAATTAGTGTATTCTCATTGGTAGAGGGAGTTTGAATGGAAGGGATGGCTCATGATTTTAGGACCCCAGTGATACTGTCCAAGTATGTTTCAGAGATTGATGGGTCATGCTGGCACAGGTGTGATGAATCATGAACACATTTAACATATGTCATTTGGGATTGCACAAAGCTTCTTGACTTTGTGTTTGCAATCCTGAAGGCCCTAACGACTTTTTGTTATTGCTCTGAAATGTGGGAAACTTCAGGTTATCTTACTTTGCTTAATGAAGAGTGTCTAGGTATGATTGAGGGAGAGCTATGTTGAGTTCTTGTGGTGGCAGTAAAGAAGGAGTTACTAAATAGTGACTTAAAGGGAAGCTCCACCACAGCTTTATGATGGAAATGATAACGCCAATCTATGCCATGATCTGTGGCAGTGTGATGAAAAATGGCACATGTGAGGAATGTACAGCATGCCAAAATTAACATCATTTGTACTGTAGAGGACTTGGGGGCACTAGAAGGGAGTGGCTGGTGGAACAGTGAGGAATGTATGCATAAGAAGAAACATTGTTAGCAGAGACAGGAGGTAATTCTCATGTTGGCTAGGGTGCTAGTTAGGCTACATATGGAGTACTGTGGTCAGTTTTGGAGCCCACACAACAAGACAGAGAAAACAAGAATGGAGGTGTTGCAGAGAGAGCATCAGGATGAGTTGGGATCTCAAAGGGTTGGACTATAATACTAGGCTGAACAACATGAATTTGTTCTCACTTAAATGGAGGCGGTGAGAGATGATATAATATTTGATTTCAAGGCATTCAGGGACCCTGATTTGTTAGGTCTTCATGCCAAAGCAGGTGATCAGACTTTAAGGAGATGGCTACCAATGAAGAGAATTGTTCAAAACTAAGAGAAAGTACTGGTTTACACAGAGGTTGTGGAGGTCTGGAAAAGAGTGCCCAAAGATATTGTGGTAGTGCTAATCTGAAGCCTTTAAATGGAATCTAGACAATCATATGGAGGAATTCAGCATTTGTTTGTATAAAACTCTGTTTGGAAGTCGACGATCTAGAAGGGCTATTGCTTACTTGCCTGAAATACTCATGAACCTATAAGTAATGACCAATGGAGGTTTTCAATAAATTGTGGTGCATATGATATTTTCTGTCCCCTAAGCTGTCCTGGAGGCAACCAAGATTGTGGCTAATGAAGCTGCCTTGAGACAGAAATGGCACTGAGTTTTGTCATGTGTAAGATCATAACATATAGAATAAAGTATGGGGTGGTGTTTATAATGAGAAGTTTACACACACCCAAGGGGTTAGATGCTACATAAACCCCGAGACCGATGCTTTAGGGGTTTCTGAAAAGCATCTAACTACAGGTGTTATGATTAAACTTTACCTATGAAGTTCACGTGATGAGCTGAAAATTTACGCTTTATGAAATTCACAGAGTTTTGGAGCACTCGAGCTTGATTCATGTGATTTGCACAAAATTGTCAGTGAAATTCACCTTTTTAATGCAAAGTGTGAATTTTACCGGCAGAGCGCGAAATTTGCAAGTGAAATTTCATGCTCTGCAGCAAAAGTTGCAAAATTTAGGAGTGAATTTCATGGACTTCATACACCTCTACACCTAACTCTGAAAGTGTGTGTAAACTTCGAGTTACACACACCACTCCATAATTACACATTTAACCTCATATTTAATTTATGTAATTGCTGGGTTTTCCTTTTTGCCACAGCAGTTACATAAAATAAAAAAACGTTCCTGTGCCGCCGAGGTCTGCTTAGGTTTGAGTGCACGGTCCACGGAAGTCATTTGTTTATTTTAACTTTTTATTATTGTTGCTCATGCCTGGAGATGTTTTCTATGTTTTATTTTTTTTTGGCTTGTACAGTGACTTACACCAACTCCAAGTGGCAGTTCCGTCTGCTGTGGAAAGTCGAGGCAGCAAGTAGTCCGGGAGAAAAGAGCTGCAGTGGACCATGCACAGAGTGAGGAAAACTGTGCACTTGTTTGCCATAATAAACACACCTTTATTACAGCAAATAACACCATGGTTTTCCTTTAGCAAAAGAAGACCCAGTTATTATATATGGTTTCTAAGGCATTGCTATCTGTTGTTAAGAGTTTAATCTATCCAGTATTGTAGAATATTTCCTTCTGTTTTCTGTGCTATACTACTGGAAAACATGAATAAATGTTTGAATAATAAAATAAAGTACATAACTAAATACTTCCACTAGTGGTAAGCACATGAATCTGGCAGGGAGTGCCAAAAAGAGGTCCAAAGTACTACTTTACAAAAGGTGGTGGCAGAATGGAAAAGCTTTCTGATAAAGTTACATATGCTGAGACATTGGGAGAATATAAAGAGGATGGGACAGGCATACAAGAAAAGTGAGGTTGGATACAATGGGGGCAGGGCAGAGCATGGAGACTGACAGTGGTTTACCCCATTAGATATGCAGGGAAAGGTAGAGTGAATGGGCACCTATGCCTCTTGCTGCTGACATTTTGTATGTTTTTATCTACTATATGGTTCTAGGTACAGTGGACTGGTGGTGGAGACTGGGGTACTTCCAAGAGAAGATCTGGTGTAGTAGCAGGTTTGAGATAATGGGCAGGATTTTGTGAAAGCGTGGTGCAGAGCTGCCATCCAGCCTTGCACCACAGCACTTAGGTTCTGGCGGTGTGTCAAACCCTTCACCACAACTGCACACAATTTTACAATCTCTGGAGCAGTATTGACAGTTTCCCAAATCTGACACCTTGCCCTAAATATCTGGCACAAACCCACAGGATTGCTGCAAGTTAGACCAGAACAAGTTGACCAACATGCGGCAATTGTCACATGATATAAATCCCATTAGATTATCGTAAGCCCCATGTGCCATATCGCTGGCACACTGGGGCTTCCGCAATCTAAAGCATTTGAAAATCCTGCCCAATGTCTTTTGTTGCCCATTGCACAATGGCATGCCTTCAGATGGTATTGGGCATTGCAGCGAATATGATATATGAGCAAATAATATTATCTGATATAATATAATCTATGAAATGATAATATAATCAGATATAGTATAATAAAATAAGTAAGCATAAAAACAAAGAAACATAGGCAAGGATAACAGATGAAGTCCTAATGGCCCATCTTGTTTGCCCAATTCTGTCTAAGTTTGGGACAGTGCCTCTGTCAGTCCTTCTGCTCCCCTAGTCTGTGCTCCCCACATACTATTCCATGGGCCTATCCTATCCCTTTGAACCTCCCACTGTTTCAGCCGTTTGACCACCTTCAGAAGTTTGTTCTGTGCATCACCACTCTTTCTGTAGAAAAGTACTTTCTGACTACTTTTTTATTTATTTTATTTATTTATTATTATTTTGGAGTACATCTTTGAGCAATAAGTTTGTTTGCAAAGCTTCCACTTCAAAAGAAACTTTTTGACTTCCTTATAGTTTTAGGGAGTACCCTTGGTACTTGTGTTATTGTTTTGTGAACAGCTCACTGATGTTCAGCTTATTTATTCTGTGAAGGTATTTGAATATAATTTCATCCTCTTTCACTTGCCTTCCAACATGTTGAGAGTCTCAAGTACTCCTTGTAGAAACAAATACAATTTGATATAATACAATCTTATATATGAAAAGATCATATAATCTAACATAATTATATATGATAAAATAGTATAATCTGATATAACATGATATGAAATTATATGATATGATATGATATCTAAGAACATATAATATATGATAAAAAATATATTATTTATTTATTTACTGTATGTATTTATTTATTCAGACATTTCACCAGGAAAGGCATACTGAGCTTGTAACAGCTGATTTACAGATGCATCCTGTGGGGATGGGGAAGGCAAATATATAGTACCTGTTAAGTACTGTACCTACTCTTGGCTAATATCATGTAATTTGTCCGCCTTTTTCTGGGCTCTGCACTTGCTGAGTTTGCTCTCCAACTCTGATAACTGTACAGGGGTAGTTAAATAGTAACTGTTTATTTAGGTAGTTGTCAATAATAATGGGAATTAGCTAAATCTTTAAACCTTAGAGAAACAAGTCCTATAAGCTTGCTGACAGGGAAGACTAGACTGTGAGTTCAGGAGATGATATCGTCAGCAGCTGTTCACTGAAACTGGCTTTTTGTACAGGTAGTGAAGTCAGGGATACAAAATAGCTCGTGACTTTGAAATGAAGTAACACAGAAACCTAGTTTTTGGTACGAGGCTTACTGGGGTATGCTTATTCTAATTCTGCAATGTAATATTTTAGGCCAGAGTCCCTCTTTAAGCTTTGCACAAATTGTTTTGGACATTTCTACTGGCCTTTAAATATTGCTATGGTGTTCAGAAAGTACTGCCTAAATTAATGTTTCTCAACATTTATTTCTAACTTGTGCTTATCAATATTTCACAGTTGCCTCTGCTGCTACTGTTGTTTTGAATCACTATTGCTGCTACTCTAGATTCAGTTACTAACCTGTACTTTTCAGATATGCTCCTTTATTATCCTCTCCTTCTCCTTTTTTGTTCACCTTTTCTTTGTTCCCCTACCATCCTTTCCTCCCTACCTTTTTCCTATCTCATCCTCCCATCTCCCCCATCTTTTCATCCTCCTGCCTCCCCACCTCTCCCATTCCCCAGTTCCTAATCCCCTCCTTCCTTCTCCTGTCAGCGTGGTGTCAGCGTGGCTCAGTTAGTAGCATAGCTGCCTCTGGACCAGAAGGTTTGGGTTCTTGCCCACAGCAGGATTGAACTTGCACCTAAAAATTGCTGGCATCTGAGTACAATGTGGGGTGCTGTACTGCTGGGGTGTGCCGTCCTTCAGATGAGATGTTAAACTGAGGTCCCTTCTGCCCATCCTGGTGTTGTCCTGGTGGGTGTCCAGGTGGAAGATAAAAGACCCAGGGCACTATTTGCAAAGAGCAGGGAGCATTCGGTGTCCTGGCCAACATTCCCTTCCCATAAACTGTTCATGCAATTATCCAGGCTGTGTGTGGGTGATGATGTGCGCATATGGCCGCCACCATTCAGTCACTTCACTACCAGTCTAGCATTGCTTGTAAAGTGCTTTTGATACTGTGTATGAAAACGCTATAAATGATGATTCTCTTCTTCCCTGCCTCCATTTCACTATGTTCAGATCTCTGCTCCCCCCTCCTCCAGCCACCCATACTCCCCTTACTACCCTACACGGAGATGGATCTCTGTCCTCTTCAACTCTTTATGTCATTGCTGCTTTTAATGGCAGGGAATATCCTGGCCCTCCACTCCCTCTCCTCATGCCTCCTCAAAGGCAGATTCAGCTCAACCTAAGGAGCCTCCTCCTAAGACTGACCTCCTACAAGCGGTCATGGAAACCTCCAACCGGACATAAGTATCATATTGGAATCATGGCTGTACACTAAAATCCTGAATAATACATCTCCATCTCTGGGTACTGCCTTGCTAGACAGGACCATTCCACTAGTGGTGGGTATCACTATCTACATTTCCTCCCACATCCAATTCACCCCATCCTCTCTCTCTCTCCCGTCTGTCTATGAGCTTGTACTCCTAATGCATTTCTTCTTTCTCCTTCCCCATCTTCCTAGTGAGGTCTGACTTCCCAGGCCTCCCCCACCTCCTCTATCTCTGACCTCTTCACCACCTCCTCCCATTCTTCTTCTGGTGAATAACTCATCCTAGAGGTTTTAATTTGAATTGGCTTTCCTCCTCACTCCAAAATCCATCATGATGCCATGCCTCTAAATCTCACTCAGCTGATCACTGACCCCACCCATCTCAACCACAAATCTCTCAAACACACCCTGTTGGACTGGGCCCTCACCTCCATTCCCATCAAATTGTTGCAGCTGGCACTCTCCTGGATGCCCTCAGCAACCACCACATGATCTACTGCATTCACAAAATCCACCAACCCAAAGCCCCTCTCAAACTCCTTCTGATCCAGTTCTTTAGGCCTTGGATCTGTCTGCATTCCATGAGGAAATGGCTGCAACTGATTGGTCACCAATCTCAACCTCCAGCACCATTGATTCTGCCCTAGACCACTTCAGTTCCAAATTCTTCCATTTGGGATTGACATGCCCCTAAGGAAAATCACGGTTACAGGCTCCCACCTCCCTGGATCTCACTGAACCTTTAGCCTGCCTGCATGCAAGGGACCTAGCTGGAAGGCACATAAGTCCTCATGCCCTGCCAGACTTGCATAAATATTGTACCTTCACTGCCTGCACCAGAGCCACCAGGCTAGCTAAAGCAGAGTATTTTTCTCTATCTTTTAGAACAATATCAACCACCCCTCAAACTTCTGGAAGGTTATCCATGCCCTATTTCGCCCCAAAGCTCAGCTCGCTATCCCAGTCCTCAAGGTAGTGATACACCATTATGGACCCTCTCAGTGTCCAATGAATTCAACATTTTCTTCACCTCTTGTGCCTCCTTCCTTACTTCCTCCTTTAATCCAGTGTCTCTGCCTCCCTTCTCCCGAACCTCCTCTCCCTAACCACCCTTTCTCCTTCGCTCCCTATCTCACCTTCTGCTTGCCATTAAGCCTTACTAGCCCTCAACCCTCATAAGAGTAAGATCCCTCACGGCTTGACCCCAAAACTCCTACATCTCGCTGCCCCTGCCATTGCATTCCCTATCTCATCTTCTATACTTCTCCTTTTCCTTTGCTACTGTCCCCAATGCCTGAAGCACACACAGTTATTCCTCTCACTAAAGGTGGTGACCCTCTAACCTAGGAAACTATAACCCTGTTTCTCTCTCCCACCCTGGCCAAACTCCAAGAACACTTGGTGCTATCTCAGCTTTCCCCTTTCCTTGACTCTTCCTCCTTCACCACTTACCAGTCTGGGTTCCAAAGGCAGACCCAGAAAATGGGCATGAGCTGGGTGTGCACCCAGTCATGTCTGGGCCTTGTGGGGTTTACATCCAGAAGGACAATGGTCTGCCTCCATCTTATTATTTACTAACTTCTACTCCCCTCTTTAACCTCCATCCACACTTCTACTCCTTCTTCAATGTGGTCCTGAAACCAGACATGCCTGGGTTTGCATCCAGCCACAACCAGCCCTGTGGGGTCTGCATCCCAAAAGTATGATGGTTTGCTTCTCCATCTCTACTATACTCATCCTCCTTGTTTTCCCCTCCTCCTTTCCTATTACTTGCCACACTATTGCTCTCACCTCTGTGCCCCTATTCTCACTCCCCTCCTGCCCTGTATTCCTTACTGTCCTCCCTTTAAAATTGTTCATTGCTCTGTTACTATGGGACATGCTCCCAATACATCACATCATGACTCAATATTTATTTCCACTATTATTTAATCATGTATGAAGTTTTATTTTGCAAATCCTCTGTTCTTGTCTAGTCCATATGCCTTTCTATTTGTACATAGCTGTTTCAGTGTTATTTAATTGCTGTATGTAGTTTTATTTTGTGAAACTTGTTCTGTTGTGCAGGAGGCAGTATAACACAGTGGTTTAGGGCTCTGAGCTGCAAACCGGGGAGACCTGTGTTTGAACCTACAGCCCCACTTGCATACTGTGTGACCCTGAGCAAGTCACTTAACTTTCTGGTTCTCCCAGGTTGTACCTGGAAGGAAGATTCAGCTTAGTGTGCCTTTTTCTGTTAAACAAGTTCCCTTTCCTTGTAAAATCAATCATACTTCCCGTTGTCCCCTTCCCCTAAGGTCACATCTGGAAATTAGCTATTTTGGTTCAGTGAGCTTTTCCTGGTGAATCTTTTCAAATAAATAAATACATGTGTAAGTGAACATACATAATGTAAGCTGCAATAGTAACACAAATAGGTACTATAAAAATGCATACTATAGACAGGAGTAAAATTAATAATAGTGCACAGTCACAATTTACAGGTAGATTATACAAGGCTATAAAAGTAAAAATCGGTCATAAAACAAATAAGGTGCAAGTTATAAATGGTGCAGAGAGCAATGCCAGATAGTAGTAGGTTTAACATCACCAAGACTGCTAAGGTGTGAGGTAGCAAAGCCAGTGCATGATGTAGGCTCAGATGCACAATCTAACCAAAATAACTAGAACGAAAAACTGATAAGGCATGATTATTCTTGGGTGGTTAGAAGTTGCATACAGCCAAGAGGAGGGCCAGGGGAATGTCAGCAAGCACAGAAAGGTTAGTGCAAGACTAGGGATCAGGAACAGTTGCAGAAGGGGTGGTAAGGACACAAAGAAGAGATATGAGTGAAGAGAAAGTCAAGGCTGAGAGGGTAGACAGTTTGTTTTTATGTTGGCTTGCACACATGCGCAAACAACATATTGGGATAATAGTGCTTCAGAGTTGTGTCAGTATTGTGGTGAATCCAGGGGATGCTTTTGTCGGTGTGTCCCTCAGCTGCCAACCAGTGAGTATGCTGCCAATGACAGCAGTTTCAGAAAGTGCCACCAACTTGAAATTAATCTGCCGCTGAAATCAGAGACAGGCTCACCATTGCAGCGGCAGATCCAACATGCCTCCATTATGTGCCTTTCCTGGTGAAACATTTAAATACAAATGGTGGATCCTGTTGTCCAGTACACAATCCTGACATTGGGGTGACCAATCACCATGTCAACATCCCCTTCTTAGTGTGTCTTTCTGGTTAAACAGCTTCCCTCTTCTGCCACCGGAATGCCCCTCCCAGTGTCAGATGCACCCCAACCCATCTATTTGGCTTGCTGACATTGTGGTGCTGGTGCCCAATCCTGTGTTGGCATCCCCTCCCTTGAATTGTGGCACACTGGGAGCCCACCCCAGTGTGCCAATTTATTTGTGTGTGTAAGCGCCAAGTGATCCGAACCTGTAAATAAAGAAACCTTCCTAGCAATCTGTATTTTCCCTGTAAAGCAGCAAACGGTCCACCAATGTCACCCTCGTCCCCTCCCCCATCCCCACCCTCCTCTGTACACCCACCCGCACCCTCCTCACCCATACTTACCCTCCGGAGGTCAGAAGCCACTATCTTCTCTGAAGTGGATCGTCTGCACTCTTCAAAGCCGAACTGCGAACTGAAGAAATGACAGTAAGCTTTATAATGGGGGTTTCAACTTAAGCTGATATCTCAGCAATTTTTGGAATTTTGGCCCCAAATTTTCAACATGGGGTTCTTGTTCCCCACCTTGTAAACATGTAACTGTGATTTTGTTTCTCGGTCCCGAAGGTGATTTTGCGTTGCTGCATGGAATCACCTTTTGGGACTGATTAACTAAACAACAGTGCCACTGCTCATGAGGGAGGTCCCAAAAGCCCATGTTGCAAATTTAGTGAAAAAATTCCAAAAATGATTGTGTTACAGCTGGCGTTGCACAGTTTCTATGCATGCTCATAACTTCGCCAGTTTTAACATTTTCACCCAGATTTTCAACATTTCCATTTTTTCATACCTCCTTATGAACAGTACAGCTGTCATTTTTCACATCCTGCACAAAACATGTTTTCGCACCTGTGTTGCACAATGAGTTACTGTGCGAAATCAACTTTCAGGACAGATTATCAAAATCACAGTGCCATTGTTTATGAGGAGAGGTCCCAAAATGCCCATGTTGAAAATCTGTTGAAAAAATTCCCAAAAATGACCACGTTACCGGTGTGCATTGCGCGAGTATCTATGACATGCTCTTAAGTTCACAAATTTTTCATATTTTCTCTCCAGATTTTCAACATTGCCATTTTTTCACACCTCCTCATAAACAGTACAGCTATCATTTTTGCATCTGCCTAAAATGTGTTTCCACCACTCTGACTTCCAATGGCACTATTGCTGTCAAAATCACCATTCAGGACTGAGTAATAAAATGATAGTGCCACTGCTCATGAGGTGGGGTCCCAAAAAGCCAATGTTGAACATTTGGAGTGAAAATACCAACAAACACCTGGGACATTAAGGTTTCCAACCATGCACCCACCCTATAGAGACTGACAGGCATCGGGTAGTATCTTGGATTTATTGACCGTAATATTCATAGCATTCTACCCCCACCCTACAGCAACTGACAGGCATTAAGGTGTGCTTTGGGTTCTGTTGCCCTAACATTCACCCATTCTCCAACATTGTACCTATCTCAGCTTATTTCCTTATGGAATGGGGTGAGCATAAAAGCCAGAGACCCTAAAGTACACTGCAACACCTGTTGGTGTCTGCAGGGTGAGGTGAGTGAAATGGCATAAGCATTATGGCCGATGACCCAAAGTCACACTCCCAAAGCCTTTCAGTCTCTGCAGGGGGTTGGCATTAGTTCAGTACTTCACTCCTACTATTGTTATGCATCTCTAACTGCTGTACTTCCAATGCCAATGCCAACAAGCCAACATTTGGCATTGTTAAACACTTGTTTGTTTGTGTCATTGATTATACTGTAAGCATAGTAAGCAAAATGCTTGTTTTCACATGTGACCAGAATAAAATATACATACAACAAAATTTACAGTTAACAATAAATACAATAAAAATTATTTACAGATAAAAATGCCATGCTAACTCATTACAGTGACAAGTGGACATCGATCCATACCAAGAAATAAAATTCCTTCTAAAAACAGAGACAGTATTGTGTTGTGTAAGATTTGATGGCAAATTATTGTACAGTTTAACTGCATAGTATGACAAACTCTCTTACCCTGCTGAGTGTACCTAAATGGAACAACATACAAAGGTGAAAGAGATTCCATAGAATGAGTATTTCTTGTGTTCTCTAGAGAGGTGAAGAGGTCTTATATACTATTAGAGTACATATCCAGAGCCACCTCTGTGCATAAAAGTAGCAAGTTTAGCATTGTTATGGTCTTCAAAAGAAAGTGAGAGGGAGGACCAGATTTAGGAAAATGATACAAGAAGGCAGCTTGATCATGGAAGTTTTCTTGGGGTGTGGAAGAGGGATTGGGAAGCAATGTTCTGAAGTGGTTGGAGAAAGAAAGGGAGGATGAAACAAGGGTGGAGGTTGGGGAGAGTGCCAAACCAGAATTTGGAGATGAAAGTGGCACAGTGTATGAGGCATCTAACATCAAGGGAAGGAGTGAGAGGAGAAGTACAGACAGAAGTGGTGTGTACAAGGGGTAGTATAAGGCAAAGCAGCAAAAGAAATGGAAGACAGGGGCCAGTCTGGCAAGGGTTGACTTGGATCTGTGCTGTACACTATTCACTGTAGCCAAAGTTGGGAAGGATTATCTTTCTGACTAGCTCCCTGCAATCAGGAGAGGGATACTAGCCTTGTTTCTATACAGTGCACCAGTTTGGGATGAAGCTATGGTGGACTACATTAATGTGCACCAAGAAGTCAAGGTGCTGGTCCAGCCAAATCCTGAGGTAATTAAAGCAGGGGACATTGGCAAGTATAGTGCCATCAAGGGTGTGAAAGGACAGGAGTGGAGAGAGTCTGAAAAGCCTCTGCTGGAAGCCAAAGGTCATGGAGACAGTTTTCTTCATATGGAGGGACAGATGATTTGAGAGGAACAAACAATGAACTTCATCAAAAACCTTTTAGGGATTGATAACAAGATCAGAAGCAGAGGAGCCAGAAGTAAGCAGCACAGTGTCATCTATGTAGATGTGGATGGATGCAAAGGAACAGGCTGATGTTATGTCATTTAAGAATATGGAGAAGAGGATGGAGCCCAGGACAGATCCTTGTGGAACACCTGAGCATATAGGGAGTGGAGGAAAGAGTGTCTCCAATTCATGCAGCCTGTGGCCTGTCCTCTAGGTAAGAGTGGAACCAACTGATTGAGGGCAGAAAGCCCCACTGCCTTTAGCTTGTCCAGCAGAAGGGTGTGTGTCAAGGTATTGAAGGCTTTGACCAAGTCAACAAGATGGCAGAGGTGATCTGGCCTGGTCCATACCAATGAGTTGGAGGAGGTAGGTAGAAGTGAGTAGAACTTCCTGAAACCAGACTAGAAGGGAGTGAAAAGGAGGAGGGGTCAAGGAACAGGGTGAGTTGTGAGGACAAGTGTTCTTGGAGCTTAGCTGGTGAGAGGAGGGAAATAGGCACATTTCCAGAAGTGGAAGGATCCTTTGGGAGTGGGATGACAGTAACCTGCTTCCAGGCATCAGAGACAGAGGCAGAGGAAGGAGGGGAGTAAGGAGGAGGAAATAGAAGTCAAAGTCAAAGTCAACTTTATTTAAAAAGCACCCCAATCCCAAAGGCTCTAGCACAAAACTATACAGTATGTCATACCATGTACATTAGAGTTAAAAATATCATACATATAACTTAAACCCAAAAGCCTGCAATAATAAAAAGGCCTTAAGATGACTCTTAAAGGCCTCTATAGTGGGGCCTCTCTCACTTCAAGCGGCAACGAGTTCCAGAGAGCTGGAGCTGCAACTCCAAAGGATCGATCCCTGCTGATTTCAACCTAGCTCTCAGAACTGTGAGGAGGCCACCACCAGAGGAGCGGAGATCCCAGACAGAGGTGGACAGTACCAGGAGATCAGAAAGGTAACCAGGGCCCTGTCCATGTAGGGGTCTTATAGGTGAGAAACCCCACCTTGAACAAAACTCTCCACCTGACAGGCAGCCAGTGCAATTCACTCAATACCAGAGTAATATGACAGAACTTACTTTGTCCAGTCAAAGCCGGGCAGCAGCATTTTGCACTAGCTGCAGTCTGTGAAGAGAAGTTCCAGAGACCCGAGATAGAGTGCATTACAGTAGTCAAGTCTCGAAGTGACTAAGGCATGTACCAAAGTAGGGAGGTCCAGAGCGGAACAAGGGGCTTAATCCTGGCGATATTTCTAAGATGAAAAAGCAGGAACACACCACGGAGGATATTTGGGCCTCCATGGACAAGTTCCTGTCAAAGATCACACCAAGATCACGCACCCTTGGGGAGGCCATCACGACACAGCTCCTAGCACAATGCCAGTCGCAGAATCAGAGGCCATCCCATCACGAGCTCTGTTCGACCTACTCAACCAGTACCTCAGTCTTGTTAGGGTTAAGTCGCAGCCAGCTGGAAGACATCCAGTCATTTATCTCAGCCAGACAGATATTCATCACATCCACTGCATTTGATGTTCCTGGGCAAAGGATAGGTATAGCTGAGTATCATCAGCATAGCAATGAAAACTCAGACCATACCTCCTAATGATCTCCCCAGGGGCAACATGTATACTGTGAACAACATTGGGGCCAATACTGAACCCTGAGGGACTCCTACATGAAAGGAGGCAGGGCATGGATGAGAAATTACCCATCACAACCCGCTGCCTCCTGTTAGTAAGGAATGACTCAAACCATTTGATGGCAATACCGTGAGTCCGCATAACTCCTCAGGTGGAAAAGCACACACAATGGTCCACAGTATCAAATGCTGAGGAGAGATCGAGAAGGACAAGAATTGTCTTGTCCCCCGATCTCTAGCCCTAAGGAGATAATTTTGCACCGAACTAATGCAGTTTCAGTGCTATGCCTGGCCCAAAGGCTGACTGGAAGGGATCATACAACCTGTGGGTCATGAGATGCTCTCCCACCTGAAGTGATACCACCTTCTCAGAGAGGGCTGTGTTTGGGGCAGAGAGGTACAGATGCTTGTGCTTGGGAGTCAAGATCATATGAGCTTTTACCCTTGTTGGGTCTAAGAGTTAGAAGGGCCTTAAGAGAGGCTGAGGGAGTGGAAGGAGAGAAGGAGAAGGAGAAGGCATGCAAGGGAAGAGAGGAAAAGTAAGGGGAGTAGGGGTGGAGAGATTAGGAGCACATGGTGAAGAAGGAGTTGGAAGAAGCAGTAATGGTAGCAGGGTCAGCTATGTGGGAGTTGCCACCTTGAGGACATGCAGGAAGGGGTTGGAGGGTAGAAAAGGAGTGGATAACTTTCCAGAATATGGAGGGGTAGTTAAGGTTGTTCTTGAGTGTGGATACAAAATAATCATATTTTACAAACCTGGTGGCTTTGTGTGCAAGCATTGCAAAGGTGCTGATAATTTAACAGGGCAACAGGGCAACTGGTGGTCTGTAGAACCTCCAGGACAGATCGTGATCTTGAAGGCAGGTCAGCCACTCAGCAGAGATCAAGAGGAGGTAAGAATCTCAGAACCTAGTTTTCTTTGGGGTGTGTGGTTGCCCCAGACAGTCATAAATTTGTTATGGATGAAGTTGAGGGCAAAACCGATATCTTTGGCCTTAGAGATGTAGGACCAGTCAGTGGCTGACAGATCAGCATGGAGGGAGGAAAAATCCCACAACATGAAGGACCACAGGAGGATGACTTTTCCTGGGACTTTGGGCTGATGTATCTTCTGCACACAGTATACCATATCATGGTCACTGAGAGCATCTGGGAAGATATCTGAATCCACAGTATCATGAGAGTGGTTGGAGGATTAATGATTGAGCCATGTGGAGTCTGAGATTAGTTGGATAGTTGGAGGGATTTACCGTCTGGTTAAGCTTGAGTACTGAAGTGGAGATACAATTAGTGTTAAAACTCTAAGTCTCAGCAACTCACCAGATGATGAGTGGGAACAGATGAAGAAGAATAATTCAATGACTAACATAGGGGTTATTCCAGGGAAGCAGGACACTCCTACTACAAAACTGGAACTGTGAATGTGAGGGAGAGTTTGAGGAGGAGGAGCAGATTATAGGTAGAGGTGGAGGAGACTGATACTGTAGCACAGGCACAAATTGGATGACAAAAGAGGTAGATTGCAACACCTCTGCCTCTTGAGGTGATTCTGCCTAGCTATGGAGTAACCAGGTATGGGTATGGACACTGCAGAGTCTTGGACCTTGTGTGAGGGCCATGAGTCCAAGATGATGGGAACATCTGGCTGGAGGTCAACTATGAGTAGCTGCAGTAGATCCATCTTGGAAGGAGGCTATGGATGTTAAGGTGGACTACCAGCAGTTCTTTGGAGGTTGCACTTGGGGTAGGACAGAATTTAGCTCGATATCTCCTGATAGCAGGAGTATCAAGGCTAAATATCTTAAAAGTGCCACAGGGCTACTTAGAGAAAGAGGGGTGAGGGGGTGAAAGGGGACAATGGGAGGGAGGGGCAGGAGGTGCCAGAGAGCTTCCAGGTGTAGCCATGGAGCAGATAGAAGGCAGCACCCAGGATGCCAGGGGAAGTGAGGGTATAGGAAAAGGAAGAGCATAAGCAGTTGAGGAAGGGGAGAGGGAGGAAGTAGGAGAGGAAGAGAGGAGCAGTGGTTGGAGGAAAGTGAGATGATGAGGGAGGTGGAAAGCCAGGTCATGGTGAAACATGGTGGATGAGTCTAAGATTGCCTAGAAAAAAAAAGACAGGGATATACAGCCTACACCTAGATAGGATGGAGGCCAAGATGGACAATTCAGAGTGGTGTAAGTTTTAATCTGATAGGGTGAGGACCTATTGGGAAAAACATTAGGGAGATGCAGACTTCACCAAGGTAGGGTGGAAACTGAAATGAACATTACGGGGTGAGGGGCAGTATTCAGATAGGTGGAAGGCCTGAAAGAACAAAGAATGGGGCATGTGTGTTTACCCAGATAGGATGGAGGCTTACATGATGCAGTTTATTATATAATCATTTTATTGGCTTGTATTTATTATTCTTTATTTTTATGTAAAGAAACCATGAATCATGAAATTGAACTTGAGATTTGGGTTTCAGTTGACTCCTTTCCTTCATGCTGTTTTCAGATGCCTCTACTACAACTAGTGACAATGGAAGGGGTAGGACGTTGAGGAATTGGGCAAAGAATACAGGATAATTTTTTAGGGAACCTGACTTTAGATTTTAGATGAATCATCTCTATCCTGATTATGAGAAATGGAAGCAATTGATTAAGGAAAAGGAGGAAACTATGGTTCTTCTGCATTGCTCAGGATGGTTTTGTCACCAGATGAACTGGATAAATGGCAGTGACTGGAGGTTGTTTGTGTTACAGTGAGAGTGGAACCAGTGGCCTTCTGGAGAGTAGGGCTGTGCAAAATTAGTAAATTCCAGTTTTGTAGAATTTTCACAAAATTCAATGAAATTTCACAGAATTGTCTGAAGTGTTCTGAAATTATTTTAACTGCCTATAACACAGTCTGTGTTATAGCTAGAGATCTAACATTTGGCATGCATATTCTTTGGGAGTGTCCCTAAAGGTTGCCAATGGTCTTGACATTTGTCTGAGAGGCAGGAAGCTATTTAGACTCAAATTCTGGATTTATTAATCATGTGAAAATTTCTGAAAATATTTCTATGCTTGCAACATAGCCACCTTTGGAGCTAGATAACTGAAAAGTTATATGCATGCTTTCTTGAAAGAATCACATACATTGCTAAGTAGAGAGGTAATTGGTTGTGTAAACTGTAAGTTACAGTAGTTCAAAATATCACATTTTAATTATTTGTTAAATTGTGTGAACATTTTCAAAATATGTGCATGTTTATAGCTCCACTGCTACTGCAGGTATACACTTAAGATTTGGCATGCAAGCCAATGTAAATATGTCCTGGGCTTAAATTAAGCTGGATAAATGTGGTGTATATAGGGTTAATATTTATTTTGGATCTTTTAGATATTACTGATTGAAAAATGTCCATAAAAACTCATGCATGCATAATAGGCAATACCACTAGGATTCCTCTTGTGGAATTTAACTTTCACAAAGTACTTATCGCCACTGAATCACCTTACCTGCACCAGCATCGGTGGCCCTGCAATACCCCTCCAACACTCCAGCTACAATGATGACCAGCATCATGCTCCATCATGACTAAAGATATCCAGATACTTCTGTCACAATGGCCTAAGTCACAACTAGTTGTAAGGATTGATTCTTGGTCTCACTTGGTGCCACTGTTTTTAAATAGCAAAATATACATTGTTATCTACAGGGTTGTTAAAAGTCAGCCAGTGGCCCTGTACAGAAACACTGCTGCATGAATATGTGTTTCAAAGAGTCATTAAGTTAAAGCCAGCCCAGTGGTGCTGAGGCACTGACACTCACCTTACCTCATGCCATGCTGGTAATCTGAGTTTGGAAACAAGCTCAGGTTGCCAGGGGTTCACATGGGGTGGGCTGGCAGTAGGATCAAGTGGCTGCCAGTCAGCTCCCTCTCCTGAATAGGGATTGTGTAGCTATCCTTGCCTAGGCTAACACCTAATGGAAGCCAGGTGTCTGAGGAGGCAGGGAATGGTGACATATGATTTTGGAAGGTGTATGGAGGAGAAGCAGGCCAGGAGCACAGGTGCACCTTCACATGCCTGTGCTCATCGTACATCATGACGCTGGGTCACTGGGGGGAAACTACAGTGGAAAAGGGCATGGCTGGGGATGTGTGACTCTCACTCACCAGAATCCCACCAGCTGTGTTACCAAGAACAACCTGCAGCCCAACTGGTTTCAGGCTTCAGGGGAGGATGGCCCCCTTCCTGAGTCTGCCAAGGGGAATACATGGGGTATGTGTCCCCAGTAAATCCAGGAGATTGCAGATGGTGGGAGGGAGTAGTGGAGCTGGCAGATGGGGAGCTCCTGGCCAAGGAGGATTATATATATTAATATATATATAGTCATTAAGTCAGTGAGCTCTAGTGGTTATCTGGCATATTGCAAGAATTCAAATTAGGGCACAGTGATGTACATGACTGTTCTTAGTGGTTCATCACTCAGAATAGTGACCTGACATTTGGAACCACAATACTTTTACTATGGAGCATCCTTTAAACGATACTTTATTGCCACTTTACCTAGCCTTCACCTTCCTCTACAATGGCAACTCAAGTGTATGGCTGGACAAAACATATTGACATGACCTTGACAAAAGTATGACAACATTCCACAATTTCACAGAAGCTCATGAAATTAAACTTGAATTACTGATGTTATTTTGGAATCTTTGACTGCTTTAACTTTGCCAGATATTGAGCAAGTGATTAGAGAGTTGACACACACAGCCTCTTTTTTTCCATACTGGTTTTTATCTAGGCCAGCAGCTCATCTGTCAAGAATATCCCTTTTCACAGGAAATGCCATGATTAGGCAACACATTCAGTTGGCTACTGGGTTTTCCCCAACATTTTTCCCTACTCTCTCCCCTGGTAGGGTGGTGCTTCTGTTGGTCTTGCACAGTCACAGTTTCAATGTAGAAGAACCAAGCTCCTGGCCCAACTGCAGGAGTCGCTGTGTTGGTGGAACTCTGTGCCAACCCTTTCCCATTGAGATGAACTGCTAAGCAGTGGTGTTTCAGCCATGGCCTGTCTCCCAACATGACTTCCCAGACTCACTTCTGAACTCGGAGTGTCAGTATGGCAGAGTGATGCTCTGCTGCTGCACCATTGGAGTAGCCACAAAGTCTAATATTTAGGTCAATGAACCTAACAAAACTGGTGATATTCCATTCTCTAGTTGTACAGTTATAGGGGCTTAAAATTATGCAGTTGACATTATTTTGCAATGTAATTTAAACATTTCTGAATGTTTGGAGGCTGGTTGCAGACATTCAGTATATGCAGGGTTTTTACATTGCCCACGCTCTTGCACATTTGCTGATCGTGGGAGGAAATGGGAGAAAACTGAGGTAGAAATGCCCCTGGCTTTCAGGATAACTCCAGCTGCCCACAATCCTCACACTTCATGACACAGGTACCAGCAACAACTGGACCCATGCCTTGCAAAAGTAAAGAGCACCTCTGCTGACCCCATCATGTTGGTGGTCCCAGGGGAACAAAGTGAGGAGGTGAGGTCTGGGAGAAGTCAGGGTGAATGGGATGGGGCAGCTGGCATGATAGAGGTTGGCTATGATGTGGAAAGTAAAACAGCTCTATAGAGAAAAAAGTGCCTGGTTGTGGGGAACTCTATTTTAAAGGGGACAGAGAAAGTGATAGTAGCTGGAGGGGAAGGACAGAATAGTGACACATATTCCAGGAGCAACAGAAGGGAGGGACATATAAGTGGTTAGTAAACTGATTGAGGAGGTAGGGGTGAAGGCTGGACATAATTGTTCACTTTGGGACAAACAACATGGCAAATAGCTCTGTGGATCAAGTAAAGACACATCTTGCAAACACAAAATTAGCAGCTCAATCCTTGTTCATTCCACAAATTTTAAAAGCCGTTTTCATTAGAGGTGTTGCTGCTTTGTAGCTCCCCAAAAGGGTGTTACTAGTAAGAATCATATAATCTAGAGTTTATGTGCACAGAGATTACTCTATCAGTGCACTGTGGTACCATCAGGAGAAACTCACAACAGGCCAAAATGTGCAACCTGAAAACCATGAAACTTAGCATCACAGTTTAAAATACAGCTGCAGACCCAATGATTTCATCCTACTACTATGGGACATTGAATGACTAAGCTTGTGGTACACATTATGGGCCAGCACAAAAGTACTTGGTTGTGCTTACCATATGGGAACAGATAACTAATTACTCAGCTAGCAGACACATGGCTGGAAATATTAGAAAAGTCCATTTAAACAGAGTCACAAGTAGTACCTGTAGCAGAGTTCAGAAAGCAGTATACTGCATCAGCAATACTCACAGAAAAATAACAGCAGTAGACAGGAAACAGGGCAGCATGTCTGCCTGTTGGCTGACTCTGTGGCTGACTCTGGACAGGCTCTTTGATATCCTTTGCACTTGGTCCTTAGTGCAGAGGACTGCAGTGTGAAGGACCACTTGTGAGGTCAGTGCTATGATGACATTTCTCAGTCAGCTGGAGTCAGGATAGCTTGTGACTGGTGGTTGGGGAATAGGAACCATGGCTTTAATATAATACTGCTCATTGGTTGGTGGCTGCAGGTATGCTTGAGGGAATAGCTCTGCAGCAGAAAATCTCAATTCAGGAAGACCTCTCTGGGTTGTCATGGCGTAGTTGGGGGAAGGATGAATATAAGCTCTGGCAAGCCCTCTCAACCCCAAGAGATGCAGGAGAGTGAGAACAGCTGGGGAAAATCAGCAGACATCTACTCTTCTAAATTTCCCACCACTTTTATTCTCAGCCAGCTGGAGTCAGGGATGGCTCATAATTGGCATCTGGGAGGGAGAGGAGGTGCAGCTTCAGTGCAGTGCTGCTTGCTGGTTGGTGGCCACTGGACACTGGACTTAAGATTTGCAAGAAAGTGAGTTGTGCTCACAACAGAGGAGGTGAACCTTACAATTTACAATTATCTTTGGTTTGAAGCAGATTCCTTAGGAAAGTTAATATTCTTCAGTTGGAGGATACTTCTAACTGAAGGGTGAAATAAGGAACTTAGAATTATCAGAAAAGGCAGTCTTTCACTCAACAGAGGAGGTGGAGCTTGTTTTACTTTTGTTACAATTGTTAAGATTTTCAGTGGAGGAAGAGTTTCAACCCACTGGGGCTTAATGCTGTTTTCTGTGTCTGCCCTTCTGCACAGTTGACTTGATTGGAGTTAGTGATTGACTGTTTGCATTGCAATATTTGTAATACTGTGAGTTATTCACTGAGCTAAGAATTTGTCATAAGTCCTGAATTGAAAGCGAGGTTACAGGCTGTGTATTGGACCCAGACAGTGCCTAGGGGTGAAAACTGTTTTTTCTATTGTTTATCTCTGTGTGCCTTAAAAGGCCAGGCCAGAATGTGTCAGGAAGTGCTTACATCACAGCTACTTAACAGCCAATAGCTCTGGAACAGTCTTACAGACCTTGATAAAAGTACTAATTTTAGCAGGCTCATCAGATAGCCTAATAGTCTTCAGGTGAAGCTACCTCTGGCTGGAAGCTGCAACACTGGACTTAAGATTTGCAAGAAAGCAGTTGTGCTCACAACAGATGGAGGTGAACCTTACAATTTACAATAGTCTAGTTTGAAGCAGATTCCTTAGGGAAATTTAATATTCTTCAGGTGGAGGATACTTCTAACTGAAGGGTGAAATAAGGAACTTAGAATTTTCAGAAAGGAAGTCTTTCAATCAACAGAGGAGGTGGAGCTTGCTTTACTTTTGTTACAATTGTTCAGATTTTCAGTGCAAGAAGAGTTTCAACCAACAGGGGCTTAATACTGTTTTCTGTGTCTGCCCTTCTGCACAGCTGCCGTGTTTTGGGGCTGACTGCTTTCAGAGCACAAGTCACCAGGCTGTTTTGGAGCTGGGGAGGTTTACCTGTGTCTGACTTGGATGTTTGGATTTTCTCTGTTTGATTAGCAGGGTATTTTCTCTGTCAAATTGTCATGTAGGGCAGATTGCTGACAGGAAGGCATTCATCGCAGCAGTGGTCAGAACTTTTAGTTGATTGTTTCGTGAGGGCACAGTTTAGGCCCAAACCCTTCCCACCCTCACCCCACCCACCCCTGAAATAGTTCCTTTATACCTGGGGTTCTGACATCATTTCCTCAAGACGGCAAGGTGCATATCACTGTCATATCCTCTCTAGCACACTGCACTGACAATATAAGAATACACATTATATAAATACATATATTTCTATATAACACACCAATCACACACACACAAAAAAAAACTAAACTAGGTAGACAGTTATGTGGGGAGTAGTGCAATGTAATGGCTGTGGGGCAGCAGTCTTGGAAGTCTTTCTGAGACTGTGATGCTGCCCTGTTTGCAGACAACTATCTGCCCTGAGGGAGGAAGTTGCCTGTTTCAGGCCACACTGGACAGTAGCAAGGGAACCTCCTCCATCCAGGGAGCACCAGAGCCACCACCACCACTACCTCAGAGGTTGCAAAGAAAGCACAGCAGTTGGACCACAGTGGGCTCAGGGAGGGTGAGGGTGGTGGAACAGAGGCATACCCAGTCAGTTGTTCCACTCCACAATGCATACACCATTCTGGGGAGCATAGTCCCCCATGGATGCACCCGCAGAGGAGACTAAGGATGGTGCAGACAACTGTCACAAGGAGGCCCTCAGGAAGGAAGCAGAGGGCACCACAGGGAAAGAAAGCAGCTCCTAGTGGGGACTCAGTTATTAGGGGGATAGAACTGGGGAGCAGGGAAAACTGAAGTAAGGTGCCTGCCTGGTGCCATGGCTTGAGGGACAGGAAGGCATCCTTAGGATCACGAGAACAGTTGCACGGAGTCTGAGCTGGATGTCATTGTCCACCTAGGGACAAATGACTTGGCTCATCATGAGATTAAAGCAGTGCAGAAGGACTTTATAGAGTTGGGGAGGGGCTTAAGAAAAGTAGCACACACAGTATCCTTCTCAGAGGTGCTGCCTGTCAGTGGCATGGGTGAGGCGAGGGTACTTTGCACCATGCAGTTGAATGAATGGTTGAAAAATGGTGTGCAGCACAGGGTTTGGCTTCATTGGGGACTGGGGTTCCACCTGGAGGGACACCAGCCTATACTGGCAGGATGGTCTGCATCTGTCCAGGAAGGGAACAAGTATTTTGGGCAATCGGTTTAAATGCTTCATTGGCAAGCTTTTTAAACTAGTCAAGGGGAGGCACTGATAAGCAGCAGGAAAATCCCAGCATCCCCCTACAAAACAAGGTACTAAATGAGTAAAAGACCAAGGTAGAAAGGTCAGTGGGGATGCTGCTACAGAAGGTAAAGCCATCAAAAATGGAGAGCAATGAGTACCAATGCACGTAGTCTGGGTAACAAGCTTCCTGAATTAGTGGCCTTGATGGAGGAGGAACATCTGGATATTGTGGCAGTCACAGAAACATGGTACACACAGAACCATGACTGAGGCGTAAACATACAGGATACACTATCTACAGGAGGGACAGGGAGGGTAAAAGAGGGCCTGATAACTTTTGAGGCAGCTCTCCCCCCAAGCTAGGCACTCGGGACAATCAAGCAACTGAAGCAACAAGCAGCTCACCTGAGTAGCTGAGGAAGCCAAATCTCCAGCCTGATAACTTTCGAGGCAGCTCCCCAAGCTAGGCACTCGGGACAATTAAGCAACTGAAGCAACAAGCAGCTCACCTGAGTAGCTGAGGAAGCCAAATCTCCAGCCTGATAACTTCGAGGCAGCTCCCCAAGCTAGGCAGTCGGGACAATCAAGCAACTGAAGCAACAAGCAGCTCACCTGAGTAGCTGAGGAAGCCAAATCTCCAGCCTGATAACTTTTGAGGTAAAGAGAGCCTCTTCTCTTCGTCTGGACACCTGCAGAGGGTGCTACCTGATGAACACTTATATTTTATGAACTTTGTTCCTGTTCACCACTGGGTGGGCTTGTTATTTGATTCTCTCTGTGCTACTAATGCTGAAGTGTAAAGCTAGGGACTCACTGGCTTTTCTAGAGTTGCCTTGCTGATTTCATCTTAAAGCCAGATATACCAAGCAGCTAATATAGATCAGACTTGTTTAATATGGTGGTATTTGGAGCTAATTGCTGATTTCATCTTAAAGCCAGATATACCAAGCAGCTAATATAGATCAGACTTGTTTAATATGGTGGTATTGAGCTAATTGTGCTTGTTACTGAAGACATTAGGTTAGCTGGGTCCTAGTGTAACCTCATTTTGGAATAGCCCTGTTTGCTTAGAGTGGAGCTCCTTGTAAGTCACAACATATTCTCCCACTGCATAGTAATGAGAGGCTTTGTTTTCTCCACAACATAGGCAGCTCCCCAAGCTAGGCACTCGGACAATCAAGCAACTGAAGCAACAAGCAGCTCACCTGATTAGCTGAGGAAGCCAAATCTCCAGCCTGATAACTTTGAGGTAAAGAGAGCCTCTTCTTCATCTGGACGCCTGCAGAGGGTGCTAGCCCGCCCCAACCACCCTCCTGCACCCAGGGCGGCTGTCAATTTAAGGATCCACCCTGACATCACATCCGGTGATATCATGTCCTGTTGCCCAGAACCTATCTCCCCACTTTCCCATTTGCAGGTTATACCTGCTGGCCACTCAGAGGGACCTATGATCCCTCACTACTTCCTACTCCTACCTGTACAGTACTACTTCCCTGGGATCTTGCTCACCACAATGTATTGGCCCTGCCTCACGCCTGCCTGTGCCTATCCCCACTAGCAGTGCACTTACCCACTCCCATCTGCTAGTCCACACTGTGCCCTGGCACCTCCCTCCTCTTGCTCCTGAACCTCCTCTCCCTGCCCCTTGGGACCTCTGTGTGTCCCCGTCCCCCTGCCCTCCCCCTAGCTTTCTCTTCACCTCAGGCACATCTGGGTGTCTTCTTATTCTTGCTTTCCCTCCTGTACCTCCCTGCCCACCCCTGCTCCCTTAGCCTCCCTCCCTCTCATGTCAATTGTAGGAAAACCTCTCACCATCTCCCAGCCAGGGTGTTAGTCATGCTAATACTCCTGTCGGAAACATTCATCAAACCCTGGCCCGGTTCCCAGGAGCTCCCAACTCGCACTACAGGCCTATGCATGGTCTCCATGAATATCTGTAGCCTCCTAAAAAGTTTGACTCACTACAATGCCTGGTCACATCAATTAACCCTGATGTCATCACCCTGGTTGAGACTTGGCTGTCGAAATCCTCCCTGACTCCTAGTCTCCTTCCTGGTTTCACCCTTTTCCGGTCTGACCGTGTTGGGAGGCAGGGCAGCGGCTCATGTATTTATGTCAAGAGATCTCTCCCATACTAGCCCTGCCCTCCCATCCTTGACTCCAGGACCCAGGCGCTTACGCTGAAACTAACCCTTGACCCTTTAAAGGGACCCCTTTATCTGACTACTGCATACGTGCCCCCAGGGACCAACGCAGAGCCATTGCCTCTCTTACAGAATACCTACCTCTCTACCTCCTTCCGCTGATCAAATTCTGGTGGGTGACTGAATGTCAACTGGCTCAGCCCTCCTCCTCCTCTACCCGAGACCTTTTCTGCAATAGACCCACAACTAGTTACCCACCATCAGGACTAACCCCCAAGAGAGGTCTACCTGCTTGATGTGGTACTCACCAACCACCCTAATCGGATCCCCAATGTACAAGTCCTCCCAGACTCTCTCAGTGATCACTCCCCATTCTATTCCACTGATCAACCTCAGTCCCAACCCATAGCACAGTCCACATGCCCGGTGGCGCTAATACCTGGTGGACTGATAAAACTAAAGGAACTTTGTCCCAAATTGACTGGTCTCTATACAGGCAGCTCCTGACATCGACACAGCTCTCTCCTTCTTTACCCAAACTTTTAATAATGCCTGTGATATCTTTGCCCCAGTGTTGACCCGCTGCTCTAAAGGAAGAATGCCCCTAGGTTACCCCAGCTTTGATCCACCAGCTCAAACATGGGACAACCTATGGCACCGTGCCACTGAGACTGGCGGCCCAATGACAGGCGGTTATATGCTGCCTCCCAAAACAAGTGCACTCGGGCCATCAGAAATGCCAAGTCTGAGCACCATCGGTCCTCCTCACTGCCTCATGGGGAATCCCAGAACCTTCTGGGATAACATTAAACAGTTAAATGGGAGTGCACACCCCCTCCACCCACCAGATCAACATTAATGGCGTGATCTCCTCAGACCCAGCCCTCATAGCCAACCACCTCAACACCTCATTCACTGACCTTAGCCCTATCCTCCCTACAAATTTTTGACCCTCCTCCCCAGCACCTGCCGTAAATCTTTCTACGCCTTATTTTCTCCTCTGCCGTGTTTCTGCCCAAGAACTTAGGACACACCTTGTCACTGCCCTCAAGAGTAATAGTACAGGCAGTGACACCCTGAATCGATGTATCCTCACGGCTGGTCTTAGACACAGTCCTTACCCGATCCATGCCTCATCAACCACTCTCTGTTGCCGGGAAGGTTCCAACTGCCTGAAAGTCACCACTGTCACCCTATCTTTAAAGGTGGTGATAGGACTGTGGCTGGAAACTATCGACCGACTCCATTCTCTCTCCTCTCTCCAAGGCCCTGGAAAAAGTGGTGGCCTTTCAAATCTCTGACTACCTCTCCAACTACAATGTCCTTTGTCCTGAGCAGCATGGCTTCGAGTGGCCACAGTACCAACACAGCCTCCTAGAGTTCTCCAACTTTCTCACTCCTCCTTAGACACTGGTTCTCTGGCTGGTGCTGTCTTCATTGACCTCTCAAAAGCTTTGACACTGTCTCCCACCCCTCCTTCTTGATGCCCTTAGTCTCTCTGGTTTTGCTGCTGGGCCTATCTCCTGGTGCACCAGTTATCTGTCTGACGCTCACAGCGTGTAAAATTAATGGGACCTACTCAGACATCTGTCCCATCTTTTCTGGGGTTCTCCAGGGCTCCATTCTTGGCCCCTTACTATTCTCCCTTTACCTTAACACCCTTCCACGCTCTTGCTCAGGGAACATTCTATTGTACGCTGATGATGCAGTCATCTTTGCCTCAAATCGTAACCCTACTGCCCTCCAGGACTCGCTGCAGAAGTCCTTCACTGAAGCCGAGGGCTGGTTCAAGGAACATAGATTGGTGATAAATCTTAAAAAACAAACCATGTTCTTCACTCATCCCCAAAACAAGTCCTGCAACTTCAAACTCCTCATTCACTCTGGGTCCTCATTCCCACTGAACAAGTTTGCTCCTATAAATACCTAGGGATCCATTTTGACCCTCCCTCCTTCATGGACACATGCTGCCCTAGCCACTGCCACTAATATCCGATTGGGCATATTACATTGGTATAAACACTGCCTCCCCGGAGGCTCTTCGAGCTGCAGCCACCTCCTCTACCCTGTCCCTAGTGGACTATGGACCGCCGGTGTATGGGTCTGCTGATCAGACTGCACTCCACAAAATTTGCACTACTCTGAATAAGACCTGCAGGTTAATTACTGGAGCACCTAGGATGACACACACCTGTCTACTGTATGCTAAAGTGCTGGTACTTGATCATTAACAAAGCGCCTTAAATATCTTACCTGTGCCCTTACAAAAAGACCTCTTGGGCTTTCCCACCAGGATTGACCACCACCATACGCGCTCGGTCCCACTAGTTCATACTCGGACCTCTGGAAAACCTCTCTTGTTATCCCTAGAGCTAGGACCTCTCACGGCCAAACAGCCTTCAGCTTTAGGGCCCCCTCCTGGTTCAACACACTGCCCCCTCCATCTCCGAGCTCCAACTATATCGAGTGCTTCTAGAACTTCCTTAAGCAACCACCTTATTAACACCTGATGCTGCAACTGCCACTAGTCAAAACCGTACTCAATACCTATACAAAGATTATTACTAAGCTGCTAAGGGCGACATAACTCTGGTATTGTTTGCATCCATCCTACCTGTACCAACTTGTTTGTATCTATGTCTTAATTTACTGTTATACTTATGTGTTGTACTGCTATACTGTGTATTTTGGTTTGTCTTACTGTGACAAAGGTACCTTTGTAAATGATCCTATAGCTCAAAGGTTTTCCAAACTGCTGTTTAAATAAAATAAAAATAAAAATAAAATAAAAAGGAAGAGGAGTAGCTCTCTACATAAGAGAGAAGGAATCAAAGCAACAGAACAAAGGGTAAACAGGAGGAGAAGAAGTACTGTGGGTCAATTTGGAGGCAGGCAATGGCACCACAATCCGCACAGGGTTGTATACAGACCCCCATCTCAGGGGAGGAAATGGACAAGAAAATGATAGAAAGTATACTTAGAATGTCAGATAAAGTGGAGATATTGCTGATGGGTGATCTGAATATGCCAGATGCTAACTGGAGTGCAGTTGCAGCAGCCACTTCTAGAGCGGGATTATTGTAGATGCCTACAGGGGCATGCCTTGAGACAACTAGTATTGGAACCCACTGAGAGAGAGCAATCTTAGACCTGGTCCTCTCAAATGGAGATGGAGAGGATCACAGTTGTAGAAGTGGGTAGCCATGTGAGAACTAGCGACCATCGAACAGTATGGTTCACAATAAACACAGCAATAGAGTCAAGCCATACAAAGGCAAAAGTACTGGACTTCAGGAGGGCTGACTTTGCCAAAATGGGTGAGTGCCTAAGGAATGCACTAGCAAATGGGCAGGAAGGAGAGGTGGAAGAACAATGGGGAATAATAAAACTGCCATCACAGAGGCAACAAGCCTTTGTGTAAAACAAATAAACAAAACAAATGATGTAAGAAACCGCTATTGTTCTCAAAGGAAGTGGCAGTGAAGGTTCAAGAGAAAAGAAAGCATTCAGAAAGTACAAGGAATCACAGAAGGAGCAGGACAGAGAATTGTATCAGTTAAAGCAAAAGGAAGCTGGGAAGGCAGTCAGAACAGCAAAAGCCTGAACTGAGAAAAAGATAGCCAATTCAGTTAAGGAGAGGGATAAAACCTTTTTAGGTACATCAGGGAGTGAAGGAAGACTAAGGGAGGGATAGTGAGGCTTAATAAAGGGAGGGGGTTGGCAGAGGGTGACTGTGAAAAGGCGGAGATACTAAACAAATATTTTTGCTCAGTATTTACAGATGAAGAGGGAGGTACCTAAAACAAACAATAGAAACTCTCTGGATACAGAAGTTGATACCAGCCCATTTACAGAAGAAAGGGTTCTGAAAGAACTCTTAAAACTGAAGGTGGACAAATCAATGGGGCCTGATGGGATTCATTCCAGAATTCTAAAAGAACTAAGGGTAGAACTAGTGACACCACTGACTACCCTCTTTAACAAATCATGGGAGGATGGGGTGGTACCTGAGGACTGGAGGAGGGCAGATGTGATTCCCTTCACAAAAGTAGGAGCAGGGCAGAAGCAGGAAACTACAGACATGTTAGTTTAACCTCAGTGATAGGAAAATGATGGAATCACTTCTGAAGGAAAGAACTGTCGAGTACCTAGAGGTCAGAGGGCACAGGACCCAAGGCAGCATGGATTCACAGTGGGAAGGTCATGCCAGACAATCTAATAGATTTCTTTGACTGGGTGACCAAAGTAGTAGATCAGAGAGGGGCTGTGGACATGGGCTACCTAGACTTTAGTAAGGCATTTGACTCAGTCCCACACAAAAGATTAATATACAAGTTAGCCAGTCTGGGAGTGGGTCCCAAGATGATGGCCTGGGTAAAAATTGGCTGGAGAATAGGACACAGAGTAATAGTAAATGGAGTCCACTCTGAAGAAAGGGGTTACTAGTGGGGTGCCGGAGGTTCAGTGTGGGACGGTCTCTTCAATGTCTTTGTAGCGACATTGCAAAGGGACTGGAAGGAAAAGTATGTCTCTTTGCAGATGACACAAAGATCTCCAACAGAGCTGATGCACAAGGTGGGTGGAAAGGATGAGAAGGGACTTGGCAAGGTTAGAGGAATGGTCAAATGTATGGCAGCTTAGACTTAAGTGCTAAGAAGTGCAAGGTAATGCACCTGGGAAACAAAACCCAGGGAAGAGTACACAATGGGGGTGAGATACTAACAACAACAAAAATGGAAAGGACCTGTGGGTAGTCATATCAGATGACTTAAAGGTGGGCAAGCAATGTGAGAGGGCAGTAAGGAGGGCTGGGAGGATACTGGGATGCATAGAGAGGCATCACCAGTAGAAACAGGAAGTTGTTATCCCTCTGTACAGACAGCTGGTGAGACCCCATCTGAGTACTGCGTGCAGTTCTGGAGACCAGTCTCGAAAGACATAGACAAGATGGAAGCTGTCCAGAGGAGGGCAACTAAAATGGTGCAGGGTCTGCACCAGAAGACATATGAAGAGAGACTGAAGGAGCTTAATATATATAGCCTCAAGGAAAGGAGGGAGAGGGGGACATGATAGAAACTTTCAAGTACCTCAAGGGAATCAACAAAGTCCAAGAGGAAGCATCTTTCAAAAAAGAGGTGTGCAAGAACAAGGGGCACAGTTTGAAGATAGAGAGGGGTGGCTCAGAGGTAATAGAAAAAGTATTTTTCACAGAGAGGTTGTGGATGCATGGAACGGCCTTCGGAGGAAGTTGTAGAGTCAAAAACAGTGGTTGAATTCAAGCAAGCATGACACAGCCATAAGGCAATTCTGGGGGTAGAAAAGTAGGCTGCTGTGTTAACTAGGATTTGCAGGTTATCCATTAGGTAGGGAAATGGGCAGACTGGGTGGGCCAAGCGGTCCTTATCTGCTGTCAAATTCTATGTTTCTATGTTTGAGCCATGGGTATGCTGAGGAAGTAGCTTTGCAGTAGAAAATCCCAATTCAGGAAGGCTGCTCTGGGTTGCAGTGACATTGTGTGTGTATGTGTATGTGGCGGAGGGGGATCCTGGCTCTGTTGAGCACTTTCAGCAGAAGAGTGAAAACAATTAAGTGAAAATCAGCAGAGGTTTGATCTTTGAATCTCCTACCACTTATTTGCTTAGCCAGCTGATTCAGGTGTAGCTTGTGATTGGCGGCTGGGAAGGAAAGCAGCTGTGGCTTTAGTCAATGCCACTCACTGATTGGTGGCCATGGGTATGCTGAGGAATGGCACTGCAGCAGAAAATCCCAATTCAAGAAGATCATGCTGGGCTGCAGTGGTGTGTTGTGGGTTGCGGGCAAATACTGGCTCTGGCAACCTCCTCAACTCCAGGAGATGCAGGAGAGAGAGAACAGCTAAGTGAAAATCAGCAGACAGCTGCTATTTTAAATCCTCCATCATTTTTTTCTCAGCCAGTTGAGTCAGGAATGGCTCATAATTAGCGTTTGGGAGGAGAGGAGACATGGCTTCAGTACAATGCTGCTCCCTGGTTGGTGATTGTGGGTATGCTCATGGAACCGCTTTGTAGCAGAAAATCCAAATTCAAAGAAGACCACGCTGGGCTGCAGCAATTTGTTGTGGGGAGGACCGAATCCTGGCTCCAGCGAACCCTCTCGACCCTGGGAGATGTGAGAGAGGGAGAACAGCTGAGTAAAATTAATGGAAAGCTGCACCTATTAATCCCCTGCCTCTTTTGTTTACAGCCAACTGAAGTCAGAGATGGATCATGATTGAGGCTGGGAGCATACCTCTCAAGTGTCCCTGATTTTCAGTGTCATCCCTGATTTTGCCTTAAAATTTTACTCTGTCCCTCCTAAAATTTGTGTTTTGTGGCTAAACAGTGGGGACTATAAGCACAAAACAATGTCAAACATTAAAGTTACAGACTTATTCCTCTTTGGAAAATGCATTTTGCACTAAGCCCCATATTTTACCAGCTTTCTGGGTAGATATCTCTAATTTTGAAGATGTGTCCCTGATTTTGGTCCTTTGTCCCTGATTTTTTAAGCCTTGTCCCTGATTTATGAGGCAGGAGGTTGAGAGGTATGGCTGGGAGGAGAAGAGGCATTGTTTCAGTCCAATGCTGCTTGATGGTTGGTGGCTGCAAATATGCTGAAGGAGTGGTTTTGCAGTAGAACATCTTGATTCAGGAGACCACTCTGGGCTGCAACAGTGTGGTGTAGGGGACAGTGAATCCTAGCTCTGGGCAGCCCTCTTGACCCGGGAGATGGAAGAGGTGAGAACAGCGGAGTGAAAATCAGTGGAAAGCTGTTCTTTTAAATCCCTGCTGCTTTTGTTCTCAGCTATCTGGAGATAGGTATGACTTGTGATTGGCTGGCTAAAGGAGCACAGGCACAGCTTTGGAGCAGTGCTGCTTGCTGATTAGTGGCTGTGAGCATGCTGAAGGAGTGGCTCAGTTTTAGTTTAAAGTTTATTGTTCAACTTTTAAGTAGTCATTACAGTTTCAAAAAGGAAAACATTACAAAGATTACATTTTAAAAGAAATGTAACTGAAAGAGTAAAATAAATGTTTAAATAATTTCATTTGTACTATCTACAGTTATTCATCTTTTAAATATGTCATATGGTACCAAAGACCTTATGAAAAGACTGCATAAAAAAATAGAGTTAAAATAGTAAAGAAGCATTTCCAAGTAATTTCATATACTTTCTGCAATTATTTTGTTTTACATTTCAACAGTGCATGCACTACAATTAATCAATCCTAGCATATTAAAGGGAGTAGCTTTGTAGCAGTAAATCCCAGTTTAGGAAGACTGCTCTGGGCTGCAGTGCCGTGGTGCAGGAGGAAGGTAAATCCTGACTCTGGAAAGCCCTCTTGACCTTGGGAGATGTAGGAGAGCAAGGAGCTAGCTAATTAGATAGCCATACGTACATCTCCCAAGCATTAAATAAACACAGAATTAGCAGCTCAACCCTTGCTCATTCACAGGGCCTGATTTTCAAGGGGGCTAGAATGATGCAGGGACTCGTCAAAGATTTTGATGCAAGGGGTGACTTGTGTTACAACTTGTGTCAATTGTGATTTTCTAACACAGCCCGTGTCAAATCCTGATGCAGCTGTGCCAAAGTCCCTTGCACCAGGATGTATTAAACATCCCAGTGCGGCAAGTTGCAAGAGGGCTTATGCCTCAGCTGCGTTGCAACATCCCTTTTTGCGATTTGCAAGCCCCTTCATTGGTGCAGCAAGGGGCACCAGTTAAACCAACCAGGAAGTGGCCTAAGTGGCTTGCACCAGTGGGATGCGGTCTGACAATGGGCTGCCAGGGTAGAAGGGCACGGGAGGTGGCATGGGGGAGTCAGGGATACAGTAGGGCATTAATGGTGCAGTGGGATCGGTGGGCTGCATTTGCTTTTGTATGTATTTGCATATTATACTGTACCTATGAATTATACCATACTAGGGGACAGTCCAGGGACAGAATGTGACATGGTACCAGGAGGGCACAGCCCTGGTAGCTGCACATTCTGTCCCTGGACCCTTCCCATGCAGTATAATTCTATAGGTACAGTGCAATATGCAAATTCATACAAATCAAATGCACCACTGGGTGCCAGCTCTCGTGTCTGGCTCTCTCCTGACCTACACCCTCCACCTATACCGCCCCTCTAGTGTTGCAAGGCAGGGGAATGGATATCTGTGGCAATTCCTGCAAGTAGCTAATTTGGCACAGCTGTCAGCTTGTGGCAAACCCAGGGAATTTGACTTCTGGAACACTGATTTTTATAAAATTGGGCTCAGGGTTCCTGGCACACCCAGAGTCTGCCACAACCCTGGGGAGACCAAATTGTTTCACTCTAAAGGCTCTTAGAAAATATGGCCACAAATGTTAAATTACTTTTCATTAGGGGTGCTACTGCTTACTGCATACTTCAGTTAAAACAGAGATTTCAGTTCACACCCTTCCCCATGTCAAATCACACAAATATAATATTTTTTCTGCCTGAATTGGCCACATACATATTTTATCTGCAGCAGCAGTGGGGGTCTCTTAGGATTCTCATCAGGATCTTCCTGTGAAGTTGCCCAACTACCAAACATCAGGGTAGACCACCAATCATCTGGATTCTTATTCTAAAGTATAACTGCCTGTATTGGCTTTTTATATACTGTGCACTGCCTACATTGGCTTACCTTAGTTTAATTATGGGGCAATCCACAACCAATGGGTAGGTATCTGGTGAAGAGCTAGCTAATGAGACAGCCATACATCTCCAAAGTATTAAACAAACACAGAATTAGCAGCTCAGCACTTGCTCATTCATGAATTTTGGCTTTTTTAGGGTTTTACTGCTTTATGGCATACATCAGTTTAAACAGAGAATGCAGACAGAGCAGCGCTAGAAAGATTTAAGGTGAAGGCACTAAATTTGAATATGTAATATAACAGATTAGAAAAGATGTTTAGAAGACAAAAATATCTTGGCTTTCTAATGACAGTCATCCCCGTGGCTCTCTGAGGTAAAGAGATTCTTGCTTCAATAAATTTAACACATCTATGGGTGGATTCTCTAAAGAAATTTAATATATTTCAAACTTATATGCCAATGATTACTTCAAGACTCAAATATAATCTTTCTGCCAGAACTGGCCTTACTTATTTTTATCTTTAATAGGAGTAGGAGTGTCTTGGTATTAACATCAAGTCCCTGCTGTGAAGTTGCCCAGCTAACAAACATCAAGGTAGACCACCTGTCAGCTGGGTTGCTGTTCTAAATGTAACTATCTGATTTGGCTCATGCACTGCCTAAATTGTCTTCCTTTAATTAAGGTGCACTCCCAACCAGTGGGTAGGTAACTGGTCAGGAGCTATTTAATGAGAGAGCCATACATCTCCCAAACATTAAACAAACACAGCATTAGCAATTAAACTCTTGTTCATTAACAAACTTGAAATGGCTTTTTCATTAGTCTTGCAACGGATTTATAGAATGCATCAGTTAAATTTAGTGCACACCCTCCTTCCCATTAAGTGGTGAGAAGCTAGCTAATGAGAGAGCCATACATCTCCCAAGCAGTAAACAAACACATAATTAGCAAACTCCCATTCTTACTGGATATAAAATAAGTAAGTGGCCAATTCAGGCAGAAAGGATATTATATGTGTAAGATTTGCCATGGGGAAGGTGTTCACTGAATTTCTGTTTTAAAAGACACATTTTGTAGGTCAGGAAAACCCTCAAGGAGGTGACAACTTTTGTGACCGTCTCAGAAGTACTACCAGTATATCAGAAGGGGATGGCAAGAAGTTCAAACTTTTCATGTTTAAGAGGTAACAAAATGTGGTGTGGTGCAAATGATTTCAGTTTCATAGGGGACTGGGGCAGGCTGGTGGGACTGTAGGCTATTCAAAGAAGGGCTTCACCCAACTGGGGAATAAAGCCTCAGCATTGTGACAGTAACTGAAAGTGTTCATAGAGAAATAACTAAAGTAGTGTGTGTGTGTGTGTGTGTGTGACTACCAGTCAGTGAGTGAAAGGTAAAGGAGACTTTTGTATGAGACACAAGGCCACAGCATCTCTAAGTTGGATGGTGCATTGTCTGTCAGTGGGGAGGGTGGCCTGGTGGTGTTGCTCTTCCTTATCACCTTGTGAAATGAACAGCACTGTGGATTGACCATGCACCAAGCATATGTGTCACATTAGCATCTAAGAATCATCACTGTGTACTGTGAGTCATCACTGTTCACGTCTGGCATCTGTGTCATGTTATCAACTGTCATGTGTGTGCTGTTGAAATGTGTAGAAAACATGATGAGAAGAACAAAAGGAGAAAGGGATGCAGAGGGTGGAAAGGAGCATATAAATGTTCCACCATGCCTGTTCCACAAAGTACATATACAAACCACAAGTTCTGCAAGTGATAGTGGGGAGATTAGAGCTGGTCATGGTGAAACAGGGACTTGGAGATATGTTCATGGAGCAATGTGGACAAGACCTGCTGATTGCATGATATCGTGGTACAACTAAAGAACCCATGGTTCATTAGCCCTCAGAAAAAATGGTTTCACTTCCATTGCTGTGCAAGTAGCCATCTCTGTTGGTCATCCAATGCATCTGGTAAAGTAAACCATCTTGAGCAATCCAGAAGTACACGGTTCCCTTTCTTTTCATGTGGTTCCAGTTGCCCTGCTTGGATAGAAGTGTTCCACTGCGAAATAAAATTTTGGTTTCTGAAAAAATTTTGTTGCATGCACTGCTGAATTCTCATGGTCTCCAACCGATTTTCTCTAGTGACTTCTGAAAATAGCATTAAGGAAGGGAATCTAGTGTTGCAAGCCCAAAACATGACTTCTGTTTCATGTTTCATATTTTCTGGCACATAAATAAAATAATAAAATATTAAATAATACAAATCATAATATTTTAAATTACATTATATTATTTATAACATTAGATCATAGTACATTGCTTTGCCATCATGTATCATATTGTTTTGCTTACTAAGCATAAAAGACAAGCATAAGAATGATAATTGACAATAATAAATTAAAATAATAAAAGTCTGCTAAGCTTTGCAGCAGGTGAACCATTGTCTTTTCTCCTCCCTGAAACCTGTCTTCCAGTCATGAAGGTAGGGTTAATCCCATAGGGTTGAGAGGTGCTTTGGCACCACCCCTGTGGGAGAAATCACTGGTGCTGCACACAGGGTGGGGACATCTGGCTGGGGAAGAGGCAAGGGGTTAAAATGAACAGAGGCCTGCAGCTCCCTCTCGCTCTTCTTTTCCAGCTAAAGATTTCCCAGCCAGCTACCCTCATAAAACCGGGTTCTGGGTTGGTCAGGCTACACTAGCAAACCAAAGAAAAAACAGATAAAAAGTTGCTCAGCAGCCTCAGTAGTCGCTTGGTGCATTGTTGCTACTATTGAAATATATTGCAAGAAAAAATGCAATACCACAACAAAAGCGGCTCCAATTCAAGTTGTGCCAGTGCAAAAATCAGTAATACAATCAGAAAAGAAAACACAGCACCAACACTTCTTGAAAAATAAAGCTGTATTAAACTCACAAGTGGATGACAGCCAATGTTGAATACAGTAAGCGCCATGCAAGGCAACAACAGCTCCAAGATACAAAAAGAAGCCGACCGGTTTCCGCCAAAAAGCCCTCCTCAGGAGTTAAAATTATATATAATGGACATTTTAATGTGCAAAAAATCTGATTACAGGCCATCTCACCATGTACTGTATACTGTCATTCACAATTTGTGAATGACAAGTTATGAATAACAGCATACAGTACATGCTGCAAGCCCACTGGTTGACAAGGTCTACCAATACAGTATGCTGTCATTCGCAGACAGCACAGTCGACGGGTAGCCGTGATGGTGTGCGGGTGGGTTGTGCTGCCCGCTGGCCATATACATGCTGAGTTGGGGGAGCGGGCTGGGCTTGGGGTGCCTGAGTGGGTGGGGGGCCACTGCTACTCCAGGAGTGTTTGAAACTGCACAATCCACACTGCGGTCTGTGCGGGATGGGAGGGTTCCACTATTCTACCAGGGAACATAATGGAGGCATTTATGGGGGTTTGGGGCTATGGGCAGGAGGGGGTATCATTATACCACTGGGGAACATAACGGTGGCATTTACGGGGTCCTGGTGCTATGGGCAGGTTGGGGGGTTAGACTGCCAGGGTGAGAAGGCTGCGCATGCTGCTGTGTCTGCAGTATGGTAGCTTGCCTGTTGGTATTACCCACTTAGTCTACTTGAAGTAGACTTAACTTTGGGAGGCACATCTCTGGACTTGCCACGGGATGCGCCTCCAAGTTGGGCTGTGAATGGGGCTGTACTGCATATGCATAGGCAAGCCCCTTTACAGCCCCTCCAGATGTGCCGCGATATCATTATGGGCGGTATGCAGCCCATCGGGTTGTTCCAGTGCATTGCCCCCTCTCAGAATCATGCGGCACAAGTCGGGATGTGCAGGTGTATCAAGGATGCACTGGGTGCATCCCTTTGTGAATCCTGCCCCACTTGTGATGCACCTGGTACATTCAATGATTTACAATCAACTGTAGTGCATAAGCATACTAGATTGCTGCCCTGCCCATTCCATCCACTCTTCATGCTGCCACAGTTTATATCTGGGAATTGCCAGTGCTGGGCATAATATTTTGTTAGGCATGGGTAATGCAGTTATAGTGATGGGTTGTACTAAATAATGTATGGATTTCAGATACTTTCAAACTCTGTAATACCAAGTAATAATACACATTTATGTGTATATTATTACAAGGTTTTACATAGTTTGCCTCATGTCACTACTAACATCAGCTGCTCCTACCTTTCAAGCTACACCTTAATCTGTAATATAATCTACAGCTGCAGTCTACACATGAAAAGACCATCTGTCTGTACTATTGTTACCTCAGTAAACCACTACCTCCTTAAATGCAAGTACAAAGAACAGAGTGCTGCATCAGCATTTTCAAGAGAAATAAAACAAAAGGGTAATATAAAACACATGCTGAAAATTGAAAATAGAGTTAGAATCGACATTTCGCCATAGGTCTTCCTCGAAGTTATTTAAAGGAGAACATTTTAAGCAAAGTCAGCACAACCACGCCAGTCATTCAACTAAAGCCCACACATAATGCAATAAATTGAATAAACTCTGGAACTGTAACTTTTAGATCAAAAATCTTACTTTGTAAGCTTTCTTCTATAGTTCTGTCTTACTCAATGCTGCAGTGGTAATGGTCACCATAGCAACTGCCCTTCTCTCGCTGATTATCACTGCCTGCATCTCCAGTTGTCTCTGTTCAGCTCAGTTTACAGTATAAGCTTGTTTCAGCAAATTCAACTACAGCTCCACTGAGCACGCTTTTTAAAATCTTTTACATAACACAAATGTGATAAATAAAGCATGTAGAGTTGTCTATTACCTGTATGTAAATGTGTAGTTTTTGTTTTTTTTATTGAAGAGTAGTGGATAGATGGAACAGTTTGTCCTGAGAGGTAGTAAATACCAAGACAGTAAAGAGTTTTAAGAAAGCATGTGACAGAAAAGGCTGGTGAAAATAAAGACAGGGAATGGGATTTTAACAGGGGTGAGAAGGGCATGGACTGCCACTAGGACATTGTCCAAGGCACATCTAATAACAGCCAAAAAGAAGAGAACCCGTAGCTCAGGTGTGTAGAGGTTCAAAGTGCTGCACCAATATAAATAACTGCAACTTATGGACAAAGTATGGTGCACAAAAAGAACCAATCGTGCAAAATCTCAAATGATGCAAAAGAATTTATTGGAAGTGCACATACCATATACTGCAGAACACTAAACCTCAGTGCTTTGAGCCCTTGCGGAGTCTTCATCGGGAGGATGAGACAGCAAGTGTAACAGCCTACTATAGAAACATAGAATTTGACGGCAGATAGGACCGCTTGGCACACCCAGTCTGCCCATTTCCTACCTAATGGATAAGCTGCAGATCCTAGCTAACCAGCAACCTTCTTCTTTCTACCCCACTCCCTAGAATTGCCTTATGACTGTCCCATGCATGCTAGAATTCAGCCACTGTTGTTGACTCCACAACCTCCTCTGGAAGGCCGTTTCATGCATCCATAACCCTCTCTGTGAAAAAATACTTCCTTACATTACCTCTGAGCACGCCCCCATCTTCAAATTGTGCCCCCTTGTTCTTGCACACCTCTTTTTTGAAAGATGCTACCCTCTTGGACTTGTTTGATTCCTTGAGGTACTTGAAAGTTTCTATCATGTCCCCCTCTCCCTCCTTTCCTCGAGGCTATACATATTAAGCTCCTTTAGTCTCTCTTATATGTCTTCTGGTGCAGACCCTGCACCATTTTAGTTGAACTCCTCTGGACAGCTTCCATCCTGTCTATGTCCTTGCTTGGAGACTGGGTCTCAGAACTGCAGTACTCAGGTGGGGTCTCACCAGCTGTCTGTACAGAGGGTGAGACCCATCTGAGAACTGCATGCAGTTCTATAAATGGGCTGCCTATTAAAGATACAGTTTCACAATTAATTATACACCAAATGTGTTACAATATTATAAACAATTCATGAAACATGCTGGCTGATAATTTTATCTTGACCAAAAGTGCATAGTGCCATTAATTTTAGCAATGCAAAGAACTAAATATTCCTAGTCAATCTTTTTAAGATTACTGGATCCATCGTGGTATAACCATCTCCAGAATTTGTTCCGACAGATATCTATGGCGGAACAGGTAAACAAACACAGAGAACTGTCATCAGAACCTGAAAGGTACTAAGAAGTTACAAGGAAAAGGGACAATCATGTACTTGGATAAAATATTATATCTTTAAGTAAACAAATTGTTTACTTAAAGATATAACTTTTTGTAATATTGTAACACATTTGGTGTATAATTAATTGTGACACTGTATCTTTAATAGGCAGCCCATTTATAGTGGGCTATTTTACCTGCTGTCCCCATCACCCCGGATGAAGAGTCCGCAAGGGCTCAAAGTGCTGGGGTTTAGTGTTCTGCAGTATAGGGTCTGCATACTTCCAATAAATTATTTTTGCATCGTTTGAGATTTTGCCACGATTGGTTCTTTTTGTGCACCATACTTTGTCGGTGAGTCGATCTAACAATAGCTTGGAACATGGCAGACACAATGAACTGTAAGCCGTTTCTGCTAACAGCTTGCTGTGTTTTTTGTGTAATACTTTTAAGAGTACATTTCACAAATCATTATTTATTTATTTGTTTATTGAATTTTGATGACTGGGTAGGCCCACTGGGCCCCAAAGGTCCCTTTTCAGAGGCGCACCGGGAGTTACAGGACTAGTAGGAAACACAATTATTACAGACGAGATTATTACATGTAAACAGGTGAATATCTATATCTAGCAATGACATATTACATAACATGATACAAAGATTAGCAATTATTGGTAATATAGCTTGCAGGTTAGAGCAATGTGCTGTGAACCTGGGTTTGATTACCAAAACCTACATTTGCACACTTTGTGACCCTGAGAAATTCACTTAACTTCCCCAGTGTTTCCAGGTCACCCCTATAATCAAGTCTTGTGCCTATTAGGTCTTGCCTAGTTACCAAGCACCCAGATTTTCCATTTTCATGGGAAAAATGACAAATCATGGAATCCTGATTGGTTTGCAGATTTTGAATTCTTTCACCTGTGCCACATGGCAATCACATGTTACTGAATGGAATCCCCAAGATTTCAACATCTTAAACTGAATGCTGCTCTGTCGTGTATTCTTTCTGTGCTCTTTGGAGAATCAGTAAGAAACCAACCACCACGCTACTTTAGTGTAACCACCCATGCTTTCCTCAAACATTAATCAGCTGAAGACTGTTCTCCATCCTGAAAGCAGTTTTCATTTACTGTAGCATGTGCCTAAACTTCTTTTATTATTTGTATTACACTGGGTGATATAAAAAAAAAAAGATAAGTACTGCCCACTAAGGGAATAGGACTGGGCAGCGGGGTGGAGTTATGTTTAAAGTTCACCTACTCCTGCATCTAACCATTCATTTGATCGGCTGATGTGACTGCTCACCAAGCTGAGAGTAACCTTTGTATAGAAAAAGTATATGCCTAGATGATTTTCACACTAGATGATTTAAAACAACAACAAAAAGATGAGTATCAGCTCACTTGGGAATAGAGCTGGGTGGCAGGGCGGGTGCATCAAATTTAACAGCTCTGGATGTAACTCTCTTCAGCTGATGCAACTGCTCTCTATTCTTACAGTAAAGTTTTGTGTAGAAAAAGCATGTGCCTGAGCTATTTTATACTGCATGATTAAAATCCCCAAAAGCCTTGTATCAGCGCACTTGAAAAATCAGGCTGGGAGTCAGTTGGGTAGCAATTGCACTTATTTAAATGTGTGTCTTTGGGAAGTTGGACTGTTAGTCTTGCTGAGCTGGGATGCTCAAGAAGTTGATGCTGATATGGATGTCTTTGTGTGGTGATCAACCAACCTGAAGGGATATTACAACACTGTGTGGTCATCCACATCATCAAGGCAGCCCCACTTCCCGTTGAGGTATGGTCCTCACAAAATCAACATGCAGTGCCTTTGTATCATGCTCTAAACCCCACCAGCCCAGGCAGGGAGTGTGGATTGGCTCAGTTCACAAACGTAGATCTCCCACTTGGCACTTTTGTGCACCACCATTCCGTGCCACTATTTTTAATTTTAATTTTGAATGTTTTTTTGCCAGGTGGGTGAGCTGGGGTGCTAATGGTGTAATTACTGGCAGTTGTCCATGCTCTGCTATTGTTAGCTGTGTGCACCTGAGTGAGGTGGTGTTTAGCTTCTGTGTGCCCCTGAATTTGCTGTATGATCTGGTTGCTATTGTTGCTCCACCTTCCACTGCATGATGCCAGCGTTGGTTGGGAGTGCTGTAATATCACCCAAGCCAGACTGCACACTCAGAGGAACATAGCCTGTTACTGTACTATATAAGTGGACAGAGTGGAGCTGCTGTTCTTGCTTGTTGAGTTTCCCTAAGTAAGATGGAGTCCTTAGCATCTGCACGCCCTTGAATTAGCTATAGGGCACATTTTTTGATGTTACTCTACCTGCCACTGTATGATTCCAGCAGGGTTGAGGGGTGCTGCAACCCCACCCAAGCTAGAAAGCACACTCAGGAACAAACAACTGTATGATGCCAGTGGGCACACTAGTGTTCAATTCACATCTGAGCTCAAATGTGAAAACTGAGAGACACCACTTTCATGGAGACCATGTCAGAAAAACTTCCGCTTGTTTGGGAGATGCATGATTTTCCAGAATCCCTCCACTAATCACTTGTGGATTTTTAGATGGAAGCACTTTATTTCAAAGAAGCCATTTCAGGCAATTAAATGTTGGATAGAACCAAACTGAGGGACACTACTTTGGCATCTGGTGGTTTGCTTAATTTACATCTGAGTTCTAACAAACTAACAAACTTAAACATTTGTAACTTGGGCATGTGGGGTGTGGGTGTTGAAGTCAGGGGATCATAGTGCTGTCAGTACTGCCATCACCCCGAGTAATGGGGGCTACGCTGTTTTACTGCAGTCACACCTGAGGGATGGGGATGTAGTGCTTCTGCCATCATCCTTGAAGGAAGGTGGATGTAATCTTGCTGCTGATGCTGCTGTCACACTGAAGGGGTTCAGGCCTTAGTGTTGCTGCTATCACCCCAAGGGGTGAGGGCCATAGTACTGCCATCATTATCACAGAGAGATGGGAGTTGTACTACTGCTACTGCCATCACCCTTGAGGATGGGCGACAGTGCTGCTCCTGTTGCAGTCTTTGCCAACCCTCAAGGATGGGGGCCATAGTGCTGCTGCTGTCACCCCGAGGATAGGGGCTATAGTGCTGCTGCCATCACTCCTGAAGGAATAGGTGCCATAGTGCTGCTGCTGTCACTGTGAGGGACAGGAGCCATAGTGCTACTGTCATCACCACTGAGGGTGTGAGTCATAGCTGCTGCCATTAACCTTGAGGGATAGAAGCTATAGTGCTGCTGGTGCTGCCACTCCTCAGGGATGGGGCCCATAGAACTTTTCCTGCTGCTGTCATGGTAACCCCTGAGGGATAGGGGCAGTAGAGCTGCTGCTGCTGTCACCCCTGAGGGATGAGGGCCATAGTGCTACTGCTGTCACATATGAGGGCTGGTGACTCAAGATGCCAAAAGTAAGATCAGCTATACACACACACACGCATGCACACACACTGGCCTGCAAGATCTGCATACTTGGATCACTGTGGTGGGTAGGCATTAATAATAATAATAATAGGCAGACTGTGTATACACATAAGACTGCAAACCAAAGTGAGGTACAGGTTGAGCTTGTCATAAAGTGTATTATTTTTAATAACTACAAGGATTGATGCACAATAGTTGATAGCAACACTGCTGAAATGTATGCTGGTGGGGAAAACAATTGTTAGCAAAGCTCACAAAATGAAACGCTGGCAAAAACGGATTTTGGCTTTTAGACACCGATGAGAATCCTAGTTTTCCCATTCGCAAAACAGATTGCCCTTTTTCAATCATGGTAAACTAGTGTCCCCAGAGTTACCAATGGAAATATATATATATATATATATATATATATATATATATATATATATATATCATATGGTAAGTGTTTTCAAATGTGTGCATCTTATACACCTTCAGTGTATGATGTCTGCATAATCCTCTTGAACTTAGCCCCAGAAGTTTATGGGCATCACACATCTCATGTGTAGTAAAAAAAGATTCAGAACACTCCACTTCCCATACATTATTCCTTGTGTTATGTTACCACTTCTGTGCATCATGTAGACTAGGCATATTTATATTTATTAGATAGCTTGTGGAATATGTTAGTTGTTTTGTGTCTTTTATTTCTATAAGAGAAGGATTTAAAAAAATTGCCAGCATTTGGTTCAGACACAGAACCTTTTGGAATCTTTTAAATGGAAAGGGAAAGGGAAAGGAAAGGGAACCTGTTAAACCAGGAGAGGCACACTAAGCTGAAGCTTGTTTCCAGGTGTGACCATTGGTCTTTTAATCCCAAAGTGAACTTACTCTAACCTATGGTTTCCTCATTTATAGTTAGGTTGGAAGAAGTGGTGTCCTCATGGTGTTTTGCATATCTTGTTGAATACTGTGTGCTGGTGGAGACTGCATTTGACATTATAATTTTTAATTTTATAGTAACACATATATTGGTGAATAAGATCTGCACATGACAGAGTAAGTAGCATAAGGAAGAATAATAAATACTGTACATACATAAGCTTCTTTGAGATAATACACAACAGGGTATGCAATTACAGAATGCTATAGTAACTGCATATCCTTGCTGTGTTGCAAGACATCATGCTGAAGGCCGAGAGTTTTAACCACCAGGGAAATTCAGTTATTACCGCATAACTGTACATTCCTGCAGTGTGATATAGTGGTGATAAAAGGGTTTAGTACAACCTATAAAACTCCAGAAGACAAGGAAAGACTATTTTGAAACATCAAGCAAGAGAAATTATTTGGTATGTTTCCTCCACATAAAGTACAGTAGTCCCTGAGGGCTAACAGCTTTACATTGTTCATCTTAATTAATGTAACAACTCTACTTGTGATGATGTAACAACTACTTATAGTTGATGATTTTTTTAAAGGGACACTGCTAACCCCTTAGGGTTTTAACACCCTTTTAGTTTAAACAAGCATTTGTCAATACCGAATGTTGTCAGGCTAGCATTGGCATTGGCAGTGGCGGAGCTAGAGATGCATAATGGGAATGGCAGTGAAGTATTGAAGGATGCCAACCCCACCCCCACCCTGCAGAGAGTGACAGGCATTGGGGTGTGCCTTTGGTCATCAGTTATAATGCTCATGCCATTGTACCTCACCCTACCCTGTAGACACTGACAAGTGTTGTGGTATGCTTTGGGGTCTTTGAGCATCATACTTACCCCATTCCATAAGGAAATACACTGGCGTGGGTGCAGTATAGGAGCGTGGGGTGAGGTTTGTGGCTGAATAGTGCAAGACACACCACGATGCCTGTCAGTGGCTGTAGGGTGGGAGTGAGCATTACATCCAATGATCCCAAGTCACAGCCCTGATGCCTGTCAGTCCGTACTGGGTGGGTGCTACAGTTGGAAACCCTAACATTGTAGGTGTGTAGTGGTAGTTTCACTCCACATTTTCAACATGGGCTGCTTGTCAGGCTACCTCATGAAAAGTGGCAGAATCTCATGTTAGCTGAAACATGATTTTGCACAGCAGCTGTGCCATTTAGTGACAGAGGGATGAAAACACAGTTCTGGGCAGGATGTTGACAATGACAACTGTATTGTTCATGAGGAGGTGTAAAAATGGCAACGCTGAAAATCTGGCATGGCAATATGAAATATTGGTGAAGCAATGAACATGCATACAAACTGTAACAGATGTCCGCAACCCAATTATTTGAGGTAGTTTTTAGGCACATTTTCAACATAGCTATTTTGGGACCTCCGTCATGAACAGTGGTGCTGTGATTTTGTTAATGTGTCCCAAAGGTGATTTCCCACAGCTAGCATGCCATTGTGCACCACAGTTGTGGAAACGTGTTTTGGGCAGGCTGTGAAAATGGCAGCTGTACTGTTGATAAGGAGGGTGCACAAATGCCAGTGGTGAAAATCTGGCATGAAAATATTGCAAATTTAAGAAGTTACAAGCCTGCATGTGGAACCGCGCAACACACTTTCTTGCAGCACAGTCATTTTATGGACTTTCAGCACCAAATTTTCAACATAGGCATTTTAGACCTTTGCTCATGAACAGTGTCACTGTCATTTCCTCAAACTGTCCTAAAACTGATTTTGCACTGCGACCATGCAATTCTAGGCCAGACGCGCGAAAACACATTTCATTCAGGATATGTAAAATGACAGCTGTACTGTTCATAAGGAGGTGTGGAAAAATGGCAATTTTGAACATCTGGAGTGAAAATATTACAAATGCACGAAGTCATGAGTGTGTGTCAAACTGCACAATGCATGCTCATAAAACACTAATTTTATGGACTTTTGGCCCATATTTTTAACATAGGCATTTTAGAACCTCTGCTAATGAACAGTGTCACTGTCATTTTCATAATGTGTCTCGAACATGGACTTTCCACAGCGACTGAAAACACATTTTGGTCAGGATGTGAAAAATGACAGCTGTACTGTTCATAAGGAGGTGCAGAACAATGGCAATGTTGAAAGTCTAGAGTGAAAATATTGTAAATTTGAACTTATGAGCGTGCATATAAACTGCACAATGCATGTTCGTAATACAGTCATGTTATGGAGTATCGTCACCAAATTTTCAGCATAGGCATTTTAGGACCTCTTCTTATGAACAGTGAACTGTCATTTTCGTAATTTGTCCTGAACACTGATTTCCCACATCAACCGTCTATTCTGCACCAGAAGTGCAAAACACATTTCAGGCAGGATGTGAAAAATGATAGCTGTACGGTTCACAAGAAGGTGTGGAAAAATGCCAATGCTGAACATGTGGCATGAAAATATTGTAAATTCTCTAAGTTACTTATGCGATGAAGCAACCCCTGCCTATGTACCTCTGCATAACACTCACCCTCCTGGCTGCCTTGTTGCACTGCTTGGCCACCTTTAGGTCATCCAATCTCTTTTATGCTTGGTGGTCATCAGTACCACCCCCAGTTTGTAATCTGCACCTGGGTTTCTGTGCCTTAACTGCATAATTTTGCAATTTTTCACATTGAAACCCAGCTGCCGCATCTTTAACCATACCTCAAGTTTTCTAAGGTCACAGCTCATCCTTTCCAATCTATTGCAGAGTTTGGTGTCATCCACAAAGAGCCAGACTTTCCTTCCAGCTCCTCTGCAATGTCACTTATAAAAACATTACAGAGGACTGGTCTCGGCACAGATCCATGAGGCATCTAGCTGATCACCCTCCTTCCTCAGAGTGAACTCCATTTACCACCACATTGTCACCTATCCCTTAACCAATTTCTTGCCCAGTTTACTAACCTTGGACCCACTCTAAGCAATCTAGCTTGCTTGCTTGCTAGTCCCTTATGTGGAACAGTTTCAAATGCCTTACTGAAATCTAGATAGGCTACATGCAGCACTCCACCATGATCTAGTTCCTTTGTCACCCAGTCAAAGAACTCTGATTCACTTGAAATGCCCCTCTCCATAAATCTATGCTGCCTCAGGTCGTGTAACCTACTGGATTCAAGATATTCCACAGACCTTTGTTTTAGCAGGGATTCCATTAACTTTCCCACCACCGAAGTCAGGCTGGCTGGCCTATAATTACCAGCTTCTTCTCTGCTACCACTTTTGTGAAATAAGAATACAACTGTCCTCCTCCAGTCCTCTGGGACCACTCCTGTTTCCAATAAACTGTTGCATTCCTTGATCAGCTCCCATTGCATCTTTCCTAGACTTAGGAACACTCCCAACACAGTCTAGCCACCCATTATGCAGTGGAAGTAGAGGAGACTATTGCATCATGAGTGGCTGCACTTTTCAGGAGTGTTTCTATTGTTTTTGAAATATGTAACAAAAACAGACCCAGCATTTGAAACAAAACAAGGTAATGTTAAATTTTTGCTTTCTCCACGGTATTTTGAATGCACTGCAAATTATGTATTTCTCTTATAGATGAATTGCTTTGTTCAATGTTTTGATTTCTTTCCACTGTATTTTGTAACAGAATGTATTTCTACTGTCTTATTTTTGGTTTTAACCTCCTGGTCACACTCTGAAAATAGGCATTCAACTGCCTATCATGCTTATCTGGTTAACAAAACTAAATACAAAATGCATTGGCAAGCACATCCTTCCTACTAAGCAAGGAGGCACATAAAACAGCCAGCAACATCAATGAATTTTAGAGAAGGTAAGCAATTATAAAATGTGGGGTTTTAACTATGAAAAACATGATACAAAAAGGTTGACAGTGTCTCTTTAATGTTGAATATGTTTTCAGCCGTACTCAACTATTTAATTATTGTATGCAACACAAGATTGGTGACTGCATTGCACAGCTACAGTTTGCAGAGCTAGCATGAACTGAGTGATCACTACTTTGCACAGCTAGCATGATAAAAGTAGCTATAGTTTTGCATGGCTATCATAAGTCAAGTGGTTATTTCATTAGGCAGACTAGATGGACTAATGGTCTCCTCTGCCATCACTTTTCCATGTTTCTTTGCAGAGCTAGCATGCGTTGAGTTGTCATTACTTAGATCAGCTATCACCAGCTAAGTGGTTTTGTTTTATAGTGTATAGTAGAGCATTGTTCCTTGCAAAATTCCATCCCTTTCAAAATGCTGTTGTACCATAGTTCAAGTGTCATGGAATGTGATTGTATCTTTCTGTGGTACAACTGCATTCTAAAACCTCAAGAGACTGCAAAAGTCAGTTTAATTCGAATGCAATAGAACCACAATGTGCAAATTTCACATACTATACACTATAAAAATACAAGATTAGTAACTTTATGCATAACCAATGTGTTCTGTTACCTTAGCTCTGATTCCCTACGTACCTCTTGAGCTTTGCTCTCAAGATCAGAGGGAATCAGAACCTCTCTGTGCTAGAACACACTAGTTGTGCATAGTTGCTCATCCAGTATTCTCAAAATAGTATATGATTAGCCTTTGTTTTGTATAAAAATCAGCCTCCTCAGAGTCCTTGTTGTACACATTCTAAATTGTTGTGGATTCCAATGTGCTTGAGTGCATTCTGAACAGTTATTCAGCACAGTTCAAAGATCATAACATTTTAAAATACTCATTTACCTCACAACCAATTGTTTACTAACCACATAGTGACAAAGTTGTATCTTTTAACTTTAAGAAGTCTGTAATCTAATTTTCTGTCACAGAAGAGAACAAAGAAATTGGAAGCTTTTTTTTTTTTTGTTTTTGTTTTGTTGTTACTTTGGAAGAGGGTATGCTTCCAGGACTCTCATGAAAAAACATATACTATATAACATAAAATATGGGCAACCACACACAACTCAGCATGTGATTCCATCCTGGGGCTGCGACGACATCCAGGACCTCTCGAGCTTTGTTGTTGAGGATCATATGCTGTCAGCTCAACCCTAGATGGAAACATCACCTTGTTGTATATGGTTGTCCATACATTATTCTCTATGCAGGGTTAGCATGAGCTGAGTGATGACTGTTTTGCACAACTAGGATGAATAGAGTAGCCATTGCTTTGTGGAGTTAGTATGAACTAAGTGGTCATTGTTTTGCACAGCTAGCATGAAGCGAGTGATCATTGCTTAGATCAGCTAGCATGAGTTAAATGATTACTTTTTTTATAGCTAGCATGAACTGAGTGGATTTTGCTTAGCAGAGAACATGAGCTATGCGGTCATCATTTGCACAGCTAAAATGATTTGATTGGTTATTTCTTTGCAGAACTGGCATGAGCTGAGTATCATACCGAGATACAGTAGCTAACACTTTTCTGCAAACAGTCAGCTCTGAGAAATCAATGTCCAAGCTCTCCGTCCATACAAAATAATTACACCCTTGTGACTCTTCCAAACCAATCATCTTACAGAAATGTTCTTAACCATTTCATAAAGCATAATAAAATGTAATTGAATATTGAAAGGAAGCAGTTCAACCAAAGGGCTAATCAAATTTAATATACATATACTGTATATCATTGTCAGGTACAGCACCTGGTAGACAATAGATATTCAAATACTAAGCATGCAAATAGCTATGTATCTAGGATACAGTGTAACAGAAGGTTATCAAAACAGTGAGACTGCCTTAAGTAGAAAAAGTATTTGTTCAACAGTGATAGGCATTGATATACACCATATTGAATAATATTCCACCAAATTATTGCTGCACAGATGCTAGAAAGAGTCTGAGGTGTGGTTCTGTGAGTGTTGAAGTAAAACTTTCTATATGCCAGGACTTGACTTCAAGGAAGTGCCAACATTGACCATATTGCATAAAAGATTTTTAACTAGGTTAATATTGATATAGTTAATGCATTATCTGCAGGAGTTAAGAGCGTCTTTATTGTAGCAAAGCTACAAAAGTGTATGTCGGTGACAGATAGTGGATCTTTCAGTGTGCTAGAAATAAATGAATAACTCCCAGTCTGGTGAAGATTTATTCACTTTGATAGCAGTTATGTGGTTTGTCTTCCACATAGTTATTCTAGGCATCTTTAAAACTATATGAAGAAAGCTACATTTGTTTAATCTGCATGCTAAATATAGTAGATAGATTATAATATATAGCTTAATTTTATAAAACAAGTTTCCTGACTCAAAGCACATCACAAATATTAGTAAAGCATATGCAAAACTGCATACCACGCCCCATATATATTTTAAAGTATTGATTTCATTTTTGATGACCAGGGTAATACACTAGGAAATAAATGGCGATTTTCAGGCTTGACCTCAGATTTACAGAATGCACAATACATGAAGTAGAAATAGAATAAAAATATTATATGTACTGTATATATTCATTGCAAAAAAAACTATGTTAATGCAGACATTAGGGCTGAAGAATGCAAAGTAAGGAAATTAGTAACATTAGGGTTTTGAATCTTGAGCCTTGAAAAAGCAGTAGTATGGTGTTCCTTGGGTATATCAGCCCTAATGCCCCCCTCCCCTAGCCTGCAGCTTCCAGTCCTAAGCACAAAGTACAGCTCCAAGCCAGTGCCCCATAGTCATTTACTCTTTTGAAGTACAGTAGTATGGCTCACCACATGTGTCCAACAGAATCAGTCATAGCTGTCTTTCTGAATGAAGCAAGAGATCATAGATAACTTTCTCTGCTCATGGAAGTGGGTGGATATTAGGGTTGACTACCCAAGGAACATCACACCATCCATTCACCAGTGCTCCTGGAACTCAAAATCCTAATGTTTTTCATTTCCTTACTTTGTGTGCTTTGCATTCTTCATTCCCCATGTCTGCATTAGTGAAGTTTTGCAGTGAATGTCCCTTATTTTACTATGGTGGAATTGCCTCTTCAGGACCTGTGTGAAATGGAAATGAAGATATCTCAAGCCCTGCATAGCCAGCCTCCTAACAAGTGAAACCGAACAGTTATGCAGAGTTGCACTGTTATACCCTACCATCCTAACATAAGTAATACAGTACACCGTCCCTCAACAGACTGGTAGCATGGCCACACAGCAGCACCATTCCCCAGACTCAACCCATCCATCCATCTCACTGAGCTCATACCCAAACTCAGGTGACTGGCATGGAAGATAACATGGTACCCAGTGGGCCAACAGCCAGTCCTGCACACATTTCTTCATATTTTTTTTTTTTTTACATTTTGACCTCTAATTTTCAGCATAGTCATTTTATGCCCTCACCTTTCAGAACATGGCAAGGGTCATTTAAAAAATTTGTCCAAAACATAATTTCCTCCACAAGTATGTGAACACATGTGTCAGGAGGTCTAAACCTCACTCTCAGGTTCTTGGCAATATTGGAATGCAATAAATCACAGGCACATTGCATAAGAGAAGTAAACTTGTTTATTACTACAAAGGGATAAATCACAGTTGCCCTAAGCAGTTCTTACCAGTATGAACTGGGAGCCAATGCTAACCATTCCCTATACCTTGAGGTTTCTTCATGTATCTTGGGGTTTCCTCATTATATACCTATGATAATTACTATGTTTACTGTAAGATAGAAACATTTCTAGTTTCAGAGATGAGCCCTATTGGCTAAATTAGAGGTGGCTCCATGGTCCAAGATAACATTATACAATTTTGTAATAGTCATCACATTGAGAAACAAAAGAGTACAATTTTATACAAATCAGTGTAGTAGTACAAATCACCAAAAGGTGGCAATGCTGACTTACATATCATAATCATTACAAGGACACAGATGTCCTAACATCTTATGAGTAAGAATACATAAAAGTATATATGTATTAGAAAGCTAAGTGTAAGCAATACATATGCATACATATCCTGACATCTACTCTTGTATGATAGATGCCCTTAGCCCTACATGTTAGTATAACCTATGCCTAAGCACTAGCTGTCTATGGTGTACCTTTGGGGTACCAATACGGTGCAGAGACCTTATGTAACTTTCCTCCCCTTGTTGCCTCCGGGGTAACACAGGCAACATGAGAAAGGTCAGGGAGCAGGGCCGTTTACAAACCAATCAAGCTTTGTAAAGGAATCCAGCTGCTCACGGTGTTGGCACAGTGTGTCTGTAGGCAGCATAGCATAATAACCAAGAAAAAATCAAAAATGCTTGTATAATAACAAAACCTTTAAAAGTAATCTCTAACCAAGTGTTAGTTAATGTATCATTCATATCACCATCATTGATCAATGCAATGATAGCTTCATTAGCCTTAGTGATATTATTGCTGATGTGGATGAGGTGGGTGTCTTTTCTTTCTAAAAGTGATTTTAATGTAAGTGACAGTGGATCTATATGTACATTAAAATATGGTAAATACTTACAAATTGTGAGCAGATTATCGGGTTACCATCAATGATGTCCGCATCCGTAAGGGGACAGGGTAATAATGGTATGTACAATAACAGCTTTTAGTGGGGAACAAAACAAAAATTGGGGCTATCAATAACACAAGGTTTAGTACCATATGTATAACTTTATAATTGGTTACCACACAGTACTCCCTGTCAGAATTGTACTGCATTTTAACAGTGGGGAGTCACCATTTTGCAACTGTACTGGGCAGGTGTAGGTTGTCTTGAAATCCGTGTTGACAGACAATGAACCTCTCTTGACAAGACTGGTGAAGTTTATCTGGAGCCAATGTCGAGTCCGAAAAGTCTGTGCCATTAGTGCTGATGTCATCGTCCATGGAAAAGGACCAATCAATACTGTTGGGAGAATAACCACATACAGGTTTAATAACATCAAATACATCACATCGACACAAGTAGATAAATTGTTTCTTCACACAGCAGTCTGTGTGCAGAGCAACACAAGCATACAGGAAAGGATGGAAGACCAATAGAGGAGGCAAGTCCAGGCATTCTCTGTAGATGTCGTCATCCAGGTGCTCAATGGATTGTACAGAAGTGAGCTCATCGAACAAAGCTGTGGTGGGATCAAAACATGATAAAGAGACAGTAAAGAAACAAATATCTTATCTTTGATAGAACATTTCTTAGAAGTAAAACAGGGACCAGTATTAGGGTGCCTGGTCACAAAACAAATTCCTAGCTGTAGAAAGAGGAATAGTTAAGGATTGTTGCATACACATAGCAATATAGCCAGGGTTTTACATCAAGGACAATACCATTTAGAAATGCATCTGTCATGTATGATATCAGGGATTCTTCCAGATTCTAGATCATGGAAGAGATTATTGATGGTAGTAATAATGTATGGCCATAGGCTAGCATAAAATCTCACGGGCAATGTATTGTTTATCTGCTTCTTTGTTGTTCTGTGCAATGAGTGCATTAATCTTATCTTTAGAATCTGTAAATGCCTTAGTAATATTGTGCATATTATAAACAGTGTATCTTTCTTCCTGACTAGGGTCATCCACACCATGCAATAAAGAGGGTAGTATATTATTTACCAAACCAGTTTGAAATTTGGCTGAATCAGATTTGATAGCAGCAATGTCTGCTTTATTCCAGATAGATGTAGCTGTACCAAAGAGACCTGTGACAGTGCCTGTTGCACCAGTGACATCAGAAATGTCAGCTTCACGTGTATGACGTTTATGACTTTGATCATCAGGATTTGGTTTTCTCCTGAAGTTGCTTCTATGCTCGGTGGTATGTACCTCAGCAATAGGGTCCTGAGTACGAATCTGAAATGCTGCTAAAGTACTGTATCAAGCAACAAAGTACTGTAAAATGCTGAAGTGTTAGTATTGTGATACATACCAAATTCTTTCATATTCCAGTAAGTCAAATGAAACAAAACAGGTGTATGCATAAATTGTAAATTGTTAATCGGTGTACCAGGTAGAGCAGTGACTGTTAGACCACTACGAGGACCAGTGGTGTGCTTTGGACATTCCAAAAGCTGTTTGTTAGTAGGTGGTAACACAGAAAGGTACATGGCAGAGAGGCCATGTTGTGTACAGCACAACATTTACGAGCAGAGTCCTTAGACAAAGAATTACAATATGAGGGATCAATTAAAGCAGTAATATTGTATAAACCAAAATGTCTAAGAGCAGTTTCTAGCAAGGACAGAGAACTGTTTGGGATAATTTAGCATTAGGCCAACCCTGAAAGTTCCCTTGGAGAGTTTGGTCACAGGGAGAATTTGTTCTTGCGATGTGGTTTGCCACTCAGTTTGAAGGGTAGACTTATCAGGAGCAACAACCAAGGCAGTGAGGTAAGCATCGAACCTTCCTGGACAGTAATTAAACTATCTGGTATTTTGATGGATACTCCCTCTGGGGCAGATGCTGGAGGATCAAGGTGAGGTAGGAGGTTCAGTAGCATGCCTTGGATGCAGGGAAAACTCCTGAGATGAGGAGAAAATGGAACAAGATAGCCATCTTGTCAGTATATCTGAAAAGGAAAATCAAACATTAGTAAGTTACTACTATTCCATCCAATGGGGTGAGGAAAAGTAATTATGCTCCTTTATACAGTTTTAGTTGGTTTGCATGTAACTATTTGTGACTCAGTTTATTGTTGTGCTGGAGTCTAACTTGATAGACTGCTGGACTGAGCTTGTTGACAATGGGGTAGGGCCTTCTCACTTACTGGAGAAAAAGTGTGAGGATGTGCAAATTGAATGACCATTACCTGATCTACAACCTGCCAATCCAGTTCTTGTGCGTGTTTGTCAAACTGTATCTTGGACTGTTGCTGGGCCTTGCCCATGCAATTGGCGCATACAAGTGTGTGTGTATGAGACATTTTCTGGGTTTTCCACATATTGGTCTACAGAAACACGGTCCACAGCGGGGTGTGCAGGTCAAACAACAGGTGTTCAGGTAATCTCATCTGTCTTCCGTCATCACCTCAAAGGGTGTCAACTAGGTGGTGGCAGAGGGTGTACCCCTGATTGCCATAAGAATGTGACAACAGGGAATCCCAGGTTTTGGGATTGTCCTCAATGAATTGGAAAGCATTTGCTTGATCCATCTGTTGGTTCTTTCTCACGTGACCTGAAGATTGAGGATGGTAAGGTATGTGGAACTTCTGTTGAACTCAAGGATCTCAAGGATTCTTTCATCAACTCACCTGTAAAACTGGTTCCTTTGTCAGAGTCTACCTTAAGAGTAGGCCCCACCTGGAGAAAATTTGTTCCACCAGGATTTTGGCAGTGGTTTTAGCAGTGCATGTCTTAGTGGGGAAAGCTTTGATCCACTTAGAGAAGAGATCAGTTACCACAAGAGCATACTTGTTATTTTGCTGGTATTGGTCAAGGGACCAATAAAATCAATTTGTATGGCATGCCAAGGGCCAGAGTGTCTTTGTGGTAGAAGTCTGGCATTTCATTTGGTGGGGATGGGATTGTTTTGCACACAAACAAGGCAGTTGTCTATGTACTGCTTAACATCTTTGGTAACACCAGACCACCAGGCAGTGGTCTTGAGCCTCTAGAGGGTTTTTCCACTCTCTGGTGTCCACCAGTGGGGTATCATGCACTTGTTGCAAGAATTCAGACCTAAGGTGTCTGGGAACCACCCACAACTTGGTCATGGAATTGTCTGGTTGGTACCAGATGAGCTTGTCATCTGGGAACAAGTGTAACTACTTTCATGCCTCCAGTAAGGATTATGTGTGGAAGTTTCTCCTCAGTACCTTTGTCAAGGAATCTAAACATTTCTTTGAGTTCAGTATCAACATGTTGGGCTGCTGAAAGATCCAGGGAGAAAAAGGTTCAGGTTTTTTCCTGACTGCTGCAATGTGTACAGCCACATTGGCCTCTGGATGGTCCATCATCCAGGTGCCCCCCTCTGGCCCCTTCCTTGGCAAGGGTGTCTGCTGTGTCATTGAAGGCATGGTAGGGATCAAAGTGGACAGAAAATGGGAGAGGAGTGGTGTGGGAATGCACTCCTACAGTCCCCGTTTGGAAAGGAAAGTTTTAAGCTATAAGTGAAATCTCACAAACACCAAATATTGCCTGCACACGTTTGCCAATTGTCAGGAGGTCTAAACCTCACTCTCAGGTTTTTGGCAATATTGGGAATGCAAGAAATCACACACTAATTGCATAAGAGTAATAAACTTGTTTATTACTATGAAAGGATAAATCACAGTTGCACTTAGCAGTTCTTACCAATACGAACTGGGAGACAATGCTAAGCATTCCCTATATCTCGAGGTTTCTTCCTGTATCTTGGGGGTCTCTGAGGTATAAGACTGTGTCTCACATTATATACCTGTGATAATTACTATGGTTACTGTAAGATAGAAACATTTCTAGTTACAGAGATGAGCCCTATTGGCTAAATTAGAGGTGGCTCCACAGTCCCAGATAACATTATACAATTTTGTAGTAGTCATCACATTGGGAAACAAAAAGTACAGTTCTTACACAGATCAGTGTAGTAGTACAAATTACCTAAAGGTGGAATCCAGACTTACATATCATAATCATTACAAGGACACGGATGTCCTAACATCTTTGAGTAAGAATCGTGAAAGTATATATGTATTAGAAAGCCAAGTGTATAACAATACTATGCATACATATTCTGAAATCTACTCTTGTACAGTAGATGCCCTTAGCCTACATGTTAGTATAACCTATGCCTAAGCACTAGCTGTCTACTGTGTACCTCGGGAATACCAATAAGGGTGCAGGGACCTCATGTAACACATGTTTTGGGTTGGATTTGAAAAACAACACCTACCAGATTTATGAGGTAAAGTGATAAATGGCTATGTTGAAAATCTGGGGTCAAAATATTGGAAATTAGCAACGTTATGAATTAATATTGAAAAGTTCAATGTTCCTTCGTAACAGTTGTTTTTAACATTTTGACACCAGATTTTCAACATCTCATTTATGACCCCACATTATGATTCTAGTAAGTGAGTTTTTAAATCCTGCCTAAAAGGTGATTTTGCATAATGACTGCAAAATTATCTTTCAGGTCAGATTATGAAAAATGTCATCTCTCTTGTTCATGTGGTGGGGTCAAAGAAAGACATGTTGAAACTTCCAGTTCAACATATTGAAAATAACAAAGTTATGAGTGAAGGTTGAAAATTATCCATTTTACTGATAACATGGCCATTTTAACAAGTCGTTCACCACATTTTAACACACAGTAGTCTTCTTACACCCCACCTCATAAACTAGGTATGTGAATTTTTCAAATCCCACCCAAATTATGATTTGGTGGTGTGACTACAAATCACCTTTGGCCTGATTTGATAAATGTCATCTCCCTTGTTCATAAGGTGGGGTCCCAAAAGGCCATATTGTAAAGTTTGGGAAAAATATTTAAAAAATAACAATGTTATGACTAAGTGTTCAAAACACATTAAAAACACATTGACTTGACTTACAATGTTTCAATCAGGTTCCAGTCACTGTTGAAGGAGCAGGACATGTTTCTTCATAGAGTGGTTATATGGCAAAGGATCTTTAGAAGGTGAGTGAATGATGTGACAGGTGGGGTGGGGGTTTCTGAGAGGGAGTTGGGGTGGAGATTGGAGGGGTCAGACTTGCCAAGGGACCATTTTTTATATAGGTAGAAAGTAAACCAACAAAAAGATCTTCAAGGGACAGTTTTTTTGCTTCAGATAACTAACACTGGGGTTTTATCACAGTCAGGCAGCATGACCGGTGGGCATCTCATTGTTGGTAGGTATCAAGCGGATGGAGGGTTCCTGCAGGAGATGACAAATGTTGGGGTTTGCAGTATGGTGGCACTGGGGTTGGGCACTGAGGTGCTGCTCACTATTGGGGTGATGTCAGCTTGCACTGGAGGTTGGGTACCCCAGCATCAGAACAATATATTATATATGTGGTGAAAGACTTGGGCATCTACTGTCACGGTATAAACAGAATTGGGAGGAGGGAGATAGCAGCCAGAGTGATTGACACCCACCAGTCAGTTTGCACAAAACATGAGGAGGGAGAGGTGATACCAGCCAGCAGGACTGGGCACTTTCTTGTGGGTTGGGAGGGAGGGTGTGTTCTAAAGATAGTTAGGAAAGCCGTGTGACAAAAATGATTTCTTTCACACTGCTTTCTTATTCTTGAATACTGACCAGCACTTATGGAGGATGAAAATAGTTTGAAGGAAATCAATTTCGCTCACTCTGCTTTTGTAAAAATCCAGCTATCTTTAGAGCGTGCAATTTAACTGAGCATGTGTAGTATTGGCACAGTTATTAACCTATACTTCAGAAACTATATAAGCTAAAAAACTTGCCAGTTACAAAAGCATTTACTGTACCTTGCGCACATTGTTTTAAACCTGTAAGTTTCAGGCTTGAAAGCAAAATAGTTTTTTTAAGTTACAGGTGAGCAAAAAAATCTTAATTTGAATGAATTGTAGTGTTTTGTACCTCTGTAACTTAGCCCCTAAACCAATTGTCATGAAATGTTCAGGATCCAGAGATACTCAAACCAAGTCCAGATATACAAAATTTCAGGCAATTTGGTTGAATGGGGATCAAGTTATAAAAGGCAGAACTTGGGGTTTAACATTAAAGTGCTTACTCAACCTAATATACAGGTGCTATTGCACCTGTATTGCTCTTGGCAGGCCCTTACTTCCCCTAATGTGGAAAAACCCTACACCAAAATCAATCTTGGCAGAAATGGCAGTAACCATTAAATTACCAACATGATACCTATCGGAGTAACATGCTCACCTTGGAGTCTTGTCAAGTCAACCCTGGAAGCTCTTCAACCCTTCCATGAACAACCATACCTTGTGCTGACTAAGGAAAGGTGAACCTTGCTGAATTGAAACACAAACCTCAAAAAGTATGGGAGTCAACTGGCTGGATGGCAGTGATCTACACCCATCTGGTGGTGACTGCACCTGCAGGCAAGCGAATGAGGTTGCCTGTGATCCCCAAAGTAGGAACCAGCTCCTGTGGCCCATGCCTAATGCTGACCAAGGAGAGGAGTCGTTCAGAAGAATTTGGCTCTGTCCTTGTTCCACTTATACCATCTTCCCAAGAGACTCCAAAGCACCAGCTGACAGCAACAAACAGAACTACCCAACTCTCAAACAACCCTTTGGAAGAGTGAAAATCATTGGGGAACCCTCTGAGGATAAAAAAATGGAAAATTCCTCCCAATCCTTAGGGTGGTCCCCTATATGAGTAAAAGGTCTCCCTACTCTACCTTTGCCATCCCTAAACCCTGTTTTTATGAAGGTGAGTGGGTGGTTAGTCATCAGCTGGGGAACATGAGGTGCCCTCACTTGTAGCTATTTTTAACCGTCACACTCCTTCCTAGTCAATTGGATGGCATTAGTGGTTCCTCCCCTGACATGGTGCAAAAGCACCTCTCACTAACATGTGTGGAACCCTACCTGCCTACCTGTTGTCTAGTTCTGGGCAAGAGTCACAGACAATGCTTCATTTGCTAGAATGTTTGCGAGACTGTTTATAATCAAATAATTACAGATCAAGTGAACAAAACTGTAAGCAAACATGATCAAGAATGAGGTTCTGCAGTTCATATACTTAAACTACCTGTAAAATGGTGCAGAATCCAATTCAGTTATTACCCTTTTCTGATATGTGTTATAAGTGGTTTGAGTGCATGCTGGTGGTGTGCAGAATGACAAATTCCACCAGTGAAATTCAGGTGATATGGTCATTACACTTCATTACACTTCTCAAAAGATTTATTTTAATATATTTTACAAAAACTGCAGATTTTTTTGTTACTAGAGAACAACAGACTTGTTTCACTGTTTTTATAGGTACATTAGAGAGCAAAGAAAGGCAAAGGGAGGTATACTGAGGCAGAATAAAAAGGAGGTGGGTGGGCAGAGAGGACAGTGAAAAGCAGGATACTGAATGAATACTTCTGCACAGTATTCACAAAAGAAAAGGAGGGTGAGGTACCTAATCCAGACAATAGAAGCACTCTGGATGGGGGTCAATATCAGCCCTTTCACAGAAGAAATGGTTCTGAAAGAACTACTAAAACTGAAGGTGGACAAAGCAATGGGACCTGATGGGATTCACCCCAGAATTCTAAAAGAACTAAGGAAAACTAGTAACACCACTAACTACCCTTTTAACAAATCATGGGAGGATAGTGTGGTACCTGAGGACTGGAGGAGGGTGGATGTGATTCTCCTTCACAAAAGTGGGTGCAAGACAGAGGCAGGCAACTACAGACCTGTCAGTTTGATGTCTGTGGTAGGGAAAATGATGGAATCACTTCTGAAGGAATAGAATTGTTGAGTACCTAGAGGCCAGTGGGGGACAGGACTGAAGGCAGCATGGATTCACATCAGGAAGGTCATGTCAGATGAATCTAATTGATTTCTTTGACTGGGTGACCAAAGTAGTAGACCAGGGAGGGGCTGTGGCCATGGCCTTCCTAGACTTTAGCAAGGCATTTGGCACAGTTCCAACCAAAGATTAATAAACAAATTAGCCAGCAGCCTGGGAGTGGGTCCCAGGGTGGTAGCCTAGTAAAACATTGGCTGGACAACAGGACACAGAGGGTAATAGTAAATGGAGTCCACGCCGAAGAAAGGGGGGTTACTAGTGGGGTACCGTAGGGTTCAGTACTGGGTCTGAGCCTTGTTAATGTCTTTATTAGTGACATTTCACAGGGACTGGAAGGAAAAGTATGTCTCTTGTATCGACACAAGATCTGCAACAGGGTGATACACAAGGAGAGGTGGTAAGGATGAGAAGGGACTTGGCAAGGTTGGAGGAATGGTCAGATGTATGGCAGCTTAGATTTAATGCAAAGAAGTGCAAAGTAATGCACCTGGGAAACAAAAACTCAGAGGAAGAGTACACAATGGGGTGAGATACTGACAACTACAACAAGCTTTTGTCAATGCCAAATGTTGATTGCTTTGGTCCGTTGAGGTCGCTCACTGGACCTCTGTTACCTCTCATTCCATTTCAGCCGGCTGCTGGCTGGCCTTTTGTACTGGGCTCCTGCTTGCATTGGCACCTTTTCTGCCCACAAAGAAATCTGCAGCAGTCATGATAGAGCTGTGTTGAATTTGCTCAATTACCCTCTGTTACTCGCTCATTGTGTTTGTCCAGCCCTGCAGGTCCCTTTTGGACTGGGCTCCTGCCTGCTTTGGCATCTTTTTCAGGCCACAAAGAAATCTGCAGCTGTACCCGACAGAGCTCCATTGAGGTCGCTCACTCCCCTGTCTCACTCACTCATTCTGTTTCTCCTGATGTTGCAGGCTTCCCTTTTGTACTGGGCTCCTGCCTGCATTGGCAGCTTTTTCTGCCCACAAATAAATCTGCAGCAGTCCCAACACAGCCCGCTGAGCTCACTCACTCATGACCACCTCACTGCTCCATTTCCTGCCAGCGCTGCAGGCTGACCTTTGTACTGGTCTCCTGCCTGTGTTGTCGCCTTTTTCTGCCCACAAAGAAATCTGCAGCAGTCAAGATAGAGCTCTACTGAGCTTGCTCACCCCCTCACTCCCTCATTGTGTTTCTCCCGCACTGCAGGCTGCCCTCTTGTACTGGGCTTTTGCCTGTGCTGCCGCCTTTTCTGCCCACAAAGAAATCTGCAGCTGTCCCGACAAAGCTCTGTTGAGGTCTCTCACTTACTTATTCTGTTTCTCATGGTGCTGCAGGCTGCCCTTTTGTACTGGGATCCTGCCTCTGTTAGCACCTTTTTCTGCCCACAAAGAAATCTGCAGCAGTCCCGACACAGCTCCGTTGATCTCGCTCACTGCCCTGCTCTCACTCACTCATTCTTTTTCTCCCGCTGTTGCAGGCTGCCCTTTTGTACTGGTCCCCTGCATGCATTGCTGCCTTTTCTACCCACAAACAAATCCGCAGTAGTCCCAACAGAGGTCTGTTGAGCTCACTCACTCCCCATCCCTCACTCGCTCGTTCTGTGTCTCCAGTGCTGCAAGCTACCATTTTGTACTGGGCTCCTGCCTGTGCTGTCACCTTTCCTGCCCACAAAGAAATCTGCAGCAGTCCCAGCGGAGCTCAGTTGAGCTCAGTCATTCCCTCTCTCTACTGCTCGATCCTAATCTGTCCCAAACATTGATTTCTGACAGTGATTGTGGTATTCTGTGCGGAAGCATTAAAAATTTTAGGCAGGATGTGAAAATTGACAGCTGTACTGTTCATAAGAGGTGTGAATAAATGCCACTGTTGAAAATGTGACATGAAAATATTACTAATAAGTTACAAGGGTGCATGGAAACTGCACAACACACACTCTTACCACAGTCATTGTATGGAGTTTCATCACAAAATTTTCAACATAGGCATTTTAGGACCTCTGCTCATGAACAGTACCACTATGATTTTCTTAATGTGTCCCAAACACTGATTTCCCACAGTGACTGTGCTATTCTGCGCTGGAAGAACGAAAACACATTTCGGTCAGGATGTCAAAATGACAGCTGTACTGTTCATAAGGAGGTGTGTAAAATGGCAATGTTGAAAATCTGGAATGAAAATACTGCAAATTGGTGGAGTTATAAGCGTGTGTGGCAAATGCACAATGCAGCTCAGTAAAACAGTCATCTTTTGGATTTTTCCCACCAATTTGCAACATACACTTTTTGAGACACCACCTCATGAACACTGGCACTGTCATTTCATTAATCAGTCCTGAAAGCTGATTCCATGCAGTGTTCATGAAATCATCTTTCGGGACCTAATAACGCCATGACAGTGCCTGAATTCACGAGGAGGGGTCCCAAAACCCCATGTAAAAATCTGGTGCCTAAATTCCAAAAAATGCCTGAGATATTTGGAATTAAAATTAAAATCTGAAAGTAGCGAGGTACAGGAAGTGACCTTGCACTACTTCCAGTTCTAGAGACCCATTGCAAGCAGGGTGAGCCCAAGTAGGTGAGCAAGGTACTGCACGCGTCGTTGCAAGACGAAGATGCATGCAAAGACAAAGAGATTCGCACGTGGTTTTGTATGTTTTAGCAAGTTTTAGAGTTTATGTCCATTTTACAGTTTCCTGAAGTAAGGTAAATCAAACTTCTAAACTATACTGGCACTTAAAATCCTTTTTCCCTACCATAGCCTGGTATAATTTTCAAATTCAAATAATGACTTCCCTTCTGTTTACAAATGATGGGCTAATGGGACAAATGTGTTTAAATGGTCTTATGTATACAGTTTCATTTGAACTAGTCTCAGTAGAAAGTTATGTATGCTCAAAATGTATAAGGAATAAAGAACTTGAATTAGAAATTAATCAGTTCTATGAAAGACTTAAACTATTAAAAATTAGCCAACTGAAACTAGAAAAGGCTTCAAATGACAATTACTACTGACGCTTTGCAAAATAAAGAAACACCTTTAAATACTAAAGTACCAAACAAGAGAAAAAGAAGTAGAAATGAATCTGATCTAATAGATAAAGAAGATGAATGGTTTACTGTTCAGGCATCAAAATTACTAAAAAGGGAAAGCAGGGATTTTGTTTTGCCTCTATCTAATAACTTTGATCCATTAGCTACACCACTTGTTTCTCAAACTTGTGATGATTTATTAAATTTGATACCTACCCCACTCCAGTGAATGGTAATCCAACTTTGACAACTATTATTCCGACTGCTTTGAACAATAGTCAAAATGACTTATTACATTGTGATCAGTGTACAAATATTGATCAGCAAGATAATTTGATGGATTTTTCTTCCATAAATCAGAAACAAATCTATGTCTTGGGAGACTCAATCATCTCTAACCTTGCTTGACAAATATGTAACGTTGATAAGACTACTCGTACACTTTGTAGTTTTAAGGGTGCTAAAATACAGGATGTTTCAAAGATGACTAAAAATATATTGCACAATTGTGGAATAAGCCCTTAGTACTTATACATTTGGGTACAAATAACCTCAAATACCAGACTGTACAGCAGATTAAAGAAGCTTATGTTGGATTAACAAATCTTCTAGTTGCAAAGGAGAACAGATTATTTTTCTGAAATTTGCCTATTCTTGGAGCCAGTGAAGAGAAGTACCGAAAAAATTAAGCATATCAATAATTGGTAGAACAATGGTGTTTAGGCAAAATCTAAAATGTCTAACAAACTGGGAAGTATTTATAAAGCATGAAGATTTTTTGCATCTGATGGTTTACATCTCAATAGAAAAGGTTCAAATATGCTAGGAGAGATCTTTAATACAGCTATTTCAAACTGTTTAAACTACTAAATAGGTGGGAGGAAAAATTCTGCTAGTTTAAGCCTAAATTATGTACCTGTTCCTTTAAAAAGTGACTTGTCAACTTCAGTGAAAAATGAAAAATCTTCCCTAACTGTAATATTATTGAATGCTAGAAGTCTTGCCAACAAAATTTCTGAGTTACAGATTTTATTGCTATCTAAAGATATTGATATCTGTGGTATCACTGAGACCTGGTTTTCGGATAATCAATGGGGTATTGAAATTCCTGGTTATCATCTCTATAAAAAAATAGAGAATTTTCCAGAGGAGGTGGAGTCGCTTTTTACAAAAAAGTGTTATGACTGTTCTGAATTTAAATTTGATACTCCAGAACCTTTGGGAGTTGAAATATTATGGTTAACTGTTAAACAAAAATTGAGACTTTCACCTTGGGCATATGTTACAGACCTCCATCATTGGATAATGTTAAATTTGAATCTTTTCTGTCTTAGTTTCAAAGTATTAAATTTCCAACAAATACAATATTATTGGGTGATTTCAACTTCCCAGGAATAGATTGGAGTCCTTAAGTGGCATATTACAAATGAGAGAGACTTCTTGGAAACTATATTTGTTTTGGGTTTGGATCAAATTGTTACACTTCCTACTAGATATAACAATATTCTTGATCTAATATTTACAAACACAAAACAATATTAAAAAGATCCAATAATTCTGGAACCTATTGGTTTATCTGATCATAATACACTTTATTGGGAACCATCTGTTACTATCCTTGAAAATAGAGGATTACTAAAATGAAGAATTATAATAAAGCAAGTTATGCTGAAATCAAAACTATTTAGTAAACTGGAATTGGAAAAAGAATTAGAACATCTTTCTGCTGAGGAAGTTTGGAAAAATATAAAACTAATCTGCAATTTTGTATTAATACTTGGGTACCTGATCGAACTAAATATATAAATAAGAACGTAATCCTGTTTGGTTCAACAACTCTATAAGGAAATCCATACTGAGAAAGAAAAGGCCTTTAATAAATATAATAAAAATAAAACTACAGAAAATTGGCAAAGGTTCAAACTTAAATCTAAAAAACTAAGCTGATGATACAGACTGCCAAGAAGAATCTTGAAAAACCTTGTTAAACAAAAACACAATAAAAGTCCTTTTTAATGACATTGGTTCATTAAAAAGTCACAAACTCAATATGGACCCCTTATAGTCGATGACGTACTGATATCAATGAATTAGAAATGGCAAATGCCTTTAATAAACAATTTCTAGTGTTTTCAAAATCCAGTAAAACTAGATTTATCATTTACCTCTGTTAACAATTCAAATTTTATATTTTCATGTACGGAAGTCCTATCTCGATAAAAGTTTTAAAACTTCTACTTCAGTTGGTGTTGATAACATTTCTTTTATTTTCATAAAGAATTTGGCAGCTGAGTTGGTCAATATTCTTATCTTACTTTTAATAAATCTTTACAGCAAGGTATCGTACCTATGGAATGGAAATAGCTAGGGTTATACCCATTCATAAAATGGGTCAAAATTTCTTGCCAAACAGTACAGACCTATTAGTCTTACTCCTAGCATTGGTAAAATTATGGAAAAACTCATTCTACATAAACTTGAAGAGCATTTTAAAGGTTCTATGAATACTGATATTTTCAGTATGGCTTTTAAGGGACGATCATGTCAGGAAAATTTAATAAATTTTTTTGAACCAGTGAGCCAGGCATTGGATGCTGGTCTCCCAGTTGATGTAATTTTCCTAGACTATGAAAAGGCATTTGATTCCGTCTCACATAAAACAATAATAGAATGTTATATAATCAAGACATATGCATAAATATAATCAAATGGATTGTATCATGGTTACTAGTAAGAAAACAACAAGTCAGTATCAGAGGTTATGTTTCCGATTGGAGTAGTGTGACAAATGGAGTGCCCCAGGGCTCTGTGCTGGGACCCTTTCATTTAATCTAGTGGTTGCCAGCATGTCTACATCAAATGGTGTGTGGATAAATAAGTATGCTGATGATGTTAAGCTTGGCTGCATTGTTAATGATGCAGCCTCAGTTTGTAACCTTCAGTCTAACCTAAATAATATATTAACCTGGGCTAGTGATAAGAATTTATCTTTAAATATAAATAAATGCAAGGTTATGCACTTTGGAAGAAATAATCTAAAAGCGCATTACATGTTGAAAAATGTATCGTTGACTGTAGTTTCATCCAAAATGATCTGGGAGTAGTAATTACTGATAATCTAAAATTTACTGACCATAATAACCTAATGGTTAAAAAAGCCATCACCTAATTAACTGTATACTTAAAAATCTTAAGAGTAGAGACCCTGAGGTATTAATTCCCTATGCAGAAGTCTGATAAGATCAAAGTTTGACTATTGTTCACCATTCTAAGCACCTTCGTTTGTAAAGGATAAGATTAAAGAGAAAGGTACAACGTAGATTTACTAAAAGTATAAACGGCCTTAAACATACTCCATATCTCAAATGACTAAAAACGTAACCTCTATTCATTGAATACAGGTCTATAAGAGGAATCTGTGTCTAATTTTTAGGGCTTTAGAAGATGTTTCCTTATTTGAAACTCTTTGTCTTGAACCAGGAAATAGTTTAAGTCTCACCAGGTCTCATAATGTCAAAATTAAGACATTTAATATACAGACTACCAAAAGGAAGAATTTTATAACCCAGAGAGCTGTTCCAGTTTGGAACTCCCTTCCTTCAAATGTAGTAAATAGCTCGAGTTTTAGTGTTTTCAAAATAAATTTGGACAATTATATGGGAGATAAAAATACTATTTCCATCCTGGATAATGGATGACGAAGTCATAATGGGCTTGTTCCCTCGACTTTGTATTTTCCTATGAACCTATGAATCTACATGCATCAAAGTTGAAAAAACCTATTTATACCATTATACAGCTTACCAGCATTTCCTCAGTTCACAGTCGGCTTTAAAGAGTGCAGACATGTTCCCAGTCCACCGAGATCATCATGCTGGACTACAGAGGTAATATGGGGCAAGGTGGGGGTGTTGGGAGGCAGGGTGCAGTAGGTGGGGGTTATGGAGGGGGCAGGCAGACCGAGGAACCTTTCCTTTTTCACAGGTAACACAAAAAACCCAACAATATGGGACTTATTTTTTACAGGGAATGTTGCATGCTGGGGTGGGCTCCCAGCATGCCAACAGATTTTTGTTTTTGGGGAGCAGCTGTAGCTGACAGGGGATTGGGAACCCCTGTCAGCACAAAAGGGGGTGCAAGAGGAGATTGGGCACCTCCTCAGTACAAATCTACTGTGTTTTAAGGGGGGCATTATGCCAGGAGAGGGCTCCCCATCAGCAAAACAAACTAGAAGGGGGGACATAATGCCGACGGGAGTGGGCTCCTCCATCAGCAACTTTCACTAGGAGAGGAGTGAAGCCGATGTGGATTGGGGTCCCATTGGCAAAAACACTATTTTTGGGGGTACATGCTGCGAAGAAGTTGGGCACCACCCCGCCAGCACCTAGAGGCTCATGAATATTGCTTGTGAACATGGCGGCAAGCCATCGCCATGTTCACAAACAATATTCAGTATCAACATTCCGCACTGCAATGACGGGTTGCCCCTCATTGCAGCGAATGGCTGACGCTTCAATGACGAGGTGGCCCCTGATTGCAGCTACTGAAACATTTCAAGGTGGTGGCATGCTGGCTGAACTAGTGTCAGCAGCAGTAGCCACCCTATTGAGAAAGCGGGATAAGCCTTTAAAGTCTGTGGGGCATTGGTCACAACAGTGCCACACCTCCACAACCTCGCTTGGCATAAGCTGCACACATTGTTTCTTTGCGCATGCATGCAATCAACATAAAATGGAAAGGGACCTGGGGTAGTTATAGAAGATGACCAAAAGGTGGGCAAGTAATGTGAGAACTAGTAACACCACTGACTACCCTTTTAACAAATCATGGGAGGATGGTGGGAGAGGAGCTGACTTTGATAAGAAGACCAAAAGAGTGATGATAGCCCGGCAAAAGAAATACAGATGAGGAGGTACAGGCAAAGTGGGCAAGCATTAAGGATGCAATACTTGAAGTAACATCCCATTGTGTTAGAGAAAAGGAAGTGCAAAAGAAGAAGGAAGCCACTTTGGTTCTCAAAAACAGTAGCAGAAAGGTCAGAGCCAAAAGGCTGGCCTTCAGGAAATATAAGGGAACACAGTCGGTTGAAGATAGGGAGGCATACCAATCTTCCCTAAGGGAAGCAGGGAAGGCAGTAAGGCAGGCAAAGGCCCAAACCAAGGAAACACTAGCACAAACAGTAAAGAAGGTGACAAGACTTTCTATATATACATTAGTGAAAGGAGAAAGTCCAGAGGGGTATTGCTAAGATCAAAGGGGATAAGGAGGCACGTGAGGAGGAGGAGGACCATGAAAAGCATCTATCCTAAATAGATATTTCTGCTCAGTATTTACTGAGGAGAAGGCATGGCAGGGCCCACAGCTCAGCACCATGGACACTGGGGAGGGAGGTGTGCACTAGTCCTTCACAAAAGAAAGTGTCCTACAAGAGCTCGATAAGCTCAGGGTGGACAAGGCAATGGGACCCAAAGGCATACATCACAGGGTACTAAAGGAGCTAAGGGTGGAACTAGCAGAGCCATTATCAAAACTGTTTAGTGAGTCTCTGAGCACAGAAGAGGTCCCAGAAGACTGGAGAAGGGCTTACGTGGTTCCACGCCACAAAAGTGGTAGCAGGGATGAGGCAGGGAACTACAGACCAGTCAGTCTTACCTCAGTAGTGGGCAAGATTATGGAGGCACTCCTTAACCTGGAATCTTTAGGAGCACAGGATCCAAGACAGCATGGGATTACAAAGGAAGGTCCTGTCAAACTAATCTCATAGACTCTTTGACTGGGTAACCAGAGTGGTGGACCAAGATGGAGCAGTTGATGTCACCTACCTTGACTTCAGCAAAGCTTTCGATACTTTTTCACATAGAAGATTGATTAATAAGCTGGGTAGGCTCGGGTGGGTCAGAATTTGGTCAACTGGGTGGCAAACTGGTTGACGGGCAGGAAACAGAGAGTGGTGGTAAACGGTATACAGTCAGAAGAGATGCATGTCACAAGTGGGGTACCTCAGGGATCAGCTTTTGGGGCCAGTCCTCTTCAATATCTTCATCAGTGACATTGCAGATGGACTGGAGGGTAAGGTTTGTCTGTTTGCAGATGACACCAACATCTGCAACAGAGTAGATGATCCAGATGGTGTGGGTAGAATAAGAAGAGATCTGGATAAACTAGCAAAATGGTAGGAAGAGTGGCAACTGGGGTTTAACGTAAAGAAGAGCAAGATCATGCACATAGGGAAGAGAAACCCTGAAGCCACCTATAGGCTGTGAGAGGATTTGCTGGCATTCTCAAGGGAAGAAAGAGACTTGAGGCCATCATCACCGACAACCTGAAATCATCCAATGCATACCACTAAAGCAGTAGGTAAGGCTAGGGGATGTTGAGTTGTATTAGTAGGGGTATCACAAGTCAGAAGAGGGAGGTAATAATCCCTCTTACAAGACACTGGTTAGGCCCCATCTGAGTACTGTGTGCAGTACTGGATGCCACACCTTCACAAGGACATTAACCAAATTGAGGCAGTCCAGAGAAGGGCAACCAAACTGGCAGGGACTACATCAGAAAACATATGAGGACAGATTAACGGAGCTCAATATGTATACCCTAGAGCTAAGGAGGGAGAGAGGTGATATGATCAAAACATTCAAACACCTTAAGGATATTAACAAGGTGAAAGAGTCTAACATGTTTCAGTATAAGAAAAATAGCAGGACAAGAGAACACAGCATAAGGTTAGAGGAGGCCGATTAAGGGCGATGTGAGGAAGTTCTTTTCACAGAAATGGTTGTGGATGCATGGAATGGCCTACCTCAGGAAGTGGTAAATATGAATACAGTGCAGGGATTCAAACAGGCATGGGATAGGTATAAGGGAGCAATACAGATGAGTATGAATAGATAAGTCATTGACAGAACAAAGGCCGATGGTACATTCATAAGGTAGAAAAGAAATGGGCAGACTGGATGGGCCTTGTGGACCTTATTTGTCATCATCTTCTATGTTTCTGTGTATCTAGAAGGCAGTAAGGAAGGTTGAGGGATACTGGGATGCATAGGGAGAGGCATCACCAGTAGAAAACAGGAAGTTGTTGTCCCTCTGTACAGACAATTGGTGAAACCCCATCTGAGTACTGCATGCAGTTCTGGAGACCCCATCTCCACAAAGACATGGACAGGGTGGAGGCTGTCTAGAGGAGGGAAACCAAAATGGTGCAGGGTCTACACTAGAAGACATACAAAGAGAGACTAAAGGAACTTAATATGTATACCCTCGAGGAAAGGAGGAGAGGGCACAGGATAGAAACTTTCGAGTACCTCAAGGGAATCAACAAAGTCCAAGAGGTAGCATCTTTCAGAAAAAGAGATGTGCAAGAACAAGAGGCACAATTTGAAGATAGAAGGGGATGGCTCAGAAGTAATGTGCTGAAGTATTTTTTCAGGAGAGGGTTGTGGATGCATGGAACAGCCTTCCTGAGGAGGTCGGAGTCAAAACAGTGGGGAAATTCAAGAATGCTTGGGACAGACATAAGGCAATTCTAGTGGGGGTAGGAGAGTAAGCTGTTGGTTAACTAGGATCTGCAGCTTATCCATTAGGTAGGGAAATAGGCAGACTAGAAGGGATGAGCAGTCCTAATCTGCCATCAAATTTTATGTTTCTGTATAAAATGAAGTAAAATTGTCATAAATGTGAAATACAGAACGTTGCCATTTTCTGTGGAATACTATGGTGGAATCCTACTCATTCTACATGGGAAGAATTCCATGAAAATCACAATATTTCTACTGAATTCTTGCAGAAGCAGAATGCTGCAATTATACACAGCACAAGTGCATACTGTTAGTAGGGAAGTTTTGCTTCTTTTACTGTTGAGTAAGGACTGTCCACAGGATAAAATTCTACCTCCAGGTTTCCCAGAGAGTCACCATTTTTCCTGGTGGAGAAGCCACAAAATTCCACCCATGAAATTATATGGACTTTCAAAAGTAAACATCCTGTGGAATTCACAATCCTACCTATGGAAATGGCTGAATATGCAGAATTCCATAAACACAGTGGGAGTTTTATTCTATGGATTCCTGTTGAAGTAGAATTACACAGTTTTGCCAACCCTTACAGCAGAGTTCGTATTGAGCAGCACTTTAATGAGTTGCTTTTGTAGTTCTCAATGAGTTGCATAATTTGCAGGATCAGTACAACTCTAAACAAAATTGTCATGTACACTATAGAAAACAATTATTATCCTGTCAAGCTTAAAGCAGCAGTGCACCAAAACTGATTTTTTTAAAGATAGTGTCAGCTACAATTTAAAAACATTAGCATACCTGTCAAATATACTTTTCTGTGTACTGACTATGCTGCATACGATGAAGGTTTTTTATTTCCTGATCTTATTCCTTGCCTTACTTTTTATTTCTAAGCCAAATGTGGTGCCCACATTTATTAAAAACAAAAATATATAAAAACATTATAGAATACACAGATTTTGGTAGAACTAGACAGTTTTACTAAAAATAAAATCAGAAGGTGCCTGCAATCTTTTATAGTGATACAAAGGTCAAATGTGGTTGCACTTCTGCTTTATATATCCTATTTCTATAACTAAAAATCTTGATTTTAATCCACAATATTTTCTTTTCCCCTTGACTGCCACAGCCCCACTACTTTAGGCTCTCATGCTGGACATTCCCACCATCTGCCCAGATGGCGCCAGCTTCTGCAGCTTATCGCCCATCAGACCCCTAGGTCTGACCCATCAGGCACGCCCTGATGATTCCAACGGATCCCTATCTGGGGCTTAACCAGGGACATCAGCAGGAGGAGCAGGAATGGTCCACACTGCATGACCTGGGGCAGCGAGAGAAGCCTACCTGAAGCTGTCATCTGGGGCCATGGCAGCCATTTTCTTTTTCCTTGTCTCGCCCATCCCCTCCCTATTGGCTGCACATGCTCATGGCTGGCCTGGAGAGGAGTGCACAGTGGCATGTGATTATCCATGCCATCATTGGCACTACCACTAGCAACCACCAGGAGCTGTGAAAGAGAGTGACAGCCACCCTCCCTCCCAGGAGGAGGGCGTCAATGAGATGTTCTTGAGGCCTCCTGCTGGCCTCCACTCTTGATGTCCTCAGCTCAGGGCATAAATCTGGGTTGCCAGCATGCCAGAACGATTCCCATAATTCTGCGCATGAGTCAGCATCCCCAAGATTTTCAAATAGATGTTCTATTTATTGTTCAGAAAAATTGTTTTATATCAAGAAAAATTATCTTGTTTAAGCTTGTCAAGAATAGAAGCTTAATTCATGGTATGTATTTATTATTTAGTTTTTTATCTGATTAAAAAACATATTTTATAGCTTTCTCACACTGTTCCGCTTTCCTACTACTGTAACCCTTAGCTATAATAAATGACTTGGGGTCTATATTTGACATTCGTTATACCAAGTCATTCGTTGCGATTGAGGGATGCCAATACAGACCACAAGCGTGGTCCTTCCATCCTTGCTCGTATGCTGCCAGCAGTGGCGAAGGGTAGGTACAATTATTGCTTTCTTGTTATTCTTTGTTATTATCTTTATCTGGGTTGTTTTGTTTTTGTTTTGCTTTATCTGTTATAGGTATCTTGGTTACAGGAGAGCATAGGTTGGGGTGGGTGATGGATGGTGGTGCTTTTGTAGACTTTAACGTTTTGGTGCTTGGTGACTGTTAAAAGATATAACTTTACTGAACTTAGTAAACATTTAAAATGTGCAGTAGTGCACTTTACTTTTCTTTGATTTTCTTAACTTTGCTTTGTGTTAAAAAATCAGTCACTTTAGTTTGACACTTTTCATCTTCCTTTCCAGCAACATTTCTGGCAAATGAGATTAGTTGCAAAGCTGTAACACTTTTATGGGCTCTACCTCTTGTGCTTCCACCCATGCCAATCTAACCTGTAGTCCATAGATAGCTTCTTTAGTTCCTGGCAGCTCATCTTCTTCTACTGATTCTTCAACCGCAGCCATTCTATGACAGTGTTTGATGGACTAACAGTTCAAGGCACCATTCTATGACAGCCCAAAGGTGAACTGAAAAGAACTGTACTGTGAGTGTGTTTACAACTGTATAACTTTCTGGTGCCAGCTGCCACAGTAGGCAACTTTCTGTCAAGACAAAAATCAAATTTGGTGAGCATGGTACAATTGATTTTACTGTGCTACTGTACAGTACATCAGTTTGGGATGTGGTGGAAAGAAGGTAAAAAATCTGGATCTACAATGCCAGTTCAACAACTATTTCATCGACTGGCATCACAGTGACAGGCTACATGTTGACTGCAATTTATCAGTCGGCGGGGAGCCGTGCACATCAAACAGTGTTTTTTTCTTCAGCGGGCTTTGCCCCGGAACCCCCACACAGGAGGCTCTGCCCCCCACACCCCGTACTTATTAGATTCCAACTCCGAGTCGGAGTTGGTTCAGGAGGGGTGCAGGATGGGGAAAGTGTTGCCGGTCTGGTCGGACTTCCACAGCAACATGTCAATGTTGTTGGTATTGACTTATGTCACTGTAGAAGTGTCACTGTGCAGGAGGTATACTAAAAATCTAACGGTACACTGCTCACGGTTGGGAACCAGGGAACCTGGGAGCCAAAACGAACATTCGTTATAACCGATATTCAGTATAACAAGGTTCCTTATAATGAGGGGTTACTGTAACATACTGTACTACTTTTCACACTTTCAGTTTCTGCTCAAACTAGTTTATAGATTTTATGGGTGGTAAGCTTTTTGCACTTTTTCCAAAATGGCTTGAAACAGTCAATTTATTTTGGTGTTTTTGTAATGAATCTTAGCATTACTCATTATCTGCAAGATCAAATTCAAATACCTCACTGTGCACCATGCACCTTATTTATTGTCATCATCCCCAAAACACAAACTGTATTCTCTTTCCTAGCAGCTACTGCAGGAGAAAAACAGAAATAAATTATTTTGTTTTATGTTTTTTTTTCTGCTTTTCTGTGGGTTAACATGGCACAACCTACACTGAATGACAGCTACTGTAATTCCTTGAGCCAAGGACCGACATCTTGATTTGGCATGCTGTTAAAACTGCACTCCAGCAAATTTTTCCTGTGTGACTACAACAGAAACTGTTATTTTGCTTTACTTTTAAAACAACAACATAATAGCTTGATGAGCACATTCTTTTCTCCTTACCTGGAACCTTGTGTTTGCAACCTAATGATTTTGTATAGCAGTTATTTCTTATCGCTAACAGAAAACAGGTACACTGTATAATTTGTTAAATAATTTTCATCTAATGAAAAATATTTTTTAAACCGTTATGGCACCATCATGTTTCCAGACCCAAATGCCAATGTAAGAGCAATAATTTTGTTCTCTTTCCAGTTTAAAAGTTGATGAATACCAACCCTTTCATACTCTTACAAGAACACAGGGCAGGATTTTTTAAAGTGTGGACACAGCATTTGCATCCATATTTTGAATGTGGATGCATGCTGCTACACAGATGCATCTAGATATAGTGTATGGTGGAACACTGTTCTAGATGGAATTCCATCGCCAGAACAGCCTTGTTGTGCTGCAGTATTGATATACATGATGTTGTTATGCTACACTAGTGACATCACTACTGCAGCATAACAAGCTAGAACATCTTCACACATGAATATCAGTAAATCCTCCACATTTCAGGAAGTGGCCACGGCAGTGAGAGCTGGCCAAGGAAATAAACACCACAGTAACAACACAGCCTCTCTTAATGGTTGCCCATACACTATAAATGATTGTAATGAGCCACCATACACAAACAAGGCTGTTTTTCACTCTCAAGGTTTTCATGGTAACGAGATCTCTAGCTGCATTCTCAAGGTCTCTTGTTACCTGGGAAACCTCTTAGTGAATAATAGCCTTTTGGGTATGACAGCTCACACACAGTCCTCTATTTCTTCATCTATTCACACATATGTATACATTTGTAACAATCCCACAGTTTATGGTAATTTCTACTGCAACTGTGGGACTCGCATCCATTTGTTGGATGTGCGCGGATTCTGTTCGGAAGTTAGATCAACTTTTGTGGTCTAATTTTTCAGGTCGATGTTCACAGTTGCATTTGGGAAAATGGATGCAACTGTTTAAAAATCTCACCCCTAGTCTCTTTTCTCTTTATTTTGGTGGTGTTTTTTTTTTTTTCAACAGAGTCTTGCAATAACTCCTTTCAGGAGACCATGCTTATGTTTTGCAATGCACCATGTTCCTATATGAGTTATTGTCATCATCATCATTCTTCTCTGCCTGTCTCTGGTGATTCAAAAACAGCATCATAAGAGATGTGCACTTGAGGGCAACCCCATCTGGCAAGTTGTGCTTGTGGATTTAAAAAAACACTTACTTACTTTACTTTTTACTATGATTGGTGCATGCTGCATGCTGCATGGTCATTTAGGTTCTGCATACTGTAATGCAGCATGCCCTCAGTTGTTATGTCCTCGTCTTTCTTTTGTGCCTTAATGCAGCCATGCTTGGTAATTTAATATATACTGTATTGCCCTCCCAATTTTATTACTGCAAAACTTTTGGTTTATGAGTCTTTTTTTTATCAGCTGCAAACATCAAACAAGAACATTATTTGTAATATTTACATTTATGTGTTTTCAAGCACATTTTATTTTCCATAACATTGATAGCTTGATACATACAGTATGTGATCTGTTCAATATAATCTTCAATGCATACAGTAAATTGTCATTTCTAAAATTATCAAGTTGAAGAGTTTCACAAAACATAAAATTGTTGTGTTCATCAGACATTTTAAAATGATCAATAAAATGTAATAGCATACCAACTTTCTGTGATTTTCATAATACATGGGAACATCACTAAAAATGTAGGGCCTTATATGTTGTCATAATGGTGAGTGGCAGTATTCAGGGCCCAGGGATGAACATGCCTCCCTGTGCTGCCACCCACACACACCAAAATAGCCATATACCATACAAGCAGGTGCCCCTGTGACAGTGTTTCTGGAAACAATTATGCAAATTTCTGTTCCAGATGTTAGTGATTACACATAGCATCTTTAGCCACTACATACCAGAAGTGTGGCATCCACAGGATTTGCTCATGGCATAGCACTAAAGCATGGTGCCATGCTATTGCCCATGCCCTGGGCACACAACACTACAGCTGTCACCCTTCTTGTCCAATTCTGTAAGGCCCACTCCTTCAGTCTTCCCTGGTTGTCCAGTAGCCCTGAAGTCTCAGCTGATGGTGATTGAAGTCCTTAGCATTCAGACAATGGATCCCACCTCCCTGGTCCTGTTCCTGGGATGTCAAATGTTTAGCAGTGATACACACTACCTAACCCTTGCCACTGCCCAGTGAACATTGTGGCTTGCAAGGCAGTGCCCCATTGAGAGGAGTATTTCTTGTCCTTTGGATGCTGTGCTTTATGGTCAGTGATGAAGATATGAAGAACCACTGTCCATAATACAGCACCTCCATATATACCAGTGATCTCATTAACTTTTCCTCCCTACACCACCCTTTCCTGTGTTGGTGCACTGACCAGTGCACTGGTGCAGGGAAAGTCTTTTAACCTTTGTGTGTTGCACAAAGTGGTACAATTCATTAATTCACTACAATGTGGTCAGCAACACCATTCTGGTGCAAAGTTGTGACTCTATGGGGCCCAAGTTCTTTATTAATAGTACCATTTTCTGTCCACGTGAATCTAAGAAACAGTCATCACATTTTAATGTTTTCATTGTATGGACAATTACAGTGTATTTATGACTTTTTACACTTTGCTCCTTGTTTATTTCCCAAATTGTAGTTATCCTATGATTTCTCTGTGTCCTTTTAAATAATCTCCTAACATTATTGATTTATCACTGTTGGTGAAGAAACAGGTTCATCTATTGCAATTCTATGTTGCAGTAATAAAGACAGCACCAATACACATCACAGGTAAGCCTAGACTATAATGAAGGATTTAATCTTTTTTGTTACTTAAAATGTCTTGTGGATAGAACATGTTTATTAATAAGCAATTTGTTCCATGTATTGTATCTGACTTCCTGAAATTAACATATAATTGCTTAAATCTAAAAACAATAAAATTATACCTCCATTAGAAAACAAAAAAAGAAACTTAAACAAGAAACCTTTTTGCACTGCCCAAATGCAACCTAATTTGCATATTGAAATGCAGATGAAGTACTTTGCCTTTTCTAATAAACACAATATTGATAAGCAGTTTAATAAAGGACTGACATCATTAATATTCAAAAGGAAATTAACTGTTTGAGCACAAAATAAATCTAACATGTGAACACACCCTCAGCTACCTCTTTCCTGTGCTAATGCACAGTTTGCACAGCTTTCTCATGAGAGAGAGCTGCTGTCCCAGGAGAGCCCATCTCATGAGAATGATGAACAGCCTCATACAGTCCACTGTTAGCATAATATCTATGCTGTTCTGAGAGAGTATGAAACTGAAACCTGGGTAGGTATGAGCCCAGTTTTAGAAAAAGGAATCAAGTTAAATTTTGAGTTCCATTTAACATATAAATAAGGAACCACAGCCGTAAAAAGAGACAAATGGAATCCCAAGACACTGGTGGTTCTTTTTCAGTGGTCTGAAATAATCAAATATGGACCTGAAATCTCTGGAAATCATTACCAGATGAGAGAAGAGTCCAGCTCCCTTGTCTTTGTCTGAAGCAATTGGGACAGCATCTCCATCAAAGATCTTTAGAAGACAATCCAGATCACCATTTCCCATTTGCAAGGTTGTAAACAAACTATATGATGACCTGGGTGGTTAGCTGTGCAGTCACATAAAATCTCTATTTAGGGTTGTTTCATCTCTAAGCTTTTTAAGATAACAAACGTTACCTGTTATCAAAGATGTTCAAGCCCAAGAGGAATTGTAGAGACCTATGGTCTTCCTGCAAACTATTTCTTTCTGAATCCTCATCTTAAGTATCATGAGCCAGAAATATTTCTCAGTATCTGCCCCAAACCGAGGAATATCCTAACATGTGAACTGACTCTTTGCCTTAGTCTTTAAATTTTAAAAGTGGTCTAAAGAAATACTTAATATCCCAGTTTGCATCCACTGCTACCTAACTATATTATGGGTATTCTTCCACTTTTACTCTACCCCAACTCTCTAATGTATTGATTCCAACCTCAAATGTATAATATAGTCCCATTTTGCATGTAAACACTGTTTGAATGTAACTTGTCATATACGCCTATACTGTGAACTTGCAACTTATTCCATTTGAACAATATCTTTTGATTTCTATTTGCATACACATTGCTGCCAGTCTGTCTTCTAATATATGCTACTGTACATGCCTGTAATTGCGCCTGTAACCAACCTTGTCACATGCCTTAGGGTCATGCCTGAAATGGGCAAATCTTGGTCCAGTGCACCAACCTGGTTACCAACTAAATAAATAAAGTAAATTTATTAACTGGTATTCTTTATCTAGTAGTCCTTTTTATTTATTTATAATTGCATCCAGTTTAGCAATCTGCCTTACTTTTGAGCTCACCTAAAAACTGTTGTTTCTCTCTTGATTTTAGTCTTAATTCTCTGTCTCTGTCTCACTCTCTCATCTTCTTGCTCTGATTTAAATTTCTTCTATATATATCTGACTGGCTGATTATAATCAAGTTCAATGATATTGAAACTACAGGACCGCTCTACCTAATATGTTTATACTGTACAATGTAAAATTTCCATGTTTGATATATGTATAGTTCATTTTCTATAGTTTTATATAATTCTGTTATGCAATATTCTGTTTCCTTTCATGTTATATTTTCACTGTGAAGCCTTTTGACAGTCAGGCTGGTAATAGACAATTGAAGTTACTGTGCTTGCATTAATGTATAACATTAAGGTCAAAGCACGCTGATGGTTATAAGAATGCATTACTGATAATCTCTCATTTGCAGTTGGACAGATTCTGGCACTACCACCTGGAGCAAACATAGAACAGAAATCATGCTTGTGAGACATTTGGTGGAGTGTAGAAAACCCAATCCCATTTTCACGTTACCTGGTCAGCCAGTATGCTGAGGACATAAGGCAAGTCAAGGCGATTTTATTTATAGATTGCCCTTTCCCAACAGCTCAGGGTGCTTCACAATGCCAACAAGTAAAACTGGCAGCATAAGTAAAGACAGCTAAAACAACAGATACATTATAATTATATAACAATAAAAACATTAAAGCAATATTTAAGAGCTGCCTGGGAATGCTTCTTGAATTAAGTACATTTTAAGGAGTTGTTAAAGGCCTCAACCATGTGGGCAGATCTAATATATGCTGATAAGGTGTTCCAAAGTATAGGAGCTGTGACACTAAAAAGATTTGTCCCTGATCATTGCAGGCAAGATATAGAGACAAAAGGAAGGCCCACATTAGAAGAGCTGAGAGGGTGAGTTGGGTGATGGAGAACTAAGAGATCTTTTAATAGTCTGGTTACAAACTGTGTAGGGTCCTGAATATTGCCCAGCATATCTTGAAGGTTATGCACAGCATAGGCAGACAGTGCAGCATATACTATAGCATCAGCGTGTTATGGTCCCTCACGAGAGGGCCCACAATCATTTGGGCTGCATCATTCTGGACCCATTGCAGGTGTCAAAGCAAACCTGCAGATATCCTAAGTGTAAAGTATTGCAAGAGGCAAGCTTAGAGGTGACCAAGACATGGACTATAAACAACCAGATCAGCTGGGGCTAGATGTGATTTGATCATGGCTATATTACACAAATGATAAAAGCCAGCCTGCACCATGGCTGATACCTGTTAATCAAACATCAGCCTGCAGTTCAGGATGACTCCAGATTCTTAACTGCATCTGCAGCTCTGAGTGATTGACTGCCCAATGAAGGAAGGTATGTTATTTCACCTGTCATTGCTGGGCCCTGCCTACCTGGTTTGAAGATCATGGTATATGTCTTTCCTGCATTGAGACATAGCCATTTTGAGGCCCTACAGTCATTAATTTTAGTAAACACCTTCCCAGCACAGAAGTCACATGAGACCCATCAGAAGTGCAAGACAGGTATAGCTGAATCCTGAATGATAAGAATCCTTATGGATGGTATTTTGAGCATTTCAAAGAAAGGCTACTCTGCAGGTAAGAATGCTGGTACTCATACAACAAGTGATGCAGTTTGTTGTCCAGTTGTCATCAGAGGAGTGAGCACGGTCTGCCGTCGCTACAGTACATCTGGTGGCCATATCAATGGCATGTAAGCTTTGTTGAATACAGGCCACTGTCATTCAGATGTGATCAAGAGAATGATGCAGGGTAGAAACAGACTGCAGGCAGGGTGCCAGAGAGTAGGAAGCCAGTCATAATTACCCCATTTGGGAGATAATGAAATTAGATTTCATTTGGCTTACATATTGTGAAGCAGGACTGCAATGCTTCATATGTTGTTTTGGAGGTACTTAGGATTAGTAAAGTAGCAGTTTAAAGAAGGGGTGAAATACACAAGGGTGGTCAGCATGGCTGTGTTTGTGTAGTGTAAAGAGGTATTATATTTGGAACAATCAAAACTGACCACAGGTGGAACAAGATGGTGGTACAGATAATAGGAGGTGTCCATTTGCCTTGTTTATTTTTATGTTTGCCATGCACACACGTATAGTGAACATTTTGTTGGGAGAGTGGGTTTGAGAGGTATAATGCTGTCAGTCCAATGCAGAGTGGTCTATAAGAGGCTTATCAGTGTCACCTCAATCATCAGCCACAGCTAGGCTGATCATGGCACTGTTCTGACTTGCTGGGCTGAATCTTTTGTGTAGTTCAAAGGAAATATCTGACCCAATCATAGGGCGGCTCTTTCCATTGATCTACATAACACCACAACAAGCACAGCTGATTTTTCATGATGAGCCTGCTGAAAGCTGTCCCTCATGTTTTTTTTTAAATTACACCCAGTAAAGAGAAAACCATCCATCAATGTCAGTTGCTGCCACTGCTGTTGCTGCTCCCACCCAAGAAAACTTACACATGTTAATATTCTGTCATTGGGATGCGAGTCCCCTGTGCTGGCTACCTTCCTCCCTGCCTGTTTTGATTCTGCAACACTGGGATCCCACCCCAGTGTTGCCTAAATATAACACCAACACTGGGGGTGCCAAACTCTAGTGTTGCCAACTGAAATAAAGAAAACCAACCTCGTAGTGTTTTTTTTTATTACACCATGTAAAAAGAAAACCATCCATCAATGTCTGTTGCTGCTGCCACCATTACTATTTCCTACTCAACCTCCCACTCCAGCACCCAACCCCCTCACATCCCCAAGCCCTTACTTACCTACGGGGTTCGGCGTCATAATCCTTTCTGGACCGTAGACATTTTCACTCATCAATGCCGGACCACAAACCGAGGAAATCAGGTATGCAGTTCCATGCAGTTCAGTGGGTTTTGAACTTGTCATCATAACTTGGTCATTTTGAATATTTTTGTCCTAAAGTTTCAACATTCCTTTTTGGGCCCCACCTCATGAACAATGATGGTGAAATTAGAATCTGTTCCAAAAGGTGATTTCACAGTCACTGCATGAAATCACCTTTTGACAGGAGTTGAAAATTTTCTCCTACCTTGTTTATGAGGTGGGGTAATAAGAAGGCTATGTTGAAAATCTGAGTAGAATATGAGAAATGAACAACACTATGTGTCTCCATTGCAATTTTCAACACATGGTGGTAACTGTGGTAATTGTTAATATTTTGATTCCCAGTTTTTTATCGCAGCCATTTTTTCACATTTCCTCATGAATGTGACAGTTGTCATTTCTCAAAACTACCTAAAATGTGTTTTAACACTTTTGGCACAAATGATGTTTAAGCCATTGTTTTATAAATGACAATTATCATGCTCAGAAGGAGTGTTCATAAAAAGATTATGTTGAAAAGTTAGGGGTAAAAATGTAAAAAAACAACTAAGTTAGGAGGAAGCAAATTGTTTCAAAATTTACTAATAACCAATTTTTAAGATTTTGCCCTAATGTTCAACATATTCTTATTTACCTAACCTCCTGAACATGGCAGGTGTAATTTTCAAATCCTTCTGAAACTTGTTCCTACAGTCGCACAAAAATCACATTTCAGATGGAATTTTAAGAATTCCACTCTGTCCTGACCTGTCAGGTCATAAAGGACTGTTGGATATTTGGGGTCAAAATGTGGAGCGACTTAAAGCAGATATTGCCTCTCAGCTGCCCTCTACTGGGTAATTACAATCTAAAATGGGTAAAACAGGACAACACTGAAAATGAAGCATTGCATCTCATCTGCTCTATCCTGGGTAAATGTATAGGAAAAAGGTGTACAAGCAAGACCCAGTACAACAGCAATACCAATGGTGAACTTTCGGCATTGAAAAATGCTTTTATAATTTAATCGTTATTGAATTTTTCCAATTTTCATACAAAAGTACAATGGACATAAGTAGACAACACAGAACAAGCTGCAGCCCAATCACCTATGTGAGGAGAGGAATACAACTAATAATCAGACTCTCTGTATGTCATGGAGTTCTGTGTGTAAAGGTCCAGTTGTGATTAAAGGAATGTGGTCCTCCAGTGTGATCATCTTGAGTTTCAGTAAAATGTAACACAAATCCTTCCTGCAGAGTAATTTAGTAGTAATCTCAATAAAAAATATAGCATACAATCTTCATTATGAGTCTGTGAACACGTGTTATTGTGGTAAGTGTATTCAGCGGAACAGACATTTGATGCGCTTAGGGAACAAACTTGATAAATCTAACATACAATAACCATCTATGCCAAAATTCATCACATTTCTGTTCTTGACCTCTTATTTTATATGTCAGTCATTGCATTATACCAGTGTGTTTAAGTAGGTGGCAATCTGGCTAACCACAATCGTTTAGGATTTTTAACTGTAGTTACTAAAATTAATAGGAGCTTGAGCATTGTGACCATAGTCCTCTAGATGGGATCCCTAGTAAAGCAGAGAGAAATAACTAAACATGTTTCTGAAAATATGGACTGTACTGTCCCTTCTGTCTGTTGCCAGTATTCCCTTATATTGGGACACTGCTAAAAATGTGACTGTGGGTGCCTTCGCTTCCACACAAGCCTCCAACACTTATCATGGGATGCCCTTATGTATTTCATTTGTATTACTAGCGTGATAAAGTACCTAATTCTGCATTTCCATGCATAATCCCTCCAGTAGGTACAGGACATTATACGATTATTTAATAAAGCCTACTTGTGCCAGACTTCTAGGGTGTGGCCAGTTTGGAGTTCTGCATTCCATTTATTCAATATGGTAAGTGAGGAGACCAGCTCTTGTAAGCCTTGATGTAGCACTCTAATCAAGTGCTGCCAATGATAACCTTTTGGTAGCCAATAAACACTGCCAGCAGAAATTTTGATGTCTTGGAAGTGTAATTCTCCTAACCCTAAGGGTTAGGACCTCAATTGTAAATAATTAAATGAACCTCTTGTAAGCTGGAATTCCTGCTGCAGATATTAAATGGTTTAAACCTGAAGTCATAAAGTTGGTGTACATTTCGGAAACCCAGCCATCCTTAGTTCTGGAGTGTAGTATTTAGTGGATCTGGAAGGTAAGACATATCATATGCCAACGCTCACAGCCATGTGATAAGAGTTTGAGGGATTACCTTTTACAGGTGATTCTCCAGTGGTGTATTATGACAGCTATTTATCTAAAGAAAAGTCACATCCAGACAGTGTTAATAGGCTGTGCAAATAAATATTTGAGAATGAGATCACATAGATCATTTATAGAAAACTATGCCCCAGATATTTAGAGCAGTTAGCGATGGTACAACTGAGCTGTTAACGCAAGTGCGAGTTGTGTAAGGAGCCATATTCAGCTGGAGCCGACAGTGCAAAATCCATTGTGCCAATGCACAACTATAATGTATGCAGGTGCAAGTGCAGGGGCAGTCCCATAATATCCAGCGAGTGGCATATTCAACTGTGAAACCATGGCGCAAGTGTGAGCAATTGAAGTTGCTCTGACCAGACTTGTTCCTAGTAAAACAGGGTGCAAACACACAGACAGCAGTTGTGTCAAGAGGGAGAGAGAGGAGATACAGACAGACAGACACATGACCAGACAGAGCGGGAGAGGGACAGAGAGGTGGAGTGGGAGAGAGGGGCAGAGAGAGAGAGAGACACACACACACACACACACACACACACACACACACACACACACACACACACACAGCCCGGTATCGGGGTGGCACATAGTCAGCAGCCAACTGCCCAGGGGACAGTGGACAGCAGGAGACATGGTGAGTGCACCCATCCTGATGGGGGAGGTGATGGGGGTCCTGCGGTGGCAGGAGGAACAGCCACATGGCCAACAAAGGCCCAGCAGTGGCATGCCCAACACAGGCAGCACCATGCCCACAGCACCATTGGGAACCAGAGTGACACTGAGATCGTGGCCTGGTACCTCCTGAACAGGGCCATGCTGAGGCAGCCCTGCTAGCTGTGCAGTGTGGAGCAGCAGGCACCCACCAGACAGAGCCACGCTATGTCCGTGGAGATGACGGTGACCACCGCTATGTGCCTGCTCACCACGGGCACCGCCAAGGACCAATAGGGGACACCATGGGCAGCACCCAGGCAGCCATGGCCCACCTCTTCACACAGGTCCCCACTGCTGTGCTGCCATATGCTGTGGCATGCATCTGTCTCCCAGCATACAAGTGGAGTGTACAGCACCTATGCAGGACAGCCACAGGGTGGCATTCATGCCTGGCATGAGTGGGACCAGTGCCTGTACCCATGTGGGCATCTGCATGCCACCTGGCCCTGTGGGATTGGTGCATATCAACAGGAAGCGGCACCTGCATCACCTGCCAGGTGGTGTGCAATGCCAAGGGCACACACCAATGCCTGCACCAAGCACCCTGGGAGTGCACAAGACACCACCTGCAACCAGCACAGCCCTGTGCTGTGCCACAGATAGGAACATGGGGATGACCCCACAGGCCACTAAGTGGGTCTGTGTGGCATGGGCAGGGTGCGATGGGCAGCACAGTCCTGGGGATGGGGTGGATAGTGTATGAATGGTGGTGTGGGTGCTAGGGACAGGCAAGAGGTGCAGTACAGCATAGCAGAGGCTAACTGTGGCATGCTCCACACAGTTGACAGTGCATACCTGCTGAGGCTCTGGCAGTATCACCCGGTCCATCCCACCCTGCAGTGCTGTCTGCCCCAGTGTGCTGCTGCAGCATCCACACACCTATCAAGGTTGCAATACCGGTACATGGCTTGTGCTGTTCGGTGGCATTTGTGTGGTGCAAACACATGCAAATGAGGTTGTGCGCAATGGTAATTATATGCTAATGTACCCACTGAACCATGCATTGGCTGATGAGCTCATTTGCATGCAGCTACTGAATATTGAGATACTGCACCATGCGCAATGGTATTGTGCCGGAGCAAGTGGAAGCCCAATGCCCACGCATGCGCGGGTGCTCAGGTCTTCAGTACACATACACGCACTGCACTGACATGGTGTCGATCGAGCAAGACGCACAAACAGCATGATGTATGGGCACAGCCAAGCTGCACAGGACTGGCAACATGGACTTCGCAAATGATGGCATGTTCCCATCACGCATACGCACTGTGGGTGGGCATGGTTCCTTGGGCCATTGCACTGACACCCGTCTTGTCCCTTTCTATATGTGTCCAGCATCCAGCGTGACACCACCACACCAGATGCTGAGCCAGCTCATGTGGCAGACCTTGCTCATGGTCTCTGGCATACTTGGGGTGGTGGCGCCATGCAGGGCATGCTGATGGCGGAGAGGAGTGAGGGATGGCATGCCTGGATGGCTGGCCAGGGCCATCACTAGGGTTGCCACTGTGTCCCCTGTTACCCCTGTTGGGCCTTTTCCCAGACCCCCTCCAACTGAATAGTGCCAGTTCCTGTCACCTTCCCTCACTATCCCTACCTTCCCAAGCCCCTGCAGTTCCTGTACATAGTTGATCCATACATATATATTGTCTGGCATACCCACCTGTGTCTGCATCTGCTTTGCAGGTAGCATGAGGCACCATGCTGCAGTGGCCCAGTGTCTGTCTGAGTGGTGTGCATGTGAGGGGCATGTGTTGTGCTTCTGTGGTTCCCTACTGTGTGCTGTGGTCTGTCCCACTGTGGTAATGTCCATCCCCTGGGTTGGTGACTGTGCATTGAGGTGCCTATGGGGTGGCGGTCAGAGGTGTGTGGTGGGTGTGTGCATGGTGGTGGCACACGGCCATGGTCATTGGCCGGTACTGTCCGCACACTGTGTTGGGGTCCTCTGCCTGGCATTGTGCGGCCTGTTCCATGTGGTCAGCCATGCTGCCTGCCACCTGGCTGTTGAGTGCCACAGTGTGGGCTCCTGTGTGCCTGTGGGCGTGTGCGTGTGGCTGCGCTCAGATCCTGGGTGTGGCCTGCTATGGTCTTGGGAAGTGGGACACGGCCAGCAGCATGCCGAGGGCTCTTGGTGACCCCCCATTGGCTATTGGTACCTCCTGTCACCTGCTATCCATGCCACTGTTGTGTTCTGGATTCCAGTGTCAGGGTGCCTGTGTGCCCTGCTGTGTCCTGCTGGTGAAGGCCTCTTGTGGCCTGTCACTGTGCTGCCATGGCCCTGTCCCTGGGTCTGTTCTCTGTGCCCCTGCCCCCTCTGTTGCTCTGCTGCTTTGCTGCCATGGGTGCACTGGAGCATCACCGTGTGTGCGCCTGTGGTGCACCTCTCTTTGCACCATGGCGTTAACTCTGTTTGCGCCATTGCACAACTCTGTCATATTCAGACACATTGTGCTAGTGCAGTTCAGCCTGCACAACCTCTGAATATGGTTCCATTGCACCATGGCACATCGGATTTGCACTGCACCAGACTTGCGCCTGGCTTTGGTGCATATCTGAATATCTCGGCTTCTATCTCTTTCCAGTATGGTTGGCAATTTGGGGAGAGCCAACAACATATGAGGCAAAGGTGGTCCACCAGGCAATACAGGGTCAAATTAGGCAGATGGGTATGTTTTGGGAGCTGTTATACAGAATATTTTATTCTGAGCCCCCCACTACCACCTCATTAAAGTGCAAAATTGCCTTATTCCAGTGTAAACAATATTGCATATCAGGAACCAATCACAGCATATGAAGAAGATACAATATCCCAGAAAGCATATTTTGCTAAATAATTCTACTTTCCTTACAAGGTGGAGCTGGGTCCAAGATGTGAAATCATCAGTAATTTTCTGAGAAAGAGATTCATAATTTAGTCTGGATTTTTGTCAGTTGGACTCAGGTATTTCATAGCTCCCTGTTCCACCATATTGCAAATTGCCTTTAAAGACTGGAGAGGGGTTAGCAATTATATGTCAAGATTTCTCTTTTAAAGACATTTAGCTTAAAACCTGATAATTGTCCAAATTTATCTGGTAGCTGCCAATGCCATAGTGTAGGGATGGAGATGTCTGTGATGTCAATGTTAGAATTATGTCATCTGGGAATAGTGTAACATGGCATCCCCACCTCTCAGGGGACCCCTCTATTTCTGTAACAAATAATAATGTTTGAGCCAAAAGCCTATGTGGAGTATAAAGAATGGGGCGAAACTGTGCCCATTTTGGGTGCTGCTAATTAGAACAATCAGGTGAGAGGGCACCATTTACACTGATGTAGGCCTGTGAGCCTTCACAAAGGGATTGAAACAACTTAATGACATCTGGAGGAACTCAATTTTGATTGGGTGTCCTACAAAAATCACCAGGACACCCTATCAAATGCTTTTTCAGCTCTTAAACTTAAGACTGCTATGGGAGTGTTCTTTGTCTTCCAAAATCTTTTAGGTGAAGGATGTGCCAAACATTATCATGGGTCTGACATTTTCTAAAAAACCTGCCTGATCTTTGTCTATATTGTAAGATGAGGAGAAGGAATCCAATCTTGAGGATCAAATCCTGTAAATAATTTATAATCTAAATTTACAATACAGATTGGACAGTAGTAGACTGTTGAGAAGGATCCTTCTCATGTTTAAGGGTTACCAAAATTGCGGCCTATCTCCAAGTGGAAGGGGCATATCACCCTCCTGGATACTGAAGAGGTTCATAATAATAAGGGGGCAGATCTTCAGAAAACACATTATAATATTTGGATGAGTAGCTATGTAGGCCTGGGCACTTTTCCATTTTGGTTCATTTTATTGCAGCCAGCATTTTATCAATGAAATTGGAGAAAGTAACCTGGTCTGTTATTCCTCCATTAATTTTAATAAGCTCAGTTTTTCCAAAGAAGTCTGGTATCTCCTTGTGTATATATGAGCTTTTATAACAGTCTGCCATGATAAAGCGGAGGCCACAGTGATTTCAAACCAGATTGCCCAAAGTTATGTCCTGGAGCTGGAGTACAGAACTTGTTTTTGAAAGCTTGCAAGCTTGCAACTGTCTAGCTAATCGACAAGCCTTCAGAATCCTCCTTTATAAAAATATTGGTAAAGGTAGTGCAATATTTTTCTATTTGCTGTTCCATCAAGTCATGTATCTCAGTCTTTGCTTGATTAATATAATATTGTAATGCCCTATCCTCTTAGTATACAATATTTGGAATCTAGTTAACTTGTCTTGCAAACATTTAAACTTGTCATTCTTCACCTTCTTTTTTGTGATGTACAGGTATAAGACACAAGATAGCCTTTCAAAACTGTTTTGATAAGTGTCCTACAGAAGTGTGTGGGGGTTGCAGCAGTTTTTGTGTTGCCTAAAACTATTGTGGAAAGATGGTCCTTAATCTATGCATGAAAGGCCTCATGGCAGAGGACTGAGATGTTAAACTTCTGAGATGTTCTCCTGTGTTGGTTTCCATTATGTACTTTCAAGACAACAGGGGCATAATCAGGAAATAGTAAGGACTGTGAGAGATGTCTTGCACCATCTCTGCATGTTCCATGGTTGTAGAAATATGGAAACATAGAATATGACAGCAGATAAGGACTGCTTTGTCCACCTGGTCTGCCCATTTTCCCTACCTACTGTAACACTGCAGACCCTATTTGATCTCCAGCTTTACTTTCCTTACCACTAAGGTTCCCAATGCCTATCCTATTCATTCTGGAATCTGTTAATGTTTTTGCCTCCACCACATGCACTGGGAGGCTGTTCCAGGCATCCACCACTCTTTCTGTGAACTAGTACTTCTCACATCTCCCCTGAGTGTGCCCTCCTCCAGCTTCATTGCATGTCCCCTTGTTCCTGAACATTTTTCTGAAAAATGCTTCCTCTTGAACCTTTCTTTATATCCACGAGGTATTAGAAAGTCTCTATTATATCCCTCTTTCCTCCAGGGTATACATATTGAGGTCCTTAGTGTCTCCTCAGGGCTTTTGATGCAGAACCTGCACCATTTGTTGCCCTCCTCTGGACTGCCTCTCGCTGTCTAGGTCCTTCTGGAGATGTGGTCTCCAGAACTGCACCCAATGTACTCTAGGTGAGGTCTCACCAGTGATCTACAGCAGTAATGCCACCTCTCACTTTCTGCTTGTGATACCTCCCTATGCATACTAGCATCCCACTAGCTCTCCCATTGCCTTGTCAAACTGTCTGGCCACCTTTCAGTCATCAGGTATGATTACTCACAGGTCCCTTTCTTGTTTGGTGGTCATTATACTAATTCCCTATATTGTACTCCACCCTAGATTTCTGTGCCCCAAGTGCATCATTTTGCCTTCTTCACATTGAAATTTAGCTGCCACACCTCTAACCACTCCTCTAGCTTCTTAGAACTCGATTCATTTTATCCACCCCCATGGAGTGTCTACCTGTTGCAGATTTTAGTGTCATCTACAAAAGGCATAACTTCCTTCTAGCCTCTCTTCAATTTCATTAATAAAAGTCATTAAAGAGGACCAGTCCCAGTATTGATCCCTCTGGCACCCTGCTGGTCACCCTTCCTTCCTCAGAATGAACTCCATTTACCACCATCCTCTGTCTCCTGTCCCCTATAACCAATTCCTTACCATTTTACCCATTTGGACCCATTGCTAGGCTGGCTAGCTTGTTTATGAGTCTCCAATGTGGAATTTTATTCAAGACCATACTGAAATCAAGGTAGGCTACATCCACTACTCCACTCTGATCTAATTCCTGGTCACCCAGTCAAAGAAATCTATCAGATTTGTTTGACATGACCTCACCAGTGAATTCATAGTGTCTTGGATCTTGTAAACCACTAAATTCAAGGTTTTCCACAATCATTTCCTTCATTAGTGATTCCATTAATTTCCCCACCACCAAAGTCAGGCTGACTGGCCTGTAATTCCCAGCCTACTCCCCTGCTACACTTTTGTGAAGTGGGACTATATCTGTCCTCCTTCAGTCCTCCAGAACCACTCCTGTCTCCACCGAGTGGTTTAACAGGGCTGTCAGAGGTGCAGCCAGCATCTCTGAGCTACATCAATATCCTTGAATGCACCCTGTCTGACCCCATTGCCTTGTCAACTTTCAGATTTGAGTTCCTTCAGGACTCTCTTCTTTGTAAATGAGCTAGTGTCCTTTGATGCTCCTGGCACTTATCTATGGACCCTCTGTCATAGAGGCTTAGTTTAGGAAACATGCAGACCAGAGAAGTTGTAAAATTCACAAGTAGTATTTCATGACTATCAATAACAACAAGAAGAAATTAAAAAATGTACAGAATGGTTTCAAACATAGGCAGTCCAAACATAAGTCCACTTTCTGAGCTCAAACAAAACTAAAATATTAATCTTTCTCCTCTTTCATAAGGTCTCTTTTAAACAGGATAATTGCTACATCCTCCTATTGGAGACAGGGTGTATCTTGGTTGTACAGAATTCTAGTTTCCTTCCTGCACAAAAGCACATTTTGAACCAAGTTGGACCCCTGATGACAGTTTGCAAAAGCCTGTGGTCAAAAGGTCAAACTGTGTCAAGAAATCCAAAATCTTTCTGCACTCGCTTTTAAACATTATTTGCAAACCGAGGAATCCGTATAATGTAAAGATCAACACATATTTTATAATCATATATATAAGGTAGAGACAACAAGAAACAAAGCCAGGGAAATAGTGGGTTGGGAACATGAAACTGTTGGGAGTGATCAAGTCCTAGATTTCACATGAAAATTTCATTGCACAATCAGACAGACAAATGATAGAAAATAGAGGACAGAAGTAGGGATGCAGCGAATTTTTAATCCACTGGTGAAATGGACGCAAAATGGCCACTTCACATCCATGACACAATGCAAAATGGGCACTGCAAGGTACCCACTTCACGTCATTATCATTACCACTTCACATTGCCATTACGCTTAATGCGAAGTAAGGTGAAATGAGAAGAGAATAAGGCCCCACCACACATCACATGGCTTATAGTATTGTAAGTCACATGCTTTAGCCAGGCAGGAAGGAAGGGGAGTCAGAGAAGCAGTTTCACTTTCTCCTTTGCATTTGTAGAGGGAGAATGCATTGTGAGAGGAGACTAGTAGTTAAAGTGCTTGATTGCCTTGCCACTTGCATTTCAGAAGAAAACCAACAGCTTTTTAAAAAGCTATATCTTTATTTAGTTTCTGTATTGCATTTGTGTGTTTTCTTTTGTTGGTGAATTTTTTTGTATAACTTTTGCTTTGTTTTGTATGTGTGACTGACTGTGTGTGTCAGTGAGTGTCAATATGTGTCTGTGTGTGTGTGTGTGTGTGTGTGTGTGTGTGTGTGTGTCGGCCTGGGGACTTGTTGTGTGTGTCAGGATGGACCCAGGAGAAGGCAAGTCACTAGCCCGTGGGCGGGTCAGAGGGGATGCGGACCCGCTGGGGGCAGGCGCGATGTGTCATGCTGGACCACTACTGACTCCTGGGTGTTGCTTCCCCATGTTCACAACAGGAGCAGCAGCAGCAGTAACACCAGTGCCACTGGTGGCTGCTGTGCATCCACCTTCTGCCACTACCACCACCACCAGTAGTAGCAGCTGTAGGGCTCCAGCAGCATCCTTCCACCACCTCCACAGCCATAGGAGGTGGCCCTGGAAAATGTAGGTGGTGGGACTCATGTGAGAACTGTGTCTGGTCCTCCCCGCTGCTCCCAGTGTGGGAGATTTTTAACTCTATGTGGGAGACATCACAGTGGTACTGTGCCATCTGTGTGGTGGTGGTTCGCCATGGCCCCGTGGGACACATTTGGGGACCGGTGGCCAGCGTGCCACATGCTGAACCACCACAGGGCAGAGTGGCAGGCTGCCACAGAAGGGGCCAGGCGTCCACCTGCTGGCCCTTCTGTGACAGTGGCTGAGGGTGCTGCTGGGTGGGAGTTGTGCCTCATCACCACCGCAGCAGGAGGAGGGCTAGTACAGCAGCTGCTCCACCACCATCACCACCACCACAGCCAACAACACCCCCTCCACCACCACCCCACTTCCTGGATTCCCTGCTGCAGTGGACCCCCGCACAGTCCCTGCAACAGAGTCTGACATCGCCTCTGGTGGGCAGCTGTTGAAGAAAACAATGAGCAGTTCGGTGCTTTGTAGCAGCAGGTGAACAGACTAGAACAACAGCAGCAGCAAATAGTTTCAATGCTGCACCTGCTGCTGGACCACCATGGCATCCCACAGCCACAGTAAGTTAGGAATTGTTTTCTGCCCTCCACCCCACCCTACTCCACTCCACCCCACTATTGTGTTGTACTATTTTTGTGTTTTTTCTTTGCTGTTGTTTAATCACACACATTTTCTCTTCAGGAGAATCTTTCTTGCACCACATAGTGCAATACATTTGTGTGAAAACCACCTGTAATTTCATTAATGTGTCACGTAATGGAGAATTCCGTTCTGAAAATCTGCCCACATTCTGCCTCCTTTCTCAGCAGCGTTGGGACATGATGGCAGGAGAGCATGTGTGCTGCTTACAGTAAATATCTGATTGTCCAGCAGCTTTCTGAATGTTTCTTTATGTTATAATGGTCAGTTTGTGTGAAACATGTGAGCACATTTCAGTAAGAAGAGCCTTGTTAGTTGAAACATTCCCACATTTCACCACAAAGTCAAACTTCTAACATAAGGAAACATTGGGATAGCTGCGGACAGTCACTATAGTGGAACAAGCACCTCGCTCCCCTGGCATCACTTCCTAACATTGCTAAAAAGGGGGGCAGAATGTGGGTGGCTTTTCTGATCGCTAATTCCTCCATCACATGACACACTGTAAATGAAATTATGGGGTTTTCACAGAAATATATTGCACTCTGTGGAGCAAAAAATATTCCAGTGGGAGTAATGCCCCAATATTAGTTTATGTGCATCACCATAGCTATGTAATGTGTGAATCTCTGTAAAGCAGCAGCACAACAATCTATTGAGAACTCTGACCTATATTTTTAATGCTATGTTACAACTTCCTTTACTTATATCCTCACTGACTGGAATGATGCATGAATTTGCAGGAGTTGAGTCTGCTGTACTACCTTTTTCATGTATGAAATAATGAAAGGAGCATTCCTTTTAAATTGGTGCTGACCAGGTCTTTGTCATTGTTTTTCTGCTTTTTCCATCACATCAATTAGTTGTTGTATATCACTTCTGTTGTTAATTAATGGATATGCAGCAAGCAGTGTTTTATGATACCACGGAACAATAGTTATTGAAAAGCCGCTGCAAATAAATACAAACCTGGTCTGAACAATATTGGAAGCGTGCTCATTTTTTTCATACATGAAAAAGTAGTCAAGTAAGTAAAGCAGACATAAATTGTGAAAAGAAGTGTATCATTCAAGTCACGACTGGAGGTAACTAGTGGTGGCAGTAGCAGTGTAAAGTAGCATAAAAAGTACAGTTCAAAACTATCAGTACATTCTTGAAATGCTGCTTTAATTGTAAAATGTCTGTATGACATCATGAGCTCACAGCAACAAGCACAGAACACACAAAAGTGGCACAGAGTTCCCAGATTTTTCTGCAGGCCCAAAATGCATCCTGCTTGTATGCAGAAAATTGACAAGTGTTAACACAGTGGAATGAGAGTGTTTCAGCACATTCAAGGTCCCCCAGAATTAATGGCGCACTCAGTCATGCGTGCAGTGGTGGCACAGAGTCCCAGATTTTTTCTGTAGGCCCAAAATGCATCCTGCTTGTGTGCAGAAAATTGACAAGTGTTAACACAGTGGAATGGGAGTGTTCAGCACATACAAAGTCCGTGTAGAATTAATGGCGCACTCAGCCATGCGCGCAGAGTGGTGGCACAGATTCCCAGATATTTTCTGATGCCCAAAATGCATCCTGCTTGTGTGCAGAAAATTGACAAGTGTCAACACAGTGGAATGGCAGTGTTTCAGCACATACTGCAGTATAAAATGATGACTGTGAGCATCGTGTTTCTAGTCCAATGTGTTCTGCGAGATAATTCAAGCAAATGCAATGTGATAATCTCAACTAGATTGAAGGGTGCCCTTTGGCTATACACTAATAGTAGCCTTGGTGAGTATATATATATATATATATATATATATATATATATATATATATATATATAAATATATATACGGTTGTGTATTTTGTAGGTGAAGAGGGAGGTTGACATGGACATGTACTCATGGTATTGTTCTGCATCACAGGTCACACAGAAACTGTTGGTGTACATTCCAGTGCTCAATGATAATTTTTCTGCGCTGAAATTGAAACAGATAACTCTGAAGCACATGAAGGTAAGTATTTTTGGGGGTGGGAGAATCATATCTGTAAGTTTGTCTGCAATGGTTTCTTGTTTTGTTACTTCTTCACAGATTTCATCAGCATCCTTCTGGAGTCTGGTTGTTAGGATGGTCATGGTCATCTAATAAACGACTTCTCGTGTTGCATGATGTGCCACAGCTCGGGGAGGGTGCCTGATGTTGAAGAACTTTTGGATAAGGCCACTTTGACAGAACAACAAAGCATCTGGAAGTTTCCTAAAAAAGAAATGAATGACTTCTTACAACTTAATTGTTATGTGTCCCTCCTGGTTCTCAAATCTCAATCTAAAGTCAAGTTACATTTCAAACCCACATCTTGTCAACTAACACAACCTGTGTACAATATTTGCTGCAGTCTTTCCAAAACAATGAAACGGATTAAATAAAATCTTCATACTTACCAGAATGGATTTCACATAGATATTACATTGCTTCCTCTCTAAATTACAGCTACAGTACCATTCCCAAGCAGTTTTAGCGATGGAGCCTTTTTTGTTATCCTGTAAAAGAAACAAATAAGTGTACTGTATGTGTTTACCATTGTGGCTCTGAAAAGCTACAGAAAACAAAACATACAACTAAAGGAAGTGAAGCAGCATAACAAACATGAGTACACATACTCGCTTTATGGTTTGAATATTAAGAGTTTTGTATCTGTGGCTGATGGATGTGGTGGTCGGACAGACTCAGGTTCAGTGGTGGCAGTGGCTAACATCATTCCCAGTGGTGGAGGTCCGGGAGGCGGACAGACTCAGGCTCTGTGGTGGCAGTGGCTAACATCAGTCCTGTGGTGGTGGTGGTCCGGGCTGGACAGACTCAGGCTCAGTGGTGGCAGTGGCTAACATCAGTCCTGGTGGTGGTTGTCTGGGCGCAGACAGACTCAGACTCAGTGGTGGCAGTGGCTAACATCAGTCCTGGTGGTGGTGGTGGCCCGGGAGGTGGACAGACTCAGGCTCAGTGGCGGCAGTGGCTAACATCATTCCGGTGGTGGTCTGGGGGACGGACAGACTCAGGCTTAGTGGTGGCAGTTGCTAACATCAGTCCTGGTGGTGGTGGTGGTCTAGGTGGACAGACTCAGGCTCAATGGTGGCAGTGGCTAACATCAGTCCCAGTGGTGGTGGTCTGGGGTGGACAGACTCAGGCTCAGTAATATGCAGTGGCTAACATAAGTCCTGGTGGTGGTTGTCTTGGGGGCAGACAGACTCAGGCTCAGTGGTGGCAGTGGCTAACATCAGTCCTGGTGGTAGTGGTCTGGGGGCACACCACCTTTGAAAAACTTCAGTTAAAACCTGCCAACATTAACCACATCATCATCCTCATAAAGAAAGCTGCCCTCACTGTCATCGGCGTTTGAAGTCTGACCACTGGAACTCTTTCTCTATTGTGTCAGCCATCTACATCAGTGGTGGGTCGTTTCAGGCAGCCACTGCCAGTGCCACCAGGATGCTCCATTTCCACATCAGCAAAACCACCATGAATAGTCTGGGGTACGAATACTGAGGCTGCAGTCTGTGCTGTTATGTGCCTCTCATTCATTTTAATGACAGAACAACAAAGCATCTGGAAGTTTCCTAAAAAAGAAATGAATGACTTCTTGCAACTTAATTGTTATGTGTCCCTCCCTGGTTCTCAAATCTCAATCTAAAGTCAAGTTACATTTCAAACCCACATCTTGTCAACTAACACAACCTGTGTGCAATATTAGCAGCAGTCTTTCCAAAATAATGAAACGGATGAAATAAAATCTTCATACTTACCAGAATGGATTTCACATGGATATTACATCGCTTCCTCTATGCGGTACAGCTACAGTACCATTCCCAACGAGTTTTAGTGATGGGGCCTTTTTTGTTACCTGTAAAAGAAACAAAATAAGTGTAATTGTATGTGTTTTACCATTGTGGCTCTGAAAAGCTACAGAAACAAAACATACAACTAAAGGAAGTGAAGCAGCATAACATGAGTATACATACTGCTTTATGGTTTGAATATTAAAGTTTGTGTCTGTGGCTGATGGATGTGATGGTCCGGACAGACTCAGGCTTAGTAGTGGCAGTGGCTATCATAATTCCCAGTGGTGGTGGTGGTCCGGGGTGACAGACTCAGGCTCATTGGTGGCAGTGGCTAACATCAGTCCCAGTGATGGTGGTCCGGAGGCGGACAGACTCAGGCTCAGCGGTGGCAGTGTCTAACATCAGTCCTGGTGGTGGTGGTCCTGGGGTGGACAGACTCGGGCTCAGTGGTAGCAGTGGCTAACATCAGTCCCAGTGGTGGTGGTCTGGGGAGGCACACTGCCTTTAAAACTTCAGTTAAAACCTGCCAACATTAACCACATCATCATCCTCATAAAGACAGCTGCCTCACTGTCATCGCGATGTCTGAAGTCTGACCACTGGGAAATTCTTTCTCCATTGTGTCAGCATCTAAGTCGGTGGCCATTTCAGGCAGTCACCTGCTAGTGCCACCCGGATGCTCCGTTTCCACATCAGCAAGACCACCATGACTAGCTGGTTCACGAATACCAAGGCTGCAGTCTGTGCTGGTATGTGCCTCTCATTCATTTTAATGACAGAACAACAAAGCATCTGGAAGTTTCCAAAAAAGAAATGAATGACTTCTTGCAACTTAATTGTTATGTGTCCTCCCTGGTTCTCAAATCTCAATCTAAAGTCAAGTTACATTCCAAACCCACATCTTGTCAACTAACACAACCTGTGTGCAATATTTGCAGCAGTCTTTCCAAAACAATGAAACAGATGAAATAAAATCTTCATACTTACCAGAATGGATTTCACATGAATATTACATTGCTTTCTCTCTGTATGGTACAGCTATAGTACCATTCCCAATGAGTTTTAGCAATGGAGCCTTTTTATCCTGTAAAAGAAACAAAATAAGTGTACTGTATGTGTTTTACCATTGTGGCTCTGAAAAGCTACAGAAAACAAAACATACAACTAAAGGAAGTGAAGCAGCATAACAAACATGAGTACACATACTCGCTTTATGGTTTGAATATTAAGAAGTTTTGTATCTGTGGATGATGGATGTGGTGGTCTGGACAGACTCAGGCTCAGTAGTGGCAGTAACTAACATCATTCCCGGTGGTGGTGGTCGAGGCGGACAGACTCAGGCTCAGTGGTGGCAGTTGCTAACATCACTCCCAGTGGTTGTGGTCTGGGGGTGGACAGACTTAGGTTCAGTGGCGGCAGTGGCTAGCATCAGTCCCAGTGTTGGTGGTCCTGGGGTGGACAGAATCAGGCTCAGTGGTAGCAGTGGCTAGCATCAATCCTGGTGGTGGTTGTCCGGGTGGACAGACTCATGGTAAGTGGTGGCAGTGGCTAACATCAGTCCGGTGGTGGTGGTGGTAGGGGGGGCGGTCAGACTCGTGCTCAGTGGTGAAGTAGGCTAACATCAGTCCTGGTGGTGGTGGTCTGGGGGCACACTGCCTTTGAGAAACTTCAGTTAAAACCTGCCAACATTAACCACATCATCATCCTCATAAAGAAAGCTGCCCTCGCTGTCATCGATGACTGAAGTCTGACCACTGGGAAATTCTTTCTCCATTGTGTCATCATCTATGTCAGTGATGGGCCATTCAGGCAGCCACTGCCAGTGCCACCAGGATGCTCCATTTCCACATCTGCAAGACCACCATGACTAGGCGGGTATGAATACTGAGGTTGCAGTCTGTACTGGTATGTGCTTCTCATTCATTTTAATGAATGTTAGCAAACTAACATTTGCTGGAGTCAAGTGTGTCCGACGATACCTGACTATGCACCTGCTGGCGGAATACCCTCTCAACACTTACACTGGAGTGTGGGCATGTGAGATACTTCAGTGCCACGGCAGTCAGCTCTGGCCATTCACTGGCCTTTCCACTCAAGTACAAGAGGATCTTCAGTTATTGTCAGATGCCTGTTTTCAGACAAATATGACTCCACCATTAACTGTGCCGCATTAAGTTGATGCATCATCCTGTTCTTCTGAATCATTTATTTCACAAATACCCACTTAGGACAAAGCCTCCCAAAGCAGGTTGACGCCAGCCACTTTGGATGACAGACCACCTGGAACTGCAGTCCCTTCACCTTGCAGGATATGCTTGATGGTCCTCCAGGTACACCATCAGCCGGATTATGCTGCTGAGGTTTGCTGACCTTGGCACGTGACTTCTGTGCCCCATGAACCAAGCGCACTAGTTGACCACTGATATTTTTACCTGTTCAGGCCTTCCCTCTAGTACTGATGCAATTCCACGTTTGTATCATTGGTCTAGCATTGTTGCTATGGCAAAGTTGTCACTGTGCTGAATGATCACAATGTAACGATTCTTGTTGAATACCGTCAGCATGTGTTGCAGCAACATACTTCTACCACCATCTCCAGCAACACCAAGGCTATGCTGTACATTCACCAATGTCTGCCTCAGCACCCGCATCAGTGGAATTGATTGGCTAATGGAGGCAGACTCGCCACTTACTGCCTGTGTGGCATGTTCAATAGGCCACAAAATTGTTATTACAGAGTCCATGAGGTGCCACTGTTCAGTAGTCATAGACATGGAGGACCCGGAATTTTCACGGCTAGTGTGCATAACAAGATATTCTGAGATGGTTTTGTATTGTTCATACAACCTCTCTGCCATGTATAAAGTGGAGTTCCATCGGGTGACAACTTCAGCTTCAAGCGGTGCTGAGGCAGGCTGTTTGTATCTGCAACTGCACTGATTGGTCACGGGCCTTTCAGATCTTGAAAAGTGAGAGCAGGTACATTGTGCAGTGGTCAGCATTTCCTTTATATCAGGGTGCTGCAGATACTCCTGAACCACAAGATTTAAACAGTGGGCCATGCATGGAAGATGAAAAAAACACCATTTGTGATGCATTTCACCACATTTGACCCATTGTCACTTGCTATGAACCCAGCTCTCATGGATAGAGGGTTTAGCCATCTGTCAATTTTAGTCAGTACCACATCCAACATGTTCTCATCAGTGTGTGAACAAGTCACATTGTGCATAGCAATTGTTGCATGCTGTCGAATTCTTGGAAGATTGCTACCACAACAATCCACCTTACTGCACTGATTATTTACACTGCCAACATCACAAACAACCCCGGCACCTCGCTCAGTGTGCAGTTATACACAAATATGAACTCCTGCTGTTTTGCCACTTGTCCACATATCCATACTTAAATGGATGAATGGAGAGGAGGAATGTTGAAGGGCATGTCTTACTGAGTCGGACACAGTGCTGAACATCTGCGAAAGCATGGGTGAAAAAGTATGTCCTGGATGGGACTTTCCATTTGGACGAGACCGTGCAGCAAACCACCAGAACCCAGAATTCTCCACAAAGGAGAAGGGCAAAGATCAATTGCCAGCATTTCCTTACAGCAGCATTAAGTTCACGTGACACTATATGATTTGGGGGTACTTCAGCTTATGTGCAAAACACTCTGTAACGTGGGCTGACTTAAATGTTTTACATGGGGTGTGTTGATCACAAATGTTTGTACTCTGTGATGAATAGCATTGGCAGGGGTGGAGGTGGACATTTGATGAAGACGGTTGCACAGGTGATGATGATAAACCCAGAAATGTTGTTATTTTGCCAGATTTGCCAACCGGAGTTGATGTACCACTTGCACTAGACATACTGCATTTACCTCACCACCACTACCACCACACCACAAAACTGCTACTCTCACCAGCACTGGACAACATTTCAAAGTCATTGTGGTCCTCTACCTCATCATGCCTGTAGTAATCCTCTGCTCTTATTACACTTTTCTGCACATGTTTAATTTCCTACTGGGCTTGACAGTCATGGAAAGGAATAACATGCCGGCTATGGTTGCCGATAGCGAGGTGAATGCCCACTGTGGTATTAGCTGCCAGTTTGTGCTGGGTCCACACTGCCAAGTGCCTATTCATAAGATCATGCTGTCCTCCTGTGCCCAGATGGCTCCTCTTTTTATCACGACTCAGCGCATATGGCAAACCTGGCAGATTGCAACTGACTCATCATTTGCATCTTGAACAAAAAATCCCAGACAAGGGATTGTGATGCTCTGCTTTAACATGTCCATGATGTGGCTTATTTAAGTCCATTATTTTAAGCACTGAAGTGGGGGAGCATGATGTTTCGGGCACTGTACACCTGGACTGCAACTGACCACCATGACTACCTATCATATTGATTACTGGGTCATCATCATCATCAGCAGCAACTAAAACGGTAGATCACAAGTTTTTATGAGAGTTCCTGCAAACAGACTCAGATACAGCTACTTTAAATTTCTTTTCTCTGGTTCCCAACTGGGGTCAATTACATCATCATCATATTCATCAGTGTCACACACATCCACATCTTCTGCTTGGATGCTAGCATGTGGACTGCATGTTGCAACAACAGCAACATCATCATCATCAGCATCATCACATTCATCATCAGCATCTACACCACCATCACCTAATATTTTTCACCACCTCCGAATCACTGCATGGAAAATGCGGCGTTAAGTGCCATGGTGGATGGAATATCACATTGTATGCTATTGTTGACATGATTATCAGAATCCTCAGGTTCAGTTACTGGTATGTTACTGGAAGTACGACATTATCGCTGCCACTCACTTGCACTGCTTCACACCAATATTTTTGGATAAGGTACACAAGTCGAATTAGAACTTGGCGCATCAATACTAATACTACCTCCACCACCACTAACACCAGTAACAGTAACACTACCAGCTGGAAAACATCATCTCCTCCAACTATGAGTGAAGCTACTGATTGGGCTGTAAAAACATTGCAGGAGAAATACCTTTCCTCACATCAGCAATGCGCTTACTCGTCTGCGTACTACTACCACGCCTACAGACCATCTTACTCCCAAAATTGCCATGGCGGCTTAGCTTTGCTTATGCGTCTCTTTGCAGGCATTTTTGGATCAACCACAATATTATAACCAACTTCAGATTTTGATACGTTCACTGTCTGATTGGAGGGACACTGGATGTAAAGCAAATAAACAACTGTGGCTTCAGCAACAGATAAGAGACTACTCTGAGACTATCACAGAATTAAAACAACTTCAGTAACCAGTGGTGCTGATGAGGTCACAAAACAATCCAATCTAGTAAAAAATACCTTTGGAATGTGGGGTGGGGGCACTGAATGCAGACAGTGCAGATTTTTCTGACACTACAAGCAGCAAAACTAAGAACGGATACCACTATCGCGAGTGCAAAATCAGGCAGCTGCAGTGGATAGCAGAGTTCACACTGCTGCCTGCAATTACACTAGTCTGTGGCACAATAAAAGGTGTATTATTTAATGCATGCATCTTTGCACACACACTCACACACAAAACAGTTTTGTGTATAATGCTGAACGAGGAATGCGTGAGTAAATGCAAAGTTCACAATGCCACATTACGTATTGCAAATTTGTAATGTAAACAACCTGAACTTGAACTACTGCACCACTTCTATATAACAAACAGCAAGAAAATTTCTACTATTACTGACAATATTACCGTGTGTACATTAATACAGTCAGTTATAACAAAAATATAACCAAAAACAAAGAAATCTCTATTTCTCCAACTTAAATCTACCTACACCACAGATACGCCCCTCCCCAAAGCACACTTTCACTGTCTTTCACCAAACACACTCAGTGTTGTAAATTAACATTCAAAATCCACACAAAAACAAAAGCGGCTTGATGATATCAGCACAGGAAGGTTTCCTACAATTGATGAACTAAAGTTGGATCCCAAAAATAAACACAAAAATGCTTTTTGATCAGCTTTACAAGATTCCTATCACAGACAGCTATCAGAGCACACTGTCTCCTACTCCTTCCTACTCATACTACCCTGAAATGAGGCTGTGCAGATCAATATAGAGCCCATGTGACCTGAAATCCATGAATCACTGCAAAATTCACCTTCAGGCGCAAAAACAAGGTGAAGTGAGGTGAAGTGTACTGCCTGCAATGCCTACGCCTTATTTGAGAGTAGTGGTCTGGGGAGGTGAAGTAATGCAAAGTCATTGTTTCCAATGGACTTTGCATTCTCATCATACATAAAGTAACTCCGCTTCACGTTGCAGGGCACTCTCTGAATCTGCCTTTGCTCCACGAATCACTTGGCGGAGTGGATTGAGCCCACCTCACCCACCACTAGACAGGATCCTTGCTTTTAACCCTTTTACATAACCACTGGGACAGGGTCTTATTCAACCCTGTCAGACCCTCACCTTCCCTTCCTCTGTAAACACAGAACAAAAGTATTTGTTCAGGATGTCCACCTTTTCCTGGTCCTCCTCCATACACTCCCTGCCTTCCCTCCTGAGCCTTACTATCCTTCCCCTGGTCCTTCTCTTCTTGCTAACATAATTGAAAAATATTTTGCCCCTTTCTTTACTTCCTGGCTGTTTTCTCCTCTGCTTGCACCTTTGCACTCCTAATTGATTTCCTTGCCTCCTTCTGTTTCTCCTGATACACCTCCTATCCTCCTCCTCCCTCTGTGACTCCTTATACTGTACCTCCTGAATGCTAACTTTTTTCCTTACCTTCCCAGCCCCTCTTTTTGAGAATCATAGCAGTCTCTTTTTCCTCTTGCTTTTGCTTACTTGCCTGATGCATAGGTTTGTTGCCTTCACTGTCTCCTTTTTATTTCCACCCACTGTTCCTCTACTAAACCCAAGTCCTTCCCTGCCCAGACATCCTTGAGGCATTCCCATATTTTAAAATCGACCTCCTGAAGTCCAGGATCTTCACCTTTGTGTGGATTTAATTCTGCCACAGTGCTTACAGTATATTGAATAACACCATATGGTGATCACTGTTCTGCAGGAGCCACCACTGTGACGTCTGCAACACTGTCCCAATTGGTGAATAAAAGGTCCAGTATTGCCCCTTCATGAGTGGGTTCTTTACTAGTTGTCTGAGGAAAGCCCCTGCAGGAGGTCCAGGATGTCTCTGCTCCTAGCTGAGCTACAGCTGGAAGCTTCAATCCTACATCCTGCAGATTGAAGTCCTCTACCAGCAGTACCTCCCTCTTATCTGCCATCTTTTGCATGGCTTACACTAGAACTCTTATTCACCTCCCCATGGTGGAGGTCTGTAGATCATGACATTCCCTATTTCTAGGGTGACCTATAGTACCTCCGCCCTCTCTGTATTCCCTGTATCTCTATTTCTTTTATGCTGTCCCTCACATAAAAAGCCACTCTCCCTCTTTCTTTTTCCATCCTGTCCCCACTGAAAAGAGTATAGCCTGGGCCTGGTATGGCTATATCCCATTCAGTGTTCTCAGTGCACTATGACTTATTAATGGCAACAATGTCCAGGTCAGCCTCTGCCATAATGGCCTCCAGCTCAAGTTTTTTTTCCCAGACTTGAGCATTTGTACACATGGCTTTCCAGATTCTGATACCATCCTGTTTGTCAACCCCTATTTTCCTTTTGCCTTCTCTTCTTACCCCTCTGCTTCATTGCTATCTCTTCCTTTCTACCATTTTGTTTTCTTGTTGTTGTAGGTGCCCTTGTGATTTTCCTCCCTTAGGGTTTCCCTACTGACTGCTTCAGCTTGTGGTGGTTGGAGGGAACAGTTTATATCTCTGCTTCCTTCTGCCACCTCCTCAGCTAGTTTAAGTGCTCACCAATGTAACATTTAAACTGTTCACTAAGGACTGTGGTTTCCTCCTGAAAGGATGCAGAGACATCTCACTGCATAGGCCCCTTATCCCTCCAGGTGGGACCCCAGTCCCCAGATGTAGCCTGACCCCTCCTCTCTGCACCACTCTTTCAACCAGGAGCTGGAAGCTTCTGGTATGGTGAACCCTGTCCTCCCCACTGTCATAGACAGGCAGCTCTTCAGAAAAGGCCACTGAGTGTGCTACCTGCCCAAGACCCTTCCCCAACTCCCTGAACTCCTCCTGTACTATCCTGGCTTTGTCCCTAGCCAGGTCATTAGTCCCTAGATGGAAAATGACATCCAGCTTCTCTCTCATCCTGCTGCCCTAGAGATCCTCAGGATCTGCTTCCCATCCCTCTTAGCTGTGGCACCAGGTAGGCACCTAATCTCCCAACCTCCCTCTCCCCTCCCTTCTTGTCCCCAGATCTATGGAGTCCCACACCAGGAGTTCCTTTCTCCTCCTCTGGGATCCACTTTCACCATCCTTGGGGTCTCCATTATGGAAGACCTTCACATCCTCCTTGGTCACTATTACGAGTGCCTCTGTGGGACAGTTCTGCCCTGCCAGAGTGGCATAGGAATTTTGTGAGTGGTACCATATGGGAAATGTGCCTGTCACTCATCACCATCCCTTTCCCAAGGCTACCATAGTCCAGCCACTTCTTCTCCTTGGCATCCTTTGAGGTAGGCGTTGCCAGACATGGTTGTCCCTGAGTAGGGTTGGAGGCCCCTGAATCATAGCCAACTCAGCCTGGTTCCCTCAGCCCAGAGAGGTGCACTCAGATTGGGCAGCACCTCAGTCTCCAGAAGGTCACCCAGAAAACTGCCACTCCACAGTCACTGCATCACTCCCATCATAATTTCTACTCTGTTACCCCTGGAAATACTTGGTCCCTTGCTTCCTGACATGGATATGTTTCTAGCTAGCATCTCCCTCACTGGTTTTTTTTTTGTGTATTTTTAAACAAAACACACTGGTATATTCAAAATCCACAATCCATTGTTCCATGGTTGTAAAAATATTATCCAGAGGAGCTGATGTTTGATGACATGTATAAAAATGATTGTATTCCTAGTGTTTGAAAAGAGTTGTGTCCATATCTATCAACCATAGGTGTGCCACCATAGTTTTAAAATACTTTTGGACTGGTTGGTAGAGGACGTGTCCAATGAGAGTTCATTACCATGTTAAGATCCCTGCCCATTATTAATTAACCCTGGAGAACAGACATCAGCTTGTCAAAACAAACAAATTATTTTTGTCAGAGCCCAGGGAGAAGTAGACACTAGTAAAAGTAAACACAGTGTCAAACAGACAGCCAACAAAATTACAAATCTGCCCTTGCCAGTATTATGACAGCTGTCCCACTTACACACTTTTATGAGAGAAACCTCCACAGCATCATATCCATAGCATGACAACTTATTGTGTTCAGCCATGGAAAGTTGGATTTCCTGCAACAATAGTACCTTGGGGCACTCCTTTTAAACATCTGTAACAGTCTGTACCTTTTAACAGGATCATGGGCTCCACTGACTTTGAAAGACAATATTTTTGTAGGGACTCCCATTTTTAGCATTTATATAAAAGCCAGAATGTAGATAGATAGATAAAGTTTATTGTTGTGCAGTTAATAAACCATTACAATATAAAAATTTCTAAAAAATCTAAAAGTATTGCAGTATATCAAAAAGAAAATGACATTAAGAGTGCTGCAGTGACCAATCACATTGTCCAATAGCTGAACAGTGTCAAATATCAAATAACGGGAGTCCTACCTTATTTCTTCTGTTATCTATGCTTGACAGTAATAAAATTAAATAAATACGGTAGATGTCTAGATAATTAATTCTGTCAAAGTAATATGACTTGCCAAACTCTATTATTGTCTCATATGTTAGCTGAAATGAAAACACAGTGTGAAAAGATTTTTTTATTTGAGCCAGCAATTATAATAACATCTCAGCCAGTTATGTCCACAAACAAAATGATAAATAAATAAAATGTGTTTCTAAGAGACCTCATGTGTGTCAGAATCAATATAAAATTCATCTCATTCAATGTTGTTTCACATAAATCAAACATATAATAAATGAGTTCAAGTTCTTTATAATGCCTGCTACCAATAATATAAAGTTCACTTAAGATGAACAATATGCATATTAATAAAATGCTCAGGGTACTAAAACAGGTAAAAGCATCTGGAATCTTCAGCAACCCTGGCAAATTCAATTCATCCAGGGAAAAGTTTATGTGCTGAAGAATTTCACTTTACTAGTGTTCAGAACTCTACAACAAGCAAAAGCACATAGTGCAGGCACATAATGCAACATACTATATTCTGGCATCAAGGAAACATTTTATTAGTTTTACCTCTAACAATAACAGGTGTTTCCAAAGACTGCTCGTCATGACTTACCACTGATATTCTTCAGTAAAGATAGCAGAAAGTATACAGGAGTCTTCTTAAGGTGTGCCAAGATAAGTAAAACAAGTAAATTTACACTCCATATGATGATGACCAGGGATTTAAAGGCAACCAGCACTGTAATACCTAAATTCCATTGTCTCTTTATAATGTCTTTCCCCAGGGTCTCTACTAGAATCTCCCCATGTGTTGTGTGGATTAAGTAAGCAATAAGGCATAGTGGGTGTGCATTAGACATTTCTAATGCATGACCAGGGGTGTAGTGAGGCATGAGGCTGCAGCCCAAGTGCCTTCAGCCCCTGGTCATGCTTTAGAAACATCTAGTGCACACTATCATCTTATTGCACTATAAAATGGGGCAGTGTATTTTACATTCCAGTTGAAATTCTAATTGTTACATTTTACTGAAAAAATATATATCGTTAATGTATTTTGTTGTAATATAGTTCATTAAGCTCCACAAGATAGCTTTTTTGCCATTAAGACTTTTGTCCTACTGTGGTCACCATTCCTGAGGTTGGTTGTCATAGGTACATAGATACATAGGTAGGATTTTCAGGTCCAATTAGCTACTAGAGCCAAATAAGTGCCTGCCACTGATTTAGTGGTCAGATTTCCCATTTCCTTTCACTCTTATGAGCATCAAGCTATCTTTTAAAGGTAGTCATGCTACCATCACTCACTACCTCTAAGGGGAGTGCATTCCATACATTCACCACTTGCTGATTAAACCACCTTGCTCTTTTAGTGGTATTGTACCTATCTCCCCATAACTACCAAGGGTGAGAGTGCCTAGTTACTATCAGTGTCTTTTCTTTCTGACACAGTCCTGCAGATTCCCAAATTATCCCATCATTTAGAGCTTTATATACATAACAGAGGTCCCCTATTGTCCTGTGATAGGTCATAGAGTACAGTACTAATGATCTTAGCCTTTCTTGATAACTTAGGGTATGGACTCTCCTTACTTTATTTGAGAACTTCCTCTGTACCTTCTCTATCCTTTTAGATGTTCTAGTGTTTGGGAGGTGCTAAAGGGCCCGTATTCAAATATCAGTCTAACCAATGTCTTATACGTGGCACCAGAACCTCATCCACCAACTTTTGATGTTCCTGAGGATATTTCCTACTATTCTATTACTTTTCTTGACTGCTTCCATACTGTGGTTGTCAAAGTTTAGGGTGTTGGATATAACTATCCCTAGATATTTTTCATTTTCCGTTCTGGAAATAGGTTTATTGTTCAACTTATATTGGGCTTGTTTGTTATTCACTCCAAAGTGCATCACCCTGCATTTGCTTTCATTGAACTTCAGTTTATGGTCAGTTGCACATTTTTCAAATTAGACAATTGGGTCTGGAGATTATGAATAGAGTCAACATCATTGACTATTGCCCTATTTTGGCATTGTCTATATACTTGTAGTCATGGTTACTGTGAGCCCCCACAGACTGGTATTTTGTTTTACTAAATAGTTTTCATTTATTTTCTTTAATATTTTTAATATAGTGTTTATGTATTTATGTTTCCTTTTTATTTTTTGGTCTACTATAGCAGGTGTGAGCAGAGCAGGCTAACCAGTGGGGTGGGCAGTTGGGAGGAAAGGAAGGGGGAGTACCGTCTGAGATAACTATGGCTGTGGATGTCACTGTGGACATTGCAGAACTGCTAAATTTCTTTGCTGTTAATTTGTTATTTTTTTTTATTTATTGCTGTTACTTTTGCTGTGAGATTGGGCAGGTGACAAGACTCTGAACAGATGTGCTACATGAAAGCCGTGATGTACAAAAGTGGAGCCATGGTAAATGTCCTAAATATGAGTAAAATAAATATGACAAAAACAAATAGATGAGCAGTATGTCTCATCGTTACTTGGGTCTTTTAAGGGAGCAAGGACAGGCTGGAGAGGGCGCTTGCGGTTTTAAAAATACTGTCACTAAATGGAAAGAGAAATGGCAGCCAAAAACTTTCAAACATTCTTGCCCAAGGTTGTTTTCTTCCTGCATCCTGGATGAAAGCACTTGTTTTTAGCCATGCATTAGACACTTAATGCACAGCTGATAACCAATCAAGGATGCAGGATTTTCTCTCCCAATTTATAATAGATGATTAAAATAGATTTCCTTAGTTAGAGCAGGCTGCTAATAAGATATATTAAAACATTGTATGGAACAAAGCAGTAATATCAGTTCAATGGCCTACGCAGCCAGTATAGTGTTATGCTTGTGCAACTGTGTTAGTTTGGTTTTGGCTATTTGCACTCTCTATTCCAGAGGAATTACCACCCTGTAGGGGTACTAAAGCAAGGGAACCCTCAAAGAGGGCTTACAATTCCGGTGGCTAAAGGTACCTTAGGAAGGATCCCAAACAGAGAATGCTGCAGCTGGAGGAGGAGGGGAGGATGGTGAGGCAAACAAAAAGTGCATCACAAGGAGGCTGAGAAGAAGAGCTTATATTGCTCAGGAAGTGAGAGTGGCTGGCTGCTTATCCATTGAACTCCAGGCTAAGCTTTCCAATTCAATGGCCTCACCAGCCAGTGTAGTGTTATGCTTGTGCAACTGTGTTAGTTTGGTTTTGGCCATTTGCACTCTCTATTCCAGAGGAATGACCACCCTGTAAGGGTACCAAAAGCAAGGAACCCTCAAAGGGGTTCCAATCCTAGAAGGTGCCAGGACAATTCTCATGGCTAAAGGTACCTTATGAAGGATCCCCAAAAAAGAATGAAGTATGAAGTATATAAGCAAGCAATACTGTGATGTAGTAGTAGATATGCATAGACAGTTTGATAACGTATTGAGATGCTCAAGTTGGTAACTTAAACAAAATGCCCAGGCTTGCATGGCATGATTCTGATGGATTGCATTTAGAGTGAGGGGATCCTGGAAGGAGAGAGGGAATGGCAGAGATACCATCAACCTCCATCCAACAGCAGAACCTACATAAAGAGACTAGGGACACTACTTTGCTAACTAACAGTTATGACCTGAGGCAACGGAGAGAGAAAAAACCCTCTGAGGAAGAAATCTCTGGGGATCCAAGGCCTAGGTTGCCTTCCCTCCGGGCTTGAGATGTTTTATTTAGTAGCGGCTCTGCAGCTGCAATTTGAAACCAATTAGGAGGTGGAAAATATTCCAATTTGGAGGAAGGCTGTCATTCAAAACCCTCTAGCAGGAATCGCCGTGGAAGGTTATGAAAACTTTGCAACAATGCATGCAACTGAGGTGGGAGGAGAGCAATGACTGCTGAGGCACTCACCTGGCCTACTCACCCTAAACTCAAACCAGGTGAAGCAGAGGCAGTCACAGGAGAACAATCAAAAGGTTGGCTCATCGTCAGCCCAGACAAGCCATCTCCATAATCAGGTTCCCATCCAGGTCCATCCAGCGATCTGCTGAGCTCCACTCAGTCAATGAAATCTCTCTGAGTTTCCACCATACTGGCCCAGAACTTGCCATATTCTTCTTCAAATGAAATACCAATGTTTCAGTGCTAAATGCACTGTCTTCCACATTGATATTCACTAAGCTCTTTTATTTGAATGAATTGCACCTTATGCACTTTCTAGTGTGATTGTTAATTTATACAGACACTACTCTCTTTGTTCTCAAGTCATTCAGCTTCAACTCACTTTTCACAGGAAGAAAGCACTGGAAGCAGCCATCAGAACTTCTGGCTGGTAAACTCTGAGACCACAAGCACCTCAGAAAAATTCATTGTTTTATTTCAAAATTGAGCATCTTAATTTAAAGCTTAGAAACAGTAATAACAAACATCTAAAGGAGGTTTCAACCTTTTATCCGTGTTTTTTGCTTTTGGCTCTGTCACTCCAATTCAAAAATATCATTCAGGGCGCCAAAAGCCAATGGACAATCCAACAACTATTCACGGGCAAAGAGAGAAGCATTTTGTAGCTTTTAGATACACAAAAACACTTGTCCAGAGGCAGTCCACTAAAACAACATACGTTTCATTCATTAAATTTAACTAAAAGCTTTTATAATTGACTGACAAAACAGCAAACAGAATGCACCAGGGAGTAGAACAGCACCGCAGCCATCTTCAAGCCAGAATATACTACAGTAGGTCTACCCAGTGGCTCCTGAGGGAAAACTCTACCAAGGAAACCATAATACTATGGCTAATGGACTACACTACATAGGTACAGACTAGTTGCCATTGGTCCTGCAGAGGAACAGATTCAGAAGTGCCAAATTGGCACACTGGAGGAAAAAAGTTTGCATAACATAAATATGTACAACCATATAGTACAGTAGAACAAGCATCATTTTATAGAATGAATGATAGAAATCCTTTTCAGCAACTTCTTAGGTAGGAAGAGTAAACTGCCACTCTACTTGCACAGAGAAAAAGGCATGGTGAGAGAAAGCCAGTAGATACACAGGGCCCTCAAAGCCATAATAGTAAATTTCAACTACAGTAAAATGAGTAGTATCATGAACCAGCCAGATAAATAGGGAGAGTATGCTAAGTTGGCGTTTTCATACATGATTATGCTGCTATGTTGCCACACTTTGAAGTTATAACTGAATTTTTAAGAATTTTAACTGATTATATTACTGTTTTAATCTAATTGGATGATGAATTTTAGGTTGTAATTTGTAAAGGTGCCCTGTGCTTTGGAAGGGTGCCTAGTATAAATAAAGTATGACTTGACTTGACTGTCTTTGGGAAGCCAAGATTAGTTCATAGCGTTAATGTTTGTTGGTATGGGGTCTAAAATTGAAGAACAGACCTGGCCTGGTAGAATCAGTAACCTGTAAAATAGACAGTGTAGACCTGGTAGAAGTAGACCACTGCTAAACCAATATATGGTACTGTTCAAGGGTCTTCTGTGTTCTGGTCCCTGATGCAGAAAAACAGATTACGGAATATAAATAATTTTTGATGCAACTTATAATAGGGACTGTGTCTGAAGCAGGCTAAAATAGCTGTGTTTTGGAGGGATGAGAAACCCCAACAAATCAAGCTCATCTGTTACTAAAATAACCCTGGGGCATGAGAAAGTCAAGATAGTTTGTTATTTATGGAGGCAGCATGGAGAGAGGTAAGGCTGCATCCCATTAGGCATGGAACTGTACAGATATGGCCAAGATGCAGCAGGTCTTAAATATTCACAATGGCTAACCTCCTTAAGTGGCCTAGTGTATTATTTTCTGTCTGTCCTTAGGTAGTGTAGATTGCTACAACTCTGGTCTCTGCAGTGGTCAAAACAGGCTAGCCCCAATTAGGGAGCTCACATCCCCAGGCCATGGACCTCTGCTTAAGCCCAGAACATTACAGCTGTGACATAGATGATACTGGGATAATATAGAAAGTACTGGGACATTGGTTAGTCTGGGTCCATGCTGCTGGTCACTGGCTAAGTGACCCCAGACCAGTACCAAACCCCCTCATCCAGGTGACCATATAGTCAACAGCACAAATTCTTTGTAATAAAAGGCCAGTCCTGGCAATATCTGAACCAACCCAGAAACTGCAAAGTCTGGACTCACCACCACTGTGTCCTACCATCAGGCTGACCTCCCCCATAGCCACCCTGGTCAACATGCCTTCCTGTGGTACATATCCCTTGATCTAAATTCCATCAGTATTGCCCAGAACCACCCCTTCCCTAGAGCAAAAAGAACCTGGTGATCTGAAAGTCTGAAGAGTAGGGAAGAAAAACTCAAGCAAGGTAAAATATAAAATAATATCTTGTAGCAATGTGGTTTACTGCTTTTGACGATTATCTAAGTGCTTCAGAGTGGAACTCTTTGAAAGTTCTTTAGCAGGTCTCTTTATGCTGCATAACATCTACAGCCTACAATTTGGCTACTGCAACCATTTGGTTTATCTCAGACTGGTGTATTGGTGATGATGTGGAGTCTGCTGCCTACAGTCTGGTTCGAGCAACCTGTAATCTCACTTGTGCTCTGAGTGGCTGCGGTAGTGCTATACCTCTGCATTTAAGGCCTGTTTCTGCTTTAGCAGCTGTGTGAAATAAAATTTCACCTCTGGGATAGTGACCCTTCACATTTGTTGGGAAAGGTGTCTGGAATTTCAGTTTAGCTTGGTGAAGGGCTTTAAGGGATTGGCTTTGTGCCACTTACTGAGTCTGACTCGGTGGTGCATAACCCTAGTTGAAGTGCAGGCTGTGTTCTTCCCACTAGATTTCTTTTTTCACCATGCTGCCATGAGGACTTTCTCTTTCATCTGGTAGCTTAAAAGTGCAGTGTAACCAATCTCAGTCTTTCCATAGGAGATGGTTTAAGCTAAGGACTCTGTTTAGATATTCAGTATTAAGGGGTTCAGCAGCAGGTATATTGAATTTATTATAAATCAAGCAATCAATAAAGTCTAATATGTTGGCCCCCTCAGGCAGTCCTTAAATATGCATATTCTTTCTCCTTATGCACCCTGCTAAGTCAATACATTTTGTTCGGTTGAACCTATCTATAGCATTATATATGTAAAATAAGGTCTGCCATGGTATTGTTACATCCAGTGATTTCAGTCATTTCCCTTTTGTAGTTTAGCCATCTCTACTTTCAAAACTGTTGCTTCAATTTTCAGAGTCTGAACCAAGGTTACTATATCAGCCCTGAATGCTTTTAAAACTGTGACCTGAGCTGAGCATTGATACATTTAGTGTCTGTGGGTGCCCATTACTGCCACATGGAAGCAAACTCGTACTCAAGAGGAAGAGTCCATAGCTGTATGCTGCTGAGTCTGAGTTGAATGAAGCATTTCCGGCAGCTTTACATTTCTTGGGACCTCCATATTGACCTGCTGTACTTGAAACACCATAAAGTTTACTTTCTGATGCAAAACAAGCACTTTGACACATGTTTTGGTTGAGGTCACCACTGAATTCGAAGTTTCAGTGCATTCTAGTTGGTGATGTCATCATAAGTTTTGCTCTAAATGTTTAGATCCATTTACCTTGTGCCTCAGGCGGTACTGGCTGCACCTTTGTTGGACCTATTTAACAGATCACTGGTCCCAGAGGACTGGTGAAGGACAGATCTAGTCCCACACCACAGAAGTGGTAGCAAGAAAGTGGCGGATGATAATAGGCCTGTCAGTCTGACATCGGTGGTGGATAAGTTAATGGAATCAATATTATAGGAAATAATTGTGGAATATCTTGTATCCAACAGACTACAGGACCCAAGACAGCATGGTTTCACAGGGGAAGGTCTTGCCAAACAAATCTAACAGATTTCTTTGACTGGGTTACAAAGGAGTTGGTTAAGAGAGGAGCAATTTATTTTATTTATTTAAAAGAGACTTATCAGGAAAGACATAACGTTTGTTTCCAGATGTGTCCTGGGGAAGTGGGGATGGGACCATGACATAACAACAACTAAAAATTGCAGTAATATGATAATGCAATAAGGTACAGCAATGTCACGGTTGATGTGGCCAACCTGGATTTCAGCAAGGCTTTCAACATCGTTCCACATAGGAGATTGGTAAGTAAGTTGGTTAAAATGGGGTGGTAATAATGTGGAACCTAGGTAAGAAACTGGTTAGAGGATAGGACACAGAAAGTAGTGGTAAAAGGATTTATCTTTAGGAAGGGAGGGTGACCTGTGAGGTACCTCAGGGATCAGTGCAAGGATCGGTCATCCTCAATGTCTTTTAAATGACAGCAGAGGAACTGGAAGGAAGGTCTGCCTCTTTGGATGACACCAATATCTGCAGCAGTGTGGACACTCAGGGAGGGGAGATTTGGAAAGGATGGGCAAGGATCTGAAAAACTGAAAGAATGGTCAAGGATATGGCAGATGGCTTTCAATTCAAAGAAGAGCAAATAGTGCTCTTGGGCCATAGAAACCTCGGAGTGGAGTACAAAATGGGTACAGGGATATTGGCAAAGATCAAGGAGGAAAGAGACTGAGGGTTAATCATATTTGATGATCTGAAGGTGGCCAGGCAGTGTGACAAGACAATCAGAAGGGCTAGTGTGCTGCTGGGGTACATAGGAAGGGTAATGCCAGCAGGAAGAAGGATGTGGTGCTGCCCTACATAGATCGCTGGTGAGATCCCACCTTGAGTACTGTGTCCAGTTCTGGAGATTACAGCTCAGGAGGGACATAGGCAGGTGGAAGCAGTCCAGAGGATGGCTACCAGAATGTTGCAGGGTCTGCAATAGAGGCCCTATAAGGAGAGGCTAAAGAAGCTAAATATGTATACCTTGGAGGAGAGGAAGGAGATGGATATGATAGAGACCTTTAAATACCTTATGGGTCAATAAGGTATGAGAGGAGTCTCTTTCAGATGAAATGGTGCTGTAGAACAAGGGAGCATGGTATGAAGATGGAGGAGGGCAAATTCAGGAGGAATGTGAGGAAGACGTCATCACAGAAAAGGTGGCGGATACCTGGAAAAATCTTCCAGCAGAGGTAGTGGGGGTGAAAACAGTGGTGAGGTTCAAAAATGCCTGGGACAGGCACATGGGAATAGTAGGGGTAAGGGGGGCAGGAATGTGCCACAGTCAAGTAGGATCTACAGCAAAAATAAATAAAAATGAAGATTAAAAACTAAAACTGGGCAGACTGGGTTGGCCAAGCAGCCCTTATCTGCCATGACATTCTATGTTTCTATGTCTTAATGTTGGTCCCTGACAAAAAAAACAAACAACAACCTCACACCATCCTGAGAATTTAGACCATTCCCAGCAGTCGATTTTTGATTCTCTGAGACCTAGCACTACTCCTGAGATACCAGGTAACTGAAATTCTTAGGAAGTCAAGTGCTTTTGGAAGGAGTCCTAATGATTATAATTCCCATTCATACAGGATAGGGGCTGCATCAGAAGCAGCAGGGATCTCAGAACTGGTGTTCAAAGACAGTGAGAAGGCAGTCTTCCAGGTCCAAGTGATACAGGAGTTAAGTTGAGCAGAAATAATATGTTTTCTGCCTCCCACTTTTCTTCTCAAACCTGCTGAATTAAATTTAATAAGGGCTTGTATGTATCCACTCATTTATTTTCATGGCAAAAGTAGGCTGCAATATGCCCAGGCAGTAGAGTAGCTGGAAAGAGGCCTGGCCATAGCAAAGATCTTCTAGCACAACATTAGGGATGAGGTAGCCAAAGCTGTTGTCTCTGCTGATGGGTTTACAAAACTGGCAGCCATTGCCAGGTGTTAGTGCTGGGTGAAATTAGCAAATTCTGATTTAACAGAATTTTCATGAAATTCCATGAAATTTCAGAAAAGTATGCAAATTTTGTGGAATTTTCCAAAATGCTCTAATTAGGCATAACTTGGTCAGTATTACAGCTAGAGATAGAAATCTGGAATGCCTATTTTTTGCGATAAGGCCCTAAATGAATGTCAAGTTTCATGACATTTTGGTGAGGTTGAGATGTTATAGGGACTGAAGTCTAGCAATTTATTATTCATGTGAACATTTCTGAAAATATTTCTATGCTCACAACTCAGCGACATTTGGAACTAGATAATTGAAAATGTATATGTGTATATTATTGGAGAGTCACAGACATGGCTAAACAGGTAACTGGTTGTGTAACTTGTAAGTTAAAAAGTTCAGAATTTCACAATATAATTATTTGTTAAATTGGGTGAACATTTTCAAAATATTTAGCTTTTAGCTCCATTGCTATTGCAGGAATACACTCAAGGTTTGTCATGCATATCAAAGTAAATATGTCCTGAATCTAATTAAGCTCCACAAATGTGGTTTAGTAGGTTAATATTTATTGTGGTGCTTCACAAAGTACTGATTGGCAACATTTGCTCAAACATTCATGGGCACATAATAGGTAATGCCACTAGAATTCCACTTGTGTAATTTAACTTTCTTAGCATACTTATCACCACTGAATGACCTTGTCTGAATCAGCATCATTACTCTGCAAACCCCTCAACACTCCTGCAACAGTGATGCCCAGCATCATGCTCCATCATGACTAAAAGATATCCAGATACTTGTGGCACAATGGTCTGAGTTGCAACTAGTTGTAAGGCTTGGTGTCAGTTGGTGCCACTGTTTTCAAATAGTAAAATATGCATTATTATCTACAGGGTTGTTAAAAGTCAGCAGGTGGTGTTGTACAGAGACAGTGTGCATGTGCATGTGCTTCACAAATCATTACGCTCAGTGAGATCTAGTGGTTATCTGGCAAATTGCAAGAATTCTGGGTAGTGCCCAGTGATGTCCATGACTATTCTTCATGGTTTGTCACTCAAGATAGTGATCTGACACTTGGCACCACTTTGCTTTTACTATGGAGCTTCCTATGAATGCTACCTTATTGCTATTTTACCCTATCTTTACCTTCCACTACAATGGCATTTCAAGTCCATGACTGGGAAAAATGTGGATTTGGCTTCAACAAAAGTATCACACCATTCCACAATTTCACAAAAGCTCATTAAATTCAACTTTAATTACTGACATTATTTTGGAATCTTTGGTTGCTTATAACATGGCCAAACTCTGAGCAAAGGTATTAGACAGCTGACACACAGACTCTTTTTTTATTTTTTTTTTCTCCCTGTCATCAGGTCATCTCTCAGGAATATACCCTGTTCACAGGGCCATACTCTGATTAGGCTGATCCCAGCCATCATTCAGTTAGCTATTGTTTTTCTCTATTTTCTTCCTCCCATTTCTCCTGATCATGGTGGTACTTCTGTCAAACTTACACAACCACAGCTTCCCTGTTGCACAGGCAAGCTCCCTGGCCCAGCTGCAGGGTCTCTGTGATGGAGGAACCTGCCACCAGTCAACCAGCCCCAACTAAAATGTACTGCTGAGCAGCAGCTGTTCAACCATGGTGGCATACTGGCGTGACTTCCTAGGCTTGCTTCCAAACCCAAATTGTTAGCATGGCAGTGTGATGATCTGCTACTGGGCCAAGAGGGTGGCCTCAAACCCTAATATTTAGAGCCAATGAGCCTAACAAAATTAATGCTCTTCAATTCTCTACTTTTGAAGTTATAGGTGCTGAAAATTCTTCAGTTTACATAACTGTGAAACGTAATTTTAAAATATCTTAAAGGTGACAGCTTATAACTCAGCCACATTTAAAGACAGAGATCTGAAATTTGGAAACCTCTGTATGGATCTTGATAAAGTCATCATACCACTTCTGGTGCAATTGTGGACAACTATTTTTTAATTTGGTGGAAATAACTGAAATTGCTTTTGGTAAAATTGTGTGAAATTTCACAGAAGTGAAATGGAATTCCCAAATTTCACTAGCAAAGACAAATTTCACTCATCCTAGGTGCTCTGGTCATTCACCTCGAGTGGAATATTAGAGTGAGGTCATGGGTTTATTTGATGCAGGAAAATGAGGGTCTTTAGTAAGGATATGAGGAATGCGACCACAGGCAATAGTCATATGGTCTGACATCATTCTCTTAGGGTATTGAAAAGGACATAAGCCAAATAGCTATAGACAAAGTTATAAAGATTGAACAGAAAGATGGCAGTGGTATTTCCTGCTGAAGGCCACAGTGGCAGAGGAGTGGAGGAGGTCCCATGGGTATATTCAAGTCCCCAGGCCACTACAGACAAGACAAACATACACCTGACAGAAATAGAATTGGATATGTTTTATATGCAGCTGTGGAAGGCTATAGAGAAATAGCAGAGGTTGTAGCTATCAAACAATCAATAAATAAATCAATCAATCTTTATTTTACCAGGTGAAACATAATTGAGAGTCAATCTCATTTAGAGGATGGACCTGGGTGATTTACATATGTCAATATATCAGTAACAGTTGATACAATAGTTATTTACATAGCAACAAGGAAAATGACAAGGGTGAATGTTCCAGAGAAGGTGTGGTAGAACAGCAGTACAAAGTCTCTCTACATGCTATTATTCACAGTATATACATAAACATACACAAGGTGCAACAGGTGGGCAGTTTTCATATATCAATGTATCAGTAACAGTTGATACAATAGTTATTTACATAGCAGCAGGGAAAATGACAAGGGTGAGGGTTCTGGGGAAGGGTGGTAGAACAACAGTACAAAGTCTCTCAACATTATATTATTCACAATATATAGATAAAGATAGACGAGGTGCAACAGGCAGGCTGTTTGCATATGGCAATAAATTAGCAACAGTTGATACAATAGTTATTTACATAGCAACAGGAAAATGACAAGGGTGAGGGTTCTGTGGAAGGTATGGTAGAACAACAATACAAAAGTCTCTCAACATTGTATTATTCACAATTTATAGTTACACATATGCAAGGTGCAACAGGTGGGCTGTTTACATATGTCAATATATCAGTAACAGTTGATACAATAGTTATTGGCATAGCAACAGGGAAAATGACAAGGTGAGGGTTCAGGGAAAGTATGGTAGAAAAACAGTACAAAAGTCTCTCAACATGATATTATTCACAATATGTACATAAAAATATACAAGGTGCAACAGGTGAGTGACTAAAAGCTAGGCAGGTAATTAGGCACAGTTTAGCTGGAGGAAGGAATAGGAAAGGATATAAGACTGTGAGCAATGGTCTGTCAATGGAGGCATTTACAGGACTAATTGAAAGTGCATGCAACCAGAGTTTTAAAGGTGGCCAATTTGACAGAGATCGATATTTTAGGTTTTGAAGGTTGTTCCACAGGACAGGAAGGTATGGCTTAGGCTTTACCAATGTGACCTAACTCTAGGGATAACAAGGGAGATATAGAAAAGTCTCCTGAGAGGGTAGTTACCCTCAGTACAAGCAGAATACAATCCAAAATGTACTGGGCAGCTTGTTGATGACAGATTTGTTGGTCTAGGTAACAGTGTTTTTTGTTGGTGTCTGAGTTTGAGTGATAATGAGCTTAGTTTAGAATACAGAGATCAGTGATGAGTGGAGTAAGGGCTCTAGTGATAAATCTAAGTGCAGGTGGTAGAATGTGTGGAGTTTAGCTAGAGCAGTATTGGGACCTTGACCATAAAGACATCAGCATAGTCTAGTAGATGTGGAAATGTGGACTGGACCAATCTAATTTTGGCTTCCTGGGTAGAAAATGCTTGATGCAGAAAAACAGACCAAGCCTTTGTTTTAATTGTTTTGCTAATTCATCAATGTGGTCAGGAAGGACAATTATGGTCAACCCGGAACCCCAGGTATCTGAATTTGTACATATTCTAACCCCCAAAAAGGGTAGTGATTTGAGGTATAGGGTGCAGATTGAATACATGGACTAAGGGTGAGAAAAGCATGGTCTTAGTTTATTTGTCATTTAACAGGAGTTTCAGATGAGGAGGTTTTGCTGTAGATGGTTAAGCTCCAATTGCAAGTCATACCAAGCCAGTTCAGGGGTAGGCCTATCTATGTAAGGACTGTGTCATCAGCAAAAAGGTGAATATTTGCTGAATTAATGCCAGAATTGATATTGTTGATGTATAATGCAAATAATATAGGAGAAGAAGCCAGAAGGTGAAGGAAGGAAACATATTCAATTCAGTGCTTCAGAGTAACTGGTAACTGGTATTTTCTTTTAAACTTAGATTGTAGGCTTGTAGTGAAACTATACTTTCTTTCTGTGTTGTCTTTACTTATAATTGTTTTGAGCTGTTGAAATTTTAAAAATAGTGGTGGTGTAATTCTGTGCTGTCTTTAATTGCTGCAAATTTACGCAAATAAAAAGAACTAAGAGAGCTTCTAGCAGATAAGTAGTGGAATTGCAGTATAATGTGGGAGTGGTGCAATGCAGTGGCTGTGGGGCAGCCATATTCAGGCAGACCTTCTGGACACTGAGGTGCTGCCTATCTGCATGCATCTCTTGGGACTGCGGATGAGGTAGCCAGACTCAGAGCGGAAGTAAACTGGGTCAAAGTACCATCACCCTATCCAGGGACCACCAGTCCAATGCAGCTGCCTCAAAGGATGCCGAGACGAGGAGCACTTGGATGACAGTGGGCTCAGGGAGGTTAGAGCAGTCAGGCAGAGGCATCCCAGATCCTATTCCTCTCAAGAACTCATATGCCACACTGGCAAATGAGGACAACCAAATAAGGTACCCAGGAAGTGGAAGGAAGGATGTGGAGGTTAGGCAAGGAAGTGACCTCAGTGGGAAAGCAGTGGACCCCAGAGGAGGAGGAAGCAAATCCTGGTGGGGACTCCATTATAAGAGGGATCCAGCTAGGAACACAGGAGGGGAGGACAGGGAGGTGAGGTGCCTACCAGGTGCCACGGCAAGGAGGGATGGAAGGAAGATACTGGGGATCACTGGGTAGGCAAGACAGGAGGGTGAGCTGGATGTCATTATCCACCTAGGTACTAATGACTTGGCAAATGGGGAGCCAAAGGAAGTTCAAGAAGAGTTTAGGAAACTGGCGAGGGGTCTCAAGCAAGTAGCTACTTCTGTCACTTTCTCAGAAGTACTACCTGTGAGAGGCAAGGGTGAGCATAGGAGTGCATGCACCAGGAACTTTAACTCATGGTTGAAGAACTGGTGCTGTGAGGAAGGGTTTGGATTCATTGGTGACTGGGGACCCACCTGGAGGGATGGAGGTTTGTTCAAGCCTGACGGCCTGCATCCATCCTGGAGGGAATCCAAGCACTCAATGATAAGTTTAAATGCTACATTGACAAGCATTTAAACTAGCAAAGGGTGGCAGGCCAGCAGGATGGTACCTACTTGCTCACCCCACAGCTAGTAGTGGAACCAGTGAACCAGAGGAGTGGCTATCTCTGCAAAGCAGTGTACAAAAGATGGAGATTAGTGTCCAAAAGGTGGATAAGCAGAAAAGGGCAACATTCAGCAGAAGGGCAGACAGCAAGGAGAACCAGGGATAAATGACAACCAAGGAAGGGGCTGGAGTAGAACAGTGAAGCAGTCTAGGAGGTCAAATCTGGAAAGCCATGTGTGCAAATGCCAGGAGCCTTAGCAACAAGATGGAAGATCTGGAGGCTGTCATGGTACAGTCAGACCTGGACATTGTGGCCATCACTGAAACCTGGTGTAATGATAACCATGACTGGGAGATGGCCATACCTGGCTACAACATATTCAGAAGAAGACAGAGCAGGCAGGAAGGGAGGAGGGTGGCACTGTATGGGAAAAATGACATAAGGGCCACACAGATCCAGGAGGAACAAAATGGGGAGAGATACTGTGGGTTAGCTGGAAAGGAAAATGGGGCCAGCCATCCGCACAGGTGTGGTCTATAGACCACCAGCCCAGGAAGAAACAGATAGGGAGCTGATGCTAGCCATCCAAAGGATGGCAGACAAGAGTGAGGTAGTACCGGTTGGAGACTTCAATATACCAGGCGTGGACTGGAGCATCCCAGCAGCAGCATCAACTAGGAGCCGATTTATCCTGGACTCCCTTCAGGGTGCCTTCTCAAGCAACTGGTCATGGAACCAACTCGGCAGAAGGCAATACTGGACCTTGTGCTCACAAACAGGGACAATGTGATGGGGGTAACAGTGGGGAGCACCTGGGTAACAGTGACCACCAGTCATTGTGGTTTGAAATCACAGAAAGAGCAGAACCAAACCACACAAAAACACGTATCCTGGATTTTAGGGGGCAGACTTTGGGAAAATGGGAGATGCTTGAAAGAGGCATTAAGGGAATGGGACAGGAATCAGGGATTGAGGAACAGTGGGCAGTATTTAAAATGGGATTATAAGAACAACAGAATTATCATTAAGCAGGTTAGCAAGAGGAAAAGAAAGAAGAGACCATTATGGTTTCCAAAGAGGTAGCAAAGAAAGTGAAAGCCAAAAGATTGCATTCAGGCAATACAAAAGACACAGGCAGAAGGGATAGGAGAAGTACCAGGAGAAACAAAGGGAGGCAGGAAGTCAGTAAGGGAAGCCAAAGCTCAGACAGAAGAACACATTGCAAAATCAGTGGTTAAAGGGGACAAAACCTTTTACAGGTACATAAGTGAAAAAAGAAAGACAAAGGAGGGATAGTGAGACTGAAGGGGAGGATGGGAGCCGCGTGGAGGATGACAACAGTAAAGCTGACATATTGAACAGGTATTTCTGCTCAGTCTTTACTAAGGAAGAGGGGGTAATGGGTCTGAAGGAGTACAAGGGTGAGAATGGTGCAGAAATGGACACAAGTCCCTTTACAGAAAGGGTCCTGAAGGAACTGGAAGTAATAAGAGCTGATAAAGCAATGGGGCCAGATGGGGTGCACCCAGGGTCCTTAAAGAACTAAGAGAGTGGTGGCTGAACCTCTGGCTATCCTGTTCAGCCAATCACTGGAAACAGGAGGTACCCAAAGACTGGAGGACAGCAGATGTAGTCCCCTTATACAAAAGTGGGAACAAAGAGGAAGCAGAGAACTACAGACCAGTCAGCCTCACCTCGGTAGTGGGAAAGATCATGGAAGCACCTACTGAAGGAGAGATTGGTGGAACATCTGGTTGTCAATGGACTACAGGACCCAAGGCAGCATGGTTTCACAGGGAGGTCATGTCAGACCAACCTCATTGAATTTTGTCTGGGTGACTAGGGAGGTGGATCAGGGAGGGCAGTGGACATGGATTATCTGGACTTCAGCAAGGTCTTTGACACTATGCCACATAGAAGACTATTACACAAACTGGGAATATGGGTGTGGGCAGGACAGTAGTGGTGGGTAGGTAACTGGCTGGGTGGCAGGACACAGAGGTGGTGGTAAATGGCTGTCACTCCACAGAGGGAAGAGTGACCAGTGGGGTACCACAGGGATCAGTGCTGGGACGGTCCTATTCAACATCTTCATCAGTGACATTGCACAGGATCTAGAAGGCAGAATTTCACTGTTCGCTGATGACACAAAGCTCTGTAACAGAGTAGACACACCAGAGGGTGTAGACAGAATGAGAAGGACCTGCAGAAACTTGAAGAATGGTCAAGGGTTTGGCAGTTGAAATTCAATGCAAAGAAGTGCAAGATAATGCTTATGGGGCACAAAACCCTGGCACAATATATCAGTTGGGGGTGAGGAAATAGCATGCACCAAGCAGGAAAGGGATCTTGGGGTTGTCATCTCTGATGACCTCAAAGGTAAGGAAACAGTGTGACAAGGCATCAGGTAAAGCAAATAGGATGCTGGGATGTATAGGCAGGGGCATCACCAGCAGGAAAAGGGAGGTCATAATTCCGCTATACAAGACACTAGTGAGGCCCCACCTGGAGTACAGTGTACAGTTCTGGAGACCATACCTACATAAGGACATAGACAGGGTAGAGAAGGTTCAGAGGAGGGCAACAAAGATGGTGCATGGGTTGCATCACAAGTCCTATGAAGACAGGTTGAAGGAACTGAACATGTACTCCCTGGAGGAGAGGAGGAGAGAGGGGATATGATAGAGACATACAAGTATCTTACAGGGAGGAACAGGGTGCAGGAAAACACTATTTTTAAGCGAAAAAGATGTTTCAGGACTGAGGGCATGGGATGAAGTTGGAGGGAGGACGATTCAGAGGAAACATGAGAAAGAATTTCTTCACAGAACGGTGGTGGACAAGTGGAACACCCTGCCAGAGGAAGTGGTGGGGGCTGAAACAATCAGGGATTTAGAATGCATGGGATAGACATAAAGGAATTCTAGAGGTCAGGGGTAAGGGAAATAGACTTCTAGGAAAACAAACTTAACTTACAAGCTCAAATGGGCAGACTAGGTGGGCCATAGGCCCTTATCTGCCGACACTGTCTATGTATCTATGTATCTATGTATGTACCTAAAATGGACCACTGAGGCACTCCTCTCAGGAGAGGTTTCAGTGGGAGAATTCCTTCTGCTTTGACCTGCTGATGATGCCCCATTAGGTAACTGGTAAACAACCTCAATGCGGTGGACTCTAGGTCAATGCTTTGAAGAGTGTGCAGTACCAATACATGGTCTACCATATCAAAAGCCATGCTAAGGTCAAGGAATAAGGCACATACATAATGTTTGTATCCAAGACCTTTAACCAATCATTAGATACCTAAAAAGTGCAGATACTGTACTATGGCATGGTCCAAACCCTGATTATAAGTCTCCAAATGCTTCGAAGTTAGAAGTTGACAATTTTTTCAAGCATTTTGGATAGAATAGGAAGAATGGATATGTGCCTATAGTTGTTTAAGTCTCTAGGGTCACCAGATTTGGACAGTGGGATGACATGGGCGGTTTTCCAATCAGACGGAAGAACACCCTGTGTAAGAGGTAGATTGAAAAGGTGTCTGATAGGGGTAGACAAGATGTGGTACCCCAGTCTTAGGAAGTAAGGATCAATGTGGTCGGCACCCATGCTTTTCTTGGTGTCCAGTTCAAAGAGAAGATCTTCCACTTCCTTTAAGAAGACTGGCTGGATGGAGATGAGAGCATCGTGCAGTGAACGCCAGGGTAATGCTAAGTGTCTGGAGCACAGAGCTGTGCCGAAGATTGTAGGCAGGGAGGAATTAAATGCTAAACCAGCAGTGGCAAAGTAGTTGTTAAGAAGATCTAAGAAAACATTTTTTTTTTTTATTTATTTAGTTTTTGTTGACCGGGTAAGTGCACTAGACAAATTCTGCCTATTTTCAGGCATGACCTGGGAGGGGGATAGAGATGAATGCCAACTGATTTTGAACCAGATTAGCTGTTGGTGGTATTTTAGTGAATGGGGAAAATTTGGCCAGGCACCAGAGAAATGTCCTTACTCATCAGTAGGGGTATCCGTTGACTGAGAGCTCTGGACACTTTGAGTGGCGCTCAGGAGGAGATGGATGCCCCTGAGGAAAAAGAGCAGATTTGGCATTCTGCCTTAATTTCTGTGGAAACCATCATACCCCAAAACCAGCTATGGAAATTCAAGAACCAGAGGGAAGTGAAGTTTATGTATCTACTGAAGATTTATCTCAGACAGAAGCACACCAAGTGGAGTTACCTATGGAAACTACAACCCTTTCTTCAGAGGAAACACTGCATTTGAAAATTAAACTACTGTTGGAATTCTATGCGCTAGAACAAGAGCACTTACAGCTGCAGCTAGTGTTATTGCAGGCTGAGAACTCGGCTGTCAAACCTCTGGGGATGGCTGTCACAAAGGCCCGATTCTCTGGATGACGTGGCAGTTCCTGAGGCAACCAGTGGTCGGGTGAGTTGGTGCATATTTTCTCTGGTGCTAGTAATGCTGATATTGACTCAGATGGATTATTGAAGGCTGGCAGTTCAGAACCTAGTAAGGTTTCGTGCCTACAGCTGACAGAAACTACTGATTCTCAAATATCTGGTTTACCTGTGCTTGCCGTTGAGTATACAGTCTAAAAGACAGGATGGGTGTCGAACTCTGCTGACTGTGTTAGTTCAAGACCAATTCTTTCCCTAGAAACCACTACCCTGTCCAAATACACAGGATTTGTATTTCTAGGTTTACATTGAAACCCCCCAGACCTGGTGAAAGTCCTTGGGGTAGACTATTTTTCAGACCTCCCCTCTACTCAGGATGGAGTTATGGAGTATTCTTTTTCAAAACGAGGTCAGACATTTAGAATGGGGATAGGGGATGATGGCAAGGAAAAACGCACTGCCCTTACTTTAGCTAACAGACATTTGGGAAAATTGATATTCTTATAGTCATGGCGGCTCCTAGACAAGCTCCAGCTGTGCCTAAAGCTGGTATGGACTTGCAGGTTGCATCTGCTATTCCCCACCCTGTCCATTCTCTGAAGGACCCTGGTTTCCACAGAAAGCTTTGACTGAGGATGGTTGGATACTTAATAAACAAGGGACATGACTTCCACTCCAGATTGGGACCCCAAGTTGAATTTTTCACAAAACATGCCTGAATGGTGACCCAATGGACCTCTAGTACCTCTGCCATCTATACCCCCGTTGATGGGAAAGAATCCTTCGGGGTACGACACATAGAACAGCCACTCAAGAAGGACTTGCTGATACCTGTTCCTCATGCTATGGTAGTTTCTGATCTTCCTGTTGAAAAGAACATTGAACCTTCTACTCCAGTTAATGACGCACTCCAGGAGAATCCAGAGACTAATAAACTTCTATTGTCAGAACTGTTTTCTAAAATTAAAAAGAAGATACACTGAAGAGAATGCGGTCAGGCTCCGCTATAAGGGTGGGCAAGATGTTAGGCCTGATAGGCATCATGTAGGCAAATGTTTATTAAAAGAGTCTTTGCACTTCTCTCAAGAGAAGTTTTGCTCATAAATATTTCAGGAGAGGATAATTTTGACTTAAGTTTTCATTTTGCATATGCTCTTGGACTATTCTGGGAGAGGTACAATCAGGTTACGTTTTCACCCACATGGACCCCTTTTGGTAATTCCATTATCTAAACATTTGATTAACTATGTCACCGTTATGTTTTGGAATGAGGGGTTCATGTGGATGGCATCACTTACTGGTTGTCCCTTAAATGAGATGTAATGAGTCCACCTGAAGCTGTACTTGATACTGAACTATTCTGGACAGGGGTTGGCATTATGAGGTAAAGCCTAGGCAGACTGAAACAGGAATAGACCATATCTCTAATTCCTTTATTTTGGGATGTGGCGGGCGGGGCTGCTTTTATGCTGGGCAGCACTGGGCCTGTTATAAGTGTGGATCTCGAACACATCTATCTAGTTCATGTGATAAACCTAGATGTGGCAATTGTGGGGAAATAGGTCACATCACACTTCAGAGTGCAAACCACACCAAATGTGACCTGTTCCTGGGCAGCAAAGAACAAAGCATCTTGCATCAGTCCAGATCTATTGATACAACAGGCCCAGGATTTGGCCTCTTGTCCTAAACAAGATTGGCCTGGGCCTCCCAGGTTCCACCTCCACCTTTGGTATCATTACAAGATACTTCAAGGAAACTTGAGACTCCCCTTCCTCTCCGTAGTTTCTGCTCTTCTCTCCCCAGTGTGCTATACAGAACATCAAGCTACAGTGAACCTTGACCCCCTCCCTGTACCTCCTGTGGTAGTTCAGGTTCGGAAGTCTCCTAGGAATATCAAACCTATTGTAGTTCCACCTTCTGCTGACATTGAGTCTAGCAATTCATTTGCAGTGTTGACCACACAGTAGGGAGATTCAGAGATGGAATGTGCTGATTCTGACTCCCTGCCCTCAGAGTAGACCCACAGACTCCATCCCACCCTCTGGAGGGTTATAAGGGAAGAATAAGAAGAAAGAGAAAAGAAAAAGAGAGAGTTGAATGTATAACTGAGTTCTAGCTTCTCTTAGTGTAGGATCCTTGAATGTTCATAGTTTATTAAACCCTAGGAGAGACAGGTTATGTTTGAATACATGCATAGGAATGTTGTTGATGTATGTTTACTTAAGAAACCTGGATGTTCACGAGTGATCAAGTGAGGTTCTTCTAGAAGGAGTGGATTTGAGGCCCTTCCTATTGGTCTTTCAGAATGGAAACAGCCGATGGTGTGGGGTTTATTTTTAATTCTTACAACTTTTCTTTAGTCAAGTAGATAGATTTAATACTAGGGAGATTGCTGATACTGGACGGTTTATGGAAACACATGACTTGCAGATTTATTAATGTATATTGTTCCCAGGTGAAAGCTGTTTGCAGCTCTACCATCTTTTGTTATCTTCCTTTAAAATGTTTTTATGTGGAGATTTTAATTGTGAACTAAAAAGAAAGGGGGCAAGAAAAGAAAATTTATTGTGATTTGACGCTCTTACTCAGTTAGTGGACTCAGCAGGCTCTTAGATAGCAGATATTATCTAGACAGCGGCCCTCACTTCACTTATAAATGTAATACATACACTTTCACCATAGATTACATGTTCCTATCACATAATCTTCCCTCTTTTAGGTTCGGACTACCCAAGGCATTTACAGACCATTTATTTTTTCAGTGTATTTTTTCCATGGTTCCTTTACAGTCACCACAGAGGTCCAGACGGAAATTGAATGCATCTATCTTGACAAATTCTTTGGTACTTTTTAAAATTAGGACCTTGTTACTTGTTAGACTTTCAGTCTCCTTTTATATGATGATTTAGGAGATTGGTGGAGGGACTCGAAGATTGACCTTAAAACTATGCTTATGAGTCAGCGTAGGTCGGGGGAAATGAAAAGTCTCTTCACTATCTAAAACTACAGCAACAATTGTATTTATTTACAGTGACTGACACTTCTAGATTCGATTATTTATCCCAGATTGCTACCTTAAAAACAAATGCAGGAATTTCAATATGATAGGGCCAATACTATGAAAGCAATGTTTTAATATGGTACTAAAAAACCCTCATGGGGATCCCTACGAGGCCTTTAAAAACTACAAAAATATGACTTCTTTAGATTCTTTATTGAATCCAGAAGGTCATTTAATTTAAACTACTGCTGGTCCTTACACTGCCATAAAGGAATTTATGTTATCCCACACTCCTGTAGTATCCCTAGTGATGAGGATATTATTAAATTCTTACAAACTATAGAGTTTCAAAAGAACCCTAAAAATGTCTTAGGGATGATGGAACCTGTCACAGCAGCAGAAATAGAGGAGCCATTAAGTCCTTGAAATGTGGGACATCCCCAGGTGTTGATGGTCTCACTAATGATTTACAAAACATTTCCCAAGAATTTTCTTTATGTCTAGAGCTAGGATTTCATTTCTTTCTATCACAAGTATGTTTTCCTATTTGGTTCATGGAAGGATTGTTAATTTTACTATTTAAATCTGGGGATAAATCTACTCTGGAAAATTGGCATCCAATTACACTCTTGAACTCAGATTATAAACTGTTAACTAGTATTTTAAATTCCAGACTTAAAATCTATGTGTGTACTGTCATATCTCCTTTACAATTCTGCAGTCTTCCTGGGAGGAAAATCCAACATGCTATAATGATTATTAAGATTTGTTGAACATTTCTCATTACATGGACTTATGGGAGTATTATTTCAATAGATCAAATGAAGACCTTTGATAGGGTCTACCACCATTCTTGTTTTAACCCTAAAGATATATGGGGTTCCTACCACTCTAATTTACTGGATAAGATCCCTATATACTACGGTATAGTTCATCCCGTTAAGAACAATGAGGTTACAGATGGGTTTCACATTTGACAGAGGTTTGACAGGGTTGCTCATTGAGTCCACTATTGTATATTTTTTCTATTGATCCATTGATTCAGTCTCTGTCTGAGTTTCCCCACTGGACGGGGTGTTGGGATCACCTACAGCAAAGGCATTGTATTTACATGCCTATGTGGATGATATTTGTTTTGTTTTTTCGGATCACACTCAAGTGACTGCTTTTTGAATTCATGTACCCTTCTTCTTTCATCACCAATTCCAAACTAAATGGCTGAAAGAGTGAAGGCCTTTTTGTGGGTAGTGGATATCCTGATTTGGTTACCATACAAGATATATGGATATCTTTTGAACCTTTTAAGATTTTGGGGATTTTATTTCGACCCCAAATCTCCCCACTTTGAACTGGAATCTGTTCTGTACACTGTACATAATAAAGTGCAAAGGTGGAAACATTGGAACCTGGCTAAGCTGAAGCAGGGGACAGGTCATTAGGCAGTTTCTTATTCCATGATTTTCTATGTGGCTATGATATTTCCCTTCCAGCTCATTTGGAAACCAAATTATATAGCCTTTTTCAGATGCTGTGGGGAATAGACTCAACCGCATCAAGAGGCAATATACTTGCTTAGCAAAGGATAAAGGTGGTTTGGGAATGATGGATCCCATTGCATTTTTCATACTCTTTTGTTTCACAGACCATCATAGAAGGTCTTATTGCTTCTAGTTTACTTCATAATTCCTTAATAAAACTAACATTAGCTAGATATTATTCAGCTTGACATATAACTCCCCAAAACTTTCAGAGCATCTGCATGTACCACAGTTTTTCTGACCAGCGGTCCAAAACTTTATAAATGGAAACTGACTAAAGAGTTCTTGAAAGACACTAAGGGCCAAAGCTTTATGATAAGGTTATGTCAATACTTTATACCTCTGAGCCTGCTTTTAAAAATGTTCCTTCTTCTTACATCCGGGTCATACAACAGTTTAATAATGTTAGATTATCCAGATATATGTGGGAATTTTGTGGCTGACTGTATATAGAAGGATTGGGGTTTGGGGCAATGCTAAACATAAAGCCAGGGAAGAAAAAATTGTCCCTTTGTGGGATGTGTTAATCAGGAGCAGTCCATGGAACATTTTTGTTCCACTGCTCTTCACGCCAGTTCCTCTGGAAGTTCCTTGCCTCAAAATGGCAGATGGGTGGTTGATGAGGTTAAATTATGATATCTTGGTTTTGGGGCATTTCCATAATATTGGAAACGTTATCACTTGGATATGTTGATGATTTTTGTTGCTGCCTTAGATACTATTTATGGCAAGCTAGATGCCAATGGGTTCTATATCAAAAATTAACGCCCTATGAGACAGTGAGATTGATGATTCATGGGGCCATGGAAAGGGTTTATTTTATATTTTCTTTTTAGTTTTTGTTGAATGGGTAAGTGCACTAGACAAATCCTGCCTATTTTCAGGCACAACCCGGGGAGGGATACAGATGAATGCCACCTGACCTTGAACCAGATTAAGTTGTTGGTGGTATTTTAGTTTATGTAAGAGATTCAGAGGTTCAAACCACTAGGAAAGTAAATAATTGATGGAAGGATTCTTAATGTTTGTAAAATATAAAAGAGTGAATCTTAAATGAATTTCACATGTTTTTGGTTATGGGTTTCATTTAGTGTGACGATAACACTGTTCATTGTTTTCTCCTTTTTCTTTAAGTTTTTATTTACAGGTTTTTATTTACTACAGTATGATTAATATATTTTCCTTCTTCTTGTTTTAGATGGTGCTGTGAGATTCTTTAATTCCTTTTATGTTAACCCTTAGTGTGATTTAACACTGTTTGTATGAGATTTTGTTTTGATGTTGTATAATAAAAAGTCCCTACTTTTTTCCAGAAGTGCCATGGGATCTTTAATATCCAACTGAACTGCCACCAGAACAGGCAGATGGGACCTCAATTTAATGTCTCATCCTAAAGATGGCACCTCAGCAGTGCAGCACCCCTCATACTGCACTGCAGAGTCAGTATTGGGGTATTAACCCAAGTGCCTGGTGTGGGGCTAGAACCCACAGCCTTTTGATCTCCTGGCCTCAGAGGTGAGTGTGCGACCTGTTGAGCCAGTATGCTTATTAGTGGTGTAGAGCCAACTGTGAACATTTTTCAGGGAGGGAGCTTGCCGGGTTATGCCCTTCAATGTCTTTTAAGGTCTTCAAAAGTTTGCAGAGCAGTTGAGGCAGAGGTCAGTTCAGTTCTAAAGTATTTTACTTTTCTAGCCCTAATTAGCTTAATGCATTGATTTCTTACTGCTCTAAAGGCTGCCCAGTCAGATGCAGATTTAGTTTTCCATGCTTTTTCCATAGGGCATCCCAATGGAAGTGCAGCTTTCAGATTGACCGTAAACCGGGCATGATGTTTTCCTAGTACAAGTTTTAGCTAAGGGTGCATGTCAATTTATGGTTCCAAGTATGATATCCTGAAGCTGCTCATATGCCTCCGTACAGTGGGGCCAGGTAGAAGTCCTGCCAATAGGCGACTGAGATCCTTGAGAGCATGAAGGTTGGAAATTGTGTGACTTTGTTTACAAATGAATCTAGAAATGAAGGTAGTTTTAGGTATGGCCCTCACACAGGCTATGGCACAGTGGTCACTTAGATCACTGAAGAAAGTTCCAGTGTGGGAGAAGAAGTGAGGTTTGTTTACTAAAATTAGATGAAGTAAAGTATTTTGATCTGGCTTTTTGGTATTTGGACAAGTAGCTTCTGCAATCAGTTGTGTGAGGCCAAGAGCATCACATAGGTCTTTTAATGGTTAGGAGCTTGGAGAGAACCAGTGTAGATTGAAGTTACCAAAATAATGACCTCAGAAGACAGTTTGTCCAAGGTACTGCATGGATGGTCTAGTAACTTAATCCCACCGAGGGAGGTCTGTAACACCCAGTGATGGTAAGGGACATAGAGGAGGGAAGTAGGACTTTTAGTGTCAGACTCTCATATTCCTTAGGCAAGGTGGTAGCCTCAACTAAGATGGCAGATAAGGTGTCATGAACATAGATTATGACCTCTCCCCTCTAGAGGGTCTGTCCAATCTGAAGACATTGTAGGAGGGAATGTTGATTTCAAAGTCCAAAGTAGAAGGTCTAAACCAGGTTTTGTAATCACCATGATGCCAGGATTAGTAAAGAAATCCAAGATTGAATTGCATCAATTTCCTTAAAGGCTGCAAGCATTTAAGTGGAAAAGCATATTCCTTTAATTGAGCCAGCTCTGAAGGCACTGTTATGGGGAGATAGGCCCTGGATTCTTCTGAACATTGCCTGAGCAAAGGAGGAAGAGGAACAGCAACAAGATTTTCTTAAGGGCACTAAACATCAACCTAAGTAGCGAGATTGGAAAATCTGCCTTCCTGCACAATAATTTGAGGTAGTTTACTCACCAGGTCAAAGAAAGTGGGGAAAGGAAAATGGCAACAGGATGGGAACAAAGGGAGAGTGCAACATTAAAGTAGGAGAGAAAGTGAGAGAAGGCCCAAGCGTGCATTGCAGAAGCCACAAAGCATGGCCTAGGTGAATGTCCTGTTTGCAGCCATGACTTGCATCGAGACATAGAAGGAGCGTGGGACCAGACATTCATGAGAACTCACAGGCATGCTTGAGTGTAAGAATTGGAGCATAACTCACCAAACAGCTTAAAAAGGCCATCAGTGGGAGCCATTTCAGAGGAGGGATAGGAAGAGACCTTATTAATGTATGAAGGTGTGCCATAGTTAGTGGTGAAGTGCACATATGCAATGTCTACTGAAGTTATATAATGTATTATGTAATAAAATACTGTCAGGACAATGTTAAGAATGGTTGTTGTGTAACTGTACCATGCAGGGAGTTGTATCAGAGACAGAATAGGACTTCCTGCTCAGCTGGTGGACAACTTGTTTTCCTCCCCTGCCCTCAATGCAGTCTGAGTCAGCATGGTGGGAGAGAAACATGGGTGACACCATGATTCTGAATTGCAATTGCTCGAGTCTGGACTGACTCAGAGCCCAGGGCAGGGGACAGTTTTTGTGGTGGACCAAAAGAGTCTACCATACTATAGGGTTGGCCAGAAACAGAATCTGTAAGAAGTAGAGGTTCCAACAAACCCTAGCAGATTTAAAGTGTGCTGCAAACTGTGCAAAAAGCAGGGCAGTGGTGGTGGGTCTACTTTGCAGACTCTGGACATCTAGTAGCAAAGCAAGGGTCAACAAGGGTAATGGAAGTGAAATAGGGGGTAGCCTATAAGAGGTTGGGCAGAATTAGTCAAGGAATAGTTGAGGAGGCAGTCCAGTAAAGAAAGCATGCATGGATTGGTCAGGGTTACACAGCACACAATATGGGTATACATGAGTGGCTCCAGCCTCAGTAAGCAAGTTAATTTCACCTTCCTTTCATGTTCAAGAAGACTAGGCTATAGCCACAGATGCAGGGCTGCGGGATGGAATTAGGTGAGGTAGAAGTGCTTCCTGGCATGAGCTGGTCAGTTGCATTTGGGCAGCACTATGGAAGCTTTTAGGCTTGGTTGGTCATGCAATCTGTTGGGAACTGACAAGGCAGTGGAACTGGGGTGCTCAGCTGACATGCTTATTGATATGTGGGGTCAGAGGCCCAGTAGGGTAGCTCATGGGGACTCTTGATTTGGGGCATGCTGGAGATCCCTTTGAATCCTGCAGAACAGCTGGTCTGAGGTTGTCAAATGCTGTACTTCCTTACTTTTGTGGTCAGTGGCCTCTTGGGGCTATGCTAAGAGGACTTCAGGATAGGGGTGATCAGGGTAAATTTGATATGGCTATGTAGCTGAACTGGTGTGGCCAGATGCTGAAAGCGAAATGCCAGATGGGAGACAAACCATGGTAAAGAAAGGGGTGGGTTAGGTGAAAAGTGGGAATGGAAAGAACAGTGTGATCATGGGCAAGGCAAATTATGTTTTTCTGGTGTTCTTTCCCTGAGGCTCAGGGTGCTCTGCTGATCTTAACATATGTAAAATAAATAAGTTAACGTGAGACATATAAACATGTAAACATCTCCAAAGAACAGAACAACTTCACTAGAAGTGTATCTATAAATATGAATAATTATGATAAACTAAATAGATAGATGAATGAATGAATACATAAATGAATAGATGAATGAATAAATAAAATAAAATAATATAATCAGGTAAGGCAGTATGGCAGGGTAAAGGAATAAGACTCTGGGCCATCCCAGTGGCACCAATGGTTGAGGTGCTGGATGCCACACCTTCCAGCCGGCAATCTGGGTCCGAGAATGAGCTTGGGCCGCTGGGAGTCAGCAGGGAAAGAGGCTTTGAGCATCTGGAGGAATGATCTCCTCTCTCGGGGAAGGGGACTAGTCATTCTACTCACTGACTACCCTCTGGCAATGGCTGAAGGGCAGTACAGGTTGGGAGGCTTGAAGTGGAAGTCCTTGCATGAGCAGGGAAGGGCCTAGTGAAAACAGGAAAAAGTGTGCCTGACAGGCTCAATGATGGTCTGCCGCTCCTGGAAGCGGTCCACGGATTCTGGATTAGGTCTCCAGGAGGGAGAAACCAGCAATGTCCTCCTGACCCTGCCATGGGGGCAATCCATGGGGGAACTATCGAGGGCTGCCTAGCATGGGATTGGTGGTGACGGAGAGAGAGTCCCCAGTCGGAGGCCATAGCTACCTGCCAGTGCTCAGGAGGACAAACTACAAATAAAAAAAAGAAAAGAAATGAGACTTTGGGGCCTAAGCTGGCCAGTGATGTGGAAGGCTGAGGTGCTGCAAAGCACCTACCTCCAGTCATGCCAGTGACCTGGGTTCAGGAAGGGACTCAAGTTGTTGTGGGATGGCTGGGAAGGAGAGGCATGAGCATCCAGGGACTGCTCTCTCTCCTTGGGAAGTGGTGGTTTGTCCTTCCAACCTTGGCTGCCTCAGGTGGAGGTCTAAGGGTGGAATGGGTAAGGAGGAGTAAAGTATGGGAGGAACCTGGAGGGATACATAGGATGGGCATGACTCCAGTTGAGAGTCCTATGCTCCCCAGGAGGGATGGGACAGGAGAAACAAGGAGAAAAATGAATGAACATCGGTGGGTTTCATGAAGCCTGGCCCAGTTATCCCCATGCCTGTCCCACTCCCTGGTGAAGTTACCTGGTCTGCCTCAGATCTAATGTACTAGGGGAGGACAGCCCTCACCTCTTGGCCCTGCCATGATATGGGAACTTGTGGGGAGAAGCCATTACTAGGCATACACCCAGGAAGGCAGGCAGCCAGCCTAGAGTGGCTGGGGATTGGGCTGAGGCAGCCGCCTCCTGACTAAGAAGAATAAACACTTCTATAGAAAAAAAGACTTTGGGGCCCTTTTAAAAGCCTTTACTGTGCTTTAACATGGCAAAGAGTTCCATAATAGTACCCAGTCTCTGTATAAACAATGTCCCAGATAACGTCCAGCCTTGATTAGAGCACCATTAACAAGCAAACATCAGTGGAGCGGAGTGGATGATGGAGGTATGTGGGGTCAAGAGATCTTTCAGGTAACTAGGCCTTATATCATTTTTGGCCTTGTGTACTAATAAGCCTGTCTTGAAACTGATACACCACCTGATAGGCAGCCAGTGCAGATTGAGCAGCACCAGGATCATTTGATCCACACAGGATGTACAGTACTAGATATCAAAAGACTGCCATGTTCTGGACCAACTCAGGTAACTCATCAGGTTCCCAGAAAACCTTAGGTAGAGGGCTACTATTTGTCCAGTCCTCATGTTACAAAAACATGGATTATCATAACAAGGCCACCAGGCATCAGATACAGTTTCATCTGGGCAATATGTCAAAGATGGGAAAAGCCACAATGGATGACCGTAAAACTTGAGTGTCAGCCTGCAGCCTATAGTGACTTTTAGAGTTCTTACCCATTCACAGCTCAATGTGTGACACCATTTACAGGCGGTAATCCAGCATCACTCTTGTCATTGTTGACTGATGGGAATCTTGTTCAATAGCAGTCACTTCAGTCTTGCTTAGGATGAGACTCAGTCAGGTTGAGGCCATCCAGTCATTGATCTCAGAAAACAATAACACATTACAAAACCTGGGTGAACCACATCCAGTGAACACGAAAAGTATAATGCGGTATCACATGCAATGCATTGAAACTCCATGCCATACTGTCTAATGATCTTACCCACCTACATCATGTACACAGCAAAAACATTTGGGGCCAGGATTGAGCCTTGAGGCACATTACAGTCTGAATAGACATCTCACAGATATTACCTAAGGAACCCTGCTGCATTCTTCTGGTGTGCTAGGATTTAAGCTAGCCAAAACAGTGCCAGTAAGTCCCACATACTGCCTCCAGGATTCCAAAAGTACACCATGGCCAACTATGTCAAACTGCAAGACAGGTCCAGGACAAGAATGGAATAATGCCCTCTCCCTCATTGTGAAGAGATCATTGAGCACCATGCTGAGTCTGGTTCCTGTGATATTACAAGGATGAAATCACAACTGGAGAGACTTGTTGATGTCATACCTTTCCAGGTGAGCCTGCAGTTGCATTGCCACCACCTTCTTGATCACCTTTCTCAAAAGGCAAGGTTCTAAACAGGCCTGTATTGCAGAAGAATGTCAGGATCAAATATAGTTTCTGTAGAATGGATTCACCATCACCTATCCCAAGAGGTAACCTGACAGTCTTTGAGCTAATTAGACTTAGGGTCTCACATAAGCCAATAAGCAGCCAGTTTGGCACTAGATCCAATAAACAGTAGGTTTGCAAAGTCCCAGTGATCACTCAGATCACCTCTTCATCAAAACATGGGAGAAGTCCCCCAAGATGGCTAGTCATCTGAGCCCATCCTAGTAATAGTACTGCTGGCCCTTACAGGCCACTTGAGGAGATGCTGATCTGACTAGATAACACACTGTTGAGTAAGGACTTATTAAGCTTATTGCATTTTCAACTGAAAAAATATCAAACCTCAGACAGGGAGGATTTAACAACCTTTCTATGGTGCAAAATCATTGAATTGGTTGGCTCTTCTCCTCAGTAATCACCCTTGACATGAACACTATTATTTTCTGGATGATTGTGTGCTTCTATTCACTACAGTGAGTTTGGAGCACCAATTTGTCATCAACAGCATAGGACCTCCACTAATAATGCTCCAGCCTCCATCCCTTTGTCTTCAACCTCTTCAGCTCCTCACAGTACCATGGAGAGTTGCAGTTGGATGTGAACAGATGACTACTATATTGTGCTAGAGAGTCAAAGGTAGCCATGAAAACTGTATCATAGTACTCACAGCTACCCCAACTCCACCAGCACTATAAGTTTAGTATCAACAAGAGTTTGCTAGACTCCAGATTGTATTTAGGGAGGTATGAGACTATCTTCGTGGGGGACTGTATTGGGGGCTGTACGGAGGAATGTCACAGCATGATGATCCAACCAAATAATGGGATCAACCTTGATCATGCTTAAGTCAAGACATGTTGAAAAGACCAGGTCAAAAGCCTGGTCATGCCATTTGGTACCAGTGGCAACTGCTTGTGCTAGACCTTGTGATGTCATCTGCTGGAGGAACTGCTGACCCAGCTGTGAGGCTTCATTACTGATTAAGGCAAAACAAGTCCCCATGAACCATTAGTCTCAAAGACATTAGTACTAAGTCAGTGGCAAGTCTGCCAGTTCCTTCAGGAACTCATTATCATGCCCAGAGGTCAAAACTAGAGAATGATCCTGCAACTTGCACCTGGCTCATGTCTAACCACCACACATTCAAACAACCTAATCACTCCCATGAGGCATGCCATAAGTCACAATATGGTTCTATAGAAAATGGCCAGTCTGCTTCTCTGCACTCCCAACTTAGGCAATGCACCACTGAGTACCTGACCAAAATTTAGATGCCTCAACAGGCTGCAATCATCTGCCACTCAGGTCTCTATGACATTAACAAGATCAGCTGAGAAATCCTAAATGAACCCCTCTTCACAATGGTTTTATCCTCATTGATCTTGCATTACAGAGAATGACACCGAGGGCAAAAGAGGTCAGTCAGGCTAGTTGTCTCTTGCTTTTTAGTAGTCAGAGGAGCCCTGGGTATCAGAACCAGGCAGGGTGGACCACTCTTCTGGTTTCAAATTCTCCCAAAGCATCTCTGTGATTACAAAGCCCCTATCTTACCCTCCTCACAGTCTCCCCACAGTACTTGCCTTCAGTATCTGCCATGCCCTCTGAGGATCCCAAGATCTCCACAGCAGTTGATGACACCTGTGAGAAGATTAGAAGAGGATCACCAGAAGAGGCACTGCTGTTGAAGTTGTTCCAAGGAGCAGCCATGCTTATGTCAGGCCCAAAAGGGCACATACTGCCTTAAAGTAAAACTTGAACAATACCTCTTGGTTACAACACCTTCCAAAACACCTACACCCCAACAGATGCACCTCAACTAATTCAATAGGTATAACAATAACCTACAGTATATCAATCAAACTCTTCAGTCATACATTTTTTTATTTGCATTTAAAATATAAATAGTATACAAATACAAATCCACATACTGATGTGACGCACTAGACATCATTCCAGAACAAATACAGGGGAAAGAGACAAATACGTTTTCACATACTGAGACAGTATAAATAGTACAATATCAAATTAATTCAAGTTAGTGAAACATTATATATTCCCTTCAGGGGTTTCTAGGTGATTCAAGCTTATTCTTAAAAGGTAACCAAATCTGCTTATATTTTTTTTGCTTAGTGGTTGTATAGTGGATTCATTTCATATTGTGTATCTCTGTTATTTAATTTTGCCACTCATTAAAATTTGGAGGATCTGGATCCTTCCATTTAACAAGATTTGTCTGAAGGCTTGAATTAAACTAAAATTTATTAAACATTGTTTGAAAATAGGCATAGAGTTGTGCAGTGTGCCAATCCTTAGCAACATCCATGTAGCATTTTTAACAAGAGTTTTTTACGGCATCAAGATAAAATACAAAATAGGCTCCCACAGGAATCTAACTTGGAGCACAGTATAAACATATGGTCCAGTGTTCCTATTTTGGAATTGCACCTTGGATGAACTGGTGAGATACTCGAGTTCATCTTATGCATGTAATAAGGGTATAATATACTCTGTGAAGAATATTGTACATAATGTGTTGCATCCTGATAGATTTTAACCCCCAGAGTTTTTAAATTAATTGATTTCTTCCATGAACTCAATGGAATCGATTAGTTAAGATTTACCTCCCATTTAGATTTTAGTTTGTTAGATAAATGATTTGTCTAGGGTAAAAGGATTTTATATACTTGAGGAATCAGTTTTTTTTTGTAAGATACTTGTTTAAAGATAAATTCCAAATTACTAAGTTTTTCATCTGAAGGTTTACTCATATTCTTACTGATAAAGTCATGTATCTGAAGATAACAATGAAACTGAGTATTGGAGATATCATATTTATTTTTAAAGAAGCAAAATCTAATATATAACCATCTTCCAAAATTGCCTGATTTCTCATATTCCTTTGTTATACCAATTTTTAAATGTGATATTTAGTAATAATGGAAGAAAAACTATTGAAATAAATAGGAGCTTCATTTGAGTATGAACACTTATATTGTCTGATTGGAAAATTTTATTCTAAATTTATGGTGTAGTTTTGTGCTGATTGCCAGAATATTAAGTTTAGTTTTGAGGAGCCAATATATAAAGAGTGTTTAATGTTATCAAAAGGTGATTGAAAGGTTTCAATATAATATGATTAGTCATGTCTAACTTCATTGAACCAAACTGATACAATAGCTAGATTGGCTGCATAATAATACTATTTGAAGTCTCTTCAGTCATACATAACAATTTTACTTGCTAAAATAAAAATAGAATAATAGACAGCAGAGTGTGTATTACAAGAAGTAATACCATCAAGAGATTCCCATGTCCCCAGAACCTCGTAGTGGTGTTACTCCCTTGTGTTACACACTCTGCTGTCTGTATTTTGTAATATATGGATCCAATTCAAAAATCCACAGCTCTGAATTTTGTTTCACTATCCTGTGACAATTGTCACTCGACCACCACACTGAACACACACTCACTCACTCCAACTCCCCTCAACCACTGACCATGAACTTCTGGTACTTCTACAGCGCTCCTGTCATGACCTTTGCTAGGCAGTCCTACCTGTTAGTTATTTTGAGAGCTGAGTGAAGGCATGATCAATCAGACAATAATTTCAATGAAAAGAAAAACACATAGTGCCACAAATAAAATGGCTACAAATTCTTCTTGCTAAGTGAGAGACAGCTGTCATGTTATTAGAACTACTGTGCCCTCCCACAGAGAAAAAGCTGCCAACTGTAAGTGTGCTTTGAAAATCAAGCGAGTTCAATACTGACACCATGGCCCAGATATTCAAACTGTGCCAAAAAGTGCGCAACAGTAGGAGCAAGCACAAGTCCACTGCGCCCATGTGCAAGAAGTGTGATATTTAAAAACTGCATAGGCCAAGATGCGCCTATGGCAGACAACTGAATATCACACCACCTGCACCATAGTGCAACCAAGGATGTGAAGTTATGCATATCTGATGCACCATAGCACAACAAATGGTGCTCAGCAGAACAGTCCAGATACCATAAGCGCAACCAGAGATGCAGGGCCCACCACCCATGCCACAGATGAGCACAGGAGCACACAGCAGAACAGACATTGTCCCCATGCCCCATTCACTGCACAACTGGGGAGGCTGGAATAACCACAGGCCCATGGATACCAGCAACCAACCCACAGCCGGGCCTTGGTGCCCCAGCACACCCCTGGCAATCTGTGACTGGCACACAAGGAGGGCCGACCACCCCATGCCACACCATCCCACCACTGCAGAGCACACCCTGCACCACAATCACCATACACCTTCCAGGAATAGTGCCCAACAGTGCAGGACAGCCTATGCATGCCACCACCCCTCTGTGACAATGCAACCCTGTGCTGCGGAGCCATGCAGGGAGCCCCACCATGTGCACCCTGCTGTGGGTGGCAGCAGACAGCAATGCAACAACAGCATACACAGTGCCACCCTGCACGTCCCCCCAAGGTACAGCTGAGAGAGACTGACCATGCGCTGCCACATGAAGTACCCTCACATGCAACAGGGCATGCCCCGACCTCACCACCAGTGGTACAGCACCCTGCACACCCTCCCAAAGACACATCTCATCCCAGCACTGGCCACAACAGCCAGCACAGATCGCACAGTGTTGCAGGAAGCATGCACCACACAGGATGCAACACAGTGCATGGACAAACACCCACCCATACCCAAGGGCACACCAACACAGGGACACAGTAGTAGGTCAACCAAGCCACTGGCATGTGGCCACAGCTGATGTGTACACAAGGCCAGCACCCCTACATTGCACAGGTGTACCAGCCACCCGCGCAGGCACCATGAAGCTGTATACCACCAGCATGCTGCCGGAGCACAGGTGACAGACACTGGAGCACATACCCTGCAACAGACACAGGCGACAGCATGGATGGGGACAACAACAGCGGAGGCCACAGTGCCACGGAGGCAGGCGTGCACCATACTGATGAGGGAAGGCAACCTGGCATAGTGCCAGGTACAGTTGATTATCCAGCATGGACAGCCACCACTGACACGCCAGTAGACCATGCATATCGCAGACATGCAAGGGTGTCAGCTGCATAGGCCATGGACGGTCTGAGAAGGGTGCCATGCAACACAGTGCAGGCCCGTGGACCGCTGCACACAGGCATCCAGTGCACAGAGTACAACACATGAACCACAGACAGTGACTGATCTCTCTGCCCACAACATTGGCGGTTCACCTCTGCACACACACACACACACACATACATGCCCATGTGTGCACCACCCCTGATGCCATGCACACCACTGCAGCTGAGCACCTGTAGCCCACTGCAAATCAGAGATCACCACAGTTGTCATAACAAAATGCATATATTCAAAAGAAGTAACAAAAACTATTTACAAGAGGGGAAGGGCCACATACTAGGTGGGGACAGGTAAGGGGCAGGGGTGAACATATGGGAGAGGGAAGAAGGGTGTGAGAGTGGGTCCAGGAGGGAAAGGTGTTAGTAGGGGCATGGAGTTTTCAACATGTTCCCCGGTCCTCCCCACATGGTGCCTATGTCTTCTCCTCCTCGTCCCTCACCCCGTGGCAGTCGATCCTCTGCAAGATCTCCAGGGTCACCCTTGCCACCTGCAGCAGCTCCTGCACACCTCTCTCCAGCGCCTGAAGTCACTGTCCACCTAGGATGAGGGAGCAGAGTCAATAAGTGTGACTGTCCAGCCCCTGAAGCCCACTCATTGTGCATGGCATACAGCCATGTGCCACGCCCTGTGATGGTGTGCGACCACCCACAGTGACCATGTCCACAAGACCTGCCTACCCAGGCAGCCACAGCCATGTGGACCACTGCACACACCCACCACCCATGTCCTGCACAGCACCACCGTGGCCATACAGTGACTTGGCTATGCGGTGTGAAGGCAGTGCTACAGCCATGTGCCCGGTGCATGCATGGACCACCATTGACACACTCCCAGACATGCAGTGCCACTGGACAGTGCTGACTGTAACAAGTTGCGTGCATGGCAGTGGTGTCAATGGATGGTGGCAATGCCCTGCTGCCTGCCCAGTTATACAGCATGCAATAGTAATCATGGATGTAAGGCACTCACCATCATCAGGTTGGTTCACACACTGCTGCACCTTCAGCCCTCCTGCCCTGCTGCTCCTCCAGGCGGCGCCTCCACTCCCTCGCCTGTCTGCGTTCTTCGGGCCCTAAAGTGCAAACATGGAGTGAGGAACATCAATAAGATCTGTAGCAAAGTCCCCTGCCCCCATGTGTGCAATCCCACACAGCCATACCCATCCACCCCACATCCCAATACCATCACCACGGCCAACACTGGACAGCACCCCCATGTGCTGGACACATGCAACAATGATACCCATATAGGCGATAATAGTGTATGGATGTGGCACCTACCTGGCCGTGGCACTGTGCCCCTTCTGGCATGTGCCCACAGGTGGGCAAGCAGGTCCGATCCTGTGCCTGAGGTCCCTGTAACAGTGGCGACACTATTCTGCCATCGCCCCATACCAGTGGCCTCCTCAAGGCGTCAGCCACCTCCTGCCACACTGCACTCCTGGCCCTGTCCAGTGCATCCTGCTCTAAAGATCCAGCATGGGGCTCTACAATTGCCACCAGGTTGGCAAGCTCAACCTGGCTGCACATGACTACCCTTCTCCACGTCCATCGCATCAATGTGGTGGATTCAAAATGGTGCTCGGCAGCACAGTCCTGCCACGTGCAGATGCTGCGCAGTACAGCACTGCCATTCCCTATTGTGCTGTCACTGAACAGTGCGATAGTGGTGCACCCATGCCTGGCGCGTAGGCGCCTAAGGGGCAAAGGTCGAGCACAGGGTCAAGGTCTCTGGCGCATGGACAGCCACAGCGCGATTGGAACTTAATGTGTGTACTGCAATTGGGTGCCTGTGTGCCACCTCCTGTAGCGGCCTACAGCGATGTTGCCCCAGTGCGCCTCGACACTCCAGTGCCACAGCGCCATATATGTGAACAGCACAGTAGTGCCACTGGCGCAATGGTGGCCATACCCTATGCATTGCCTCCGTGCAAGCATATCAGCAGTCGCGGCAGGCGTAGTGTCATCAACCCAGGCATGCGCAGTTAGGTGTGTACTGCGCATATCACAGAATCTGCCCTTGGCTTAGCATATGTTCAACACAATTGCGCTAAAGTACAACAGAGCGATATTCAGCGGCATTTGCAAATCAGCTAATCAGCCATTCAATGGCACAGTCACTGCATTGCATCCACTAAAATCTTGCTTCGCCTCATTTGCATGCCTTGCAGTATAAAAATGTGACATAGGGCTGCACTGGCCATAGTCGGTTACTGCAGTCTATTGTGGTGAGTTGCATGCTGTTTGGGAGTGTGGACTGTGGTGTTTGGGACATGCATGGGACTGCACAGTCACAGGTAACAACTGTCATTCTCACAGGAGGAACCATGACCAATCGTGAGGTGGAGGAAGAGGAACAGAGCGTGGGAAGAAGAGGAGGCTGAACTTCACAAAGGCAGAGACAGATGCCCTGTTTGAGGCCTACCTCGACCAGGAGCTGCTGCTCAGCGGACACCAGGGAACACCACAGGCCTGTGCTGCTGCATGGGAGAAGATGGGGCATGCTGTCAACCTGCATGGCAGCCACTAGCACTCTGTGCAGGAGTGCAAAGAAGATGGGCATGGACAGGAGGAGATGTAAAGAGAAAGTGGTTGCCATCAGGGCAGCACAGTCTGCAACCGGTGGGGGACAGCGGTGCAACGCCTGACCCCACAAGAAGGCGGTTTCTGGCAGCATGCAGAGTTGCTCTATCGGAAGGTGTTCAGGTGGTGGATTCCAGACATGAGATACATACATAGATACATAGATACATAGACAGTGTCGGCAGATAAGGGCCTATGGCCCACCTAGTCTGCCATTTGAGCTTGTAAGTTCAGTTTGTTTTCCTAGAAGTCTATTTCCCTTACCCTGACCTCTAGAATTCCTTTATGTCTATCCCATGCATTCTTAAATCCCATGATTGTTTCAGCCCCACCACTTCCTCTGGCAGGGTGTTCCACTTGTCCACCACCCATTCTGTGAAGAAATTCTTTCTCATGTTTCCTCTGAATCGTCCTCCCTCCAACTTCATCCCATGCCCTCTAGTCCTGAAACATCTTTTCGCTAAAATAGTGTTTCCTGCACCTGTTCCTCCCTGTAAGATACTTGTATGTCTCTATCATATCCCTCTCTCCTCCTCTCCTCCAGGGAGTACATGTTCAGTTCCTTCAACCTGTCTTCATAGGACTTGTGATGCAACCCATGCACCATCTTTGTTGCCCTCCTCTGAACCTTCTCTACCCTGTCTATGTCCTTACGTAGGTATGGTCTCAGAACTGTACACTGTACTCCAGGTGGGGCCTCACTAGTGTCTTGTATAGCGGAATTATGACCTCCCTTTTCCTGCTGGTGATGCCCTGCCTATACATCCCAGCATCCTATTTGCTTTACCTGATGCCTTGTCACACTGTTCCCTACCTTGAGGTCATCAGAGATGACAACCCAAGATCCCTTTCCTGCTTGGTGCATGCTATATCCTCACCCCCAACTGATATATTGTGCCAGGGTTTTGTGCCATATGCATTATCTTGCACTTCTTTGCATTGAATTTCAACTGCCAAACCCTTGACCATTCTTCAAGTTTCTGCAGGTCCCTTCTCATTCTGTCTACACCCTCTGGTGTGTCTACTCTGTTACAGAGCTTTGTGTCATCAGCAAACAGTGAAATTCTGCCTTCTATATCCTGTGCAATGTCACTGATGAAGATGTTGAATAGGACGGTCCCAGCACTGATCCCTGTGGTACCCCACTGGTCACTCTTCCCTCTGTGGAGTGACAGCCATTTACCACCACCCTCTGTGTCCTGCCACCCAGCCAGTTACCTACCCACCACACTACTGTCCTGCCCACACCCATATTCCCCAGTTTGTGTAATAGTCTTCTATGTGGCACAGTGTCAAGGCCTTGCTGAAGTCCAGATAGGCCATGTCCACTGCCCTCCCTGATCCTCCTCCCTAGTCACCCAGTCAAAATTCAATGAGGTTGGTCTGACATGACCTCCCCTGGTGAAACCATGCTGCCTTGGGTCCTGTAGTCCATTGACAACCAGATGTTCCACCAATCTCTCCTTCAGTAGTGCTTCCATGATCTTTCCCACTACCGAGGTGAGGCTGACTGGTCGGTAGTTCCCTGCTTCCTCTTTGTTCCCACTTTTGTATAAGGGGACTACATCTGCTGTCCTCCAGTCTTTGGGTACCTCCCTGTTTCCAGTGATTGGCTGAACAGGATAGCCAGAGGTTCAGCCACCACCTCTCTTAGTTCTTTAAGGACCCTAGGGTGCACCCCATCTGGCCCCATTGCTTTATCAGCTCTTGTACTTCCAGTTCCTTCAGGACCCTTTCTCGTGTAAAGGGACTTGTGTCCATTCTGCACCATTCTCACCCTTGTACTCCTTCAGACCCATTACCCCCTCTTCCTTAGTAAAGACTGAGCAGAAATACCTGTTCAATATGTCAGCTTTACTGTTGTCATCCTCCACGGCTCCCATCCTCTCCCTTCAGTCTCACTATCCTCCCTTTGTCCTTCTTTTTCACTTATTGTACCTGTAAAGGTTTTGTCCCCTTTAACCACTGATTTTGCAATGTGTTCTTCTGTCTGAGCTTTGGCTTCCCTTACTGACTTCCTGCCTCCTTTGTTTCTCCTGGTACTTCTCCCTATCCCTTCTGCCTGTGTCTTTTTGTATTGCCTGAATGCAATCTTTTTGGCTTTCACTTTCTTTGCTACCTCTTTGGAAAACCATAATGGTCTCCTCTTTCTTTCCTCTTGCTAACCTGCTTAATGCATAATTCTGTTGTTCTTATAATCCCATTTTAAATACTGCCACTGTTCCTCAATCCCTGATTCCTGTCCCATTCCCTTAATGCCTCTTTCAAGCATCTCCCCATTTTCCCAAAGTCTGCCCCCTAAAATCCAGGATCGTGTTTGTGTGGTTTGGTTCTGCTCTTTCTGTGATTTCAAACCACAATGACTGGTGGTCACTGTTGCCCAGGTGCTCCCCACTGTTACCCCCATTACACTGTCCCTGTTTGTGAGCACAAGGTCAGTATTGCCTTCTGCCGAGTTGGTTCCATGACCAGTTGCTTGAGGAAGGCACCCTGAAGGAGTCCAGTATAAATCTGCTCCTAGTTGATGCTGCTGCTGGGATGCTCCAGTCCACGTCTGGTATATTGAAGTCTCCAACCAGTACTACCTCACCCTTGTCTGCCATCCTTTGAATGGCTAGCATCAACTCCTATCTGTTTCTTCCTCCTGGGCTGGTGGTCTATAGACCACACTGTGCGGATGGCTGGCCCCATTTTCCTTTCCAGCTTAACCCACAGTATCTCTCCCCATTTTGTTCCTCCTGGATCTGTGTGGCCCTTATGTCATTTTTCACATACAGTGCCACTCCTCCTCCCTTCCTGCCTGCTCTGTCTCTTCTGAATATGTTGTAGCCAGATATGGCCATCTCCCAGTCATGGTTATCATTACACAGGTTTCAGTGATGGCCACAATGTCTAGAATCTGACTGTACCATGACAGCCTCCAGATCTTCCATCTTGTTGCTAAGGCTCCTGGCATTTGCACACATGGCTTTCCATGATTTGACCTCCCTAGACTGCTTCACTGTTCTACTCCAGCCCCTACCAGGTGGTAGCCTGTCACTGCATGGTAGGTCCTGGTCTGTCAATCTGGGGGGCACAGGGTAGGTCACATACATTAATGCTACTGTTTTTCCCTTACAGCTCCTGGCATCTACATGGGTCAGCGGTGGTGGGCTTCTCCACTGAGGGCAATAGCATGGAAATGGAGGAGAGCCCATCCACCTCCACAGGCATACGGATGTCAGGGCAATGGTGGGCCTACCTGGATGTCTGAAGTGATGTTGGTGGAGCAGGTGCAGAGGAGGCCCTGCCTGTGTCCCAGTGTGCAAGTGTCCATGGATGCCAGCATTCTGAGAATCAGGCTGGTGCCAGATCCGTCACAGATAATGATGGAGCTAACTTCATGGGCAGTGAGATGTGTGGACCACAGGATGGCCACACAGCAGGTGACATCGTGGCCATAGCTGTGGATGGTGCCACCACGGAGGCCTGCAGTACATCCACAGTCCCAGCCTGTACCTGTCTGCACCAGTGGGGCAGCACTGGTGTGTGTCCAGGACAGTGGGGCTGTTGCGCCACTGCGGCAGCACCATTGAGCCCAGGAGAGTGGCAGCTGGAGGGGCAGTATCAGCAGTAGGCCAATGACCATGGAGGTATAGTGTCATGGGGCGGTGTCAGTGCACCACCTGTGGACATGCCCAGGCCTGGCCCTGGTGTGCGCGCCCACCCTCAAGGGGCGATGACCATCAGGGCCATGAACACTATGAGGGACAGCATGCCGATCAGGCAGATGACCTCTTAGATGAGCACACCCATACTCCAAGCATCAGTCAATCAGCAGATGCGCTGGCCAGTGGTGGATGCACTGAGTGCGGCTCTGCGACAGGCAGAGGGCGGCACAGCAGAGACACTGCTGTGCTCCTGACAGGGAAGGACGAGTTGCGGGAGGATGTGACTGCAGCCATTGACAGGCAGACACAGGCATTCACAGCTGTCATAGCCACAATGGGCACACAGTTGTTGCCCATGCATCGCAGACACCGCACAGTGCAATGTCCACCCCTTTCCTGGTGTTGTCGGCGCCCTCCCTGTCAACACAGGGTTCAGATGTGAGCATCCGGAGCATGCCTGGCGCAGGCATGTTCGGTATGCTGCAGACCCTGCACGAGCATGGTCACGTTCATGCAGTGGAACCCCTGGGGGACCATCGTGCCACCCCATCAGGCCATTGGTCAGCCTGTCACTGCTGGCAGGTCTCGGCGGGGCTGCCCATGCATCTGTGGTGGCCGTGGCACTGTGGCGCATGATTGACCTGTCTCCCAGTATGGCTACTGTCTGATGCTGCCCTGTGTGCATTGTGTTGTTCAGCATGCAAAGCACGGGTGAGGTACCGGCCCTGCACACACACACACATGTTTCCATCTGCACACCCTCCCGGCTGCTGTCTGCTGTGGCGTATGCATGATGATGCCTGCATTGCACTGTCCACCACTGTGCAATGGTGCCCAGTGTCTGACACATGCACAATGACAGGCAGTGGGCATGGTGTCTGTGGACATGTGTGGCTAGGAGTGCGGTCTGGGTCGGCTGCCTCCTACTCTTTGTGCATTTCTTGTGAGGTGTGTGTGTGTGTGTGTGTGTGTGTGTGTGTGTGTGTGTGTGTATGACCGTGTGCCATGTTGGACCTTGCCCATCCCTGGCGGTGTGGGCAGTTCCATGCTCGGCCACTTCCCTTGACAGCATGCACCCCTGGTGTTTGTCCATGCGTGTTTGTGGGTTGTGCTTTTGCCACTGGTGGTTGCACATGGCCCCATGACTTACCTGGGTTGGCTGAAGTGCTCCTCTGTGATGGTGTCCCGGTGCAGCTGTGCCACCAGATCAGTCAGGGGTCCTATCACCCAAGGGGGGCTGCCATCACCATCTTCATAGTGTCCTCATCGTCCCCATTGTTGGCTCCCCTCTTGACCTGTGCGGCTACCCACAGTCATTGGCCATGTTGAGCAGGATGCAACAGGCCAGGAATAGCCTGCAGGCCTTTGTGGGCTGTACTGTAGGGCACCACTAGGCGTGTCCAGGCAACTGAAACTTGCCTTGGCATCCCGAACACCAGCTCGATGATATTGCATGTGGTGGCATATGCCTCATTGTAGCGTTGCTGCGATGGGGTCGCGGGCCGCCAGTATGGTGTGAACAGCCAGGGACGGAATGCGTATCCACTGTCACCTGTGTCTAGAGGGTGGAGGTTAGTTTGGTGATCAGCGTCGCCCTGCCTTTGGCCATCTAGGCCAATACCCATGTCACCTCTGACCATGCCCCTCCCAAACTCCATGTTTTCCCTGTGGTTTGCATACTCACCCACTAAGTGGCAAGTGAGGATGTCTCCACTCTCTAATCTGTGGCACAGTGCTGACTGGTGCCAGATGAAGGCATCATGTGCTCCCCAGTGTGCATGGCACAGACATTGATTATCGCCCCTGGCCGCCACCACCTGGCAGTTGATGCTTGCATAGCCCTTCCGATTGATATATGTAGCACCTTCATTGCCAGGTGGTGTGCGGATGGCCACCTGGCAATGCCAGGCATCGTGCTACCCTGTGGAACTCCTGCATGTTTGTGTGCTCCACCGTGTGCTGGAAAATGGATGTACTCCACAGCATGTAGCAGCAGTGCACTGAGGAATTAGTAGGGGTATCACAAGTCGTAAGAGGGAGGTAATAATCCTCTGTACAAGACATTGGTTAGGCCCCATCTGAGTACTGCGTGCAGTATTGATGTCACACCTTCACAAGGACATTAACCAAATTGAGGCAGTCCAGAGAAGGGCACCAAAATGGTGCAGGGACTGCACCAGAAGACATATGAGGACAGATTAACGGAGCTCAATATGTATACCCTTGAGCAAAGGAGGAGAGAGGTGATATGATCGAGACATTTAAACACCTTAAGGGCATAAACAAGGTGAAAGAGTCTAACATGTTTAAATATAAGAAAAATAGCAGGACAAGAGGACACAGCATGAGATTAGAGGGAGGCCGATTAAGGGGAATGTGAGGAAATTCTTTTTCACAGAAAGGGTGGTAGATGCATGGAATGGCTTACCACAAGAAGTGGTGGCTATGAATACAGTGCAGAGCTTCAAACAGGCATGGGATAGGCACAAGGGAGCAATACAAATGACTATGAATAGATAGGTCACTGACAGAGCAAAGGCCGATGGCACATTTATAAGGTAGAAAAAGAAATGGGCAGACTGGATGGGCCTTGCGGTCCTTATCTGCCATCAACTTCTATGTTTCTATGAATTGTGTGAGTAGGCATGTGACGCAGCTGACTGGGTTATGCTTGTTGATCTCTGGAAAGTGCCCATGGTGAGCAGGCACATGACAGCTATCACCTTTGTCTCCACTGACAGAGCAAGGCTCCGTCATGTGGGTGCCTGCATCTCATCCTGCACTGCTCACAGAGCCACCTCAGGATCGCCAGGTTCAGGCGGTACGGCACACAATCTCTGTGTCACTGTAGTGCTCAAAGGTGGGGCAGGCTCAGTACCACCTTTGGGGCATACACCACGGCCCTTCCATGACAGCTCCCTTGCTGCCTGCCTTCACACCCCTCATTACTGCCTCCATCTGGAAGGTGGCACTGGCCACGTCTCTGGCTGGTGTTCCCCAGGCAGCTGTTATCCCATCCCCCCACTGTCCTTTGTGATGCTCCCCTGCACCAGGTACACCTCCAGCCTTTGGCTGTCCTGCCACTACCAATGCCCTCAGTCCACTGTGGCACTTCCCTGTTTCTCCTGCACAGTGGCACAGGCCCCCACTCCTGTCCTGTTCCTGTTTGTTCCTAGGTGTGCTCTGTCCTGCTCCTGCCCAGTCCCACTCACTGCTACCCTCTTTCCTGTTGCTGTCACCTTGTTCCCACCTCTAGCTTCCCTGTAGCATTCTTGCACCTCTCTTGTTCCTTTTATCTTGGATCATTTCCGCTATTGTGCAACTTCCACTTGCTCCCCTATTGTGCATGGCACATGCTGTTGAATGTCTTTACACCATTTATTCATGGTTCCTCTCTCTACGGTTGCGCATGCATTCATTTGCCACTGCGATCTTGCGCGTATTGTGACTTGTGTGTTGCAGTTGCCTCCCGCTGAATATCGCAGAATGGTGCATTTCATACTTGCGCTTGGAAACATTCTCTATTGTGCATGGTGCAACCCTTTGAATATCTGGCTATACTGTTTATAGTGTAATATTGTTGTTTCACACACACATGTTGTAATTGGTTCTGCACCAGTCTTTTGTGGGCAGATTTTACATTTTACATTAATGAGAGGGCATTTACCATCTGAGTGCTATATGTAGGACGCTATGACAGCACTCCTACATCTTTGAAAAGCTTCAGAACAATGCAAAATGTCAACCATGTGATTTGTTGAGGGGTGCTATTTTGTAGCCACTTCGTGTAGTCTGCTTTACTTAAGTAAAGCATTATCGTTCTAATACATGGACTTTTGCATTTTTAGTTAGCCAAGCCCTCCATTTGTACCTGCATTCCTGCTGTTCTTGACTCTGACTTCTGTCAAGTGTTTTGAGCCATCACGTCCTCCTGCATTTGAAGGGGGACACTTTAACACTGAGAAAAGAAGATAGTTTACTCAGAGGGTGATGTACTTTTGGAACAAACTATTAGAAACAGTAGTGACAAGTGAGAGTTTAAACATCTATAGGTTAGACAGATATTTACTGAAGAAAGGGACACATTATTATCACCATTGAAGTAAAGGCTGACAGGCTAGAAGGGCATATGCTTCCTCTTGTCTGTAAATCCTATGTACCTTAATATTCCTGTTTGCCTTCCAAAGTGCTCAAGATCACTGAGTCATTGACTTGAGTCTATCACTAATGATGACCCCGAGATACCTTTCTGCAGTGGTCAGACTGATTTTTCACCCATATTCCACTTGCAGGATACCCTTGCTTATATGCATAACTTGCATTTCTTCACATTAAACAGTTACCATACCTTAATCCATCCCTCCAAATTTTCTAGGTCCATCTTTATGTCCCTGACCCCACTTTTCAATCTATTCTGCAACAAAGTTTAGTGTCATCTGCAAGAGGCAATTCCCCTTGATCCCTACTCCTATGTTGCATGTGAACACATTGCACAATACTGATTTCCAGCACCAAACACTGTGTTACCCCTTGTGACCACCCTGACATCTGAATATTTTCTATTTACAATCCTCCTTTGTGTCCTTCCTACAAGACAATGTGCTACCCATCTTGTTTGTTTTGCCTCAACCCTATACCCCCATCTTCTTGATAAGCTATCAGTGGGGTACAAAGCTGAAGGCCATGCTGAAATCTACAGCACATCCACTGGTTGGCCCTGTCAATGGTCATTGTTAAAATTTCAAACAACTCAAACAGGGTAGTTTGGTCTGACCTTCCCTCGTGAAGGTGTTCTGCTTGTAGTCCACTGGCTTCAAGAAATTCAACAAGATGATAATTGATTATAGTTTACAGGAATTTTCCCATGATAGAGATCAAATTAACCAACCTATAGTTATGTAGGCCTCCTTCTCCTACTCTTATGCATGAGAACCACATCTTCTTTCCTTCAATTTGAGGGACAATCCCAATCATTAGAAAGTGTGTAAACAAGACCATCAGAACATGGCAGTAGGGCTCAATGCCAAAAGTGCAAAATCATGCACCTAGAGCATAGGAAAGAAGGAACTGAGTATCGGATTGGGGGAGGTACTGTCAGTCACTGAGCAGGAATGGGACCATGTGGTTATCAAATCTGATAACTCCAAAGTGGCAGGGCTGTGTGACAAAGCAGTAGCTAGGGCCAGTGCAATGCTGAGAAGCATTTGGAGAGGTATGTCCAGCCATAAAGGGAGGTTCTGTTGCCACTGTATCATTCACTGGTGAGACCCCCTTAGAGTACTGTATCCATTTCTGGAGGCCACACCTCAGAAAGGGCATAGACAGGGTGGAGGCAGTCCAGAGGAGTGCAAGTAAAATGGTGAAGGGGTTACACAAAAATCCTTATGAGGAGAGACTGAAAGATGTCAACCTGTACACACTGGAGGCCAGGAGAGCAAGGGGACATGATAGAAACCTACAAGTACCTCATGGGGTTGAACAAGGTACAAGATGAAAGTTTCTTTAAAATGAGCAAGAGCACCAGGACCAGGATCAGGGGGCAAGGGATGAAACTGGAGGTGGCAGTTTAAGAGGGGTGTGAAGGAGTATTACTTCACTGAGAGTGGTAGACACCTGGAATAGACTGGCAGTGGAAGTGCTGGAGTTACAAACAGTGGGAGACTTCAATCATGTTTGGGATCAACATAGGGGAATATTACTAAACTGGCAGGAAGGAGGGAGGGAGGGTTGTTAAAGACCAGTTAGGCTCTGCAGAAACAGACTAAGCAGGGACCATCTGGGCAGACACTTCAAAGAAGCTAGACATTCATCCACAGCTGCCCTGCAATTTATTGCCATAGAAAAGTTGAATTGGATTGTAGAGGAGGCAGCTTGAAAAATAAACCACTAAATAGGAAAGCATATTGGATCGTGACATTGAAAACTATGCACCCTTCAGAATTAAATGATAATATTCTTTGCATTCCCATAATTGTTATGTTGTTTTAGTGATATGTATATATTCACTGGCTTCCTGTATGATCCACACTGTTATCTCACTTTATTTTACACTGTTTGTGCCAATTTCTGGCCCAGGCCCACATGAAAAAGGATTTCGATCAGTGCCCCAACCAGGTTACCAAATGAATAAATAAATAAATAATGTTTACTCAATAGTGGTTATAAACCACTGTCAGTGAGTGGGGGAGTTGGAGGGGACCCCAAAACCTGGACCTCAGAATTCTAGTGGAAGATTTATTATAGTGGGAGATGGCAGCTAGCTCTTATATACTACCGTGGCTCGCTTTCTTTCTTTCTTTCTTTCTTTCTTCCTCCCTATCTACCCAGGTTATGACAGCTGCTTGATAATGCATTTAACTTTAGAATGGCCCTCCCATTTGAGAAGAGATTGACTTGTTGACCTGAGACTTTTGAAATGTGTACACTTTTTATTATTGTTATAATTTTATTGAAGCCCTTCTTTCTAGTTGTACCAGTGATGTTTTTCTCCTGTGATTACATTATGATTAAGTTTGCTGCTACAGGTACTACATTTATTTTTGTTGCAATGTAATGATTTAACTTACTATATTCACATTTTAATTGTATGTTCTTACATTACCGAAATAGCCCCCTCCCCAACACACACATATCACTGGTGTTTGTTTACCCTCACACCATATCACTGATACTGTGTCCTGAACACATAAGATTTTCTTTTTCTGTAAATGAGCCAGCACAAGCTGACTGACTCATTTTAGTGTAGTGTCCAACATATAAGGAGTGGGGCTTGTCCAGCACTCTATCCCTGAGGCAGTTCCAGTTGATTGAAGTGCCAGGACATCTGCACTGCTGTCCCCACCTTAATTGCACAGTTCTTGGCCATTTGTGTGATTTATTTTCCAATTGTTTAACCAGGAGTGGCACACTAAGCTGAAAGTTTGTTTACAGGTGCACCATGGAGCACAGGAAGTTAAGTGACTTGCTCAGGGTCACACAGTATGCAGGTGGGGACTGTGGGATTCAAACCCAGATCTCCAGATTTGTAGCGCAGATCCTTAAACCACTGTGCTATACTGCACTAGCAATACATGTTTAACAGTTCTGTAAACCTTATGGACTACCTGTTATGCTTTAGTTGCATCTGCGGGCTTATTTACTGTCTGAGTACAGCTATATCTTGGCTCTGGTAAGAGACTATGGGGTCTATCAAGACAATGGACCCAATTCCAAGATGAGTTATGCATGTCAAAGGTGACTTGTGCCAAACCCAATGGTGTAAGTCGTACCTTACAACATGTGTTACGTTGCCGCTATTCCAAAAGGTGGCCTGGACATGGTGCAGGCTGCCTGTGCCAAAGGCTAGCTATGCCACTCTCACGCCTGAAACTCCTGCAACATGGCACAAGGGCTTCCGCAGCTCTATAGCCCTATTCCAGGTCCATGGCCGACGGAATGGCATATTGCAATTCCAGGAGGGACCCTGGCAGACAATGGCGTAAGTGTTCCTGTAAAAGCAAACCTACTCTGATTGGCCAGGAGTTTTCCCTGCTATAGACACCTGGCACTTTGTTAGATTTTCGATAGAACTAAGCACATTTCAACTGTGTTATTAGGAGTTTTTCAACTGTATTAGCTGGATTGTAATTTCTACTACTGTTTTAAAGTGCTTACACCTCTTCTGTCTGACTGCTCTTCCTGCAGCGCCCCCACCATCCAAGCACTCTGCCTTGGTGCCGACAAGTCTAACTACCTTTTGTCTTACTAAACTTCTCAAATCTAACCCCCTTTACCTCTATGCTATTTAAGACCTGCTCTGTCTTCTCTCTAGCTGCTTGCCCTGAACAGGGCTGCTTCAGCTCACCAGGGTCGGCCGGCACCCAGCCAGCCACCCACCAAGACCAGGACACCCACCTGCAGCTCCTTGAAGGTACAGGACAACGCAGCCAATCGGAACATGGGTGCTTCCAGCAAACCCACTCTGATTGACCAGGAGTTTCCTGCTATAGACACCTGACACTTTGTTAGATTTTCGATAGAACCAAGCACATTTCAACTGTGTTATTAGGAGTTTTTCAACTGTATTTGCTGGATTGTAATTTCTACTTGTTTTAAAGTGCTTACACCTCTTCTGTCAGACTGCTCTTCCTGCAGCGCCCCCCATCCAAGCACTCTGCCTTGGTGCCGATAAGTCTAACTATCTTTTTTTTTTTTGGCTAGTTTTCCATTAGCAGGTTATACAGACCTACCACTAGAGGGATTCTTGGTCTTCTACATAAATCACTGTATTCATTTGTGGGCAATATGGCCTGCAATATCATTCTACTTCTTTCCGGTGCTGCTACAAGGGGACTTGAGTCTGAAGGGTGGATGGCCACTAACTAAGCTGCTCCTGCTCTCCTTGTTCCCCTTTCTGCTGTATTTTCTCATCTAGGTTTTAAGTGAGTACCTAGGTGGGAAAATTACTTGCCTAGAAAATATTGCACTAATACAAATCACAAGACCACTCAATCTGGGACCATGGCTCTCCTTATTGTGTTTTTATTGCTCCTAAGGTGCAGAGTTTTCAGCAATACAGTGCAATTCGAAGTACCTCAATGCAATTCAGTTCTCCAATGTACCTTATCAATACCTAATGTTATACCAGTCTACCATAAAGACACTATGTCATTCTCCTCTCCCTTTAGCCTATTCCTCCCGGTTAGCCTACACCCCTTGCTACTGTCCTCACCTATGTCTACCAACACTTGCACTGATCACGATCAACTGTCATTACAGTGGTGTCACTTCTTGCACAGCACGATATGGGTTGCTGTGAAGAAATAAAAGCAGTTTCCATTTTATAAGCTCCTTAAAGAAAGTTATACTTCTGCTTCTTCTCTGCTCAAGAAATGTGGAGCTCAACCCTGCCCCCACAACTTACCTCGCCTATCGATTTTGTTGAGGCCACAGTTCTCAAAATGGTGATGGTCAACATTTTAAGCCTGCCTAAAAACTTGTACAGCTGCAAGCCTGGGCTGCACACGTTAACCCAGACCTTATCATAATTACTGAGTCGTGGTTAAAAAGACGAATACTGACCAACAAATATCACTTCAGGGCTACAATTTATTTAGAGCAGATAGAGAGTCTAGAGGTGGGGTATGGTTATCTACACCAAATCTAAGTACTTGGTCACCAATATTAGTTGCAAATCTCAGCCAAGGAATTTTAGTTAGTTTGCTTGAGCCTTCATCTCCCTCCTCGGAATGTATCACTATCCTAGGTGGCTATAGACCCCGCCTGGTGGTGATGAAGTCCTTAATCTTTTGAAATCCATGTCTGTAGATGCAAAACTGAAACAATATTTCTAGGAGATCTAAATATGGATGGGCTGTCACCTAAATCATACGACCTCAAATCCCTTTGTGACGAGCTAGGTCTTGGGCAATTAGTAAGTGAACCTACTAGGAACAACACTCTAAATACTGCTAACAGTTCCATTCTAGATGTGGTACTAACCACCCATCCACACAAAATATCTCATTTGGCAGTGTTTCACAATGACATGAGCGATCGTGGAATTGTTGCTTGCATAAGATCTCAAATTAAGGCCCAGCAGCAACCCATCTTTATAACAAAAGATCCTTTCGCAAATTCAGTGCAGTAAGCTTCCTATCTGACCTGAGCATGATCAGATGGCAAGATCTTTACTAGCCAAAGATGTCAACAAGGCAGCTTGCATCCTTAATGACAAACTCACTACAATAATAAATAAGCATGCCCCTTTCATCAAAGTAAGGGTACAGAACAATTCCAACCCCTGGTTCACCTCAGATCTCAAGGCAGCCCTTATAGCTCGAGATAAGCTCTGGCTAAAGCTAGACATTCAAAGAATCTTTGGATTGGCAGGCCTTTAGAACTACCAGGAATAACTGTGTGAAAAACTTTGCTCTGCTAAAGCTAACTATTATATTTCTACTCTGAACATGCTAAAGGTAACCCTCATAAAATATGGAAGACTATCAAAGCTATAGAAGGATGGCCTATGTCCCCCTCTGTCCCAGCAAAGATAGTTGCAAGTGGCAAGATTGCAGAAAACAAGTCCTAATCCTGGAGGAACTTAACTCCCACTTTGCCACAGCTGGATTAGTTTTGAGTCGTCATCTTATGCTGGTGCTGCGGTGAGCCAGCATACCCCTCCCACCACATCTAATCCTGCACCCAGCCCCTTCCAACTGCACGAGATAACTTTTAAAGAAGTAGAAGATTCTCTTCTTAACTTAGACACCAAAAAAGTGCAGGGGACGATGGCTTTGGAACCCTTTTTCCTAAGGTCAGGCTACGCCCATCTCACTGCCCCAATCTCCACATCTTCAATCTTTCCATTACATCTGCTACTGTGCTGTCCTGCTGGAAATCAGCACATATCCTCCTCTATTTAAATCTGGTGACCCATGCGATGTAAACAACTATAGGCCTATCTCCATATTGCCTGTCCTTTCTAAAGTTCTCAAAAACTGATCCATATTCAGTTAAAATCTCACTTGAAACCTTCTCTCTCATTAACCCAGCTCAATCTAGCTTCTGGGCTAATCATAGCACAATCACTGCACTAGCAAAAGTAACCAATGATTGGATCTCTGCTATAGATACTAAGAAGGTAACTGGTGCAGTCTTTTGGACCTCAGCAAAGCTTTTGATACTGTTGATCACAAGCTATTAGTCAATTGCCTTGCAAAGTTGGTGCCACATACCATACCACCCAGTGGTTCTCTGGCTACCTAACTGGAAGATTCCAAAGTAAAGGTGGAAGGCTTTTTTTCTGCTGTCTTGCCAGTTGCAAGAGAGTCCCCAAGGATCCATCTTAGGCCCTTTCTTGTTTCTCTCTACATTAATGACTTAGATGCTAACATATCTACGTCCAATCTGCACATTTTTGCAGATGATACTGTGTTGTATACTTCTGGCTCATCGTTATCTGAAGTCAAGGGAGTGCTTCAGCGACTTCTGCACAACTTGAGCATAATCTAATAAAGGCAAAGTTTCTGCTCAATGCTAAGAAGACTAAAGTGATGATATTCTCCTCAGTGCTGTCACAGGTCCCCAATACCCTTGCCCAAGACTTCATTGTCACCACGCTAAATGAGCCTTTGGAAGTTGTAACCAAATTTAAATATCTAGGTATCTGGATCGACAATAAATTATCTTTCAGTGACCACGTCAAAGATGTGTCTAGAAGGTTAAAAGCAAGGTTAGGTTTCTTCTACAGAAATAGGCCCCTTTTCCCCTTGAAACTTGAAACAAGCTTGTACAGGCCACTTTTCTCCCCTACTCAACTATGGCGATGTAATCTATTCCTCCACCACTCTTGCAAATCTAAATAAACTGGACATCTTTTATCACCGCATGCGTACGGTTCATTACCAACTCCTTACCGCTCGCACCACTGTGACTTATATGCAGCTGTTGGTTGGACATCCCTTACTACTAGACGCCTGCTCCATGCTGGGCTATGGACTCTTAAACTGCTCCTGCAGAAATTGCCAAGCTATCTCTCTTCCTTATTAGTATCTCACATAGTGCATACTCGTCAAGAAAATCTGACTTCATTATGCTTGACATACCAAGGATGCGGACTTCCTTTGTAAACGTAGCATTGCATATGCCCTTCCCTCCACTTGGAACCAATTACAAACTGTACTGAAACTAACTAGCACAGTTTCAATAAACTTCTACAAATCGCTAAGTTCAGCCAAAATAAAAGACACCTGTAGCTGTCATTAAGTCTCTTTCTTCCCCATGTGTGCCATATTTATCCACTGGTAAAGTATAATTGATTTGTCATATTAACTGCTTTCCCTTCCCTTCTACTCCTGGCTTTATCTTTGCTTACACTCCACTGCTACTCTATCAAATCACTCCCTCCTCCCTTATCAGTTGTAGACTATTGTTTGTTCTAGCTGCCAAAATACTGTATATGTATTGCACACACCAGTCATCATGTTTCATTTATCAGCATGCAACCCGTAAGTCGCTTCCTGTCTCCTATCAATGTTTACCACCTGCTGTCACCCTATGTGGTACCCTTGTATGTATATCCAGCCTGTATCATGTAACGCATTTCATGTATATACTGTTATTACCTATCTGTGTTTGTACTTTAAGTGTTTATGTCACAGGACCTCCTTGTGAATGAGCTTGCTCAATGGAGTTTTCCTGCAATAAACTTGAAACTTGAACTTGAAAAAGGAACACTCACATTACAAAAGTGCCTTCTGTAAGGACTTATTAATAAAAGCTGCTGGTGACTCAAAGAATTCTGGTCTGTTATTAAAACTGTCCTTGAAGCAAACCACTCAACACTACTAATGATATGCTACTAAATGGTGTACATTGTAATAACCTAGCGACCATCTCCAACTCCTTCAATGGCCACTTCTCAGACCTGTCAAGCTGCTCTGCTTCCTTCCCTCTGACTACCCCACTGTCCCCTGTGGATTCTGGAATCCCTGCTCTCCCATCCATCTTTCTGGTTTTGATCCATCTCTAGAGCTGAAGTCCTAAAGCTGCTACTCACCATCTCTGACACCACCTGCTCTGGTGCTGATGGCTTGGAGCCCAGGCTTCTGAAGTCTGCTGCCCCTTTCATAGCCTTCACCTTAACTAAAATCTTTACCCAGTCACTCTGCCACAGTGCTGTTCCTGGCATCTGGAAGCTAGCGAGAATTACTCCTATCCTTAAAAAGGTGATCCCAAGGGCATGTCTAACTATAGACCCATAGCCATTCTATCTGTGCTAAGTAAAATCCTGGAAAATTTGTTGCAACCCATACCATAGCATATCTGCAGAAAAATAAACTCTCTCTGGTTCCCAGCATGGCTTCTGTAAAGGCCACAGTACTTCCACTGCCCCTAAAACTAACAAATGACATTTATGCTGCTATGTATTCAGGTCTACTATCTTTATTGATCATACTAAGGCTTTTGACCTGGTTAACCATACCCTTCTCCTTACAAACTTTGCTCCTTTGGTTTCTCTGCCGAGACGGTGGCACGGTTCAACAGTTATCTAACAAACAGGAAACAAGTAGCTTTCAGTTCAGCTATGTCCGATCTTTCATCCATACATATTGGCTTTCCTCAGGGATCCATGCTTGGCCCTTTGTTCTTCACTATTTTATAAATGACCTCCCATCACTTGCACCTACCTGCTCTTCACTGCTCTATGTGGATGATCTTGTCATCTACTACAGTGTTAGAAATGTCTCAGAAATAAACAACCCTAGCCTCAGACTTCCTTAGCATACAAACCTAGCTAAATGAAAATAACCTAGTTCTTAACGTAAGCAAAACACATTATATGCTCTTTGGCTTTCTGCTAGACTTAAAGAGAACAGTAACTCCTCTTATAATATCCTGTGCTGATGGCCTGTTAGCTAACATCAGCTCCTTCAAATACCTACCTGGGCATTCTTCTCAATGAATCCTGGAGTTTGATGTTCACATTACCACTACATGTAAATCAGTTAATGCAAAATTGGTGGTGCCTACCAGACTAGCTATGCCCTCACCCCATCAGCCAGGCTTGCTGTGGCTCAAGGCTCCTGCTCCCAGCCCTGGCCTATTACCCGTCACCTACCTAGATGCTACCAAGACCTCCCTACATAAGTGGGACACTACATGCAATAACATTTGCCACAACGCCTGTCTCACCATGGTACAAACACCACTGTCAGCTCTATGCTGACCTAAAATGGCTCAGCCCTGTTGTCACGACTCGGTCCTACAGCCTCTTTATTGATAGTATAACAAGATCAGGCCTCCTCAATCCTTTCCTCCTTTCTTTATTCCCAAACCCCTCCTAATGGCTCCAATTGAATAACCAAGCCCCTCTCTATATCCCCAGACATAAAACCTCTATGGTGAATGAGCTTTTTCTAAGGCTGCCTATGTATATTCTATCCCCCAAGCTATATGCTTAGCACCTACCCATGCTGGTTTCAAGAAACTCCACCACAAACATCTACATGCATCAAATCCCTGCACATGCTTCCATCCACCTTAAGTCCTTCCATCTCTTTTCCTTGCTTTATCATACTCTACTTCAACTCCTCCTCACCTGCTTTCATCTTCCTCTCCTCATCTGTACCCTTCCTCCTTCTCCCCTCCTTCTCCCTTCCTCTTTCTCTCCTCTTTTCTAGTTGTTTAGGCCTCATAACGGCACTTACTGTATACTGTACACCAACCAACTAGGCCAATTCTGTACTTTCTGCACTTGTTTGTTTTGAATATCTCCTCACTGTGTTGTTTATTTTTGACCTTGTCCAACTATGTACTTCACTGATTCGCTAAGTTGATTGTATTTCTGACGCCTTCATGTTGCATGACCTATGTTATGTGCTGCGTCACATTGTTGTTGCCTCAATGTATTTGACTTGTATCCCCTGGGTCATGCCTGAAAATAGGCATCCATATGCCTAGTGCACTCACCCAGTTACCAAAAGCAAATAAATAAAGTACAGTTAGACCAGCTAATAGCTGGTCTAACCATACCCTACATCCACCAGGGTTGCACTTCTGTGCCTGGTGCCCCTACAGCCAACCCCCAATGGACCCACATGGATCCCCACCCCACCGTGGCAGGGCTGTCTTCTGTGGGAAGATGGCATCTCCATGCCCCCCCATCCCCGAGCTGTGTTCCACAGAGCAGTACACATCCCCACCTGCCATGCACCCCTGGGTTGTCCAGTGGCATCCCCACCCACTCCCCAGCCCTGTGGGATATTGCTGTGGTGTCCTGGTTCAGGGCTGCGGGGGCTGTGCTACGCGTGGCTTGTGCCCTGTAGATGGGCATCACTGCGCTTGCAGCATCCAGGTCAGGTGGGCCCTTCCTGTGACACAACCTTGAGCTGCTGCAAGCTGTAGACCCTGCCTGTTGTGGAATCTTGCACAGGGTCCCTGGCATAGGCATATGTCACAACTCACATCCGCCCATGAGTTGCGCCCATACGCACTGGAATCGAGCCCAATATGTCTAAGAGTTCTTTATGAGCCTTTTATTACACTTTTTTTTTTTACAACTACATATGATAATTACTCATCTCAGTCTACAAGTAGCACAATTTATACCCCAGGAAACTTCAGTAATCCATGACTACAGCCAGCCTCACAAGCACTGTAACCAGCAAGAAGAAAGGCCTGTGAACATTTTTACTAACTTTTCCTTTATAAGAGATGACAGTAATTATTTCTTTATTCTTTTATCTAGTCTCTTGAACATTCTGAATATCTTATATCATGACTTGCAACAAACAGTCATTCTGGACTACAAGAAAGGTTATTCAGAAATTGAAGCTACAGAGTTTTAAAATGATCTCAGAGGAACATTTTTGTTTATTTTTTCTTCATAATGTATTGTCTTTCTAATACTTTAACCTTTAGTAACTGACTAGACTGTATTTGATCTGTCAGTTTTAGATAGATTGAATTTAAGTACTTTACGTTTGATTAGACTAAGCCAACCTTTAGCGGAGGGCTCACTTATGTATTCATTTTTATTCTGATACTGCTATTAGCAAAATGTTGGAAACTAGGAGTGCCAAAAAAAACACAAAGAATTTTACTGGGAAGGATTGTCCTAATACTGCCTCACTAAATACATACAGTAGGTGACCATGCAACTTAACAATCAAAGAGTAATTACTGTGCAAGTTTTCAGGAAAACTCTCTGCATAAAGCTTCCACCCCAATGAATTAAAAGCATGAGGGAAAAGAACAGAGGGCTACTACTTCTGTCTCCAATGATTTAATTTTTTGGGAATCTAATGACTCAGTAAACTTTATAATATAGATTATCAAAGATATGGAGAATGACAGGAAGAGCAGTGAGCAGTTATCATATCAAGTAAGGTATGAAAAGATATAAATGCACCTGCTGATCAGGTGGAGGAGTTACAATATATCAAGCATTCATGAAAACCAAAAAGACACAAATAAAACAAACTCTAATAATAGGACTGGGAAAACAAGTAAAAGAATAACAAGGAAAGAACAAAAAAAAACCTCAGAGCAATAATATTACAACATTTACAGAGGTCAAAGACATACTGTAAATATCAAATACTGCAACACCCCTCCCCACATACATACACACAACCCTCCACAAAGTGTCTCATGTAAATTTTATAACTATAGCTCCACAAGAGGTCATAGGGTACAGATTTAGGAAAATAGCTATGGCAATTACTCCTTCTCCCAAAATGCCACAAACAAGGAGATTACTGGATTGCTTTTATTTAGCCTAATTTGCCTTTAAGTTTTGAAATTAAGGGGTTTCCTTACTACAGGACATTTTTTCTCCCGCTACAAAACAAATAGAACCCAATGGTCCCATTCAGCAAAGGATTTGGATATTGACTCCCATCAAAATAAAGTGCCTTCTAGGGACTCCAATAAGGAAATGCAGGGGAAACTATAGATGCCTTTGTTCAGAGTCACTATACCATGATACTGTCAAAGAAAATGGTCAAGGCACTAACATGTCCACAAATGACCAAAATTCTAATAATGGAGTACTTACATATATTTAGAGAAGAATTAGGAACTCTAAAGAAAGAAGATCCACAAAGTAGAGCACTGTCAGAATTACTCGAAATGAAGCAGATGAAGAAGCAGTAATCTAAAAGAATGCATTCAAGTAACGACAAAACAACACCAACTTCTGATAGTTAAAGCATTAAAAGCACATTACAGAAACCCATGAAAGAGCAGGAGTACAGGGGAAAAGAAAAGTTAGTCAAAGACATGGTTTGATAACTAAAACACAAAAGAATGGTTCAGTAAAAACTTTGCAAAATGAAATAGAAGTATTGAATGGTAGTAGCTCAGGGAAAGAAAGTAGTGTGTAAAATGACCAAGAACAGACCCGATTTCAAGAGGAGCAAGGAAAACAAAACAAAAAAAGCATTATAGCATCATAGAGTTCAGCAAATATGAAGAAAAAATCAGATACAAGTACTAGTGTTAATCAGTTATGTAATAAAAACAAAAGAAATCCTGAAGATAAATCCAGTCATTATCCTTTATTAGGGCAGGGATGGGTCTTGGAACTAAAGGAAGTTTATCATAAATATTTCAAAACTGTATTCTTTAACAGATCTCATGATACAGTTGGGTGAATCAGAGTTTGGTATAGATCTTAAGAAATCTTTTCTTATTCAAACCTCTGAGATATAAAATATAATCAGTCTAAGGTAATTTTATTTCAGACATGTAAGACTTTCTCTTCCTTCTAGAAAATCTATTGTTAGCCAATCTGCTGATTCTTACCACCTTCTTAAACGTTGGTCCTCTCTGCCTCTTGCTATTAGTTCTGCTTCTTCTCCTTCCTCCTTAAAGTCTCTTCTCCATGACTTGCTCTCCTTCCTGCAACTGCCAATGACCCTCTCCCTTCTTCACCTTCATTACTTGCTACTGGTTGTTCTGTTCTACCCCTCTTCTCTAGTTCTGACTTGTACACACTGTTTCCTTTTTTTTCCTTCCTACATATATAGTTTTTAAATATTTTACTGATTGTATTTCATTACAAAATGCCTCTAATATTTATGATTCTGCTTGTAATTTTATATCATTGTATTTGCCTTGTTGTATTTTTCTAATTATATTGTTTAGCTATCTCCTTCCTCCTCCACCAGGATGGTACCTGGTCAGAAGAGCGCTACATTAATAGTGCCAAGTCATGGGAGCTTAGTCCATATGGCTACCAGGGACAGTGAGTAGGGATTTACAGCACTAGCCATATGTGCTCCACTGGTTGCTGTCCATGGCACTGGTATATGGACAAGGCCAGCAGAATCCAGGACCCTGGCTGAGCTGCTCCTGTGGTGTGAAGGGCTGGGGCACAACACAGCTTGATTAACAGCAGTAGAAACCAGGGTTCTAATCCTGGTCTCTAAAATTTTAGCAGATTGGGACTTTATTTTACATGGGGCTATAGAAACAGTATTCCATGGTCCCATGAATTTTAACTTCTCCTGGAATCCACTCCCCTCAGAGTGAGATTCTTATAGATGCTGGGTGAGAGGGACAAAGCCCTCCACAAGAGAAAAAATGGGGCTGTTTTATTGTGCACTCCGAGCCAATTCTATTCTTGTTGGCACTTTGGACTCAGTGCCCCCCAGGACACATCTGGAGATGAGCTGTCTAAGCTGGTTAAACACTGAAATAAATAAATAGATAAATAAATACAACTGTTACATAAGAGCAGGACTAAGAAAATAATTAGAAAAATATTGGCACAAATGTAAATGTCCCCATACCTCTGCTCCAGCATCCATGGCAAATTTGGATAACCCATCCAGGGACCACCACTCAGGACATAGGAAAGCATGTTATTTATTGGTAACTGGGTAAAGCCCATTAGAAACAAGTGCCTATTTTCAGGGGTAACCCAGGAGCACTGGGGTGATTAAATAACGTGCTCAGACTCACATAGTATGCAAGTGGAGATTGTAGGAATCAAACCCAGATGTGTTGGATGCACCAAACTTATTCACAGCTTGTTACTCTAACCTCTAGGCTATATTGCCAGTCTCATTAAAACTTGTAAATCAAAAGACTCAGTTATTTTAACTCTGTATGGTTTTAAACATCAGATAATGAATCTTGGACATCTGAGTACAGCAACATTTTAGTCAAACTGCAAGAAATTCCTGACCTACAAGGCACTGAAGCAAACATTGTGGACATCAAAGAGGCTCATGGGAATACATGGTTATGGACAGGTGGATATCTTGCATAGAAATGTAAAGACTGGCAGAACAGATGATTTCAAAACTAGACTGTGTTTTTTTCCATAGTAACTTTTAATAGGTTTTACAGAGAAAAGTACAACAATGAAGCAGCAAATGAAAAATCACAAGAGTAGTTACACAATGAATTATGCAGGTTCAATAAACATAGCAATAACTTACTTACTAAATATGTTTTCCTAAAATCAGAACATGATGTGGAACTTTTGTAAAAGAGCTTGCGCTCAAAGGTCTTTTCTGAATCACTAAATAAATAATACATTTCTAATGGGAGTAGAAAAGGAGAAAAGGGGGAATTATAAAATTGACCTCAATTATGACTGATTAATGAGAGCTAGTAAATACAACTGTTACAGTTGTTACAGTTACAGTTAGTCAACTCATTGCAATTGTTAGGAATATTGGGCCTTCTATGCACAATGCCAACATGCCCTTGTAAACAGGGTACATTGGCATGAAGGCTATGGAGTGATGGCCATGTGACATTAATGACATGGGTGCTCAAGGGTTACGTGCCTGATCACCTGGCCACATGGACAGCAATGTGCTGAGGTGAGTGGAGGCATTCCAGGGGCATGCCAGCACTACACGATATGCACAAGCCCACCTAGTGCTGGCCGCATAGGTGTGGAGTGCAACGCAGGTTGTGGCAGTGGGACCCTGACATAACTCATAATGCACCCCCATGGACAGAGGCCTCTGGTCACTGGGGGACCAGAACAGAGTTCTCCATGCTGCCCTGACCGTGGGCAGCTGTAGATGGCAGAAGCAGCTGAAAGGGTGAGTGCCCATCACTGGATGGGAGCAACGGCACTGGGACAGGATGGTGCCACGTGGGTCCAGTTGCCTGCAAGCAGCATGCACAGCTCTAGGCCTGTGCCTTCCTATGTGAGGGATCCACTGGAGGGCCCAGGGGTCATCCTACTGGATTCCATCCTGGAACAATGACTCCTCATCTGGCTGCCCTGTGGAGTCCTGCAACCCAGGAAGGGTGGAGCCGTGGAAAGGTGGTTGGTGTTTGTGCATGCCAGTATGGGTGCACCTCTCCACAGGTGTGCAGTTGTGTAGGTGAGGTACTTGATTTCTTTGCATACCTATACCTGATTAATGCATAGTGCCCCTTGTTTCTAATTTGCAGAAAGGGCCCCATATTCCCACAAATTTTTCAGACTTCCTGAGTATATAATGATTGTTTTGTTTCATTGTTTGCTATAAAGTTCATCATGTTATACCATTCACTTTTACTGGGGATCAAACAAAAATAGATTGCTTGGGCAACTCAGGACTTAACGTCATAGATTTTTCATCAAATAGCAATACATGCTTTATACAAAGAAAAGCAAGGGTGAATGTTCACCCACAGTGACTTTATTAAATAGACTTGCCATTTTAAATAATAAAGTATCAGGATGAGTCCAAGTGACACTGACTAGTGAAGCTACTAATTGCATATTAGGCTCTTTGGAAAAACTCTTTGTTTACTTAGGAGGCAGTATAGCATAGTGGTTTACAGCAATGAGTTGCAAGCCAGGAGAAATGGGTTAGAATCCCACAGTCATCACCTGCATACTGTGTGACCATGAGCAAGTCACTTAACTTCCTGTGCTTCCAGGACACACCTAGAAGCAAGCCTTGAGCTTAGTTTGTCTTTCCTGGTCAAAAACTGTAAAATCTTGCAATATCTCAGATATTTCAAACAAAATGAGACAATGAATTCTTATCATTCATAAATAAATTTGAGTCCATAGGTGTTCAAGAAAAATGTCTGTTTGCTCAGTGTTTATCCTTAATGGTTATCATAATTTCTCCCAATCTGCATGCAGTGATGCTAAAGGGCCCATCCCTTGGTGGGCTGCTTTTACAATAAGAATACATCCAAATGTATAAATAAAACAATTGCTAGATCAAGAGATATATGGTTACTGTACTTGTGATTATTCTTGAGAGGAAGTATTATTTTGTAATATCTATAATCAAGGAGGCAGTATAGCGCAGTGATCTAAGGCTCTGACCTGCAAATCTGGCGACATCCAGCAGACCAGACCTGGGTTTGAATCCCACAGCTTCCACTCTGCATACTGTGTGACCCTGAGCAAGTCACTTAACCTCCTTGTGCTCCCAGGTCGCTTCCTGTAAAAAGCTTTCAGCTTAGTGTGCTATACCTGGTTAAACAACTAAATAAAAAAAAAAACCCTTCTGGAATAAAATATGGTTAACCAGATGTTTTTATAACCTTCAAATCTGAATTACCACACTTCATGGAAAATACTCCAAAGAAAATGTTAATTATGGAGATTCATTATGGAAGAATGGGATTACTTAAGCAATAAACCATGATGAGATATGGTTTATGCTGAGGTTTACCCATGCCTAGTATGGTTTCATCATGAGGTCGCAGCCAAGTGACAACATCCACACTAGAAGTGGGTAAATCTCAGCATAACCCACACCCTGGAGTGGTTTACTGTGATTATACAATGTTCCCCTTTTTGGGGTGATAAAAAAATAAAGAGAAAGCATTTTCAGTTTTATTTTAAATTATTGTTATGGTATTTATTGCTCCATCACATAAAGTAGTTCTCTGTTGCTAGGGAGGTATGGCTGACATCACAGGTTGTGATGCTAGGAGATGGGTAGAATACTGTGTGAGGATTGCATTGTTTTTTATCAGCCCACCCCCTACACTAGTCACTTACTGAGGGTGCTGGCTGCAAGAGTGCTAAAATACTGATCCTGTGAGCATTACATTATTTTCTGTTTGAAGCTTTCAAAGTGACAGCACTCAGACACCAAAGGTTTCAAGCTCTGGGAGGGTCTTGCACTGTCACCCTTCAGCTAAACAGTTTTTAACAGTTTCAGGTCGCCTAACATTAGAAAAGTGTTTTTTTTAAACTAAGGCTAAAACATAGAGAACTATGAAAAATCTGATCTGTGATACTCGGCATGCGCCTATGCATGTTGATACGCATGCTCAGTATCACGGCTCAGCTTTTTGGCCATGGCTTCTGTATGTTTTAGGCCTCATTTTTAAAAACAAACACTGTTCTGACTTGAGCATTCTGAAACAGTTAAATAGATGATTAGTTGAAGGGCAGTGGTGCAAGCCAAGTACAACGCCATGGGGCTTCAGTGCTGTGGCGACCACATATTGTCACTCTGAAAGTTCAGAAATGGCTTCTATTCTTGTAGTTGTATTGATTTCTAAGTGATAAGGCTGATGAGGATGGCTAGATCTTTTCCTGTGAGTTAGACTTGATTTACTCAACGGGTAAAAGACCCAGCCAGCCAATCGCATTTTTAGTTTCAGAAGTCCCGCTTGTATAATTAATAATTTAGAAGACCAGAAATGATGTTCAATCCCTAAGTAACAATAATATAAGTATGATACGGTGTTCACAGGATAAAAACAATTCTGGATGGATGAATACTGTTTGAAATTTGTGATTAGTTAATTACATTTGATCATACTGAATGTTGGACTAAATGGTGACTCAGCAGAGGCACACATTAATTCTCTGGTACATTTTCCTAGGTAATTGACTATGCCATAGTTATTATAATAGATTCAGCAACATAAACAGAACTTTGTACTTTATCATGACCAGAGATTGATCATCTGCCGCTTTTAAAATAAAAATCAGAGTGAGCTAAATCATCTCATTAACAGAGACACACAGGCAATAAATAGTGTCAAAAAAGAAGAATTTACTTGCATGATATTTAAAAATGAAAGGTAACTATTAAGTAAATTTGAGTCAAGGTAGCATTTTGTTTGATACAATTTGCAGTGAAAGGACATTTATGCCTCATTTCTTACTTACAATAATTTAATAAATCCATGCTTTCCTTTTGTTATAAAGGTTCAAAGAATATAAGTAACATACGCTGATTATGAATTAGTTGTTTAAATCCTTTTTGCTTTTTCACAAAGTTACACCCACACCAACAAAACAAAATATATTTACTTGAATCAGGCAGGAAACCAATGCAAAGCATATTTAAAAAATGAAAGACATTGCTTCACCAAGGAAACTTTGTGGAACAAATTGCTGCTGGTAACTTTAGAGGGGATGTTAAGGCTTTCCAGAGACGAATAGCGCATTTAGTTATTTATTTTATTTTGGTGACTGGAAACCTACTGGAAACAAAGATCCCTTTTTCAGGGGTGATCTGGGAATAATTACATACAACCAAACTGCATACAGAGTACAACAATACAGAGTCATTAGAGCAATACAGAGTCATTGGGATAAAGACACAAGGAACACAGGTAACAAACTGCAGAACAGTTGTACAGGATTAATTGCTTACAAGTAATGGTCTCTGAAAACTGGCAACTATAATCAGAATATTACATTCATCTAAAGTCCTGGGTATATATTTCATCACAACCATTTTCATAGATATTTGAAGTCAAGACAATGACTGGATACAGATATCAAATGAAGAGTGTTTTACATTCTCAGTAAATAAAATAAAATTCCATTACTTGACTCTTCTATCAGTAAGGTGCCTAGTCTGGATGGAGTCCCAGTGGACCACTTCAAAGTCAGTATAGACTTCTGGATACTAATTCTCGTGTCTATTTTTAATGCAATATCACAAAGTAAAAGTCTCCCCATTCATGGTAGGAACTACATGTATTATCAATTCATTAAACAGCTAAATTTACAGTCCTAGCAGTGTACAGACCAATGAGCCTGTTAGACTCATCTTCCAAGTTATTTGCCTGGGTGTTGTATTCCAAATCAGTATAACATCTGGAACATTTAAATTATATTTCTGACTGGAAGGCAGGATTTGAAAACAGTGGCTCTACAATTAATTAATACTTTCTTATACATCAAGATCTTGAAAAATATGTTCTGTTATGCTCACAGACAGTTTGTTTGGCCTTTATCGATTTGACAAGTATATTTGACTCCTTGGATAGAAATTTACTGCAAACAACTCTTAGTTGATACAGGCACAGAAGAAAATATTGCAAGCCTTTCATGTAACCTATTTCAGGAAGACTTGTATAAGATCTGATATGACAGAGCTGGTGACCTACTGTAACTGAAAGAGTCAAAATAAACAAATGAGTCAAACAAGGTTGTGTTACAGCACCACTTTTTATGTAACAGTTACATAAATAACATCATGAATACACCAGATAACAAAGATAATGATTAGCCAAAACTAGACTCAGCCATGCCCAGTGTTTGCTTATGTGGACAAGCTGGTATTTTTATGTTTAACTAATAAGAGCCTACAGAGTCAGCTAGACTTGTCACAAAATGCAGCAATTTTGGTTTGCCAGTTAATCTTAATTAAACTAAGATAATGGTTGTATACAAAATAATACCACAAAAAGGGAATATGGTTCATAACAAAATAAAATTAGAATGGTAAATAATTATAGGTATTTAGGATTTGAATTAAAAAAAAAACTTGCATGGAGAGATTAAGTTACCACTGTACAGAAAAAAAGGCTAATGATCTCATACTCAGATTTACAGTACAGAGCTAACAGATTTTTGTGGTAACACTATTAAGGCAGCAATAAATGTAACAAATGGCAAGTACAAAGCCCTGTTGCTCTACTGTTCTGATATATGAGCATACAGAGTTACAGCCAAATTGGAATAAAAATTAAATATATTTTATAGAAGACTTTTATGCTTCCTTCAACAATGCCTGGCTACAGTGCAAGGGCTGAGCTGGGTCACCTGAGAGTCAAAGCTTTAGCAGCATGGTGACAGCTGAATTTTGGTTAGCACTGTAAGTTACCCGAGTGATTCTTTTGTTTACATGAATGTATAGTTACATTAGAAAAGAAAACATTCAATACACTTTGGATATACTTCTTTAAAAAAACACACATGTATGACTATAGGCATGGCTTCCTGTTATTTTGATATCAAAAGGTATTAACATATCTTGGGTATACAGTTCAATCATTAAACAGAGGACACTTGATGTAGATAATTTGAAACATCTCGTATTTCGGTACTGAATATATTTCATCCACTTTTAGCCAAACTAAAAGTTAATTTCTTCTTGAACATTGTCTTTAAATGCTTACAGACCTAGACACAAGAGCAATAATTACTGGATTCTGATTTGGGATATTCCTGGGAAAGTTCTTGATAATAGATAGAGGGAAAAAAATTGACACTTATTGTACATGCAACCATTACTACATATATATATATATATATATATATATATATATTTTACACATATTTTACTAATGTGTCCCCTTTATAGTAAGTTTAAAACTATTGTACATGGCTTGGTACCATTCTGAAAAAAAATGTTTATATCCAGCTGAGAGATAATTTATACATTATTTTACAGAATGCACTTGGACATTCTTTAAACACTTTCCTATTTTGGAAAGATGTATTAAAATACAGCATAGGTTTGCTAAATGGACTGTCAGCTTTAGTTACACGCTGGGAAGTAGGTAGCCAGGACAGAACCACATTTACTAGGGAATTTTCATGTTTCACCTGGGCTATCGCAGGTTTGCTAAAAATATTGCACATTTGCACTTCATTGACATAACACTCCCCAGTTGTATTACATTTCTTGTCTATATTTAGACAATTGTTTAAAAGAAATCCCTATTATCATTGTTTTTTTTCTTTTCAGTTTTCCTGTTTTCAGGGTGAGCCAGGAGCACTGGGGTGCTTAAGTGAGTTGTTCAGAGTCACACAGTATGCAAGAGGAGGTTGTGGAAATCAAACTCAAGTCTTTTAGATGTACCAAGCTAACTCACATCTCATTACTCTAACTTCTAGGCTATACTGCCAGCAATGTACTTTGTAATGTGATAGGATAGTTTTATATGTAATAGGTTTTATAATGTAATATTTTATATTTTGTGCATTGATACAATACTGTATTTACTTTGTCTTGTACATCTCTTCCTTTTATTAATTTTGTTTTTCTTAAATTTTATGTGGTACAAACATAACAGTTATGCATATTAGAGACAGCATCCCTGAACATTCTATTATGCGCATAGATTTAAACTAGCAGTACTGTAACATGCATCTCCTTGCAACCTCAGTGAGGGGAAAGTCACGTTTATATATGCAGTAGCACCATTTGGAGACATAGTACAGTCAGTGCTCTAAGGATATTAAGAACAGATTATAGGCTCATTTTAGCAATTAAAGCTTTTAAAGCTTAATACAACTTGAGCCACATTTCACCTTATGTTCAAAAATAAGACTCAGATATGCAATTTCTTGAAAGCCCCTGACTCTTGTAATAACCTTCAATTTAGATCATGCAAACAGCATAACACAGCTATGTGTTCTCTATTTAATATAATATAAACTAATTAAGTGACTGTACTGAATGTAGGAGAGTAGGTGTCTTCTTAACCCTATATGTCTTACCTTGCCTGTGCTATTATTACAGTGTTTATAATAAGCGATCCAAGTGTTAACACAGATTAATGGTACCAGCTGGTACCTTGCAAGGCCATGCATGCAGTACAGTCACACCTCTCCTAGCCATAGAGGTTCACCTCTACTCTGAGAGGGGCCAACCACACCATTCCCCTCATGCTCATGGCACAAATGTTGGAACTGCAAGGGCCATTTTAAAACAATGATGTCCCCTCTTGCTGAGCTATGAAAATGCAAGTAAGATATGGTTAAGCTTGTCAGGATATTTAGAAGCATGACAGAGACCCCCAATGGAGGGTCAAATATTTTAAAGTTATTTTACCAAAAGTGCAAATAACAGAGTTTGTAGGTAACAAATACCACTAGTGGTGGAGTGAATCAGTCCATTAATGAAAGTCCATTTATTTTACGCTGCTCCTTTGTCAGCTTCTGATTCCTCTACCCGGCTGTAACATTCAAGTCTATCATGGGCAGTTTTGAGGCAACACCCTGCTGCTCTAAGATCAGTAGAGCAATATTGTTTGTTCTGGTAAGTAAAATTAAGTCTGGCAAGGAAAGCCATCAGATAGACCATTCCAGCTCTCCTGAATTGATGTACCACTCACTCAAATGTCTTTCTGCACATTTGCATGGCAAATAAATAGTCTAGGGAGAAGTGTTATGTTCTACTAGCATTACTGTAGGTTGCTCTTACCTGTCTCTAGATGAGGCCAACATAAACAGAATAGTACAGGGACTCTCAGCAGCCACTGTCACTTTGTGCAGAGAAATTCTGTAGGCACATGGAGACAGCATGCCTCAACCCCATTGCTTCAGATAGCTACGCTGTAAAATGTGATTAAGTCCCATTCTTCTGTTCCTTCAAAAACACACAAAAGTATGATGTTGGCTGCCTGAACTTGGTTTTCTTGCTGCTCCAGCAAGTTATTTATTGCACTTTGTTCCTTAATTACAGGCGTGGTCATACCAGTACTTTCCTGTGCCTTCTCTAGATTCCATGACAGAGCCAGCCATGCAGTGCACTCTGTTTTTGAACAGCAGTAAACACTCATTTCACTGGTCAAGCTTCTTATCTAGGTGCTGGACTGCTTGTGTGAGAAAATTGCTTGATCAATGCAGCATATCAAGAGTTCAGGTTGGTCAAGCTGACGCTGCAGGCTGGAATGGCATCAGAGGTCTTGAGGACCCCACTACCTGTTGATCTTGTTTAACTCCATTTTGAGGACAACCTATTACTCCCAAATCAGGTATGTTATAATGTGAATGTTAATCCACTAGGTTGATTACTTTTAGCAAACAGTAAAATTGAAGGTAGTTAGAAAGTTTATATTCCCTAGGTATGTGAAGCCCCAAGAAACACATTCTATACACTAGGTTGTTGGCTGCTTCCCTCTTTCTTTTTGTAATGACTTTTGAGTTAAACATAATAAAATCAATCAATCAGTAACTGCCAAAACACTATGCTTAATAAGCTCCAACATTTCCTGTGCTCCGATACTTTCCACCCTCTTAGTTTGCCTCTTAGGATAGCCAACATTCTTCTAAAATCAGCCCTCCTAAAGTTTTAAGTACTTTGTCCTTTAACATTTGGCTTTCAATGGCAAGGTAAACCAAACTGAGTTATGATAAATTTTCCCACGGGGTTCCCTCCCTAACCTCTTTCACCATATCCTGGTTTGACACAGCTAGGCAAGAATGTCTCCTCCTGGTGGCCTGAAATATTTTATTCTGGCAAGTTCTTGTTGGACCAGTAAAATGTATCATATCACCTTTGTTCATCTGTTTGTACAAGGTTCAGAATGGCTGCAAAACAATTTTATTTATTTGTTTTAGTTTTTGTTTACCGGGTAAGGTGTCGTGGCTACAAAATATGATTATTTTCAGATACGACCGGAGGTTAAATACAAAATTGGCAGGCAAACAAATAAGAGGTATAGTTCAGAGGTAATCAACCATACAAGGAAAAATCTACATGATGTTCTGTGATGTAAACAGTATTGCTAATATGACAGAGGCAATGGAAGGAAAATACACACTAGTACAAAATATAATAAGCATACAATCATATGCAGTAGAGTTTAACACATAATCCATGATAAGTGCTACATATAACAGTAACATGGGGTCAGAGCAAAACTGAATATTTTGGGAGCTGAGGAAGGGATATCAAGCACCCTATGAGGGTTTAAAACAGGAACATAAAGGATGTTTAATGAGGAGAGTGTGATGCATCTTTTAAAAGCAATATGACTAGGTGCAGAGCAAACATCAAGAGGTAGGGAATTCCAATATTTTGGGACCAGGCAGGAGAAAGCTGAGGCCTTTTAGGGCTCTGCACCTAGGGGTGTATAGTAGAGAGAGTCCAGTAGAGCAGAGGTCATGGGTGGGAGACAGAGGCACCAGCATGCCTGCAAGACAGGTAGGTAGATTAGTTCTGATGATGTTGTCCAGCAGAGTACCAAGGAAAGGAGTCAATTGGTAGATGGAGAAGGCCATCTAAGGTCTGCATATAGCAAGCAATGGTGCTCAAACGTGGAGAAGCAGAGGTATAATGACAGATACTATTGTACATTGTATCCCACTTACCTAGGATGGTTTTCAAAGCATTTATGTAGGTGATGGCACCATACACAAGGGATGGAAGTAAGATACCCTAGAAATAGCCAATCTAGCTGAGGGTAAGCAGCTGACTAGTCCTGTAAGCTATTACAAGTTTGAGGTTTACTGAATTGCAGGTGGCGATGATGTGTTGCTCAAAGTTGAGAGTTTCATCAAGCGGAACGCCTAAATACTTGAATGAGGTTACTTTGTAAGGAGGGGACCATTTGCACAGGAGATGTTGAAAACATTGTGGTTTGTTCTAAGTTTGGTTGCAGATCTGAAGAGCATGCCCTGAGTTTTACTTATGTTAAGGATGAGCCTTTTTGTTGTGGATCCATTCTTGCATTATGAGTAATGCAGATGTTAGTTGACTATTTATTTTTCTGTGTTTGCCAAGGTGGTGTAGAGCACCAGATCATCTGCATATAAGACTGTTGAGCACCATGGGGTATTAGAAGATACGTCATTTATAAAAATGGAGAAGAGAAGAGGCCCCAAGATGGAGCCTTGAGGAACACCAACATTGATAGGTGCAGAGTCTGACACCGCAGAGTTAAATTTACCTGTTGTCTTCTGTTACTTAAGTAGCTCTGGAACCAGTTTGTGGCTTGCTCCAAGAAACCAGTGAATCTAAGGCAATCAAGCAGAAGAGGTGATCTACAAGATCAAACACCTTTGAGAGGTCAATGAACACGGCACCAGTCATGAGACCATGATCACAGCAGTAAAGGCATCTTTGTAAATTGTGTCAGAGCAGTAGAGGTGCTATGCCGCTTGCAGAAATCATGTTGAGTAGATGATAGGAGGGTATGTTTGAGGGAACTCGGTGACCTGTACAGCACTAATTTCTCAAGTATTTTGTTCAGTACTGACAAAATGGCTGTGGGCCTATAATTAGCTATGTCCTTCTTGTCACCTTTCTTAAAGACTGGGGTGACTTTGCCAATTTCCATATATCCAGAACATGACCTTGCAGAGAGACAGTGTAAAGATTTTAGCCAATGGGGCCACAATAAAAGGAGCAGCCAGCTTCAGGAGTTTAGACTCTAGGTAGTCGGATCCTACACTAGTACTGTCAGAGATTGAGTTTAGTAGTTTTAGAACATTGGCATCTGGAATAGCCTTAAAATAGAAGGGCAGACGTATGGGCACATTTGTATGAGTAACAGGCATCAGGATGCGATTTGCTGTGAAAGAGACAGTGTATTTGGTGATATCAGTAAAGTATTTGTTGAAAGAATTTGCAATGGTGGGGGTCATACAGCATACCACTGAGGACCATATCATTCATGTGTTGAGACTGGTTTGAGCTCAGGAAGGATTTTCCATGTGTCCGAATTTCTTCTGGTCTCCAGCAGTTTCCAGCAATAGATCTTTGTAGTATGAGCTTTTGGCATGCCGATTTGTTTTTGCACATATTGCACTGCTTTCTGTAAGTGCCATATTCACTTTGCTGACCCAAGGTTTGGTAGCAGTTCCAACTTTTGTCACGTGCCTGGAGGAGTCAGAAATTACTTGTGCAGCCACCTAGTCTGTTTGGCCCTAGAGTGTAAATTCCATTTAGGTGTATGTATATCCTGGAGGATAAGAATATAGAAAGAAAGAGAGAGAGATTGAGAGCAGAGTCTTAGGACTGGATAATAGGGATCCAGTTTACAGAAGAGATATCATGTAGAAAGCTTGCTTAATCAAGTGTGGAAAAATCCTGGAAGGTGATTTAGTGTGGCGAGGGGCTGGAATCACCAATGTTGCCCATATGAAAACACAGGGGAATGGTCACTTACAGAATCAGGAAGCACAACTGAGGTGGTAATTCCATCAGGTTGATTTGTGATTATCCAGTCTATAAGTGTTCCAGCAGCAGGTGACTGGTCAGTTCGTGATCTTCAATTACCTGGTGCATGTTAAATCCATGTACTAGAGATACCAGTGCACCTTTATTTGTCCCCAGCCAATTTAGGTTGAGGTCACCAAGAATAATCCTGGCTCATTTGGTCAGCTGTGGAGGCAGAGTACTCAAGTAGTTTGGAGCATCCTAGTTGACCTGCTTTAGGAGAATTGTAGGCACATACTAGTGAATCTTTTGGTTCCAAGTAGAAGCAGGTATTTAAAACTCACAGTTAGAGGCAACCGAATTTTGCAATAAGGACATACTAGGTGGTTTTTGAAATAGAGCAGAACTCCACCTCCCCTTTTTCCAGATAGTCTGTCTCCTCCAAATAGGGAATAGTTAGGAAGAGAGCAGGAAGTGTCAGGAGTAGAGGGTTTTAGCCAAGCTTCAGTCAGACAGAGAATGTCATGTTCATATATGGATACCCATGCCTCAAATTCAGTAAAGTTACAGAGAAGGCTTATAATAATTTAAGTGTGCTGTAGGCGCTTTCATATTTAACCAGTCCATATTCGAGAGGCAGTGGGTAACCTGAGGCCAGGGTTTGTTTCGACCTCCCCAGATAATAACAAGGCTAGGAGCCAAGATACCATAGTTTCTGTGGGAAAGAAGTGGTACCAGTAGCATGTTCTGCCAGAATTATCTTAACTAACAGTGAAAGGCATGTAATGGATTATGGAGGTCTGCAGCGGGGAGAGAGGTAATAAATACATGAATGTATGTTGTAGTTACATAGAAACACAGACAATGATGGCAGAAAAGAGCAATGGTCCATCCAGTCTACCTGAGCTCCTGCCTAGCACTGGAACCACCCTCAACCTCCGTATTCGCCTTTTAGATTCTGTCACCTCATGACCACTATGACCTTCAGTTTGTGCTACTGTACTTTTAAACCATCAAGTTTTAGGATCTACCACTTCAGCTCAAAGACTGTATCATATCACCACCACTCTTTCTGTAAAATAATCTTCCTCTCATCCTCCTGAACCTCCCTCCTGTCAGTTTCCCACTTATAAAATCTTGACCTTGAACTAGCATTCACGCTAAATAGTTCCTCAGAGTTCACCTTTCTTTTTCCATCTTATCTCCCCTCTCCCTTCTGGTCTGCAGTGATTACATGTTCAATACCTTTAAGTGCTCCTCGTGATACCTGCTCATTGACACTGAATCATTTTATTACCCTGTGCTGCACCATCTCCATCCTGTCCCTTTCCTTCCTTAGGTGAGAGCTCTAGAACTGGGTGCATTACTCCAGGTGTGGCCTCACTAAACATCAAAAAGGTAGTATTACCTCCTCCCTCCTCCTATAAATATCCCTTCCTACACACCCAGCATCCTACTTGCCTTACCATAAGCCTTGTAGCACTGTCTCAATTGCTCAGTGGTGTCACTGAAGATAACTCCTAGGTTCTATTAGCAGCTGTTGTGCTAACTCCTCACCCAACCTAGCCAGTACTCCGTCCTGCAGTTCTTATTCCCTAGGTGTATCACTTTGCACTTTTTGGTATTGAATTTCAACTGCTAATCCTTAGACCATTCCTAAACCTTAGATCACCCCTCTAGCTTTTGTAAGTCACTCTGAATCTCCCGGATTCCCTCATTGCTCTCCATCCTCCTCAGAACTTAGTGTCATCTATGAAGAGACAAACCTGCTCCATATACCTTCTCCAATGTCACTGATGAACATATTGTAGAGGACCAGGCCTAGGGAGGATCCCTGTGGAACCCACTTGTGACCACCCTCTCGTCTGATGTGATCCAGTTGATTACAGACCTCTGCTGCCAACCCTTTAGCAAGTTTCCTACTCAATTAACTATGTCCTTAGCTGGACCTGGATCCTCCATCTCTTTAGCAAGTGTCTGCAGGACCCCTGTCCAATCCTTTATCACCCAATCAAACAAAATTATCAGGTTTATCTGACAGGACCTCACTGCCACAAACCATTGCTTTCTAGGTAGTCCACAAGATCTTCTTTGACCAGTGACTCCATCAGTTTACCACAAGTGGAGGTCAGATTCAAAGGTCTGTAGTTCCCACTAGTTCCTTGTCCTCCCTGTTATGGAACGAATGACATCCACCACCCTCCAGTCTTTTGGAACTACCCCATCTGTAGTGAACAGCTGAATAGTCCTGAAAGGGCTCAGCCTGTACCACTACCAGTTCCTGAGTATCTACAGATGCAACCCACCTGTTCTCAGGGCCTTGTCTATCTTTAGGGCTGCCAGATCTTTCTGGACCATGTCACTTGCAAATATTGGCTACATCATCTCCAAAACCCCTTATCATCTGCTTTGATGCTATTCTCAGGAAAGGCCCACATTCCTCCTTGAGAAAACTAAGCAAAATAATCATTAAGGACAGCAGCCTTTTGCCCACCCTATTCTATCACCTTCCCTCCTCTAATAATCTAATGAGTCCCCTCATTTCTTTCTTTTTCCTAATATATCAGAAGAAATGTTTTCTCCACCCTGACACCTTCTGCAACATGTAGCTCTGTGTCTGCTTTTGCCTCCTAACTGCCCCTTTGCCTCCTTATTTCCCAGTATATATTCTCACTCTTTGCTTCCCTTTGCTTTGCTTTGTGCTTGTAGAAGTCCTTTTTCTTAGCCCCCAACTCTTCCCTGATTCCTGCTAAGAACCATAATAATATTTTGAAATTATTCCTTTTGTTACTGTTCTCATCTGTAAGCTATGTTTTATTTATTTTATTTATTGAGAGAATCGAAATTACCTGCTTTATGTATGAATTATGTGCCTTGGAAATGGACCCCTTTATTACCTCCATCACTCTTCCACTCTATCTAAGCTGTCTATCCAAAAACTTTTCTCTGACTACTTTCTTCAGCCTGCTGAAGCCCACCCTCCTGAAATCAAGGGCTTCAGTTCTCAGTGGAGGTTTTCAGGTCCCAATGGTGAATTCGAGCCAAATGGAGTTATGGTCACTGTTCCTAGTGGCTCTTCTACTCTCATGCTACTACCACCTCTGAGTTTGTAATGACAACATCAAGAATGGCAGTCTGCCTGGTTGGTTCCTTAACTAGCAGTACCAGGAGATAGTCCTGAAGATCATCCAGCAAGGCATCATATCTGATGCTCCTGGCCACCAGAACATAACAATCGATGGTAGGCAGCTTCAAATCACCCACTACCACTACTTTTCCCTTTGTTACACCCCTTTCAAGTCCTGGGAGGTCTCTGTCCCTCTCTTTCCCTTGTCATGGAGGTCTATAGCCACCTACAAACATAGTTTCTTGCCCGAGACTGCCATGAGTTATACCCACATCAACTCTGACTCTCCATTATTAACCCTGATGCACAATCCTCCACCACCTCTGTGCCATTCCTGACACAGACGGCTACTCCTTCACCTCTACCTTTTCCTCTGTCCCTCCTGAACAATGAGTACCCAGGAACTGTCAGTTCCCCAGTCATTATTTGCTGTATTCCTTGTTTCTGTGATGGCCACAAGGTCTACCTCAGTGTTTGTCATCAGTGCCTGTAGCTCGCTGATTTTATTAACTAGGCTCCTGGCATTAAGGGATACTCCCTTCCATCTGACCCCATAACCCACTTTGCTATTTCATGTCTGTGACGCTTGCATTTCTGATGTTCTCATAGCTTCTTGTTTTTTTGTGTTTGCACACTTTGCATTCATCCTCTCTAATGTCCCCTTACCTGGCCCACATTGTAAGTCATCCTTCTTATGCTCACTGAGCTGCTACTAGCCCCCCAGTTGTAAGGAATACTACCTTGAATCCCCTTCTTTCTCACATGTTGTCATGGTCCCTAGCCTGAGTCTCCCTGCAGTATGTTTAAATGTGCAATATAGACATCAAACATACTCCCCAGTGTGCAGGTCCTTCTCTTGTCAGGCAGAGTACATCACCATTGAAGAGCCTCCTGTCCCAGAAGTTGCTGGTGTCCCCTGCTAAGTGGTACCCTTTACCTGACACCATTCCTTAAGCCACCCATTAAACTCCTCTGTTTCATCACTCCTAATCCTATCCTTCTTCCCTCCCTGTCCCACATAGGAAGAACCTCAGAAAATGCCAGGTGGCCGAGGTGCTGCCAATCTGTTTCCCAGTCCTCCAAAGTTCTGCTTCACCATCCCCACAGACTGGTTCACCAGATCATTGGTACTCAGATGTAACAGCACCCCAGCTCCCTTCGCTCCCTTTCTGTGATCCTTCATATCCTTTCTATACACTGGATGGCTCATGCACTAGTAAGGCACCTGACCATCCCCTTCCTTCCAGTCCCCCTCCCACCACCCTCTCCATACTCATAATCAATGAGTCTTTAACTACCAAGACTCTCCTGGTACACTTGTTTCTGCTCGTCCCCTTGGGTGCCATTGTGCTAATCTACCCCACCCCACTGATTGACTCAGCCCCCCAAAGTAAAGTCAGGTACCTGAACCTCCTCTAGAGTGGCAAAATGATCTACCATCTGGATGGTGTTGGACTGGACAACTCTTTGCGGCTAACCCTGCCTCCCTTTCTCACCACCTACATCCACTACTCATCCCTGGGCTAGTCAGTCTCTGGAGTAAGTGGAGGTAGTGGGGTGATGTCCACTTCAGCTGATAACACAGCTGAAATATTTCTAGTCTTGTTGCCACCAGCTGACATGGAGCTCCACTATGGTCCTGCAGGTTGGGCAGTGGGTTCCATGTCATAACAGTGAAATTTGTACATCGACTCACACAAGAGCTAGTAAATTTCTCTGAATACAAAATCGGCACTGAAGTCACCTCAACAACTACCAATACAGTGACAGCACTACAATGCAAGAGGGGACATTAAAATTAACATTTAATGTGAGGCTCTACAGCCCCTGCACCCCATATTAATATAATCAACTTGGGGGACACTGGGGACAGGAGAATACTTGGGAGGGGGCACAGTAAACAGAGGGATAGCGTGGCTGGGGCAACAGAACAAGAGAATGGACAAAAAATCTACAACACACAAAACAGTTGCCAAAATGTACCTGCAAGAAGTTCTGAACTCGGGACCATCACCATCGTAAGCAGCGTCTGTACCCACCACGCCAGGCAGCCAGCTCTGCAATAGCAGGCTGCATGCCTCCATTTAGCCCACAGCACCATACAAACCCCATCATTCGCTGGCTATTCTGTCCCTCATCTCTCGCTATTCCCTTCGCCTCTCTATAACTTCACGGTCGCTACTCCTGTAGTCATGCAAATTGAGTTGCTCAATTTGCTTCACCCATATGATGGTATACCGGGCAGTGCCCACCTTCAGAGCATAGCCCTTGAGAAGAGTACCCGACAGTTGCCACAACTGACTGTATCCTCTCTGTACCTCATACTAATACCTCAGGCAAGAACTGTGGTACTGAAACAGACATCCAGTTGAATTTGTAGTGCTCATCCAGATAGAGGTAGCAATAGATTCAGCTTTAGCACAGACTGCCAAATTAAACCTAGTGACAGTTACAGCAGTAAGTGTTGCTACAAAACAGACAACTAATTTAACTGTTAATGCTCAGTCACTGAGATAGGATGTGGCAATAAGCTTCTGCTTTAGCAGACTGGTAAAATAAACTGGAAGTATCAGTAGTGGTATTACATGCTAGTACAAAACAGACTACTAATTTAACTATTAGTGCTCTACCAGCTAGGGTCAAGCCAACAAGCATCAATACTTTAGCACAGATTTTTAAACTGAATTAGCAATAGTAGTAGCAATAAGCAGCACTTTGGCAGAGACAGGTTGCCACATTGATTTGTAGTGCTCACCCAGATAGGGTATTGCTAAGACCTAGCTTAAGGGCACTGCCAGCTTTCCCCTCGTTTTGCCCAAATCTCAGCAGTGTGCCTCCATGCACAGATTTGTCATATCATCTCTGTTAGACCCCTGCGTGTTCCAATCATAATAAGTCTTACCCTTAATCTTATTTTACTATTTTTGTCCTTTCAGTGGTCCAAATGAAAGTCCGCTGACCTCCGGAATGTATCCATTCTGAGAATGTGCATCTCAAATGGAGCGCAGGCCTGAAGTGCAACTTTTCACTTGTCTATGAAAACACTGCCTTTATGGTCCGTTTATGAATGCAGAATTAAATATGCGCTTGGAATCAAAACCGAGCACTAAGAGTGTTAGGAAATACATTTAAAACCGGCAATCAATCCACACATGCGCAGCAGCGGGATGCTTCTGAGCATGTGCGGGATTTGTGCTCGACTACTGTTGCACATGTGCGGGATTTGGTTGCTGGTCTTTAAATGTATTTGCTAATGCTCAGCACTTGGTTTTGATTCCAAGGTGGCACATTTAATTCTGCATTTATAAACAGACCGTACAGGCAGCGTTTACATAGACAAGGAAAAGTTGCACCTCATGCCTGCGCCCATTTGCAATGCATGCTCAAAATGGATATACTTCCGGAGGTCGGCGACTTTCATTTAGATCGCTGAATGGACAAATAGTAAAATAAGACTAAAGGTAAGACTTTTCGTTTGGCACCACAGGGTCTAATAGAGACGATATGTGACAAATCAGTGATGGAGGCACACTGCTGAGATTTGGGCAAAACGAGGGGAAAGCTGACAGTGACCCTTTAAATAGGTGCAAACAAACAAGGTCCTTATCTTTTATTAACAGCTTTAGCAGTGTTGCCATGTTTCTGGCTGCTGACTGTTTCTTCTGGCTCTCCGTCCTAATACTCCAGGTCTCAATGTTCTGGGCCTCTTGTAAGTCCAATATTTATGTAACCAAGTCACCACCAGATAGGAAGCACAGGATGGCACTGATTGGCAGGTCTGCATTGGCAGGTACCTGGTTACAGTCTGTGAGGCCACCGATTGGTTAGATCCCAAGTCCAGGTAGTTATGCAGAGCTGGGACAGGCTGTGGTTTCTAGCTATTCTAAAGTGCAGCTCTTGAGTTGGCTTGATGCAGGAGGAGGGTGAGCCAATTCCCAGCAAGTCCTATCTCCCCAGTGACTGCGGCTGTCTACTTAGCAGGTACAGCTATTTAAGCTTGCTGTAGCCAAGTCTCTGCCCAGTAGAAAATAGAGGATAGGCACTGAGTGTCAGGTCCTGCAAGCAAGGGCACGGATTCAGTCATCGAGGCCTCAAATTTGATCCTTTGCCAAGTCCAGGAACTTATGCAGATTTGGGGCAGGCTGTGCTTTCTAGCCACTCACAGGTGAAGATTCTAAGTCGGATTGATGCAGGGTAGGGTGATCCAATTTCCAGCATGCCCTTCATCCCCTGACTAACAGCAGCGTGACAAGAAAGTCAATGAACTGTAAATATGCATAATATGTATGTGATGACTTAACATATTGATATGTGATGTTACATTTCGTTATAACATGCCAACAGGAAAAAGTCAAGTAAGATTCCTGTGCCATTGTCTCATGGAGGTGGGGTGGGTGGGGTGTGATATAATGCACAATACAATCTTGGCAATGAAGGTTGCCAGCCATATACAAGTGAAACAATGTCTTGGTACAGGGTGCACATCCACCATGTGGTACTGTAACTCATGAATTATATAAAACAGCTTCACATTCTGTCTGGCATCAGTGCTGCTGTGGATGGCACAGACTCAATCACCTCAGATGCTCTGAGATGAGATCACTCTTGCTTTCAGTGAGGCTGAATTCAAAGCACCTGCAGTGTTGTAGCTTTCACTCGATTACATTAAAACAGACTTTATTAGTGCCAGCAAATTCTTTTGTTTTTTTGTGAAAAGGTACAGCATATTCTAGCTCTTAATAAGTGGGGTAATAAGTGGGCTGAGTATTACAGATGTACTGTAACAGCTGTTTTTTTCAGGACTCACCTTGGCTATTTCTGGGGCCCTTGGGACTTACTGGATATACTTAGATGCGGCAGGACTACGTTCTTGAAGTACCAGATGGTACTGGAACAGTAAGTGCCTCGGTGCCTCCACTGGGGTAGGGATTGGGAATACCTTGAACTAAGTTACAGGTTAACACCCCTAGGAAAATATAGTAGCTGACTACACAGTACCTTCACCACAGAGCAACAATTTCCACCTTCAGCAATAAGTCACTGTACGAGAATATCACATCAACATTTAACAGTTTTATTTTGGGGAGGGGAAATAGGAGAAAAATTAGAAGAATCACTTTGATAACTTTTAAAACACTTTTTCACACCAGTCCCTGACTCCCAACCATGGTGCACCCATTTCCTTTTGGGGAAAAAGGAAATTGTTTAACTAGGAAAGGTACACTAAGCGGGAGCTTGTTTCCAGGTGCGACATGGGAGCACAAGGAAGTTAAGTGACTTGCTTAGAGTCATACAGTATGAAAGTGAGGGCTGTGGATTCAAACCCAGGTCTCCAGGTTTGCAGCTCAGTACCCTTAAGCACTACGCTATACTGCCCAAAAGTCTCTAAAGTCCCCTAGGTGGGTACCACACTGCATATGCAGAGGACACAGGGATCTTTTATTGGGGCACAAATAATTTCAAACAAATGCAAAACTTTACTGTTGCCTGGGCTAACAGTTGAATGTGGTGCAGCACTCAAGGATTTAACCCCTGTTTTTGACTAGCTGGATAATAGATTAGAACTTCCCCAAAGCCACAGCCTGGGGTACTTTCAGTTCTGAGTCTTCTCAAGGTTTTTTGAAGATACTTGAAGTCACAATACCATGCTGGTACTACTAAAATGACAAAATTCGGTCTTCACCTACCAAGCCTTTTTCCATCTTCACCCTTGGGAGGCCTTTGTATATGGTGTTCACCTGGCAGGCCTCTCAACTCTTTTTCTCAAAGATTCTCTTAGTCCGGTACAACCATTCTGTCTCATCTGGGTACAAATTGTCGTTCTGTCTGGGCACAACTTTTCTCTCTACAACTAGGGAAACACCAAGAACTCACATTTTCAAAGTTGGAAGAGCACTACAGTTTGCTAGGTAGATACCTATATAGTCTTTGAAGTTCAGTTGTAGATTCCATACACTTTCTGCACTATAGAACAGTCCATTCCTTCTGGACCAACCTTATAAAACTCACTCTTCCAACTGTAGGGACCTCCTTCACCAGTCATAGGTTCAAATCTCACAGGCTCCCTCTCTGGAGCAAAATCCTCTTTACATCACTGGCTCACTGTCTGGAGCAGAATTTTCTTTACAACACTGGCTCCTCTCTAGAGCAGAATTCTTCTCACTACAATGGCTATCTCAATAGAACAAACTTCCTTCTGTCACAGCCGAAGATTCCATCCTGAGCAGCAGCTCACAACAGCTTTGAAACCACTTTGGAAAAGCTCTGTGTCACTCATCCTATGCTGTTGCCTACAAGACTGAGGAGCAAACCCAGAGACCATTAGGGCTATCAAGCCCCAAACACTCTCTGTTCTAAATCCTGGCTGGGCTTTCACTGGCCACCAAAACCTCTTTGTCAGACAACAGTCTATTTTGGTAATCCTTAAAACCTCAGTTCCTTGAACTTCACAGACTTCATCCTCTTCAGAAACCTTAACCCTTTGAAGTCAAAATCCCACAGCACTCTCACCACTGTGGTTGCAGTCACTTACTGCTCTCTTACTGCTGGATGGTAGGGCTCTGCAGCTCTCTCGCAGCTGAAGGTTTCACAAAATTCCTGCACACTTAAAAGTTAAGTAATTTGCTCAAGATCACACAGTATGCAAGTGGGGTTGATGAGATTCAGACCCAGGTCTTCTGGTTTGCAGTTCAGTGCCTTTAACTGCAAAGCTATACTGCCTGCATACACATGGCTTGCTTGTATTTCAATACAAATCTGCATACATCTGCACACATGCAGCATTCTTTTAGCCACTGATATACTTTTTAGTGTTCTTGTCCGCTCATCTCAGCTGCACAGCTGAACTGTAGCACACATTCCAATGGAAACGCATGTGGATTCCCACCCCAATATACACACCTATCCACAAAACTACTTATTTACTTCTGTCTGGACTGTGCTCCTATTTTTCTCTAAAATTGTGAATACTTTGATGCAAACAGACTTTAAGGGGAAAACACAAAAGTGGTGATAACTTGACACCCACCCACCCACATGACCAATCATCCCCATGCACACACACTGTAGTGGATGTGGCCATGCTCTACAGACAATGCATCAAGTATACATATAAGTCAAGAGTCTAATACCTGAGTACTAGGGAGTCAGAGGTAGGAGTCTAAGAGATGATGTTCCTGGGTCAGAGTGCTGGGTGTACCCACTGAAATAAAGGAGTTATTTTTATTACTGTTTTATACATTACGATGATGGCAAATTGGAAAATAATGAAGGTAACTGTTCTACAAACAAGGCCCTTGTTAGTCGAGCAGTGGCCTTCATAAATCTCCAACTTTCCTTCAATAATGTATAAAATATTAATAAAAATGCTCATTCCTTTCAATGGGGCATGCCCTGCACTCTCCCTTGCCTATGTCATAACATGCCTGAGCATGGGGATGTGGAGGTCAGCTTCTTTGGGAAGCATAAGCCTGGCTATAGTGTGGCTCTAATAGTCTGTGCATATCATACCGCTCAACTGTTCATGAATGCAAGGAATAGCCCTAATTTTACCCATGAAAACTGTTCTGCTGCACATCCATCCCTGATGGAAAACATGCTGCTCACAGAGGCTCTCCTGTAAATTTAGACTTTATGTCAGGGCGCCATTTCAGATTTCAGCTGGAGGGAGCCAACGACCAATGGAGGCCAGGTGCTAGTTAGCCCCTAGGTGGCAAGCTCTGGAATGTCTGGAACACCTCTAACAGGTAAAACTTATTTGTTGTGACTGAAAAGTTATATGCAAATCAGGAAAAATTCAAATGTATAAGATTCATCTGTCTATACCCTGGAGTAGTGCATCAAATTTGGGTTTAAACCCACCCAGTTACTAACCATTTTTTTTTCCTGGATGAAGTTCTGACCCCCAAAAAATAAGTTTTGTCCTAGTTTCTCTCCCCAACTCCATTCCATTCCATTCAATACCCATCCCATATGAGTCGAGAAGCTGACAAAGACACAGAAACATAAAAACACACACACCAATATTTCAGTCCATACTCCTTCCCTGATCCCCTGTAAAAATATTTACTTTTGCTTACCTGGCCACTTGGCCAGAACCTGCAGTCTAGCCCAGTGTGCCACCAGCCCAGTTTTCAGTCCGCTCCTTCTCTGTCCTTCTGCCAGAAGGTGAATGCTAGAACTGACTAGTCCAGGTCCCCAACGTTGTCTGCGACCAAGTAATCTCACTAACCAAACCCACCCAATCTGTGTTGCTTGCATCTGGCTTTGCTACTGCCATGGTTGCTGCCACACTGCACTGCATGGATCAAGGCCTGTGAAAGCCACCGACACCACTGTCACTGCTGCTGCTGCGGCTTAGCGAGCTGCCACCGGGGCCCACACTGTCTTTTTTTTATGAGGTGAGCCTAGAAGAGTGAGTAGGTAGCCTAGTCTTGTGTTAGATTCTCACTCACCCCAAGTCCCTTCAGCCACCAAGGGAGATGGAGACTCACTAAGAGCAGACCAACAAAATATGTCGCCACAACATTGCTATTGAGAGTTCAGTGCTCACCGACTCCTCCAAGCTGTAGTGGGCAGTATCTCTATTCTGTGGCAGGAAAGACAGTGCCCCACTCACATGATTCATGAGCTTTAGCTTGGCTGGAGCTCCTCCATGTCACGTGTGATAGTGCCACCACTAATAGATGAAGAGAGTGGACAACACAATACAGACACAGTTGAGTCAGGAGTGCACCTGCAGCATGAGTACAACACAGGTCAGGGGGCACTTATTGAGCAAAAGATTAAATCCAATTTTAATGCCATTATTGCCACACCATAAGAACAATCTAGGTGCAATGCGGGGGCAACTTCCCTCGCCTATCTAAATGGCACCCTGCTTTATGGTAGAAATTAATTCTTTGTGGCTAACATCCATACAAGTAAATACAATTGTGTTCTGAGGTACTGAACTGGATCATCGTAAGGGTTAGTATCCCTCATTTTGAGTGTTCATGTCTCTCATTTTAGTGACAAAATGTGAGTTATTGTGCATGCTTCAAGACCCTACTCAGCACAAAGAGTGCTGAGCATGTCCATAGCATAAATGTTCCATATAGAATGACAAAGGAAAGCAAGTGAGCCAAAACAGTCATGGAGAAACACATTTGTAGCACTAAATATGCATAAGGGGATTTGCATGGCCCAAAACAAAAGATCAGGCTTCAAAACACAGAGGTCCCTCTTCGCACATCTGGAATGGGGATGTTGGATGACTATATCCAAGGCATTTAAAGAGCTACTGATGCCTCAAAGAAAACTTTAAAAACATTATAACTAGGTACAATTCTGCTTGCATTCCATTTATATTTTATATATTTCCTTCCCCATAATGTATTACTAAGGAAATGTCTATGAATATAAGATTGCTGTCCTTAGAGTTTATTTTGAGTTCATATGCTTCTATAGCTTATTCCCTACTCCAAGTCATAATCCTCTGTTGTGACATCACAGTCTGTTGCCATGAGAGTAACTGTGATGTCACAAGCAGTTCTCTATGACTTTAGATAGGAGAAGGTAGCAGAAATAGATGAACTCTTCAGGAACAAAGATCCTGTTTTCATACAAATTACCTCAGTAATAAATAATGGGGAGGGGAATACAGAACTAACAGGAAATACAAGCTGGACTGTGTCTAAATATTGTTTTGTTAAAGTTCACCTGAGCATGTCACCAGCTCTTTAATGCATTCAGCAAACAATACTCTACAAATCAATGGCAATTTAATAACAAAATCAAAAATCAGCTTGCAAAAGGATCAGAATTAATGAGTTTACCTAATGGGAAATCAATGAAAATGGTATTTTAATAGCTCTAATTGCTTGCAGTAATATGAGAAATAGAAACTGATGTTTTTTTTTTTTGGTACATTCTATTTAGGCTCTCTATCTGCCTGGGGACTTTACCACCCCCATCAGCCTTGTTACATTGAGTCTCATCATCCACTTGCACCTACCAGCCTCCACCTTGACCCAGCTGAAGCAGGAGAACCATGACTTATCCCCATGGAGAGCATCGCCCAGGGGACAGGAGGGAGACCACATCACCCTTGTGCTCCTGCCCTCAATTCGAGCGTTCTTTGGAAGTGCTGAGCAGGGACTCCATCAGAGGCTTCATGTGCGTGCAGAAGATTTTTCCTTATGTCCCACCCCTGGCTCGACCATGCAATGCACACCAGCATGAGGCATGTGTCCCATGCATGCTCACAGGAGTACCGCCACAGCTAACCCCTTCACCAGAGATCCTGATGTTGCTGCCACCCCAGTCTCCACTGGGTGTCACCAGGAAACATGATCTTCTCAATCTTCCTTCCCAGGAAAGCAGTGTAATCCTCTGGATGCTCAATCCTTTCCTCCCTCACTGACCCTCGACAACCCAAATCCTCTCCAAACCCAGGTTGCCAGCATGGTGTGAGTGTGGCATCCACTGCCTCAATCCGCAACACCACCGCGCTGCCAATGATGTTTTTTTTAGATGGGATTTGCATCAGCCTTTTTGCTGCACACATAACAAGCATGCAACATGTGAACCTGATGTGATTTTTAAATGATGTTTACACCAGCTTAACTGCTGCACTCTTGTCAAGCATTCAACATATGATCCTGATGTGATTTTTAGAAAATGTTCGCACCAGCTTACCTGTTGCACACATGTCAAGCTTGCAGCATGCGAGCCTGATGTGCTTTTAAACCTGGTTCACATAGATTCACTTTGTATGTGAACCATATGCAAATATTGCACAGTTGAGCATGTGGCATGCATTCTGCATGTATGCAGCACACATATTTCTGTAAGGGAGATGACTAATGAAAATTACTGTACATTTCTCCTGTACCTGTTCTGCCACAATGCAACTGGAAAGGAACAATTTCAGCTCACCATACTCTTTTGGAGAACACTTTTAAATGTATTGTAACATCTCTGTACAATTTGTTTTGTAAGTGCAATGAAAGGTATCACAAGCTTTACTGAATCAAGTGAATAAATACATACACGGAGAATCTTCTCAGAAATAGGCGTCAGAGTACAGTGCTATTGTCAAATTTGGTTTGGCCTTAATTTGGGGTCCCATCTTCAATGTGGCTTCTGTAATTCACAAAGTTATTATTAAAATTGAAGTAAAGCATGCTTCAATTAGGGATACATAGAACGTATCTCCCATCCAGATAATCTCTCACTTGCTTCTCTACCTCATTTTCCCAGAATTTGTCTAAAATGCAGGCTCCTGGGACTCAGCCATGAGTCAACCAGAACTTTTTATAGACCCATTCCCAGCCCAAACCCCCAATCTAAAAAAATACATCTATAACATTGATGGACCCCTTTCCTCCTGAGTTTATTTTCAAATCCATGATTTCAAGATAGGCAATAATCACAAATATGGACTAGTTTAGACTGCCCCCATTCCACAGTGTGCCTAATCCTGTTTTCCATTAGTCATCTAGTTACAACCTGATACACAAAGATGGGGTCCTAGATTTCAGGAATGTAGATTTCAAAGAAATGGGAGACTTCCAAAAACTGGCTCAAGGGAAGGGATAGCCAGGGAAGAGTGGAGGCACATTCAAGAAATAAGGAAGGGTGCCATTAGAGCAATAAGCCTATGCATGAAATGAGTAAATAAAAGCAGGAAGAAAGGAGAACATTATGGTTCTCTAGAAAGGTGGCAAAGGCAGTGAAAGAAATAAAAGCAGCTTTCAAACAGCAAGAGAAAACTCAAAGGAAGAAGACAGGGAAGTGTACCAGGCCCAACAAAGGAAGCAGGAAAGGCAGTTAAGAGAGCGAAAGCACAGGCAGAGGAAAGGATTGCAAAGAAACTATGAAAGTGAAAAGGACTTGTCTCTGATATGTCAGAGAGAAGAGAAAGCTAGGTGGACTAGTAAGGTTACGAGGGGTGGAAAGGGAGACTGTGTGAAAGAGACAAAGAAACGCTGACATTTTGAATAGGTACTTTTGCTCGGTCTTCACAGTAGAGGGAAGGGTTAACACAAATCTACTTTTATACAATCACAAAATAAGGCAAAAGGAAACAAAGAAGGGAACTCCCAGGCAGAAATCCTGCCTTTTTGTCCCAGATTCCTTCATGACATGGCTCTATAAAACTAAAAGATTCCAGCTGACCTGAGCCCATAGGACTCACAAAATGGAGGTCAGCAAACCAAAAGCATATGAAATCAAGCATTACTTAATGGAAAGGTTCCCTCAGGCTTTTTCTGTTTCCTGTGTAGTTTGCAGCATGAACAATTATTGCCTCTATTGCACCATCCTGATTTCATCAGGATTTCAAATAAATGAAGTTACTTAAGTCTGTTTTGAAAACCTGCTTGACCCCATTACAAAAATTATGACCTGATTCATGCTAGACATCATGGGACTTGATGCTTTAGGGTTAAGGTCTGCAGTTCTACTGTCTCCGCCAGTGCTTTTGATATCCTCTGCAGACCCTGTATTTTGTTTTGTGCTGGCCATCAACCTTGTCTATTAGCCAGCACAGACAAAAACAGTGAGAACAAAAAGACTGCATGCTCAGCCTTCAAAATAAGGTTTAGATTTAGAAGTGGGTAACCCTCTGGGAACAAGCAACCACCAAACAGTGTGGTTCATGATAAACCCAACCGTAGAGTCAAGCCATATAAGGATACTGGACTTTAGAAGGGCTGGTTTTGGCAAAATGGGAGCATGCATGAGGAATGCACTAGCAAATGGGCAGGAAGGAAAGGTGGAGGAACAATGGGGAAAATCACTGCCATCACAGAGGCAACAAGCCTTTGTATGAAACAAATAAACAAAATAAAACAAAGGAAAAAAAAAAAACACTATGGTTCTCAAAAGAGGTGGTGGGAAGGTTAGGGAGAAAAGATAGCATTCAGGAAGTATAAGGAATCACAGAAGAAGCATGACAGGAACTGTATCAGTTAAAGGAAAAGGAAGCAGGAAGGCAGTCAGAATAGCAAAGGCACAAACCAAGGAAAAGATAGCCAACTTTGGTAAAAGGTGGATAAAACCTTTATAGGTACGTTAGGAGCAAAAGAAAGATTAAGGGAGGATAGTGAGGCTTAATAAAGGGAGGGAGGTGTGAAGAGGGTGACAATGAAAAGGCAGAGATCCTGAATGAATACATTTGCTCAGTATCATAAAAGAAGAGGAGGGAAGTTACCTAAACCAAACAACAGAAGCATTCTGGATAGGAGGGTCAATACCAATCCTTTTCACAAAAAGGGTTCTGAATGAACTCCTTAAACTCAAGGTGGACAAAGCAATGGGCCTAATGGGATTCTCCCAGAATTAGTTTTTTTTCTTTTTCCTGGCAGGTCCTCCATTGGCATTCTGCCCTGGTGATGATCAACAGGCTTCCATCAACTGTCAATTGCCAGCTTGTCTCCCAGTCACTCTAGCTTGCCCCCTGAGGGTGGGGCCATGGAACTGGTTCCCCTAATTCCAGTGTCGGAACCAGAATCTGGTTGGGAGTACTGCTGGCAATGGAAGCAATTGAAGCCCAGGAGGGCTTCATTTAGATGGAGGACCCACCCCTCCTTTTCAGTTTTCCTCCTGGGGGCAGGGACATGCAATGACATCCAGTGTCTGCCCTGCCTCCAGTACACGTGAGTGCCAGTGGCTGCCTGACTCCCAGCCTCTGCCAGGGGTCCGCTCTAGTGCCAGGTACTTCCCCACCCTCCCCAGAGAAGGAGAGCAGTCTGTGGGATGCTCTCATCCTTCTCCCCCAATCAGCCTCGCCGACCCGGGTCCATTCCTGAACCCAGGTCGCTGGCATCGCAAGCGGAAATCTAACCTCTGCGCCGATGGGCCGGATCAGATTCACTCCAGAATTCTAAAAGAACTAAGGGAGAACTAGTGACATCACTGACTACTCTTTTTAACAAATCATGGGAGGATGATGTGGTGCCTGAGGACTAGAGGAAGGCAGATGTTATTCCCCTCCTCAAAAGTGGAGCAAGGCAGAGGCAGGAAACTGCAGACCTCTTAGTTTGACCTCAGTGGTAGGAAAATTATGGACTCACTTCTGAAAGAAAGAATTGTTGAGTACCTAGAGGTTAGTGGGGCACAGGCCCCATGGCAGCATAGATTCACAGTGGGAAGATCATGTCAGATGAATCTTGTAGATTTCTTTGACTGGGTGATCAAAGTAGTAGACCAGGGAGGGCTGTGGGTGTGGCCTACCTAGAATATAGCAAGGCATTTGACACAGTCCCACACAAGAGATTAACAAACAAGTTAGCCAGCCTGGGAGTGGGTTCCAGGGTGGTAGCCTGGGTAAAAAAATTGCTGGACAACAGGATGCAGAGGGTAATAGTAAATGGAGTACACTTTGAAGAAAGGGTGATTACTAGTGGAGTACAGCAGGGTTCAGTACTGGGACTGCTCCTCTTTAATGTCTTTATAGTTGAAATTGCAGAGTCTGGAAGGAAAAGTATGCATCTTTGCAAATGACACAAAGTTCTGCCACTGGGTTGATACACAAGGGGATGGAAAGGATGAGAAGGGACTTGACAAGGTTGGAGGAATGGTTAAAAGTATGACAGCTTAGATTCAATGCAAAGAAGTGCAAAGAAATGTACTTCAGAAACAAAACCCAGGAGAAGAGTACACAATTGGGGGGTACTAACAACAGCAAAATGGAAAGGAACCTGGGGGTAGTCATATCAGATGACCTAAAGGTAGGCAAGCATTGTGAAAGCCAGTAAGGAGGGTTGGAGGATACTGGGATGCATAGGAAAGGCATCGCCAATGGAAAACAGGAAGTTGTTTTCCCTCTGTACAGACAGTTGGTGAGACCCATCTGAGTGTTGTGTGAGTTCTGGAGACCCCATCTCTGCAAGGATATAGACAGGATGGAGGCTATCCAGAGGAGGGTAACTAAAATGGTGCAGGGTGCACCAGAAGCAATATGAAGACAGACTAAAGGAGCTTAATATGTATACCCTTGAGGAAAGGAGGGAGAGGGGGACATGATAGAAACATTCAAGTACTTCAAATGAATCAACAAAGTCCAAGAGGGTAGCATCTTTCAGAAAAAGAGATGTACAGAAACAAGGAGGCACAATTTGAAGATAGAAGTGGGACGGCTCAGGGGCAATATGAGGAAGTATTTTTCACAGACAGGGTGGTGGACACATGGAACAGCCTTCCAGAGGAGGAGTGGGGTCAAAAACAATGAGGGAATTCAAGAATGCATGGGACAGACAAAAGGCAATTCTAGTGGGGTAGGAGGAAGTAGGCTGTTAGTTAACTATGATCTGCAGCTTATCCAAAATGTAAGGAAATGGGCAGACTGGGTGGGCCAAGCAGTCTTTATCTGCCATCAAAATCTATGTTTCTATGTAAGAACTCATAATGTAAAACTATTCAGCAAAGCAGAAATAGAACTTTGAAAGGTAACTTACATGAGCCAGGACATGACCATTGTAATGGAGTCAATCAGTTGCTCACACCAGACTTAGTAGCTTCATTGACATTTAAATCCTGATGAAATTAGGAGGATGAATTATTTATCACCCCAGTAGGAGACTTGGGGCTTGGGCACACGCTGGCCATGTCTCAGCATGATCCAGTCCCATGAATAATAAAACAGCATCTCAGGCCACTTCTGGTTTCCTGTTTCAGTACCTCTGGAAAGTTCCCACTCCCTGCCCTTCTGCAATAGATGAGGATTACAATTTTGGATAAGTTGATAGAGGTGTGATGGATCTGATAGTGGTGCTTCAGACTTCGCAGACAGGGGACCTCAGTGGGCTAGGTGACAGTGGAGGTGGCTGCTGGAGCTTCAGTGTATGAAAAATATTGCCTCTATACTCATATGATTGTGTGGCAGCCACTGTTGGCTCACACCAAACTGAAAAAACATGGCAACAAATCTGCAAGAGAGAGTATGTGATATGTTCTCCTTCTTCACTGGTCCACAAATCTGATGATAAGGGAGACAAAAGATGAACAATGGGACAGAAGGAAGGTTAAGACTGAGCAGACATTTGATAACTCGTGAGTGTAGTTTGTGTTCTTCACGATCACTATACGTAAGTCACCCCTACTGCAACCTGTAGTACTCGTTAAGACCTGACATATTGACTAATTCTGAGACCTCTCTGAAACCTCCTAATCAAGATGGGGAATTTGCCATTCCTGGTTACACTCTTATCCATCACAGTCACCCTGGCAAAAGAGAGGCAGCAGAGTAGCCATGTACATCAACTCTTCACTCCAGTTTACCCCCTTCAGCTGCAACTGCCACCAACTCCATCAATGCTATCCTAATTAATTTCTCCTCCCCACACTAGCCCCATCTACATCACTGGCATCTATTGCTCTCCTGTCTCCACTCACACCTCCATAGGTATACTCTTGAGGAAAGTAAGGAGAGGAGGGACATGATAGAAACTTTCAAGTATCTCAAGGAGTTAACAAAGTACAAGAGGGTAGCATCTTTCAGAAGAAGAGATGTACAAGAACAAAGGGGTGCAATTTGAAGATAGAGGGGAACGGTTCAGAGATAATGTTAGAAAGTATTTTTTCACAGAGAGGGTGTGGATGCATGGAACAGCCTTCCTGAGGAGGTTGTGAAGTCAGGAACAGTGGAGAATTCAAGAATGCATGGGACAGGCATGAGGCAATTCTAGTGGGTGGTAGGAGGAAGTAGTTGTTGATTAACTAGAATCTGCAGCTTATCCATTAGGTAGGGAAATGGGCAGACTAGGTGGGTCAAGCGGTCCTTATCTGCCATCAAATTCTATGTTTCTATGTTGCTATAGTGGAACATCTGAGCGCCATTATGGCGATGGCATCCGGGGTTGCATATCCAGTGTGATTTCAACCAGAACTGTCTTTGGGGTAACTGCCCAAGCTGCGCAACCAGGTGTTAGCTTTAAATCTTTCACAACTTAAGAGGGAGCTCACACTTCTCAACCCCAACTCACAAAAACCGCTCCTCCTGTACTGGTCCCTTATCTCCCACCCCACTCAGTAGTAGCCTTGGGCCTGTTTCCGACTCCTAAGTGATCATCACATGATCTATTCAGTCAGAAAAATACATTGGCCAAAATCACCCCTCCCAGAACCATCCTGTCTAGATCCTTTTACCCCTGGACCTGACATCTGTCCTATCAGACCTGGCCAGCATAGGCTGGTCATCACATCTCATGGGCTGCTTCAATTGACTCAGCCTTGGACTACTTCAAGTCCATGTTCATAGCAGTCTGCAACTCCCATATCCCACTCAGACATGTTCAGATGCTAGATGCCCACTTGCTATAGATCTCTGTGAGCATCACAGCCCTCTTCATGGATAGGATCAGGCCTGGAAGTCAGTAAGAGGTCCGGCTCACCCACACACCAAGAAAAGTATTGTGCCCTACGGAATGCCTGCACAAGTCAAATCCAGAAGGCTAAAGCCAACTACTTCAAAGTTTCCTTTCAGAGCAATATAAGTCAGCCAGCCAAATTTTGGAATGTGGTAAACTCACTATTCTCTCTGCCATTGCAGCCACCCACCCCAGCACTCAATGAAGATGGCACCACGCTTACAGACCCTTTTGAGGTGGCCTCCCTCTCAACTCCTTCTATACAAAATATACTTCATCACTCTTATCCAACCACACCCTGACTTACAATCCAGCTCCACCCCCAACCTGCAATCCCTTCCCCCAAACCAAGGGCATCCAGCTCAACCATCTTTGCTTTCTGTCTAATTTCCCGGACAAAGTGTACAAAGCCCTACTTGCCTTTAATCCCACCAAGGGTAAATGTCCCACTGGCCTGGATTCCAAGATGCTATACCTGTCGGTTCCAGCCATAACTGACCCCTGGCCTCACTTTACAACCTATCATTCTTTCTAGCTGATGTCCCCACTGAGTGGAAGCATGCCACAGTCATTCCTTCCCAAAGGTGGCAATCCTCTTCCTCTGGGAATTACCACCTGATCTCCTCTTCCTATTCTAGCCAAACCAGGAACACCCGCTTTCTCTCAACTCTCCTCTTATCTTGATGCCTTCTCCTTTCACACTCTCTACCAGTCTGGTTTTAGGAGTCCCACTCCACCACCACTTCCCTTTTGAGGCTCATGCATTCCATCCTCACTGGGATGGACAGGGACACATCACCTCTGCTTTTTTTGTATCAGTCTGGCTAAAGCTTCAACACTGTCTCCCACTCCCTTCTTTTATCCAAGCTGTCTCTTCCAGGTCTCTTAAGAGTGAACACCAACTGGTTTCATTCCTATTTGATAGGCAGATCCCAGTCTGTCTGAATTTGTAGCACCACCTCTGCTCCCTACTAGTTACCTCTGGTGTACTCCAAGGCTTAGTCCTCAGCCCGCCTCTTCTCCATCTTCCTAAGTGACCTGCCCTCTGTCTGCCCACACACATACATTCACATGTACTGGATGACACAGTACTGTACACATCTGGTCCCTCCACCTCTAACGTGGTGATCAGACTCCAGTAGGACATTAATGAAGGAAGTGCTGGTTCCGCCAAATCAGCACTTTCTTAATACCAAGAAAACCATCTCCATGACCTTCAGCACAAGGCAGAGACATTTAAGGATCCCTACACCCCTCCTTTCACACCCTGGACAGGACTACTCTTGAGACTTACAGTACATGCAGATACCTTGGGGTCTGGCTTGACCAGAACCTGGATTTTCTGCACATATCAATGCCATCCATAAAAAGCTTCACCCCAAGTTGGGAGCTTTATACCACAAACATGGCTGCATCTCACTGCCGGCTTACCGAGAGATCATGCAGAAGATGATCCTCCTGATTTTCCACTATAGAGACATAGTCTTCAGTGCTGCCCCTAAGTCCACTCTAACCAGACAGATTGGACCCTTCTTCCATTCTTTCTGCCACTTTACCCTTGACTGTCCCTACCACTCACCACTGTGTCCTCTACCAGTCCTTCAATCTTCCCTCACTTCAGGGTAGGCACCCCACACACTGTCCGATCTTCATGGCCAAATTGTGGGCACAGTCCCTCCCTCTTATCTCGCCTCAATTCTCTCACCTCTCTACCCCCAAGGTATGCACTCAGAAACAATGACTCACATCTCCTGTACCTCCCACTCATGGCCACCTTGGTAGGCCAGTCAGCCTTCACATATCGCATGCCCAAACTTTAGAACTCACTCCCACTGGGCAGTGTCATTCTGGACTGCCTTCTCCCCAGCAACCACCCCTTCCCACCCCAGGTATCACTCCCTAGAACCCCTAGCAGTACCTTATTATTTATATACTAGACTAATTGAAGCCTTTGTACACCTTTGTATTACTGGAATTGCTTTGTGTGTTCTTTTATTGTATCTCACCTGTAATGTTTTCCATTGTTGTATTCCACCACCAATTGTTGTCCACCCTCCCTGTGACAAAGTGCTTTTGTAAATGAGTCTTTGACTCAAAGGTTGTAAATCCAAATTATGAAATAAATAATAATCAAAAAAATTTGAAAGACCACCCTAGGCATAACCTCAGCTAGCTTCTACAAGCTCACTTCTCCCCGTCTGCACATGTCCCCATGTCAGCTCTAGGTGCTGACAGCCTCCAGGCCTCTATGTAAACCATTGCATGTGATCAGGTATCTGCACCTCTTCCACTGGCATTTCACCTCATACCACTACTGGAGGGCTGCACTTAATCCATGTTTGCTCTTGATGTTGTTTGTAAGTATGGACAATACACAACTTTGCATTGTAATTCTCTTAATCCATGCATGATTATGACTTTGCTTTTAACTCATTGTCAGTTGTCAGTGCATGTTCTCCTTTTCCCAATGCCCCCAGGTCGCATCTGAAATCGAGCAGTTATCTGCTCAGCATGCCCTCCTGGTAAAACCTTTAAATCAATAAATAAAGAGAGTATGTCTGCTAAACCATTGTAACTGTATTATGTTTGCCTACATAAATGGAGAAAAGACGAAGGCAGTCAGGACAGGGATGGGGCAAAAAGAAATAAAGCCATAAAAATGGAGGGTATTGAGTACCAATGCCTGTAGTCTAGGTAAAAATGTCCTGAAATGGTGGCCTTGATGGAAGAGGGATGCCTGGATATTGTGGCAGTCACAGAAACATGGTATTCAGAAAACCAAGACTGGGATGTCAACATACCAGTGTACACAATCTACAGGAGGGACAGGGAGGCTAAATGAGGAGGAGGAGTAGTTCTCTATGTAAGGGAAGGGATCTAAGCTACAGAACTAAAGGGTAAACAGGGAGGAGAGGAGGCACTGTGGGTCACCTGGAGACTAAGAATGGCACCACAATCCGCATGAGGGTTATACAGACCGCCGTCTGGGGAGAAAATAGACAAGAAATGATACAAGGCATCCTTAGGATGGCAGAGAAAGGGAGATATTGCTTATGGGGGCCTGAATATGTCAGATGTTAACTGGAGCACCTTTGCTGCAGCTACACCCAAGAGCAGGGCCATTCTCGATGCCCTACAGGGGCATGCCTCAGACAGCTAGTTTTGGAACCCACTCAGGAAGGAGCAATCTTAGACCTGGTACTCTCAAATGGGATGGAGAGGATCTCTGATCTTGAAGTGGGTAGCCATCTGGGAACAAGTGACCACCAAACAGTGTGGTTCACGATAAACTTAGCTGTAGAGTCAAGCCATACAAAAGTGAAGGTACTTGACTTCAGGAGGGCTGATTTTGTCAAATGGGAGAGTGCCTCAGAAAAGCACTAGCAAACAAGCAAAAGGAGGGGTGGAGCAACAATGGGAAACATCAAAACTACCATCACAGAGGCAACAAGCCTTTGTGTCAAGCAAATAAACATTAAAAATGAAAGAAAAGAACACTATGGTTCTCAAAAAAAAAGTGGTGGGGAAGGTTATGGAGATAAAGACAGCATTCAGGAAGTATAAAGAAACACAGAAGAAGCAGGACAGAGAATTGTACCAGTCAAAGCAGAAGGAAGTGGGAAGGCAGTCAAAATGGCAAAGGCCCAAACCAAGGAAAAGATAGCCAACTCAGTAAAGAAGGGGATAAACCTTTATAGGTACATTAGGGAGCAAAGAAAGACTAATGCAGCGATACTGAGGTTGAATAGAGAGGAAGGTGGTTGGGCAGATAGCAACAGTGAAAAAGCAGGGATACTGAATGAATACTTCTGCTCAGTATTCACAATGGAAAAGCAGGGGAGATACCTAATCCAGTCAATAGAAGCACTCTGATATCGGTCCTTTCACAGAAGAAAGGGTTCTAAAAGAACTCTTAAAACTGAAGGTGGATAAAGCAATGGGCCTGGTGGGATTCACCCAGAATTCTAAAGAACTATGGGAAAACTAGTAACACCACTGACTACCCTTTTAATAAATCATGGAAGGATGATGTGGTAACTGAGGACTGAAGGAGAACATGTGATTCCCTTCACAAAAGTGGGAGCAAGACAGAGGCAGGAAACTACAGACCTGTCAGTTTGACCTCAGTGGTAGGGAAATGATGGAATCACTTCTGAAGGAAAAAATTGTTGAGTAGCTAGAGGCCAGGTGGGGCACAGGACCCAAGGCAGCATGGATTCAAAGCAGGAAGGTCATGTCAGACAAATCTAATTGATTTATTTGACTGGGTGACCAAAGCAGTAGACCAGGAGGGGCTGTGGACATGGCCTGCCTAGACTTTAGCAAGGCATTTTACACAGTCCACACAAAGGATTAATAAACAAATTAGCCATCCTGGGAGTGGGTCACAGGGTTGTAGCCAGGGTAAACACTGGCTCGACAACAGGACACAGCGGGTAATAGTAAATGGAATCCACAGTGAAGAAAGGGGGTTACTAGTGGGGTACCACAGGGTTCAGTACTGGGGCTGGTCCTTTTAATGTCTTCATAAGTGACACTGCAGTGGGACTGGAAGGAAAGTATGTCTCTTTGCAGATGACACAATGATCCACAACAGGGTTGATACACAAGGTGGGGTGGAAAGGATGAAAAGGGACTTGGCAAGGTTGTAGGAATGGTCAAATGTATGGCAGCTCAGATTCAATGCAAAGAAGTGCAAAATAATGAACCTGGGAAACAAAACCCTGGAAGAGTACACAATGGGGGTGAAATACTGACACAACAACAATAATGGAAAGGGACCTGGGGTAGTCATATCAGATGGGCAGAGGGAGACAGTGAAAAGTCAGAGATAATGAATGAATACTTTTGCTCAGTAGTCACAAAGAAGAAGAGGAGGAGTTACCTAAACCAAACAGTAGAAGCACTCTGGATAGTGGGGTTGATACCAGTCCATTTAAAGAAGAAAGAGTACTGAAAGAACTTCTAAAACTCAAGGTGGACAAAGCAATGGGGCCTGACGTGATTCACCCTAGAATCCTAAAGGAGCTAAGGGAGGACCTAGTGACACCACTAACCACACTTTTAACAAATCATGGGAAGATGGGGTGATACCTGAGGACTGGAGGAGGGCAGATGTGATTCCCTTCACAAAAGTGGGAGCAAGGCAGAAGCAGGAAACTACAGACCTGTTAGTTTGACCTCAGTGGTGGGGAAATGATGGAATCACTTCGAAAGAAAGAATTGTTGAGTACCTAGAAGAAGGGGCACTGGACCCAAAGCAGCATGGATTCACAGCAGGAAGGTCATGTCAAACAAATCTAATCGATTTCTTTGACTGGGTGACCAAAGTAAAAGACCAGGAGGGGCTGTGGATATGGCCTACCTAGACTTTAGCAAGGCATTTGACACGGTCTCGCATAAAAGATTAATAATCAAGTTAGCCAGCCTGGAAGTGGGTCCCAGGGTGGTAGCCTGGGTAGAAAACTGGCTGCACAACAGGACACAGAAGGTAATAGTGAATGGAACACATTCTGAAGAAAGGAGGGTTACTAGTGGAGTACCTCAGGGCTCAGTACTGGGTCCAGTCCTCTTTAACGCCTTTATAGGTGACATTGCAGAGGGTCTGGAAGGAAAAGTATGCCTCTTTATGGATGACACAAAGATCTGTAACAGAGTTGATACACAAGGGGGGTAGAAAGGATGAGAAGGACTTGGCAAGGTTGGAAGAATGGTCAGACATATGGCAACTTAGAGTCAATGCAAAGAAGTGCAAAGTAATGCACCTGGGAAATAAAAATCCAGGAGAAGAGTACACAATAGCAGGGGAGGTACTAACAACAACAATAATGGAAAGGGATTTGGGTGTAGTCACATCAGATGACCTAAAGGTGGGTATGCAATGTGAGAAGTCAGTAGGGAAAGCCAGGGGATACTGGGATGCATAGGGAGGGGCATCACAAGTAGAAAAAGGAAGTGGTTATCCTCTATACAGACAGTTGGTGAGACCCCATCTGGGTACTGCGTGCAGTTTGGAGACATCATCTATGCAAGGACATAGACAGGATGGAAGCAGTCCAGAGGAGGGCAACTAAAATGGTGCAGGGTCTACATCAGAAACCATAAGAAGAGAGACTGAGAGAGCTTAATATGTATACCCTTGATGAAAGGAGGGACAGGGGACATGATAGAAACTTTTAAGTACCTCAAGGAATCAACAAAGTCCAGGAGGGTAGCATCTTTCAGAAAAAGAGATGTGTAAGAACAAGGGGCACAATTTAAAGTTAGAGGGGACGGCTCAGGGGTAATGTGAGGAAATTCTTTTCATGGAGAGAGTGGTGGACGCATGGAACCACCTTCCTGGAGAGGTTGTGGGGTCTAAAACAGTGGAGGAATTCAAACATGCATGGACAGACATAATGCAATTATAGTGGGGGTTTCAGGAAATAGGCTGTTGGTTAACTAGAATCTGCAGCTTATCCAGTAGGTAGGAAATGGGCAGACTGGGTGGGCCAAGTGGTCCTTATCTGCCGTCAAAGTCTATGTTTCTATATACATTACATTTCATCTCTTACCCTGCCATCATCCCAGGGATATAGCCTGGCAATCAGCAATATACCCTGTTCAGGCTTATTGTTCTGTCATGCAGATGGCAGGGATTTTCCCTGGTTTTTCACGTCACCTCCTCCATCCATGGTATGAACTGTGCACTTCAGACATGGACATACAACAGGCCTCTTTGGAAAGATAAAGCTCCCTGGTTCACCTGCTAGGGTCACTGTAATGACTGAGCCTACTGCCAGCCCTTTCCAGCCAAGACGAGTTGCTTTCTGGAAGCTTCCCATAGCCTGGTCTGCTTCCCAACATGGAGACTGAAGTCTGCTCCCAAACTCCACTTGCCTGCCTCACAGCGTAATGCACTTTCACTTGGTCATTGAAGTGGCCTTGGTACCTCAGTTCCTATGAACTCTACTGACCCCTGGCCCTGGGAATTGATTGGCAACTCCATGCTCCCAGCATGAGGAGGGCCTACTTGACAGTAGTGAAACATTGTATAAAAATAAGGGCATTTCATAGTTGGCTCAAACTATGGGATACTAGAACTGTAACTGCACATCTTAGCAATGAAACAGGAAAGTCTGACATCTGGTTGAAGTGAGGCAACATTTAGCAGGAATAGTGTGGCTCTAAAACATTAGGACTAGTGGAATATATGCAAGTCTTCTGGGAATAGAAGGCTGTGGGTGGAAGCCAGTTTGCTTACACTGTTCATGCAGGAAGTACTCATTGAGCCTAGCAACTACGAAGTTCATTTAGACAACTTTCTGGGCATCTGTCAATAACCACAGGAAGTGCTGCTCTTCACATTGCCTTTTTCCTTGTCATTTGTGGAACCTTCAAAACCTCAGAGCTGGTTGTAAAAAGCAATATTGAGAATAATTCTGGACTCTTGGGGAGGATGTAGTGCTAATGGAATCTGAAGTGAGTGTATTGCTTCACAGATCAAAAACAGAACAATGGGAATACAGGTTTTGGTCATGATAAAGGCCCACCAAGTGTGAAATGGGACCTCCAGGGATTGATAGGCCATTACATGGATATTATCCGAAGCCCAGGGGTGCCCTTTTCTGTAGCATGCAGATGTCTTACCTGTAACACAACACCAATTCAGGTACAGTATGTGTTTATGAAGCCAATAGATGGTTGTGGCCTTAATCCTCAGGGATTTGTTATGCAGTCATTCAGGATCAGGAAAACAACAAATGAAAGGCTGTTAGGTTTGGCAGACAGCCAAATCTCGCACTAGTGTGCTGGAAGTCGGAGGAGTTTGAAAGGTATGAGCAGTCTCATTCACTTTAATGGCATCTTTTGTATATCCTGATGAGCAGGAGACCAAGATAGAGTGAAGAGAGTGTGGCTCTGCTAGCAATACTTTGTACATTAGCTGGCTGAACAGGATGGAAATCGATCAGGGGAAAGGAACATTTATATTCACACAGAAGTGGCCCAGGTGAACTGGCTGAGGTGGCATTGTATTGCTTGGAAGGACCTGCTACCCATACTTGATGCTGCAGCACAAAAGGGTCCTCTACTGGATTTCTTGTGGTGCAATAAGGGCTAATGATGTTGGATGGTGAACTTCAATTGAGTGGCTGTTGGTCATGAAGAATGACCTGTACACACCTCAGCATTGTTGTTCTGAAACAGTATTGATTTGGTCACATTCAAAGCAAAGGTTTTAATAGGGTTATACTTAGGGTCTGCACACCAGGGAAATGCTTGATAGAGAACTAACATGGATATGTGCTACTTTATGAAGTCAATGGACCGACTAGTGGGATTTTTTTTTTTTATTTGATAAACTGTTATCTTTACTTATGTTTGTCTCAATTGTACCAATGATGTGGAACCTTTGTAAAAGAGCCTCAGCTCAAAGATATGTGTAATCTTAGAACAAATAAATAAATAAAATAAATTAAAAAATTGGAGAGACTGTTGTGAAGCATGATGACATTTTCGTGAATGTCCTAGGGCTGCATGCTCAGAATGTGGTACACTTGCTGATTGTTATTTATGACATGTTCAGCTTAGCTAGTCACTCAGCCTTGGAGGTGTGGTTGAGGTGATAAACTTGGGGAGATAGATGGAAGTGTATAGTGGTGATTGTGGAGTGTCATGCATGGGAACAATAACGAGGGTAAGGGGGACCAAACTAGACACCTTGGGGACCAGCATGGGGTGGTGGATTGGGGCCTTCACCTAACCTGAACAGGTGGATTGTCCCACAAGTAGTATAAGCACCAGACATGGGTGGGCTGCTTTACACTGGGCCAGATGACCTCCCTCCTGGGGAGTCCTTCCAATGAATTTACAGTAACTGCCACTCTTGTGGTATTTGTTGGTGCCCTTCCACAGGAAAGGTAGAGCACAGAGACTTGATTAAGGTGACATAGGTTGAGAATTTTCAGTTGTATAGGGTCATATCTGGCTGTAATTGCTGCAAACAGTCAATAAATATAACTGTGGTCATTAAACTCCAAGGTTGTTCTCTAGGTTTATTCGGAGCAGGGGAGATGGAAAATATGTTGTGTCAATGTAGTTCATGGCTTGAAGAATTCAGACAAGAGGTTTTGAGCATAGCTCTTCCACCCCCGCCCAGTCTCTGGGCTTTAGTGTTCCCTGTCAGACCTACCCCCCACTGCAGGTCTGAGGAGCATCACCATGATGACACAGGCCTGGGGGCAGGGCAGTGGATTGGCTATGGGGAGTGAGAGGAGAGGGTAAAGAGGAAGAGGGAGGTCCACCCACAGGCGTGATAGAAGATGGACCAACCAGTGGGATGAGAAGAAGGGACTTAAGAAGAGCTGCATACATGAGCTGCCTCCTCCTCCTTCTTCTTCCTCCACTGAATGCTGGATCCCATCCACCCCATACAAGCAGGTTACTGGTCTATGGTTGGTGTCATAGCAGGACCTTTTGTCTCTCCTGGAGGTACTGCATTACAGGTCAGGGAGGAATTTTTACATTTTTTTCTGACCAGGTTTTCTCAGGTTTTTCATCTCCTTCAATGGAAAAGGGGACTAGGGGTTTGTAGGTATCAACACTGTTGCAGTCACTGCATTTTATATATGCACAGCTCAGAGACTCATGTATGGGAACTGTGATGTGGGTTAATGGAGAAACAGAGCTTAGTCTGGATTGGTCCCCTCACAGTATGGTGGTGGTGGCTTTGAGGCCCACACCTAGCACAGATGAGCCATGTCCCCCATTGAGACTGTCCCACAGGTAGTGCAATCTGTAATGGGGTAGGTTGTTTTACACTGGGCCAGATGGCCTCCCTCCATGATGGGTTTAACTGTAACCCATGTGGTCCACATGGAGTCCATTTCCTTAGAAAATGGAGCACAAAGAATCAATTCAAGTTACCCGGATTAAGACTTCCAAGCCGTTTATGTCACATCTTGTTGTAATTATTGTGAAAAATAATAAATATGATAGCAGGCATTTAACTACTGTTCTCTGGTCGTATTCTGAGGCAGCAGTCAGAAAATAGTGTCTGTCAATGCCATTTATCTTGTTTTAGAGATTCAAAATCACATTTACATTAACTCCTTTTCAGTGACAAAGATTGTTTGCTATGTAATGCTTTGGTATCATATATACTTTTCCATAGCTAGGAGAAATGAAGCCTGCAGAGCCTGAATTACTTGATCAAGGTTATACTAGGAGTCAGTCATACGGGAACTTTAATCTAAGATCTCTTTGTTTTCACTGGACTGCACAATCATCCTTATACCTCTTCTTCCTAATTATTGGTTACACATCAATAATGCTAAAATGAAGCTATGAGGTAAAATACAGAGTAGACAAAACTTGCAAGGAAAACCATGTCCCTGCGCAACAGCTAAGGGAAAAACCTTGCACACTACCCACCCATATAGCAGCACCTTGTTTGTCGCACATATTCCTTTTCCACAAGTAAGTCACTTCTCACACATATTTATTATCCTAACACCACACTGCCATGTACTACCACTCAAGTGAAATTCACCCTGACAGCGTTTGGTTCAAGAACCTCAGAACTACATGATGTAACACAAGCACTTTTTCCCTGCATCACTCTTCCATATTTCGACATTAAGACTACATGCTTTTGACCTTGCTCCTTTGTTTCATGCAAACTTGATGTGATACCTTAATTATTAGTATTAGTTACTCTTATTAATGGTGTCTATTATTGGTTTCTTTCAGATAATTTATTTTAAGTGAAATGATTGTTAATGTATAGCACCTAGATACCTAACAGTTTAGAATCAGATTCAGAGTGGCCCAGCAGGAGACCTAGAAATTTCTGTCTGGCTCCCTACTGCTGGATACCTGACTACCTTCTAAACTCTGAAAATCTTTGTATTTATCATCTTTTCAAATTGAATGGGGTATTTTTTCTCTTTAAATATACTTTATTAAAGATATATAACAATAAACAAACAGAAGTAGTCAGTAAAACAAAGTTAATACATAAACACTATAAAAACAAAACTACTAAATAAAACCCTTCTAAAACAAAAAGAAAAACAGCCTCCCATTCAAATCACCCCCAGGAATATGACTGTGTTGATACCTCTCATTAGCTATGTAAATAAAACTCATACAAGAAAGAGCAGCTGGGTATCTTAAAAAATTAACAATGGCCCATAAGACATATAATGGTCCCATCTAGAGTGAAACAGCATCATTTCCTGATGCCATTCCTCTATGTCGATGCAGCTGTGTCAGTCCAGTGACATAGAATGACAACTTTAGCCACAAGAGAAATAAGGGCTATATAACCCTTCTGCAGGCTGAAATTTGTGAAGGGTAAAAACAGTTGGAAAATTAATGCATTAAAACAATCCTCAACACCCAGGAGAGGATATAAATGATTTTAATTTCATTACTGAAGTATTCCAACATAATACAGTCCCACAACATATGTTTTAGGGTGCCTTCCAGTACATCAAATTTAGTGCAATGTTATCCATCCTATAAAGCCTTTGGGATGTAAAATAAATGATATAAAGAAAATGATGCTGTGTTAGGTGATACTTGTCCTGCTTAATGTATCTGTATAGATTCCGCCACACTGAGTGCCATAATTGTGGTACCCATTGAATGTCCAACACCTGTTGCCAGTAAAACAGGTGCCGAAGGAGTATGGAAACAATAGTTTGAAGGTGGCATACAGTCCTGATACTGGATGGGGTTGTGTGGCAAAGAAAATAAGAGTGTCCAGACACTCACCGGCTAGACCTGTCCATGGGGAGGACCTAGATCAGCTGCAATGGCACGGGTCAGCTAAAAATATTTTAAATGGAAGAATTGTATATGCCATATTTTCCTGTAGAATGGCAAAGGATAAAAATGATTGCCTTCCAAAAGAGAAGCAATGTATAATTGAAGCAGTTGGCGGCCAGAAAGAGGAAGTAACAGAGCAGTGACCCATACAAAATGTAAATTCCCATAAAAGATTGTGAAATGTCCTTGACCCAGTGGAGACCAATACTTGCCTGACTGACAGTGTTCCCTTAGAGACCAGTAAAATGGGTCTAGCTTAAGGGCAGATGGTAGCTGGAGGGTTTGATATAGAGTGAACTATTGGTTTAAATGCCCACTGACTTTTATAAACTTCTCTTGATTCAAAGCCATAAGGGATGTAACCATCCTCCAAGTCTGTATCATGTGGTTGTCCCCACTGTAGATATTTGCTGTTATGAAGGGCACAGTAATAGAGAAAAAAAATGGGTAGTCAGAGATCCCCAGATTTTGATGTGCTGTAAGTTTCAAATAACCCTACATATAGTCTTACCATGCCAGAGAAAACCGTTGATTCAGCTGTGAAGCTGAGAAAACCACTGTTTAGAAAGAAATATATTCAGCATACTTAAGGGATGCAGGAGTCTCAGCAAGAGATTCATCTTTATAACATTTACATGGCCCCATAAGGTCAAGGGTCGAGACAACCATATTTGGAGGCCTAGTTTGATGGTGTGTAGAAGTGGTTATAAATTGAGTTTGCTTGTGTTAGTGAGGTGTCTAGAGATTTTAATACCTAAAGAAGTGATGGTGTGTGGTTCCCAGGCTAACCGTATATCTATTATAAGATTGTTTAGTAATCAAGGGATTTAAGAACAAAACGTGTGTCTTGTTTAAATCCAGTTTGTAATCTGAGACTTCCAACAATCTCTTAATTTCTTCTAAAGCCACTGGGCTCGAGACCAAAGGTTATTTTACACGTAATAGCAAGTCATCTGTATAGGCTGAAATGTTATATTGAGTACCCCCACTAAGATACCCTTGACCACTGGCTTACCCTTCAAGTAACACACTGTATAAAGGGTTCTATACAAAGATCAAAGACCAGTGGGGACAGTGGGAAACCTTGTTGGATTCCTCACTTCAGACTGAGACTGTCTGAGAGCACCCCATTGTACTAAATCCAGACTGTGGAATGCTGATAAAGGACCCAAAATCCATTGTATGAATTCTGCAGAATTCCAATTTAAACAAAATGGCATCAGGTAAGGCCATGAGAGTCTAACAAAGCTTTTACATGTCCAGGGAGACCAAAGTCACTGTGGCTTTTCTCCCCGAACATGGAAATTTAATTACTGTATATGGTTTACACAGATGGTTGTTGGATACTCTGCCCCCATAAACCCAACTTGCTTTCCAACAATTAAACTATACTACACTCTAAGTAACCTATTAGCTAACATTTTAGTGAGAAGTTTAATGTCTGAATTTAATAATGATATAGGATGGTAATTTTCAATGAGTTATTCATTTCAATTGGGCTTGTGAAGCAGGGTGATCCACACTTCGGTTAAAGAGGGATTGGAAAAGCCTTCTGAAAATGGATAATTGAACAAATCAGTCAAAAGGGAACGAGTTCTGTAGAACAGGCATTGTAAAAGTTGTTAGTAAAGCCAGCTGTCAATGGGGCTATGTCTAATGGTAATTGTTTAATGGCTTAATCTACCTTAAATGAAACAATAACTCCTTTGAGTAGGTCTTGCTGAGAGTCTGAAAGGCAGGGAAGGTCTACTGAATTTAGATATTCTGATATTTTATCTGGCGGGCAGTCTCCTTCATCAACATTATATAGAAGCATAATAAGACTGAAAAGCTGTGGTAATGGCCCTAGATCTAGTAATGACTTCACCACCCAGGGCAGATTGAGCCTTGAAGCCATTTGTTGGTGGAGCCATAGAGCCTGAAGCTCCTGGCTTTCTCAACAGAATCCAAGTATCTAGCATTCTTATAAAAGATAACCAGTTTTACATGCTCAGCCTGGAGTTCAGCATACTGAGCGCATAGTGTCTTAAGATGGGCCCATACATTGGCTGATTACTTGATATTACTTGGTATGAAAGAACAGAAGAAGGCCAGAGCCCATCGAGATTGTTCCTCACTCTATGTGGGACATTATTTATCTATTATCCCTCAACCAAACATCTAATTTGTTTTTAAAGACAGTGGCACTAGTTGCCTCTACCAATTCTTGTGGCAAGGTGTTCCATCAATGGATGCTCTTATTGGAAAAAGTTCCCCTTTGCTGGTTTTATAAGTTTTACTTCAAGCTGTTTATTATGCAGTCTCGAACATGTCTCCTTTTAGAGAGTGTTAGACCACATTTTCCATTAGATCTGGTGAATTTATTAAATTAAAACCATAAGTATATCACCTCTTAATCTTCTAATTTGAAGAGAGAGGAGACCAGTAGCTTTTAATCTGTTCTGATAATCCAAGTTTGTTAATCTTGGAATCATTCTGGTTACTCTCCTTTGAACCTGTTCAATAATTGCTATGTCTTTTTTTTGGTTTGGATTCCAGAAAGGGAGCCATAGTCTAGATACGGTCTAATGTATGCCCTATACAATGGAATAAGGCATTGTTCAGTGCGATTAACAAAAGTGCGTTTATTTGCCTCAAAAGTCTGTTGGTCATGCAAGCAGTTCTAACACAGTGATCATTTGATGTAAGTTTATTATTAACATATATCTCTAAATCTTTTCACAATTTGATGAGTGAAGTGGTAGTCCATTTATATATCATTTTGGATTATTTACACCGAAATGCACTACTAAACATTTGTCTTGATTAAACTGCATATGATTTTCATTTGCCCAAAGTGTTAATTTTTCCAAATCCTTCTTTAATACAGAAATATTTTCTTGATTATTAACCTTGCCCCAATTTAGTATCATCTGCAAATTTAACCATGAAGTTATTTGGCCCGTTTGTAAATCACTGATAAAGAGATTAAACAATATTGGTCCCAAGACCGACCCCTGTGGTACACTACTTGTCACACTCCTGAATCAGACAAGATATCATTAATTCTGACTCTCTGAGAATGATTTGTCAACCAGTTTAAAGTCCAGTTGACAATATCAGGTGACAAACCTTGATTGTGCATTTTAGTAATGAGTTTTTCATGTGAGACTTTATTGAAAGCTCTACTAAAGTCCAAAAAGAATTACATCAGTAGGGATACCCACATCTAGTAGAGTACTTATATTATTGTAAAAAGATATCAGATTGGTGGTGCAAGAATACTTGAGAGTAAACCCATGCTGATTTGAACCATAAACTCCTAATTTTTGCAATCTTGATCTATTAGAGACATCATTACTGTTCCATTAATTTACCAGCCACTGAGGTCAGGCTAACTGGATGATAATTTTGCACAGAACCTCTATTGCCTTTTTAAATATGGGAGTAACTATTGCTGAACGCCAATCATTTGGTACAATGCTTTCTTGTAAGGATTTGTTGAAGATAATTGACAAAGGTATTGAAATATTTATAGAGGTTTTGATCAGAAACCATGGATGAATACTGTCTGGGCCCGGACTAGTATTTTGTTTTAGTTTTTGATAGCCTGTATAATGTCAGTTGGATAGAACCTATGATAATCTATGTGGTGAACTTTAAATGTACTAATAGGTGATTTTTGAGAAGACAGAACAAAAGTACTTATTAAAGAGATTCAAGGTTTCTATATCAGATACAGAAGAGCCACTGGTTATAATGGGACCAATGGTCCTTGATACACCTTTTTTACTATTTATATAGGAGAAAAGAGATTTGTGACAGTCTTTTGTGTGAGCTAGTTTAAATTCCAGCTTATTTTTTGCCAATTTAATCTAATTTTTAAGTTTTCACAGATAGTCTGTAGTTATGTAATAGAATACTTTTAAATAGAACAGAACTATTCTTATGTTTCCTAAAAGTTTAATTTTATTTTAATCTGATTTTTAATTGTCTTGTTGAACCAAGGGGAATTTTTCCTTTATTATTAAATTTCTTCTTAGATGGAATAAAGGTATTTTCCAAATAATGTACAATGTTTTTTAAAAAGTCCCAAGCTTGTTGTGTTGTACAATTAAGAAGATTAGATTTCCAGTTTATGTTTTGTAAGTATTCATTGATTTTAGAAAATTTGCTTTTATTATAGTTTTTATACAATATAACTTCCTTTGTGTAGTTTTAAACTGTTGAATTTCAAAAGAATAGATGAATGATCACTGGTCCCAAGTGGATCTCAAATTTGTAAATTGCTAATTTGTTGCTCTATGTAAGTAAATAATAGATCCAAAATATTAGGACCTCGAGTGGGTTCAGTAACAAGTCGTTGTAATCCAGTACTAACTACCACATCTATTAGTCCTTTCTCAGCATAGGACTGTCCTGAGAATGAATCCCAGTTAATATGAGGGAGGTTAAAGTCACCAAATATTTCAGTATCTTGAGATTCTGAAAATGTATAATTCCTTTAAACGTATCAGTTGTGTAATCTGAATTTGCAGATGGAGGTTGATAGATGTTACCAATAGTTACATAGGACTGCTCCTTCAATAAGATTTTAACCATATACTTTCCAAAGGAAAGGGAGAGCACACTTCAAAGAAGGACTATTATTTCGTATGTACATACAAACTCCACCGCCTTATGTATCTAATCTGTTTTATGATATAATTTATAACCTGGAATTTCTCTGGACCAAATTGAGGATGCATCCCACCAACTTTCAGTTACTCCCACCACACCTATATTTAAAGTTTTACATTTGGCTTCGAGTTCTGCTAATTTGAGTTGGTTTAAAGATCTTGCATTCAAAGCTAGGAATTTACATTTAGTTGTAATAATATTTTGGTAAGTATTTAGAGACTTGGGAATAGACCCATTCTCCCCATTGTTTTTAGTTTAAACAATGATTTATGATTTTAGTGATACTTTTCCCCATAAATGTATTACCCTTACAACTGAGATGTAAACCGTCCAGCAAAACAAGGAAGAACGATCTGAAAATGATTCCCAGTGGATAATACAGGGTATATCTTGCTTAAAACATCACTTTCTCAGCCATTCATTTAGGGCCTTAATTTTCTGCATCATGGTAGATGTTGCTCTTGGGACAGATAGAATTTCAGATATACATATACACAGCATCCCCTATCAAGTAACAGGTTACATAATGCCACATAGTCCTGTTGTAATTGATTAAATGGGAAGTTGTTTATATCATTAACACTGGCATATATGATAACCAGTGGATTTTCCCCCATTTTGTAAAATTTAAGCATCATGGAGGTAATGTCAGATACCCCTGGCCCCACGGAAGCTAGAACAAGTGTGGTTGCTCTTGTCACTATTGCATACCGCCCTGTCAATGTGCTTAATGATTGAATCTCCCAGGACTAACACTTGTTTTGAGACAGTAGGGTACAAGAATCAGAAACAGGTGATTGTTTAACACACTCTGGAGTGATAAACTTAATAGGTATTGATTTGGTAGTTTGAGCCTTACTAGGACAAATATTCATGGGCATTAACTCCTGATTGAAAAGTGTTTTAAACCATTATTATCAACAGAGGGTGATGCACAGGATAAATCATGTAGCACTTCATTATTTGATACAGTCAATTGCTCAAACCTATTACAAGTTTCAATAGGGCACTATTGTGTATTTGACCACACCTCCTTTATTAAGAGGCTTTATGACAATGGTCCAGTCATCATTATCATGAAAAGAGGGCGGATAATCATCCACCTTATAAGAGGGGGCAGAGGCAACAGGTATACTAGTACTAGTCACATAATTGTCTCCTCATCAGGAGGCATAGAAATGCTACCTAAATGGGAAGGAAATTGTTCATTAGAATGAAGTTGTTCATCCATAAGAACAATGTAACTTTCCAATTCCTAATATCAGTAGAAACTGGTTTAATATTAAGCAGACATGCTATCTCTGCTTCAAGAGTAGTAATCAGATGGCAATTAGCACATACATACTCTCTCATACTTTCCTCACTATACATCAAACATTGCATACACTTACTAAGTTCTTTTTCCATTATTAAAGGTGTATATTTACTAAGTAGAGGATATGAGAAAATTATCTTATCCAAGTTTGTCTAATGCCAGCAGTTTCAGTGTGCCCAGCGGACAGCAGACACGCCGCAGACGGGTGTGTCTCTGCACGCCTCCGCCGCCCGTACACTCACCCCGCTGCTAGAGGGGCAGGTTTAAGCTGAAAACTGAAGTAAGTGTCCGCTTTCTTCCAGTTTTGCCAAGTAAAAATAACAATATTTACTTAAATTCAGCAAGATTCTGTGAGTTGAAGATTTACAAGCCCTTAAAAGGGCAAGAGAACCACCAGGCAACAGTGCTTTTAACAGAGAGATGTTGTTTTTGGGTAGGAGGCATACTAGCCTATTGGTAGTCCTCCAGGTTCCCACAATGTTCTGCTATTCACTGAAGAGTCACTTACAAGCAAATAGTACCACACAGGGTTGACAAAACCAATGTTTCTCTATGATCCTTCTCTTCCTACTGCCAAACAGGAAGTTCCTGTTGACAGTCAAATCCAGTGGCTATAAAAGTTGAACTGGCTTAGCGTGGGTGGTGGGTGGAGGGGTGGAATGGAGGGCAATTAGTAAGAAAAAGGCTAGCAACAGGACGTTGTAATTTGACTTACCTGCTTTTATAGTGTCTAAGCCACACACCCAATTAAGCTCTCTCCTCCTACTGGTTAAGCAAAGTAAATTGATACAGTACCCTTTACAGCATAGAACACACACAGACCTTCTTTCTTTTCTTTCTTTTTAACCCTAAATAAGACCCTTTCTACTTCTAATAAAGTATCTATCTGCTTATTCTCAACAGACCCTGACTCCTACAGAGATATGTGTTAAATTAATAAGAAAATGTGGCTTCTTTTAGTTAGCTGCTTTCTACTCTACAAGCAAGGCTAGCAACAGGAAGTTGTAATTTGACTCACCTGCTTTTATAATGTCTAAGCCACACCCCAATTAAGCTCTCTCCTCCTACTGGTTAAGCAAAGTAAATTGATACAGCACCCTTTACAGCACAGAACACACACTGACTTTCTTTCTTTTCTTTCTTTTAACCCTAAATAAGACCCCTTCTACTTATAAAGTATCTGTCTGCTTAATCTCAACAGACCATGACTCCTGCAGAGATATAAGTGTTAAATTAATAATAAATGTAGCTTCTTTTTACTTGATGCTTTCGCTCTACAAGCAAGGCTAGCAACAAACTAAGTGAGAGTTCTATGTGCCAAATATCATTCAAAAGTTGATCAACCTTCGCTGACCGCTGCTTATTTTGTTTAGTAGCCAGCTGAATACATTCTCCCTAATAGAACATTTGACTGCCAACAAAGAAAATATCCAGGAAGTGAACCGAGCCCTTGTTCTGGGAAAAAATTATTGAACAAATTGCTTGAGTCTATCTAGAATGGTATGATCCTTCAATAATTGAGAATTCAGCCTCAGACCTTATCTCTATCCCTCCCTGGATGACACTGAGACGTAGGAACACTCAGGAATGGTCTGAAATCACAATGGGCTGAATTTCACATGAAATTAATCTTAGAATACTCTCTCAGTTAATAAGAAAATAGTCTATCTGAGAGAACACCTTATTGGAGCAGAATAAAAGGTGTATTGTTTGACTTAGGGTGGACAAGACACCAGGGTATGAAGGCGTGGGATAAAAAGACACAACAAACTAGAAGGTGGGTGCATAAAACACAAACATGCATTGTTATTTTATTCAATTCAGAAAATAAAAACAGTAAATATACAGAAAGCAAAAGGTTATTCAATATTCAGTATCCAGAAAACTTTCTAATTTTGAAAATTCCTGAGGCTTAGTTTCAGCCTGAGCAACTAGAACAGTGTGAAACAAGCACACACTTCTGAGGTCCTCCTCACTTGGTAGTCAGTATTCAGCTGATTCCCTATCTATCTTTGTTACTCCAAGTGGTGGGTTTTATATCTTTCATGGATGACATCACCATCAGGTGATCCACCCCTTTGCTAAAACAAGTATAAACCTCTTATTCTCAGGAGTTCCCCATCAAACAGTAAGACATACATGTTCATACATGTTATCTTATCTAGCCTAGACTCAACTCCTCTTTTCTTGGTTAAGGGGTTCTATGTTTCCATTTTGTTTCATCTGAAAAGATAGTTTTAATAAGATAGAAAGTCAGGAGGATTCCACTGGGTTTGGCAAAGGGAACAAGAGCGTGCACCTGTTCTCCTTCTCCTGCCAACCATTGAAACTCATCATATCTTTTTCCTTTTATTTCCATTAAATCTTTAAATCTGACACCCTAAAATAGACAAGCATACAGAAAACGTATTTCATTTTCATTCCAAGGCAAGCGGCTGTCTCTCTATCGCTGCAGAGAGGGTGAAAGTGAGTACTTTAACATTAACATTTTGGACAGCTGCTCCCCGTCTAACAGAAATAAAGAGTGAAAGGAATGGTATGGGGGTTGGATATCTTAGACATGGGTATCTACAATAGATAGGGCTCACCCTGTCACACAGGGATCTGCCAGCCCTATATTATCCATGAAGCCTTGAAGGCTTATTTGGTGTGGAGGAGACCTCATCTAGTATTCCTGATCTATCAGTGTAAGATTGTAAGGGCAAGTTACAATCCACCCCAAGTATAACAGGAAGGTGGGTAAAGAATGCAAGGAGAGCAGCAAGATCCATATAAAAGCTGGAGGAATCTGTATTTGGTCCATAGACTGAGCCAAGCATGACCTCATATAGCCCCAGCCTCCCATACAGAAATACATAACAACCCTCTGAATCCCAATACTCTTGAATAAGCTGAAAATACACAGGATGAGCTAACAAAAGTGCTACACCACTCTTCCTACTGCTGTTGTCTGCCCTGTATTCCTGATCCACCCATTCTTGGCAGAAATAATGAACTTGGTCTCTGGACAGCTGAGGTTCCTGCAAATATACAATACTAGCTTGGAGTTTCTTTAGATGTTTAAGCATACTGTATTGCTTTTTATTGTCTCTAACCCCTTTACATTCCATGTAAGAAAATTGTAAAACTACTCATTGAATTAAAACTAAGAAATAAAACTCACTATATGGTGAACCACAACTTGCCAATGAGAGTGCCATCAAAACATGTCAAAGTCATATTCCAGTATGCCTCTCACTCTCCCTACTCCCTCCCATTTCAAGAATTATACAGTTCATACAGAATCCCAAACAATTAAAAGTGAAAATATAACCATAGAAAAACTTTTCCTCCAGTCCAAGTGACCACAGCTCCAACACACCTCAGCCCATGATGCATCTGAAGCTGCCTTCAGTGGACCGCTCCAACCCCAATACCATGAAATACAGATATGATCGAAGAAAATGAGAAGGAAACAAACATGGAAGCCCAGTCCAAAGGAGCCACTAACCATAAACTAGGGTGGGGTATGACATCATAACTCTATGCTTTTGGAGGGAAAATTGACAAAAGACCCCAGAAGTTAGGAGGGCACTGCAGAATCTAAAAAATAAATCTGCCCGATAGCACATATTATTTATCCCACAAGTGATAGTGTAAATGGGGTATTTTAGGCACTATAAGTAAATAAAAGATGCAAAACAAATCTAGTGTATCAAACTGAACTGAATACTGATATGAGTTTGTCACTCTGGGCTCTTCCTACTGATTTTCCAGGTGGACCATTAAATCAACTTTCCAGGTGGGCCTCCAGGCTCCTTAGTCCAATCCTGTAACATGTTGACCATCATTTATAGCAAATAATAGCACTTTAAGTGCAGGCGATACAGTAGCTGAAATGGATTTCTGATTTTGTTCCACTGAGTATTATTTCATGAAGGCCTGTAAGTCATAGCACTGCATCTTACTATATCATATCCCATGTGTTTTGGATGCATTTCTAATTATAATCTGTCAACTGTGGACTATTAGGACCAGATAAGTTGTCCTTAATATTGAGGAATCATTTAGATTCAGGTTACCCAGCACTTAAAACATTGCAGCCAAAACAATAGAAAATGTCCTTTATAACATGAAAAAAAAGTGATGTGTCTGTGTGTAGGCTGCAAAAAACAAAAAACAAAACAAATGGGCAGTATTAAATGCACAATGAAAATAGAAATAACACTTTTACCATAATTCTTCTTCAGGAATTACACAGCATATAATGAAAACTTGTTTTACTAATATTGATTATATTTTTCTTTATAGACAGTTTCTAAAGAAGACCAGTGGATAAAGTGCTGATTAGCTATATCTCTGCTTTCAGTGTGCATTTTATATTATCTTTACACCTGTCTGGCATTTCTTCAGTTGTTGCACGATCCACATATGTCATTTTATTTCCCTATAAAGGTTTGAATTTGCATATACTGCCCTGATGACTATTGGATCCTGTTCAAGGACCATGGTTTTCCATTTTACTGGTAACACCGTAAAAATCATGGAATCCTGCTTGGTTTACGGATTTTGAATCTTCTACCGTGCCTCACAGAAATTGCATGTCACTGCACAGAATCCCTAAGACTTCCGCATCTTTTTAATTTTTTTTATTTTCTTTCTATGCCCCTTCTCACACCATCATTCTCCACTTTTCAGAGATCCCTAGGCTGGGTATCCCTAGCTTCCCCAAGGTAATGCTTGTGAACTCCTGGGGCCTTCCCTCATCCTGCCTGGGTTGTACCCCCAGGTGGAGAGAGGACCACAAATCACCCCTCCACAGTCCCTTAGTGTGTGTGTGTATGTGTATGTCGGCAGCCCAGTTGGTCCCTCATGGAGCCTGGTTGTAAAGTCTGGGGCAGCTGGGTCTCTTCTACCAGTGGCCAATGTTGGGTGAATGTTCCTGGTTTTCTGGTCTCAGCACTCAAAGGGATCCAAGGAGGTGGGCACATAGAGAACATGCTACTGCTCCAGATCCCAGCTAGCGTCCTCCCTCCCAATTGCTCTATAGCCCCATTGCACCACCACCCGTTGTCACCCAGGTGGCGATAAAGCAGCAGGACCCACAGCCCACCCTCTCTGGAGGAGGACAGCAGCCCCCGGTGCTTGATCCTACTGCCCTGACCAGACCTCCAGCAACCCGAGTTCGCTTCCTACCTTGGGTCGCTGGCATTGTAAGCAGTAGCACTACCACAGCACTGGATGGCCAGCTCAGATTTCAGGATCTTAAATGAATGCTGCAGTGCTTCACATTCTTTCTGCTTTGCTGCGTATAGAATCAGTAAGGAAACCACCGCACTGCTTTGTTGTAACCAGCCATTCAGTTTAACCACCCATGCTTCCCACCAACCTTTCCATCAGCTGAGGACTGCCTTCCTTTCTGAAACCACAGTTTCCATTTAGTATGTGCCTAAACATCTTTTACTATTTATATTACACTGGATGATACAAAAAATACAAGTATCAGCACACAAGGGCAGGGCCCTGGGAAATTGAGGGAAAAGTTACTTGAAACTGCAGAGATTTTTTGCAAAACTTGCTAGGAAATTGTGGGACTTCTACTATAGACCCTGACTGGTTCACGATAAATTCTTTATTGTTTTCTGCAGCATACATTAGTCAGCATAAACTACTAAATGAATACACTTACACCAGAATTTGTTTTAAATATGAAGAAAACTTGTGTTCTAACATGATCCTAAATGGAAAGGAAAAGATGTGTTGTCTGTGTTCCAAAATGTAAAAACATCTGCCTCATACATTGCTCAATAGATTCTATTTAGTGAGAAAGAGAAAATAAATATTAAACAAATCCAGAATAAACAAATGTTATCTGTTTCTGGATGTAGAATAATGGAGACTGATCAAAAGCTATTTACAGTGCTTTGTCAACTATTCACCCACTTTGGTGTAAAAAAAATAAGCAGATGTAGCGCAAATAATTCAATTTTAGTAAATGTTGTAAAGTGTTTAATGTTCATAATTTGCACTGTAGGTACTGTGCACTATTATTGAACTCATATGTTAAAGCATTATATGTGGTTGTTATTATTGCTGGTGATATAGCCTAGTGTTTAGAGTAACAAACAATGTTTGAACTGGCTACATCCAGCAGACTTGGGTTTATTTATTTAAGAGTTTAAGTTGATTCCCACAACCTCCACTTGCATACTGTGTGACTCCAAACAAGTCGCTAACCTCCCAGTGCTCCTGGGCCATCCCTGAAAACAGCAGTTCTGCCTACTGGGCCTTACCCGGTTTACAAAGAATATAAAAATACCAATATATGTTTACTTTATCATACAGTAGTCAGGGTACCCTGTAATGTACCTGAGTTTTACTTGGGCTGCAATAATTTTGCATAGGTAAAGATAAATGTTCAGATACATTTTATGTGTTTTATAAGATTGTTTTAGACTTTAGTCAGGTTTGTATTGTATTATTTGCATGTCAGCGTCTAGGCTATAGATTGCTAAGTGCAGGATCACTGTTACCAACTAGCTCATTCAAGTTTATAATCAGCAGGGCCATCCAAAATTCTCAATTGTTTGAAGGAAAACTAGTCTGAATGAAAGTATGTGCACAAGGAAGAAATTGCCTTACTACTTACAAAAATACTTTACAGTTAGCACCCATTTAGGTGAATGGGATCATTGTACCTTTTCTGTCACCTGCTGTTTCAGTCTCTGTGACAACAAAAGTTTACTGGTAGACTGCTTCAACCAAATGCAAATGTTAAGTGTTTAAGTGTACATATGCTTGCCCAGTGGATTTTGAAAGCACGCTCAATGACACAAGAAGGTAAGACCCAGGGTTGTATGATGCTGGTGGGCAGAGTGGTGCTCAATTCACATCTGAGCTCAAACATGAAAACTGAGAGATACCTTTTAATGGAGACCAAGTAAGAAAAAGTATCCACACGTTTGGGAGATGTATGATTTTCCATTTGAAGGTAGAAGACTTGGTTTGCTGGCCAAGGCACCTAGCTTCACCTGAGCTCTTTCCTTCTAAGACTGCTTGAAAGGCAGAGAAGAGAACCTTACCAGAGCAAGGGAAAAGGATTAAGACTTCTTTTAGCTAAGCAGATTTACTGTGTGGTGTTGTTTTATTTTTACTCACAGGGATTGCTACTGTTTGTTGCTAACATTTCATTGCTTTATTTTTCTCTGTAGCAAAGTGTTTCTTACAGCGATATCTTCTCTGAAATTATTACAGGTGGTGCTTTACAGGTTTTACAGTTTTATCTAACATTAGGATAAGCTTTCAGGGTTACTGCATTTGTTGTTGACTGATTGTTTCTGCTCTTACCTCCTTGTTCTTTCGTCCATGGTTCTTCTTTTCAGCAGGGAAGGGCCCAGCCACCCACCCCCAACCACCCACACTACACTCCTTTTATAGGGTACCACAGTTGTGACATTTCCTGTGGCAGAGTAGGAATGTATGGATCAGTGGGGCATTCACAAGGTGAGCTCATTTACAGGGCACTAGTAATTTAACTTGTTATAACAAGTTAAACAAAAGCAAAACACACTCAAACCATTACTTGCATTTTTTCCTTCTAATTACTCTGACTAGGTTATAAACCCAGCAACTTATCTGGAATGGATACCATTAACTGCAGGTACTGTGGAACAATTTTCAGGAGGACAGTCTTACAGGATTTAGGACACTGTCCTACATGCTGGGCCATTGGAGATCTTAGGGCTCAGCTCCGGGCAGCATGGGCAGAGATTGCACACCTCAAATTTCATATTCAAGAGGAAATACATTATAAGAACCACCCGCCATTTCCCCAGCATCCAACAGAAAAACCTCGACCGCAGAGGTAGTTGGACCAGGAGGTTGGCAGGTGGTTAGGAGGGACAAATCAGGTGCCCATCAATCTCTGCTCTCTAACATATTGCCTCCAAAACCATATAAACACTACAAACAGGTATCTGCCTCTATCTCTGAAATCAAACAAAGAGGCAGAAGACACTGCAGAGCAGGACACTGCGGCACAGGAGCTAGCACAAGAAAACGCACCCAAATCAGGAACCAAAACAAAAAAGCAAAAGGAAATCCAAAAACTTCTGATCACAGGAGACTCCATGATTCGAGAGTTGATACCCATTTCCAGCCAGGGTATGGACAGATGTCTCCCAGGTACATCAGCATGGAGAGACACTGACCGCATTTAAAATTGTTCACAAAGCAGGAGAAAACATTGATGTCCTAGTACACATAGGACTATTATCTCACCAGCCGGGTCAGTTGTGGAGACCAAGGAACACCTGACCAGGCTGGGTGACAACTATCATCCATTTCGTCTGGCATCTCCTTCTCTGAGATCCTGCCAGTCTGGGAGAAGGGGCAGATGGACAGAAGGTCAGAGAATGGGAGAAGGGAGCTAAACATGTGGCTCAAGGGCTAGTGCCATGAAAAGGACACAGATTTGTAGGAACTGGCAACAGTTCTGGGAGCGAAAGTTCTTTAAATTTGATGGACTGCATCTGACTAAGGAGGAGTCAGTGCATTGGGCAGAAGTTTGACGCCTTTGCAGAATATTTAAATTAGCAAATGGGGAGAGGTGCAGCACCCCATACGCCGAATGGAAGAACACCCTGCCCCTCAGCTAGTGGTCAAACAGGGATTCAGCATGTTTGCAGTTCATTTGCATCACCAGGTAAGAAAAAGGTTTGTTTCCATACGATGCACAGGGTAATGCAAACCTCACCCAACAACTAACACACCAAAATCTGGCCAATGGAAAATCATGTACACAATGCTCACAGTCTGGGAAATATGATCCCAGACTCATGGCAATAATGTCAGAGGCTAAACTGGACATAGTAGCAATTAGTGAGAGTGGTTTACCAGTAACCACACTTGGGAGACTTCAGTACCTGGCTATGTATTTTCAGAAGAGACTGAGGTGAAGGGGGAGGAGTGGCCCTGTATGTCAATGAAAATATCAAAGCTACAGAAATTCAGAATACTCATATGGAGCCAGAAGAACTGTGGGTCACCCTGAAACAGGAAATGGGACAGCCATAAGAACTGGGGTTGTTTACAGGCCCCCAGACCAGAGGAGGACATAGACACATTATTGTAAGAAGATATACAAAACATGACAGCTAAAGGGAGACTTCAACATGCCGGATACAGATTGGTCAATACCAGCAGGAACATCTGCCAGAACTAGACACATAGTGGATTCCTGCAGGAGGAGGGCCTCAAACAACTGGTACAACAACCCACAAGAGACAGGGCTATCTTAGATCTAGTACTGACTAATGGGAAGGGATCACAGATCTCCAGGTAGAAGGTCACCTGTGGGCCAGTGACCATCACATGGTATGGTTCAATTTGGCTTCTGCATCTAAATCACCCCATTCCAGGGCAAAAATATGGGACTTCAGAGGAGCTGACTTTGATAAGATGGCCAACAGAGTTAAGCTAGCCCTGTCAAAAAGAAACACAGGTGAGGGGTACAGGCAAAGTGGACAAGCATTAAGGATGCAATACTTGAAGCAACATCCCATTGTGTTAGACAGAAAAGGAAGTGCAAAAGAAGAAGGAAACCACTTTGGTTCTCAAATACAGTAGCAGAAAAGGTCAGAGCCAAAAGGCTGGCCTTCAGGAAATATAAGGAACACAGCGGGACAAAGATAGGGAGGCATACCAAACTGCCCTGAGGGAAGCAGGAAGGCAGTAAGGCAGGCAAAGTCCCAAACTGAGGAAACACTAGCACGAACAGTAAAAGAAGGTGACAAGACTTTCTATAGATACATTAGTGAAAGGAGAAAGTCCAGAGGGGTATTGCCAAGCTTAATGGAGAAAAGGAGCATGTGAGGAGGAGGACCATGTAAAAGCATCTATTCTAAATAGATACTTTTGCTCAGTATTTACTGAAGAGAAGGTAGGGCAGGGCCCACAGCTCAGCACCATGGACACGGGGAGGTGAGCACTACTTCCTTCACAAAAGAAAGGGTCCTACAAGAGCTTGCAAACTCAGGGTGGATAAGGCAATGAGATCTGCTGGCATACATCCCAGGATACTTAAGGAGCTAAAGGTGGAACTAGCACAGCCATTAGCAGAACTGTTTAGTGAGCCTGTGAGCACAGGAGAGGTCCCAGAAGACTGGAGAAGGGCTCATGTGATCCCACTCCACAAGAGTGGTAGCAGTGAGGAGGCAGGAACTACAGACCAGTCAGTCTTACCTCAGTAGTGGGCAAGATTATGGAGGCACCCTTAAGGAAAGGATAGTGCAACACCTGGAATCCATAGGGGCACAGGATCCAAGACAGCATGGGTTTACAAAGGAAGGTCCTGTCAAACTAATCTCATAGATTTCTTTGACTGGGTAACCAGAGTGGTGGACCAAGGGGAGCAGTTGATGTTGCCTACCTTGACTTCAGCAAAGCTTTTGACACTGTTCCACACAGAAGATTGATTAATAAGCTGGGTAGGCTCAGGGTGGGTCAGAAGTTGGTCAACTAGGTGGCAAGCTGGTTGACGGGCAGAAAACAGAGAGTGTGGTAAATGGTATACAGTCAGAAGAGATGCAAGTCACAAGTGGGGTACCCTCAGGATCAGTCCTGGGGCCAGTCCTCTTCAACATCTTCATTTGTGACCTTGCAGATGGACTAGAGGGTAAGGCTTGTCTGTTTGCAGATGACACCAAGATCTGCAACAGAGTAGATGATCCAGATCGGGTGGGCAGAATGAGAAGAGATCTGGATAAACTAGCAAAATGGTCAGAAGAGTGGCAACTGGGTTTAATGCAAAGAAGTGCAAGATCATGCACATAGGGAAGAGAAACCCTGAAGCCACCTATAGGCTGGGAGGAGTTGCTAGCAGTCACAAAGGAAGAAAGAGACTTGGGCATCATCATCACTGATGATCTGAAATCATCCAAGCAGACCTCTAAAGCAGTAGGTAAGGCTGGGGGTGTTAGGGTGTATTAGTAGGGTATCACAAGTCGTAAGAGGGAGGTAATAATCCTCTTTACAAGACACTGGTTAGGCCCATCTGGAGTACTGCTGCAGTATTGGAGGCCACATCTTCACAAGGACATTAACCAAATTGAGGCAGTCCAGAGAAGGCAACCAAAATGGTGCAGGGACTGCATCAGAAGTCTTATGAGGACAGATTAACAGAACTCAATATTTATACCCTTGAGCAAAGGAGGGAGAGAGGTGATATGATCGAGGCATTCAAACACCTTAAGGGCATTAACAAGATGAAAGAGTCTAACATGTTTAAATACAAGAAAATAGCAGGACAAGAGGACACAGCATGAGATTAGAGGGGGCGATTAAGGGGAATGTGAGGAAATTCTTTTCACAGAAAAGGTGGTGGATTCATGGAATGGCCTACCTCAAGAAGTGGTGGCTATGAATACAGTGCAGGGCTTCAAACAGGCATGGATAGACATAAGGAACAATACAAATGAGTATGAATAGATAGGACACGGATAGAGCAAAGGCCGATGGCACATTTATAAGGTAGAAAAGAAATGGGTAGACTGGATGGGCTTTATGGTCCTTATCTGCCATCAACTTCTATGTTTCTATGTTTCTCCACTAATCACTTGTGGATTTTTCAGGTAAAGACAACTTAATTCAAAGAAGCAAATTCAGGCAGTTTTTTTTTGCTCCTCCTACCCCTGGCCATCCACTTCTTCAGGCCTGCAAAGGCCCCTGCCACCGCTGTTGAGTCCCAACCACCATCCACTGTCCCTAATGGCCATGCTACCAGGTAACCTGAAGTAACCCTTCATCGGGTGGGCTACTACCCTGTGGGAGGCTACCTGGGGAGGAGAAATGTCCCATAGAGCTTCCTGTGTATCCTGGGGATGGCAGGGTCAGAACAGACATGTGGCTGGGGCTTCAGGCTTATGGAGGGACCAGTAACCATCCTCCAGTTGTCCAGTGGGTGTTTTCCCATTTTCTTGGGAGCATGGCAGGCCACATGATGTCAAGGCACAAGCCGACATCCATCATGCTTTTCCCCAGTGAGGGCAGATGCATTGTCATGCCTCTGGCCTCCACCAGGGACCAGCAAAACATGAGCTGTGAACACACAGACCCTCCCAGGAGAAGGTGAGTGGTCACTGGACACTCAAGCCTTCATCCTCTGGTGGGCCCTCCAACACCCAAGTCTGTTCCCAAACCCTGGTCAGTGGTGTCACAGGCAGAAATCCAATTTGTGCAGTTAAATGATAGAAAGGAAAAACATAGATGGTCCACCTTAGTGGTAGTGGTTCAGATTAATTCCCATCTGAGTTCTAACAAGCAAAGAGACAAAGTCATTTGAAAATTGTGCATGTGGGGTGTGGGTGTTGAAGAAAGAGGATCATAGTGTTGTCACTACTGCTATCACCCCGAGGGATGTGGACTACATTGTTACTACTGCCATCACACCTGAGGGTGGGAGCCATAGTGCTTCTGTGATCACAACTGGTGGATGGGGAATGTAGTACTGCAGCAGTTCCACCTGAGGATGGGGCCCATAGTTCTGATACTGTATCACACCTGAGGGATGGGGAATGTAGAACTGCTGCCATCACACCTGAGGGATGGGGGCCATAGTACTGATACTGCCATCACACCTGAGGAATAGGAAATGTAATATTGCTGCCATCATACCCAAGGAATAGGGGCCACAGTGCTGCTGCTTCCATCACACCTAAGGGAGGAGGGCTGTAGTGCTGTTGCTGCTGTCATCACACCAGAGGGATGGGGCTGTAGTGTTGTTGGTGCTGCCATCGCACCAGAGGGATGGAGGCCATAGTCTTGCTTCCATCACACATTAGGGATGTGGGCTGTAATGATGCTGCTTCCATCACATCTTGTACCTAAAATAACTTTAAATTGATAAAAGGATGGAAGGATGTGCAATAGTAGAGGTCAAATTTGTTAGAATGCATGTTATCAGAGTTAAAATTGTTAAATAGAGTACAGAAAACCAAACACCGGTAAAATCAGATTTTGGCTTCATAGACACCAGTGACAATACCATTTTTTACAATGTGCAAAACAGAATTTGCTCTTTCTCAATCCCGTAAATCAGTGTCCCTGATCCTGTTTCATCTTTTGAGTGTCTGGTATCTTGTGCTGAGTGTTTGTGTCTTGAACTTGGTTGTTTTGCAGTGTTCAGAACCTCACTGAGAGTGTGTTTGTATGGCAGTTTTGCTTGTTGTGGCTCGCTTCAATGGGGATTGCAGTGGTCGGTGGGAGGTCACTGCTCCGGTTTGTTTGGTCAGATTTTGAATGGTTGGTGATCACAGATGTGAAATCATCCAGAGTTTGCAGCTGACATGCTGTAGTTTGGACCCAGGTGCAACTCTCCTCCTTGTGGGGTGTGTTGAGGTCATCACCCCAGTCCTAGTGGAGATAGTTGGGTGTTCTCTAAAGACAGGTGATTTTCTGACACCTTAAAGGATGCAGTGGTGACACTCCTCCTTAAGAAATCTTCTCTTGAGCCTGACTATGTTGTTAACTACAGGCCTGTCTCTAACCTTCCTTTGTAGGGAAGTATATTGAGAAGGTAGCCACACTGCAGCAGGAGGGTCATCTTACCATCCATGAAATCTATGATCCTCTCCAGTCGGGTTTCAGGAAGAGACATAGTACCAAGACAGCACTTGTATGGGTACTCAATGATCTCTCTGATTGCGAGAGATCGGTGGACTCATTCCATTTTGGTTCTCCTTGATCTCTCTGTGGCATTTGATACCATGGACCACGGTGTGTTTCTGCAGCATCTGAGGTGCATCTGTGGACTGTTGGGTATGGTCCTCAGGTGGTTCCACCATACCTCACTGGTAGGTTTCAGAGAGTGGTGTTGGGGATTTATTCCTCTGACCCAGTGCCCCTGCCTTGACAGGTCCCTCAAGCCTCTGTGTTTTGCCGATGTTGCTTATGGCCTATTTGCAGCCACTGGGGGAACATTGTGAGCCAGTATGGGTTGAGTTTCCAATGTTGCACGGATGATACTCAGCTCTACATGTCCTTTGTTGCCGGCAAGATGATGCACTCTCAGTGTTTAACAACTGCCTCAATGAGATCCAGTACTAGATGAGTGCCAGCTGGTTGAAGCTGAACCATGACAAGACCGAGGTGTTGGCTGTGGACCAGGGTCATAAGGTTGAGGAACAATTGGCTTGAGGTCTTCTGTGCTTTGGCTCAAGGGCAGCCAGATTTTGACCTCTGATCGGGTGCGCAAGCTGTGCATTATTCTTGTTGAAGGGCTTACGCTTAAATCACAGGTGCTGCCATCGCCAAAGCCCTTTTTTACCATCTGAGAAATAACGCCAGGTAAAACTCCTGATCCCATCCGATGACCTTTCAACTCTGGTCCATGCCCTTGTGACCTCACACCTTGATTGCTGTAACTCCATGTACCTAGGGTTTCTGGGGTCAACATTCGCTGCTTGCCAGCTGTTGCAGAATGCAGCAGCCAGGTTGCTGACTCGCTACCTCAATCTTGTAATGTCGCACCTGTGCTCCATGGCCTGCACTGCCTGCCAATTCAGTGGTGAGTCACCTTCAAGGTCATTTTGTTGACCTATATTAGGCTACATGGACAGGGTCCATGCTACCTGCAAGAACTCCTGTGTCCTTATTGCCCTCTCCACCCTCTTCGTTCTGAAAATGAGGGATTGCTGGAGATTCCCAGGGCCAGTCTGAAGTCATCTGGTGCTAGGGTTTTTCATTTGTGGCCCCAACCCTGTGGAATTCTTTACCTCTTTCAGTAAGGAGTGCCCGACTGTGGAAAGCTTTATGTTGACCTTGAAGACTTATTTGTTCAGACTTGCCTTTCTGACTTCTGATAATGTATTCTAATGAATACTGTTATTTTATATGTTTTAATAGTGCGAGGTGTTTTGTCTGCTGCATTTTTATCTTTTTACAAGCGCTAGATATTTTGATTTGGCGCTTTTAAACAAATAAAGATGAGTTGAGTTGAGTTGTTCTCTCCATTGAAAGGCCTCTAAAACAAATTTGTCCTAGTTTATTAAGCCTTTTCAGGTATAAAGAGTTAATTCAAAAATAACTATTATAAAAATAACTAACTAATGAACTAAATAACTAGCTAAGACAAGTTGTTTTAGTAGAGGGTCTTTGCAGGATAATTTCCATTTTCAGATTTAAGCCAGTACATAGGAAGATGTGTCAGGTTCTCCACTACGATGTAGGGCTTGGCCTTTCATCTGTCAGCTGTTTAGTACTTTTCTGGGACTCCTCAGTCCTTCAATGGCACAATTTCTTTGTAAGAGGGCTTGTTTTGTACTTGTGTACTGTATCATATCTTATTTTGTTGGCTTGTTTATTTAGCAAACAGTTTCTGTAGCTAAGTGGTGAGCCTGTCTCAGTTGTTTTCATAGACAGTACTGCAGCGAGTTCACAGAATTCCCTTAGGCAGTCCAGTAACACTCGATGGTCCACCGTGTCAATGCTGAAGAGAGTCGAGGAGAACAAGAATTGTCCCTCCTCGATCTTTAGCCCTAGGGAGGTCATTGTGCACCTAACTAGTGCAGTTTCTGTGCTATGCCTCGGACGGAACCCAGACTGGAGCGGCTCATAAAGATTGTGAGCCACGAGATGCTCCTCAAGCTGAAGCGCCACTCACCTTCTCGACAATCTTACCTAAAAATGGAAGATTGCAGATAGGATGGTATTTTGCCTTGATGTCAGGGTTCAACAATGTTTTTTCAGAAGAGGTCTCACCAATGCCTCCTTCAAGACATCAGGAAAGTCCCCTCTGACAAAGAACATTGGACAATCAGGGCAAACACCAGGCCAATGGAGTCAACACATCTCCCCAGTGACCACTCCTGTCTTCTGTGTCTGGCATCCCTGTCTGACCTCCCTCCACCTCCGTGTTACATCACCTTTAGAAACTTTGCTAGTCTTGACTGTGTGAAATTTCTTCTTGATGTCTTTAATTGACTGGTCCAGCCTCTAGCAGGCCCAGGATGCTCAGACAGCTCTTAGCCTCTTTCTTGATGAATCTGGGGCAATTCAGGATAGGCATACCCTTTAATCGTTCATTGTGAATGGGTAAACAAACTAGATGGCTGCACAAGGACTTACTTGTGCTACTGCATTAGGACAAAAGTTGAAGTGTTTCATGCCTCAGACCTATAGTCTGAGTACAATCACTATAGGGCTCAATGAAATGCTTGCAAAAATAAATTAGACTAGGAAAAAGCAGCTGCTGCAAAGGTCTACTTCATGATGTTGCAGGTGACCCCAGGACATTTTGGTCTCATGTAAAAACTTTCCTTGGCAATCAACAATCCCATACTCCCAATGATATGGTCCTAAATGGTGTACACTGTAATAATCCTGCTACCATAGAAGCCAATTCTTTCAATCTGCATTTTGCTGACTTATCAAGATACACCTCCTCCTTCTCTTCGATGCCACCTACCTACCAATGCACCATTTCCAGCTCCGTGGCGTGACCCCGCTTTTTGTTTCAAAACTATAACTAGGTCTCAAGTACTAAAACTCCTAAATACTATCTCCGACTCTACCAGCATTGACTCCAACGGTCTTGAACCTAGGCTCTTAAACTCGTCACTGGCCTGGTGGCGCTGGAGGCTGAGGCGCTGGATGCACACCGCTGCCACGCCGGTGACCCGGTTCAGGAATGGACTCGGGTGGCTGGGGTCAGCAGGGGAGAGGGAAGATCGAGTGTCCCAACAGATGCTCTCCTCCCTCAGGAGTGGGAGGCCAAGAATGCATCTAGTTCTACATCCCCTCGTAGCCAGTGGAAGCACTGACAATTGAAGGGGATGGAGGCGCCTTGTTCGTCGGAGCTGGGAGGGGACATCGATGGCGATGAGAGGTCTGGCATGCGCCAGCAAGCCACCACCGGGACGTACGCTCCCAGCACTCCGACGCCCCAGAGGGTAGGGAAACCAGGGAGAAAACGAAAACACCCTCGGTAGCTCTCTGGATGAAAGCCACTTGATTCCATCCAGACCACCAAGAGAGACAGACCCCATTGTGCAGGAGGAGAGAGGAGGCACTCTAGGGGCATATCACACGAAGGTGGAAGGGGGAGTGAGTGGATGGAAGGAGTGGGCTCGAGAGCAGTCAGGGAGATAAAGAAATAAAGTAAAAAAAAAAAACTTTCTGCTCCTTTTATTGCCTCTCACCTGGCACAAATCCTGGACATCTGAAAATTGCCTGAGTTACCCCATCTTAAAAAGGGACTCTGAGGACATCTCAAACTATCGGCCTATAGCTATACCTCTGTTCTGAGTAAAATCCTTGAAAAGTTGGTTGCTATCCAAACAACTGTCTTTCTTCTTAAAATAATCTCCTCTCTGATAAACATCACGGTTTCCACAAGAGTCACAGAATCTTCACAGCCTTACTTGAATTTTTCAATAATACCCTCTCCACCATGGATTTTGGCCTGCTGCCAGGTGTGGTCTTTATTGATTTGACAAAGGCTTTTGATCTTGTTGACCATCTATTACGCTCTCCATTCTGCAATCCATGAGTTAATCACCACCGTCATCACCTGGTTTAACAGCTATTTATCAAACTGAATGCAAGTTGTAAAATATAACTCTCTGACCTCAAAACCATTAACATTGAGTTCCACAGAGTTCTATATTAGGACCCCTCCTTTTCTCCATTTTCATTAACAACATCACCAGGGATATAACCTGCTCCTCATCCCTCCTCTATGCAGATGTTCTCATCTTTCATACCAGCTCCAAAATGAATCAGACATAAACCTCAACCTCTCCTCTGCCTTTTCACAAATTCAAGCATGGCTTTCTGCCCATATCCTTGTTCTAAATGTGGGCAAAACACAAGCTATGCTCTCCGATGCTGCCTCTAAATTTAGATCTTGCCAAAACCTTTTCAAGATATCTTGTTCTGATGGCTCTCTTATAGGAACAGTCAGCTGTTTCATCTATCTGGGCATCCTACTTGATGAGTGACTTGACTTCGACCTCCACATCCAGACTACCTGTAAATCTGTTAACATAAAGTTAGGAATTGCATATAAAAAGGTTGTGCCTTGACCCAGTCCTCCAGAGTGGCCATTGTCTGAGGTGTCTGGCTCCTTCCTTACCATTGGCGCAGCCTATAGTGTTGTGCCTAAGTCCACACTTTGCAAATGATTCTACTTACAATATATGCTGATATATGCAGATATGCCTCCTCGCCCCTCAGCAAAAGCACCACTGTCAGGTCTATTCTGAACATAATTGACTCTCCCTTCTGCCCTCAGACATCTCTCCCTTGGCTCACTGATGGATGTAGTTATCAGATCGCAACCCCTCATCTCTTGCCTCCTTACTGCTACCTCAGTCCTCATCCTATGCCTACACTCGGTTGACCAGTTTCTTCTATATGTCTTGAGATGTAAAACCTCAAAAGGTACTTGTACTTTCTCTCACTTGGCCCCAAAGCACTGGAACTCCCATTCCCTTGCCATCTGTCTCTCGCTGAGACATGCAATACTTAAAAGAACTGCAAAATTTCCTAACCAAATCTGTCCCTTGCTCATGCTTTGATACCACCTAATCCTCTTCCATCTAGTCCACTCACTATTGCCCCATCCCTACCCAGGTTACCTACCCATACTAACTTACTCCTTTGAAATGTCTACCTAGTAAATATTTCCTCTAATTTTATCCTTTTGCTTATTTCCTGTGCTTGCACTTACCTGGCCTCTATTGAGTCTCTACCATTGTTTATTTTCCTTCCTATTTTTTGATAATGGTACTCCCACTTATTCCTCATTTGTTCAGTACTGTGGCTGCAGTTATCATTGTATTTTGATTAGCTGGATTTCACTGTCATTGCCCTGCCTCTCATGTTTTTGCAACTGTTTTTTTACCTACTTAATAACTCCCTTACTTCTCCCAAAGGCTTTATGTGCCTGTATTTTCTATGAATTACATTGCACAATTAGGTGAAAATGTATCTCCTTTTATGTTATTTGTCTCTGCCATCATGTGAAATTGTATTGGCTACCTCATTTTTATTTATCTCTGTATTGTATTTTCTCTGCTTTGTAACCTCCTGGGTTGTGCCTAAAAATAGTAATTTCTATGGCTAGTACACTTCACAGTTAACAAAACTAAATAAAATACCAACTGTCTCATATCCAGATGTAAAGCTCTTATGACTGTTTCCTAGAACTTAAGTGGATTGCAAGTCGATGCCGAGGTAAAGTGATGGGACCTTTGCTCACAAAATACATCAGTCAACTTCCCCATGGTCTCAGCAGTGATATCACATCTGATGTGAAGTTCACGTTTTCTTTTTCTAGCACTGAACCTATGTGTCACATACTTAAAGCAGCCTTCTTAGTTCCAAACCCAGATCTGCTTCTTCTTCTTGAACCTCCTTCAGAAGAGCAGGAAATGAGAGCGGGTATGCAGTTCTCGCTATAAGTTGGAGCTGCATAATGAATTGGTCAGCATAAATTGTATCCCTTAATACTAGGATCAGCCTTGCATAGTTCAGTCTTTCTATTTGGTCCCTGCCTTTAATAGCACTTTTGCAGGAGTTTCTCCAAGTATAAGAAAGGATCATATAGCTTTTGTACCCTCTTTCTGAATGATTACCCCATAGTGATAGTACTGTAGAGATCCTCTCCTCTCTGTGGTCCATAAATGCATTCCAGAATCCAGACTACTAATCATTACAACTAAAATAACATGATGCACAGAACATCAAACATTTTGTAATCAATCTCTTTCTTTTCAGTCTATCTACTCACTGACATTCTTTTGCATTTGATTGGACTGGTCCTGCCAGCTCTCATACTCACCCTTCCCTGATGGAAAAGCACACATATGACTGGTCTGATACTGTGGTTCATACATTTCTTCAGTGATTATCTCATAGCTGCCAACAGGATGATATCAGGAATTAATGGTGAAACATAGAATAATAATCAATACAAATAAACATCAAACAGTAAACATCACTCCTCCCACAGCCCCCTCCCCACCTCCCATCTTTACAACCCCTGAGAAGTCTAGAAACACAGGGGTAAGGTCTTCAAAAGAAGAAGGAGTGTTCATAATTGGGTGTGAAAAGGATTAATCCAAGTAATTAGGGCCCATAGTACCATTCTAAGAGGTTGGCATGGATATGCATATAGTTTGAGGGCTAAAAGGACCAAGTAAAAACAACAAAAGTAAGGGTACCACATATTCTGGGGCAATGGTTACCGATTGGAATGAAGTGAAAACAGGACATGGAGTTTACTCCAGTGTTTGGAGTAGTTGGTCGGTCAACCGTGAAGGCTGGCTGCTGTCTTTTCAAGCGAGGTTAGCCAACAGTTTGTTCAGCCATTCAGGGTATGAGATGGGTAGCTGTCCTTCCAATGATGCAAGACCACTGGCTTCACCTATAGTGAAATTAGGATATATGGTAATGTCTTTCTTTAACTATTATCTGTTAGTAGTCCCCCACTAGGCAGATTTTAGGTGTGAATAGATTCTAAACCTAAATGAGGATCCGCTTTGCCTAATCTTTCCCAGCGGGAGTAACTTTAGAACAGTCCCACAAGACATGGAACAATGATCCTGTCTCTTGCTCACATCTGGTACAGAGGGAAGAGGTTGTCCTCCCATTGCTGACAATTTAGCAGGGTGAAACAGATGTTATGTAAAATATACCTCTGAGTGAGGCAGAGTCTGTCATTGGTAGTATATTTATAAAGGTCTGACCAGATGCATTCCCCAATTAAAATTGTTATTTGGGAGAGCGGAAGACCAATATTTGGAATATCCTCTGATGTCTGAAAAAGCTTAGGAGCAGAGTAGACATAATATAGGATATTGAGTGAGGCTGCCAAGCTATGGATTGGAGCATACAGAGAAATTCCCTTGGTTGGTGGTCCAGGAGTCGCACCAAACCAGCTGATCAGTAAATTCTCGATCTGGTACACTTTAAAATATATCTAGCAGACAGTTGAAGTTTCTTACAATGTCCTGACTGGTCATGAGCCTGCCATCAAAATCAAATCTTCAACTGTTTTCCCATCTAGGTGGGGAGATCCACTGGAGTGACCATCTGGCCTCCCACCTTGAATTTCTGATTAGACATATTGGCTAGGTACATCTTTTAAATTGTCATAATGGAGAGCCTTGCACAATTGGGCATGAACCTTTAGGGAGGTAAATATAACTGAATTATAAAGTGACTGTAGTAACAGTTTAAAGGGGATAAAAAAGACTGGGGAGAAAGTCAACTCTGCAATGAGGTGTCACTAAGTCTGGAGCCATATCAGAATATAGCTAGGCTCTCCTGGTGGGGAAGAGGCTGTAGGCAATCTTGCATTCTTAGACAGATGATCTGCCAAGTAGTACAAGAAAAAATGAGGTAGTTTAAGTCTGCTGCAGTGTTTCAAAGCCCTAACTGGGCATAGGAGTGCCTCAGAGGCTTACCTTCCCAGAGAAATGTAGAAATGAGGGAGTGAACTTTCTTAAACTATTTGAAGGAAGCATGACATTCAGCATGTGAGGGATAAGATATAAAGGGATGAACATTCATTTCAGTAACAATAACCTCTCTGAAGAGAGAGGTAGAGGGAAGATCAACGATCTAAGTCTTTTCTAATAGTGACAAGGAGGTTGTCCAAAATCAATTTGATAAACTGGTAGGAGAGTGGGAGAGTTATCTCCAAGTACTTAGCTAGGTGGCCCAAGTTGGGTGGTGGGCCATGGTGTCTGCCTTAGTAAACCCTTGAGTTTTCGAGGCATCACTACCATCTTGTCTAAATTAAGTTCATAGTTAGAGAATTTACTGAACTCTTGGATAAGGGATAATGCTGCTAGAATGGAGGTGGAGGGATCTGAAATATGCAGACAACCTGAGATCAAAGGGGCATGGGTCTTAAGGAGGGCATACTCAGCCTTCTCCATCAGGCTCTTTGTGATTGATCCCTAGCACCTCAAGGGCTATCTGGTCCTCTCTGGGAAGTCACCAGACAGGGTCCACTGCAGGGTTTTAATTCAGTTTAAAAGAAGAAATGAAGCAGCCTCCTACGTGTGCTTCTTTGTCTTGGACAGTCTAATAAATTCCCCCATAAGACACATTTAGGGCACTTCAAGCTTTATCCACCTTGGGAACAGAGCTGACATTGTGAGTAATGAATTGTGCTATAACAGGTTTGATTTGATGCAGGATTCTGTCATCTTTGAGGAGCTGGTAATAAGTTTCTAGATGCTGACTTTTGAATGAGTTGAGGAAGAAACAGATAGGAGTTGATGCTAGCCATCCAAAGGATGGCAGACAAGGGGAGATAGTACTGGTTTGAGACTTTAATATTCCAGACGTGGACTGGAGCATCCCAGCAGCAGCAGCATCAACTAGGAGCAGATTTATCCTGAACTCACTTCAGGGTGCCTTCCTCAAGCAACTGGTCATGGAACCAACTCGGCAGAAGGCAATACTGGACCTTGTGCTCACAAACAGGGACAGTGTGATGGGGTAACAGTGGGGAGCACCTGGGAAACAGTGACTACTAGTCATTGTGGTTTGAAATCACAGAAAGAGCAGAACCAAACCACACAAAAACACGTATCCTGGATTTTAGAGGGGCAGACTTTGGGAAAATAGGGATACTTGAAAGAGGCATTAAGGGAATGGGGCAGGAATCAGGGGGTTGAGGAACAGTGGTCAGTATTTAAAATGGGGATTACAAGAGCAACAGAATTATGCATTAAGCAGGTTAGCAAGAGGAAAAGGAAGAGGAGACCATTATGGTTTTCAAGAGGTAGCAAAGAAAGTGAAAGCCAAAAGATTGCATTCAGGCAATACAAAAGACACAGGCAGAAGCGGATAGAGAGAAGTACCAGGAGAAGCAAAGGGAGGCAGGAGGTCGGTAAGGAAGCCAAAGCTCAGACAGAAGAACACATTGCAAAATCAGTGGGTGAGGGGACAAAACCTTTTATAGGTACATAAGTGAAAAAGAAAGGCAAAGGGAGGATAGTGAGACTGAAGGGGAGGATGGGGGGTCGTGAGGATGACAACAGTAAAGCTGACATATTGAACAGGTATTTCTGCTCAGTCTTACTGAGGAAGAGGAGGGTAATGGGTCTGAAGGAGTGCAAGGTGAGAATGGTGCAGAAATGGACACAAGTCACTTTACATGAGAACGGGTCCTGAAGGAACTGGAGTAATAAGAGTTGATAAAGCAATAGGGCCAGATGGGATGCACCCTGGGTCCTTAAAGAACTAAAAGAGGTGGTTGCTGAACCTCTGGCTTTCCGATTTAGCCGGTCACTGGAAACAGGGGAGGTACCAAAGACTGGAGGACAGCAGATGTAGTCCCCTTATACAAAAGTGGGAACAAAGAGGAAGCAGGAACTATAGACCAGTCAGCCTCACCTCGGTAGTGGGAAGATCATGGAAGCACTACTGAAGGAGATATTGGTGGAACATCTGGTTGTCAATGGTCACAGGTCCCAAGCAGCATGGTTTCACCAGGGAGGCCGCGTCAGACCAACCTCGTTGAATTTTTTGACTGGGTGACTAGTGAGGTGGATCAGGGAGGGCAGTGGACATGGCCTATCTGGACTTCAGCAAGACCTTTGACACTGTGCCACATAGAAGACTATTACACAAACTGGGGAATATGTGTGGGCAGGACAGTAGTGGGGTGGGTAGGTAACTGGCTGGGTGGCAGGACACAGAGGGTGGTGGTAAATGACTGTCACTCCACAGAGGGAAGAGTGACCAGTGGGGTACCACAGGGATCAGTGCTGGGACCGGTCCTATTCATACATCTTCATCAGTGACATTGCGAGGATCTAGAAGGCAGAATTTCACTGTTCGCTGATGACACAAAGCTCTGTAATAGAGTAGACACACCAGAGGGTGTAGACAGAATGAGAAGGGACCTGCAGAAACTTGAAGAATGGTCAGGATTTGGCAGTGAAATTCAATGCAAAGAAGTACAAGATAATGCATATGGGGCACAAAATCCCAGGCACAATATATCAGTTGGGAGGTGAGGATATAGCATGCACCAAGCAGGAAAGGGATCTTGGGTTATCACCTCTGATGACCTCAAGGTAGGGAAACAGTGTGACAAGGCAGCAGGTAAAGCAAATAGGATGCTGGGATGCATAGGCAGAGGCATCAGCAGCAGGAAAAGGGAGGTCATAATTCCACTATACAAGACACTAGTGAGGCCCCACCTGGAGTACAGTGTACAGTTCTGGAGACCTTACCTACGTAAGGACATAGACTGGGTAGAGAAGGTTCAGAGGAGGGCAACACAGATGGTGCATGGAATGCATCACAAGTCCTATGAGGACAGGTTGAAGGAACTGAACATGTACTCCTGGAGGAGGAGGGAGAGAGGGGATATGATAGAGACATACAGTATCTTACAGGGAGGAACAGGTGCAGGAATACACTATTTTAAGTGAAAAGATGTTCCAGGACTAGAGGCATGGGATGAAGTTGGAGGGATGACGATTCAGAGGAAACGTGAGGAAGAATTTCTTCACCGAACGGGTGGTGGACAAGTGGAACACCCTGCCAGAGGAAGTGGTGGGGTTGAAACAATCACGGGTTTACGAATGCATGGATAGACAAAATGAATTCTGGAGGTCAGGGTAAGGGCAACAGACTTCTAGGAAAACATAAACTGAACTTACAAGCTCAAATGGGCAGACTGGGTGGGACATAGGCCCTTATCTGCTGACACTGTCTATGTATCTATGAATATTGGGCATCAAGGTGCCTCCAACCATACTGGGGAGTGATCTGAAAGGACACATGCAGTAATGCCACTATCTATGACTCCCATTAGGACAGGCTGGTTAACTAGAAAATAATCATTTGGAGTAGGATTTATGTAGGGCAAATAAAGGTGTATTCTTGCAGAGGGGTATGAGATTTGCCGGGGTTGTAAGAGACCTAATGACTCAGTCATGTCCCAAATGAATCACTGAGCAGGAGAAGGACCAGCGTGTAGGTTGTTGAGTCCTGTCTAGGTCATGGGAGTGCACTAAGTTCCAATCTCCAGCTAAGAGGATGGGGAGGTGAAGGCAAGAGGCCAGTGTCAGTGAACAAGGCAGAGAAGAAGCAGGGCTGTCCTTATTGGGTCCATAAATGGTGCCCAGTAGGACCTCGGGAGTGATTCACTACTCCCGTAGAAACAGGTAGCAACCCTGGGGATCCGCATCACAGTGAGTACTTGAAATTGAACCCTCTAGCTATTAAAATAGTAACCCTCATTGGGAGGTAGAGATCCCAGCTGCATAAACATGCCTCACAGCCTGACAATGTAAGAGATTACCTCTGAGGCAAGCAGCTGAGCTTTGAGATAGCCCCAAACACACAGTAGAGACATAAGAGTGCCAAAATCCCCTATACCAGCAAAATCTAACAGGCCCTATATGGCAAATTGAGCCCACCACATTAATAAACTCAAAAAGGAATACATTTAATAAACAAGGAAACATACAGTGGGGAGAATCCCTTCCCCAACCCCTTTCATCCCCAGACCTCCCAAAGAAATAAACATAGTACATTCTAGAATGATTGTACAATATACAACCCCTCTCCCAAAACAATAACCCTCAATAAACCCAAGAAACACAAGTAAAACCCCCAGTCCTGGTGACCAATATCCTGCATCTGTTAGGGCCAGGATGTTACACAGTGCTACCTGCAGCAACCCCTCCACCCGCATGCCAAAATTACCAAAATAAAAGGAAAGTGCCACAAATAGAAATATGGTAAAAATAGGCTCAGAAAACAAAGGAAGGTCCAATAGGGTGCTGGAGTGTCTTTGCAGTCCTAGCAAGTTATGAAATAATAAAATGCATATAGAGAGTCCGTGTAAAACACAAGGGAACAAGAAAGTCTATTCAGACTTCTGGAGTAGGCTCAAATATATTGGGCATAAAGAAGTCAGCAGTGTAACCTAAGGCACCAGATCTGTGGAAGCAATAGTCAAAACTCCAGTTCAAAAGGAGAGTAACCACAGATGTGTTCTTTGGCTGCCAGCATATCCGATCTGGCAGAGGACTGTCACTCCTTACCTGATGACTGGAGAGTCATAGCCACTGGTTGACTTTGCGTGGTGAGATTATGCACTGCAGTGGGCCGGAGCTATCAAGTACAGGGATGAGTTATCTTGTAGGAAAGTCCAGGCCCGCTTCAGGTTCCAGCTTGTCACACAAGACAGATCCGTGAGTACATCCCAGAATGGAGTGAGCCCACCCCAGGCGATCGAGCAAGTTTATCAGGAGGGCAGAGATCAGAAGGGCTTGAAAATAGTAGGAGAAGGTCAGAGTGGGGAAAGCAGGAGAGCAGGCATCAGAGTTCCATCAAACCAGCATATAAATAAACCATCCACTGAAGTTGAGCAAGTTAACTAAGTGTAAACATCTGGGCGGTCTGCATGCTGGCAAGGGCCAGTCCGGCAGTACCATGGGGGGTTAGGTATCATTTCTAAAGTTCTATAGAGAGTCCGAGACATATAAGGCAATATGGTACACAACAGTGGGACAGTTGGGAAACAACATTAACAGGGTCTGTATTAGTCTGACAAAAAATAAAACCCGTATAGCCAACAGTATTATTTAAACAGATCAGGGAAAAAACATTTAAGCTCCATGCAAGCCGTCTCTAGCATTTCAAAACATCTCCATTGTCCACCTTGGTGAACTTGAAGTGTAGCAGGGTACCTTGCTCTGTATTTAATCCCTGGCAATTATGGTGGCCACTATTGAGTGTAGGCAGTCCTCTTCTGCACAACAGAATACAGGAGGTTTTGGACAAGACACCTTTTTCCCTTCCCATTGTAGATCACTGATGTCCCGCATCTTGGTAATAACGTGTTGCTTGTTCAGAAATTTAAGCAGTTGGAAGATCAAGAGTCTCAGAGGGAACCAGGTGATAACATTGGATGAAGTGATTTATGCACCTGTTCCCATGATATAGCTGGGCCTATTTGCTGAGGGACCAGCTATACGATTGCAGAATTTTTGAGCAAATGCTATCAGAGATGGCCTTCCTCACCTCGGGTGACCAGTATGACAAGTTATTTTGTCTGAACCACCCTCTGGGTCTTCCAGACAATCTTCTGCTTTTTGAATCTTTGACTCAGGTGTACCATTTCAGGGTTGATCGTGGGCCCACCAGTCATCCAGAGAGGATATTCTGACTTTATTGTCCCCTGCTCGCTAAGCCAAAGCATTTATCAAGGTCTTCAGTGTGTTAAGTCCTTCTACTAGAGTTAGCAGAGTATCTTTAATAAGGGTAACTTCCTCTAGTAAGTGTGATTCAGCAAGGGTGGCCTGGGAACTAGATTTGCCAGCTGATCTGCCCTGTTGCACTTTTGCAAGCTTCACATTTTGTCTCACTCTGGGGTGTGAGGCGGGTATGTTTTGGCATTGGGTTCTTCATGTTGACATCCATTGAAATTAATGACGAAGTACAAGATGGTACAGGAGAGTTAAAGATTGAGCAGAAGAGCCAAAAGATCCAGGTAAAAGGTATTTTGTATGTTGAAAGTTTAAATTTCAGCAAGAGGATGGGAGCTGGAGCTAAACATGTCCGCTCAGGCAGCCATCATGTGATCTCCTCACCGCAGACCATTCCTTATCTACAGCTCTTTCTTCCTCCCACTTTCTTTCCACTATAATTGCTTTGTGCTTATCCCATGCATTCTTGAACCCCACCACTGCTTTTTGCCCCATCCACATTCACTGAAGGCTGTGCCAGGAATCCACCACTCTTCCTGTGTCAAGTACATTAAATCCTCACATATCTCCTGAATCTACCCCTCCAGCTTTATAGCATGTCACCTTGTTCTTGAGCATATTTTCTTCTGAAAATATTTCCTTCCTGTAGCTTATTTACACCTGTGAGGTATTTTAAGATCTCAGTCATATCTCTTCTCCATCATCTGTTCCAGTGTACATATCAAGTTCCATTTGTCTCTTCTTATAGGGCTTTTGATGCAGACTCAGTATCATTTAGGTTGCCCTCCTCTGGACCGCCTCCACTCTGTCTATCTCTTTCCACAGATGTGGTCTCCAGAACTGGACACAGCACTCTAGGTGGGGTGATACCAGTGATCTATATAGAAGCAACAGCACCTCCTTCTTTCTGTTGGTGATACCACACCCTATGCACCTAGCAACCCACTAGCCCTCCAAACTTTCCTGTAACACTTCCTGGCTACTTTTAGGTCATCAGATATTATTACCCCAGGTCTCTTTTGCTTGATGGTCCTCAATACTTCTCCACCCATTTTGTACTCTGGCCTGGGTTTCTGTGCCCTAAGTGCATTATTTTGCACTTGTCTGTATTGAAACCCAGATGCTGTACTCTTGACCATCCCTCTGCTTTTCTCAGGACTCTGATCATCTTTTCCAACCTTTCCAACCCCCGGTAGAGTCCACTCAATTACAGATTTTGGTGTCATTCAAAAGAGGAGGACTTTTCCTTCTGCAATGTCACTTATAAAGACATTAAAGAGGACTGGTCCCAACACTGATCCCTGAGACACCCGACTAGTCACCCTCCTGCCTCGGCGTGAACTCTGTTTAAAACCACCCTCTGTTGCCTATCCCTAACCAATTTCTTATGCAGATTACCACCTTTGGATACCCTCCTAAGCTACCCCACTTGATTAGTAGTCTCTATGTGGAACAGATTCAAAAGCTTTACTGAAATCTAGGTAGGCCACGTCCACTGCTCCAATCTGACCTAAATCCTTTGTCACCCTGTCAATGAAATCTATCAGATTCATTTAACATGACCTCCTCCTTGTAAAACCATGCTGCATTGGGTCTTGCAACTGACTGAATTCAATGATGATAATGATGGTGATGGGACAGAAATGTACATCAAGGCTTGAAGGTCACCCCATGTTTCCCTATCCTGAACCAGGAAGTAACACAGTTTTCACCAAAGTCATTAACCTGGTCTCCATCCCCTGGCATCTCAAAATGGTTCCCACTAATTAATATGCCTCATGGATTTGGTTATTTGGACCCTTGTACCTCACTGAGAACTCTGTAAAGATCCAGAGGCTTAGAATGTTCCACTAGAACAATGCCTTTCTTATGGGCAGAGCAATGCATCCTCCAAACGAACGTCACTCTTCTCCACACAGTATCTTCACAGTGTTGTTTTCACTGTTACCATGAGTGCTTGGTTGAATCCAATACTCTTCCTTGCACCAACCTAACTACCTCATTTCCTCCATGATTTTGTGATGCACCAGGATATTTTTTAAGAAATGACAGTGCCACTGCAAGGATCATTGGTGGACCGGATATAGAGAACTGCTGCCAGTTTCAGCTGCCACACTTACAGAAGGATATTAAAGGTATAAATAAAAGTACAAAGAAGGGCAGCAAAACATGTAACAGGAATAGAAGGCAAGACCTATGAAAATATACTAGAGAACCTGGGGTTATTCAGTTTACATAAATGTAGCTCAATGGGGATTTAGTTCAAGTACAAGAAGGCAAAGCAAAAACACCAAAGCCATGCTTAATACTGAACAAAAGACAAAACGGTCACAAGATAGCAATAATTTCAACTGGGTTAGTGGGGAATGGTCAAAGAGAACAGCGAAAAACTTGTTGTTACAAAGCATAGTGAGGGCTAGAGAATAATCTACCAAAACCTTTGGTAGGATCTGAAACACTGTATGCAATCAAGGTTAATTCTGACAGATATCTGAGAGATGTACTGTAGAGTTTAAGAGTTACAACTCAGAGATTACTACCCCAGATCACTCTCCTGCTTAGTGGTCATCAATAGCACTCCACCAAAACAACTGTCTGGTGGATGATCCGAGTGCAGTTGCTGCAAAATTCAACTCCTACTACACAGCGTCGCTACTGAGCTCCTAAAGACACTCCCATCCCTCACATCCCTCCTTCCTCCCTCTACACTTCTACTCCCAGATCTCCTACTCCTACCTTCTCCTTCTCAACCATCACCCGAAGATACTCTAAAAGCCCTCCTCTGTGTCACTCATTCAAAGGCTCTCTCCTGATGACCTCAACCCCAAACTCCTCTCACACTCATCCTTGCCATTGCTTACCCTCCCTATCTCATTCTGAACCTCTTCTTCACTACTAGATCAGATCCCACCTCATGAAACATGCAGTGTTCTCCATCTACCCAAATAGGATCACTCCACTTCCCAAGTAACTATCACCTCATCTCCTCCTCCCAACTCTTGCTAAGCTACAAGAACACCTAGTACTTTCCTAACTTATCTCCTACCTCTCTGATTCCTCCTTCTTCACCCCATTCCAATCTGGTTTCAGGAAACACCACTCCACTACCACCTCACTGCTCAGTCTTACAAACTCCATACTTACTGGGATGGACAATGGCCTATCATCTCAGCCATTTTGTTGACCTTGCTAGACGTTTGACACAGTCTCCCACTCCCAACTCCTGGACTCTCTCTCAACAGCAGGCCTCTCGCCCTCTGCTACAATCTGTTTCAGGGCTCACCTCACTGGCAGAACTCAATAAGTTTTGATCTCTGGTGTCATCCATCCCCCACCCTGATCAATACAGGAGTCCCATAGGGCTCTGTGTTTGGTCCCCTTATTCTCTATCTTCCTTAATGACCTACCTTCTGTCTGCTCCCCTTCCACCTCCATCCATGAGAATGCTGATTATATGAATTTGTATGCATCTGGCTCAAGTCCTGCTGAGGTTACAACCAGCCTGCAGCATGATTTCAACAAAGTCCAGCTCTGGTCTGCTAACCATCACATCTTTCTCAACGCCAACAAGACTGTCTTCATGACCTTGGCACCAGGCAGAGACTATCCAGGCTTCCCAACCTCTCTCCTTCCACACCTAGATGGGACTATTCTTGAGGACACTTCTTCCTTCAGATACCTTAGGTCTTCCTTCAGATATCTCTTACAGCTGTGAAATTGTCCAGAAGATGATCCTCCCCATTTTGACAACTGTTATGTAGTTTATGATGCTGCTCCCAAATCATCCCTGAACAGATTGTGCACACTATTTCACTCTTTCTGTTGCTTTGCCTTGATGCCCCTCTTAACACACCACTGCAATCTCTACCATGCACTATCCCGCTCCTCTCTCACAAATAGACACCTATCCCACTGCACTAAGCTCACTTTTAAACACTGTTTAGGGTCTCTCCCACTACCTCTCTTCCACTTTAACACACCTCCATCTCCACTCATTCCCTTAGATTTACTGACCATGCATCTTGGTAATCCCTAGGCACTCCACCCAAATTGGCCAATCTAGCTTCTCATACTGCTTACCCAAAATCTGGAACTTCCTATCCTCAAATCCACCACCCCCTCCTCCTCCTCTACTCTGCCTTACACAATTATCTCTCTTGAACTGCACCTGTCATGACCCTCCCCAGCTATGCACTCACCTAATGCTGTTCTTCTGTCCTAAGCTGTATCTTCCACCTACCTATTGATCCTTCCTCCACTCTCTTGGTAGCTACCATCTGATCCTTTCTCCACTCTTGGTAGCTACCATTCTTCTCAACATCCCTTGCAGCTTCTCCCACCAAACTACCCACTCAACTGGTATAGTCCCTTCACCCTGGGCCTGTAGCTACCTCATCCCTTGCAGTCACCCCCAGCCCCAGCAGGGTTCATCTACATCCTGAAGGGGCCACTGGGCTCTGCTCTCCTTCCCCTCTTCCCTCCTCTGGCACCTGATTTTGTAGCCCTTCTCATCCTCTTCTTCCCTCCCTGTAACCTCCTTGCACCTCTTTTCCTCTTTCTCCCTATCTCCAGCAACCACCTCATCCACTTACAGGGTTCCCAAATACCCAGTGGAGGTCCCTGTAGGCTGTACTCCATCCCTCTTCCCATCTCCCTTTTCTCCATCCCTCCCCAAGTACTTTCTCTTCTCCCTTTTCTTCCTCTTTTTTCCTATAAACTGCCCCACCTGGCATTTAATGAACCTCCTCACTAGATACACTTACAAAACACTTCCTTGCCTCGCTATTACCCTACCTGAAATTTCATAATTTCTTCTTCCTTAGTTACCCCATCTTCCAGCCTTTTATTATGTACTAGGCCCCTCCTGTGTTGCTCTCATGTTTCTCCATCAATGTCTGTTATTGACAAATATTGCTGCCAAATATTTTGTTTCAATGTATGTAACATTTTGTAAATGGTGCCTTAAAATGTTCTATGTTACTTCATTTACCCCTCCCCAGGTTGCACTATGAGATGAGCAACTTGTTGCTCAGTGTACCTTCCTGGTGAAATATTTCAATAATAAATAAAATAAAACTGCCCTGCATTTTGTGCCACAAGTGCATTGTTTTGTACTTTTTGCAATAAAATTCAGCTGCCATACTCATGACCACTCATCAAGTTTTCTGAGGTCAGTGATCATCCTTTCCATCCCCCATGAGTATCTATCCTATTGCAGATTCTGCTGTTATCTGCATACAGGCAGACCTGCCTCTCAGATCCTCTGCAATGTCACTTATAAAGAAATTAAAGAGGACTGGTCCCAGTACTGATTACTGAGGCACCCTAGTGATCACCCTTCCTGTCCTCAGAGTGAACTCCATTTACAACCACCCTCTGCTGCCTATCACCTAAACAATTTCTTACACAGTTTATGACCCTTTTACCCACTTCTAGGCTACTCAGCTTACTTAGAAGAGGTGGCATTGTGTGGCTTGGAATGGCCTGCTACCTATACTTGACGTGGCAGCTCAAGAGAGGATCTACTGGAAGTCTTGGTGGTGCATCTAGGGGCAATGATTTTGGATGGTGAACATCAGTTGAGCTGCTGTGGGCCATGAAGAATGACATGTACACCCCTCTAGCATTGTTGTCCTGAAACAGTATTGATTTGGTCACATACTGTATAATGCAAAGGTTTTACTGGGGGTTATACTTAGGGTCAGCACACCAGGGAAAATACTTGATGAATAATTAATATGGAAATGTTCTGCTTTTGAAGTCAATTGGGAGACTGTTGTGAAACACAATGACATTTCTGTGAATGTCCCAGGGCTGTGTGCTCAGGATATGGTATACTTGTTTAATTGTTGGTTATGGCATGTTCAGCTTAGCTATTCATTCAGCCTTGGAGGTATGATTGAGGTGACATGCTTGGGGAGACAGATGGAACTGTATGGTGGTGACTTTGGAGTCTCATGCATGAGAACTGTAAGAAGAGGAAGGGGAACAGAACTGCACACTTTCATGGACCGGAGTGGGGTGGTGGATTGGAGATCTCTACCTAACCTGGACAGGTAGATTGTCCCATGAGTAGTGTGAGCACCAGACAGGGCTGCTTTACATCACAGATGACCCTCTCCTGGGGGATGGGGTCCTTATGATGAGTTCACTGTAACTGCCACTATGGTGGTTAATGTTGGTCCCCTTCATAGGAAGGATGGAGCACAGAGAATTGCTTGAGGTGATTTTGTTGAGACTTTCAGGTGTGCAGGTCATATCAGGCTGTAATTGTCAGAATAGTTAATAAATATGCCTGCAGTCATTAAACCCAAGGTTGTTCTCTTGTTCTATTCTGGGGAGCAGGGAGGGTGGAATATATGTTGTGTCAATCCAGTTTATGGTGTGCAAAGAACTGAGACAGACAGACAGACAGTGTTTGAGTAGAGCCCTTCCACACACGCACTCTATGGGCTTTGGTGTTCCCTATCAGTCCTATCCCCTCTCCTATGGCAGGCCTGAAGAGCATCATCATGATGACCTAGGCCTGGGGATAGGCTCTGGAGTGGCTGTGGGGAGTGAGGGGAAAGGGTGAAGAGGAGGAGGGGATGTCCAACCACAGGTGTGAGAGAGGATGAACCAACAAGTGGGATGGGACAAAGGGGTTAATAGGAGTTGCATAAGCAAGCTGCCTCCTTCTTTTCCTCCACTGGTCATTGAATCTGCGACCTCCCATACAAGATGGTATTGGGATAACGGTAGTGAGATAGTAGGGAAAGGTCAGGAGGAATTTTTCCATTTTTCTTTTCTCAAAATGGGGTTTCGTCTGTTTTTACCTCCTCCAATGGGAAATGGAACTGGATTTGTAACTATCAACACTGTCGTAGTCACTGCACTGTACATATGCACAGCTCAGGAGACTCAGGTATGGGAACTGTGAGATGGGTTAATGGAGAAACAGAGCTTAGTCTGGACTGGACGCCCTCACAGGCTGGTATGGTGGTGGTGAATTTGAGGCCCGACATAGCATAGATGGGCCATGTCCCCTTTATCAAGACTGTCCCACAAGTAAAGTAAGCTCTAAGAGGTGGCAGGTTGTTTTTCACCAGGCCAGATGGCCTCCCTCCATGATGAGTTTAACTGTAACCCCACGTGGTCCACATAACCTCCATCTCCATAGAAAATGGAGCTTGAAGAATCAGTTCAAGTTACTCAGATTATGACTTCCAAGCCGTGCATGTTGCATCTTGTTGTAATTACCGTGAAAAAGTATAAATATGACAGCAGCTATTTAGCTACTAGGCTGTTCTCTGGTCTTATTCTGAGGCAGCAGGCATAACATAGTGTCTGTCAATGCCATTTACCTTGTTTTAGAAATTCAAAAATCACATTTACACTAACTCCTTTTCAGTGACAAAGATTTTTTCCTATGTAATGCTTTGGTATCATATATACTTTTTATAGCTAGGATAAATGAATCCTGCAGAGTCTAAATTACTTGAACAGGGTTAAACTAGAGTCAGTTATCATGGTGGAACTTTAATCTGGGATCTCTTTGTTATGAGTTGTGCACTCCAATCACTGAACTGCACAGTAGTCCCTATTTGAAGACATATTTATTTAGTTTAGCATTTATTTAGTTACGTTGTTATATTTTAATGCTGTTTTAACATTTTTATCATTATGTATATGTAACCCCTTGTTACTCGGGGTTACTAGAATCCCAGTAATACTCTAGTGGTAGGCAGGGAAGGCAGCTTGGGAAACTCCAGTTAAATGGGTTTCACACTGTCTCATCTTGTTCTCAGTCTCAGCTGAGACTGAGGGATGACATCACCAATAGAACTTTCTGAGCTGCATAAGCCACATTGGAATCTGCAGCAAAGGGAGTTAGATAGAATGTTGGGAGTTTTCAAGTGAGAGTCTGCAGTTGGTGTTCAGTAAGTGAAGTTGGAAGTAGGGAGCTTGCTGTTAAGCAGCTCAGTAAAGGCTCTAGAGCCTCAGCCCTGACAGAGGGCTACATTTCAGTAATAGGGTCTGTGTCTCCACCTTAAAGAGAGACACAGAAAGAGTAGTCAAGTGGTGGAGACCGCTGTTTTGGTCTCAGTGCCCTTCCTCTGGAAAGGGGATGAGAAGGATTCTCTGCAAATTCCTGGGCAATCCCTAGTTCTGCTTGTGGAGGAGAAGCTCCCTGTTCATTCCATAGATAAATAGATACATAGAACAGTGTCGGTAGATAAGGGCCTATGGCCCACTCAGTCTGCCCATTTGAGCTTGTAAGTTCAGTTTGTTTTCCTAGAAGTCTGTTGCCCCTTACCCCTGACCTCCAGAATTCCTTTATGTCTATCCCATGCATTCTTAAATCCTGTGATTGTTTCAACCCCCACCACTTCCTCTGGCAGGGTGCTCCACTTGTCCACCACCGCTCTGTGAAGAAATTCTTCTCATGTTTCCTCTGAATCGTCTCCTCCAACTTCATCCCATGCCTCTAGTCCTGGAACATCTTTTTCGCTTAAAATAGTGTTTTCCTGCACCCTGTTCCTCCCTGTAAGATACTTGTATGTCTCTATCATATCCCTCTCTCCTCCTCTCCTCCAGGGAGTACATGTTCAGTTCCTTCAACCTGTCTTCATAGGACTTGTGATGCAATCCATGCACCATCTTGTTGCCCTCCCTGAACCTTCTCTACCCTGTCTATGTCCTTACGTAGGTATGGTCTCCAGAACTGTACACTGTACTCCAGGTGGGGCCTCACTAGTGTCTTGTATAGCGGAATTATGACCTCCCTTTCCTGCTGGTGATGCCCCTGCCTATACATCCCAGCATCCTATTTGCTTTACCTGCTGCCTTGTCACACTGTTTCCCTACCTTGAGGTCATCGGAGATGACAACCCCAAGATCCCTTTCCTGCTTGGTGCATGCTATATCCTCACCCCCAACTGATATATTGTGCCAGGGTTTTTGTGCCCTATATGCATTATCTTGCACTTCTTTGCATTGAATTTCAACTGCCAAATCCCTGACCATTCTTCAAGTTTCTGCAGGTCGCTTCTCATTCTGTCTACACCCTCTGATGTGTCTACTCTATTACAGAGCTTTGTGTCATCAGCGAACAGTGAAATTCTGCCTTCTAGGTCCCTGAATGTCACTGATGAAGATGTTGAATAGGACTGGTCCCAGCACAGATCCCTGTGGTACCCCACTGGTCACTGTTCCTCTGTGGAGTATTTATTTTGGGAGAAAAGAAGATTTGTGAGTCACCTGTGGGGCACCTGCAACATGAGGGTGAGTGTCTCTCTGGTTAAAAGGGCCTATGTTTTCACCCTGGGACTTGTGTGACAATGTGGGATTGAACTACTAAATATTGGGAAGCCTAGAGAAATGGGCTAAGCAAAGGAAAAGCTGTTTCAAGTTCCTGAGTTTGTTGGGATCCAAATAATATGTAGGGAGATGTGACAAACGTCTACCCTTAATCTACATTTCAAAGTTCAGTAAAGGAATTGTTCAGTTTTCCAGAGAAATGGCCGGTATTGGCTGTGGGAACTGGAGGTGGGTGGCCCCCATCTTTAGTGACTAGGTTCACCTCTACGATTTCTTCTGTGGTTTTCTACTTTGCCTCAGGCACTTGGCCAGTGATGGGGAAGTACCCAGACGTGGATTGTAAGGAAAATTTCTATAGGAGTTGCAAACTCTAGTGTGGTGTGGGAGCCACGACAGGATAATTGGTTCATTCCTCAAATGGATCATGAACAGGATGATTGGTTTATTCCTCAAATGGAGCGTAGATCAAGTGGCCAGCAGGGAGCCGGGCCAGTGGGGAAAACCCAGGTGTACAAGTCGGGCTGTGTACTCAGAGTTGCGTGCAAGTCCGGGCTGTGTGCCTGGTGGGTTCAGAGCCTGAGGGCTGGAAATGGTGATAAAGTGTTCTGTAGTCTGTAATCTGCATTACCAGGAAATGTAGCTCCATGGGGTCCGTCTATGTTTTGTTTGTTCAGCTAGTATGTGAATAAAAGCCACAGTGAAGAATCCCATTCCTGGTTCTGGACATTACAGTTATTGCTTCCTGTTCGGATTTACTTGGGTGCCCCTGAAGAGTAGCCAAACCTAGGCTCCCCTGTGCTAAGTAACCTCATCCTCCCGAACCCAGTCCCCAAAAGGTACTGCTGTCAGCTTCAACAGCATGCCACCTGTTCGTTTTGGCAAAAGGCAGGGTGAGGAGTTACAAAATGGAGGTACCGCTTTGGATTTTGTTCTGGAAAGGAAGGTGTTTGGCATAGTATTTTGGCTATCTGGCAGAGGATAGCCCAAAAAGCTGGAAGCAATTTCCTAGTGTGTGTTGCTGTGTGCTGTGGATCTTGTGCTGCTGTTTAAAATGCCAACTGTTTACCAAGGAGCAGTAAAGCCAAAGAGTGTGCCCTTGTCCTGCATCAAAATTGTTTACAGCGCTTTTGCCTGCTTTAAAATTAACTGTGGTAAAGAAAAGTGTGGAAGACTAGGGTAGTAACAGGAAAATTGTGTCCTGATGTTTGAAATGCTTTTAAAATGAAATGTGGTAAAGAAAAGTGTGGAAGACTAGGGTAGCAACAGGAAAGTTGTGCCCTGGACGTTGGAAATGCTTTCTGGAAGAAATGAGAGACTGCAGGTTTAATGGCTATGCTAAAAGGCTGAAATGGCTCCTGCCTAGGAGTCAGTTGAAAAAAAAAAATTGCATTTTACAGCTTAAATTTGCCTGTCGGCGATCGCCATGAGGAGAAGGCCCTCGTAAAGGAAGAAGAGGCTCATTTGCATGGCGTCGTGTGGTTGGTCAGGCTGCAATCAGTCCCGCCTCAGCCAGCTTTACAGAGACTGCCTCAGCATTCGAGAGGAGTGTGAGTGGAGTGCGTGTACTGGAAGTGGAGGAGCATCGCAGAGTGTTAAAATCGCTGTAAACTTGTTAAAATTAGACTTTCTAGTTTAAAATTGGGCTCAACCCGCTAAACGATCGTTGAAATTGCAAGAGTGGTGGTCGAGAAGACCATTGGCAGGACTGCCCACCTGCTTTCTGTTCTGAGGCCTCCAAGAACTGGCTGCAGGTCGTTTTTCCCCATCGCAGCAAACTGCTACTGATAACAGTAAGTAACCATTCTAAAACTGCTCAAACAGTGATTTTCAGCCCTATGTCACATAAATGTGTGTGCAGCACTGTAGTCCTGCAAGTAACGACTGTGTCAAGTCCTGCCAGCAAGTGCAAGTCTGTTAAGCCATTGACTGTATACATAATAATGAGTTTAGCCTCAGTTTAAAGTTTGCAGCTAGATAGAGACTGTGGGTTGTAGCCAAAGTGCAGCACTAGTTATACAGGCAATCCTGTGCTAAAACCTGAAGCTTTAAGGACTGTGAGTAAATGAATGTTACCAGCATGTAAAAAGTCCGTGGAAAATCCTGTAAATGTGTTTAAAGCAAGATCAGAGCAAGTTATGCAGTTTGAGAAAAGTTATCAGTAGTTTGTGTAAATCGGGTGCGCAGTGGCTTGACCCAGATTCTGAATGTTGATGCACAGGAGTGCTGCTCTGCCATTACAGGGTGGGTAGTAAAGTAAACACAGCAGCAGAGGAGCCATTTACAGCTAAAGAGCGTGTTCAATAAAGTGGGACTTTCAGTTACAGTGAACTTTTGTTTATTTTTCTGCAGTTATGGCCTCAGGACCAGCTTGTTACCCGGATCATGCCGGGTTGCAGTAACAGCAGCAGTAAATAGACTGAGGGATATTGAAAAGTAGTGCTATGGAGGGCAACTGCCTCCTCATGTGGCGATTCCAAATTTTCCAGTGCATGTATGCCAAATATGCTTGAGAGCTGGAAGGATGTCTTCATGATTTCTCACTGTGCTGGATGCCTAGAAAATATGGTTTGTATAAACTGCCTCCAATTTGTTTGGCTCCTACATGGACAAAAATTCAGGAATCTGCAGTTGGCAGCACACAGCACCAGGTGGACCTCAGGAGGAAGGCCTCGGGGGAGTGTGGCAAAGCTAGAGGGTGTAGAGTTAGAAACAGAACCAGAAGTTGAAGTTTCAGATGCTGGATCCCAGCAGGAAAGTTTGGATAAGCATCAATAGACCCTGAGGGGGACCTAGCCCAAGTCTCTTAGATGAAGATGAGATGCGGGTGGCTTTTGAGTGGGAGGTGTTGACCTCCACACTTAGTGATGAGTGGATAGTCTCAGGAGTGAGAACGACTGCTCACTCCTGGGCTCAGATCCTCAGTGAAGAGGAAGATGAGGGGAACCTATGTGGCCTTGTGAAAAGGGAACGGTACACAGCCTCAAGATCTTGCCTCGGGAGGAATGTATGGAAGAAAGTGGTGATGCCACTGCCCTGGCTTTAAAGGAGAAGTCAAGGATCCATTTCTAATTTCCTTAAGGATCGTAGCTGGCAGAACCAGGACTGGCCACCCCAAGCCAGGCCAGCAGTCTCAGATTGACCAAAGCAAGTAAAGAGGAGAGACTGGTTCATAGGCAGGCAAATGAGATCTATGCTATGACCTTTCCTACCTTTCCTCGGAAAGTCTGGGAGGAGATTGAGAACTGCAGGAAATCCTGGATCTGGGATGAAGCAATGAAAGTGTGCATCCTGGGGCCAACAAGCATGTAAAGAATAGACTGTTCCATGAAAAGTATACTCAGTGAAAGAGAGGCAGGACACTGTTTATAGACAGAGTGAGAATAGTGGACGGAGAGGGACGTGAAATCTCCCACTGTGTGTATTATGTGTCCAGACAGGTAATAATTCAAGCTCCGACCCCCGTACTATTGGCCTCCAGTGCAAGGACCTCCCAGCAAATGTGCCCGTGCCTATTAAATGGAAAGTCAAGCAGTGGTAGTCAATACTGCCGCACCAGACTGTGAAGTGCCTTATTGATCCGCCTATATGGACATCCAGGACTCAGGTGCCCCACATTCATCAGTCTACAGTGTACTGGCCTTCCAGCATCCATCAACTGGCTCACCAGATGGCTTCAGATCCAGAGAGGACAACAGCCCAGCTGTATCCTGTTCATCGCCTGGTAATCGGATGACGTTGGACCAGCTGTTTTCTTTTAGTTCTTGTTCTAAGGTTCCATCTCCAGAGATGACATCAGCCCAGCTGTTCCCAGATGTGCCCTCCTGTGGTTCCTGGAAGATGTCTGCCAGCTGTATCAGAAGAAATGCTGCCAGGAGAGTCTTCGCCAGAGGTGCAGGTCGGTGCCGAATTTTCGCATTAAAAGTGGCTGGTAAGTCCGAACTTTTCTATCTTTATGACATTGCAGTACACACCCTACACTAGCAGACTTCAAAATGTGAACTGTCCTCAAAGAATCTCCTTCAGGACTTTGGCCTGTTAGAACTGTGCTTCACCGGCCCGCCCAGGAGAGACTCTTTATTGGACTAGCCTTCGGGCATTGTGGTCACTAGTTAGGACTTTTAGGGCACCCATCCCCAAATGAGTATTGTAAATAATGTTGTTGTTTTCTAATGTAAATACTGTTTTTCTACCTTTTTCTAAAAAAAATCTTTTGGGATTTTTCAGTGTTTTGATGGTAGGGGTTAGGTAGACTGTGTATGCAGATTAGGAGTGTGTGTGTGTTGTCTTTCTTTTCTTACAGGTGTTCCTGGGAATACAGAAGAGAAGACAAGAAGAGGAGGAGGGCTCACCGAGTTTCTCATTAGTACTTTAGTGTGTAGAAATTTAAAGTACTGTGGTGTTATGGTTGTTATTGCTATATTAACCTTTTCTTCCACAGGTGTGGTTGTGGGGTAGGGAGAAGACAGTAACATGGTATAAAATGTGGTATTTTAATGGTGTGTGGTTGTAGGTTGCTCAAGGTCGGGAGGTTTTTGTTTTAGGGAGTATTAGGTTAAAGGCAGATAGGTTTTCCCTAGAGGGTTGGGGGATAGACAGGCTGTGGCCCTGACCTGCAGTAGGGACCGCAGTGCTGATCTATCAGGGCTATGCTCTGGATGGTTTTACCAGAGCCACTAGGTGTCCATAGTAAGTGGATAGTGTAGAGGCTGATATGTCAGCTACAGGCCTCTAGGCCCCTTAGTGTTGCCTGCCTGTGCTTGCATAGTGGTAGAAGGGGCCTGATGACCCCTCCGCAGGTAGCACATAGTGGGATGGGCTCAAGGCCGGGTAAATAATGACTGCAGATAGTCATTTTCCTGGTCAAGAGTGAGTGTAATCCCCTTGTTACTCGGGGTTACTAGAATCCCAGTAAGACCTAGTGGTAGGCAGGGAAGGCAACTTAGAAACTCCAGTTAAATGGGTTTCACACTGTCTCACTCTGTTCTCAGTCTCAGCTGAGACTGAGGGATGACATAACCAATAGAACTTTCACAGCTGCATAAGCCACATTGGAATCTGCAGCAAAGGGAGTTAGATAGAACGTTGGGAGTTTTCAAGTGAGAGTCTGCAGTTGGTGTTCAGTAAGTGAAGTTGGTAGTAGGGAGCTTGCTGTTAAGCAGCTCAGTAAAGGCTCTAGGAGCCTCAGCCCCGACAGAGGGCTACTTTTAAGTAATAGGGTGTGTGTCTCCACCTTAAAGAGAGACACAAGAAGAGTACTCAAGTGGTGGAGACCGCTGTTTTCAGGTCTCAGTGCCCCTCCAGGGAGGGATGAGAAGGATTCCTGCAGATTCCTGGGGCAATCCCTTAGTTCTGCTTGGGGAGGAGAAGCTGCCTGTTCAGTCCAGTATTTATTCTGGGAGAAAAGAAGATTTGTGAGTCGCCTGTGGGCACCTGCAACATGAGGGTGAGTGTCTGCTTTGGTTAAAAGGGCCTATGTTTTCACCCTGGGACTTGTGTGACAATGTAGGGATTGAACTACTAAATATTGGGAAGCCTAGAGAAATGGGCTAAGCAAAGTAAAAGTAGTTTCAAGTTCCTGAGTTTGTTGGGATCCAATAATATGTAGAGATGTGACAGACATCTACCCTTAATCTACATTTCAAAGTTCAGTAAAGGAATTAATCAGTTTTCCAGAGAAATGGCCGGGTATGGGCTGTGGGAGCTGGAGGGAGTGGCCCCCATCTTTAGTGACCAGGTCCACCTCTACGGATTTCTTCTCATGTTTTCTACTTTGCCTCAGGCACTTGGCCAGTGATGGGGAAGTACCCAGACGGGATTGTAAGGAAAATTCTCCATAGGAGTCATAGACTCTAGTGTGGTGTGGGGAGCCATGACAGGATGATTGGTTCATTCCTCAAATTGACCGTGGATCAAGTGGCCAGCAGGGAGCCGGGCCAGTGGGGAAAACCAAGTGTGTACAAGTCAGGCTGTGTACCCAAAGCTGCGTGCAAGTCTGGGCTGTGTGCCTGGTGGGTTCAGAGCCTGAGGGCTGGAAATGGTGATAAAATGTTCTGTAGTCTCTATTCTGCATTACCAGGAAATGTAACCCCATGGGGGTCCGTCCATGCTTTGTTTGTTCAGCTAGTATGTGAATAAAAGCCACACTGTAGAATCCCATTCCTGGTTCTGGACATTACAGTTATTACTTCCTGTTTTCGGATTTACTTGGGTGCCCTGTACAGAGTAACCAAACCTAGGCTCCCTGTGTCAAGTAACCTCATCCTCCCTGAACCCAGTCCCCACCAGGTACTGCTGTCAGCTTCAACAGCATGCCACCTGTCGCTTGGGCAAAAAGGCAGGTGAGGGGTTACATATATGTTTTATATACAGCGCCTTGGCTTTGAAAGGCACTATAGAAATAAAGTTGATTTGATTTGATTTATATCTTTTCATATCTCTTCTTCCTAATTATTGGTTACATCTCAATATCACTAAAAATGAAACAGCATGATAAAACAAAGAGCAGACAAAAATTCATAAGGCAACACCATATCTCTGCACAACAGCTAAGAAAACCTCTCGCACCATGCACCCATACAGCAGCACCTTGTTTGTCATACATATTCCTCTTCCACAAGTCGCTTCTCATAGAGATTTGCTATTCTAACACCAGGAGACCATGGACTACCATTAAGTGAAATTTGCCCTGACAGTGCACAGTTCAAGCACTTCAGAACTGCACCGGTCTGGCACAAGCACTATTTTCCCTGCATCACTATTCTGTATTTTGACATTAAGACTATGCACTTTTGACAACGCTGTTTCTTCCATAAAATCTTGTTGTGATACCCTAATTATCAATCTCAGATAATCCTGTTATAGGTAGTATCCATTGTTGACTTCTTTCAGAAATTGCATTTTAAATGAAAGGAATGTCAGTGTATACTGTAGCATCTAGAAACCTAACACTTTGGAGTCACAGTCAAAGTGGCCAAGCAGGAGACCTTGAAATTTCCAGTTGGTCTCCCTTTGCTGGATACTGTGCTACTTTCTAAACTCTGAACATCTTTGTATTTGTCATCTGGCTCAAATTAAATGGGGTATTTTAGGCACAGTAAGTAAATGCAAGATGCAAAAATAGATCTAGTGTATCAAGCTAAACAGAATACTGATGTGAGTTTGTTCCCGGGGTCCTTCCCTACTGATTTTCCAGATGGGCCCTTGAATCAACTTTCCAGATGAGTCCCTGTCCTCAGTCCAGTCCTGTAACATGTTGACCAACATGTATAGAAAATTACACCACTGAAGTGCAGGTGATACAGTAGCTGAAACTGATTTCCTGATCTTGTTCCATGAGTATTATTTCATGAAGGCCTGTAAGTCATAGCACTGCATCTTACCATATCATTTCCTCTTTGTTTTGACTGCATTTCTAATTATAGAGTTATCTGTCTGCTATGGACTATTAGGACCAGGTCATTTGTCCTTAATATAGAGGTATCATTTATCGACAGGTTACCCAATACTTGAAACATTGCAGCCAAGACCAAAGAAAATGTCCTTTATAACATGGACTGTAAGAAAAAAACAGTGATGTGTCTGTGTGTAGGCTGTAAAGAATCAAACAAAACAAATAAGTAGTATTAAATGCACACCAAAACAGAAATTACATTTTTAACATAATTTTTCTTCAAGAATTACACTGCATATATGAAAAAATTGTTTTACTAATGCTGATTATATTTAAAGTATACCTTAACAACATTTTGACAACAAACTATTCAAAAATGTGACTCCATAGGTGACTAGAGGAAAGGCTGCTGTATTCATTAATGCTAAAACTACATTTACATAATTTACCTAAATGTGGTTCCAGAGCATTTGAAAATGATAAAATCAGCCTTCCAGTTTCAAAAAACTGTCTTACCTGCTTCCTAAAATGGCCGCCAAATGTGTTATGTGATGATGTCATTAGAGTCAAAGTCAGAGAGATATATGGATATCTATAGTGCTAACTAGTTCTTTTTTCTTTTGTATAGAATTGCTTCACCCAAATGGTCAAAACCATGAGTATTATTTGTATAATGCACATGTTAGGCTATGGTTCTGTTCATTTTATTTGAACATGCTGAAAATGTGTTTCAATCCAACCAACTTTTCTGTGGCAAACTATAGTGCAGTGTAAATCTTGAATAACCTGGTGGTCTAGTGGTTATGGTGGATCCAGGATGCTACAGTGGGGTTCTGGGGTGGTGTGCATGCTTAATATGCACTTTTAGCATTTTTATTAAACCTTTACATTTTCTGCTATTATTCTTTTCTAGTACGCTTTTGACAGAACCTACAAATGTAATCCATAGTTTGAATGTAAACATTTGTACACTAATAAATCAAACTTCTTCAACAAAGTGAAATGCAGCAGCAGCAGCAGCAAGCAAGCAAGTACATTATTATGTTGGGGTGAGATTGCAGCCACACCCTTCACCACCCTAGAGCCAGCACTTTTTGTAACAAAGTTCTTGTGCAGTACAATGTTACAGTTCATACTTTCTCAAAACTCAAATATATGCTTGTCTTTTCTTTTCCATGAGATAATAATAATAATCAGCATTTATATAGCGGTTTTCGCAACATTCTATCCCAAAGTACTTTACAAGCTATACTAAACTGGTAGTGAAGTGACTGAACATGTAGTAGCAGCCTTTTCATACATTAATATCTACACACAGCCTTGGACAATTGCATGAACTGGTTTTATGGGAAGGGAATGTTGGCCAGGACATTGGAATCAGGTAGTGATCAAGGTAAGCCCACATTTTATTACTCACAATAATCTGCTCATATTTCTCCTTCTGTCTTCCCCTTCCCTGAATATAGCAGTACTTTGCAAAGTGGCCTTCTCAGTCCCCCTCTGGTATTCATTCTTCACTATTCCTTCTCACACTGAAAACTGGTGAGCTCATCACCCGTCTGCATCATGAATGCAAGTAGTACAGTCCCCATTTATTCTGACATATCAAATATAAGCGTATATTTTCAGTAAGTCAGGCTCATAGTAGCAGGGAACAAGAGGAATGATGGGCTTTCCTATTCTTAAAAGATCTAGGCTATTTGATTAGGCACTATTACATGATGGGTGTGTACATTATATTGCACATCATTCAATAGTGCCTAATCATAGGTGGCTTAGATCTTACATGGGTAGGAAAGCTATTTTTCCACTTGTACCATGCTGCTATCAGCCTTGCTTACCAGAAGATCATGTTTATTATTAATATGTAAATATAACATGGGAGACTGTACCAAACACATTTATGATGCGAAGGGTAGCTTAACTCACTAGTTTTTGGTGTGGGAGCAGGTGAGAAGAACGAATGCCAGAGAGGGACTGAAGAGGCCATTCCAGCAGGGTACAGCTATATTCAGTTTAGTTGAAGACATGAAGAAGGACCTGAGCAGATCACTGTGAGATCTGAAATGTGGGGGCTGCCAGCATCATGATCACTACCTGACTGTAGATGACAGTAACCAGCGATGACATATACTCATAGTGGCAGGGCTGCACCTAAACTGTTACTTGAATTCAGTGTAGAGAGATTACCTTGGGTGAGGGGGGATGTTGACGCTTGTTAGACAGTATTGAGGAGTTGTGTATAGCTAATTCAAGATTTGGAAGGGTGGTAGCCAGTCAACTCACATTGTGGAATAGATAACAGAAAATTACTGGAGAAGAGTTGTTGGGAACTATCCTGCAGGGTTCTGCAGTTCACGGGTAAAGGAGTAGACTGATACTGGAAGTCAGGTGGATTCGCTCAAGGTATTAGTATGCCTCTCCTGCTAATAATATTGTTATCCATTGTAAGTGCAGCCCTATGAGGGCATGAACAGCAGTCTTTCTGGTGGGTCATGATGCTTATTGCATGGCCCTCCAGGAAGACCTAGTTGTTGGTTAATGAGGTGGGGAAATAACACAACAGAGAACTGTACATACTACCTTCACTGTGCAGAAGGGTGGTGATCCACCAATGTTTACTGTGGAGCAGTAGTCAGACATTGAGAATGTGGACTGGTGAGTGATTTGTGAGGCATTTTTAACAGTGCCATCGGATGCTGAGTATCTGTATAGGTGTGCACAACTCTCTGAGGTACAAGATTACAATCTGAGGTGTGATAATTCTCTTCATGAGACCACAAGCTCATATGCAGCCCCAGGCAGTACTAAGGACAGGGTATGGATGGTGGGGTGTTCAACAGAAGGCAGGCTAGGTGCAGGGGTTCACATGGAAAAGAAAGCCTTATTTGTGGGTTAACAAGACAGCATGAGCTTTGGATCTGAACAAGACCGGTACTTTGCTGTGTGACCCTGTGCAAGTCACTAAATTTTCTTGTGCTCCCAGGCCACACTTGTAAACAAGCTTTCAGCTTAGTGTGTCTCTTGGTTAACAAAAACAAAATTCAGTGCATTGTATAAGCACTAGATCATCAGGTATTTGAAGTATTGTACTATAATGCAGTTTGTCAAAGAAAAGTCAGCTGGATTGCAAAACATTTTCCGTAAGTTGTAAAGTAAACAAAATCATAGCCTAACATGTACTGATCAAAATAATCCACAAGTTAGTACACGGTGTTGATCATTCTGGTATAACAATTCAAAATAAAGAAGGAAAGAAGAACTAGGTAGCACTATAGAAATATATGTGGATATCTGTCTCTGGCTCTGATGATGTCATCATGACTTATCACTAATATACTTGCCAAACATTTTATGGAGAAACAAAGGCTGTTTTTGACAGTGAAAGGCTGATGTTTACATTTTTCAAAAGCTATGAAACTGCATTTATTTTATTTACTTAAATGCAGTTTTAGCATAAATGTAAACAGTACTTTACCTTGCTATTAAGCCAGATTTTGGTGTTTGTAGTTTTATAAAACTGCTTGTTTAGGTACCCTTTAAGCTAGCCAAGGGGAGGCATTGAAAATGAGCAGAGAAATCCCAGCCCACCCTCCAAAAACAGGGTAGTTAGTGAGGTAAACACCAAGATAGAGAAGTTGATAGGGAGAAGGGCAGGGTAATGGAGAAATAGGCAAAGGTAAGGACAGGAATGGGGCTAAAAGGGTAAAGTCATCAATAAATGGAGGGCAATGAGTACCAACACCTATAGTCTAGGTAACAAGCTTCCTGAAGTAGTGGCCTTGATGGAAGAGGGACGCCTGGATATCGTGGCAGTCACAGAAACATGGTACACAGAGAACCATGACTGGGATGTCAACATACCAGGGTACACAATCTATAGGAGGAACAGGGAGGGTAGAAGAGGAAGAGGAGTAGCTCTCACATAGGGAAGGGATAAAAAGTAACAGAACTAAAGGGTAAACAGAGAGGAGAGGAGACACCGTGGGTCTCCCTGGAGACAGGAATTGGCACCACAATCAGCACGGGTGTTGTATACAGACCCCAACTTAAGGGGAGGAAATGGATAAGGAATGATAGAGGCATCCTTAGGATGGCAGAAAAAGGAGATATTGTTGATGGGGGCCTGAATATGCCAGATGTTAACTGGAGCACATTTGCTGCAGCCATCCAAGAACAGGGTTATTCTTGATGCCCTACAGGGGCATGCCTCAGACAGCTAGTGTTGGAACCCACTCAGGAGGAAGGAATCTTAGACCTAGTTCTCTCAAACGGGATGGAGGGAGGATCTCAAATTTAGAAGTGGGTAGCCATCTGAGAACAAGTGACCAACAAACAGTGTGGTTCACGATAAACACTGCTGTAGAGTCAAGCCACCACAAAAGTGAAATACTGGACTTTGGGATGGCTGACTTTGTTAAAATGGGAGACTGTCTCAGAAAAGCACTAGCAAGTGGGCAAGAAGGAGGGGTGGGGACAAAGCCGTAACTGGAGAAGTGTTAGGGATCTTTCACATAACTGTTGTGCCTGTGTTAAACAGCAAAAGGCACTGAGGTATAATTTACAAATACCTTCACTGGATGGGTTTAACAACCTCCTGCCTCTGGAGTGCATGGTGAATTTTTTTTGTTTTGGACAAAGCAATGTGCCCTGATGGGATTCACCCCAGAATTCTAAGAGAACTAATGGGAGAACTATTGATACCACTGACTACCCTTTTAACAAATCATGGAAGGATGGTGGTACCTAAGGACTGGAGGAGGGCAGATGAGATTCCCCTTCACAAAAGTGGGAGCAAAGCAGAGGAATCAAACTATCGACCCATTAGTTTGACCTCGGTGGTAGGGAAAAGGATGGAATCACTTCTGAAAAAAGAATTGTTGAGTACCTAGAGGCCAGTGGGGCACAGGACTCAAGGCAACATGGATTCACAGTGGGACAGTCGTGTCAGATGAATCTAATATAATACATTGACTGTGTGGCCAAAGTAGTAGACCAGAGAGGGGCTGTGGACATGGCCTACCTAGACATTAGCAAGGCATTTGACACAGTCCCACACAAAAGATTAACAAACAAATAAGCCTGCCTGGGAGTGTGTCCCAGGGTGGTAGTCTGGGTAAAACATTGGCTAGACAACAGGACACAGAGGGTAATAGTAAACGGAGTCTACTCCAAAGAAAGGGGGGCTACTAGCAGGGTACCTCAGAGTTCAGTACTGCAAAACTTTATGCAAAACTGGGAGCACAGGGCCTCCTGTGCTATGCCTGTAGACAGATGGGTGAGTGGGAGTGTAGGGACAAGAGGTCCCGCACTTCCACCAATAGATACTTCTGTTAATGCATCAGTTAGGGTTGATTCCGCACCAATTAAAGTGGAACTTTGATGTTAGGATTACCAACCCTACCCCTCAACCCTCCACAGACCAACAGGCACCAATAGTGCCTTGGGGTCATTGGCCTATTCTCACCCCATTCTCCTATACTGTACCATCTCAGCTTGTTTACATATAGAAGGGGTGAGAGTTAGGCTGATGACCCAAGGCATATCTCTTGCACCGGTCGGTCTGTGAGGGTGGGGGATGTGGGTGGGGTAAAGTTGGCAACCCTAACATCATATTTCCAGAGTTTTGTTGGTATGAAATCAACTATAACTGATGCATTAATAGAGAGTTTCACAATGAACATATATCATTGCAAAAACTATGTTAATGCAACGGTTAGGTTGAACTAACAAAAGTAGGAGAACAGAAGAGGGCAATATGGCTTCAAATGACAGTAAATATTCTGCAAATACTATATGCTTGTTTCATATTGACATATATTGTTTGAGCATACATTTCAGTCCTTTTCTTATTCAAACCATATTGGAGATAAGAGTCCATAAGATTCATTCAAAATATTAGTCCTAGACTTGCACATCAGTCTTCAGATCCTTGCAGTGATCTTCTGGTAAATGTCTCAATGTCATCATGAACTTCTTCTGTATCTTCATCTGTCATATGGATCGATTGAGGTTTGTGCTCATAATACAGTTTCACTTAATTGATATGTACCCACTTAAGTACAGTTTCACCAGCAACCTTCTTGTTTATTTCAATTTGGCAGGCTACAGGAGACACTTTGTCCTTAACAAAATAAGTTCTATTCGAGTTTGTATGAATTTCTTCTGTGCACTTAGTTCTGCTATAATTGAAATAGAATACCTTATTTCCAATCTGGTATTCCTTAGAGTTTGTTTTTCTGTTGTAGTAGGCCTTTGAACCTTGAGCACTTCTCTCTATCTTTCTTTGCACAAACATAAAGACTTCTAGAAGTTGCTGTCTTGAATGGGTTACATTGTGGTACAATAACACCAGCTAATATTCCATTCCTTGTTGTACACAAGAGTTGAAGAAGAAGTACCATCTGTCTACCAGTAATTATTTCAAAATGTGATTATCCTGTTGACTTACTAAGCATTGCTCTTATTGCCATTAAAACAAGTGGCAGTTTTAGATCCCAGTTCTTTCCAGAAGTACTAACACAATTCCTAAGAATGCTCACTTTGGATGATTTTATATGTTCTACTTGTCCAGAAGATTCTAGATGATATGCCACATGCAGTTTCTGTTGTACGTTTAAGATTTTTACATGTTTTCCATTATCTATGCTGTAAAATGGGAACTTTATCAGATTCTTCTCTTAGTGGTAAGCCCTAGTCACTAAGTACAGTATACGGTTTATTAACAATACAACTATTGCTTCAGCTTTGTCTTTTGAGATGGCGTGAGTTCAACCCACTCTGTAAACAGGCAGGTGACAGTGAGGAGGTACAGGTACTTTTGCCTCCTGACCTTACAACTGGACCTATCCAATCAATCTGGATAGCTGACCAGGGTATAGAGACATTTATCTGTCAGGGTGCCCTATGCCTTGGTGATGGGGCTGGAATTCACAACAGGCTCTACATCCATTATTGTAATATGTAATGTTTGTTTTTAAATGTATGACAAGTAAGCCACCTCCTTCAATGATTCCACTGTCCTCTGGTTTCTCCAATGTGCTCCAGATGGTTTATTCTGAGCATGTTGCACCATTACATCTCTGGAACCTAGAAGGACCAACCACTTATGTTCCTGTGGTATCTGATCAAATTTATCCTGAAATTATCCTTCTTGCTGCACAGAAGGTCCAATTAATTGTCAATTTTAGGTCACTATCTGGTATATTGTTTGTATTGTGATGCTCTAGGCATTGACACAGTATATGTAGCATTTTACCTCCTGTTGCACCTTAATCAAAACTTGATCAGGTTTTTCACTATACAGTTGTACTACACATTTATTTGTGCCTTTCCATTCTTGTTTTCTGGTATCCACTCTCTAGCTAGTGTTATAGAAGTTCTATCCCAAGATTCTCCATTCAGGGCACCTTCTTTTACTTTCTGCTAGATTACTAACCTGTTTACCTACATAGATACATAGACAGTGTCGGCAGATAAGGGCCTATGGCCCACCCAGTCTGCCCATTTGAGCTTGTAAGTTCAGTTTGTTTTCCTAGAAGTCTGTTGCCCTTACCCTGACCTCCAGAATTCCTTTATGTCTATCCCATGCATTCTTAAATCCGTGATTGTTTCAGCCCCACCACTTCCTCTGACAGGGTGTTCCACTTGTCCACCACCCATTCTGTGAAGAAATTCTTCTCATGTTTCCTCTGAATCGCCCTCCTCCAACTTCAACCCATGCCTCTAGTCCTGGAACATCTTTTCACTTAAAAATAGTGTTTTTCTGCACCCTGTTCCTCCTGTAAGATACTTGTATGTCTCTATCATATCCCTCTTTCCTCCTCTCCTCCAGGAGTACATGTTCAGTTCCTTCAACCTGTCTTCATAGGACTTGTGATGCAATCCATGCACCATCTTTGTTGCCCTCCTCTGAACCTTCTCTACCCTGTCTATGTCCTTACATGGGTATGGTCTCAGAACTGTACACTGTACTCCAGGTGGGGCCTCACTAGTGTCTTGTATAGCGGAATTATGACCTCCTTTCCTGCTGGTGATGCCCCTGCCTATACATCCCAGCATCCTATTTGCTTTACCTGCTGCCTTGTCACACTGTTTCCCTACCCTGAGGTCATCAGAGATGACAAGCTCAAGATCCCTTTCCTGCTTGGTGCATGCTATATCCTCACCCCCAACTGATATTTTGTGCCAGGGTTTTTGTGCCGATATGCATTATCTTGCACTTCCTTGCATTGAATTTCAACTGCCAAACCCTGACCATTCTTCAAGTTTCTGCAGGATGCTTCTCATTCTGTCTACACCCTCTGGTGTGTCTACTCTGTTACAGAGCTTTGTGTCATCAGCGAACAGTGAAATTCTGCCTTCTAGGTCCTGCGCAATGTCACTGATGAAGATGTTGAACAAGCCAGAAGGTGAAGGAAGGAAACATATTCAATTCAGTGCTTTAGAGTAACTGGTAATTGGTATTTTTCTTTAAACTTAGATTGTAGGCTTGTAGTGACACTATACTTTCTTTCTGTGTTGTCTTTACTTATAATTGTTTTGGGCTGTTGAAAATTTAAAACATAGTGGTGGTGTAATTCTGTGCTGTCTTTAATTGCTGTAAATTTTATCTTGGCTTGTCTGATTGTCCTGTAGCTGGGTGAAGGGTGTTAATTGTCTGGCTCTGACCTCAGCTACGTGATAACTGGAGGTGGGGCTTAGTCACAGTTAAAGCAGCAAACAGAGGTTCATCTTTCAGAAGAAGCTAGAAGGTGAAGGAAGGAAACATATTCAATTCAGTGCTTTAGAGTAACTGGTAATTGGTATTTTCTTTTAAACTTAGATTGTAGGCTTGTAGTGACACTATACTTTCTTTCTGTGTTGTCTTTACTTATAATTGTTTTTTGGGCTGTTGAAAATTTAAAACAAAGTGGTGGTGTAATTCTGTGCTGTCTTTAATTGCTGTAAATTTTATCTTGGCTTGTCTGACTGTCCTGTAGCTGGGTGAAGGGTGTTAATTGTCTGGCCTCTGACCTCAGCTACATGATAACTGGAGGTGGGGCTTAGTCACAGTTAAAGCAGCAAACAGAGGTTCATCTTCTCAGAAGAAGCCAGAAGGTGAAGGAAGGAAACATATTCAATTCAGTGCTTTAGAGTAACTGGTAATTGGTATTTTTCTTTAAACTTAGATTGTAGGCTTGTAGTGACACTATACTTTCTTTCTGTGTTGTCTTTACTTATAATTGTTTTTGGGCTGTTGAAAATTTAAAACATAGTAGTGGTGTAATTCTGTGCTGTCTTTTAATTGCTGTATTGCCTCTACCCCTTCCCCAACTCTTAATTATATGCCCTGATAAATCTGATTGACAGGAGCTAAACACAGGGTATAGTAAGAGGTGTGAAGTAGGAGGGGCATAAGGGGAAGAAGACCACCCTCAGCACGACAAGTGTTTTGACTCATTTATTTATTTATTGGTTTCTTTTCCTTAAAAAATATATATCTGACGATCAGTTACAGGATTTTTAGTACTGTAAATAAATAAAAGAGAACTAAGAGAGTTTCAGTAGCAGAGAAGTAATGGAATTGCAGTATAATGTGGGGAGTGGTGAATGCAGTGGCTGTGGGCAGCCATATTCAGGCAGACCTTCTGGACACTGAGGTGCTGCCTATCTGCATGCATCTCTCTGGACTGTGGGATGAGGTAGCCAGACTCAGAGCGGAAGTAAACTGGGTCAGAGTACCATCACCCCTATCCAGGGACCACCCAGTCCAATGCAGCTGCCTCAAAGGATGCCGAGACGAGGAGCACTTGGATGACAGTGGGCTCAGGGAGGGTTAGAGCAGTCAGGCAGAGGCACATCCCAGATCCTATTCCTCTCAAGAACTCATATGCCACACTGGCAAATGAGGACAACCAAATAGAGGTACCCAGGGAAGTGGAAGGAAAGGATGTGGAGGTTAGGCAAGGAGGTGACCTCAGTGGGAAGCAGTGGACCCCAGAGGAGAGGAGGAAGCAATCCTGGTGGGGACTCCATCATAAGAGGGATCCAGCTAGGAACACAGGAGGGGAGGACAGGAGGTGAGGTGCCTACCAGGTGCCACGGCATGGAGGGATGGAAGGAAGATACTGGGGATCACTGGGAAGGCAAGACGGAGGGTGAGCTGGATGTCATTATCCACCTAGGTACTAATGACTTGGCAAATGGGGAGCCAAAGGAAGTTCAGGAAGAGTTTAGGAAACTGGGGAGGGTCTCAAGCAAGTAGCTACTTCTGTCACTTTCTCAGAAGTACTACCTGTGAGAGGCAAGGAGAGCATAGAGTGCATGCACCAGGAACTTTAACTCATGGTTGAAGAACTGGTGCTGGAGGAAGGGTTTGGATGCATTGGTGACTGGGGACCCACCTGGAGGGATGGAGGTTTGTCTAGCCTGACGGCCTGCATCCATCCTGGAGGGAATCCAAGCACAATGATAAGTTTAAATGCTACATTGACAAGCATTTAAACTAGCAAAGGGGGTGGCAGGTCAGCAAGGACCATACCTACTTGCTCACCCCCACAGCTAGTAGTGGAACCAGTGAACCAGAGGAGGCTATCTCTGCAAAGCAGTGTGCAAAAGATGGAGATTAGTGTCCAAAAGGTGGATAAGCAGAAAGGGCAAAATTCAGCAGAAGGGCAAACAGCAAGAAGAACCAGGGATAAATGACAACCAAGGAAGGGGCTGGTAGAACAGTGAAGCAGTCTAGGAGGTCAAATCATGGAAAGCCATGTGTGCAAATGCCAGGAGCCTTAGCAACAAGATGGAAGATCTGGAGGCTGTCATGGTGCAGTCAGACCTGGACATTGTGGCCATCACTGAAACCTGGTGTAATGATAACCATGACTGGCAGATGGCCATACCTGGCACAACATATTCAGAAGAGACAGAGCAGGCAGGAAGGGAGGAGGAGTGGCACTGTATGTGAAAAATGACATAAGGGCCACACAGATCCAGGAGGAACAAAATGGGGAGAGATACTGTGGGTTAAGCTGGAAAGGAAAATGGGGCCAGCCATCTGCACAGGTGTGGTCTATAGACCACCAGCCCAGGAGGAAGAAACAGATAGGAGTTGATGCTAGCCATCCAAAGGATGGCAGACAAGGGTGAGGTAGTACTGGTTGGAGACTTCAATATACCAGACGTGGACTGGAGCATCCCAGCAGCAGCATCAACTAGGAGCAGATTTATCCTGGACTCCTTCAGGGTGCCTTCCTCAAGCAACTGGTCATGGAACCAACTCGGCAGAAGGCAATACTGGACCTTGTGCTCACAAACAGGGACAGTGTAATGGGGGTAACAGTGGGGAGCACCTGGGTAACAGTGACCACCAGTCATTGTGGTTTGAAATCACAGAAAGAGCAGAACCAAACCACACAAAAACACGTATCCTGGATTTTAGAGGGCAGACTTTGGGAAAATGGGAGATACTTGAAAGAGGCATTAAGGGAATGGGACAGGAATCAGAGGTTGAGGAACAGTGGGCAGTATTTAAAATGGGGATTATAAGAACAACAGAATTATGCATTAAGCAGGTTAGCAAGAGGAAAAGGAAGAGGAGACCATTATGGTTTTCCAAAGAGGTAGCAAAGAAAGTGAAAGCCAAAAAGATTGCATTCAGGCAATACAAAAGACACAGGCAGAAGGAGATAGGGAGAAGTACCAGGAGAAACAAAGGAGGCAGGGAAGTCAGTAAGGGAAGCCAAAGCTCAGACAGAAGAACACATTGCAAAATCAGTGGGTAAAGGTGACAAAACCTTTACAGGTACATAAGTGAAAAAGAAAGACAAAGGGAGGGATAGTGAGACTGAAGGGGGAGGATGGGAGCTCGTGGAGGATGACAGCAATAAAGCTGACATATTGAACAGGTATTTCTGCTCAGTCTTACTAAGGAAGAGGGGGTAATGGGTCTGAAGGGAGTACAAGGGGTGAGAATGGGCAGAAATGGACACAAGTCCCTTTACACCAGAAAGGTCCTGAAGGAACTGGAAGTAATAAGAGCTGATAAAGCAATGGGGCCAGATGGGTGCACCAGGGTCCTTAAAGAACTAAGAGAGGTGGTGGCTGAACCTCTGGCTATCCTGTTCAGCCAATCACTGGAAACAGGGAGGTACCCAAAGACTGGAGGACAGCAGATGTAGTCCCCTTATACAAAAGTGGGAACAAAGAGGAAGCAGGGAACTACAGACCAGTCAGCCTCACCTCGGTAGTGGGAAAGATCATGGAAGCACTACTGAAGGAGATTGGTGGAACATCTGGTTGTCAATGGACTACAGGACCCAAGGCAGCATGGTTTCACCAGGGGAGGTCATGTCAGACCAACCTCATTGAATTTTTGACTGGGTGACTAGGGAGGTGGATCAGGGAGGGCAGTGGACATGGCCTATCTGGACTTCAGCAAGGCCTTTGACACTGTGCCACATAGAAGACTATTACACAAACTGGGGAATATGGGTGTGGGCAGGACAGTAGTGTGGTGGGTAGGTAACTGGCTGGGTGGCAGGACACAGAGGGTGGTGGTAAATGGCTGTCACTCCACAGAGGGAAGAGTAACCAGTGGGGTACCACAGGGATCAGTGCTGGGACCGGTCCTATTCAACATCTTCATCAGTGACATTGCACAGGATCTAGAAGGCAGAATTTCACTGTTCGCTGATGACACAAAGCTCTGTAACAGAGTACACACACGGAGGGTGTAGACAGAATGAGAAGGGACCTGCAGAAACCTGAAGAATGGTCAAGGGTTTGGCAGTTGAAATTCAATGCAAAGAAGTGCAAGATAATGCATATGGGGCACAAAACCCTGGCACAATATATCAGTTGGGGGTGAGGATATAGCATGCACCAAGCAGGAAAGGATCTTGGGGTTGTCATCTCTGATGACCTCAAGGTAGGGAAACAGTGTGACAAGGCATCAGGTAAAGCAAATAGGATGCTGGGATGTATAGGCAGGGGCATCAGCAGCAGGAAAAGGGAGGTCATAATTGCGCTATACAAGACACTAGTGAGGCCCCACCTGGAGTACAGTGTACAGTTCTGGAGACCATACCTACGTAAGGACATAGACAGGGTAGAGAAGGTTCAGAGGAGGGCAACAAAGATGGTGCATGGGTTTCATCACAAGTCCTATGAAGACAGGTTGAAGGAACTGAACATGTACTCCCTGGAGGAGAGGAGGAGAGAGGGATATGATAGAGACATACAAGTATCTTACAGGAGGAACAGGGTGCAGGAAAACACTATTTTTAAGCGAAAAAGGTGTTTCAGGACTAGAGGGCATGGGATGAAGTTGGAGGAGGACGATTCAGAGGAAACATGAGAAAGAATTTCTTCACAGAACGGGTGGTGGACAAGTGGAACACCCTGCCAGAGGAAGTGGTGGGGCTGAAACAATCACGGGATTTAAGAATGATGGGATAGACATAAAGGAATTCTAGAGGTCAGGGTAAGGGAAACAGACTTCTAGGAAAACAAACTGAACTTACAAGGTCAAATGGGCAGACTAGGTGGGCCATAGGCCCTCATCTCGCCGACACTGTCTATGTATCTATGTATCTATGTATCTATGTACCCCACTGGTCACTCTTCCTCTGTGGAGTGACAGCCATTTACCACCACCCTCTGTGTCCTGCCAGCCAGCCAGTTACCTACCCACCACACTACTGTCCTGCCCACATCCATATTCCCCAGTTTGTGTAATAGTCTTCTATGTGGCACAGTGTCAAAGGCCTTGTTGAAGTCCAGATAGGCCATGTCCACTGCCCTCCCTGATCCACCTCCCTAGAGGTTCAGGAATTCTGAAATGGCCCATTATTTTCTTCCAGTAAACAATCAATCTGTGTCCTGAACTGTCTGCAGTCAGTATTAAAGCCACATGTACAACACTTTTACCTCTAGAGTTTTCATACCATTTACTCTTCAGTGTGGTGGATAAGTAAAAAACCTGGCCCAGATATTCAAACTGCACCACAAAGTAGCGCAATAGCAGGAGCAGGCACAAGTACAGTGCACCAATGTGTAACACATGTGATATGCAAACATTGCACAGGGCTAGATGCATTTGTGCCACACAACTGAATATCGTGGCAACTGTGCCATGGTGTAACCAGGGATGTGCAGTGGCACAGGTCTGGTGCAATAGACAACTAGGGATGCGCAGTGGAGCAGGGTAGCAGCACATCAGCACAACCAGGGATGTTTAGGACAGGATGCAGGAGTCCCCCACATGGAAGATATGGGCTGAGGAGCAGACAGCAGAACAGACAGCACTCCCACACCCCATGAACTGCCCAACCAGAGGAGAGCTGGAAGACCCACCAGCACATGGAAACCAGCCACAATCCCACAGCTGGGGCATGGTGCCACAGCACAACCCCTGGCAAGCTGTGACCCGTAAACAAGGAGGTCTGTCCACCTCATGCTATACCATCCCACCAGTGAGAGCACACCCTGCACAGTGTTCCAAAGACACCCTGTACAGGAGCAACACCCAACACTGCAGGACACCCATGCATGCCACCACCCCCACTGTGACAATGCAACCTTGTGCACCATTGAGACATGCAAGACAGCCCACCACGAGCACCCTGAAGCATGCAGCAGCAGACACCAATGCAACAACTGCAGACACAGTGCAGCCCTGCATGACCCCTGAAGTACAGCTGAGAGACTGACCATGCGCCGACACACGAGGTTCCACACATGTGACAGTTCATGCCCTGGACACCACCACCAGCAGTACAACACTCTGCACACCCTCCCAGGACACACCCCATCCCAGCATTGGCCTCAACAGCCAGCACAGAAGCCCACAGTGGTGCATGGAAACATGCACTACACAGGATGTAACACAGTGCATGAACAAACACCAACCCATACCCAAGTGCACACCAACACAGGGACACGGGTAGGGTCAACAAACCTACTGGCATGTGGCCACATCAGCCATGTACCCATGGCTAGCAGCCCTCCGTGGCACAGATGTACCAGCCACCCTGGGCATGCACCATGAAACTGTACGCCACTAGCACACGGCTGAAGCACAAGTGACAGACAGTGGAGCACATCCCCAAACAGACACAAGCACAGCATGGAGGGGAACAAAACAGTGGAGGCTACAGTGCCACCTCTGGCAGACGTGTACTACACAGGTGACAGGAGGCAACCTGGCATTGTGCCAGGTACAGTGGTTGTCCAGCATGGACAGCCACAACTGACATGCCAGCAGATGGTACATATCACAGACATGCAAGGGTGTCAGCTGCACAGCCCATGGACGGTCTGACAGGGGCCATGGACACAAAGCATGCACCTTGGACCACTGCACAGGCAACCAATGTACAGAGAACAACACACAAACCACAGACAGTGACTGATTCTCCCACCCACACCATAGGCAGTTCCCCTCTGGACACACACACACGCCATGCCTGCAACAACCCTGACACCATGCAGAGCACTGCAGCTGAGCACCTGTAGCCCACTGCAAATTGTAGACCACCACAGTTGTCATAACAAAACAAATGCATTATAAATTTCCAAAAATACAACATATATATGTATATATATATATATATATATATATATATATATACACAAGTGGGGGATAGGGCCACAAACAAGGTGGGGTGGGTAAGGGTAGGGGTGAACAACTGGGAGAGGAAGAAGGGGTGTGAGGGTGGGTCCAGGAGGTAAAGTCATCCGGGGCATTGAGGGCCTAACGTCTGCCCCACTCTTCTGTCCTGTGCGTCTAGCGACCTCCTCCTACACACACCATGCCTCTCTAGCCACTGTAGTATCTCAAGGGACACCCTTGACAGCTGCAGAAACTCCTGCAATGCCTCTCCATAGCAATCCAATGCCCACCACCTAGGACAAGGGGCAGAGTCAATAGGTGTGAATGTCCATCCCCTGCAGCCCACCCATTGGGAATGGCTTACAGCCGTGGGCAACACCCTATGATGGTGTGCAACCACCCACAGTGATCGTGTCCACAAGACCTGCCCATCCAGGTGCATACAGCCATGCAGACAGCTGCACACACCACCACCAAAGTCCAGCACAGCACCACCGTGGCTGTACAGTGACATGGCTATGTGGTGCGAGGCAGTGGCACAGCCATGAACCTGGTGCATGCATGGACAACCAGCAACACACACACCCACATGCAGTGCCACAGGACACTGCTGAGTGTAACATGTGGCGTGCACGTCCAGTGGCATCATTGGATGGTGGCCATGCCCGCCCCTACCCGCAACACAGTATGCACAGAATATCCACAAAGAAAGGTACTCACCTGCATCTGCAACATCTTGGCACTGATGTCCATGTTGCCCACCATCATGTGGCTGTTGCTGGGCAGCCTCCTGATTCACCCGTGCCTCTCAGGCTCACCACCTCCTCAGGGCCTAGGGTGAAATCATGGAGGGACCATCAGTACAAACAGTAGCAAAGGCCCCCCGGTGTGTGTGATTCCGCACAGCCCAGCCATGCCACAACCCCACCATGACCAAAACTGCCCACACTGTACAGCCCCCAAGGTGGACCAATGCCCACTGTGAAACCTGGATGTATGCTACCAGTGTATGGATGGAGCACCTACCTGGATGTGGCACTGCACCTCGCCTGGGCATGCCCATAGATGGGCAATCCTGTCTGGGTTCCTCCGCCTGAGGTCCCCATAGCGGTGGCGACACTGCTCTGGAGTCCTGGAGATGCCGGTGGCCTCCTCAAGTGACACTGCCACCTCCTCCCACACTGCATTCCTAGCCCCATCCAAGGGCACATACCCAAACAGGGCCCCAGCATGGACTCTACAATGGCCACCAAATTGGCCAGTTCAAGAGGGCTCACATCGCTGCTCTCCTGCGTGCCATTGCTAAAGCTGCTAGGATAACAAATGGCACTCTGTAGCACACATCCTCCATGTGCAGATGCTGTGTGGTACAACACTGCCATTCTCCATCACGCTGTCACCAACGGGCGCGATAGGGGTGCACCCATGTGGATGCATGGCATCTAGGGGCAAAGATTGAATGGAGGTTTAAGGGTCTGTCATGCATAGACCACCACAGAGTGATTGGGACTCCTGTGTGTAGCACAGTCGGGTGCCTGTGTGTGACGCCCTGCAGTGGCCTACCACGCTGTGGCACCATGGCACCTATGGCGCTGAAGGGTGTGGAGTGCTATATGTGTGAACAGTGCACTCAGTGCTGCTGACACAGTCGTGGCCGTGCCCTGCACTGCCTCCAGGCTCAGTACACCATCAGCACGGCAGTCATCGGCATCAGCACCCCCAGCCATGCACTCGTAGTGCCTACTGTGCACATCACTGAGCTGCGCCTTTGCCTGGAGTACCAACACAGTTGCACAAGGTGCAACAATGTGGTATTCAGCCAGCATATGCAAATCAGCTCATCAGCAATTCCATGGCGCAGCCACTGCATTAGCATCCACTTAAAGTTGTGTCTTGCCTCATTTGCATGCCTTGCTGTATATAAATGCGACATGGGGCTTCAGGAGGTCATTGTTTGGTATTGCAGTCTATTGTGGTGGGTTGCATGCTGTTTGGACGTGTGGACTGTGGTGTGTGGGAGATGCATGGGACTGCACATTCAGAGGTAACACTTGTCATTCCCACAGGATCAATAATGGCTGAACGTGAGAAGGAGGAGGAGGAACAGAGACATGGGAGATGGAGGAGGCCCAACTTCACCTGGGCAGACTCAGATGCCTGTTTGAGGCCTACCTCAACAGGAACCGCTGCTCAGTGGACAGCGGGAACATCACAGGCCGGTGCTGTGGCATGGGATGAGGTAGCGCGTGCCATAAACCATCATTGAGCACCAGTGGTCCATGCAGGAGTGCAAGAAGAAAGTGTGCATGGACAAGAGGAGGATAAAGATAAGGTGGCTGCCAGCAGGGCAGCATGTGCTGCAACTGGTGGTGGACAGCCAGATGTGCCACACCTGATGCCACAGGAGGGTGGGTGGCTGGCAGCATTGGCGTTGTGCCCTAGTGGGCATTCCTGGTGGTGGTTTCCAGATGGGTGGCAGCCCGTCAGTGCATGGTAGGTCCTGTTCTGTCACTGTGTGGGAGGTGGGGGAATGCCACAGGGTAGGGTAGAGGCGTTAATGCTACTATGTTCCTTAGAGCTCCTGAGTGTCTCCAAGGGTCAGCGGCAGAGGGTGTCCACTGAAGGTGATACCCTGGACACAGAGGAGCGCCATCCATCTCCAGGTGTCCGAGGGTCAGGACAACAGTATGCCCGCCTGTCTGTCCGTACTGAGTTGGTGGTGCTGGTGTGGAGGATGTCCTGCCCGTGTCCCAGCATGACAGCATCCATGGATGCCAGCATGCTGTGACACGGACTGGTGCTGGATCTGGCACCTATGATGATGGAGCACACATCATGGACAGTGATACGTGTGGGCCGCAGGATGGCCCCACAGCAGGTAACAGAATGGGCATAGCCATGGTTGGTGCCGCCGTGGAGGCCTGTGTGACATCACAGTTTCAGCCTGTGCCTGTAAGCACCAGTGGGCAGCACTGGTGTGCATCCAGGCCAGTGGGGCTGTTGCGGGTCACTGTGGCAGCACCGGTTAGCCCTGGTGACTGGTGGCCACAGGAGCAGTGTCGGTAGTCGGCACATGGTGATGGGGGTGGCATCACTGCACCGGTGTGGACATACCCCGGCATGGCTCTGGTGTGCAGACACCCATCATTAAGGGGTGATGCCCATGCGACCAGGAACACCATGAGAGACATTGTGCCGATCCGCGGATGACTTTGATGAGCACAGCCGACTACTCCAGGCTTCCATGGATCAGCAGTCACGCCTGTAGAGGGCGGTGGATGCACTCAGTGCTGTTTTGTGCCAGGTAGAGGAGCGACACAGCAGAGACCACACTCTGCTCCTGACAGAGATGGCCCGGCAGCAGGAGGATGTGACGCTGCCATTGACAGGCAGACACGTGCATTCACTGCTGTCATGGCCACATTGGGCACGGTTTGTTGCACATGCACTGCAGACACCGCACAGTGTCACGTCCAGCCCCGTTCCTGGTGTTGTGCAACACCCTCCATGTCGACACCAGGTTCAGCTGTGGGCATCCTGATCATGCCTCATGCTGGCATGTGCGATGGGCTGCAGACCCCTGCTCGAACATGGTAGCATTCCGCCCGTGTCACCCTGGGCGATGGGGTCACGGGCGGCGTATGGTGCGAGCAACCAGGGACGGAGTGGTAGCCACTGTCACCTGTGTGTATAGGGTGGACATTAGTATGGTGGTCAGTGTCGCTCTGCCATGGGCTGTCAAGGCCGGTACCCATGGCACATCTAACTATGCACCCCCACCCCAGATGCCCATGTCATCCTGCGTGATGTGCATACTCACCCACTAGGTGGCCAGTGGGATGTCCCCACTCTCAAACCTGTGGCACAGTGCAGACTGGTGCCAGATGAAGGCATCATGTGCTCCCCAGGTGCATGCCACAGACACTGGGTATGTGCCCCTGGCATCGCACACCACCTGGCAGTTGATGCTGGCATAACCCTTTCTGTTTATGTATGCTACCACCATCCAGGCCAGGTGGCTTGCGGATGACCACATGGGTGCAGTCAATGGTCTCCAGCATGCCAGGCATACCTGCTACCCTGTGGAACTCTTGTATGTGCTGTGCACTCTACCTGTGTGCTGGGAAATGGATGTACTCCGCGGCATGCGGCAGCAGTCGCTGAGGAACTGGGTGAGTAGGCATGGCGCGGCCAACTGGGTTATGCCTGTTGTGTCCCCTGTTGGTCTCTGTAAAGTGCCCATGGTGAGCAGGCACATGACAGCTGTCACCTTTGTCTCCATTGACAGAGCATGGCTCTACCGTATGGGTGCCTGCATTTCACCACTGCACAGCTCACAGAACCGCTTCAGGATCACGCAGTTTGGGCCATGCCGGCCCCACGATCTCTGTGTCACTGTGGTGCTCTCTAATGTGGTGTGGGCTCGGTAGCCTATTGGGGACATACTGTTGATGGGCCCTTCCCACGGCCCCCCTGCAGCGTGCCTTCACACACCTCTCATTACCTCCTCCATCTGGAAGGTGGCACTGGCCATGTACCTGGCGGGTGTTTCCCCAGTGGCTGTTATCCCATTCCCCCACTGTCCTCCGCGTGATGCCCCCTGCACTGGGTGCACCTCCAGCATTTGGCTGTCCTGCCTACTGCCACTGCCCTCAGTCCACTGTGGCACCTCTCTGTCTCTCCTGCACAGTGGCACAGGCTCCCACTCCTGTCCTGTTCCTGTTCATTCCCAGGTATGCCCTGTCCTGCTCCTGCCCAGTCCCACTCACTGCTACCCTCTTTCCTGTTGCTGTCACCTTGCTTCTACCTCTGGCTTCCCTGTAGCATTCTTGCATCTCTCTCTTGTTCCTTTTATTTTGGATAATTTCTGCTATTGCATAACTTCCGCTTGCTCCCTATTGCGATGGTGCATGCTGTTGAATATCACACTGCACAATTTATTCACAGTTCCTCCCCTATAGTAGTGCATGCATTCATTACCATTGCGCTCTTGCACACTGTAACTAGTGCGGTGCAGTTGCCTCCACTGTATATTGCAGGACGGTATGCAATTTTGTGCTTGCACTAGCGCATCTCTATTGAGCATGGCGCAACCCTTTGAATATCTGGGCCCCTGTGTCTAGCTATAATCTAAATCTTTTCAGATCACAAAGTCAGGTAAATTGTTCTTCACGGTACTTTATGCGACTGTACATATGGCTGCCAGTTCTGCAAATTGGTAAGACTTGGGGATTGTTGAATAGTGAAAAAATTAGCTCTGAAAATAGCATGACTGAAAAGAGCTTTGGGAAGTTATAATGTGAGTACTACAGCACTATACTAGTAGCTCTTTCAGTCAGGATGAGTAGCCTAAGGCTCCGATTGTGCACTGGGTGATTGTGCTTGCTGCATGGCTTAGTGGTTAAGTCATGCGCTGTGCGGATGGTATGTCTGGCAGACATATACTCGAATCTTCCTCTCAGTTATTTTGTGTGTGTGTGCATGTGTTTGTGCAATCTCAAGGATGTATATTTAAGTTCAAGGGGTTGGGGGTACGGAGGGCAAAGCCCCACCCACATAAAAGTTTCATTGCCCTCCCTGCTCCAATGTGCTTTGGTTGTGTCTCCAGTGCTCAGTGTTTTCCTAAATGCTATGAGAGTCACAGTGTTTTGGCTGTGTGGTTTTGATTGCACTACATTTACACTGATGCTATGACCCTGTGCCATTTGGTGTACACTTTCTTCATAGTTATGATGTCCATGGGCCTTCAAAGCAGCTTCCAAGATTCAGGACTATTCTGGTACTTTCTATGAATGCTCCTCAACAGTACATTAATGTAAGTCAGCTATTATTGCCACATCATTTTCCTTGTTCTTGGCATATCTTATTTCTAATGGTAGGCACTGGAGTGCCAGAGTCCAAGCCACAGTTCTGCTAATTGATATATTACCAGCTTTTAGTTTTCTGCTCCCCAGAAATGCAATAGATGGTAACAAGATTCAACAATAATTCTTTCACCACCGTTATAGTTTCTAAAATGTTACACTCCCAAACAGTAGTGTTGTCTCACTATCAGAGAATTTATTTTAAACATTGCTTAGTATTCTACTAGCATAGGCTATGACATGGTTATCTAATTCATGTTTATGATAGAATGCTGCACTAATACTTTTAGTATACATTGTTTGAAGGTAGAGCTCCTTATCCTTTTGAGGGTAAGCAATGCGAGAGCTTTATGCAGGTTATCTTTGAGTGCCTGCCTAGCTTTGTCTTGCTCTTTCCCTTACCCATGATTATGCTTTCTTCAGTAACCTGTGAGTTAGTGTGCAATATCAGCATAGTTCTGGATAAACTGGCATGAGTAGTTACAAATCTCTAGTAAACTACATAAATCCTTTAGACTTTTGGATGACCCAGTTGTTTGACTAGCTTATGTTTGGCTGTGCTTTAGGTGTAACCCATTAGGTCCAACCTTATACCCTAAATAATTTATCCTATTCTTAAACCATTTTTCTCTGGTTAGAGACAGTTTGGCAACAGCATTTTTCAGCTGGTTGAAAACATGCTTAACTTCCTCCAGGTATTCCTTGAATGTGCTGTTCTTAATGAGTACTGTATGTCATTCACATATACAGTATTTCCTGCTTCCACCATCAGGCATGGCCTTGTGCAGAAGATGTTGAATACTGAAGGTGAATTTTTTTTCAAATGATGCTTTATTCGCCCTACTACCTGCTGACCCCGACCCTTTAGGGCATCCAAGGAGTCATCCTCCTGCCTCCCACTCACCAGGACCTACTTCCCAGTCCCCATGTTGCTTTGGTTTGCCCCTGGGTACAAGGTGGGTTCTAACCCCATAATCCTTCATTTCATCGGGCCTGGAGAAGTGACCGTGAATAGGGCAAATCTGAGGAGTGCCTCAGGAAGTCCATCATCCAGGAGCCGGCAGATGTTTTTCCGCTATCTCCCCACAAATAAAAGCCCCTGACATCAAGGTGCTATGCGTCGATGTCCACTGCATGTCTGGGCTGCCCATCCCTCAAATGGGGCTTAGGGTCCCTGAGCCTCTGCCCGAGGTCACGCAAGTGTGGTGGGCATCGGTCATCCCTTGGAGACAGTGAGCTGTCATGGGATGCTCAAGCCATTCTCCCCGCCAGCCCTCTAGTGACCCAAGTCTGCTCCTGAACCCAGGTGGCTGGTATCCTGGCGGAAATCCTACCCCTGTTCTGATGGGCTATCTGGAAGAATTTGAATACCCTAAAGGACACCTGTTCCACGGTACTGTCTCTTACTAAATATAAAAGTCAGTTTATGTTAGTCTTTGTATTTTTGACTCTTTTCTCTGGGATACAGCTTAAGAGTCCGAATCCATTTGACATATCAAGGGTAGAAAATACTTTGCACCTCAATTTATGTTAACATTTGATCTAAGTATGTCATGGGTATGATGGTACTTGCTTACTCAGTTGTCAAGAGTCAATTGTGAGCCTCCATTTTCCTGTTGGATTTAGTACAAGCCAAATGGGTAAATTATAAAAAGAACTGTCTTTCTTTATAATTCCACACATCTTTAAATATCCAGCATCTCTTTTATGGGCTCATAAGATGACAGTGGCATTCTGTACTGATGTATGTACAAATGGCCTTTTGTTGGGTAGGTTGGAATCTTAGTAATATTGAAGTCTGTTACCCCACAGTCAAATACATCTTTTGAGAAAATTCCTGAACACCATAGAACATTTCATGTATGTGTTCTTTCTGTTTGAGTTTTAGCTTTGCTGTTCTGCACAGCTTGTTCAGTTCTTTCTCTAAACTCAGGTAAGGTACATTTTCTATTTCTGCATGTCATTCAGTTGTATCAAAGACATTTTCAGTTTAAGTCATTACATCTTTGGGCATTTCTCTGCTTCAATAGTTCTAGACAGGACAAAGCATTCTTTTTAATATTGCATACAAACGGTTCTTCTCCATCAAATGGTCTGAATACTTGCAGGGTAATTTAATCCACTAGTTAAGGAACTAGAGTTTTCCTGTTACTTCCACCTGCATGCTTTCTTGCAGTTCCAACAACAGGAATGACATGATCTAGATCATAAAAATGATTGAGCAAACATGGTTACTAGCATTGTGCTGACTCTTATATTAATGGCTTCTGGTGTTGGACAGGACCCAAAAGTTAAGCAAGTCTTTTAGTCATATCCAAGCAGGGTATGGAATGGATTCTTAAACTAATTTCACTAAACTGCTGGCTTGACTGAAATAATGCATACATTTGAGACATTTCTTCACAGTTGTGGTTATTAATCCAAAGGAAAACAGTTTCACCTTCCAGGAATGGCAGTCATGAGCTCAGATACTGCTTGGCATACTTGAGGAATGGCCTGCGTTGATGTCAAGACCTGCGAGGTTACTTTGTTGGTTATGTGTCTCCACTTACCATGATCCCAGAAGATTATTTACCAGATCTACACATATACCTAGTTATGGAAAGATATGCAACCCAGTGAACATGGGAACTTTAGGCTTTGTTGTACACATTTGTAGTGCAACATGGTCCTTTTCAAAACTGAAGAGTTAAAGCAGAGTACAATGCTTTTGAAGCTATTGTCATGGTTAGGAACATCCTTAAGTCACTCATTATGAGCCACAAGAGCCAAATCTGTCTTCTTCCTCTTTAATATCTTGTAAAACAGTTCACTGATTAGACAGTGTTCATACCCTAGGCCTATTATTATGTTGTGTGGGGGCAAGTGATTTGGGGCTTGCAGTCTCTTCTAGTTCCCCTAGGTCATTTGTTACTCCTGCCTGCCTGTATTATTTGTGCAATAATGTTTACTTTACTTCTTGTAACTCTTTTTATGTAATCAGCTATTATTTATTGTATGCTTTGACCATTAATGTCATAATAATGCTATTTTTACTGTTGTTTCTCTTGCACTGTAAATATGTCTGCACCCGCACTGTAATTATTTCTGTACCTGTGTCTTTTGGCCCAGGTTGCGCCTTGTAAATGGTCCACTGGACCAGTGCACCTATCCAGGTAACAAAGTCATAAATAAATAAATTAAATAAATAATTCAGAACTAACAGAAAGCAAGTTCTCTGCTTTGACAGGTATCCTGTAATCACTCCTTTCTCTGCATAGACATTAGATAAGAAGGATATGTGATTTGGTGGTGTGAAGGGGTTGTGGGATTACAGATGGACCAGACACAGAACTTCAGGTTCAACACACAATCTCGTGTGATGTTTATTTAAAACACAGGGAATAACCTTAAGCAATGGCATATCCCTTCTTCAATATTACAGTTTGCAGCAAAATGCTATGCATGTTCTTCTTCTGTACTTACTCAGCATATACTGATCCACTGATCTACTGAGCTATCTCTTTGGTAAACATTATTTTATTCCCTATGTTGGTCTTGTGTGTTTGGGTGATGGGGAGCTCCAAAATGAAAAACCCCCAACAAGCTAAAAGACAACCTCAGTGCAGAAGCACTGAATCAAGGGTTACCCAAGGGCATTGGCAATAAAGCCCAGTTTTAAAGAAACACAACATCACACATACCCCATAATGCAAAGCATCATGGGATGCATAACAAACCACCATGACTTTTTAGACTGCTTCAGCTAAAGCAGGAATGCATGGTGCCAAAGGGCCTCTCAAACAATCTGCAATTTACTTTCATTTAAATAACAGAACAGGAGGTTTCTGATATCTCTACCTATTAATTTAATTCTATAATGCAGTCACCTACTTAAGTAACTATTAACCTTTATAAAGAAAACACCTAGTACCATGGTATCTTCAACATTTATAGGTTTCATACACATAAGACATATAGATCAAGGTATTTATGACATAGTGCTATTGCATACTAAATCCAACAATGAGGAACACAGCCTGTTGTTTAACATCAGCTCGGAGGTCACCACAATAACCTCACTGCACGAGGCCCTGAGAGGGAAAAGAAAAATTAAAGAGGACACTATAGCATAGTCAAGAAAGGGAGAGGGTGCCTAAGCAGCCAACCTTATGGACTAGAAATTATAAAGGATAAGTTAGGGTAAGAAATAGAAGAACTGTTGCAACAGATTTAAGAAAAGGTTGGTCCTCAAGAGTGGCAGGCTCTCCCGTCACATATCCCTCACCTTAAGAGGGAAGCAGTTATTTCAGAATGCTTACCACTTTCCTGTCCCAGGAAGGGATGGAGCTTCCACCCATCCATCTTTAGAAGCTCCATCTCAGTGTCCTATTAACGATAAACATTCTATCATAAACATAGTGGATATAGGGGATACATGATGGGCAGGAGTGAATATGGCTAATACTTTAATGAATGAACAGTGATCTCTGGATACTCATGAGTGGCAGAGCATAGTTAAGCAACGAGTGATAGTATCCAGAGGTTACTGGTCACAAATTAAAATATTAGCCATATTTTAGACTACCCACCTAGTGTAGCAGGTAGAGACATGGACTGCAGTGCTGATGGTCCTGGATTTGAGACTGTACCAAGGTATGATTTCATATTTTTTTTTTTTTTGCAGGTGTTCATGTTTATTTTGTGAAGTATTGCTGTTCTCAGTCCCTCTTTTTCCCTCCAGTGTCCACCCTCCTCATAGGTGATTGTTTAAATATGGGGTGCAGAAGGCATGGCCCTCACATAAAACATTGATTTAAAGGCTTGCTGTGTTGGTGATCAGCATTTGTTGTTATGTGCCAAATTGGATTTCAGCAGGGTGCACTTACTATTTTGCAGTTGCCCAATTATTTTCACTATCTTGACATGGAACCTTTTTATCATTTGGTGCAACCAGCAAAGGGGTTATGATCAGTTATAACCTTAAATTCAACAACCCCATAGTATTATTTGAGAGACTCAATAGCCCATATCAGAGTTAAGCATTCTTTCTCTCTCTCTCTCTCTCTCTCTCTCTCTCTCTCTCTCTCTCTCTCTCTCTTTCATGTAGTGTCCTGCTGATATACATGATTGGATGATCTTTCCCATCTATTTTCTGAGATAAGACTGCCCCAATACCATTCTCTGATGCATAAATTTGCACCTCAAACACTTGGTTGAAGTCATGGCTTTTCAATACTGGAGCTGTTCATAGGATGGCCTTGATATTCCTAAAAGCCTCATCACAAACCCGGGTCCACTGAATGTTATTTGGGCACCTCTTTTAGTGAGATCAGTCAAAGGACTGGCAATGGCAGAGAAATTAGAAATAAATCTCCTGTAATAATCAGCCAGACCTAAGAAAGACTCACATGCTTTTTTGTGGTAGGTTTGGGCTGTTTGTTACTGTTGTGACCTTCTCTACTTCAGGCGTCACTTGTCCATTGCCTAAAATAAACCCTAGGTATCTTGTCTCGGTCTTTGCTAGGGAACACTTAGCAGGGTTAATGGTCTTTCTGACTCCTTTATTGCTTGCAGTACCTGGGACAAGTGTCTAACATGGGTTTCCCAGTCAGGGCTGAATATGACCACATCATCAAAATAAGCCACACAGTACTCAGTGTGTAGTCTTAGTATATGGTCCATAAAATGATGATAAGTGGTGGGGCCCCGCGTAGTCCTAATGGCATTGTGGCAAACTGGTATAAACTGATTGGAGTGTTAAATGCAGATTTATCCTGTGAATCAGGTGACAAGGGGTTTGCCAATATCCCTTAGTAAGGTCAAGGGTAGAGATATACTGTGCATTGCCTAGTCAGTCAATGATGTCATCTATTCAGGGCATTGGATAGCCAACGAATAGTGACACATTGTTAAGCTTCCTAAAGTGTCAGTGGCTCAGTAGGTAACACACTCGCCTCTGAGGTCAGGAGATCAGAGGGCTGTGGGTTCAGTTCCCACATCTGGCACTTGGGTTAATATCCCAGTACTGACACTGTAGTGCAGCATGAGAGGGTGCTGCATTTCTGAGGTGCTGTTTTCAGATAAGATGTTAAACCGAGGTCCCATCTGCCTGGACTGGTGGTAGTTCAGCTGGATGTTAAAAATCCCATGGCACTTATCAAAAAGAGTAGGAATTTCCCTTCACTAAAAGAAAAAAAATACAACCAACGGTTTCATCTGGTTCAAGGTCAGTTGGCATTCATCTGTATCCCTCTCCCGGGCCGTGCCTGAAAATAGGCAGGATTTGTCTAGTGCACTTACCGTCAACAAAAACTAACTAAATAAAATCTAGTTATAGACCTATACCACTCTCTTTCTTGTCCACTATAACCATGGGTGAAGACCATGCACTTTGAGGGCACAATTATGCCTAACTGCTCAATTTTCTTGACTTCCTGAATCACCTCATTCCTCATCTTCATGGGCAATCTGTAGGGCTTTTGTGTATGGTCTTGTCTTGTGTGTCAGTTATGGTGTGGACAAATCCTTTAGCCTTACTCAGGATGTTTGTGAATACGGGCTAAAAATCTTGTAATGCCACTGCAAATCTTTCTGTTGCTGATGCTCCAATTCAGGGTTTATCTGGATCGCCTCGACTCTTCTGACTGCTCTAGCCTTTTATAGGCAACCTCCAGCTCTGACCTCCATAACTTCAGGATGGATATAAATTGAGGGGTTAGGCTTCTCATGCTATTTCCTAAGGAGGTTCACATGGTATGTTTTCTTGGTGGGGTCTCTTCCCGCATACTACGCCATAATTCACTGCTCCTGATTGCCTCAAAATGATGATGGGGCCCTGCCATTTTATGAGCAGTTTGTTCTCTGTGGAGGTAAGGAGTAACAACACTCTGTCTGCTGACTGAAATGGTTTAGTCTTCAAACCCTGGTTGTATCTTGCTTTCTGCAAGTCTTGCTCTGTTCTAAGCTCTGGTGTGCCAAGTTGATATACTCACCAGGCGCTTGCGTAACTGAGTCATGTACTCTATGACATTAAGATGTGCCACCTCCTTCCCTTCTTCCTAGTATTCTTTAACCACATCCAGTGGCCCCTCAGGTTCCTCCCATACAATAATGAAAAAGGAGAGAAAGCAGTGGATACTTAAGGGATTTGTCCGTTAGCAAAAAGTAAATAGGAGCGATACCTATTCCAATCTCTACCTCTTCTTTTACATACTTCCTCAACATTATTTTTAATGTCTGATTAAAACTTTCTATGAGGCTGTCAGTCTGCGGGTGGCATGGGGAAATGCATGGCTACCATGCCCAGCAGGCAGTACAATTCTTTTAGCAGGTGTTCATTAAAATTACTCCCCTGATTAGTAAATATTTCTTGGGAGATTCCCATGTGACTAAATACCTTTGCTAGCTCCTTTACTATCTTCAGGACAGTGACAGTTCTCATGGAGATAGCTTCTGGGTAGTGGATAGCATAATCATATATGACTAGTACAAATCTGTTATCCTTGGGCCCTTTTCCAGGGGCCCACTACATCCATGGCTATCCTGTCAAAGGGTTAGTCACAATGCGGATAGGTTGTAGTGGTACCTATCTCCCTTTTCCTGCCTGAGCTGCTTTCTGACACTCAGCACATGCTTTACAATATACTGCTATGTTCTCATGGATAGAGAGCCAATAAAACCTGGGAAATATCATATTCAGGGTACTATCTCTGCCTGCATGGCCTGCTAAAGGATGTCATGTGCCAGATAAAAGATTTAGGAGCAGAATTTTTCTGGAACCATTAGTCAGTCTATTACCTCTCCAGTTCTGGAGTTAATGTATATTCTGTATAGTATTCCCTGTTTTACAACAAACTGAGAGGCACATTTTCTACTCCTTCCCCACCGTGAAAAAAAGGGTTAAGTGAAGGTTCTGCATTTTGTTCATATTGCATATCACATTTAATAAGCGTGTCCTAAGTTTGGCTGTACACCAGCATGAGTATCAATGCAAACCTTCTTTAGCTTCCTCTTCTTAGTTTTATGGTCCTTGTCAGGATCCTCAAAACATCATCATCAAATGGGAACACAAATGATAAATGTCCCTGCTTCACTTGAGCTCTGGTGGTTACAGCAACTACAGCAGAGTCCTGGGAAGCATGACAATGAATAAATGAAGCAAAGTCTGGTGATCATGCCCGATAACAACTGGTACTGGGAGGTGAGGTACCAACCCACTTCTACCTCATGTGTCTTTTCTTGAACAGTCATTTGTATGGTGACTGTAGGGTAGCAATGGGTATCACCATGCACACAGATGACAGCTGTATCCGCCTTTATTATTCCTAGTCACTAGATCTGTTAACACAACAGTCTGGTGGCTCCTGAATCAATCTATCCCATCATCTGCTGTGATCCAAGCTGTGCAGTAGCCATAACGTGACCCCAGTTTGCTAAGGCTAGGTGAGCTGTCTCTTTCTTTATATTAGGACAGTTTCTTACATAATGTCCCTTCTTTTGGCAGTCATGATATACAATCTCTGCTACAGGAATTCACCTCCCTCTCTCTGCTCTTCAGCCTTGTTTCACTGGGCCTGGATTTGACAGCTTATAAGTAAAAGGTTCTTTACGGATTGCTGGTGGTTGCAGCTTCTGATGTCCCTTGGAACCATCTGGGTCTGGTTGGTCAGGCTGCCAGAAGTCTTCCACCAGTGTGATGGTTTTATCAGCAGAATCAGGCTTATGCTCCTGAACCCGAAGTTGTACATCCTGAGGTAAAACTTTAATAAATTGTTCAATAATCACCACCTCCAGAAGTTGGAATTTGCTCTTGTTATCCAGTTGCAACCATTTGTAGTAGAGTTCCTTTAAAGGGTATAAGTTTCGGGGTATCCAATGACTGCATTTTGGGAAACCTAAGCTTCTGGCGATAGGGTTTAGTGTTTATGTCCTAGTGTCTGAGGATCTTCTGCTTCACGCCATCATAGTCCTCTGCCTCTCAGGAGTCCATGGCTGTAAACCAATGGGGCACTGACTGTCAAGTGCGGTGCCAGTCAAACAACCCACTGTTCCCTTGGCCATGTGCATGTTCAAGTGATCCTCTCAAACTTTGTGAGGTAGGCTTCAGTGACATCACTGTCCAAAGTTTAAACAGTTCAATGTCTTTTGGGCTACTGGCTCTTTCTGTTCACCCTGCATTGATGACATGCAAGAGAGCAAGACCTCATGGCATCCGCCCATTTGACATCTTGACCTCTCTGCTCAGTTTCTCATCTCTCTGCTCAATGTCGTGATCTCTCTTCCATCTCCACCTGTTTTATGCAGAGCCATTTCAACAGCTCCCCATGTCCTCAGGTAGAGCATCTTCAGGAGGAGGTAGTTTCCTTGATTCTTCCTCATCCCCTTGCATCTCTTTATCATCTTCTGGCTTGGTCTTTCTCTGAACTCCCAAGTCCAGTCCAGGTAGAAGCTTCTCTCCAAATATGTCAGCCATGGTTCTGGTTAGAACTCCACAGACTTTCTTCTCCAGGTTCTCTTCTGTAGCTCCTGGTACATCAGTTCACCTAGGATATCTGGGTGATATCCAACATAAAATGTCCTACTAGCCCAGTCCAGATGTTTTAGCAAGTTATCTAACTTCTCACAACAAGTCTGTGGAGATGTTTGATAACAGATGAACCAGACACAGAACTTCAGGTTCAACACACAATCTCTGTGTGATGTTTATTTAAAACACAGGGAATAACCTTAAGCAATGGAATATCCATTTTCAAAACATCAGTTTGCAGCAATAGACTATGCATGTCCTTCTTCTGCACTTAGTCAGCTTCTACTGACCCACTGATCTACTGATCTATCTCTTTTTAATTAATTTATTTTTGTTAGCTCAGCGATGGGTGCTTCAATCGTTACTTCTCATGAAGACTTAAACACATCATCATAGCCAACTTCATAAGCCTATTTATAATCTTTAGGTCTAACTGTCCAAAGAATTCAAGAAAGGAGACCAAATTAGAATGAATTTTCAAGCTCATGTTCTAGCAGGTATAAAGCTGTATCTACTTTACTGTTATCTAACATATGTTCTACCCATTCCTTATAAGAGTGAGCCTCTGTATCTTTCCAATGTTGTAAAATTATTTATTTTGCCACTGTTAATTCTATATTACAAAAAGTCTTTTGATATCTTGCATAGTCCCAAAACCTTATTTGGTATCCAAAATAGCAATACCTGGGTCAAAGGGACATGATATCCTAATACTATATCAAGGGTAGACCAGATTCAATCCCAATATATTTTAATCTTGGGACAACATACCATCATGAGAGAGAGTTTTCACCTAGCCTTTATGCATCTCTGAAAGGTCAAAGGTAGAGAGCTATCCATCTTATGTAATCTAGCTAGAGTTAAATATGCTCTCTGCAATGCATTAAAATGTATCTGCAGTAATTTGTTATTTTAAGTCCCAAAGTTTCTAAATCAATGAATTCTGCCCAATCTGATTCAGATATTGGACTGTTAAGCTCTTGTTTCCAGGAAGATCTGAGTGGGGTAAAGGGTGAAGGTGATCCTCCAATAATAATGTATATTCTCAAAATCAGATGTTTATTTGATTCTAACCCTGAAAAAATCTTCTACAGGTGAAGGCTCCAGAAGAAAAGAATAATGGTTCTTTTTAAATAAAGTTTTTAGCCAGAATGTATTACCAACAATACCTATCAAGTATACCAAACTCAATTTAAATTGTTCAAATGATCGTAATGTATTAAATGGTAGAAATCCCATAGTGTGAATCCTCTTAGAAAAGTACCATACACTAAATACTTCATCTGTTGCAGATGAGGGAAACACTTGTTATTAAGTAGTGGTGTCAGCGGGATATTTTACCAGATACTTCAAGAATTTTTGAAGCTTGTACCCAAGCACATTTAACTGCCTTAGTGGTGACTAAGAATTCTGCACTTTGAAAGTGTGCTGCTAAAGAACAGGTGGGATTTATAGAAGATAGGAGGTTACAACACCATACAAGACGAGCATATGACATTATCCAGGCTTACTCAGGTACAGATACTGCCCTTCTTTCACTCAACACAGAAAAGGAATTTGATAGGGGCAATGGTTGTTCCTTTTGAAACCCTTAATGCCTTTGGGATAAAGGGCAGTTTTCAGATCTAGTTCAGTAATTTATGCTACGCCCAAGCTAGGGTTAGAACGTATTCATCTTTCTTTCCATTACTTAGAGGAATGAGACAGGGTTGCCTCATCTCCCTCTTCTCTTTGTTCTTTTCTTAGAGCCCTTTGCAACTAAGATAAGATCTCAAGAGTCCCAACTGTTGCTTGCAGTAAAGAATAATTTTATCACTATTATGCTATATGCAGATGATGTTCTACTATCACTTAAGAACCCTCATTTTGCTTACCCTATTATTAATAACATCTTGAGTGAGTTTGGCACCCTTTCTGGTTAGAAGGTCAACTGGGAAAAAGTGAACCTCTTTATCTAGAGAACCTTAACAATTTAACCTATCTACCTTTACTAGCTATAAATAAAAATAAAATAAAATACCTGGAAGTAAAGTTGGCCCAAGACACTAACAGAGTTATCCAACTTAACTACAATCCATTACAGCATACACTCAAATCTGATTTTGAAAAGTGGCAGTATCTCCTCTTACATTAAAAGGTAGAATTGCTATATTTAAGATGAATATACTTCCTAGACTACTATTCTTATTTGAAGCTATTCCTGTTACTTTAAAGAGATGTATTTTCTTGATTTTGATAAAATAGTAAGAAAATGTTTGTAGCAAAGGAAACATCCCAGAATAACCCTCCAAAAATTAAATCAGCCAGAGAGAAAAGGAGGTCTGAACTGCCTCAATTTTCAACTATATTATCTGGCAGCACAGTTAGAAATAGCATACTCTATGTTTGATCCACCAGAGTATCCTTCATGGGCAGGGTTATGTCTAGAACAAGAATTTCTTAAGGAGTTGAGTTAAAAAGTCCTTTAGCAACTGATCTGTCTCTTTAGTGAAAATTATTTTATTCCCTATATTGATGTTGTGTGTTCAGGTGATGAGGAGCTCAAACAAAGAAACCCCCAAAACAAGCTAAAGACAAAGAACCTTATTGCAGAAGCATTGAAGTAAGGGTTACCCCAAAGGGCATTGGCAATAAAGCCCAGTTTCAAAGAAAAGCAATATCACATAACCCCATAATGCAAAGCATCATGGGATGTATATGCAAATCACCATGAAATTTTAGGCTGCTTCAGCTTAAAGCAGGAATGCATGGTGCCAAAGGGCCTCTAAAACAATCTGAAATTTACCTACATTAAATAACACAACAGGGGGTTCTGATATCTCTACCCTGTTAACTTAATTCTATAATACAGTCACCTACTGTAAGTAACTTTTAACTTTATAAAAACATCTAGTGCCATGGTATCTTCAACATTTACAGGTTTCATACACATAAGGTAACAAGGTATTTTTTGACATAATGCTATTTCATTCTAAATCCAATGAGGAATACAGCCTGTTTAACATCAGCTCGGAGGTCACCACAATAACCTTCTTGTATGAAGACCTGAGAGGAAAGGAAAATTAAAGAGAACACTATAGCATAGTCAAGAAAGGGAGGGGCACCCACAGGTGGCCAACCATATGGACTAGAAATTGTAAGGGATAAATTAGACTAAGAAATAGAAGAACTGTTGCAACAGATTTAAGAAAAGGTTGGTCCTCAAGAGTGGCAGGATCTTCTTGTCACAGGTGGCATCTCAATTCCACAGTCCAATATGTGGACTATGTACCCAGAAGGCAAGGCCTCTACCTCTAGAACAGTGACTCTGAGAGTGCAGAGTCAACATTTTCAATTAAGAAAAAATGAAATACCAAGGGCCATTTTCAGACTTAACCACATCCTGTTCGATATGCAAACCATGTAGATCTTTTCTTTCCACCTGGACAAGCTTTCTGTATTACCCAATACTGACAAGCCACCCACCCACTGAGCCCCACCACCCGCTCCCCTGTCAGCGGTGGCGGCTGCTCCCACATGCTTGCTGCCACGCTGCCGCCAACTGACACCATATGGTAGGGCTGTATGCCCATTAGTCCACAGCATGAGCCAATGGGCATAACTGCCCGACTGTACTACACAGTCCAGATATATGTAGTACAGTATGGCTGCACACCCATTGGCTCACGCTGTAGACCAATGGTGGTACAGCCCCACCATATGGTGTCAGTCAGTGGTGGTAGGGCTGCCGGTGGGGAGCTGCCGCCTGCTGCTGACCGGGAGGCGGGTGGTGGGGATCAGTGAGCGGGTGGGGGGTACCACTTGACCACCAGGGTTGGGTTTCTGTGGCATTGTTTTACTGATGCCCACGATCGGCTGCAAGCGTCCACTGGACCACTGGGGATATTGGACTTTACTTTTATTTTAACATGTGCCTGTGATCGGGCTACAAGCGGTCCACTGGACCACCAGGGATGTTGGATGTTTCTATTCTTCTACGTATGCCCGCGATCAGGCATGGAGTGCACCGCAACAAGGGTGCAGCTGGAGATCGTGTCACCCACAGGTGGGCTGCCATGTTGTGCCCTGCAACATGGCATCTTACCTATGGTGGCCAGCCATTGTTCCTTTTTTGCTCACCTGTGTGCAGCGCAAGTAGGGGTTGTGAATGCTTTGGCTCAGCACATCCCGGCTGGATATCGGGATGTGTGGAGTATGCATAGGCACGCCCCCACCTGCACCAGAATTACTGATGCACTCCAGTGCATCGGGATTTGAGCCAGGCACAATCCCCCTTGAATATCGTGTTGGGCGCATTAGTGGTTGTGCATGGGTGCAACAGTGTTGCGCTTGCGCAACCCTTCTGAATATCCGGGCCATTATGTTTTATGTTCAGATCGGTTCTGAAAAGGGCTTTGGCCCAGAGTCCTAACCTGGTTAACAAATAAAATGAAATTAAATGAAATGAAATTATTTGTCTGAACCTCTTCAGAAGATAATTTCCAATCAGAACATCCTTGACTGTCTTAATGGAAATGCACACTGGGCATTGGACATTCATTTTACTAAATGTTAGCCTCATCCAAACTTTACCTACAGGTTTTTGTTCCTCTTCTCCATAATCTACAGATTTTAAGTCACCTGGGAAGACATTTAGGTACTTTATGTCATCCACAGCATAGGTAAGTTTGTCAAACAGAGTTAGTTCTGCCTCCAAGTCCAGTAAAGCATTGTATGTCTGCTTTTCTTCCAGGTTTATCTCAAAATAAAATCTGCCAAGGCCTCCTTTTGGAATTTGGATAACTAGGTACAACTTCTGTTTCTTTTTAAGCTGGAAGTTGAGAAGTTAGACTCAGTGAATGTGAAATACTGGTTCTTTCCTCCTCCTGTTGGGAGGTAACACAGAAGCTATGTCTTCACCAACCTCTTTTCAGTTTCACTTACTGATTCAGATTATTGTCAAGAAGAACTGCTTCATTATACTGAGAGCATCAGAAGAACCAAGGGCTGTTACTCAGTTACCTGAACTAGAGAGGCCACTTAAGGAATGTTGTGTTGGGCTTTGCTCAATTCGAGAGTAGGTAGAGATGGTGAGTTAGGGAAATGTTCTTGAAAAAGAGCTTTTAATGTTACCATCAGCTTCTCCTCCATCTCCATCTCATTTTTCACTTCTTCTCAACTTGAGGAGTTAGGCTGCTGTCTATCCCCTATTCTTTATGAAAGATTTGGTGGTCATTGTTATAGTATCAAGAACACCTATTGTTTTCTTACTATCCTGTACTATTCCTTCCCTTTTGCATTCTGTATTGGTATGTTAGCTTAAAGAATAAAATTGTTGGTTCTGGTAGTAAGCTGTAGCATCTCAGTTGTCAAGGACCTACACTGATCTACAGATGGATCTTGGAAATTATTCTTTTGTTTATTTCCTTGTTTGTTGTGATTCTTATGAAATATCAAAGTGGTAACTTCTGACACTCTAACTTATATTGTTTTCCCTTTCCTTTGAGGAGCAATTTGTAGGTCAGTTAATATCCCATAGTTTCTGGCCTCACTTACAATCCACCCTGTATCTTGTTATTCTTTATCCCTTCTTAGCATGAATTTGATGTTGCCAGGTAATGCACCATACTATTACTCTTTTAAATATTTTGCCTCTGATTTGGGGTCCTCATCTGCCAAAGAAGCATCCCTTACCTCATAGTAAAAGTCTCTGGAGTTCTGATTTGGCCTGTACCTCATCTGGTACACTACTTCTTTGGCATGCCACTGATTGGTGACTTTTCCAATGGATTTTCTTAATACCTTTTAACACATTCCACTGAATCTGTTGCCTGTTTAGGTAGCTTAGTATACCAGGTTATAAGTTTAGGGACAAGGGAATGCCTAATTATGTCTTTCTGGTCCTCCTCATTGGTGATACTTATTTAAGGCTGGCCTGTAAAGAACAACTATACACTTTCAATGCTGCAGTTACATTTTTTCAGCATATGTCCCTCCAGTTAAACTCAAGGAAGCCCCTTTATATTACACCTTCCCTTTTGTAAAGCCTTCATCTCAGTTTTGCTCTTAGATGATGGGCTTGAAAAATAAAGCATGCTGATTGGCTGAAAGCCATGGTCAGGCATGCATTTATTTTTCAATACAGCCTGCAAAAATGAGTGCCAATTCAGGAGTCCCACTACTCAGAGTAACCTGTGGCACCCTGAATTTTCTCTCACCAACTACCATTTTTTTCCTCTCACTTAGCAAGTGGCCAGCCCCTAGCACTTTGTACAAAATCCCAAACTGTCAACCATAGTAAGTGTCTCAGGCTGCTTATCTTGCTCGTCACCACATACATAAAAAAATAAAACAAAAGAAAAATATTTTTCTGAGGCTTATTTTCATTTTTCTGTGCTGGTTCACTGACCTCCCTCCAACTGCACCCTCTGGCATTCCATCCAGGACCAGCTTACCACCCTCCACTCATCTACCAACACCTCTCCATTGCTACGCTTAATATATATATATATATATATATATATATATATATATATATATATATATATATATATATATATATACATACACACATATATATTATGGTAGCACTGTAGTGCTACATAGTTAAGGTTGAGGAGCCATTTACATGTTAAACTTAAATTGTGCAACTTAATAACTTTGCAACCATTCAACAGATTTACCTGAAATTTGGAATATGTAGTCAAGACTCATGTGCCTTGGGATCTGCCAAGTTTTGTACCAGTCAGATATGTGGCTGCGGGTTATTAAGTATGATCTGTGCATGCATTCTACGCTTTTTGGAATTCTACAGTCAGTGCTCTACAGGTCACACGGTTGTGTGACTGGTCTGAGATCTTCAAGAGAACATGCAGCCAGGGTCCTCGATATGCCTTTTGAAGATTTCATAGAAACATAGAATTTGATGGCAGATAAGGACCGCTTTGCCCACCCAGTCTGCCCATTTCCTGCCTACTGGATAAGCTGCAGATCCTAGTTAACCAGCAGCCTACTTCTTCCTACCCCCCAGAATTGCCTTTATGACTGTCCCATGCATGCTTGAATTCCACCACTGTTTTGACTCCCGACCTCCTCCGAAGGCCGCTCCATGCATCCACAACCCTCTCTGTGAAAAAATACTTCCTTAAATTACCTCTGAGCCCCCCATCTTCAAATTGTGCCCCTTGTTCTTGCACACCTCTTTTTTGAAAGATGCTACCTCTTGGACTTTGTTGATTCCCTTGAGGTACTTGAAAGTTTCCATCATGTCCCCTCTCCTCCTCTTTCCTCCAGGCTATACATATTAAGCTCCTTTAGTCTCTCTTCATATGTCTTCCGTGCAGACCCTGCACCATTTTAGTTGTCCTCCTATGGACAGCTTCCATCCTGTCTATGTCTTTGCAAAGACTTGGTCTCCAGAACTGCACACAGTACTCCAGATGGGGTCTGACCAGCTGTCTGTACAGAGGGATAATAACTTCCTGTTTTCTACAGGTGATGCCTCTCCTATGCATCCCAATATCCCCCAGCCCTCATTGCTGCCCTCTCCACATTGCTTGCCCACCTTTAGATCATCTGATATGACTACCCCAGGTCCCTTTCCATTTTTGTTGTTGTTAGTATCTCACCCCCATTGTGTACTCTTCCCTGGGTTTTGTTTCCCAGGTGCATTACCTGCACGTCTTAGCACTGAATCTAAGCTGCAATACATTTGACCATTCTTCTAACCTTGCCAAGTCCCTTTTCATCTTTTCCACCCCACCTTGTGCATCAACTCTGTTGCAGATCTTTGTGTCATCTGCAAAGAGACATACTTTTCTTCCAGTCCCTCTGCAATGTCACTTATAAAGACATTGAAGAGGACTGGTCCTATTACTGAACCCTGCGGTACCCCACTAGTAACCCCCTTTCATCAGAGTGGACTCATTTACTATTACTCTCTGTGTCCTATTTTCCAGCCAATTTTTACCCAGGCTGTCATCTTGGGACCCACTCCCAGGCTAGCTAACTTGTATATTAATCTCATAATTTCGTAAAAATATTAAACGGTTCAAAAGTTATTCAAAAACAAGTTCCCATTATAAGTCAATGGGAAAAGTTAACAAACGTTCAACAATGTCGCAAATGCAGTTTTTACTTTTGCAAATGGCCTTTTACTGTCAAATCCACCATTTTGTTTTCAGTTGGTGATCAGAAAATGTTTGGCATTTAAATTTGGGACCCTCTAGCAACCTAATTATTTTTGTATTCACCTAGTGGAGGATGCTAGCCATGTCTTTATTTTGGGGTATAACAGCCCAGAAATATGTTTTCAAATTTATGGAAAAAGTACTTTACATAAAAGTACTTTCGCACTTCATGATGCTGTCAAATAAATTTGCGACAGTACTTTTCTAGGCTGTGGGAAAATGACAGCAATTCTTTGGCACCCCGCTGCAAAAGAACGGTTTGGTGTTTTGGGCTGCAATTTGGAGGAAACACAGCTGACATCTCACGGATGTGCCTTTCAGTGGTTTTTGAAAAAATATTACATGGCGGAAAAGTTATGGTACTCCAAATGTGACACTTTTTCCCATAGGATAACATTACGGCGTCTGATGCACTGCAGCAATCCTTTGGCGCCTACTGCAAATTAACGGTTCGCTTTTTGGCTGAAATTTGAGGTAAGACAGCCAACATCCCATAGATGTGCCTTTCAGTGGGTTGGTGAAAAATATTACAGGAAAGCAAAGTTATGGCACTCTGAACTTTTCTTTTTCCCATTGATAACATTATGGCATCTCGCCACGCTTTCAGGGCCCGTGATCTCGGAAACGGTGCAAGATACAAACTTTTTGTCAGAAAAATGCTTAGCCCCCTTCACTAAGTATCAAACTAGCTAGGAAAGTGATAATTCATATGACTTTTAAATTTTTTGCTATGTTGTACGGTTCCTGAGATATTAGCAATTTACTATTCAAGTCCTCATTTTCTGTTACGAGACTCATTATTTTGCATATATTCTGTGTGTTCACTGTCTTTCCATATGCACCTTTTGGGAAAACTATTGTGTGCGTTCCATAACTCTTACCCTTAATGCTTCTGCTTCTGGTTCTGTACCTGTTTCACTTACTTTTCCTGTTCACGCCTACCTTCTGTGTTTCCCTTTGCATTTTCATTTGCCCTTCTGTTTCTGTAATTTTAACCATTTGTATCTACAGTACTGTTTATCTTTGTGTTTTGCTTTGTCACACTATGTGCATTACCATTTCTGTTTGTGGGTACTGTGTTACTATGTGACAAGAAGACAATATCGGCGGGAGCGCTGGGACTCAAAGGGCCCTGCATTCCGCCACTGGTCCCATCACTGTATTACATTCACTATTTCTCAGTACTGTTTATCTTTCTGTTTCACTGTCACCATGAGCATTACCATTTGCATTTCGCGGTACTGTGTTACTATGTGTGAAGACATCACGTGCGGGAGTGCAGGGCCTAAAGGCCCTACGCTTCCCTGCCGCATTACATTCATTATTTGTCATTATCATTCTCAAAAGAAGGGAAATTAGAGGCAGAAAACTCAATTTAATGCTTCAGTAAGGGTTGTCTACAGTGACAAAAGTGAAATTTAGTATTAGGGTTGAAAAACATGACCCCCCAGCCCACCCCAACTGGCATTGTGAATTAGCATTGGGGTCTTTAGGTCTAACTTTCACCCCATTCTCCTATACCACTGCTTCTTTACACATGTGATGGATTGAGAGTTAGGCTGACGTATTCAATGCACACCCCTAATGCAGGTTGGGGGTGGGCTGGGGTCCAAGGGGGCTTTTTCAACCCTAACACTGAATTTTCTCACTTTTGTCACTGTGGAGCAACTCTAACTGATGCATTAAACAGAGTTTTTTTTTTTTCATATATAGATAGATAGATAGATAGATAGATAGATAGATAGATAGATAGATAGATAGATAATACTTGTAGGCAACTGGGGAGGCATCAATAGATTATTACCAACTAATTAAACTACTCTGTAACCCACTCACAAAACTTCTGGGTCTCATGGTCAGCCTCTTCAAGCAACAGCAAATGGCTTGTCTTTTTAAATTAACAAATGCCCCTAGCTCAGCAACAGCCAGCTGTTCCTGCAATAAAGAAAAAAATTCCAAAACAACAATAAATGTCTCTCTTTTTAAATAATTTAACTTCCCTTCACTGAACATGACCACACTCTGTGTCAAGTCACTACAGGCTTTTAAACTGACCTGCAGACTCACACCACACTTAAAAGCCCATCCAAAATAAAAACAGTGGTACCTGTCTTGTACACAGATCATCAGACTATATTCTCCCATTCTCACACAGTGCTGTTCAAAGGATTGGGGGAGACCAAACAGGAGGACAGGCACATCTGCAACACACCAGTTTAAGAAAAACAGCAGCGCCTCCAGTGGGGATTTCAGCAGTACAGGGACAAAGTTATTAGGAAAATTACTTTTATTTGTTTTTTATTTATTTTTTACATATAAATTTGTGTTCTATATATATTTATTTTAAAATGACACCTATTACCCATTTTCTAGAGATATTACTTCCAGGGTGGACTGTATTGGGAAATACTGGACCTTCCAGGAACTAAAAGGCCATTCACCTGTGGCATCGGGCCTCATTAATCCCATGGGCTCTTCAGTATTCTCAATACAGCCCACCCTGTTGGGTATTTTTGCTTACTTAGAAGCCCTTTCCTCTTCAGATTTTGATTTCTATCCTCCTGAGGAGGAATCATGAGAGGATTTTATTTCTTACTCTTTTGTACCCTTTATTTATTCTCCCCATGGCTGGGCATCCTTCTGGGTGCTCTCTTGACTGGACTTCTACTCCTGCCTGAACTTGATCTCGGAGAGACTCTCCGACTGGCCAGGCAGACCTAGCTTCCTAGATCACCCCCTGAATGGGTCCATTCTCCCAATGACCTATCTGTAATTAGAGAGGCTTTACCTGGCTGCAGGGTTGGACCTGAAGTCCTCCCGAGTAGGGGGCTGGTGATGGGATGTGAGACCTCACCCCAGAGCCCCCATCATCTCCACAGTCTATGGCAGGTGTTTCCTCATGAAGTTCCCCTAGGAGTGTGGTGTGCACTGACGTCTGCACACGACTGCCCTGCTGACATCTGCCACACTCCTCCCTTATGTTGGCTGTTGCTTGTGCTACCCCGATCTCCATCGTGGTCGCTTAGGACACTGAGTTACCCCAGAAACTCTCCCCAGGGAGAGGAATGCTGTCTTCAGACATTCCATCCTCTCCTCTCCTCTCCTCTCCCTGCTGACCCCGGCTACTTGAGTTAATTCCCAAACCCGGTTTGCCAGCATAGCTCGAGGTGTGGCTTGTAACTAGTAACTTTTCATAGGTTCATAGTTGAGTACAAGCTCAGGAGGCCAAAGCTTGTTATTGAGCTCACCACCAAAGGTGGGATATTTTTATATATAGTCAAATTTTTAGTTACCTATAAATTTATCCAAATTATTTTTAAAGGTGTCAATGGTCTTAATCTCTACAACTGTAGCTGGTAATGTATTCCATATATTGACAATTTTTGAGAAAACCATTGACTTTTCTTTTAGTTCTGAAGTTAACCCTATTAGTCTAAAATTATGAGATCTTGTTTGTGATTTATACTTTTTTTCAATTCCTAATGTTTCAGAGAGGCTAGGTTCCCTTATGGCTTTGAAAGCCAAATAAATATCACCACCTAGTTGTCTTTATTGGATAGAATATAAATCCAAGGTTTCTAACCTTTCACCATAGGGTTTATCTTTCATACCCTGGACTCTTTCAGTCATTTTCTTTGTGCCCTTCAATTTGTTTCTTGCCCCAAATTGTAGTAGGTGCACAAAAGGCACAATATTCTAGGTGCAATGTTACAAGACTAGTGTAAAGAGGTAAAGTGACCTGAGATTGTCTGCTTTTGATATTTTTTATATGCAGCCCATTATTCTTTGGCATTTCTTAACTTTATATAATGTATTATTTTCAAAATTAAGCAAATTATCTATATGTATCCCAAGGTCTTTGTCATTTTCAATTTCTTGTAATTTTACATTATTAAGAAAATAACAGTTTTTCATGTTATTGTGACCCAGATGCATTACTTTACACTTTATTTTATTTAACATCATTTTATTACCTTGTGCCATAATTTAAACCTTCTAATTCCTTTTGGAATGTAGCATTTGCCTCACTGGAGTTAAGAATATAGCCTATCTTACACTTGTCTGCATATTTTTAAACTGTAATCTGATTACTTTTCTAGGTAATTAGTAATAGTAATGATTACTTTTAAAATAAAGTAATAAGTAATTGTAATGATATTACTTTTCCCTAAAAGTAACTAGTTACTTTAATATAATAGAATAACAGATGGACATCCATCTGTTATGGTTGCTGTAATCCATCAACGGGTTTCTGTCACTTCATAAACCTAAAAGCAAAGCTCAAGAGGTTTATGATGTCACAGAAATCTGGAGATTGTGCAGGTGTTATTTGATATTCAGTTTTCAGTGTAAACAAAAGCTGCTCAGCTGACTGTGTCCTCAATTTATTACAACATCAGGCTAAAAAGTGCCTTCTGATGAGAACTGCATGAGCACCCAACATCTTCACCTTGCACATTGAATGCAAGTTGCCTACCACTTTTTTCTTTTTTCACAATAAGAAGTTTAGGCAACATTTCATCGCTGTGAGGTGCCATTTGTCGTAGCTCTGTTGATATTCAGGTTTGCATAGTCACAGTGTCTAGGTTTTGTGAGCTGCCACAGCTAACTTGTGGTGTAAACCTGAGGCATGACAGCTGGTGCAAAGACATGTAGCCTTGCAATGTTTAGCCTAGGAATTTTGACCTAATACTAGTTTGCCATATGAGATCTTTGCTCTAACAAGATGGCTATGACTACAAGGTAGCATCATTTATCACACAACTACTTTCTACATGGTTACAGTCCCATTGGTAGAGTATATGTCAGGGTTGTTTTCATCAGTTGTCTCATTATAGAAAATGCTAGTTTGAATGTCTCTGGTGAGGTGTCTTTGTGCTGAGTGTCCTCATACCAGTTGTTGCATATCCTGTGTAAACCACTAGCTCCTCCAGTTTGATTATTTCATTGTTCAACAGAAATGAAAATGAGTGTGCACACACAGCTTTCACCTTTAGCCTTTTCACTTGGTCCTGTTAATTAGTCCCCACTTTAAGATTCCTCAGCTCATTCACTTCTACTATGATTTATCATACCAATCATCAGCTTTTCGTTTTCAGATTTTGTTCTTACCTTTTCTATCACTTTTTCCAACAGCCTCCCTCATTTTCTTTCCTTACATATATTTCCTTTTTCTTACCCACTTTTTTCTCTTTTAGATAATTCCTGATGAAGACCTATTGTTGAAACATCAGTACTAACTCTATTTTCTATTCTCAGCATGCATTTAATATTGCCATTTAGTTCTATATCTGTAACATGTGCTGTGCAAATAAAAGTCAGAAAACACCATTTCATTTGTTGGTTTATTAAGAAATATATCATTTTGTAACATTTGATATGCAAATTATGCTACTTATGCAATGCTACATGTTACAGCTAAGAAAACTATGAAGTTGTTTAAATTTGTTTGAGGGGCAACAGACTGGCAAGTTGATATGTAATTTATAGCTAGCTAGCTACATCTCTGCATGTCATCTATCATTGGCCCTCTATAGTAGCTATTATGAACCCTAAGGGAATTAGGGAGAGCCTGGCCATTGCAAGAAAAAGGCAAGTAGTCCATCTGCAGGCAGGACTCAGGTCCTATTTCACCAACACCACATGTGTCAAACTGCCACAGCAGGCAGCTTAATTGTCCATCTGGCTGCCCACCTGTGAGGTCTATCACCATCACCTGACCCATCTCAAAGAAAATCTTCATCAAATGGGTATGTACTGGAGTGCAACAAGTGTGTAATGATGTGTGACAATTTGATTGTAAGTGACATTGTCTTCAGTTGTGCATACTGGCAGTGCATAATAGTCATGGCAGACTTAGTTATAATTATATCTGTGTCTCAGTGGCATTAGCAAGTCAAGGTTCAGCTGTGGAAAGAATGTTAATATTGTGTGTTGGGTACTCAGATGTGTGGTGCTAGAATTTATTGTACGTGATGTGGGTGGATCTGTGGCTGGCAATGGCAAACTTAGGATTCAGGCTGCTGTGGGAAAATTTGAAAAGATCATCATGGCAAGAAAGGGCAGTATATCTGCAGGCTGTTCACGTGTGTGTGTGTGTGTGTGTGTGTGTGTGTGTGTGTGTGTGGATTTTAAGGGAGCTATGAGAGAGTGGGATTTTATTATGGAAATTTAAAGGGGTAGTTGTGGCTCTTGCATAGTCAGGAGGAGAATACAGGCTAATGTGGGAAAGATGGGCACCTGCAAAAGATGCAGTAGGGTGTGTCTGGCAGTGAGGTAAGGGTGAGATCTAAAGGGGCAGTTGTCGTTGGTATTGTCAGGATATCTGTTATGTGGGAAACAGGAATTAAATTGAGCAGGAGCCAAATGGAACATGATTCTGACATCTCATAAAAATTACATCACAGTTCCACCACCTCTGTCAACATTCTTCATTGAGTATTATAGAGAGTTCCATCACCTAGAAATATTAGAGGTGAGAGTTCCTCCACCTAAACACTTCCATTTCAGCCACTGGTGGAAAAGATTGCCAAGGGCACTGGCAGTAGATGAAGTTTGTATGTCTGCTGGAGGTAGAGGGTGGGTGTTATAGAAATGAAAAGGTCAGGACAGCAGGGCTGACAAAGTCAGGATTCAGCTGTGCAAAGAAAAGATTGAGGAGGGCAACATTAGTTACAGGGTGTATATTTGATTTTTTTAATAGAGTTCTTATTTATGAAAATTATAGTGATTGAGTGGCTGGCAAAGTCAGATGAATACTGTATTATAAATCAATATATTCATTGTCTTTAGAATAGAGATGTGTTCAATTAGAAAATGTTGTTCTGTGAAATATTTTGCTAAATTCGCATTACCCGAAATATTTTACTGGTGAGAAATGTGAAATTCAGTGGGCTAATGCTAAATTTCACCCACAAAAGAACAATTTCTTGGTGAATTGTGAAATTTTGCCCATGAAACATGAAATTTTACCTGTAAAATGGAAAATCTGACAATTTGCACCGGCGAAAATGTCAGCGGAATGGCAGAATTGCATAAAATGTTTCACGAGTAAAATTGCGATGTCAAGGCAGTTTCCTGGTGAAATTTTATTTCACAACATCTTTACTTTAGAATCTGTTTCATTGCTTACATTCGCTTCCTGGGGTTTCATGAGCACATAGCTGTGTGCAATGAATAACATCTAACCATGTTACGAAAAGTAATATAAAGTAATATGCATTACAGTTACTAATTCATTTTATATAAAATGTAAGTAGGAACTGTAACTGATTATTTTCTAAAAGTAACTTACCCAATACTGTCCGCAGATTGGGGAAATTATCCCAGCCAGCAGAAATGTACATTTTCCTTTGTTTCTAACCATTATTATCCTTCAGTTTTAAAGACTGTTTAGGACAATGCAAATTTTCTATAGTTTCCTTTAGAGTCTGTTCCCGTGCTAACAAGTTCTTTTCATTTTTTTCTTCTCTTCATTTAAGGTTTGGTACTTAGGTTCTAGGTTCTAGGTGGTCTGTCTGCTGTTTTAGTTGCTACCTCATACTTTGATCTTGCTTTGGTTTTGTTTAATTGTTCATAAATAGTAGATCTTATTTCAAGATGTCTCTTGCAGTAGGAATTAACCATAAGGACTGTGCACTGCGGTGTCAGGATCACACAGAAAACTTTAGCTATCAGTGTCTGGTGAGGAGCGCCCACAGATGACACGTGACCAATGTCAGCATGACCCTATATAGTGGGCGGTCCCCAGACCGCCTTCCAGTTCTTTTCCACCACGACCTGTGAATGTCGGACCTCGTGGAGAGCATTGCTTCAGTTTGACCACCATTTTGATGAGTATCTTCCATTGTATTTTTTTACTGTTCCGTGAATAATTTTCATGCATGTCTTCTACTACACTTTCTGAGTCACATAAGAATAAGTGCAATTCCTGCAGTGTGCAACTCCGCATAAGAATGACCATTTCCTATGGATCTGCTGCCTGGGCCTGGAACACAAGACCGAGGACTGTGAGGCCTGCCTGAGTTTCAATCAGGCCACAAAGAAAAACATGCAGAAGGCCCTTGAGGCCCATCTTCTAAAATAAAATGCCATCGATGGAGAAGGAGTTGCAGAAGTTGGAGTGTCTCTTCCTCCCATCATCTGACTCACACCAGCACAAAATTAAGACGGACAAGGAGAAGCCAGGAGAGGTCCTCTTCTCACCTGCATCTCCTGCAGGGACCACAGACAACCAGCGACCTTCATCCTAAGGAAAGTGCCCAAGTGGGACAAGCTCTGCCTCTATTCCTGTAGCAGCTCTTGGTCCCTCCTGCACACCACTGGTCACAGCAGTGGTGGCAGCCTTGGCCAAGTCTGAGGTTCAAGCCACACTTAGGCCCCTGAAAACTAAAGGTCCTAAGCTGGTTGGCAGGGCTGGTAAGTCATCTGTCGGAGCCCCAAAGAGCACCTAGGCTGATAAGACAGCCACCGGGGACTCCAGTGAGTGCCCTGGCCATGGCTAACAAACCCAATGGAGGATACTCCAACATCAGCTCAGCATAGGCACTTCCATTGGGCCCTGATGAGGGGTCCAACATGGAGCATCAATGCCCACTGCAGCCTGGGCTGTAGTCCACCCTGGAGGGAGTGCTCCACCGAGGTAGCATTTCTGCTCCTTTGGCCTCCCAAAGCACCAGGAGTCAGAGTTTGAGGGATGTCAGCCCACTGATATTGTTTCAGGATCACAACCAGACCTCTGTACATTGCTCCCAGCTGATCCTAAGGTCCCTCCATCATTGAGTCTTGTGGTAAGACCTTCCACTCCTTACCCTATGCCAGGGGGTCCTCTGGGCTGATGCGGCCTTACCCACAGGGTCCTATATCCTGCCTTTCAGACCTCTTCTTGGTCCTTTGCCTAACCCTATGGGTCCTCCTTCTGGGCCACCATCAGATTCTCTGAGGCAAGGCTATCATTCAACACATAATCATACCCCAGATACCTTCCACTGGGGTATCAGGCACTGGGACTCCTTTGCTGGAGTATCCCACTGGGTATGTCCCTCATTATCATGCATCAAGTTATTCACCGTCAGGATACCAGATGTCAGGATACTAGATGCTGGGATATGGCACTGATTTCCAGCCAATATATCAGCCTCTACTGCCCTCACTCCTGCCTCTTCAACCTCAGGTGGACTTCAGGGTAATCTCCAGCCCTGGTGGAAGGAAACTAAGTCTCAGTTAGTCTCTGAGCTAGACAGCCATCATCCTGCAGTGGTCTCTAACCTAGTGTTCCAGAAGCTGATGAATAAGCCACCTTCACTGGTGGAGTCCCACCCTTCCACATCAGGTTTGATGAAGGGCTCGCTGCCATTTGTGATAAGGGCAGACCCCTGTTCCTGTTAAAGAGGTGTCTCACTCAACAGCCATGTCCCCAGTCCTGACCCATTTGTCAGATTTGGACTCAGGGTCTGACTGCTCTTCCTCAGCCGCTGGGTTTGAAATGACTCCACTGGACCAGCCCAAGGCTGAGGAGACTCCAAGTCTCCTCCAGAGGATCCCTCCTTCACAGACTTCCTCAAAAGACTGCTGAAGCGATGATTGGAAGGCTGTCGATCAAGACCCCAAATGGAAGAGGCTGGCTGAGGATTTGGATATGCCTGACCTGTCCCCAGTCCTCATGCCTCCCTAGTTGGAGTCTTATAAGGACTTAGCTTCTACCATCTGGTCCATGCCTTCATCTATTCCAGTTGTGGCCAAGAAGGTAGACAGGATTTTCATACTCAAGAGGCTAAGGATCACCAAGTGTCCACCCTAAAGCAGACTCAGTGGGTTTAGTGTGGCACATGATAGAGCAGCTAAGCAAAGCCTAAGCATATGAGCACCTCCCTCCTGATAAGGAATTGAGGCAGCTTGATCATCTTGGGCACAATATTATTTATCCTCCACCCTGGCTGTTCGCCCTGAACTATGTGGCTAACATGCTGGTCTAGTAAAACTCTCTTTCACAAGCTAGAGTTGGTCATTGAGTCCTTGCTGGACTCTAAGGAGAAGGAGACCCTTTCTGATAACATTCAGTCAGACAAAGTCTCTTGTCGCCACTCTCTGAGAGTGTCTTATGATGCTGTTGACTCTCAGCTAGGGGCTCAGCTACGGTCATCTGCCTCAGGAGATATTCTTGGTTGAGGGTCTTAGGGCTGGCACCTGATGTCCAGGCTACCATCCTAGCTGCACCTTTCTGGGGTTCCATCCTCTTGGAGGAGATGCTCAAGACATCATCACCCATCTCCAGAATGGGGTCATGCTCATGCTCGAACAAACTATGTACCATGCTGGCTTTAAATCACAGCAGCCTTTTCATCACTAACAGAGATGGCAGATGAAACACAAACACCAGGCCAGAAGTTAAAACCAAATATTGGGCCCCTCAGCCATGGCCACTCCTGCAGCCAAGAACCAGAGTGGTTCGGGAGTGAGCCTTCACAACCGTCCCTTCAATTTGACTCATGGTCCACCTTCCCTACACCTCCTCTTCTTCAGTTAGAGGAACCAGTGGGTGGATGATTCACCACTCATCTAGCAGAGTGGGTGGCAATTACTGCAGATTCATGGGTCTTTCAGTTATTCAGTCAGGGCCACATATTGGAGTTTATGGAGAAACCCACAGACAATCATCTGGGTCCATCCTTTACCAAAAGGCACACATCCCCATCATAAGGAAGAGATAGATGCTCTTCTGCAAAAGACAGCCATAAAGCCCATCCCTCCAAACCAGGTAGGAATAGGATACTACTCTCACTTCTTCCTGGTTCCCAAAAGATGGGAGACTTGCACTCAATACTAGACATCAGCACCCTAATCCTGTACATATAGAGTAAAAGGTTTTGATGCTGACTCTTCCAGGCCAGCTGCCCATACTGCACAAGAGACAGTGGTTCTGCACCCTGGATATGCAGGACATTTACTGTGCCTGCACATACCAATATTTCAAGCTCACCACTGCTGCCTCAGGTTCTCCTTTCCATGGGGCACTACCAGATCAAGGCCCTCCCTTTGCATTTTATTAGCACCCAGAGCTTTTACGAAGTGACTGGTGCTAGTGGCAGTGGTCTTGAGGCACCAAGGCCACTATGGCTTCCCTTACCTTAATGATTGGCTGATCTCATACTTGTCAAGGGAGTAGCTGGAAATCTCCCTTTCGGCAACCTCAAACCTGTTTTGCTAAGTTGGGGTTATGTGAACTACCCCAAGTTTTTCCTTATCCCTTCCAAACACCTGCATCTCATTGTGGCATGCTGGATACTACCCTGGGTCAGGCTTTCCTCCCTTTGGACAGGGTAGAAACCTTGGAACAGCAGGCTTTTCTGGTCACTTCCAGCCATTGGATTTTGGCTGGGTCAGTGCTGCACCTTCTGGGTCTTATGGCAGCAGCCATCCTGACTGTTCCTCTGGCCAGGCTACACATGCAGATCTCACAGTGAACATTCCATGTCCAGTGGGGCCAGAGGTCAGATGACCTCAACCATAAATTCTAGGTCTCACACCCATGCATCAGGATATCCTGTGGTGGCAGGATCTCAGCAATCTCTGCAAGGAGTTTCCTTCCAGTCCCTCATCCCATCCAGACCCTGACCACAGGTGCTTCAGGGCTGGGTTGGGGGCTCATCTGAGACTCACAGCTCTCAAGGACTGTAATCTCAGTCCGATCTGTCTCTGCACATCAATGTGCTGTAGGAGCCTGGCAGTGTTGTGTGCTCTTCAGTCCTTTCAGCACCTCCTCAGCCCAGGCCCACTGCTGGTCCAAATGGACAATATGTGCATGTTCTGGTACCTGAACAAACAAGGAGGCATTCACCCTACCATCTCTGCAGGGAAGCAATGCAAGTCTGGAACTGGGAGATTCTGCATCAGGTCTCCCTTTCTGCATTTCACATTCTGGGAGTCCAGAAAGTCTTAGCAGACAGTCTCAGCCACACCCAGGACAAGGCTCATGAGTGGGACCTAAGCCAGTAGGTAGTCAAAGACATTTTCGACCAGTGGGGTCATCCAGATCTCGATTTGTTTGCATCTCCATCCAATACAGAACTCCCAAGTTTTGCTCTCTTGTCCCAGGGCCTGGTGTTTTCTGTCAAGACGTGCTATCTCTTTGCTGGACAGGAGGTTCTTTCACGCCTTTCCTCCATTTCTGATCCTGCAGCAGGTGTTGCTCAAGTTGCAAGTGTAAGGGGCTGACATGATCTTGATCACCCCACTCTGGCAGTGTCAAATATGGTTCCTGCTTTTGCAACAGCTGACAGCGGAGCCCCAGTTCCCCTGCATAACTGTCGTGATCTCCTGACCAAGGAGGGGTTCTTTGGTTCATCCATGACTCAAGTCTCTTCACCTTCATGTGTGGCACCTTCTGATATACTTGCTTAATGCTATGGGGTCTCTTCTGGGGTGGCTTAAGTCCTTGTGGAGGCTGGAAGCCTTCCAAAAGACAACTTGAGCTTTGAAATGGAGGAGCTTTCCATCTGGGCCAGTTCAGGGACTGGGACCAATTTTATGCCCTGTTCCTCAGGTCATGGAGTACTTGCTGCATCTGTCTGACCTGGTCTGAGCTATTTCTCATTGAAGGACACCTTTCCACCACTTCTGCTAATATGTCCCAGTGGAAGGAAAATAGGCTCAACTGAGGTTTCCAAAATGTTTCTGAAGGAATCCTTCACTTGAACTCTCGGTGTAACCCTTCCCTGTGAGATTTAAATTTTATTTTAGATAAACTCACTTTGCCTCCCATTGAAATGGCTGAAAGTTGCGACATGAACTATCTATCCTGGAAAACACTCTTTTTAGTTACTGTTACCTCAGCTCGAAGGATTTCTGAGCTTCAGACCCTAATGTGTAAGGAGCCTTATTTAATTTTCTACAGAGACCAGTGGCTGTGCGTACACATCATAAGTTTTTCCAAAGGTGTTTTCTGAGTTTACGTTGAATCAGACTATTCAACTACCAGTGTATTACCCTGAATACTCTAATTGGGGAGGCAATCCTGCACACATTAGTTGTCCACAGAATTTTGTGTTACTATACAAATCAGATGGAGTCAGTCCACAAAACGGATCAATTTTCCTTTCCTTAGCATCCAAGAGAGAAGGTGCTGCTGTTTCTAAGCAATGTCTGTCAAAATGGTTGGCAAACTGCATTGTGTTCCATTAACAGAAGTTAGTGTTATGCAAAATTGAAATTTTCACCCAGCAAAATATTTTATGTAATTCGGGTATTACGTGAAATATTTACCCTGGCAAAAGTGAAATTTCACCTGTGGAGTGATCAAAAATTTTGCCCTTGAGCTGGTGAAATTTAGTCATACCTGGGCATAATTTTGCCACCAGCAGGGAAAATATTGTTTCCCCTCAGCCCGCTCACCAGCCCAAATTTCTAAGTTAATTAGGCCCAGTGTCTGGAGTGGTGCCCCCTCCAGCCGATCACTGGCCCAAAGGTGAATAAGGAAAGCCCCCATTAACTCATTATTTTCAGGATCCTCACTGATCCCAAATCCAAAAGAATTCACTCCACACTCCCAGGTGTCTAGTGAACCCCCCAACCTCCCAGACAATCACCAGCCCAAAGTGAATAAAAGAAATCCCCACGACCCATTTACTCATTACTTTCAGGATCCTCCTGAACCCCCATTTGAAAAAAATGCATTCCCCCACTCCCTGGTGTCTAGTGGAACTCCCACCCTGTCATCAGATAGTGTTCATCCGCTGTCCCAACCCTGATCAGGCCACCAGCCTGACCTCCACTTACCTCCGCCAGGCAAGCAGCCTGACTGAGCACTTCAATGAATGAGTGTGTGTTTGCACAGCACACATTCATTCATTGAAACACACAGTTGGGCTGCCAGCCATGGAGGTGAGTGGAGGGCTGTGCCAATGACCTGACTGGGATACTAGGAGGAGAGGGTAGGCAACATCTGATGACAGAGTGAGGGGTGGGGAATCCACTAGACACCATAGAGTGGGGAATTAATTTTTTGTAGGATTGGGGGTCTGTACAGGATGATCCTGAAAATGTTGAGTAAATGGAGGGGTCTTTCTTTATTCACTTTGGGCTAGTGATTAGCTGGGGAGTGCCACTAGACACCAGGAGGGGAAATTATTTTTTTATTAGTATTGGGGGTCTGGGGGATCTTGAAAATAATGAGTAAACAGGAGGGGCTTTCTTTATTCACTTTGAGACAGTGATAGGCAGGGGGTCCACTAGGCACCAGGGAAAATTCTGAATTTATTTTAAAATGTGGACTGTTGAACAGAGGGGTTCCACTAGACAGCACCAGCCAGCATTTTGCAGCAAGCAAAATTGCAGGTGAAATTTCACTGCAGTTTCGCAAACATTTAATGCTGCAAATTTTCCAATTTTGCCAGAGAAATTTTATTTTGCTGCATCTCTACCAGAAGTTCAATCAAACCCTTGCCGGGAGTCAAGGCACATTGTACCAGAGGTATAGCTTCATCTTCTGTCTGCTTCAAAAATGTTTCTGCAGCTGACATTTGTGAGGCAGCCACTTGAGCTCCATTCATGCTTACACAAAACACTACAATCTGGACACTACCTATAGGTATAGGGCTGGCTTTGGACTAGCTGTCATTCAGGGCCTCCTTTCATGATTTCTTCCTGCATCTCTGCAGAGCATTCCTGCCTCCTGTGCTTCAGACTTGTCTGATTTACACTGCTTGGGAATCAGTCATATTGGTTAATACTTACTGCATGAGCCCTCTTGAAGTAAGATATACAATTATGTAAGAACTTACCATGACAGTAGATTTTCGAGAGAGACTCTTGCATTTAGATAACTGTCCCTCTCACCTTTCCCCAGCTTCTGCTATTGCCTTTTCTAGTTTTCTTTAGGCTCAAATGCCCCACTCCTTTCTCCTGTCACTTTGTTCTAAGGTCTCTGGAGGAAGAGCAGGAGGGTGGGCTGGGGACCACCCACTATATAGGATCACGACAGGGTTTTATTTAACTCTAAAATTGATTAGTGTTTTGCTCATAAACATGCTAAAACTTTGTGAAAATGCATAGCTCCTGCCTCACTGTATTTAACAAACACAGCACTTTTAGAAAATATATATAAATACTTTCTGTACAGTTAATGTCATCCCAAGATAAAAACTGCTAATCATTTATTTAAAACCCTCCACACTGAAGGCAGTACCTTGATGTTGGTGGGTGGTCCCCCAGACACTGCTAGCCAAAGTTTTTCATAGCTGTCCTTATGCCAGGGGCATAGTCCTAATGGTTAATATCTACTGCATGAGCCTCTCTTGAAGATCTACTGTTACAATAAGTTATTATGTAACTGTACTATTTTTCTGTAGCTAAAATTTCTCTTCACCTTAGTCTTTCTTGAGTTTATTTTACTGTGCTGTCAAAATGCCTTTTCTGTAACCATTTTTAGCCTGTTCTTCAATCTTGCCCAATTGGTCTACTACTCTGGTTTCCCTATGAGGATAATCTTTAACTGTTACTACAAGTTATGTATCTGGGCTGAGTTAATGGAGGACATGATGCTTCTTCCTATAAAATATGATAGAGGGCAAACATTGTACAAGACATACCATCAAGCATAGAAGCTGACCCTTCCTAAATTCTGTTTGTGTAATTTTCAAGGAAAGCAACAACTTTCATACAATGATATAAATACAATATTTCCCTAGATCACTATAAGGCAGTATTAATACAGATTATCTTTTCTCACCACCAGTGGTGTTCTAGTTTTATGTAGTTAAAAAGAAATGAAAATCACAATTATTTCTTGTTCACATTAAATCAAGCAATCTAGATCCTATACTTTAGCCATTATTTTAACCAAGTTCAGGGTATATGCATCAGTCATTTGAGAAACAAATTATATGATGGCATTTCAGAAATGATCAACATTCTAAAATTAAGATGATTGAAAAATTGTATGAAATATCAAAACTAATACCACATAATATTTATTTTATTCATATCAGTTATTGACAACAACCACCAGTTATAGCACAACCCTGGATAAGACCCTTCAATCAAAATTTTCTTTTGATTGTAAGCAAATAATCTTAATATTATGGCTCAAGCATACAGGTTTACAGCCAAAGTTTAAAGGTTCTTTGACATGTGTGACATGACAAATTTATTACCCAGGAGAGATCAAAACAAGTTTTGTCATAAATATAATGTATTTATTAACGAAGCTACGTACACACTACAAAAGAGCTAAGAATTCAGTAGGGTTTACTCAAACATACATTGCATTGCAGTTACTAGACCACCTGATGCTTCAGCAGGAGCCATTTTGTTCAGTTTGGAAAGCAAAACATTCCTTTCAAGATAACATCATGGTTTATCTCCCATGCAGGCATGATTAAACATGTTTGGATATAGTGAATTCCCATTAGATTGCATTGAAAATCAGAAATCACTTGACCCTATCCCCACAGCTAATCCCAGAACATGCCTTTAAGCAAAAATACTAATAAGTAAATACCTAGATTTGTTACTTGTAATCAAACATCTTTACCTGAAGTCTTGTACTGTATAGGGGCAGAATGTATTTTCTTGATAAAGTTCTGACCCACAAGTAAAGTTGTGCTCTGGTCTTTTTGAAGTGGCATCAAGCATATGTCCAAATTCCTTCATTATATTAGCAAAACTTCAAAATTCCATGACTGCAGGCTTCTGCTGGTGTATTATTTCAAAACAGTCCCAAAGTGCTTTCTTTTCTTTTGTATGTACCATCCTTCATGTACTGTAGTCACAAGGGTAGGTAGGCAGATTTTTATTGTTGACAAGTTATGTCATTACAAAAACAGGAACATAAATAAATACATTCACAATTACATGGTAAAAACATTGTGATACGCTAGTATTCAGTTCACATTATTTATCTTGCCTTTCTTAGTAAGCATATTTTATACACTTTTGAAAAACTTTTAAGTTCTTATGTGTAATGTTTGGCTTTCCACCACTTAAAAAAAAATCATTTTCTCAAGTATTTATGTAGAATGTCGATTCACAGTTGAGCTTACAAAATTGCATTCAAAATTACATAATAAAGACATAGCAATACATTTTTAGTAAACATACTTCCTATACTCTTGTTGAAACTTTTAAGTTTTTATGTGCAGTTTTGGCTTTCCACCACTTTTAGAAATGATATCCTTTTGTCTAGTATTTGTACAGAATGGGAATTAAATAAGAATTTTACTATTTCATGCTTGGGCATGTATAATTGTCCCAATATTTCTCCCAGTATCTTCCTTCTAGGGGTCTTCAACAAGGGCATGCAAGCAGTAGATGATTAAAATCATCTTCCCAAAGGTTACAACAACACCTACAATGGGGTCTTTTTCATTCTTGATTATATTTTCCATGCGTTCACTCTTATGCTTTTCAAAGTGATATTTTGATAGTATTCACATGCTTTTTGGTTGTTTAATTAGTTTTAAGTATTCCTCCAACCCGTATACCTTTTTGATTTGTGTTAGCCACCTACTTATTTTATACTTAGCACAAAATTATAGATCCCTTTGTTGTGCTAAATCTTTAATCCTAATTTTAATATAGTATTGAATCTCCTCTAAAGGTTTAATTAGGACATCCATTATACAATGTAATAGGCCATAAGATTTTATTATATTTTCAGCTATTTTTATCATAGCAAGAATTTTATTGCAACTCTGATAGTCTAAAGCTTCATCAAGACACATTCAGGACAGTCTCTCAGGTCCCATTGAGTACACTTTAATCCAGTATGTGGCCACCCTTTGTTCTATTAAACTTTTTAATGATAAGTGTCCCAATTCTGCTCACACTAATGCTGCCGGCACCCCTGAGGTAATCCCATTATCCTTTTTAGAAGATGTTAATACATTTTTCTATATTGATTATACCATCTGATCCCCAAATGTCACACCCATATAATATCTGGGCCCTGATTTTGTGTTAATTACTTGAATGCAACTTTCTATTGAACTCCCATCATGTTTATAAGCAAAGCCAATTATGGCTAGAATGGAGTTTTTGATTGTATTTTAATGTCCGTAGTGTGTGTCTTCCATCTTAAATTGCTGATTACTATTATACCCAAATACTTAAATTATGATACCTGTTCTATTATTTCCTTGTATCTTTATATGCATTTTCTTTTTGGTATTATTTTTTCTGAAAATAAACCATTTCATTTTATCGTAGTTTATTTTTAAGTCGGCTTCTTGAAGTTTACTTTGAAATACAGGTATTAGTCTTTTAATTCCCAACATGCTGGTAGACATCAGTATGATGTCATCAGCAAAAGCTAAATAAGGCATTGCACTTTTCCATTTTTTGCATGTGGTTCTCTTCTTTATACAACTGAACTAAAGTGAATTGATAAATAAATTAAATAGCATTGGTGACAGTATGCAGCCTTGCCTTACACCTCTATTATTTTGGATGGCCTCAGTCATATCTCCTTAGTTATTATATCTGCTTCTTGATTTATTATTGTTATAGAGCATAATCAGATGGCCAAGCATGGCCTTATCCATTCCAGTACTATTTAATACTTTCCATAACAAGTGTCTATCAATACTATCAAAGCTGATTTTAGATTAATAAATATGCAAAAGAAATTCTGTTTTTTCATCTTTCTATATTTGTATATTAAGTGGACCAAAATGAAACATTGACCTATGGTTGAGTATTAGTGTAAAAAACAGCCTGAGCTTCATCTATTAGCTGTTTTTGTTCCCCACTGTACAATTCTATTATTCAATAATCATAAAAAATGTTTGTGTTAAATTGATTAAACTTATTGGTCTATACCATAAAGGGTCTGTTCTATCTCCTTTTTTAAATAAGGGGACAAGTGTTGCCTTTCTCCAAGAATCTGGGATGTGTCCTATTTCATTGATGTAATTAAATATTTTTTTTTCAAAACTAAGACCCATTTATCCCAAGTATACAATAGTATCTATAAGGACCCCATCAGGTCCTGGTGCCTTATGTCTTGTAAAGGCCATAGCAGCTATTTCTATCTTGGCATAATCTGTTTTGAAATTTTTAACCCACTGAGAGGGTTCTATGCCATTTCAATGTTGTTATTTTGATAAGTTGAGCCTTTACATAGTCACAAGGAAGAGATGTGAGCTGTGTTAGAGAGAAGTGCTTTGCACTCCTTAGCTGTATAACCCACAAGAAAATGTGTAAAGAAACATTTTTGTTTGATTTCAAGTCAAACCCACATATTTATTTATTTAGAAGGTTGGTAACTGGGAGAAGCACAATAAGCTTGGGCTCATTTCCAGGTGTGACACAGGGGATGTGGAGAAAATAAAGTACAAAATGTAAGACATGTTAAAATGTTGAAAATACAATACACACACACACACACACACACACTATATATGTATATATATGATTTACAAGTAGTAATAATTAATTCAGTAACACTGGGAATATGATACAAACAAAGATAGAAATGAGAAGCAGGTAAGTGTAGCTTGATGGAAGTAATAATGAAATACTGATAAAAGTTGGTACAGAGAGTGATATAGTCATGCCTGGTTAGTAAAACAATTAAAATTTTAGCAAGTTAGCATAGATTGTGCATGGGGGGTGGAAAGATCCAGGGTAGTGAGGAAGGAGAATGAAAGGATCCAGTGGACAACAGGTGTTTGAGGGTAGGGGAGAGTAAGGTACATGGGGTAGTGGAGAGTGGGAGAGAGATGAAGGGACAGTGAAGTCTGGAAGAGGAATGACAGGCACAAGCAGAGAAAGGGACTTGGGAAAGAGTGCATTTTTGACAGTACAGAGATGGAGATAGCCAAGAGGAGCTTAGAAGAGAGTTCCAGATGAAAGGAGGATAGTAAGAGAAGGCTGCCTGCCCTGAGAAGTAGTGAGGACAGGAAAAGAGAAAGTACAAGGGTCTCTGGAACAGAACTGATAAAAGGCAGGAGATGAGAGGGAGAGAGAGGTTTGATGAGAGAGCCAAACCAAAATTTAGAAATAAGGATGAGGTGTGGAGCTGATAGCACTTTGAGGGAAGGGAGAGGAGGGGTAGAGTGTATAGTGGTGACTATGGTGGGAGGGCTTTGAAGCAAAGTGGCAGAAGGCATTAAAGAGTGTCTAACCTTGATGGGACAAGGCAGGAGTGGAGCCAAGGACTATGTCAGCATAATCAAAAACTGATAGGATCATTTTGGTTAGTAACTCCTGGTGATCAACAGAGGAGAGGGTGTCCTTATTTCTGTACATGACTCTGAGTTTAGGATGGACTTTGGAGTGGATAAAGTCCACGTGAGATGAGAAGTCAAGTCTGCCAGGGCTGGCAATATAGCCTAGAGGTTACAGTAATGAGCTGTGGATGAGCTTGGTACATCCAGCAGACCAGACATAGGTTTGATTCTCCCAACCTCCACTTGCATACTGTTGTGACTCTAAGCAAGTCACTTAACTGTCCAGTGATCCCAGGTCGGCCCTGAAAACAGGCACTTGTGCCTAGTGGGCCTACCCGATTACCAAAGACTTAAAAAAGTCAACTGTCCAGCCAAATGCCCAGATACTTATAGGAGGGAACTGATTCTAAAGTGGTACCATCAGTGATATAAAAGGAAAGGAGGTGGAGATTTTGCTAATTTCTGTGAGGAACCAAAGGATATACAGAAGGTTTTCTTAAAATTACCCTTGAGATAATTATCTTGGAGCCAGTCTAACACTCACGTGAAGTCAGTCTGTAGTTGGGACTCTACCTCCAGGGACGAGGGACCAGTGGTGTAGGAGATGGTGTCATCTGTGTATAGATGGTTCTGAGATGTGACATGGATAGATGGCATGGTCATTTTAGAAGATAGAGAAAGGATGGGGTCATGGATAAATCCTTGAGGAATGCTCACTAGAATAGAAAGGAGGGGAAAGGAGCCCTGTCTGGACACATTGGGTTTGCCCAGAATGTGGGACCTGAACCAATGCACAGCAGTGGTATAAAGGCCAGAGGAATGAAGCTAGGTAAGGAGGACAGTGTGGGACACAGAGTCAAAGGCAAGGTCAATAAAGACAGCAGCAGTATCGAACATGGTCCATGCCCATGAGAATGGCATCAGTCACTCAGGAGCAGAAAGTCATGGTAGAGTTTTTTCCTGAAACCCAATTGAGATGGAGACAGGAAATCAGAGGAGGAAAGGAAATCAGAGGCCTTGAGAAACAAGAATTCCTGAAGCTTGGCCAGTGAGGGAAGAAGGGATATGGGTCGATATTTGCCAGGAGTGGAGGGATCACCTTCTTTGTGCAGGGGTGTGATTTTGGCAACCTTCCAGTTTAGTGAACAATACAGGTGATGAAGGAGAGATTTAACAGGTGAGATAGAGGATGGGCAATAGTGGGAGAGGATATCTGGAGAATGCAGGATCAAGGCCCATCAGGGCTAGATTAGTGAGGCTGAGGGATGGGAGGCATGAAGAACCACCTGGGAAGAGATACAGGAGAAATAGAAGCCACCCAAGGAAGAAGGGGTGTTTGGGTGAGGTGGGCATTTTATGTACCATTCATTTTCCATGAATCCTTTATTAAAAGTTAAAACTTCTTCACTGAATTTTAATTATAATTTAATGGCAGGCTCCTTGACCTCTATTAGAGTTGCTTTCAGTTGGAATAACATATCCATGTCAATAGGCCCCTGAACATATGACAGGCATCTTACCTTTGGAATACATCCTTCTGTTATACATCCCTCAGGAAAACACAGGTGAAATACAATTCCCTGGATAAAATAATGTTATTTCGCTGTATGTGTAAGAGATTTAATTTTATGGAGTTACCTTATTTATTTATTTATTGAATTCTCAGATTACAACCCTTGAGCTACAAGCTCATTTACAAAGTTTCACGTCAGAAACAAAATGTGAACATACAATAGTAAAACACAGAGTTGCAATGAACATTAAACAAATGACAACAGTATTAAATCGACAAAGTACATGGATAGGTTTGTGACTTTGCATACAGGCAAAGTTGGTACTGCAGCAGTAACTAGAACAAGAGCGAGGGGAGAAGAATGCATGGAAGTTCAAGAGCTAAGGGGGAGGATTTGAGGAGGTGTTAGCTGCAGGAACCACTGGCTAGGGGTCTCCTTGTCAGAAGGGGTAGGAGAGGGAGAACAGGGGTTGTAAATTGGTAGGGGCTGAGAAACTCTGGGGAATTGAGAGGGGTGGGTCTGGGACTGAAGGCAGTGGGGAAAGGGTTGGTGGAGGAGGGTAGGAGGGAAGTAGCAGGTTTGGTGATTGCATAAGTGCTCATTGGTGGGGTAGTCGAATTTGCTACCAAGTGGGTTGATCAGGTGAGGCAGGTGCATTGCACTTGACTGGACAGGTGGAATCTAAGTGCGGATTTGAACAAACCAATTTTGATTATAGTGGCTAGTTCTGGTGTTCTGGGAGTGAGGGTAAGCCATAGCAAGGCCCAGTATTCAAGGAATGCTGACCTTGGGAGGCGCGGACGTTTGGGATCTTGATGGAGATCTTATTGGATGTCCTTGTACTCCATGTTGATGTGACCTGGTGTGTGAGGGAGGTGGGCCCTGGAGGCAATAGTCCCAGAGTTGCTTTTTGGCAAGGAGACAGGTTTGATAGTGGGCCCTGTCATTCAGATTTATTTATTTTTATTTATTTATTTAGCTTTTGTTGACCGGTAAGTGTATTAGACAAATCCTGCCTATTTTCAGGCATGACCCAGGAGGGGATACAGATGAATGCCAACTGGTTTGTTGGTAGAGGTGGCAGGTATGGGTTAGGCATGAGGCTCCAATGAATCTGCACGCTTTGTTGAGCATGGCTGTGAGTCACCTGAGGGTGCTGTCAGAAGCTGCACTGTAGATAGCAAGGCCATAATCAATCAGTTGAGAAGACCAAGCTGGTTATGGCAAGCTGGAGGCTTTAATAGAGAGGCAACTGCGTTTATATAGCAGTTCAAGCTTCCTGTTAGCTGTAGTGGTGACATAATCGCCATGTGTGGTGAATGAGAGGGAGCTGTCTAGGTGAGACCCGGTATTTGAACTTGGGGACCATTTCAATGGTGATCTTTTGTAAGTTCTGGATGTTCAGAGTTGCAGCCCTGTGGTGGCTATGCACGGGCAAATAGCATAGACTTAGTCTTTTGTGGTTGACTAGGAGTTTAGCTTTTTAAACCATTCTTCCACAATGTAAAGTCCTGTTGAAGTCACTGCTCTACTGCGATAAGTTCAGAATGACTGGGGTAGATCACTGCATCATCAGCGTGAGAAGGACTTTTGTTGACAGGCCAGCGGTAGGTTGTTTAGAAAAAGGCTAAAGAGGATGGAGCCCAGGATGGATCATTCGGGACTCCTATGAACACTTGTAGGGTTCAGAAAGTACATTGCATATTTTTACCTGCTGTGCATGTCCAGAGAGGTAGCTCCAAAATCAGCACAGTGAGTCAGAGGAGAGCCCAGTTACCTCTAATTGGGCCTTGAGAAGTCATGGTAGACCTTGTCAAAGGCCTCGGTCAGGTCAATAAAGGTTGCCCCACCATGTGCCCCTGGACAAAGTCATTGTAAATGTAACCCGTGAACTCAAGAAGTGCTTTGGTTGTGCTGTGGTGTTGATGGAAACCATACTGCTGCTGGCATTGAAGCTGGTATTTGTCAAGGTGTTCCACCAGCTGATCAAAGACTCTCCGCTGAATACTTTTGAGATTGGTGTAAGGATTGAGATTGGGTGGTAGTTGGCATGCCTGTTTTGTGAACGGGGTTACGACTGCAGCTTCAGAGTTTTGGGAAGGAACCTGTGGTGAGGGACAGATTTACTGATACTGGTCAGTGGGGTTAGCAGCTCATCAAGGGAAAGAGAGATTAGTTTTAGGTGGAGGCTCAGAGCTGTGCCTGGACTTCCCAAGGACTTTGGAGAGATATTTTTTCACCTGTCCTTTAGATAGCACTCCTGAGGTAGAATGGGGGCGTGGTGTGTTGAGAACTTTGTGGGTTGGGTTGGTTGGTGCAGGCTTGGTCTTGGAAACTAGAGAAGAGCACTGTACTGAGGTCAGTAAAAGCTTTGTTGAAGATGTCTGAGATGGATTTGGGGTCGTGTGTAAAGGAACTATTGTGGCTCAGCACTGTGGATGCTGAGGTATCCCATTTCCAAATGATTGCATTGTTATCCCAGAAACGATGGTTGTTCCCCAGGTTTAGTTAAGCTTGAGTCTGTGATAGTTAGCTTTAGCCTGACGGATTGAATGATGCATTTATTAGGTGCAGCCTTGTAGTTTTGCAGATCCTGGTCAGCAAGAGTGTTTTGTACTTATACCATAGATGGTCCCTGGAGCTCATCTGGGCAAGGAGGTGAGGGTTATCCACATTTTGTGTAAACCACTGATTTTTCTTTTGATATGGGGCAAATATAAGCGAAGTAGCATTGAAAATAACTATAAATTTACTCAGAACTGTATCAATGTCTTTGGCATTTAGGATAGGTGCACAGCTCAGTTGCTGGAGGTGTTGCTTAATAGCTCTAACATGCCCTTTTAGTATGCTGGGTATTATCACCTTAGCAGGCTGTTTATGGGCCTTGTTGGACCAGGTGAAGATGATGGGTGAATGGTCACTAGGAGTCTGGGAGCACTTTTAGGCCAGAGATATGCTCTGGGTGGTTAATTAGTACCCAGTCTAACAAGGTACTGGTGCCTGATCTATAGCTTGTCTGGGTGGGTTGGTCCACCAGCTGAAGGAACTTGATTGAGGAGACTGCATACTTATAAGTGGCAGAGTCCTGGGACAACCAATTGATGCTGAAATCACCCAGCACTATGACTTCACTGCAAGTGGATGCTGTCTCGATGCTCATGTAGTACTTGAAAAACCTCAGCTACTTCCCTAGTAATGAGGCTGAGACGAGAGGTAAAGCTCCTTTGCTCTGGGTGCCTAGGGTTAAGCACAGAGAATATCTGAACATTTTTACAGCACTTAATTGTGGAGAGCTATCCCACAGGCAATCCTTTATGTAGATTATGCAGCCACCATCCCTCTTTCCTAGCTGATTATGGCGGAAGGAGGTGTACCGAGAGCTGGACTTGGCTGTCCTTGGTCCTGGGTGTAAGCCATGTTTCAGTTAAGGCCAGGATGTCCGGGTTGTGTTGCACTATCCAGGCTTGCAACATGTCAAGTTTTGGCAGAAGACTACAGATGTTAAGAGATGCAATGGTGATCAGATGACTTTTCCTGGTTTGCCCGTGGCATTGTAATCTGGGCCGGGTTAGGATAAATATTGCCCGAGAGCATTAAGAATAGCCAGGCTACTCTGATTAGCAGGAGTTTGAGTTGTTTGACTGAACGAGGTGTGAGGCATTGGGACTGGGGTTGAGTACTAGTGTTGTAAGCAAAAGGCTTGTTAGTGTAGTAGGTGGTGGGATAGGGTAGTGGTGGTCAGCGGTCAGTGGACACAGTGACCCTGACATCAGGGGGCTTCGTCATTGGGATACCAGGCCCTGATGTGGAGTTAGGATCCCATCCCTGTATATAGGAAGCAGTCCCAGAGCTGTATAACAGCAGAGAGAGCAGTGTAGCAGGTAGTAGTAGAAAGGCCATGAGAGATGTTGCTAGCCAGACTGCAGTGATGGCATTGCTGGTTTTCAGCATCGGGCATTGCTGGTAGGTGTGTGTGCACTATGGGGTCAGAATGCAGTTCAGACAGTGGGAGTTTTTTGTCTTGGTGCACCCTTAACAGCACACTGGGTTGAAAGGGGGGTGTATATACTTTTATGGTTAGTTTGGGATTGGATCCAGGACAAGTTACATATAGGGCCTCTTTGAAATATTTTTGATTGGGTCATACATCACAGAATGCATCCTTATCTGATCTAGGCATTATTTAAAACACAGTTGCATGGAACAAACTATTAACCTCACTTTTGCCCAACAGCTGGCTTATTCCATGTATTTTGGGGAGGACATTCATCTTCTTGATATTAACTCTTCCTCCCTCTTACTGGCATGCTTGCGTGGTCTTAAACAGTTTTGTCTTCAGCCTCAAACCGCAATAGGCAGCTTAAACAACATACCTGTGCTAGTTCATGTACTTTGGAATGTAAACATAATTTACTCATTCAGAATACTTTTGCTAAGACATGATAAGTAACAATAAAATAAAATAAATTCAGTGTTTGTTCTGATTGAGTAATACTAACAATTAAATATTTTGCATTTTAGCTTAATTTTCCTACACTTGGGACTTGCCTTTCTCCTCTGTTGCCCCATGGATTACTCCTATGGCTGACTGAAAGCCCTTCAAGTCCTTCTCAGCCAGCATGAGAGGAGAGGTGCCACAGTCCATGCAGTGGAGGCTGCAAGAGAATCAGGAATTATCCTGCATGGCTGGACAGTTCTTCCATATTACATCAGGCCCTTGACATAGTGCTCCAATTGTAGGCCCAGCAGATGTTCCCACTCCCAATGTTCCTCTTCTGGTATCAGTATAATCAAAAGCAGTGTGAAGATGGCCAACAGAACATCTGCAGCATTCCACATCACTCTTTGCTATCTACTGCTGACCACATATAGAATATATTCCACCTACTGTTAGATAGATGAGTTATATAAAGCCTGAATCCAGGTGTGATGGATTTATTGAACCATTTGCATTATAATGTAGTGATGTAAGCTCAGAAGGCACTCTTGGTCCATCGTGGTTGCCCTTCCTCCAACACCCTTCAAAAGCAGAGATGAATAGATATGCTGTGCAAATGTAGTAATACATTATATACAGTAGGATTTCCTATCCATTTTACCCAGGGAACACTGTGATTCCTTTGTAAGCAACAATGTATCCAGTCTTACCTTGAAGTCCTGTACTGTCTTGCAATCCACTGTCTCCAATGGTTGGTTGTTCCTTTGGCTTATTAACCTCTGGGAGAAAAAGTTAATGCTAATGTTACCCATGAAGTTATCAAACTTGAGCTTTAGTGCATCTCTGTTTGTTCACATATGTTTATATCACTGAGTATACAGAAGACTGAGATTATGTTTTCTCTCAGCCTCCTTTTCTCCAAGATGAAACTCTAGACAGTCACCAGCTTCTCCTCATACACTTTTGTTACCCATACCACTGATAATTTTGCTGGTACTGTCCTCTACTCTCTTTCCTGTTTCATGGTCATTACTCATTAGCACCTCCTCCCATTTTGTCCCGAGTTTCTGTGCCCCAAGTGCATTACATTGCACTTTTTCATGTTGAAACCCAGCTGCCATACCCTTGATCCTCCTCAAGTTTTCTGAGATCTCTTCTCCTCTTTTCTACCCCTCAAATGTCTACCTTATTGCAGATTTTGGTTTCATCTGCAAAAGGCAGACCTTCACTATCAGCAACTCTGCAATGTCACTTATTTTTTTTTTAATTTTCTTTTTACCCCGAGTGCCACCTGCCGCCTAGTATCAGCCCAGTCACAGGCCACCGGCTTCTGCACCCCAAATCAGCCATGGCCCTCCGATACCCGGTGGCTTACCCCCAGGGGCGGGTTGCACTCCCGTGCATGCCGAGGAACCGGGATAGGTCGGAGGGCTGGCCTAGGGAGCATATCGAGCCGTGGCAAGCTTCATTCAGCGGTGGCAGGCAGCTTCCCATTTTCCATTTTTCTGGGGAGGCGGGTTGTAATGAGCGCCAGCGTCCGCCCCGCCTCAATGCGTCACGAGTGCCGGCAGCTGTGTGACTCCTGGCCTCCGCCAGGGTCAGCAAGGCTCCGGACACTTCCCCTCCCACCCCCAGAGAGGGAGGCAGTCCGTGGGATGCTCAATCCTTCTCCCCTGCCGGCCCTCCAGCGACCCTGGTCCATTCCCGAACCGGGTCGCTGGCGTTGCATCACCAATCCAACCACTCGTCGGCGGGCCGGGCGCAATGTCACTTATAAAGACAATAAAAGTACCAGTCCCAGCTCTGATCCCTGAGGCACCCTGCTGGTCTCCCTCCTTTCCTCTGAATGAATTCTGTTTATCACCACCCTCTGCTGCCTACCTGTAAGCAATTTCTAACCCAGTTTACCATCTTTGGACCCACTCCTAAGCTACCCAATTTGCTTACTAGCAACCTATGTGGAACGGTGTTGATAGTCTTGCTGAAATCTAACTAGCTTCCATCCACCACTCCAGCCAAATCTAATTCCTCAGTCACCCAGTCAAAGAAATCTATTAGATTCATTCAACATGATCCACCCCACACCTTAAATATGTACTGCCTTGGGTCTTGTAACTCACTGGATTTAAGATATTCCACAATCCTTTCCTTCAGCAGTGACTCCATTAACTTTACCATCACAGATGTCAGGAATAGCTGCTTCATAAGTATAGCCTGGGGTGGGACTTATTGAAAATAATGTTACAGTACATATATATATGTAGACACATAGATATTAAAATACAGAAAAATATGAAAAGATCCATCAAGTCTCAGTGTCAGAGGCTCAGAAGGTAACATATGCACCTCCTGAGGCCAGAAGTTTAGAACACTCTCATCAATGAAACAGGTCCATGCAACAATCTCCCCAGGACACACCTGGAAACAAGTTATCACAACTTAGTGAGCCCTTTCTAGTCAAAATTACAAATAAAATAATTAATGAAGTCTGCCATTGACCACACTATTGCTCAGCTCCTACCACCCTCCCTTATATCCCTCTGAGTTAGCTTTTGAACAGAAGTCACTAAAATGGCAGCACAGCCATTTGAACTATTTCACATCTATGTTTGTTGTTTGATACCAATGTCTTTTCACCACAATTTTTCCATAAAACTGCCTTGTGGTTAACATGGGCAGGCTTTCAGCCCTGTCCTCCTGTCTTTCAACCACCTTCTCTCATACTCACGTGCCCTAAAATCCCCATGGAATGCCTCCCATGGCAGAACCAGAAGGAAGGACTGACCTCCAACACCTGGTGACTCACATGCTGAAATGGGTCAGCAGGCCACGGGACAGGTGGACAGTGCTTCATATAGCCAGCACTGACCATTTTTGGTTTACTCCTTGGTTCTCCTGTCACTGTGGGAAGTGAGTGGGTGTGCATGGAGGCACACAGACACATGCTATGGAAGAATGGCCATTTCTATTGATGTTACTTGCATGCTGGCACTGCCATCAGGTCTCCACCCATTGGCAGGCAAGGGCCAAGTCAACATGCCTCCCCACCTTGGAAGAGTCAGCAGTCTGCTTTATTCTCAGTCCTCTTCCCCAGCTAACCCCAGCAACCAAAGTTCATTTCTGAACCCAGGTCACCAGCATGGTGGGCATTAGTGCTACCCCAAACCACTGGGCTGGTTTATTTTTTAACATATTTAAAGGGATACACACCCTGTTTGTTGGGGTAGTGAGCAACGCATGCAACTCCCAACTGAGTAATATTTAACCCCACATGTCCAGGTTTCCACTGGATATTCATTTTGTTTTTGCCTTGCCCCCAATCCTCCATTCAGAAGTGAGCCTGCCCAGTCTGCCATCCCCATGCCCAGGCTTACCCCTGTGCAGGGCTACCAGATCGGCTCTACCCCACAGATACTATAAGCAAGCCCCGGCTTATCCCTGGATCAGGGCCATGGGAGCAGGGCCCCCAAGAGATGTCGGAGGCAGTGGAGATGGCAGCAGAGCAGGGCATCGTGCCTGGGGACTAGCTTTTTTTTCTGGTGAAGGCTGTATCCTCAGAGGGTGGGCACATGCAATGACATCCAGTATCTGCCCGCCTCTCCAGATAATAGCACCAGCCCCAGTTGTATTCCCAGCCTCCGCTAGGGTCTTTAAAGTGCCGGACACTCTTCCTCCCTCCCCAAGAGAAAGAAAGCAGTCCCTAGGATGCTCGATCCTTCTCTCCCCGGCTGGCCATCCCAATCCTGAGTCCATTAGAACCCAGGATGTCGGCACCAAAAGTGGACACGTTACTGCTGCACTGGCTGGCTGGCCATACATTCATTTTTGTTGATGTGGGCACTCAACTGCTTGTCTGCTGCCATGTTTTCTTACCAATTCATCCTCGCATGGATCCTGCTCCCACTACCTCCTCCCCTCCCATCTTTCCCATTTCTGACACTGCAGAGCTTCCTCCTTCAAGGGCATTACTATAGTGTGTGAGGCCAAGGATAGGTTGTGCAGTGAAATCTAGTGGGTAGAGAGAGGAAGGCAAAACAAATGAAAACACCAGATTACATCTTATGGATGGAGCTGGTAAACTTGAGCCCTATGCCTGAAACCTGTTGCTCATCTGCGACCAGATCTGGAGATCAAAGGGAGAGGACAGTGCCTCCAAGTGCCACCACAGGGTGCAAGCCATGGGTGAGGCAGCAGTAGCAGAAATCAGGTTAGTAGGGAATGGTGCTGGGTGGTCACCTGTACTCGATGAGGGATGATTTGGGGTTGGTTGGGATATAGAAACATATACATCTATTGTAAATCTAGATGCACAAATGGATTCAAACTAAAATAAGCAGATCTGAAATGTTCTGTATGTGACCTGGAATATTCATAATTTTTAAATTACAGGGGACAGCACACCATGGCATTCATTTAGAGGAGAGCCCCCAATTAGGCAGACTGCCAATTACTTTTTAGGTGGTGTCATAATGGTGTAGGCACAAAATGCTTTGTTCAAACACTTGCAGGGATTCCCAGGTCCCAAGAAACATTCTGAATGGCATATTAGTCACTTATGCATTGCTGGCCTGAGCAGCTCAGCCTCTCCATGAATATTCACATCAGATAAGATTTGCTATGCCCAACGACCCTGGGCACTTATGCACAGCTTTGTGTGGGTACAGCTAGTGGTGCAGAGGTGGAGGAGGGCAGAATTATTCTTTTTAATACGATGCCAAAGTCAGCCACCTATTGGATCCCCTGCTCAGCATAGGCACAGACTGTTAGATTCCCAGTCCTTTACAGACATCCATATACCCTTTAGACACATTTTAAAATGGAAAATGAAATGTCTTCGTGGTGCTATGCCTTCTAGACCACCATGCTGACTTGGAGCCTTGAGCTACTGTCTGGGGGCTGTTTTGCCTGCAACATGTAGATGTTGCATGGGAAGGCTGAGGGTGCAGATTATTTACATCTGGATCCTCTGGTGTTGCCCCTACCCTTCTGGAGGACTCCACAGCATACATTGTGTGCTGTGGGTGACTGCAGAGTAAGGTCATGCCCTGAAGGCCATTTATCTGACCTGCCAGTGTAAATCTTGGGTTGGGCTGTCATCCACAAGTTGGGGGTTTGTTTTACAGAATGTCTCTATGCATCCAGAGTACTCTACACACCTGTAATTCCAAAGAATAAATCCCAAGGTTTTACTTACACCCAGATCAAAACTAAATCTATGACAGTTACTTCCATAAAAATCAGTATAATGGAAATTTTAGTCCCAGATTTTTATTTTTTAGACCGTAGAGGATAGTAAGGTGTTTTGCTCATTGTCTTGATTAACTCTTTGAGTGCCAAGTATGTCTGAAATTATACAGATACTGGACACACACACACTTATATATATGTGTATATAAATATATAGAGATATATATATAGATATATAGATATATATATATATTAGATAAACCACTCTGAGGTGTCGGTCACGCTCTGATATCATACGCTTGGTGTGCATTTACACACGAGGGCTGCAGGCAGTGCTAACTCCAAAGCATGCATATATCAGAGCGCAACTGCACACCTCAGAATGGTTCATCTATCTTATAAAACGTCAAAATTGTTTTGGAGGGGGTAAAGCGAGGGGTCGCTCTGATATACTGGATGATCATATGATGTGTTTTATACAATCAGAAGTGTAGATTTGGACCATTTATGTTTACTCATTTTATATATATATATATATATATATATATCTGCAGTTTCCTAATCAAGATTACTCTGGACTATTCCGCCAAATGTATCCAGTTTGTGAGTCAATTGTACCAGATAGGATGAATACATTTTCCAGAAAGTGAACATTTTCTCTTAAACTTTTAACAAAGACAATCTTGTTGAGAGGTCCATTTATTTATATTCTCACTCTGACTGGAAATTATGAAATCATGGAGTATTCAGAAATCCCCAGAGATTATCAGAGCATCACTAATAATATTATCATAACTAGTTCCATTGTAACACAAAATACATGTTGGGTTTCAATTATTAGGATAAGATGAAGGCAACAGCATCAGTGACTCATTAGGTGCACATTTGCCTCTAGGCCATGAAGATTAGGAGGTCAAGAGTTCAAGTTATATACCAGCAACCTGGGCAAGCACCCAGTACTGACTCTGTGAAGCGCAGCACTAGAGGGTACTGCACCATTGAGGTAGTGTCCCTTTGGTGAGACATTAAACCAAGGTCCTTCTGCCCATCTCTGTTGGCTGCCTAGGTGGAAGTAAAATATCCCATGGCACTTATCATAATAATGTTATTTAAGAACATTTTATCAAAATAACAAAAGAACAGTGCAAATGGTCTGACATGAATCCATTATACAATCTTATATGACAGAAACCTAAGAAAAGCAACACAAAATCTAACACAAAAAGCAATGGAATTCTCCACATTTGACCCTTGTGATGTGTAAGTTACCTAAAACATCTGCCACCATAAATTCCTATAGGTTCCTTGAGAAAGTGAAAAATATTCAGTTCTGAATCCAAGACCATTTCTGCAAATTCAGGTTGAGAAACTTGTTTTGTTGAAGCACATGTTGACAACAGACCTGCCATATAAAACATTTTAGGTATGCAGAAAGCATCATCATAGTCCTATGATGGGATTTATCCCATCCATCTGGAAGAAGACATTAAACTAACTGCCATATGAGAGTGAGATAAACAGAGTTTCCCGCATCCCTGGTCACCAAATTCCAAAACAACTTGAACACAGAGGTAGTCTAGGAATAAGTGTATCATCCTTTCAGACTATTGACACATTTGGCTTGGACAGAAATGTTCCTCAATATTTTATGATTGTGGTTATAAACAACACACACCACACAAGGCCCACTGGTCACGTTCAGATTCTTTAGAATATCACTGTTACAGAGCTGACTTGTTACAAAAATGTGCCTTACTTTATTAAAGGTGCTCTTCTATATAACATCAGCACCCATGTAGTGAATATTCATAAAAGCAAGAACTCAATCCAAATAAAAAGCCAGAAAGTTATGAATGTAATGTTCTTGTTTTTATGAATATTCACTGTGTGGATGCTAATGTTATGTGGAAGAGCACCTTAATAAAGTAAGGCACTTTTGTAACCAGTTAATCCTGCTTCCAGTGATATTCCAAGGAATTTGAACACTGACCAGTAGGCTGGGTGTAGCGTGTGTTGGTTTTGCCTTGTAGAATTGCATCGTGCACCAGCCACTCCTTGTGTGCATCTCTTCTTTCCTGCAGTCTGTTCATTGTTTTGAGTGAGCACCAGGTTCTGAATAAAACCAGTGGAGCAGCATCACTAAACACTCACCAGATCAATATGTCAGCTGGAGCCAAAGTGGCATGAAATAATGGTAGGAATGCGCATTGAATGAATTTGTATTGTGCTCCATTGTGAACACTGAATACATTTTTATGTTGGCTCACGCTTGCACACCAGCCAACATATTGCAGTAGTAGCAGATTTGGAGGTGCAGTCACTGTGGGCGAATGCAGAGCTGCATCAGTAGGTGCGTCCTCATTCCTCAATACAAAGCTGCAGGCGCTGACACCAGCAACACGTAAACTGGCCTCCAGATCTAAGAAAGGTCTGCTGCAATGAGAGCAAGCTTGTCATGCAGTGGCGTGTCTTTCCTGGTGAAGCAGTTTAATAAACATGGTGGCATTGACTGCCGCTGCACAGAGCGCCAACTTCAGGGATGCTCAATCCCCATGTCGGCATGCCCCAACCCACTTCATTTGCCAATGGAGGAGCCCACTCCCATCGGGCATAATGTCCCTCCTTTCCACTTGTGTGCAGAGGGAATGCCCAATCCCACTTGGCATCATGCACCCCCACAGTCTTTCCTTGCCGATGTGGGCCCAATCCCTATTGGCTTCAGTCCCCAGCTCAGTTCAGTTTGCAGATGGGGAGCCACTCCCAGTGGCATAATGTCCACCACCCCTGATTTATGCTGTGTTCCACAGGGGTGCCCAATCCACCGCGGCATCATGTGCCCCTTCCACCTGTTTCTGTGCTGATGGGGGCCCAATACCTGTCGGCTGCGGTTCCCTCCCCATATTGCAGGTGGTACACTGGGAACCCACCCCAGTGTACCAAACAAAGACTGCAAAAAGAAAACCGACCCTTATGTCTTTTTTTTATTTTACACCTGTGAAAGAGGAAACAGTCCCTCCTGGTCTCTTCTGCCCCTTCCCTAGCCTGCACCCACCTCTGTGTACCCTGCCTCCCCACACCTCCCTCACCCCATACTTACCTCTGAGTACAATGCAGCAATCTTCAGTTGACCGGGAACACATCTGCACTCTTTAAAGCCGACTGCAAACTGAAGAAATGCTGGTAAACTGTATAATAGCATAAATAGAGGGTTTTCAACCTTGGTGCATATCTCGGCATTTTGGGAATTTTGTCACCAAATTTTCAACATGGGGTTATTGGGACCCCTCCTTATGAATTTGGTCCCTGTCATGGTGTTATTTGGTCCTGAAAGGTGATTTTGTGGTCACTGCACAGAATCACCTTTATGGGGCCGATTAATGAAATGACAGTGCCACTGTTCATGAGGTGGTCTCTCAAAAAGCCTATGGTGCAAATTTGGTGAAAAATAAAAGAAAATGACTGTTTTACTAGCGTTGTGTTGTGCAGTTTCCATGCATGCTCAGTAACTTCATGAATTTGTAATATTTTCATTTCAGATTTTCAACATTGACATTTTCACACCTCCTTATAAACAGTACAGCTGTCATTTTACATATCCTGGCTGAAATGTGTTTCGCACTTCCGGCGCAGAATAGCACATTTGCTGTGGGAGATCACTTTCAGGGACAGATTAACATAACGACAGTGGCACTGTTTATGAGCAGAGGTCCTAAAATGCGATGTTGAAAATTTGTGGTGAAAGTCCATAAAATGACTGTGTTACAAGCAAGCGCTCAGAGTTTCCATGCACCCTTGTAACTTCGTAAATTTTCAATATTTTCATGCCAGATTTTCAACACCAACATTTTTCACATCTCCTTATGAATAGTACAGTTGTCATTTTTTCACATCCTGCCCAAAATGTGTTTTTGCATCTGTGGTGCACAATGGTGTGGTCGCTGTGGAAATTAACTTTTGGGACAGATTAATAAAATTACAGTGCCACTGTTCATGAGGGGGTCCCAAATGCCTATGTTGAAAATGTGGTCAAGAAAATCCCTCAAAATAATTGGGTTACAGACATGTGTTGCAGTTTCTATGTATACTCATGACTTCACCAATTTTTCATTTTTCACTGCAGATTTTCAAGCGTTGCCATTTTGTTACACCTCATCATGAACAATACAGTTGTCATTTTCACATCCTGCCCAAAATGTGTTTTATTGCCTGTGTCCTAAATAGCATAGTCGCTGTGCAAAACCACCTTTTGGCTAACAAACTGAAAGTGCCACTCTTCATGAAGTGGGGTCACAAAAGCCCATGTTGAAAATTTGGAGTGAAAATGCCAACAATGCTTGTAGTGCTAGGGTTTCCAACTGTAACATCCCACCCTTTAGAGACTGACAGGCATCAGGGGTGTAACTTGGGTTCTTTGGTTGTAATGCTCATACCATTCCACCCCACCCCCACCCCTGCAGCCAGTGACATGCATTGAGTGTGCCTTGGAGTGTTCAGACCTAAAGTTCACCCCATTCTTCTATACTGCATCCATCTCAGCATATTTCCTTATGGAATGGGGTAAGTATAAGGCCCAAAGACCCTAAAGCATACCACAACACTTGTCAGTGTCTACAGGGTAGGGTGATGTTAAATGGCATGAGCGTTATAGCTGATGACCCAAAGGCACACCCTGACGCCTGTCAGTCTCTGCAGGGTGGGGTGGGATTGGCATCAGTGCAATACTCACTGCCATTCCTATTATGCACCTCTAAGTCCTGAACTACCAATGCCAGTGAGAAAACATTCAGCATTGACAAATGCTTGTTGTTGCAATGGCTGCTGACACCACACAGGACCCGGAAGTAGTGATGGGTCCTCTAATCATAAAAGATGCTTTTTTCTAATTTGAATGAGTGGCTCTAAAGGCAAGATGCAACTACTGGGAGCAAGAATATCTGACAGCATACCTGTCTGTGGAGTGAGTGCCATCTGGACATAGATTAAAAAAGCCTTTGACTAATAAGAAAAGGACTGGTTTCTCAAGTGCTGGCAAGGCATCTTATTGAATGCCTCCAAACATCTGACTGAATTAATTTTGGAGGAAGCAGCCTTAATTAAGAAGGAGATTAGGAAGAAATCATTAAAAAGTAAAAAGCATTAAAGCAATTTGAAACCTCCGTGGAATATAGTGTTCTGAGCGACAATGTGAAAAGAACCTCTCACAGTCTGATAAAAATATTAAAGCTATAAAAAGAAAATCTGACCATGATGCTGATGACTATGCTAAGTGAAATATACTGACTTGGGGAAAAGAGCATTAAAATAATAAGGTCAGGAAGATCAAACACATTCCATCTTGAAAAAACGAATACGTAGTTTCCACTCAATTTTGGCACTGACGCTAGTGCAAGTGAGGGTGAGGAAGTATTCTCTTGTCCTGACAGTGGTTTTTAAAGGAGGAGGAAGAGCAAGTGAGATACTTAGGTGGAACCCACACAATAAATACAGTCATCCACACATAGGAGGACAAGGAGATGGGGTAAGCAGTGGCAACAGAGACAACAAAGGCAAAGGTCAAGAGAAAAATAAAGGGAAAATGTATCACAGGAACAAGTAAGAGCTATGAACAGCCTACATTAAACATGATAAATATTTCAAGTAGAATATTGACTCAACGGAAGAAAAACTTGTAAATCATGGAGTTTTCTTTGTCCCTACATCATTCATCAAACATTTTCAAACAATAGTGGATCTTAATTGTTTTGTCCACACCCTGAGCCTTAAGTCTTTCTATCCCAAGGAAGAACAGGATTTACAAACCACACAAATAGATAGGGATTTAGTAATAATCTAACCAGTGATTTACCCAGTAAGAAGGGAAGGTCAAGCATAATCTTCTGACACTAAAAAAAAAATCTCAATTTTGTCCACCTTTAACACCAGCTCTGCAAGTTTTTCAGGATCTTTGTGAATAAGATACAGTATGTGCTTTATGATTGAGGAGGAATATTGTTATTTTAATAATTTATCTAAGGAGGAGAGGATAGCATTGAAGAACTTAAAAAAGACACTTCAATTACTATTAAACCTATGGATAAAGGTGGATCAGTGGTTGTTATGGATACTGTGGAATTTGAGAAGGAAGTGTATCGACAGTTGTCAGATGAGAGCTATTACAAGCATTTACCTGAAGACATGACACAGAAATGTAAAGGAAGATCTGGTATTAGTTGGACTATCTAGAGTCTGAACAAATTTTGCAACAACAAACACTGGACTACATGAGGGTAGAGTTTCCTATTAAGGCACTGTTTATATATTGCCTAAGATTCATAAGAGACTGGACTCACCCCTGGGGTGTCCTATCATTTTGGGTATTGGTAGTTTTACCAAGCCTGTTTCTGAAGTGTTAGATACCTTCAGTAGAACCAATAGTCAGATCTCCCTTCCTATATCCAGGACACATCAGATATATTGAGTATGCTTGAGGACCTCTCAGTGGGGGAATATACTTGCCTGTTTACTATGAATGTACAGTCTCTTTATATGAATCCCCATGTGGAGGGCCTAAAAGCTGTAGCAAAATTTCTGGAGGAAAGAGATGAGCTAAACCCCCACAGAAGACATAGTTGAACTGATTAGGATGGTACTGAAATATAACACCTTCATGTACAAGAATGTGCATTACCTCAGATTAAGGGAACAGCAATGGGGCTAGTTTAACCCCTAATTATGCCATTTTGTTTATCGGTAAATGGGAAACTAGGATAGTCAGGGATGAACATACTAACCCTTCTTAATACATATAGATCTGTGGCATCATATTATTGATGATATTCAGGTTGTGTGATGGGACACAAGGGAACTCACTGAATTTGTATTGTTTAAGGGAAAAAGTACTGAAAATCTTAAATTTATCATGGAGTGTAGCCTCACAGAAGTGAATTTCTTGATTTAACTAATAGGAAAGATGGTAGAGGTGGTGTAATAATATATATATAATATATATTTTCCAAAAACCTATGGACTGTAACACTCTACTATGTCCAACAAGTTGTCACCCCTGCCACACAACCAGAGGTATTCCTATGGGTAATTTTATAAGGATCAAGCAGAATGGCAGTAATCCTGAAATGTATGACTTGAGAGCAAATGCACTGGAGAACAGATTGAAGCAGAGGGATATCAAGAAAATGTCATCCGTGACACTAGAGAGAAGGATAATGTTCAGGGAAGGAGAAAATTATTACAGTACAATCTGTGCAGTAGGAGGTATGAAGAGAGGTGAACTTTATTACCACATAAACCCCACAGGCATTAAAGATCAAAACAATTTTGGACAAAGGTTGGTATGTGGTCCAACTGGACAGGTCCCTTGAAGGATTATCTAAGAATGGTGTATAAAAGGGGTAGAAATGTAAGGGATGACTTAGTTCACTCTGATCAATCTATAGAAAGAGCCCAAAGGAACATGTGGCTACATCCCCCAAAAGGTTTTTACAAGTGTGACCACTGTAAATTTTGCACCTGTCCAGATGTAGAGAGTGGTACACCACCAAGTAATAAACCTGATGGTTGTCCAGCTCCCACACCCACCCCCGGACGACCTGGATCCACAACCAATACCTCAGTCTTATCTGGATTGAGTCTCAACCAGCTCTGAACTCATCCAGAGTCTGATCTCATCAAGGAAGTTATTAAGTACAGAGAGTGCATCACCCTGACTGGGGAGAAAGGACAACACAGCTGAGTATCATCTGCATAGCAGTGAAAACCCAGACTGTATCGCTTGATGATTTCTCCCAATGGCAGCATATACACTGCAAACAACATGGGAGCTAAGATGGAGCCCTGTGGTACCCCAAGGCAGGAGTGAGTGCCAGAGGAATAAATTCCAGTGACAACTCTCTGAGACCTGTCCATGAGGTAAGAACGAAACCATTTGAGGACTGTACCAGACAGCCCCACAAAAGACCATGAGGCACTCCAATAGCACTCCATGGTCTACAGTGCCAAATGCAGCAGATAGATCGAGAAGGACCAGAATGGTACGCCGCCTTTTGATCTCTGGCCATAAGGAGGTTGCTCAGTACCCAGACAAGGGCAGTCTCTGTACTATGCCTTTCCTGAAACTAGACTGAGAGTATCATAGACATTGTGAGATATAAGGTGATCATCCAAGTGCAATGCAACTGCCTTTTCAATAACCTTAACAACAAATGGCAGGTTAGAGATAGGCCGGTAGTTAGCTAGACAATCTGGGTCCAAGGAGGATTTTTAGGAGTGGTCAAACTACTGCCTCCTTAAGGGGTCAGGAAAACCCTCCCTCTCCAAAGACTTCCAGACAATGTCTGCAAGGATTGGGTAGATAACTTCTACACAACCTACTAAAAGCGGTGTAGGACCCGATCCAAACTACAACTAGTTGGTCGCATTGTTTGGATGATCTCCACAATGTCCCGATCCGGCAGGTGAAAATATAACCAGATAGACCGAGGACAGGCCACTTCTAGTCGATCACCGCAATCCCCCATAGAAGAGGTCGGACTGATGCCGGACCTGATGCGGACAACCTTATTTGCAAAAACGAGCAAACTCCTCGCATCTTTGAGAGAAAAATTTCTAGGCTGAAGACAGACTGGATTGCACAGTCTGTCCACAGTCTGAAAAGCTGAGCTGGTTGATTTTGTGCAGCAGAAATCTCTCTGGACAGGAATTCTGCCTTCTATTTAGTGATTTCTGATTGATAGCTATTATAATGTGCCATCAATCTAAGCCTGTCGGCATCAAGGCCCGACTTCCGCCAGGCTTCTCCAGCCTTCGGCCCACTCACCTAACTCCTTCAAGGAGCCATCAAACCACAGGCCCTTGGACTGAGGTTGAGAGGCCGAACATGAAGAGGAGCAATTTTGTTCAGAGCATCTCCCACAGCCTTATTATAGGCTAATACAAGATCATCTGGACTCATGCATTCACCTGACAAGCTCAATAGGTCCAGCACCACCATTAGGTCATTGGGGTTAACACCCCTTAAAGGGTGGTACTGAACCATCTCCTAGAGGCAGACCTATTAGAGGGGCCCTGAAACTGAACCTTATGGTGAAATGGTCAGACCAACTGACTGGTTCCACCCCAAATCAGTGATCTACATACCCAAGAGAAAGACCAGATCCAATGAATGACTCCTATATGGGTAGAGGAGGTAACAACCTGTGTCTGGCCCAGCATATTCATCAGCTGGAGGAGATTTTGACCAAATGAGAGAGTTCATCGTCGACCCAGGCATTGAAGTCACCCAGAAGTATCAGTCTGGGAAACCTCAGCACCAGGTCAACGATGAAGTCTGCAATCTCCTGCAGGAATTCTCCACCATCACCTGGTGGTGGTAGATGAGGAGAATCCCACAGCCTGCACCCACACCCAGAATATATTCAAAGGAACTGGTGTTTCTCAATGGCACATCCACAAGGCCCAGCTCAGATTTTAAACATAATGGCCACACTCCCGCCCCTTTCACGATCCAGCCTTGGACGGTGTATCACCGAGAACCTGGCTGGAGCTGCCAAGGCCAATAGGGCCTGGATTTTCATTCAGCCAGGTCTCCAGTGATGCAAGTCAGATCAGATGATCCAACAAGATCAGCAATAATAGCGGTCTTGTTCTTAATTGATCTGGCATTGCATAACACCGCCAAGGCAGGATGAGCTGTCAGGGAAGACCTCGCACCTGTCCATTCCTTTGAACCCTTGGTATGGGGACAAGACAAGAGTAACCTCTAGCCTGACCCCATTTCACCCCAGGTGTCTCCTGGACCCTAAAACCCCAATCTGCCTCCACCTTCCTGTCCCCACCAGGCCCGGCTCTCCACCTTCATCCATGCTTCCTCAGGATGCCCAATGCATGACACCTAAAACAGGTGTCAGATGACCATGGTGGCACTCAAAAGATGTAATTCCTGTTCCTAGTGGGGAATAATGCCCAACCGTCATTAATCAAATCAAATATAAAGAAAACAAAACCTATAAATATCAAACCTATAAATAAAAACACTTCCACTCTCTCCCACAGAGGAGGAGCAGAATAAAACAGACAATCTAACAAAATATAAACTAAAACCCACCCAATCACAAATTAAACCCCAACCCAAAAATAACCCAAATAACAAAATATAATATAATAATAAAGTAACATCAAATAATCCAAAAGACACAATGTCAATGTAATCATATGCTGCTGGATACTAAACCCAAACTAAAACTAAAATAACTGAAAAAGAAAACAAAGTTTGTGTTTTAAAGTTCAATGCAGCACCTCTCACGTGCAACAATCCAGGAAATCGTCAGTATATTGAAAATGTTATATACTCCCAATACCACCTCTCACATGGTGGGGACCATTCATAAAATGAATCCAAACAATAATCCATGATTATAAAGAAAATTAATGTGCACCAGCCTCACCACCACTAAGTTCAGGAACAGGGCAAGGACAAGGAAGTCAGTCTCCAGCAGATCCAAATACAACAAAATCAAGACTGAATCCAAACAAAGGAAAGGCAAGATAATTTCTTCTGCAGATCAGTCACATAACAGGATCCGAATCAAATCCAGGCAGGGAAGGCCAAAACAGCTCTCAACACAGTCCCTTGGCAGCTGATCCTGAGCATGATCCAGAAACCAAAACCCGAGAAAGCAATCATTCAGGGAACAGTCACAGGCAGGCACACAAGCCCATTCACTTAACAGAAGCAAAGACACCCCCAGTCGGTCGACGATTAGTGGCTACAGATGCCTCAACAGTCAGACCAACAGCTGAACCTAAGGTGGCTTAGGAGAAGCCCCAGTTTCCCCAGTTCCTAGGAGTAAATGAGGTGACTCCTACCCGTCAAAGACTGAAACAGGGTCGTCGTCTCGTAAGACTCAAAACAGATCTCCGCTGATCTGTAGCTGCCAAAGCAAACCCTGGTTAAGCCCGCTAATTAAACGAGTCTTTCCTTTTGCAAGTACTTCATGGTGAATCCATCGGCCCAACAGCTAACTCCTTCCCTTGTTACGAGTTCTTTAAACAAGTTCTTTAAACGAAACCAAAGCTCCACGTATCCTAGTGAAATGACGAGATGGTGAGAGTCAAAAACAAATCGATCAGCAGACCTAAGGTTAGTCCACACAGTTTGTATTTGTATACTCAGTCCTTGGTCCACAGAAACAGTAATAAAATTGAGTATCCAGATAGCATATAGATGCGATTAACGATGCGGTTAACGATTAAATCAAAATAAGGCTAATAAACTTAACTTTAAATTATTTAAAATCCAAACTTAAAACTAGTTACCTTAATAACTATCAGTGGCTGACCCAGCGTGGCTGCCATCTTGGTCCAAGTAGCGTAGTCAAACAATAATACAAACAGAGGAACAGTACAGCAGTGCTACAAAAATACAATGAGTAGAAACAACAAAAATAATGGCAAGCATTATACAAATAATGTAGTAAGATATATAATAATGCAGAAACCACAGACCCAACCTGTGGAGTGAAAGGGTTAATAAGAGGATAAGGTTATATTGAGAGAAAAGTGAGGAATGTTCAAACATAACAAGAAAGATTGATAGAAGGAAGGTCGGGTGGAACTGGCAAAACAACAATGGATGGTAAGCAACAAGGTTCGAGAAGAAAGATAGCTAGTAGTCAAGTAGTTATTTACAAAGAGAAGGAAAAATATGGGGAAGGGAAGAGGAGCCAGTCTTGGAGCTTTGGAGCTGGATTAGGACAGGGTGACATTATTGGTAAGTCTCAGGAGCTTAAGGTTGGGTCAAAGTATGTACAAGCATCAGCTAAGGATAGATAATGATGATATTCACTTTTAAATCTAAAGTGAGACTGAGACAGCTGGAGGTTGAGTGGAAGAGCATTCCATAGCCTGGAAGCAGAGAATTGAGGGCACTTGTGCCTTCAGTCATCCGACATCTTGGAACATAGAGCAAGGATTTGTCAGCTGATCGCAGGCCATGGGAGGATGGTTGAGAGACCAGCAACGCCGCCAGCTGGGATGTTTTTTTCCCAGATGATCAAGTCCATTAGTGATCCAAGGTAGTACTGTCTACTGGCAGAAGGTGAGAGCCAATTCAGATCCTTATAAATTAGGAAATGATGTTTAAGTTGAGGAGACGAAGAGGCAAATTGGCATATATTGTTATACGTTACGTCCCATTTTAGTAGGGAGGTTTTATGGGCAGAGGTAAGAAAAGAGGCACCATAAGTAAGGGTTGGGAGCAGAATACCTCAGGATTTGCTAATTTTGCTGAGGCTGTAAGTATGTAGCTGCTTTGTAAGCTACTCCAATATTTTTTGTTAAACACGTCTTTATTCATTTTCCAGACAAAGGACAAACACACAGAAACCTGGGAACCCTAGGGCACACAATCCAAAACTGACTGTGCAAACTATATACAATCCAACTATATACACACACAGCAGGTAGCGCCACCCTTAAACTAAAGCATAAACCTATTTCATCTATACAATAAATTAAATTAGCAGGATCATGTACAGATTAGGGCCCTCCCATTAGCCCCAATATCAACCCCTACAGCCCAGCAGACAATCTCTGACCAAGGCTCCTCTTTGGGAGAAAACTATCTATGAAGTGGCGCCTCTGTGCCCTCTGGAAAGAGAGAGAGTCCCCATCCCCCATAGCAACCCAGCAGACCCCTAACAGCTAGCTATTAGCCTTGTCCAAAGACCATACCTATTCAAATACAATCGCATAACAATCACTTAAGTCACTCTAGTGCCCCAAATGTCTATTACTCATTCCAGAAGACTTCCTTCTGCTAATCGAGCCCGACAGACAGACCTGTGTCTGAACATTTGCACCTTGGTGAGAGTATATCGATCTAATGCCGCCCATCTTTAGCATATAACCCTTTCTTCCCTCTGAATATAGATGCCTCTTTATTCTACCCAGAGCCCCATGAGATCTCTTGCCCACTGCTCATAAACATAAGCTTGGTCATCTTTCCAGTGTTGTACCACGTAGGATTTAATTACCAGCCATCAAGGATAGATGATATTTAGGTGTAACACCAGAAATTTCATGGAGATCACCTAGGACACATATCTCTGGTGTTATAAATTTTGAGTAATCCAGCATTGGGTCCATCTGTCTTTAATTTTGTCCCAAAGGGCGATATTTTGCTGCAGTCCCATAAGACATGCAGGAGATCTCCTCTTCCTAATTCACACCTAAAACACAGGTCTGTCTGCCTAAGGCCTCTATCACATAGTTTCACGGGTCAAATACATATTAGAAACAATCACAAAATGCATACTTATACTTAGGTATTGCTATATAGTTGCTGTTTTTCCATATGTTGTCCCAATCAAGGCTCGGAGGGGCCAACACGTTATCCCAATATGGCACTCTATAGGAGAATTCGACTAAGAAAATCCAGAAGTATTTTATATGTTTGCATAGGGATCTAGATTTGGATCAACCTCCTTAAGCATATCCCATGTAAAGGAGCAGTCTGTGGAACCCCTGACCTCTTCAGCATCCCTTCCAACATTCGTGTGAGGTGCAGCCTTGAAAAAGGGCATCCCATTACATTGAATTGGGAGGACCACCTATTAGCCTGGTTAACATCCTTTAGTTTCAAGCCCGGAACCTGATTGGCCCACCTCCCACTGATTACTTGACCCCAATAACTAAGTTATGATTGCCCACCAGTAGTTGCTCTTGGGCCCTCACTTGATCCTTTTTTCTGAGCTGGGGTCAGAAATGACCACCAAGCTCCCGCCGCTTCAGAATTGGGTTCCCATCCCCTTTTAAAACATTTGCCTATATTGGCATACAGCGGTGCCTCTGGAGAAAGGTCAGCGCTTTTTAACATTTGGATCTCTAATTGTAGCCAATCTGGAGTATAGGTCTCCCTCGATACTTCCGCCATTGACTCATCAGACCCAACTGTCCCACCACGTAATATACATGGAGATCTGGCAGCTTGATCCCTCCCAATGAATATGGTAGCCGAGAGCATTATACTTTTCCTAGGGGTTTGGAGTTCCATAAAAGTCTGAGAGTAGCTTCCTAATTGTATTAAACCATATTTTGCTGATACTATATGGGGCTAAGTACACCAGATATAGCAGCCTAGGTAGTAGATTCATCTTAATAAGACCTAGTCTAGTCATAAAATTCAGGGAAGCTTATTCCATCTTACTAAATCACCCTTGATAGCTGATATAGTCCCTTCCATATTTATTTTGGCCCCCATCTCGATATTCGCTGTAATCCAAATACCCAGGTATTTGATCTTATCTGCCACCCACTGAACTTGCAGTGGAGCAAAATCTGCCCTATATACGCATTTGTAGCCAAAGAGAGGATTTGAGTTTTAGTCAAGTTTAGTTTGTAATTTGAAACTTTAGCAAATTGCCTATTATTTCTCTTATTCTCTCAAAACCAGATGCCGGATCTTGTAGATGCAGGAGTACATCGCCTGCAAAACTGAAAATTTAACTCTCTTCCCGCTATCTCAACCCCTTTATATGCCTATCAATATTAATTGCCCTCAACAAGGGCTCTAAATAGATATTAAATAATATTGGGAGAGAGGACATCCTAGACGAGTCCCATTCTCCAACTGAATTTCCAGAAATATAGCCATTACATAAAACTCAAGCTGTCGGGCGGCGATAAATTCTTGATACTCTAAGCAGGCTCTCAGGAAGCCCATCCTTCCATTGCAGCAAAAAGGAAAGGGTGGGAGACCCTGTTGAAGGCCTTTTCAGCATCTAAAGATATTAGGGCTAGGGGTAATTGAGAGTCGGGGCAGGTTCAAAATATGATGTAACTCCTCAAAGCATTATGTGTCCCCTCCCTGGCATAAATCCCACTTGCTCCTGGCTGATTAGGCTAGGAGCAACCTGCCAAATTTATTGGCCAAGATTCTTGTAAGAATCTTAATGTCCTGATTCATTAACGCTTATAGGCCTGTAGTTACCGGCAAATCCTGGGTTTATCTGGTTTGGGGATTAATGTAATATACGCAAAAAGGGGGATGGAACACTCCATCCTGCATTATAGTGTTAAGAAATTCTTGTAGCATGGGTAGTATAGTATGAATATGGGCCTGATAGAACTTCACCATGAGGCCATCTGGCCCTGGTGTTTTACCAGCGGGCAGAGACCTCACCACTTAGTAATCTCCACCGCTACTATAGGAGCCGCTAATTCCTTAGCCTGAGTAGGGTCCAAACGGGCACCTCTCCAAATAGGTTTTAATTTTCTCCCCACAGTTTTCCTAATCTGGTATAGTTCTTTAAAGTAGGATGCACACTCTTGACTCTAGCCACAAGCAAACGTCCAGGGACATCTCCCAGCAAAGATATTTAGCTTTAATCTTTTCCAACAAAAATCTACTTTGCCATAAACAATATCCGCCAGTTCCTTCTTAAACTTTTAAGTTCCATGTTGATTTCCCTGGACCCTTCCAGTGGCGTCAGTGAGTTGATTGCCCCTAGAATAAATTCCTCTTTGCCTTCCTCTGTCTACTTTGTGCAACCATCCTGGGCTACTCCTACGATAGCACCTGGCAGTTGGCCACGCCAGCTTTTTGTTTTGCAACGTAGGTAGCTGTTGCTGTATAATCTCTAAAAGTGCTTCCTCAAGCTTGCCCTTTGTTGAGGTCTCCATCACTAAGGAGTCATTCAATCTCCACTGATACAGTCTGGGAGGGTCTGGTCTATGTTCCCAGATCAATTGAATAGGAGAGTGGTCCAAAAAGTTCTACCCCGTTGTCATATCCCTGATTTCCTAAGTGCCTCCGTGTTTACCAGAAAGAAATCAATTGAGATTGGCTCTTATGTGCTGCTGAGTAAATGTCATAGTATTACCCCCAGTAAAGTGGGTCTGTATCGGATCCACCCATGCCGCAACCTCTAGCAACCTATTTAGGGCAATTTGAGCCTTAGTTAGGAAGGCCTCTGGCAGGTGGAATCCTATCTTCCTGGTTATTAGAGTAAGTATTCCAGTTCCCTGCCAGAATAAGGGAGTGCACGGAAAAACAGCTATGTCCCTCTCTATTGAGGCTAAGAATTCCAGATTGAGGGCGCACATAGATGTAAGAGACCGAGATCACCTTGCCATACAAAAAGCCTGAAATGTAAATCCCTCTGCCATCTTCCCTTGCAACCACTTGCTCTACTTATATGGACAGGTTTTCTTTATTAATATGGCTCCGGGGCCCTTTCCTTACCTACCCATAAGTTTGTCCCACCCAAAGTTGCTTGAGACCGCCAGCTCCTCCGGCCAGCGAATGTGTCTCTTGTAAAGCAGCAATATGGGCCCCTATTTGTTCAATATGTCTCCTTCTTGTGCTACCCCCAGCCCCTCCCTCACACAAGCAACTCTGGGATCTAATCTAGAAACAAGAAAAATCTGCTGTACAACTACCTTACTCCCTGAACCCCTCTTCTCCTAACCCATCCAACCATCAAACCATCAAACCTCTCCCTCCTTCATACCTCGTATGTACAGGTTGAAAGTTACCTTAAAGTCGTATAAAAGGAAATTGTCTAACCTCCTCCCAACTCCCATTTGTTGAAAGACAGTAATGTCTATACATTTCCCCATCAATGTTCCCTCCATCTATGTAGCCCTCCAATTTTCTAAAGACACCCCAGAACCCCTTGAGCCTTTGTCACCTTTCACCTAGGCACCACATAACACCAACATAGAACCTTACAATAAGGTAGTGCTAGTATTGGGTCGTCTTGAAGCATAGTGCAAATCCGCACCCAGGAGATAAAATGCCTCTGGTGGTGCTACTGGCAAATATCTGCCGCCTTTGTGGTTCTACAGGCACACTACCCACCTCCTCTATCATTTCCCACAAAGCATTCAGGCAGAGGAGACTAAAACTACATCAGGAGCATCGGTAAAAGAAAAGGAAAGAAAAGGAGCTCCCATTACTCTCCTCCACTGAAAACCCAAAATTAAAAAGTGACTGCCGCCATTTTAAGCTCCCTTAGTATGCTAAGTCCAGGCCCTCCTCTTCTAAATAGTGGGGATTTACCGGCCCCACAGTCTACCCTCACCTTATTTACTCCCATACCCCTTCAGTGTACTGCCCTTCCAATTACCTAGATTACCAGCCTCGCACTCTGCCCAATTAGTCTTCTTCACCTCCCTAGAAAGGGATCCTCATCCAGTTCCCAACTTAAACTGTTCTCCCAGCCACCCTCGGTCTCCGATCCTTTATCAACCACCCCGCTTCTTGGATGTTTGTTTTCAACTCTTTCCACTCACCCAACTCTAAATTAAAATCGATTAGTCTTTCCTCCCCATAGATGACCCTCCCCAACCCCATTTGTCTTAATAGAGCTCTTTAGCCCCAGCCCATATAGCCATGCATCGAGCAATCTGACTGAGAAATTAGGTTTAACAAGCCTTTTCATTCTTTACAGTCCCAATCAGTCCAATCAAAGTAGCTCCTTTTCATCTGGGGCAGTTCAGGTCGGTGATCTAAATAACTAGGGAGCTCCACTCATAGCCCTTCTAAAACATCCTTTGCTGTTAGAAACCTCTTCTTCCGGTTTGAAGTCTCACCTCCACTGTTGCAGGATACTGTAAACCTAAACTTAATTCCTCGTAGATATAATTTCTTCTTAATTTCGCGTATTCCTTCTGCTTTTCTCTCACCTCAGGTGTTTGGTCTTGAAATAGCCATAGAGAGGAGCCATTCCATTGTATTGACTTCTTTTGCCTGGCAGTAAACAACACGTGGGCTTTTTCTTTGTAATTAAGAGCATGATAATTACTGAGATCTTGCCCCCAGTGGTGGTAGCTCTCTTAATGCCCTGTGTGCTTTTCTAAGTTGTATGCATCTTCATATGGAGTGAGGCCAAAACAGCTTAAGCAGCATATCTTGTATAAATGATACGCAGCCTGACCCTTCAGCCCTCTCAGGCGCCTCTGCCAGTATCAAATTATTCCTTGCTCCTCGATTCTTGGTCCTCTATTCTCTCTTGAGCTTTTTAACTTGCATTCTAACCACCACTAGCTCCTGTTCCATCATTGAGACTTTCCTTTCCTGAGAGGAGAGCCAACCTCAGCGCCTCCATTCTCTTTTGCAATGATTGCAGCACCGGTTTCACTGCTGCAAAATCTATTACAAGGCCCTGTAACATTTGCTTAATTTCTTGTATGTCTTCGATGTTCGAGTGGGCTCCCCTTCCTTTCCTGCCATCTCCTCCTGCTCATTAGGGTGGGATTGGGGCTTCAGTCGTTGGTAGTGGGGGATCGCCCACAGGGCTCCGCCATCTCAATTTCCATCTCGGTGCTGCGTCATGCCTAGTGCTACCGCCAAGTGCTTGCAGCTTGCAAAGTCGCCTGTCTTTATTTTCTCTCAATCCTACAACCACTTCACCAAAATTGAGCCCACAGCACCTCACCAGTTGGGTATGTGTATTTTAGTGCCATTCAGACTGATCTCAGAAGATTTAGAGTCTTTTATTTATCTTAGGCCTTGGAGCAGCACAGAAGATGTCCTCTCCGACTTAGCTCATCACATGATCCTCCGCTACTCCCAATTTTGAGTTTACAGTTTTGCACGAGGACTGAATGTGAAAATTAAAATCCAGGGATTGGTCCAGCAGTATCCCAAGGTACTTGAAGGAAGTACCATTTTCAAGTGGAATTCCTCCTGGATGAAGAACATGCAGCAAACTAGAACAGGCCTTAATCTTTGTGTGGAACCTAGGAGCATGGCTTCATTTTCTTTTTATTTAGTACAAACTTATTGTCTAGTAGCCAGTCTAAGACCTTACTGAAGTCTGAGGTAAGTGATGTGTTTATGCAGGCACTACTAGTATAGATGATCAGATCATCAGCGAGAGAAAAGATGAGCAGGAGTCCAGGACCTTAGCTGCATTGTTGATAATAATTGAGAACAGAAGGGCCCAAGGATAGAGCCTGGGGACCCCAAGGTTGATAGTAGACATGCTGGACAGGGAGGAGTTAAATTTAACAGCTTGCGACCTGTTTGACAGGTAGCTACAGGACCAGTTCACAACAGGGGCACAGAAATGGAATTTATGGAGAGTGGAGAGAAGCAGGAGATGGTCTCCAAGGTCGAAAGCCTTAGTGAGGTCAATGAAGATGGCACCTATGAGTTTTCCAGAATCCACGTTGACAGAATATCATTAGTTAGTTGAAGAAGAGCTTGGTGGTGCAATGTCCTTTTCTGAAATCATGCTGGGTGTCTGAGAGGAGATTGTAGCATGTAAGGTAGTCAATGGTCTGTGATGCAACTATTGTTTCTAGGATATTGCTAAAGACAGAGAGAATTGCAATAGGTCTGTAATTGGCCATGTCCTTTGGGTCACCATTTTAAAGACAGGTGATACTCTTGCAGATTTCAATAGGTCCGACATGGTGTTATGGATAAGGATAAAGTGTAGATTCTGTCAATTGAGAGGCAATGAGTGGAGCAGCCAGCTTAAGGTGACGAGGTTCCAATGAGTCAGAACCAGAGCTGGTATTGGCAGATATGGATCTCAGTAATTTCAGAACTTCCGCTCTTGATATAGCCTTCAAATAGAATGGTGGAGCTGGAGGAGCATCATACGATAAGGCAGTATGATTGTCTGATGATAGCATGGTTGGCAGATTGGAGTGTGATCCACTAGGTTGTAAAGCCAAGGTATAGTGTGACAAATCAGAGAAAGATTGTTAAAACTGTTTGAGATGGTCTTAGGTCATTACAATGTGCCCCATTTATGATCATTTCATCAGGAGTGACCGATCATGAGGTACCCAGAAATGTTTTGACATGGGCCCAGAATTTCCTCAGATCACAGGCTGAGCTTTGTAGAAGGTCCTTGCAGTAGTTGCTTTTAGCAGCTCTAACTTGCCTCTTGTATCTGTTCCTTAGTTCACGATAGACAAGGTCTGACTATAGGCCAGTTTGTTTGTAGCAAATCCAGATCTTGTCCCTCCGCACAGATTAGCAAGGAGGTCTTTATGTAGCCACCTTTGTCTGTTTTCCTCTGACCCTCCTAATAATCTTGGGGGCATGTTATATTGAATGACAAGAAATTTGTTTATGAATATTTGTAGAGTAACCTTCACATCCTTTGCTTGATAGATACCTGTCCAGTCGATATTGGAGACATCATAGAGAAATGGTCAATATGAGCTAGATTTGTAAATGTGATTCGCCTTGATGGAGGAGATGGAGGCACAACCATAGATAGGATACAAAAGTGGGTGAGTGGCCTGTTAGTGCATCCACAAGGATTCCTGCTTTGACACATGTTCCATACGAATAACCATCACCAAGTCTAGGAGTGTACCCATTTGATGGGATGACATGGCTCTAGTTGCTTCAGAGATCAAGTGGTGATCTAAGCGTGAGTGATTGCAAGGAGATTTGAGCTGACCCTAACCAATAGAGGTTAAGATCACCTAGGATGACAGCCTCATTATGATTTATAGTCTGGGAGGTGATGTCAAGGAGTTCTTGAAGACCTACTATGCCCCAGCAGGGGATTACAGGCACAGATAATATGAAACTTCTTTCCCTCAATACAATAGTTGCTGCATGAATTCACACACTGCGGGGAGGTAGATGCTGGGACAATAGAGATGTTGAGGTGTTTTTTGAAGAACAGGGCAACTCCACCTCCATGCTTGGACAAGGATCTGTCCATAAGGAACAGGGAATAGTTAAGCAAGGAGCATACATCATCAGGTATACTGGGTTTTAGCCAAGTTTCTGTGAGGCAGAGTACATCAGGATTGCAGAGTTTCAACCAGGCCTTGAGTTCCGTGATGGTGACAGGTAAGATTTCTGATATTAATATGAGCAATTAATAACCCTTTCTTGGACATGCCAGATGACTCAGTTGGGAAAAGAAACAGGAAGGTGGACCTGGATTTATCTTGATGTCCCCAGATAGCAGAACAATGATCATGGCTAGGAACTAGAGCCTGTGCAGTGGCAGGTTAGGTGAAAGCACATCTCCGTGGCAGCTTCCTCCTGGCATAGAGGGTAATAGATGCTGCCTCTAACAAGGAGAATAGGGTTAGGTTGAAGATCAGGCTTTGTCTCCACAATCAAGTTAGAGAAACTATAGTTGCAGTAAGCACCTGAGGAGTCTTTTGACATTTGGTTACATGGGAGAGCCCATGTGGCAGTATCCAGGCTGAGTAAAAGGAGAAATGACAGGAGTGCCCACAGCAGATTATACTTTGCTATAGTGTCACTATTTGACGGGTATGAAGGCTAGTGGTATACTGAGACAGAGGATTAGCTATCTGGGATAAAGAGATAGTGTGTGTAAATTAAGACTGCCAAGGGTGACCGTGTTACACCGCTTTAACCCTTGGTCGAAATTAGAGATGGAGCAAAACAACAAAGTGTTTCCTGCTAGCGTAGCAATTAATTAGAAGAAGTGGATCAGAGAAGCAGAAAGTAAAGCCCTGCAATGTTTAATTAGGAAACCAGACCAGCCAGACGCTCTACTTGTGGTAAAGATTACAATGAGGAAATGAAGACCTTTTCAAGATATGTTAGAAGGCACTCTGGTGGCGAATTTTATAAGGAACCAATGGGAGACTAGCCAGATAGCAGTAATGTTCAGCAAAAGTCAATGCAAGGCAGAGGGTGCCAAGCCCAGACACTGATAATTTGACAGAGAAAGTCAGGGCCAAACAGTGGCCGAGCAGAAAGCAGCAGTCCAATTAGAGGAGGGTGGCAGCCTATCAAACACGTACAGTGCTACCCCTAGAGCAGCCAGGACACTTAACCAGATTTGAAGGTGTCCTGGTTGTCGGAGGATGGAGGTGCGTGTGGCTGACAGAATTAGTCACTGCCGCCACTGAGAGGCCGATCAGTGGCATTGGATCTAGTTTAAGATATAAAACTTAGGTTAAAATAGGGCATTTTATCTAGTGCAGGGGTACCAAGGCAACTTAAAAATTATTGGGGCTATGTTGAGGGTAGAAAGGAGGAAGCTCAGGTATGGAACTGAACAGTAGATAGCAGATCAGGTGCGAAGCAAAGCTGATGGGCAAGCAGATGGCTAAAATAGGAAGATATCTTTAAAGGGAAGACAGAACAAGTGTTAGGCTTAATAGCTGCACTCTGTATTTTTAAGAGGAATTGCAATATTAGTGAGAGGGAGGATGAACATTGCTAGGGTGGTGCCGAGGGGAGGGAGAGTATTTAATAAAGACTGGAGGTGGGGAATGGGAGGGTGGGCACAACAATTCAAGCAGCAAGGAGACAGAAGGACAGAAGAGAAATTGGATTATTTGCAGGGCAAGCTTACAACTAAGACCCAAATGGAATCTGGTCTAAACACTAAACAAAAAAACTGTATCACTTTAAACTTCTTTTCTGATCCAGGGTAGCTTACCATTGGACCTTAAAACAAAGAGAGCTGTAATATTTTACAATCTACAAACCTGCAGCATAAATGAACTTGCACTTCAAACTACCCTTGGAGTGCAAAATTGCTGTAAACAGGCTTAGGTTCACATTTAAGTTAGAATTTATGGACAATTTGGAGACTTAACCAGTACCACGATCAGAATGTAACATTAGCTTAAGGTCCAGGAGAAACAGCACTAGCAAAGAATTAAAGAACTGCAGCAGCCCATCAGCAGGCAGAGTCGGTGGTTCTGGACCATCAGTTTTCTGCAGCGTACCTGTGGTCTGTGATTGGCGGCAGTACAGAGAGAAGGCAGCCGGCAGACAGAAGGGCCTACCCAGCTGCTTGCAGCAGCAAAGGCACCTGTGTCAAGGATGAAGCTTCGGTCTGATGATCAGTGGGCAGTACAGTGAGGAAGGCAGCCAGCGGACAGAAGGCCCACCTGGCTGCTTGCAGCAGGTAGCAAAGAATTGAAGAACTGCAGCAGCCCATAAGCAGGCAGAGTCGATGGTTCTGGACAGTCAAGTTTCTGCAGCATACCTTCGGTCTGGTGATCGTGACATTACAGTGAGGAAGGCAGCCGGCGAACAGAAGTTACCGGCTGCTTGCAGCAAGCAGAGGCACCAGTGTCAAGGGTGAAGCTTTTGATCTGGTGATCAGTGGGCAGTACAGCGAGGAAGGCAGCTGGTGGGCAGAATGGGCCCGCCTGGCTGCTTGCAGCAGCAGAGGCACCCGCTGTGCAATATTTTAGAGTGTTTTTAATACATTAAATGAAAGTAAATTGTATTTTATAATTCTATTAGCGGTTATTAAGTAATGGAATTTGGATTTGTTTCATATAAAGTCACTTATATCATGAAAGGAAAACATCAGTGTATGTTTTTTTTTTATTACCGCACTTGTCATTTTATTTTATAACCAGTAATAGGACACTATGAATTATGATGTCATGACATCACTTGGTATGTTTATAATTTAAATTGAGGTTGTCTGCACTGAATTCCCAGCCTTTGAAAAAGGATGTATCCAGTCTGAAACTTGTCAGTCTCTTCACTTTGAGTGATATTAAATTATTTTGATGTAACTAAAAAAACTAAAACTCTAATTGCAAACTTTACTGCATCCTGCACTTTGATCTCGCCCTTGTTTTATAGTTTGTTGTTTTTTTAGTATTTATTCTGCTTAGTGTGATTACTGATGGCTGGGTGATTTGTTGTGGGGTGGTCTGTGGTTTGGGGTGAGTGGCTTGTGGTGTATGAGTGACTGGTAAAGTTATGTGTAAAACTGAGTGATTGTGTTGTGTGTGTGTAGCCAGGAATTAGAGAGATTTGTGTTCAAGGGGAGTCTCCTTTCCAGTTAAAGGGCAAGGTTTGTCTCACTCAGTCGGTGGTAGTAGATAGGTGGGGATGTGTTGGGATCATAATCTTCTGTGAGTCATCTATGCTGCATCCCAGCTGCATGACTTCTGCACTGTTTGCTGACCTCCTAATTCCATCTGTTACAAATGAGATGCTACAGGAAGTCAGGATCATGAGGGGTGGTGAAGGATGAAGGCAGGGAACAGCTGAGGTAGTGGTATTGGGGTGGTCAGGTGCAGGAGATGCCCTGGGTTTAAATGGAATCTTGAGAGACGTCACATGTGTTTGGTTTCTGTACCCAGAGGTCCCAGCATACCAAGTGGGCAGGCAGTTAGGGGTCTGGCAGCACCCACTAATCCCTTCGGAAGGTAGATGCAATGCCAGGTCAATAAGGAACAAGACTGCAATTATTATGACTTGATTTCCTGTTGACCTGGCTTATATCACAGAAACCTGGCTGGGTGATGATGCTTGCCCAGTTCGAGAGGTGGCTGTCCCTGATGGGTATTCGATAGTGCACTGTCCAAGGAGGGAATGCAGGGGTGGGGAGTGGCCATCATTTTAGATTTGGCCTGGGTTTCACCATCCATCCAGTTGGAACACCTAGGTGTGGCTGTGACGGGGGTTCTGGGTGCAGGTAGCAGGATTCTTCTTATTTACTGACACCCTGGAGCAGGTGGAGAATTCCTGAGCAGCTTGCAGACTTCATCATGGACCAGGTGTTGGAGTCCCCAGGTATTTAATCTTGGGGACTTCAATGCCAAGGTCAATGACAAATCCTCACATTTCAATTATGATCTCCTCCAGTTGATGTTATCACTGGGCCTAGCATAAATATTACTTCTACGACCTACCAACATAGTCAAATGCTCAATCTGCTGTTTCAGCTGGGTCATGGGGTGGGAAGCCTCAGGATTAATCAGGCAGTTGGTTTGATCACTGCACAATGAGATTCATGCACTGTGTTCCCCCGAAAGTCCCTCCTCTATTGAGATGGTCAACAACCACCCATTTAGGGGTCTGTCCCAGGGGACTGTTGGCAGTAGACTGACCTATCTAAGGTGGATGCTCAATATGCAATTGGTGTCAGCGAGGCGGTTGCCACCTATAACAAGGTGGTGTCTGAAGCACTTGATGCCATTGCACCAGTACGTGAGTGACCCAGATCATCTCACATGAGATCCCTCTGGTTCAATGGAGATCTCAAGGTGATGACGATCAGAGGTTGGAAGTTGGAGTATGGCTGGCAGAAGACCGAATGGAGGATGACAAACTGGCCCTGCATGTACACTATGGTGAGTACTGGAGACAATTTCCCATAAGAAGGCAGAATTCCTGCTAGTGAAATTGCTGCAGTGAAAACAGACCTTCTCAGCTTTTTGGACTGTGAATAGGCTACTTCATCCAGCATGTCTACAGCAGAGAAAGTCTTTTCAACAACTTTGTGTGAAGAGTTTGATCTGTTTTTCTCTGACAGAGTGTCATTGATACGGTTGGGGATTCCCAAGTGAGGCAATCATTGCCCTCAGTGGTTGGACCGGGAGGAACAGCTGCATTCCATTAGTCTGGGAGGAGTTTAAACCTGTGGAGGTGACCAAGGTCATTGAGGTGATCTCAGAGTTAAAGCACATATTGTGAACTGGACCCAGCCTTGACTCATTTCTTAATGAGATGTGCCATGACTGTCAGCCCAGTGTACACCAGGATTGCCTGGTGTTTGATGTCAGAAGGGGTCTTCCTGTGGTCTTGAAAGAGGCCTTAGTGAGACCCCTTCTGAAGAAACTATCTCTCGACCTGGACTTCCTAGTGAATTACCATCCTATCTCCAACCTGCCATTTTGAGCAAGGTTGATGAGAAACTTAATGGAGCAACAGCAGAAGATCACCTCATATCCTTTGACATCAAGCTGGCCTGGTGGTCACAGGGTTAAGGCACTGGACACCACACCGCGCCATGCCGGGCGAATTGGTTTGGGAATGAGCCTGGGTCATCGGAGGTCAGCGGGGGATGGAGAGGATGTGAGAGGCTGCTGGCTGGAAGCAGTCCACCTCAGAAGGAGGGATGTAGCTCTCAGAGCTTGTCCACCCTCTGGTGGAGGCCAGAAAGTTGGTGCTGCGAGACACACTGATGTAGGTCGTGGGGAGGTTGAGGGACCTAGTCCTGAGCTGCGGTCTGCATGCACGCCCCAACACACATGCGTCCACCACTTCTGGGGGTCCTGAGGTGGCAGGGAGAAAATGGAGAAAATTGGGGGTCGATCAGGATGAGGCCCCTGGACTGACTCAGGGGACCTGCCAGGGAGCGCATAGTGCTACAAGACCCCGAAAGACCCTGAGATCGGTAGGCTCAGCAAACGCAGCAAGTCGACCCACCACCAGAGGATAAAATAAGTTGAGAAAAATATATATATATCCTTTGACATCTATGAACCATTCCAGTCAGGTTTTAGGGCCAGTCACAACACTGAAACAGCATTCGTTAGGATGCATAATGATCTGCTCAGGGCTAGAGATAGAGGAGACCAGTCAATTATTGTGCTCTTGTTCTCTCATAAGCCTTTAACACTGTGGATCATTTTGTGCTTCTGACCAGCTTTGTGAGTATTGTGGACTCGCCAGTGTTATCAAATAGTTTGAGTCCTACCTCCATGACATGGTGCAATGGGTAGTGATGGTAAATATCTCCTCCTCCCCAATGTCCCATCATGTGGAGTACCACAGGGCTTGATCTTGTTGTTGATGTTATTCACAGCGCACATGCTGCACCTGAGAGAGATCATTCGGCAATTCAGTGTGGAGTTTTACCACTATGCAGATGACACACAACTGTATTTGTCATTTGTCCCTGGAACATCCAATGCTGTAGACATGCTTAAACATTGCCTGTCAAAAAAAACAATGACTGGATGTCCTCCAGCTGGTTGTGACCGAACTCAGATCAGACGGAGGTGCTGGAGATCGAGCCGGGTTGTGGGCATGATGGGAGTGCACCTGGACCTTACACAAGACTGTTTCTGGGGTCTGTCCCATTGGTAGCCTCCCTGATGGTGCCCAATCTTGACATGATCCTGGACAGCAGATTGACACTTGAGGATCAGGCACCCTTTGTTGTCAAAGTGTTTTTATCACTTGAAGAACACTGCCAGAATCAAGCCCTCATTCCTCCTGAAGACCTGCTGATGCTAATGCATGCATTTGTTACCTCTAACCTCAACTACTGTAATGCTTTGTAGTTCGGGGTCATGGGAGAGACCTTCGCAGGTTGCAGCTAGTGCAGAATGCAATGGCCCAGTTACTGAAGGGCTTGTCTAGGTCCAATCATGTGACCCTAGTCCTGCATGCTCTGCTGTGGCTGCCTATCAGGTGGAGGGTCCTTTTCAAGTTGGGTTTGCTCACCGTTAAGGCCTTATACAGACTGGGTCCAGGCTACCTGTTGAGATCCTTACACCAGCCACCTCTGTCCGCCTCCCACCGCCTCCTCATCAAGGATCCTCCTGGATGTTCCCAGGGTTTGCCTCAATACATTGGGGACCATGCTTTTAGTGTCACTTGGCCATCCCTGTGGAACTCGTACTATCTGCAGTCCAGGAGGCCCTTCCATGGGACTGCTCAAGCAGAGGTTAAAAGCCCACTTCTTCTGCCTGGCCTTTGTCGAGGACACTGTTTAATATAGCCGAATGTCTGAGCAGAAGTATAAATTCTCTCCCTCTAATTGCTAATTTTAATATTCTGTAGATGTCTATTTGATTATTCTTCTTTACTTTTAATTGTTATGAACATACAAAACTTGCCAGCAGAAATAGGCCTCACAGTCTATCAAGTCTACTTGTATGCACAGCTACCATCCCTATATTGCAGCTATACTGTTCTATTGTTAGGCGCCAGAACCTCCGGATTGGGCAACATAAATATAAAATGTGCCTTGTCTTGCCTTTGCCTTGCCTTGCCTAAGGGAATCCTTCTCTTGGCACCTCTATGGGTGGATCCCGCCTCCAGAGTCCTTGCTTTGGCATCCTTACAGGATGGTATTCTCCAAGCAACAGAGAGGCAACGATCACAAAGGTTTATTCAACAAGTTGCATAAGCATGACACTACAACAAGTTACATAAGCACACTGAAATAAAAATTGGTGATTTCATTACTTGCAGCACTGAGGGGTGTTTACCTGGTCTCATGCCATTGTGGTTCATTCTATGTGGGAGGACCACACAACAAATAAAGATAAGAATCAGAGAACATCTGAGTGCCATACAGAATGGGGATCCCACCTATGCCCTGGCTGCATATATTCAAAAAATTATTAATAAACACGATCAAGAATTTCATTTCATAGGTAAGTCAAGGAGGGGAGGATTTTAACATCATGCTTAAAAGGAAGGGTATTGCATTTGGGAACTGGGGCCAATAGATCACCAGGATTAAATGGTAGGTTTGAGATAGTCCCTTTTCTGGGGTATCTCAGAATTAGTATGTACCTGATATGTGGTTTTGTATAATTATTGATGTGATGGTTCCTATTATTGCTTTTATGCTACCTTCTCTGTTGTCTTTGTTCTCTTTCAGGCGCTATATGGATCTACATCTCAATAGATCCCAGTTGTTTTAACCTCATATTTTAACTTTTTATCACTTTTGGTGGTTCTGAATCTTGGCATGGTTGGGGTTAGAGTGATCATGGTGGCCTATTAAAATGCTCCTGTCCTTTATTGCCTTGTAAAAATGTGAGATAGTGCCCCTTAGCATGGGGAGCATTTCCCTTTAAGGCAACCATGTAATGGCATTGTGGGAGTTGGGTCCATCACCTTTTGATAATGTAACCAGTGGGTTACAAAACATGTTGGGGCTCCTGTGCAATTGCGTGTCCTACCTTCCAGCTTTTTATTTGGAGTGAATTTTGCCTGAATATTTATTGTATCAATGCTGATGTTATGTGGAAGAACACCTTAAAAAACTAAGGCACTTTTTGTAACCAGTTTATCCTGCTTCCTGTGATACTGTATGAAATGTGAACTGTGACTGAGGGCTGGGTAGCGTGTTTTGTTTTTGCCTTGTGGGAATTCCATCACTATATCAGCCCTTCCTGGGTGCTTCTCTTCTTTCTTGCAGTATGTTTGTGGTTATCCAAGACCCCAAGATGCTTATGACAACTGAGCCATAAGATGTCCCACATCTGGGCTGGAACCCTCTATTCTATTAATTGTTTTGCCAATTTAAACAGGAGAAGGCTACTTTGAAACTTGAGGCACTGTGCCACATGGTATGAAGAAGCATGACTTACAAATTTGACCTCTGGTATAGCCACAAGGCATCAGCTTATGGTGCCAACATTCCATGTTCAGTGACGGACTTGGGAGCTGGAGGGTCAGTCAGGGGAGAAGGATTGAGCACCCTAGGGACTGCTCTTCTTCTCTGGAGGGAGGGGGGAGTATGTCCAGCACTATGAGGACCTCTGCCAGAGGCTATGAGTACCGTCATGGCTGGTGCCACACATTAGGGATGGGATGGATGGTGGCATCATTGAACATCCCTGCCCCCAAGAAAATCTCTTTCAAAAAAAAATGCCGGCCCTATAATGATGGCCCTCATCTTCGCCGCCACTCCTGCTGTATTACCAAGGTCCACTCAGTAGGGTCCCTATCCCATGGTACCACCCGGGGCAATCCAGGGCTAAGAGACTGAGTTCCTTGGGGAATTGGTGCCCACCTGGCAGCCCCACCCAGGGATAAGTCTGGGAAGTGAGTGGCTGAGTGGTGTGGGAGACTGGAACCTCTGATGCCAGGGCGAAAAAGGAGCCGGTAAAAAAAGAAAGAAGCACAACTTTCCAAAACAGAGCTAGACACCTGTACAGCCTGCAGGAGAACAAACCCACCAATGGATTTTGATAAAAATATAGTTTATTTTCAATGTTATCAGGACAAAGTGGCATGGTAATACTACACTATCCACCAGCAACATTTTGTTATAACAAGATGCATGATAGTTTTGCCACAATCTGAATATGGCCATCAGGGCAAGCTTTGAACTCTTCAGTTGACAAAAGGTTTGAGGTAAGATCAAACTGATACACAGCCCTCAAAAACTCTATCAGCAATTAATCTGGAGAAATGTCCCATTTTGTATTATCAACAGGGCAGTTTTCATAAATTCAGGATGGGGGTCTATCACCACCTACTGTAAAATTTTCTGACTGATCAATCATATATTGTAAGAGTAAAATAATGTTTCATTGAAGAAGAAATAATTACATCAAATAAATTCATGAAACATATTACAATTTCATATAAAACAAAATAAGAATAAAATAAGCAAAACAAAAGAAAGCTAACATAACTGTAAGAGCAAAATGCAATAAAAGAACACAAACTTAGGATAATGCAGTCAGGAACCATATACAGTTTTTCAATAATTCCTTAAGGTAGAAGGAGATAATGATGTCTTCTCATTTTCATAAGTAAACTGCAAGCTTTGCACTATTTGAGTCAGAACCTATACAACAGTATATATTTTTTGCTGCAGCAGATATGCATATCTTGCTTGCTATAAATAAAACCTACATAATGCAAAGATCAAGCATACATTGCTGGATGATGATGATCTAATACAAAGGGAATATACCATATAACAAAATGTCATAAGTAACTAATGCAAGATGGTTTTCTCTCCATTTACGGAGAAAAAGGGTCCAAAATGATTGACTATAAGGACAATCTAGGTGAAAATGCTACATACTTTCAAGAACATTTGAGCAGGAATTGTGAGACACATCCTATCTTCTACTGATTTATGTTTCAGTGTATTCCAAACAATTAGCTGCCCATGACAGGAAAGTCAGGTAACATCCCAAAGTCGCAGGGGAACCTAGGATCTGTCAACTGTAAAAATACAGTGTCCAAGTTGTTCCCTGTTTGTTCATTAGTTGTGGTGTCTCAAAGAAATGTGAGCCAAGGATAGTGTGGTACAGCTGTTTCTTGTGGAAGCTTGACTAATACTAGGGGACAGTGCCCATTGTTGCAATTTGAGAAATGTGGGAACTAAGTAAGAAGAGATCTTATAAGTGTGAAAGTTCCTGGGTATTAGAAAGGGGGCTTTTGCCAGATGTGGCACAGGCATTGAGTCATGAAGTGCAATGCCATGAACCAAAAGGAAATGAGAGGTTGTAAAAGTTTGATATGTTCCCTTTAATAAACATACTGTGAAAGAAAATAACTGGGTGGAGCATTCTAACCCCTACATGGCAATAATCAGGATATGTATAATTCTTCTGGCAGAGTTCAGGTGACTTCCCAGAATCTCTGAAAAAAGATTTTGTTCACTTGTGCTTATAAAGAGAAAGAAACTGAAAAACAGAGGCCAAATGCAAAAGAGGGAGAACTAACATTTTTAATAACAATACTCTTTTTACGTTTTTTTGCGCGCATGCAGGATCGCTTTTGGGAGAGTAGCACTTGGAGGTGTGCCTCTCCCACCCAATGCACTGCTTCCTTTGAGCAGGCGTAGGGGTCCTGCACCAATGGTGTAGGAGCTCAGTATGGTAGCGGTGTTCCTCTGCTTCAAGCGAAAGCACCGCTGCCATACTGAGTACCGCCCCTTGCATCACGCGCTACCTCCCCCTGCGCACGTCATGCCGCCCCTCAAAGCGGTACCATGCTGAGCCCACCCAGCATGGCAATAGTTGTTTGCCGATGGGGTGCCCAACCCCTATCGGTTCCACGCCCCCTAAGTCAGCCCTGTTGCCACGCTGGGAGCCCACCCCAGCATGGCAAATCATCGCTATTTTGCTGACGGGGTGAATCCCCATCGGCTCCTCAGGCCCCCAGCCATCTTCTGCCACACTGGGAGCCCACCCCAGTGCGGCAAGGTCCCATGTCATCTTGTTTTTTTAACCTGCAAACAAAATGGTCCGCATGGGCGCTGCCTCCAGCCCCCTCCCACAACCCGCACTCCACCCACTGCGCACTCCAGCCTCCCCACACCCCTCACCCCATACTTGCTTCCAGACTCTGTGCACGACTTCGTGGACCGGGAACACATCTGCACTCTTCAAAGCCGACCGCGAACTGAGGAAATGCCGTAAGCTGTATAATGGGTTACCAGGTGGGTTTCAATTTATTGCATATTCAGTAATTTTTGGAATTTTGCACCAAATTAACATGGTTTTTTTGGGACCCCTTCATGAATACGTCACTGTCATGGCGTGATTCGGCCCCAAGGGTGATTTCGCAGGCACCGCGCAGTCACTGAGTGAAATCACCCTTCAGCCTCAAATAACACCATGACAGTGACATCATTCATGAGAAGAGGTCCTAAAACCCAATGTTGAAAATTGGTGCAAAAATTCCAAAATGACTGTTTTACGAGCTGCAGCTAGAGTTCCTACGCAGGCCTCGTAGTTCGCGAATTTTCAATATTTTCACTCCAGATTTTCAACATTGCCATTTTATCACACCCTCTTATGAGCTGTATAGCTGTCATTTTTCACATCTCACCCAAAATGTGTTTCCCCATGTAGCGCATAATGGCGCAGTCGGTGTGCGAAATCAATGTATGAAACAATTAAGAAAATCACAGTGACACTGTTCATGAGCAGAGGTCTTAAAATTCCTATGTTGAAAAATTCTGGTGAAACAATTCCTAAAATGACTGTTTTAATGAGCGCATATAGTTCTTACGACGCCAGACGCTATGAATTTTCAATATTTGCACTCCAGATTTTCAACATTGCCATTTTACCAGACCTCCTCATGAGCAGTACAGCTGTCATTTTTCACATCCCGCCCAAATGTGTTTCTGTCCATGTAGCACACAATGGCGCAGTTGAAAGCGAACTCAATGTATGGGACACAGTAAGACAATCATAGTGACACTGATCATGAGCAGAGGTCTTAAAATGGCTGTGCAGAAAGTTTGGTGAAAAATTCCTAAAATGACTGTTTTATGACTCATGCTATGCAGTTCCTACGCACGCTTGTAAGTTTGCAAATTTTCAATATTTTCACTCCAGATTTTCAACATTGCCATTTTACCACACCTCCTTATGAGCAGTACAGCTGTCATTTTTCACATCCTGCCCAAAATGTGTTTCTGCCCATGTAGCACACAATGGCGCAGTTGGTGTGCGAACTCAATGTATGGGACACAGTAAGACAATCATAGTGACACTGATCATGAGCAGAGGTCTTAAAATGGCTGTGCAGAAAGTTTGGTGAAAAATTCCTAAAATGACTGTTTTATGACTCTGCTATGCAGTTCCTTACGCACCGTAAGTTTGCAAATTTTCAATATTTTCACTCCAGATTTTCAACATTGCCATTTTACCACACCTCCTTATGACAGTACAGCTGTCATTTTTCACATCCTGCCTAAAACATCTTTCCTCCCATGTAGTGCACAATGGCGCAGTGGTGTGCGAATCAATGTATGGGACACAGTAAGAAAATCACTGTGACACTGTTCATTAGCAGAGGTTTTAAAATGGCAATGTTGAAAGTTTGGTGAAAAAAATCCTACAAATGACTGTTTTATGAGCTGTGTTGCACAGTTCCCACGCACGTCGAGGTTTGCAAATTTTCAATATTTCCACTCCAGATTTTCAACATTGCCATTTTACCACACTTCCTTATGAGCAGTACAACTGTCATTTTTCACATCCTCCCCAAAACATGTTTCTGCCTATGTAGCACATAATGGGGATAACAGCAAGGTCATGCTGACAATTTATTGTGCAAATACCAGCAATCGCACAGGGCATTAGGGTAAGCACCATACATGCCAAAACAACACTGCAAATACCTGTGCTTTAATGTTCGCATTGACAAATGCTTGTTCTTTTTGCTATGGTGTGCCCTTTCCATGAATTGACCAAAGCAGAAGCCTGATCTAGAGTGATGTTTCAATTGTGAGAAGCATCATCTGTACTGCCAAAAAAGTCCCAAAATTTGAATGGGTGATGTAGCTAAAGAAATTCCTGCCATATTTGTGATTGTATTTGAGCTGTTAAAAAGGGAATATGAACAGCCATGCTTTTATCATAATTTCATTTTGATCTTGAGCGATTTTGAAATCTGTAATAATAGATATAAGGCCTGTACCTTAAATTGAAGGGGTTGTTCAAATGCACAAATCATCTGCATATGTACATACAGGTGATACATTTTGACCTGTACAGACAGTAACCTTAGGAAAGGTGGGTGCTGTATTAGTTTCCAGAGCAGGGGTCTATCTGAAAACATAGATAAAAGGGATAAGTGGGCAACCTTGCCTAACACCTTTTCTACTCAAGAAAAGGAAGTCCAGGGGAACCATTTATATGTGGTTGGATCCAAACAGAATTATATATAGTTGAATCCATGAAATAAATTTCTATGGAATATGGTAGTGATGTAGAGTCTAAAACAAATAGTTGTCCACACAGTCAAAAACTTTCTCCTGGTCAAGTAATATAAGCATCGTGGGTATGTCTGTTGAGCTGGTGGTAACTATATCTTGTAGTAAAGCCAGGTTGTGAAATATTGATCTGTGAGGTATAGCGCAGGTCTGCACATCAGAAATTACCTGTGAGGCTATGGGAATGAGTCTGTGTAATAATTTGATGTGAACATTTTATAATCTAAAATTAAGGAGGCCAAGAGGGCTCCAGTTCTGAATATCTGACCTATTGTCCTTTTAAACAGTAAGATCATGATGGCATCCAAAAATTTTTTGGAATACAGTTAGTGGATAAAATGTTGTTAAATACTAATGTCAAAAAGGAGCAAAAAAGCTAGAACTGCTGATATAACTCGGCTGTGAGTCCATCTTTTCCAGGAAATGTACTCTTTTTGGCTGCTTATAGCCTGTTGGGTCTCCTCAAGAGTAATAGGAACAGTCAGAGAATTCTGCAATTCAGGGGAACACCTAGAATGGGAATATCAGAGAAAAAATTATTACCAAGAGAAGCTGTAGAGGCGAGCTAAACATCTTCTCCAGATACGCTTGGGCTATCTTTTCTATTGAAGGTAAATTATTGTGAATGAGGGTAGTACAGTTGAACCTCGATTATCCAGACCTCGATTATCCAGATAACTCACTGCACGGACTTGTGTCTCAGTCCCAGTAATTACTGAAGTAAATTTGATGCTTTTGTTCGTAGTTTATGTATGCACTTCTGCACTTATTGCCATCCCCACAACATCAACAAACTACAAAGTAGCACTCATTCTGGCAGTTTGACAACTCTGAGGCACCCTGATTAAGTGTTACATTCTACAGTTCTCTGTTTAGCTCTCAGTACTGTATCAGTGTGTTGCAGTTTAGGTAATTACATTAAGAACTGATGTCACTTACTGACTGCTGATTGTCTGATTGTCTGAGGAAATTACATCATTAATTGAGGGTTACTTGAACTGTGTGTTCAGCTCATTCACTAGGGCACTCTATATCATCAGAAACCGCACTGAAATGGCAGAGCGGAGCAATGCTGTAAAACACAAACGCATTTATTTCCAGGTTTGGTCTTCTTCAAACTGCTGAAGGTGATAACACCAATGCTTTCTTTAGATATTCGCAAACAAGAGAAAATTAAATCCTTAATCTGTGGTGTTTTAGAGATATGGAGTGATTGAGTTTGGCAGCAACAGCACACACACATGCATAACACACACACCTCCAAAATCCCTCTGCCACAGATTTTAAGGCATCAAGTGGTTGGTTACAGCACTTTAAACAGCTGACATAAACTGAGTTTTTTAAATCAGAGCGGAATGTTTAGTTTAGTTTTAGGCTTTTATGCTGCTTTAAAATTATTTTAACCATTTTAACTGTGTAGCTGTGTGTGTTTTGTAATAAATCTTCTGACCGCATTACAGCTTGCTTTTTTTTTTTTCTTTCAATTTCTGTTTTTCGATTAACCAGACGATCGATTATCCGGACAGATTTGCTGTCCCCATGAGGTCTGGATAATCGAGGTTCAACTGTATCTGGATTCAGTAGTTCCTTTATGTGTGTAGCTGATACCTTGTCATTACAGCTTTTAAATATATCAAGAGAGGGTCTAGAATTTTGGTACTGTCTTGAGCCTCTATTTTTAAAGAGAGTGCTCTATTATATTGGTAATTCACCATTTCTGACTTTAAATCCTTATTCTGCTTTGAGCAATCAAGATGAGCTTCATGAGCTCTAGAAATAGTATCCAGCAGTTGTTGCCTTAGTCCCAAATACTTAAGGTATGAGGATAAATATTTAATTTTAGCTTGTTTTTAAAGAAGATTTAAAGGTCAGTTTTGTATCCTCCCACCATCTTAAAGGTGTGGTCATAGGCATCAAAAATTGAGAGCCTAGCTCACAGAAAGTCCTAACAAGCTTTGGATACTACTGGGGCAGATAATAATGAGCTGTTAAGTTTCCAGGGTGACTGGGGTTTATGGAAAAGGACCCTATAGCAGGTGAAGAAATGAGTGAGACTGCTAATAATCAGAAGTCTCGCAAGGGAGAACTTTGCTTGTTCTACAGAAATATTCCTAGCTACAAAGATATAACTGATTCAGGTTGCATAAGGCCCTCCGTGGTATGTTTTCACTCCGTGATGTACAGCGCAAAACCAATCTAAGAGAGCAGCAGTCTGTATAACTGTAAGTAGGGTAGCCATGTCTCCAAACACTTTTGAGTGGATCCTCCCTGTCAGCCAGCATTAAAAGGCAGTTAAAATCTCCTCCCCCAAAAAAAATGTGATGATTGATGTATAACTATGGCTGCAAAAGTTTAAACAATTCAGATCAGGAAGCTATACTCTGTGGAACATATACACTGATTATTCTAAACTTTATCTGTTTGTATGTACAGTCCAATAATAGGGTGCATCCAGGGATGTATCTACTAATCTAGAGATGTGAAAATGAAAGCATGTAAATAGTATACCTAGACAGTCACACAGGTCTTCGCCATATGACCAGCAGGAGACTCTTCCCAGCCATCTGGATTTAACTTGGGAAATCTCATGTCTGGTCTTTAGTATCTTAAAGTAGATATATATATATCATGTTTAAGGTCTGCTAAATATTACTGTTTGGTCAGTTGCCTCCTACAAGATTTTATACTGCACACATTAAGCATGAGACAGTGAAGGGAGACTGGAATGCATAGATGTGAAGCAGAGGAGAAAAAAACACAACATATTCAAGTTACAAGGGTTGCCTGCCAGATTGCCCTTTAGAAGGAGATGGGTCATATTGTGAGTCAGAGGAGTAATCCATCATTGAAGAGGATGCAGCAAATAGTCAGAGTCCCCATCCTCTTCTTCTGTGTCCCCCCACTGTCGACTTTTTGCCAGAGCTTGAAACCTATTCCTAGAGATTATGGTCTTTTTGGAGTGTGGCTATCAGCTTTTCTTTTCCCTTTACCCCACTTTGAGGGTGGAACAATAGTAAAAGGATTAGCATTTCTTGGGGGGGTTACTTTCTGATGAGGAAAACTGAGACACTATCAGACACAGGCATTTGAGCAGAGGCTGTTTCTGTCTGGATTACCAGTGGCATGTCGGGGGTTGAGGGACTGCAGTCGGAGAAGGAGCAGGGTTTCTGCTACCATGGAATCTTAGGATTCTGGAATAGGTGTAGGAGAGGGGCCTCCTTCTGATGCAGGGCCTGGACTAGTGAATCTGTAATAACAGCAATCTGATCTTGAGGAGGGCGGTCTAATCTATTATATCCCACCCAAGGACATTGCTTGTGTGAGTGGCCCAACTTGTCACACAGATTGCATTTTAATGGATTTGGGAACCCCAAACCTCTCATGGCCATAAAGAGTCATAGATTGCATCGAGGCTTACCGAGGTGTTGCTCAAATGGGTCATGGAGCTACACTTGTGACATGTTTGAGGCTGGCCTGGATAAAAGATAGCCCTTAGTCCCTGCCTATATAAAAACTTCTAGGCAAATAAGAGATACCTTTATCAGTTTGTTTTAACTGCACTTTCATTTTCCATCCCCCATCCACTAAATCCTCATCCAATATAGGATGAGGTGTGTCCAAAATATCACAGCGCTGTTTCATCCAGTACCGAATATCTGCAGTGCTCACCCCTCACTACTAAAATGTAAAATTATGATTTTAACCATAGGTTTAGTGAGAGGATGACCAGAAAAAATGCCCAGAGTAGAAAGGTTTTAACCTGTTCATATTTTGACCAAAACTTTTCTAAAGTATAAACATTTTAAAACTAATGTTGTAAATTGCTTCTCCATGCACAGGAATGAATACAAAGTTCTGGGGCCCACATACCTAGAGAGTCCCATAGCATGGTATGTAGGACTGTCCTCCAGTCAAGAGCTTTATTCTGATCCCAAGAAACTTCAAGTGAATGGCATTCCTGCACTGTGCAGGCTCACCCAGTGTTTGAAATAGATCACTGAGCTTAAACTGAGTGTTTGTCAATGCTCACCTTCAGGTTGGGCAGCATCAGTGCCAGTTCCCATTGTGGCTGCAGTTCATCATCTGAAGGATTTTGTTCCATCGGTTGCTGACTAACATTGGGACCCATGCATTGGTCAGTTTTCTTGAAGAATGCTGTGGCCAGCTAACAATGGAGGCTGCTATTATTGGGGCAGAGCCTGCAGAATGGAACCTGCCAGCAGTGTTGTCTGGTTGAGCAGCAATTAGATCCTCTGGTGAAAGAGCTGCCCTCGTGTTTCATGTAGCGGCAATGATATCTTTTGCACTGATGGTCCAAGTGAGGACCAAGGGGTTCCTTTTCATCTTGACATCAGCCTGCTGCGTGGAAGAGGGCCTCTGGGTCTAGGTGTTCTCTGCTGGGGTTCAAGACCTGTGACTGTCTCTGAGTCGCAGAGAGGAAGAGGGTACTGGATCCATTTGCCCATCAGAGGTAACTGAGTTATGCAATTTTGCCTTGCTGGTTGTGGTATTCTCATTAGCTGCAGTAGCTGTTGCAGAATTAGTAGCATCAGAAAAATCACTTTGGAATTCAGCATCCTCCCATATTAACTGCAGCATAAAGTGTTTTCGTTTTGGATGCCTGGTGTAGAAGTTCCTCCATAGCTGGATTAGTTGATGTATTTTCTGTTGCTGAAGTGACTGTGTCTGGGTTCAAATCTGCCCTCTGGTGAGTTGGGGAATGCGGTCCAAAACTTGAGAAACAATACTTTCTGCAAGTATCAGCTGCTCATCATCATTAACTGTAGGCATTTTGTAGTAATAGAAGTTGTAGAGGTGGAAGCTTCAGGGCTAGGCAGCACAGCACCACTATCTCCTCCTCCTCCTCCTCCATCTTGACGTCAGCCATCTTGCCAATGACTGACAAGGGCTCCCCTACAGCAGAGTAGGAGAATTTTATTTTCATTACAGTACAGTCATAAATCAAAAGTCAAAAGAAAAAGTATACAAATAACAACATGCAAATTAAAAGATAGAATTCCTATAAATAAATATATATATATATATATATATATATATATATATATATAAAAACAATGAAAAGCAGTAAAACCTGAGAATATATCATATTAACATACATTGTCACACCATTCCATACAATTGGGCCACAAGTGTTTTACTTTTTCAGGTGGAAATCTATTCATATCATATTGCATGGTTCTACTGAGAGCATGCATACTATTCTGCAGCAGTTCTGCTGTGATACCTTCTTTTGCTGTAAAATTCATAAGCACCGTGATTGCCAGATTAAATATTTTATAAATACAAAGAGAATGTAAATAGTATCTGCATGGTATCTAGTAAATGAGTTATCTGATGGGCCATAGACTATAGTGGATAATCTAAAGATGACAACTTTTGTTCCTTTAAATGTACCGCTAGAGCTCTCCAAAACATATTATATATGGGCAGGTTAGAAACAAATGTTCCTATGCTTTCTGTTACCTGATAGCATAATTCCTTGGTAGTTCCTTTCTGCCATCTGCTTATGCTTATTATTTCTTTTCATACTCAGTCTTCCAAAATTACACAGCCAGGTACAGTCCCATGCATAAGGTGGGATTCTAATATTTGTTAACTATTGTACTATATTTAATTGTGAAGCAGGACAGTCAGGAAAATAATCTCTGATTTTCACTTAGCTTGTAGGATCAAGTTGTAAATTGCTTTCATATCATTTACTAATACTTATGGGGATTCTCCATTTTAGAAGACTCTTGATAATTTCCAAACTATACTGTGGGGCTTAGAGTCTATTTAGGCCCTCTCATCTGATTATTTTCCCACAGGGAAGACAAGGCCTCAGCCAGGATTCTAGTAATACTTTCCTTGAGAGTGATCCAGGTTTCATGGCCAGGCTAAAATTATAAGAAACAAAAGTCTTATGTAAAAGTAACAGGATTTACCATCCCAACCCCTCCTTTATTGACTGGAATGTACGGAATTCCTCTTAATGATGATTAGGCATGACCCCAGAATGCTTGAAAAAGATACTAGGTAAACTTGTGAATCTGCTCTGGGAGGTGGATAAATGTAGCTAAGGTAAACAAATACCGAGCAACAAGGTTTTATGAGCATAACCCTTCTTTTTTGACAACTGCTGCCCTTTCCAAGCATTAACTAATCATGTGGCTCTAACTAAATGTTTATCCCAATTATGCACTGACATATCTCCTGGACCAAAATCTACTCCCAATACCAGAATTGGTTGTGTTGATAAAGTGATCCCTAATAATTGTCTTGTTGGTGGTATAGGAGTATTCCCAATTGTTACCCTTTTACTTTTCTCTAGATTGATACGGGACTCAGAAATTGTGAAATAAGTTACTAGTGTCTTGGATAGTTCGACTTCAGATACAGTGGAAGAACAACAAGCACCATGTCATCTGCATAAGATAAGGTTTTTACCATAGGATACTGAGGAGTGACTACTATACCATCTGTGCTAATGTTATTCTCTATTTGTCTAAAAAAATATCAAATGCTAAAACATATAGTAGAGGGCTTAGTGGGCATCCCTGTCTAACAGCCTTTTGATTGGGATTTTGTTTCCAGCCACCTGCTTACATTTGGTACAATAAAGGCTGCTTTATACATTTGCCTTATCCAGGTAATACATGTTTCGGGAATTCCAAAGGATTTTAAAACCAAAAATATAAATTCATGACATGGCCTGTCAAATGCTTTTTCCTGGTCTAATGGTAACAAAACCATTTCAAAGTACCAACTTCCCATTATTAAAATGTCCCTTATTATTATCAGATTGTCCTGTTGTTTTCTTCCAGGAACTACGTACATCTGTCTAGGACTTATTAAGTAATTTGCCACCTTCAATATTCTCTCTAAAATTATTTTACTAAGAATTTTCAGGTCTGTGTTTAATAAACATAGTGGGTGCCAATTACGTATATCATTTTTGTCTCCTTTCTTATATAGCAAGATCATGATTGCTTCCTGCATAGAGGCACCATGTGGATGCTTTTAAAATAGTATTAACCCTATTAATGGCAATGGAATAATGATAAATGTCAGGCATTTTCCTGTAATTGGGTCTAATAAGATTTGAGCAAGTATTCCATGTATTTCTTTGAGTCAAAACCTCAACAAACTATATATTTTGAATTCCTAACTTATTATTATTTTAATTTAGCCATACATTGATAGTATGGAAACAATGTAATTGTCACATGATCAAATCCAAGATGGCCACCATGATACCTCTAATACCATTAGCTCACTGACCATGACCCCAGCAAATACTGTAACATCTAAATTTCAAAATACAGGTTTAGTGGCAAAATATGTGTTTTATAAAAAATGCAAGTATGATAGTAAATTAAGCAATTTCATGGATTGTTGCTTTTATTCAAATATGTGTGTTGGGCCCAATTCAGACATGTGGAGAACAGCCTATATCACTGTGTTCTGTATGTCACTAAATCCATGAAGTAATAGTAATAGACAGAAATACTTGTCAGGGTGCTTGAGGAGTAAAACAAGCCATAGACTTGACAAATGACTTGATGCCTTGGGTCACATGACCCAAAACAAGATGGTGGCTACTTTTTAGTCATTTATAGTAACAAACACAATTCTTTCCATATTTACATGAATAAATACATGTGAAATGTTGAATAGGTGTGATGTTTAGCTGTTTGTTATAGATACAGGTGCCTGGATATAGTTTCTGATCTGAATATTACACTGCACCCACAGTTTATCACAATATGGTACCATACCTCACTACCAGGGCTGTCACCAGTTCAGCCTAGGGTGCCACCTATGGCACTATGTGCTATATGCCACTAAATCAATGAAGTAATGGCAGGAAATAGGCAGAAATACTTGTCAGGGTAGTCAAGGAGTAAAATAAGCCATAGAATGGTCAAATGACTTGATGCCTTGGGTCACATGACCCACAACAAGATGGCAGCCACTTTCTTGTCATTTACAGTAACAAAACACACTTTTGCTTATTCACATAGATAAATACATGTGAAACATTGAATAGGTGTTATTTTCAGCTTTTGTTATAGATACAGGTGCCTGGATATAATTACTGACCTGGAATATTACACTGCACCCCATTTTATTTCAACTAGGGTACCATACCTCACTACCAGGGCTGTGACCAATTCAGGCCTGGGGTGTACCACCATGGCACTATGTGCTATATTTCACTAAATCAATGAAGTCATGGCAATAAATAGGCAGAAATACTTGTCAGGGTAGATGAGGAGTAAAAAGCTACAGAATGGGCAAATGACTTGATTCTTCAGGTCACATGACCCCAAACAAGATGGTGGCCACTTTATAGTCATTTACAGTAACAAACACACCTTTGTTTATTTACATGGATAAATACAAGTGAAATGTTAAATAGGTGTGATATTTAGCTCTTTGCTATAGATACAGGTGCCTGGATATAATTTCTGGTCTGGAATATTACACTGCACCTCACTTTGTCTCAAATAGCATACCATACCGCACCACCAGGGCTGTGACCAATTCAGCCCTGGGGTGTTCCACCCATGGCACTATGCACAATATGTTACTAAATCAATGAAGTAATGTCAGGAAATAGGCAGAAATACTTGTCAGGGTAGTTGAGGAGTAGAAAAGATATAGAATGGACCAATGATTTGATTCCTAGGGTCACATGACCCAAAATAAGATGGTGGTCACATTCTTGTCATTTACAGTAACAAAACACAACTTTTGCTTATTTACATGGATAAATACACATGAAATATTGAATAGGTGTGATGTTCAGCTATTTGTTATAGCTACAGGTGCCTGGATATAATTACTGACCTAGAATATTACACTGCACCCCATTTTATCTCAACTGGGGTACCTTACCTCACTACCAGGGATGTGACTAGTTCAGGCCTTTGTGTACCACCTATGGCACTATGTGCTATATGTCACTAAATCAATGAAGCAATGGTAGTAAATAGGCAGAAATACTTGTCAGGGTAATTGAGGAGTTAAATAAGCCACCGAATGGGCAAATTACTTAATCCTCTGGTCACATGACCCAAAACAAGATGGCAGCCACTTTATAGTCATTTACAGTCACAAAACACACCTTTTGCTTATTTACATGGATAAATACAAGTGAAATGTTGAATAGGTGTGATGTTTAGCTGTTTGTCATAGATACAGGTGTCTGGATATAATTACTGATCTGAATATTATACTGCGCCCCATTTTATCTGAAATAGGGTACCATACCTCACTACCAGGGCTGTGACCAATTAGGCCTTTGAGTACCACCTATGGCATTATGTGATATACTGTATGTCACTAAATCAATGAACTAATGGCAGTAAATAAGGCAGAAACACTGTTAGGGTAGTTGAGGAGTTGAAAAAAGAAATAGAAATGGGCCAATGACTTGATGTCTTGGGTCACATGACCCAAAACTAGATGCGCACTTTCTTGTCATTTACAGTAACAAAACACACCTTTTGGTTTATTTATTATTATTTATTTTGCTTTTGTTAACCGGTAAGCACACTAGACAGCCAAGTGTCTATTTTCAGGTACGCACCCAGGAGATTACAAGGTACATTACAAGGTACATACATGAACATCAGGCAAATACAAGTGGAGGATTACATTACATAGAATTAGCACAACAGGGACTTTTACAAGCATCAGATTTCATCAGGCAAATAGTAGTGAAGAGTTAATATAAAGTGACCAGAACACAGGGACATTGTAAGACAACAATACCAAAACAGGTATTTACATGGATAAATACATGTGACATATTGAATAGGTGTGATGTTTTGCTATTTGTTATAGATACAGGTGCCTGGATATAATTTCTGATCTGGAATATTACACTGCACCCCAGTTTATCTTACATAGGGTACCATACCTCACTACCAGGGCTGTGACCAGTTCCGGGCCTGGGATGTACCACCTATGGCACTATGTGCTATATGTCACTAAATCAATGAAGTAATATCAGTAAATAGGCAGAAATACTTGTCAGGTAGTTGAGGAGTAAAATAAGCCATAGAATGTGCAAATGACTTGATGCCTTGCGCCACAAGACCCAAAACAAGATGGCAGCTATTTTATAGTCATTTACAGTGACAAACACACCTTTAGCTTATTTACATGGATAAATACAAGTGAAATGTTGAATAGGTGTGATGTTTAGCTGTTTGTTATAGATACAGGTGCCTGAATATAATTACTGATCTGGAATGTTATACTGCACCCCAGATTATCTCAAATAGCATACCATGCTTCACTACCAAGGCTGTGACTAATTCAGGCCTGGGTGTACCACCTATGGCATTATGTGCTATATGACACCAAATCAATAAAGTCATGGCAGAAAATAGGCAGAAATACTTGTCAGGGTAGATGAGGAGTAAACTGAGCCACAGAATGGGCAAATGACTTAATTCCTCAGGTCACATGACCCCAAACAAGATGGTGGCCACTTTTTAGTCATTGACATTAACAAACACACCGCTTGCTTATTTACATGGATAAATACAAGTGAAATGCTGAATAGGTGTGATGTTTAGCTGCTTGTTATAGATACAGGTGCCTGGATATAATTTCTGATCTGGAATATTACACTGCACCCAAACTTTGTATCAAATAGCATACCATACTTCCACCACCAGGGCTGAGACCAATTCAGCCCTGGGGTGTTCCACCTATGGCACTATGTGCTATATGTTACTAAATCAATGAAGTAATGGCAGAAATAAGCAGAAATACTTGTCAGGGTAGTTGAGGAGTAGAAAAGACATAGAATGGGCCAATGACTTGATTCCTAGGGTCACATGACCCAAAATAGGATGGTGGTCACATTCTTGTCATTTACAGTAACAAAACACAACTTTTGCTTATTTACATGGATAAATATACATGAAATATTGAACAGGTGTGATGTTCAGCTATTTGTTATAGATACAGGTGCCTGGATATAATTACTGACCTAGAATATTATATTACACCCCTATTTTATCTCAACTGGTGTACATACCTTACTACCAGGGCTGTGACCAATTCAGGCCTGGGGTGTACCACCTATGGTACTATGTGCTCTGTGTCACTAAATCAATGAAGTAATATCAGTAAACAGGCAGACATACTTGTCAGGGCAGTTGAGGAGTAAAATAAGCCATAGAATGTATCAAATGACTTGATGCCTTGGGTCACATGACCCAAAACAAGTTGGCAGCTATGTTATAGTCATTCATAGTGACAAAACACACCTTTCGCTTATTTACATGGATAAATACAAGTGAAATGTTGAACAGGTGTGATGCTTTAGCTGTTTGTTTTAGATACAGATGCCTGATATAATTACTGCTCTGGAATGTTATACTGCACCCCCAGATTATCTCAAATAGCATATCTTATCTTCACTACCAGGGCTGTACCAATTCAGCCTGGGTGTGCCACCATGGCATTATGTGCTATAATACACTAAATCAATGAAGTAATGGCAGGAAATATGCATCAATACTTGTCAGGGTAGTGGAGGAGTAGAACAAGACATAGAATGGACCAATGACTTGATGCCTAGGGTCACATGACCCAAAACAAGACGGAGGCCACATTCTTGTCATTACAGTAACAAAACACGCCTTTTGCTTATTTACGTGGATAAATACAAGTGAAATGTTGAATAGGTGTGATGTTCAGCTGTTTGTTATAGATACAGGTGCCTGGATATAATTACTGATCTGGAATATTACACTGCACCCCATTTTATCTGAAATAGGGTACCATATCTCACTACAGGGCTGTGACCAATTCAGGGCTTTGGTGTACCACCTATTGGCACTATGTGATATTTGTCACTAAATCAATGAACTAATGGCAGTAAATAGGCAGAAATACTTGTTAGGGTAGTTGAGGAGTAGAAAAAGAAATAGAATGGGCCAACTACTCAGTACCTTGGGTCACATGACCCAAAAATAAGATGGTGCCACTTTCTTGTTTATTTATAGTAACAAAACACACCTTTGCTTATTTACATGGTTAAATACATGTGGTATATTAAATAGGTGTTATGTTTTGCTATTTGTTATAGATACAGGTGCCTGGATATAATTTCTGATCTGGAATATTACACCCGCACTCTCAGTTTATCTTAAATAGGGTACCATACCTCACTACTAGGGCTGTGACCAGTTCAGGCCTGGGGTGTACTTCACCTATGGCACTATGTACTATATGTCACTAAATCAATGAAGTAATATCAGTAAATAGGCAGAAATACTTGGTCAGGGTAGTTGAGGAGTAAAATAAGCCATAGAATGTGCAAATGACTTGATTCCTTGGGTCACATGACCCAACACATTGGCGGCCACTTTTATAGTCATTTACAGGACGAAACACACCTTTGCTTCTTTACATGGATAAATTCAGTGAAATGTTAAATAGGTGTGATGTTTAGCTGTTTGTTATAGTATCAGGAGCCTGATATAATTTCTGATCTGGAATATTATACTGCACCTCGAGTTTATGATAAAGAGTGTACCATAGCTCATTACAAGGGCTGTGACCACTTCAGGCCAGGGTGTACCACCTATGGCACTATGTGCTATATGTCACTAAAATCAATGCAGTAATAGCAGTAAGTAGGCAGGAATACTTATCAGGGTAGTTGAAGAGTAAAATAAGTTATAGAATGGGGCAAATTACTTGATGTCTTGGGTCACATGACCCAGAACAAGATGGTGGCCACTTTTTAGTAATTCTATAGTAACAAAACACACCTTTTGCTTATTCATATGGATAAATACATGTGAAATGTTGAACAGGTGTGATGTTTCAATGTTTGTTATAGATATAGGTGCCTGGATGTCATTTCTGGTCTAGAAACATTACAATGCACCCCCAGTTTATCTCAAATAAGGGACTATACCTCACTACCTGGGCTGTGACTAATTCGGCCAGGTGTACCATCTATGGTACTATGCGCTATATGTCACTAAATCAATGAAGTAATGGCAGTAAATAGGCAGCAATACTTGTCAGGTAGCATATGAGTAAAATAAGCCACAGAATCTGCAATGACTTGATGCCTTGGGTCACATGACCCACAACAAGATGATGGCAACTTTATAGTCACTAATAGTAACAAAATACAACCTTTGCTTATTTACATGGATAAATACATGTGAAATGGTGAAAAGGTGTGAAGTGTCAATGTTTGTATCAGAAATAGGTGGCTGGATGTGATTTCCATCTGAACATTACACTGCAGCCCACCCCCAGTTTATGTCAAATAGGTACCATATCTCACTACTACGGCTGTGACCAATTCAGGTCTAGGGGGCGTACCACCTATGGCAGTATGTGCTATATCTCACTAAATTCAGGAAGTAATGGCAGGAAATAGACAGAAATACTTGTCAGGGTTGTTAAAGTGTACGACAAGCCATAGAATAGGCAAATGACGTGGATGCTTATGGTCACATGACCCAAAACAAGATGGCGGCCACTTCTAGTAATTTATAGTAACAAAACACACCTGTTGCTTATTTACATGGATAAATACTTGTGAAGTGTTGAACAGGTGTGATGTTTAGCTGTTTGATATAGATACAGGATGCCAGGAAGAGCAGCATCTGGGTAGAGTGCATGCCTGGCATGACAGCAGGTAGGGTGCAGCACCACATTGGTAGGTGTGGACAAAAGGTGGGGAACCACACATCATTTTCTCCTGGGAACAAATGATCTGGAAGGAAAGCAGATAGAGGAGATTCAGGATAGCTTCAGAGAAGTGTGGAAGCTTATACAGAGAGGAGGAAAGCACAGTGGCATTTCTCTAGTTCTGCCAGTGCCAAGGGCAAGCACAGAGCAGAAAAGCAGGCTCATGAACTTCAACAAGTGGCTAAGAGAATGGTGTGAGTCCATGGGGTATGGCTGGGTGGGAGAGTAGGACAACACATGGGAGAACCCAGATCTTATTCAGGGACAGGCTACAGCTAAGTAAGGAGGTGTTCGGAGGTGTTAAAGCAGAGTCTGAGGAATTTATCTCCAAAAAGTATCATTTAAACTTGCTGTGAGGGGGCTGGGAAGGTGGAGTGAATCAGGAGAGGAGGTCCTGAGGACCTTCCCAAAAGCAAATGATAGGGCCTACATTGTCTAGGATGGAAGAGGGAGAGTAAGGTGGGCAGCTGGGAGAGATTTAGGGTGGAGGGTGGTATCACAAAATGCTAAGAGCCTGGGGAATAAGATGACAGAGCTGCAGGCACTGCTGGCAGAAGGAGAGGTGACATATCAGCCATCACTGAAATGTGGGCAACCCAAAACCATGACTGGAACTTGGCCATCCCAAGATTTAAAATTATTCAGGAGGTACAGAGAAAAAGGTAAGGGTAGGGGGAGCCACTTTACAAAAGGCAATGGATTGGATGCATCAGGGTTGAGGAGGAGGAAGGTAGGTTAGAAGTCATTTGATAGTTAACTCCATGCCCCAAAGGCTACGGTCCGAATGGGAAGTTGCTTAAGGCCCCTAACCCAGAGGTTCACAGGATGTCCATCTTCTGTTCCAATAGGTGGGCCTTCAGGCGGCCTGATGTGAGTCCTGCTGCAGAAGCTCTGCAGATCTTGCACGTAGCACTGTCGTGGTCAGGCCCCAGATAGAAGACGCACTCTGGTGGTTGTCCTTGATGGAATTTGGCAGCAACAGGCTCACTTCATCTTCTTGGGACTGGAGGAGGAGACCAAGACAGTGAAGATATACACCAGAAAGGAGATCAGAAGAAAGGAGAAAAGGCATAAAACTGTTCAAAAGAGAAGGAAAAAATGGAAAAAATCCCACAAAATTTTCTGAACTACAGTAGCACGCAGACCAAGGCTTTCCTAACGAGAGCCGGTCTGGCGGCGGAAAAGAACTAAGGTGGAGTCAGGGTCCGCCTTTTATAGCGTGACTCACATCAGGGCGAGCCAAATATCGTAAGGTCTCGCTGGGTATAGCGTAACTGCACTTTTTCCAGTAGGTCCAAAGGCCTGCAGCATTAGTCCTAATGGTTATGGCCCGCTGGAAAGCCCCCTTGAAGTAAGATCTGTAAAGTCACAGAAGTGTCAACTCAACATGCTATGAACACCATGATCACTATGGGAACTGCCTATTGACTCTTGGAAACAATGATGTCTGTGATGGGGCAAGCTGCTAGGCAGAAGGTCTCTTCTGACCACACTAGATGGTCCACTCTTGATCCTGGCACCATGATGTCTGAGATGGGGCAAACTGCTATGGCAGAGGCTCTTCTGACCACCCTAGATGGTCCACTCTTGACCCTGACGGCGCTTAAAGATGTCTGTCTCCCAGTCCCAGACTTGAGTAGTAGTCGCCGCCACCCTCCCTGGATCTGGTAAAACATTTACCAGCCAACCCTGACCCAGGTACAACCATCACCAGTCCTCCCTTCCTAGCCTGAGTACACCAGCCCCCCGCCTCGCGTTACCAAACATCACCAGGCCTTCCATTCTAGGCCAAGGACAGCTATTTATTACCCTCCTTCCTCCCCGGCCTGAGTACAACAGTCACCAGCAACTCACCCACAGCCCAGGTACAACAGTCACCAGCCCTTCCTCTCTGGCCTGAGTTCAGAAGTCACCTGCCTTCCATCCTCAAAGCAGGTACAATAGTCAGGTAAGTCCCTCCCTTTAACTGGCCACGGCTGGACTAGCCCATCTCACACTTTGCTGCTGCCTCTTCTGCTCCTGCTGGGGCTTCACATTGTTTGGGGGTGGGATACCTGGCTAGAGCCTTCCTACACACTGGGCACCTTCCAGTCATCCCAGCCCCAAAGCACCTGGCTGCCCCTATCTGGAGGGCACCAGGACTCTGGGGCACTACGCAGTCACCAGCCTCCCTCCTGGCCTGGGTACAGCATTCACCTGACTTCCTCACTGGCTACAGCAGTCACCTGCCTCCACCCCAAACCAGGTTCAACAGTCACCAGCCCTCCCCACGCCAGCCAGAGTACAGCCATCATCAGGTCCCTTCTGTCTCGGATACAACAGTTACCAGTATTCCCTTCCTGATAATTTGTTGAATTTATACTTTTGTGGGTGCCACATTTGCATAACCTGATTGGAGTGTTTATCAGTGAAGGTAACAACTGTCTTATTGGTCCTGAGGAGGTGGTCCAGTCCAGTGTAGGAAGGTGGATAGATATTGCATCCAAGGAGGTGTTAAAGCACAATATCTGGGCCCACTTATTTTCCTCTGGCAGGAGTCACTTCACCATTTCTTATCTGATCTGGGCTAACCCCCACAACAGAGAAAGAATGAAACCTACACCCTCATCCAGGTGCTCCCTGTACAGTCCCCAGGTAGTGATATGAACCCAGACATGGTGATGGGGTAACTACAAATTTATTGGAAATGTTGTTGTGCTGTTTGTCAGAGAGTTTTAATCTTACAGAAAGATTTGATTAGGTCAGTGTTTTCTTTCATGTTTCATTTGCATAATCAGACTTGGATCACATAACTGTGCATAAAAAATGCTGCACCACCTCATGATTATTCACTACTTAGGAGTTAGATGTATATGCATCTTTGATAAATTGAAATCAGTAAGTCTGTTAGTTTTATCTGAGAACACAAAATGTTCTAGCAGAAATTTGTTCAGCTCAACAGTACATGAAGAGTAACACACCTTAGATCAGATGATGAGAATGAGGTTAAAAAAGTTCACACTGGCAGTTAGAAGCAAATGCCAGCTAGCCTCATATTGATACAGTGTTTAGCATAACATTCTTAGCTTGGAATTTGGAGAGCAGGGTTTCCATAGCAATTAAAGAAAAGATTACAAAATGTATGCAAAAAGGAATACTGAGCCCTTACAGACAGCATGTCTAAGTTCAAGCTTTGTAAAACACAAATCTTTTCTGCCTGAAAAAGACACAATAGGCTGAGTCTTAGTTTCCAATATTTTTTAGTAACTTAATGTGAGTGGACAAAAGCTCACATTTGTTGAAATGCTACTCATACAATAAATGCTATTGCACTTGTATACCAGTAATTTGTTATTGTGTGACTGCTCCTGCCTCTTGATGGTCCTTTTCTGATGGCCCTCCCCAGCTTAGTTACCTATTCAGGAAATAACCTCCAGATACCACCAGGCTGGAGGGACTAGAAAGCTTTCCAAAGCAGGATCAAGACTGGCCTTCTCAGACAGTGGTGCCAAGCCTGTGAAGGGCCATGCATGATCCTACCTAGCAAGTTGTTTCTTACAGTTTTCTCTCTCCTGGGGCATCTGAGTAAATGGTGCATTTGTTGGTGTCACATTATTGTACTGGTTCTTAGCTTCTCAGCTAGGAGACGGGCATACTGCAATAATCCGCATAGAAACACAGAATTTGTTGGCAGAAAAAGAATGCTGAATCTGCCTTCTTTCTATGCTTATTTGGTCTCCTCATTACCTACCTGGTCTCAGCCCCCCCCACACACACACTCATTGATAGCAGTTCTCCTTTATACCTATCTTATGCATGCTTTTAGCCAACCACTATTTTTATTCCGATCACTTCTTGCTGGAAGATTGTTCCATACATCCACCACCCTCTCAGTGAAGAAACTGCTTCCTTATGTAACGTTTTAGGGCTATCCCAAGGCTACTACCCCAGCCTGCTTAGCTAGTTACAGGTTAAGGGGCCTGGGTACTGAAACGGGTGCCTCCACCCAGAGAACAGGGTTGTTAGTAGCAAGTTAACCTGGTACAGCCCTCTGGGACACTGTAACTCCCTTCTTCTTCCCTCTAGTGGCCAAGACAATATGCAACAAACACTTTCACAGTAGCCCTGTTCAGCATACAACCTCATACTGTTTGGACTACTACCAGGGCTGGTCTCCACCAGTTCAACCCTGGAGACCCCTGTAAAACAAGGTTAGGTACAGCAAAGAAGAACAGTGCAGTGCTTTTGGAACAAACTGGAACCACAATCAGATTAAATGCAAAAGAGTTATATCTGATTTATTCAAGGAATTGAACAACCATGGGCATAATCAGGTGGATTGAGTCTAAACTCTGATCTAGTCAGGCAACTATGCATGCACTTTTAGTCCATGCACAGTACATGCTCTGGGTATCCAGTTGGAACTAAGGAGGCTAGCCTGGAACGTTGCCCTGGGTAGGTTGGCATTGCAGCTGGTTGAGCCCTGTGATGAAAAGAAAAGGCATGCACAACCACACAATTTGTAATCCAGAGCCAGGAGGCTCAGTTCGTGAAAGGGAAGAAAAAACAGCAATGCAATCAGATGACAACACTTGTGATTTAGCTGATGTTGCAGGAGCTACCCTGATTGTTATTCACACTACCTACCTAGACACAGTAGGGAAGAAATGGAGACTGCAGGTTGACAACTGATATGCCAGGAGAAGCAGGCCTACACAATTCACCGAGGTGTCATTCCTGTTCAAGATGTTGAGCAGGGGTTCTGATCCCTGGGGCTTAGTTTCATCGATGGTATCTCTATGCGCTCAAAGTAGCTGACTGGGCCATGTGTCAAGGCCCAGGCCAGGTAGAAGAGTTCGCTAAGGGTCCGGGAAGGCTGGCTACAACTTCCAGCAAGCGTGGCACAATTAAATAGCGCTAGAACCAAATTATGCACCCACTAACAGCATGCAGCACATTTATAGTAAAGCAAGCACCATACCACAAAGTGGATAGCAGTCCGGCAGCAATATCAGTGTCTCTGAGGAAAACTGGGAGTTCTGTGGTGAACAAATGTCCTGACAGTCCGATCGCATACAACAAATCTTCGGTCCTCTTCACATTCAAGTCTGGTCACAATACAGTGGCTTTGTCACACTAAGTTCGGATATAATCCAGTTTCTTCAAATGCTCCTCTTGAGAGAGACAGCAGGCAAACAGGCCAAACTCAGCCTTTTCACCAATGTCCCACGAGAACTACACAGGAGTCCTGCTTGAATCACTCAAGCTGTTCACTCTCCAGACTGACTTCCGCTGCAGGCAGCACCGGGACTTCTTAGAAATCCAAAAGGTTCAGTTGGTTGATCCATCTGTCTGTCACATTTAGAGCTCCTCTAGGTTCATTTAGGTAGGTAACAAAGTGCAAAACTACACCCTACAGAAATTACTCCCACAGGACCCCGGTGACAGACACCATTTTAGGGTCCCCTAAGGTACTGATTGGTCCCAATACACAATCCAGAACCAAGATGGTGGTGCAATACTGAAATATTCAGGCTGCAAAGAAAGGTAGGTTAGACAAACTACAATATTATTATCAAAACAGATAAACCGAACAGTCACAGTTCCTACCAGGACTCCCTCTGCGCAAATAGCTATAGCAGAATGAAGCGAGCAACACTGCAGCCCAGGCGGACTCGAGCCTGACTACTACTGGCAACCATCATCCAAGTTAATTTTACTACAAAATAGGCAACTCTTAAAGAGACAGACATGGAGGTTAACAGGGCACTCACATGCAAATACTTTAAATCACTAGAACACAGAACACCAGCCTGGCAGTGGGCATTTAGGCAAGCCCAGGAAAGACTTTTGGAACCCCAATTTGTAGGGAGGGGTTACACCCATATCTCTCCTAATCATTCCTCCAGTGTCCGTTATGTAGGTGATGTACCTGTTAGAGTTACAGACCCCCTCGGTGTGTGATGGCAGCAACACTACAGCACCTCTCCTCTGATGTATTGGCACATGCATTGCAATCCCTAGTTCCTCTCTTATGACACCACACAGTTCCTCCCACCCACATTGGATGTGATGGCAGCAGCACTACAATATCTGCCCTCTGGTGTATTGGCAGCAGCATCTATAATCCCCACATATTGGGTTTGATGGCAGCAACACCACTTCCCCACCTCTCAAGCTGAAGGTAGCAGCATTACATCATAGCCCTCTCCCCATCGGGTGTGATGGCAGCAGCACTATAACACCTTCACCTAGTATTGCTAGGGCACTTCAATCCCCATATATTGGGTTATATTTGAGCAGCACCACTTCCAGTACATCCAGGGGCTAACCATACCCCATGCATACTGTCACAACACCTGACACCATACCGCATGCAAGCTATCACACCACTGAATATCATACCATCATGCACCTGACACATATAACAACACTATACTCCCATGCATCCTGTCACATCAGTCGACACAATACATGCTGCCACACCACCCAACACCTATACCACTTGCACTCTGGCACACAAACCAAATCATACCTTACATGCACTATAACATTCTACAGTGACACTACACAGTAATGTATATTAATGCACCTAATCACTTATACCACATGCATGCTAGTACACTACCCAACAACATACTCCCATGCACTCTGACACACCTCACAGCCCCACAGCCTTATAGTGTGACCAAGCATCAAATCTATACCAGCATGCATGCATGCTGTCTCACAAACCAACATCATACTGCCATGCAAGCTGACATACCTTCCACCTCATTCCACTATACACTGTGTCACAACACCTGACACCATACTCTACGACTGCTGGCACATAACACCACCACTATACCCCATTCACGCTGTCACCATCTGATACCATACACCCATGCACTCTGACACACAGAAAACACCATACTGCATGCACGCTGTTGCACCAACCAACACCATAAACACACATCCTCTGACACACATCATGACCCATAACCACATGCAATCTGGACACACACCCGACACCATACACCATTCACCATGCACGCAGTCAGACCAATGAGCATCATTCCCATCATGCAGTGCTGATACTCCCTCATTACCCCATACCTATGCACGCTGGCATACCAACTAACAGAATACTGCACGCTGCACTATCACACCACTCAATATAATAACCATTTGCACCCTAACACATAATCTGACACCATACCCCTATGCACTCTGTCACACCACTTTACCACTACACACTGTCACACCACCTGGACACCATACCACCATGAACATTGTAACAAACCAACATTATACCTCCATGCATGCTGGTGCACCTCACAACCCCATACCCATATTCAAGCTGCCACATCACTCACCTCAGTACCCCATGCATGCTGTCACACCACCCAACACCATACATCATGGATGCTGTCACAACATCCCACACCACACCATACCGCCGTGCATTTTGACACATCTCACAACCCCACACCACTATGCAATCTGACACAGCACCTGACATCACACTCCATGTACTATTGCCACACAAACAAATATGATACTAGTCAAGCATGCTGACACACATAAAGACCCAATACCCCCATGCACTTTGTCACATCAACTGACATCATGCTCATGCATTTGACAATGCATGCTGTCATGCCACCAAGTTCATATCAACATGCACTCTTACACACAAACCAACATAATACCTTCATGCAATGTGACATAAACTGCAACACCATATCACTATGCACATTGAGAGTTAACACAAACCCACAGCCTCATGCACACTGTCACTCCACTTGACACTATGCACCATACACACTGTCACATCACATAGCATCATACCACTGTGCAGTCTGATACACTAGCCAACATCATATCCCAGTACACTATGGCATACACAGCATTACCAAACTCCCAAGCACATTGACACACCTCACAAACCCATAGCCCAATGCATGCTGTTACCCATTCAAACCATACTTCATGCTTGCTGCCACACAGCCTCTGGCACTATACTCTATGTATGCTGACGTATAGTGACACTATACCACATGCACACTGTCAAGCCAACTGACACCATACCCACATGCTCTCTGATAGAGATGCAGTGAAATTTTATTTCACGGTGAAATTATGGTGACATCGCCAATTTCACCTAGTGAAACATTTTGTGAAATGATGTTGTTGGCAAAATTTCACTGGTGAAATTTCGCCTCCAATGTCACCTGCACATCTTTTTTTTTTTTTGAGGCAAGATTAGGCGAAATTGGGCATTTCGCTTTGCTGGTGGTCACATGGTTGAGTCTAAACAGGCAGTGAGTGAATGCTTCATTTCCTGTACTATGTATCTCGAGGAAGCAGGCAGCATTTATACTTCCTGTGACTGCCGAGTGCACTTTTACACCTAAATTGCTTATTTTGGGCTATTTTTTCTAACTTTTTTTTTTTGTTTGTCTTTGTCATAGTTCTTATTTTAGTACCTGGTGATCGTGTTTATGTGTGTGTGAACCCTCCCCCACCGGCTGTCTCTGAGTCTCTGTTTCTTTTTTTTGTTTGTTTATTTGAATTGGTGGTGTTTGTGGATTGTTGACATATTGGAGAAGGGTGAAGACAGTGGGGCACCTTACGTGCATTTCAGCTAACCATCACAAATAAAATGCCACAGCAGGGGCTTTTTGCTCCAGCACCAGCACCAGCAGCAAACTGTGCCCTCTCCAGCAGCAGTTGGAGACAGTGCCTCCCCAGTACCAGGAGGATACTGTTCCTCCAACCAGGTAGCAGGAGACCGTGTCCCTCCCAAGTAGCCAGAGGAGTCAGTGCTTGAGGCATTATCTGCGGCACCCCTCATGGCTCAGGTCCCTCTCACCCTCTGTGACTTGAATCATGTCTCCTCCCAGGGTATACCCCTGGCCTGGATTTCTGACTCCCAGGTGCAGAACCTTGCACTTCCACACACTGAATTTTAGTTTCCACTTTCATGACCACTTTTCCAGAGCCTCAGGTCCTCCTGCAAGTCCACTCTCCCTCCTCCCATTTACCACTGCACCCAGCCTTGAGTCATCTGCAAAGAGACTTATCTCACTCCTGATCACCCTCCTGATGTCTGAGATATAGGCGTTGAACAGGAGTGGCCCCAGCACTGACACCTGGGAACCCCACTAGTAACCCACCTTGGGGATGAGGCTAATCCTCCAACCACCACCTTCTGAGTATGCTCAGAGAGCCAATTTCCTATCCATCTTAACAACTGTCTCCCTACCCCATTTCCTTCAGCTTAGCCAGCAGGCCACTGTGGGTAGTGAATCAAATGCCTTGCTAAAATCCAGAAAGAGGAGTCTTCATCTGATTGCCTTGTTGTCTTTTCCTTCTCAAACTGAGCCCTCCAGCTCCAGATTACAAATAGTGTGTGTTGTGCATGTTTCTTTCTTTCATCACAGGGCCCCAACCAACTGTGACACCAGCATACCCAAGGCAACGTTCCTGACTAGCCCACCTTATTCCTCACCTGGGTACCCAGAGTGTGTGACTGTGTAGGGACTCTGAAGTGTATGCATGACTGTCTGATCAATTTAGCCCTTAAGCCAATCAACCTGATTACGCCTTCCTTGTTCAAGCCCCTTAATAAATCAGATCTAATTCTGTTTGCATTTAATCTGACTGTGGTTTCAGTTTGTACCAAAGCACTGTACTGTTGTTGCTTACTGTGCCTCACCTTGTTTTACAAGGGGTTTCCAGGGTCAAACTGGTGGAACCAGCCCTGGTGGTAAGTGTAAACTGTGTGGGTAATTGCATGGTGAATAAGGGTCATTGCAAAACTGATTACTGTATATTGTTCAGACCACTAGAAGGGAAGGGAGGTTACAGTGTCCTGGAGGGCTGTACCCAGGTTAGCTTGACCACTAACAACCCCAACCTCCGGTGGAGGTACCCATTTCAGTACCCAGGCCCCTTAATCTGCAACTAGCCAAGCAGACAGGGTAGTAGCCCTTGGGGTAGAGCCACTTAGGGTTACATTTGTATGATTTTGCTGTACATGTTTATACTCCTACTGCTGTCACTTTTATTACTGTTTCACTCCCTGTTGTACCCCTTTGAAGGCTTCAGTGCCCCCCCACACACACGGATGCACCTGTAAACCAGCCTTGACTCACTGTGCCTAGCATAGAATCACAGAAGCATAGAAGCTTGATGGCAGAAAAGGACCCTTCTGGCCCATCAAGTCTTCTCATCCCTCCCTTTCATATACCCCTCCCCCACAAGCCCCTGCCCTCCACCACAATACTCAGCCCCACATGCCTGTCCCATGCTGTCCTAAATTCTACCACTGTTTTAGCTCCCACCACCTGTCTGGCAGTCTGTTCCAAGGCACTACCACCCACTCTGTGAAGAAGCGCCTCACATTACCCTGAATCTATTTCCTTGCAATCTGAGGCTGTGCTCTCTAGTTCTAGCTCACTCCTTCCTCTTTAGCCGATCCCTTTTTTACTTTATTTAGCCACTTTACATATTTAAAGGTATTACTCATGTCACCCTTTCCCTCCTTGTTTCCAGCGTGTACAGATTCAGTTCCTTATACCTCTGCTTGTATGTTTTCCCTGCATACCGTGCACCATTTTTGTTGCCCTTCTCTGAACCATCTCCAATGAATCTACATCCTTGTGGAGATGTGATCTCCAAAACTGAGCCCTGTACTCTAGTTGCAGCCTCACCATAGCTTTGTAGAGGTGCATTATTATCTCCTCCTTCTGCAAGTAATGTCCCTGCCTATGCATGCCAACATTCCATTGGCCTTACTTCCACCCTGCTACATTGGAACCCTACCTAAGGTTTCAGGGAACTATGATCCCCAGATCCCTTTCCTGTTCTGATTTTTTTTTTCCTTCCCACCCAGTGTGTACCCTGCATGCATGTTTTACTCCTGTACATCACAGCGCATTTCTGGGCATTAAATTTCAGCTAACACTTCCCAGTCCTCGAGCATCTAAAAGTCCTTCCTCATGTTCTCCACCCATCCTGGGCATCCACCCTATTGCTGATTTTTTGTATCATCTGCAAATAAGCATACCGTCCTCTTAAACCTTCTGCAATATAACTGATAATGAACGCATTTAAATTTGCCAGCAGATAAAGGCCCAGAGGTCTATCAGGTCTGCTCAAATGTGCAGTTAGCACCCCTTATGTAGATGTTGAAGAGAAACAGACCCAAAACTGAGCCCTGTGGCACCCCATTCCTTGCCCTTGCCATCTCGGAGTTCAACCCGCTTAGTAACACCCTCTGAGTTCTCCCTGTTACCCATGCCTCCACCCAGGTTGCTATTTTCCCTCCCAACACAATGCTTTCCATCTTGCTTACCAACCTCCTGTGGGGATGGTGTCAAAGGCCTTCTGAAGTCCAAATAGGCCATGTCCACTGCCTCCTCCTGGTTGATTACCCGAGTCACCCAATCAAAGAACTCAGTTAGGTTGGTGCGCATGATTTCCCTTGGTGAAGCCATACTGTCCACTGTCCTGCACACCAATTCCTCCCAGGTATTCCACCACCCTCTCCTTGATTAATGCCTCCATTACCTTCCCACCACAGACATGAGACTGACTGGGCAGTAGTTCTCCTTCAGTTCCCTGTTACCTTCCTGTGCAAGGGCACCACGTCCACCTTCCTCCAGTCCTCCGCACCCTCCTGTATCCAGGGACAGGTTGAAAAGCCTTGTAACGGGTGCAGCGAGCTTATGCCTCAATTCCCTGATCACTCTAGGGTGTAATCTGTAAGGCACCATTGCCTTGTCCACCCTTACTCTATATAAGCTCGCCTGACCCTATCCACAGTGAACGGGCTCTGATCCACCCATTTGTCCTCCTCCCTCCCTTAGACTTTAGCTCCGGGCCCCTGCCTTCCTCTTCCTCCATGAATACAGAGATAAAGCACTTATTTAATGTATCTGCTTTTATGTACTCCTGCTCCAAGCTTACCCTCCCCTGTGGTCTAGCAATACCCTGTCCACCCTTCCCTCTCCCTCATTTCTCTGAAAAATGTTTTATCCCCTTTAGAGTTTTTAGCTATTTTTCCTCAGTGGCTGCTTTTGCCCTTCTGATCTACCTCCCTACCAAACTCCTTTTTCTCCTATACTCCTCCCTATCTTCCACTCAGAGTGTACTCTAAATTTTCTGAAAGCCCTCCTCCTTTCCTTGACTGCCCCCACCACCTCCCTAGTGAACCAGAGTGGTCTCCTCCCCTCTTGCTCTTCCTGACCTTTATGCACATTTCCACTACTTCCAAACCCTCCCCTGATATCTTTCCATAATTCCTCCACTGTTTCTATATTCACCTTATCTTCCATTTTTCTCTATCTTACTCATCTTATTAAAGTTTGTGTGTCTGAAGTTCATGACTGACGTACTGGTTTTACTTGTCTCCCTCCTTTCCTGACCCTGAACCATACCGTCCCTGTGGTCGCTGGAGCCCAAGACTTCTCCCACCTGCACCTCCTCCACACTCTCCCTATTAGTCAGGACTACATCTAACAAGTTGCTTCCCATCATTGACTCCCTACCAGCTGTTGAAGAAATACCCTCTACAGCTCATCTAATACATCTCTGCTCCTTGCCAATGCTGCATATGGGATTTCCAGTTAACATCTGGGAGGTCTGGTCACCCACCAGTAGCAGTTCTCCTTTCTGGGCAGCCTCATGATTGCCTGACTTAGCCATTTATTATCTACCTCCCTTTACAGGAGGCCTGTATACCACCCCCAGCCACAGGGATTCTTCTAGTGTTACCATAGTAGCTCAGTCCCCTGCCTCCTTCTGCCCTTCAGTTACACTAATGATTTCCTGATGTATAAGGCAAATCCTCCCCCTTGCCCTCCTTGTCCCTTCTGAGCAGTCTGTATCCTGAATGGTTGTTTCCAGGAGTGATGCTCTGTTCGCCACGTCTTACTCATTGCATTAGATCTAGTCCCTCATCCTCATGATGGCCTCCAGGTTCACTCTCTTATTTCCCAAACTTCTGGCATTTACTGCTAATCCTTCCTCCATCCTCCCCATTGTTCCCCTTCACCTGTTTCCTCTTGCCCAACAATGTACTGCTATTCTGGGGACTTGTAGCCTCTCAAACTTTCTTCCTTGTAGAGCAGATTCCCTCAATCTAGTTTAAATTGTAGGTATCTGCTATCAATTCTTCTAGTTTGCTTTTTAGTACTGCCACCCCCTCCATATTCAGGTGTAGTCTGTCTAGTGCAAACATGCTCTTGTTCCCCACATAGAGCCCCAGTCCCCTACTAACCTTACCCCATTTTCTCACAGCACCTCACCAGTCACTCATTGAGCTCCTTATCCTCGTCTGCCTATCAGTGCTTGGCCTTGGTAATGGTAGTACCTCTGAAAAAGTCATTAATTTGAACCCCTACAGTATCTAGCAAGAGCTCTGAATCTTGCCTGTACCTCCATCAGGCGATTTCTTGCCAAGTCATTCATTCCCAGGTAGAACAGCAGGTGCATTTTCTCATCCTGTTGCTTTCCTTGAGGGGATATAGTGAATGACCTTAGCTGCCATCATGCTAGGCAGACAATCCACCCACAATGTGCTTTTTGTCCCCCTGCCCCCAATTAATTTTATTATAGAGTTCCCCAACCAGTAGAACCCTGCTCTCCATCTACTTCTGGTTACATCTCCTTCCATCCTACCCCCAACACCCTGTATCCTATTTACTACCCTATTTTCAATACCCCTTTGCCCATGTCACTCTCAAAGTACTGTCTTCACTCTGTGCCCCCCAGCTTTGTGACACCCACAGGAGCTTTCTGCCAGGCTTCCTGCCTCGCCTCTCTATCTGTGAACTTTTCTCCTCAGTGTCTTTCTGCCCCTGCCTGTGCCCTGACTGATTTTTCCTGGTGGCTCTCACCCTTCCCTGCCCCATCTAGCTTTTGCACATCTAGACCCAAGCACACTGCCTCACCTCCTTTTAGGTTTGCCCGTTGTTCTTACCTGATTGGGCATACTTTTTCCAATTTTTCTGATTCTTCATTAGTGCCAGTTCTCCTATTTCCCTGTGTGCTTTTTAACTCCATTTTCCTGCTGTTCCTCACATTTTGTGCCCCTAGTGGGCAAATCTATTTTTTGTTCTAGGCCCACTGCCTGTATCTATCTGTGGATGGTCCTCCATTGCTGTCTTCTTCCTTGTCCTCTGTGCAGGCTTTGGACTCTTATACTTTATCACCTGCCATCCCCTGGTTACTCTTGTTCCTTTTCTGCCACTATCTGGGATTCCTGTATCCCCTGTGGAGCCTTCCCCTACATCCCTTCCTTACTTTTATGCTCCTCTATTTTCCTCCATACCCCATCCCATCTTTTCCTTCCTGTGCCCACATTTGCTCCTTGCCCCTGCAGCCCACCTTTTAACTACACCTAGCCCCCAGCTGCAATAGCTCCTTCTGCAGGACTCCTCCTGTCCTCTCTGCTACTCTCTCCTTTTCCATCTTAGTGTCCACCTCAGCAATCCCACCTCCTCCTTAGCTGTGCAATTTGCCTACATACCATGTATCCCCCATTTTCCAGACTACTGTATATCCAGTACCATGGATGACCCACAACCAGTACACCCTACCAGCCTCCCAAAGATGACCCTAGCCCTTGTAGCCTGGAGGGACCCTGCTCTGGATCTACCCATACCCTGCTCCATTGGCCCCTGTAATGTGGTTGCCCCCATTTTCCCCTCTGGCCTATGGTAAGCTTTTTGCATTTAGGCCCAAGGGTAACGTGGTGCCACATTTCTAGAAATGTTCTTGCATTGACATTCCTGATCACATGCTTATTTACACCATAACCATTGTTTTGTACTTTTCTAAATTCCTACTTGTATGATTTTACAGTACAAGCATACATTACTACTTCTATCACTTTGTTATTACTGTTTCACTCCCTGTTGTACCCCTTGAAGGATCCCTGACACTCCCCACCCACCTACCCACCCATGGATGCACCTGTAAACCAGTTCAGGCTTACTGTGCCTATACTGGTGACTACATATTTGATAAATAATATTCATGTACAGTTTCCATTTAAACCCCTTCAAACCATTTTTGTAGTGGAGGTTCTTTTGGTACTAAATCTTGAAACTTTCCAAGTTCTAGAGACTTCAGTTTTAGGTCCAGTTCTGTTGGTCCCAGGGTTCTGGGTAGAAAATCCTAGGAAAAACAGGCTTGCAGTTTGAAATCGGTAAAAGCCCTGGGGCAGGATTCACAAAAAGCACAAACTGCACCACAAAGGTTTGTGCTGAGCCTTTCAATTGTGCATGGTCCAAAGCTGCAATCAGGCAACAGTCAAGCACAAACGGAAAAAAATGACATATGTATACTGTACCACCACAATCAAATGCAGGTTCTATGCAATAGCCATGAAGGCACTTACTGTAACTGCCTGGACATGACATCCTCAGTTGTTTTTTCAGCCTTTCAAAACAGTACCCCTAAAGAAAACCATCATAATGAAGAAAACATACAGCTTGATATCCTCAATAAAACATTCATGTTTACATTATATTGAAGCAAGATTGGTAGCCTAGTCTTCATTCCTTCCTTCCCTCTCATTTACTCACACTACAGTCAGCATCAAGGAATGCAAACAGGAAGCAGGGGGTAGCAAATACAACAGCTTTGCTAAATGATAGGAAAATATAGATAATATAAACAAAATAAAACTCAGACCCCTCTTCTTACCATTCAGAACAAAAACAAAATCAGATCAATTTCTTGCTAGAAGATGCTGATCATTAGCAAAACAAAAGTGACAAACTATGCCTAGACACTGAATTTCAAGCCCTTCATAAAGAATGAATAACCAAAACAGCAAATAAATAAATAAATAATGGGAAATGAAATATGACATATCAACCATGACAAGAACCTTACTTTGAAGCTCTAATACAGTCACACACAAAACACCACATTAGTTTTAGTGAACTTGCTTTCAAAAGTTCATCATTGCCAAGTAAATCCTTTGGTCCACTTATCAACAGCACAGTAAAAGTGTGTGCTACCGCTACCACACAGGTGCTGGGCTGATCTAAAGTTGTTATTTTGTATCAAAATTCAACTGTGAAAGAGGTTGAGCTGTTTCTGGTGCCGAGCAGATTTGAAATTGTAATTTTGTATAAAACTCAAGTGAGAAACTGGCAGAGCTTTAGGTCCCACAAGCTAGAAAGAACTACAGTGTTTAGCACAGAGAAAGCTGAGGTATGAAAGGATACATCAATTGGAAAGCAAAATGGTGTTTTTTTTGTTTTATATCAAATTAAAATAAACAGTACACAAGCATTTTTTATTCCTATACCTCACTGTACACATAAAAGGTAAAGTAAAATGAGTCTCCTTATTAGAGAGAAAGCATGTCTCTTAGCTCAGAGTGGATTTCTCTGTTCTGAGCTGAGAATCATTCCAAGCATCACAAAGGTGCTGTTTCAGGTGCTCTGAGTGAGCATTCTGCAGAGCAAAAAAAATAAATTTTGCTCATTTTAAATTGTCAGTACTTTACCATACATTAAGCTACATAGTTAAAATTTTACAGCAAACAGGGAAGGGGTCTAGTTACTAATAAACCATTATTTGTTTATCAAGATTAATGGAATTTAAAATAATCAGTTAAAAAGTACACAGTGTACACTTGGACCACTTAGAGTGGCCCGCCATTTAAGAAACATACCATGGGCTGCTTAGCCACTGGCAGGGTTAAAAGGTATACCAGTATGAGAGGCAAATCAGTGCAAAGGTCCTGTAAACCCTGGTGCCAAGTCCGTCTGTCCCTGGTGCTGTATTAGGGCTAGGTATGGGATTGCCCTTCTAACCCTCCAATGTTACTTCAGTAATCAGTAGTTCTGCATCTATCTGTTTAACCTGTGGTAAGCCTAGGGAGTGCAATATAGTTTGTGCATTCTCAACAACCTGAGGGTTTCCAAATGTGCAGCTGCATAGGACTCAACAGTATGAAGAAGATCTTTAGGAGAAGAAACCAAAGTCCCATCTGGGAAAATAAGTTCTAAAATAATTTTGTTCTCTACTCTTTTCGCCATTCTTTATATGGATGTAATGATCCTTTTGACATCCTAGTTCCAAATTTCATCTCTTGATTCAGAAACTGGGCTCTGTCATAATGTTTTGCTGCCAATTTTATTTAGTGATCTTTATTTGTGCTCTATAGTCCAGATTAGACTCTGAAGCTTGCTAAATTAGGTGCTGCAAATTGTGTCTTAACTGTAAATAAGATATGTAGTTCATTTGAGCTACATATTGAGCACTTTTTAAAAACTCCTGCCAACTCTGTTTTGTGTCCTCCCACCAGTCTACAATGTTCTCAAATACATCTAGTACAGAGAGACGAGCTGACCATTCCCTTTTCCATTTTTTATGTAGAGCTGGATCATCTAATAGTGACACATTAAGTCTCCATTGGTTCTTTTTATCTGGGAGTTTTATCCCATGTGATTTGTTCCATAGTCCGAGATTCAGTGGGATAGATTGTTGCTTGACTAGAGATGCAGAAAATTTAAATTTCGCCGGTGAAGTGAACTTGAAGTGGGCACTTGTCCTTGTCACTCCGTTACACAGAGTGGCCAATGCAAAATGCTCACTCAGCCTTGTGATTATTATCACAAGTTGTCATTCTGCCTTAATGCTAAGTAAGTATGACAATAATATTGGCAGCTCTTCACACACACAGTCACCAGAATTAATGTGCATCCCTAAAATGCTCATGTCTTGTGTCCAGAAAACTCCCCAGTGCTAACGGTGATGAAATGAAATGAGAGCACAGGAAATGCCAAGTCTCCCAGAATGAATGGCGACTCAGTTATAAAGCAGTGGTCACACGCAGTCACCAGAATTAATGTGCATCCACAAAATACTACTGTCTTGTGTCTAGAAAATTCCCTAGTGCTGACGAAATGAAATGAGAGGGTAACAAAAATGCAGAATCTTCCAGAATTAATGGTGTACTGCAATTAAACACACAGACAGATTAAGACTGTACTGCGCTCTCAAGAGATGAGACACAAGGCACAACAACAGCTAACCAGTGCTCACAAGTCACAAGTCCAAATCTGGAAAAATACCTTTTGCCAGTCGGGGAGGGGTACTGCATGGCAGTAACAGTCCATTACCAGTAAAGATACCTCAAAGCAGTATAAAAATTCATGCAGGTGCAGTGGACAGCAGGCTCACACTGCTGCAATTACTCTGTGGCACAATAAAAGGTGTCTGATTTAATGGCACGTATCCCATACATACTCACACACTACAAGTAATGTGTAGCAAATTGAAAACCTTTAGTAATATAACTAAATGTTTTAAACAAACTGAAATTATACACTGCTGCACCACAACAATCAGCAAAAATATGTCAAGAATGACTAAAAATATTACTTTGTGTACATTAACAGTTATACAAGAAAATATAACAAAAACAGAAAGACTCTTTTTCTCCCTGTTAATCTGCTACACCACAGATACGCCCTCCCCAAAGCACACTTCACAGTACACAGACTGACTGTTCTAAATAAACATTCAAAATCCACACACAAACAATAAACATTCAATGATATGAGCACAAGAGGGTTTCCTACAGTTGTTGTACTAAATTGTGAACAAAAAAAATAGCTCAAAAAGGCTTTTTAAAAGCTTTTAGAGGATTTGAATTGCAGAGCTCTGAGAAAACTGTCTCCATCTTCCATTACACACACTACACAGAACTGAGGTTGTACAGAACAGTCTAGAGGCCATGTGACCTGCAATCCCATGAAGCACTGCAAAATTCGACTTTGGAGTTCAAAACAAGTGAAGTGAGGTAGAAGTACTTTGATTTCAATGTACTTCACCTTAAAACTGGTGGAGAAGTGCTTTTGGAGCGTAATAATGCAAAGTCATTGTTCTTTATGGGCTTCATGTTTCATTATAACGCAAAGTACTCTGCTTATGCTATGGAACACTTCTATGGATTCTCGTGATAACTCCATGAATTACTTCAATGAGTAAATTTTGGCCACTTCGCCACTATGCTTGATTGATTCCTAGAGAATGGGAAGCAAAATGAAATCTATCTGAGTTTTTAATGTATCCTTATGACATGTATAACCTTTATCGGAGCAGCAAACTTTGTAAACATCTTTTAAATCTGCAGTTTGGACAATTTGTTTCAATGTTTGTATATCACAGAACAGCTTATTTGTATGTAACACAGAAACATAGACTTTGACAGCAGATAAGAACACTTGGCCCACCTAGTCTGCCCACTTCCTACCTACAGGATAAGCTGTAGATCTTAGTTAACCAACAGCATATTTCTCCTTACTCCCGACAAGAATTGCCTTATGCCTGTCCCATGTATTCTTGAATTATCCCACAGTTTTAGACCCCACAACCTCCTCAGAAAGGCTGTTCCATGCATCCACCACCCTCTATGAAAAAATATTTCCTCACGCTGTTCTCGCAACTGCCCCTCTATCTTTGAATTGTGTCCCTTGTTCTTGCACATTCTTTTCAGAAAGAAGCTACCCTCTTGGACTTTGTTGATTCCACTGAGGTACTTTAAAGTTTCTATCATGTCCCCCTCTCCTTCTTTCCTCAAGGGTATAAATATTAACCTCCTTTAGTCTCTCCTCATAGGGCTTCTCCGGCTGACCCTGCATCATTTTAGTTGCTCTCCTCTGGACTGCCTCTATTCTGTCTATGTCCTTGCAGAGATTGGGTCTCCAGAACTGGATGCAGTATTCCATATGGGGTCTCACCAACTGTCTGTACACCTCTATAATGAATGGACAGCCAACAATTAAAATCACCCACCCAAAGCAATATTCTAGATGTATGTAAAAAGGGTTGAGTTTCTTTAAATAAGACTAATCTTTGGGCTTTTGTCTAGGGGCATAGAGAATAATTAAATGAAATCTTTCTGAAAAATAGGAGATATCCAACAGTAGTGCACAACCAGGATGAATTTCGATTAACCTAGAAACCTTGAGAAAAGGATAAGAAAAGAGAATACCCACCCCATCACATCTGTCCGGCCCTGTAGACCAAAATGAAGGATCAAGAGTCCAGGCTCATGAAGCTTGCTGGAGCTCAAAATGTGTTTTAATCTAGTATCTTACATGCATAATATATCATATTGATTCTCTTGTAAAGAAAAAAGCCCTATGTGCTTCCTATTGCTTTTGATACAGTTTGTGTTTAATGTTCCAATTGTGAGGGAATGCATAGTCGTGGTTGTGATTGAAATGAGCACTATTTCTCATAAGTGTTCATATATTTTTAATTTCTCCTTTGTCTGGTTCTTTATGCTATAGGATTGTTCCCTCCTGTCTGTGTCTGTAGTGGAAGCCACTGAGGACGAATCAGTGCCCTCCCTTCAGAATCACAATCTGTACCTTCTGAAGCTAAAATCATGAATTTATTGCTAGTTGGATGGGTCCTGCCTAAATCAATTGTAGGAACAGTTTTCCCCTGCCTATTTCTCAACTTTAGGGGTACTTTTTGAAAGGTGGATCCTTGCCTCTGGCGGGGGCATACCCATGCCCATAGATTCTGATGCGGAAAGTTGGTCAGACACAACTGGGACCTCAACTATCTGGAGTTCTGAGACTGTTTCTGCCACTTCAGATCTATCAGGCTGTCGATCTGGTCCTTCCTGGGGAGGATTTGGGGTCTGGTTGTCCATATGTCTAGTGTATCTTTCAGCAACCTTTCTTGCCTGCTGATGCTGCACTATATTGATCAAACCCTCGTGAGAAGGGCAATAGTCCCTGTTGTGGGAGGCCCATGGGCATTTCCCATAAGCGTGGCCTGTTTGCTCGCATAGGTTACATTTAAACAAATTAAGACAAGCTGATGATTTTTGCCCAAAATCTAAACAGTGATTACATCTTGAAGAATCACAAGCTGAACTTAGGTGAAATTTTGACCTGCATTTAAAACAAGATTTAGGTTGCCAGATATAAAAAATAGCACCCCTGCTTTCCCTAAATAGAAGGAGCTTGGAAGATGCACTGGGCCTGTATTTGTGGTGAACAACTTTACCTTAATCCACCAACTCCCATCCCAGATCTTCTCATTATCTAGGTTTGGAAAGGGTTTTCCCATAATTTCGCACCATTGTCATAACCAAAACATGACGCCTCTATATTTACCCCTTCATTTTTGAAGAGAACCATGATAGTTTTAATCAGGGGTTTGGTTAGTGGGATAACATGAAAGGGTATCCATTCTGGCTTATTTCTGAGAGTCTGGTATTGGGCCCAGAATCGGTCAATACTGGACACAGCTTTAAAACTAATATCATAGTTCCTGTTGCCTAGCCCAATTAACACAAAGATTTCGGAAGAAAAAGCCTCATAGATGCTTTCAGTAAAGTTTTGGCATGTAGAGCCTATCTGGGGGTTTCCTAATACACCTTTACACAAAAATGAACCGCATTGCATCTAGGGGCAGGTTCACCCTTATTTGCAAATAAGTCCGAGAGTTTAAACATGGAGCCAAAGAGGGCCTGCAGGGTTGTCATGTAAAACATTTTCATTAGGCCCTAAATGCATAGAATCTGCCCCATTTCCATCTGCTTATTATCAATTACCCCTTAGTAACTGTCACAGTATTAATATTTGCAACTTCACATGTCACTGAAATATCATTAATAACAGTAATATTTTAGAACTGTCAATGTCATGGCCCCTGGTGTGAGTTGGAGCGTAGGAGTATTCTCTTTGGTGGCCACTCCAGTTGAGGAAGAGCAAGGTGGGGTCCAGGAAACAGGGACCTGTGGGTCTGGGATCCACTGACCTGTAAATCCCTTCATCCAGCCTGCTTGGGCTAATGAATTTTCAGGTGTCCAAGAATCAAAGTCAATATTAGAGTCCAAATCCATTCTGGTGTCCCAATCTTATTTGCTTGTCTCTCCGTGAAAGAAAAGTTTTTCTCCAGTTCCAGGCATTGCAACAGTGCCTCTTGCTGTCCCAACCCCTAGCGATGTGTAGTTGGTCTGTCTTTCATCTCCTCTGTGCCTGGGCATGTGCATAGTTTCCGTGGCTTTTGGCATGGGTGGGAATTACTCTTTCACTGCCAGCCACTGCAGAGGCTGTTTCTGAACTTTGACAGGCTCCTGGAAACTTTCAGCTGCTGTTTTACCTCCGGATGACTCATCAGCTGTTTGACAGCTGACTGCAATTTTGACAGCTTCTCCTCTTTGAGCTTTTCAATTCTCTGTCCAACTCGAACACCTGAGCCAGCAGCTTCTCTCTTCGCAACAACAAGGCATTTTTACATCAGTATCTGATTTTGAGAGTGTCTGAGCAGAGGCTTTGACATTTTCCAAATGGTTACATTTTTCTTGCAAAATCCCTGTCTCGGATCTACCTGACTGATGTTCAGATCTTCAGATTTAAAGGAGTTCAAAGCTAGTTCAGCATCTGCAGAGTTCCTGAGATGACAAAGCAGGCCTAGAATTAGGGCATTCAGCTTGCAGCACAACCTGCTCCTCTGCCACATCATCATATCCTCCTCCTCCTGTGTCTGGCTGTGAACTGGGTCCCTCCATCCCATCCGCGGGAAGTGGCAGCACCCATGCAGGCAGAGTAGGGATTTCCCCAAGTGTCCTAGTCAACATTTCTCTTTGTCAATAAAACAGGTCCATGTTTCTAGCGCACATGATGTATTTCCCACATGTTTGTTTACTGTGACAAAAAACTGTACTCTCTTTGCCATGTCTCCTTGACTGTTGTTCCTCATGTTGTACTGTCCCGGTCGTTCCTGAAAATAGGCATAATACTTGTCTAGTGTACTTACCCAGTAAACAAAAGCTAAATAAATAAAATAATCCTCTTCCTAGATGAACCTTGAAACAAGCTGTCACAGTTGTGTGTGTCTTTTCTGACCAAAATTAAAAATAAATAGTTAATACATATTAATTCAGGTTTAGAGAAAATGCTGCTGCTTCAAGTATCTCCTGTTCTGTGATGTGAGGCACTTTACTGTCTCTGGGTGCTTATTACTGTCTTTGAGTGTGTATTAGAGTGCATGAGACTCTTTTCCATCAGTCAATTGATGACACAACCAGACACCCATCAGAGAGGCATTTCTATAATAATCTGTTATGCAGTATGCATATACGTGTACTAGCTAGTCTTATAGATTTATGTATGACCTTTGGGTTGCTGTGTCTGGGTTCTGATCCTTTCCTACTGACTGTACAGGGCTCACCTGCTTGAGGGGTTGGGTTCAATCTTTCTCCTGCAATAGCAGGGTTCATCCCAGAAAACATAAGAAATAGTGTTGTGCCTCCACCCAGAGAAAAGAAGCCGGCCAGATGTTGTGTGCATTACAACCCCATGGTATACAGTACCTACCCACCTCCCTGCACTGAAATGGACCACCCCCTGGGATCAATGAGACAGTTGTTACCTTCAATGATAACAACTGTTGGTCCGGCCCAGTAGCACTGAGGCTGAGGTGCCAGATGCCACACCTGGCACCACACCAGCACTCAGACTCAGGAACGAGGCCGGCTGCTGGGGTTTGGCCAGGGAGGAGAGAATTGAGCATCCAGAGAAATGATCTCCTCTCTGGGGAGGGTGGGCTTATGGCTCCCCAGCATCAGCAACTCCTAATGGAGGCTGGGGGTGTTTAGGCTGGGGTCATATTGGGCAGAGGTGGAGGTAACGGCGGCCATCCCCATGATGGGTGCAGGTACATGCTCATCTTGCTCTGGACATCACTGCATGTTCACACCTCCAGGAGGGGCATGCTTAATTCATGAAACAAGGAAACACCCCGTGCTCAGGCCATGATGATGTGCCATGACCTCACACCCACCATCAGATCCTACCCGCCTGAGTCACTGATATACTCTGACCCTCACCCTGTCTGCAATTCAGCTAGATTCAGGGAGCACCATGTAGTGAAGGTGGTCCTGCCCTGTGGGGGTGAGCCAGGGGCTGATTGCAGGTCAGATGTGGAGTGCTCGGAGCACCAGGGTAGAGGACTCATAATGGGAGGATCTCAGACTGGGTGGGAGATACCAGTGGATGTCCGGGGAGGTCCTTGCATGTGGCAACCAGTGGGGAAACGAGAAAAAAATAATAACCACAGCATACAAATTATACAAAATGGGTGAACGTATAAAAGTAAAGTCAACAAATTAACAATATATTTATTCTGCAACATGGGTCAGAAAGCTGGAATGAAAGAAAGGGTTAGGCAATAGCAAGCCATGTCAAGCACATTCATCTGACACCAATAATCCCTGGAGCCACTGTACTGTAGGTTGCAATCACCCTCTCAGATCCCACACAACTTCTGTGTGCACCTACCCAGTTAATGGCATGATAAGATAACTTACACTACACAGGGTGCAGTATATTTTCAGCTGGAACCAGTACTAGACTATATTTACAAGTATGAAATGGCAATAAATGACTCTGGATGCCTAACAGTTACAGTAAGTCCTAGTGCATCCTGGAAGCTACGTTGCCTGGGTTTTTCAGGGTATACTTGTTGATAGTTCTAAGCTTGCATTTTAACCCCCAACAGGCCATGATGTGCTAGCATAATTAAATAACTTGATATCCCAAATGGAACAGGCTTGAAAACCAACTGTGCAATTCAAATGAGGTTACTGTAATCCAAACAAGAAAATTAAAAGGACCCAAGCCAGCAATGCTAGCACTGACATGACCCATGGAGACAACAGATCAGTCAAGGCAGGAACCAGCACACAGCAGTAGGTCAGGCAACATACAGGTTTAGGCCCCAGCATAGCTGGTCAGTGCAGAGGAACAGTATTCTCAGCAGGCAAGCATTCAAATTCCAGATGGGGCACATAGTTCCTTCTCACTTCTAAAATTGTGTTTCAAACATGTATGCACACCACTCCTTGATAACAAAAGATGTAATTTAATTTGTGTAGCTCCTGGGTGCTCATTCATGAAAAGGTTGAGAGCCCTTGGGGATCCTCAGGTTTCAGGTGTCCTGTTAGCACAGCTGGTTAGTGCTGTGAATGGTATTCTGTGCATACCTGGGTTCAAATTCCAGCTGGAGCACTTATTTGTTTTTCTTACTTTCAGTTATGTTTTAAATACATATATGCACACCACACTCTGATAATTAGGCTCAGCAGCACAGAGATGAAACACTTTGGACCTGTTCTGAAATGACATTCAGCAACACTGGCTTTCTGGCTCAGTTCTCCCAGCACAGTCAAAGAAGCACTATGCAGTGGCTTGATGTTTCCTGAGGAGCCCAGACCCAGGGAGTGATCCCCCATGGTTCAGATTCCTCCAGATCAAGAGCACCGTGCTCTGTCAGTTGCCCCATGAGTCCCTCTTCCCATAGTCACCCAACTTGGTATGGGTTATCAGGACTACTACATGGATCCACAGCAGCTTGAAGAAGATGCAGGTCTCAGTCTCCAGTTTCACAGCTCAGCAGCTTTTCTAAAAGGGTCTGTTTTAAGATTTCTTACACAGCAGCTTTAGTCTGCAGTAGTGCCTCACATGCACAGACTCCTGGTGGTTTTGCATAGCAGGTGCCCTTCTAGCACAGTTCACAGAAAGTCAACATTTGAAGGAATGAGCCCAGAGGTAGGGCTCACAGGATTAGGCCTCTCCCAACAGCTGCAGGTCTGCTCATTACACTGTACATCTCAGACTGCCACTGCCCTTCTGGCACAATTCACAGCAAGTCACTTCAGCTATTCACCTTCCAGGCACAGTCTCTCAGTGATTCCTTTCAATCTATGCCCTTCTGACACAATATGTGTGTATGTACTGTATGTGTTTGTTTATTTATTTGTTTCAATGAGTTTCAGCAGGAAAGACATACTGAGCTGCCAGCAGTTAATTTCCACTTGTGTGCTGGGGCAAGAGGAAATGTGGCTAGATCAAGAGGTTGAAAAAACTAAACAGTAATAACAATATTACATTGCAAAAATAGAAGTCATATGCAGCTTATACTATGGGGACAGAATAAAAAGTCAGCATAAAAACATTAGTTTGTTTCATGACATTCCTGCAGTAAAATGAAATGTATTTTCACTGCAGTTGTGTCATCTCTGTTTATCTCCACTGCAGGAGCATCAACAGGAACCAGTAATGGGTCTTTGTTCCACTGTTCTGTTTAAATGATGCTGGGACTAATTTGGAATGGTCAGCAGACCGATCGACCAGGTGGCTTCTGAAAACAGTGCCACTTCAAATGCCATGAAAGTGAAAGCTGCCAGCTGTTTCACTAAACACCATGCAGTTGAGTCACAAATGCACAAAGAACACAGATAAATATGTGCAGTGCAATGAGTCTCATCCTAGCATTATGCCTTAGTTGTAATCTGCAGCCCACCCTCCCCCATATTGTGGAGTCCTTTTTCTGTTTCTTTAGTCCCATTAATAGTAGCAAAAATATATAAAAACATATTCATTTATTCACCAGAGTAAACAAGTCTGGGGTCTGATCTTACTGCATACAGGAGTCCAAAATTTGAAATTCATCATCAGCCAAAGTCCATTGTGACAAGAGTGGAAGGCCCTCATGGAACATGTCCTAGTGACAGGATATGAAGTAATTCAACTGCTGAAAGAGTTGCACCATGCCGAGCACCACAGTGGAATCATCCCTATATTTCTTATGTGCCAGTACGCCAAAAAGCAGCCCCAACTGCACTGACAAACATCCACTGTGCACGTGCAAGCACAACAATCATCCACCAGTCATGGACCTACGCTTGTGCTGATGTTACAGCAGATTAGTTTTGAAAGTAAAAGAAAATTCCACTTATCTAAGGCATTTTATGATTGAATTTCTAAAATAAATGTTTTTGAGGAAAACTCATAGCTAATCTGTGTTGTGGGGTTCCATGGCATAATGACATATGCTATGGGCTGCATAGCAATAAACTTTTTTTCCTGTAGGTTTGATGTCTATAGACCTGACTCTTGGCTCTGTAACTTGTGAGGTCAATAGAGGTCAAAACAAGAGACAAAAATAAATTGATCATTTGTAGTCAGCCCATGGCATATTGCCTATATATTAGAGGAGCACAATATAGAAACATAGATTTTTTTCAGCAGATAAGGACCACTTGGATCATTCAGTCTGCACATTGTTACCTGCATACAGAATCACCTCAGATCTTCTTCGGGATATCTCAGTCACCAGGTAACACTGAAGGAACTTCACTGTCAGTGAAGGAATCCACACAGAAGATTTTCTACAGCACGACTAGGGTCACCGATGCCGTCTCATCTGCCAGTGTCATCAACCTTATAATGGCATGACTGGTACCACACCCTCCTCAGTGCTTTCCCACAGTCCACTCACTTGCATGGGTCTCTGTGGAAGCTCCCTGATATTGGCACCTTTTTTTTTACCTCTTACTTTTCTTTATTTTTTCAATATCTCTTTTCTAAAGAGATTTCTACAACTTATGTTGAGAGTTACCTCCTTAACTTCTCTCTTCTGACACTGCCACTGTGGAGAGAAGATTGCCTCCACAGATTAACATTCTCTCTGTGACTGATGTCTTGGGCCTGACAATGAAGTTTCTGACATGAGCTCTGCCAGAAATTTAACCAAACAACCCTCAGGCAATGCAGAAAGCTCTCAAAATTACATGGTGTATCAACAGGTAGCCAGTTCTAGGCAGGTGTTCTCCAGGGTCCCAGCATCTCAATCACCTACCAGATCTTTGAGCTCCCAGGCCTCCAAGGCCTGAGACAAGTGCTTTGGGGAAAAGTCACAAAAAGACTGTGAACATCACTGCTCCCCGACATTGATTTAATTCCCCATTGGCCTCTCCTTCTTCTGGGGGTCTTCATCGGCTGCAGTGCCACTGACAAAGAAATCTGCTGTCCAAGTCTCTATATCCACCATACCTATTCTGACAGCATCCAGGCCCATTTCTCAGGATGGTCGGACGCTGACCTCCAGGACGCAGCCGCCTTCTTCATTGACGATGAGCTCATCATTGACATTTCTCCTGTTGAGGCTTGCCCCTTCTCCTACTCGGGCTACAGGCTCCTCCTCAGGTTCTCAGGGCCCAGCTGGTGGGTTGGTGACATCCATACCTGCGAACACCCCCGTCGATGAACATCATTGACCTAAATTAAATTCTGGTCAAATTTACCAATGTGACTGTGCAACAGCTGGGTGCCCTAAGGTCCTCCTCACTGATGCCATTGATGGCAGTTTCATGGTCAACACATAATCATTGGCCACAGGAAGCTCCCTTAGCATGTTGTCAATGCATCCAATGCCAGACCCAGATCTTGAGGAGGTCAACGCGAGAAGGAATAATATCCAGACCTCATTCTTCCTGAGGATGAGGAGGAAGAAGAGGAAGAAATCTTTGTCTCTGACAGGTCCATAGCTTTCTCTGTCAGTGAGGATTCGTGAAGCACATACCTAGATCTCATCCTTAGAATCCAACATTTTAAATGTGATTAGGAACTGTCCTCAGTCATGGGCTTCCACACTAAGGAAGAGGATGCCACAAGGAACGAGTTGGTGAACTTCCTGGAAATAGCTGAATCTGCCCCGAAATCATTCCTCCAATCATGCCAGCCTTGAGGAATGTGGCCATGACAGCCTGGCACAGACCAGACATGGTGCCAGCCATGCTTTGCAGGGCAGACAAACTTTATCATGCTTCTCAGGGACCTCTGCTATGCTGTCCAGCCTGAGACTGACTTAGTGGTCATTAAGGCAGCCCATGACAAGTCAAAGGTGCCTAAGCACCTTAGTTCCTTCCCCCAGACAAAGAGTCTTACAGAACTGACCTCTGGGGTAATATGATATCTGCCACCTCTACTCTAGGTTTGAGGATTGCTACTATCTTTCACACATGGTAAAGTACCAGCATGCCAATTGAAGAAGGGCATGACTGCTATCCAGACTATTCCAGATGGCAGTCAAAAGCAGAAACTGCTTCAGTGCCTTCAAGCTGCTAAGGATGTCAGTAAGCATCTACTCAGAGCCCTGTATGACATGGCTGACACCATTGCCAGGGCAGCAGCTATGGGCATATGCCTATGTAAGCACTCCTGTCTAAGAGTATCCAGTTTTGTGGCCGATGTGCTGAAAAAAGTGATTAATATCCCTCTAATGGCACCAAGCTATTTGGCCCTGTTGTGCAGGACATCATTAATGATCTGCATGACTCAGGCAGGCCCTCAAGTCTGTCCATTTCCTATACCACACTCAACCTAGAGGTAGAGGGCACCCTCCTTTCTGCAAAAGAACAATAGACCTGGGACAGCTTCCTGGTCCCAAGGGAAATGCAGAACCCAGGCTGCCTTGTCTGCCCCTCCAGTGCCAGAGCAGAGGCCAAGCATTCCAAAAGTGAGGGACCAACCCTTTCTGCTGGCTCCACCTCTGCTTGACTTCTTGACAGACCCCACTCTTATAGTCCTGAACCAGGAGGTGGTGTTTGGAGGTCAGTTCTTCCTCCATCTGAATTAATGGAGAACTATGACTTCAGATGCATGGATTGTGCAAATCATAGCAAGGAGGCACACCTTGGAGCTTATCACACAGCCTTCAGAAACCCCATCCCTGTCCTCCTGTTATCCCCCAGGTCAGCTGTCTTTTTCCAGGAGGAAGTACAGACCCTTCTGCACAAGCAGGCCATTGAGCCATTGTCCAGGCACCAGAGAAACAAGGGTTTTAATTCCAATTTTTTCTGGTCTCAAAAGACCAGTGATCTAAAGCCTATTCTAGATCTAAAGCACCTCAATCTGTTTGTCCATTAAAAAGCAAATGGAGACCCAATGCTGACTTGCCCCCTCAATGCTGGAGAGGCTGACAAGTCTCCCAGAAGTGAGGATCCAGCCGCTTTGACTGGCTCCATCTCTGCTTTACCTCTTGCCAGACCTCCTTTTCTGGTCCCAGACCAGGAAGTGGTGGTTGGAGGATAGTTTCCTCCATCCAAATCAATGGTGAACTATAACTTTGGATGCATAGATTGTGTAGGTCATAGAAAGGGGCACACCTTGGAGCTTATAATGCAGCCTCCAGAAACCCCACCCTGCCATCCTGTTATCTCCCAGGTCACCAGTCTTTTCTCCAGGAGGAAGTACAGTCCTTCTGCACAAGCAGGCCATTGAGCCATTGAGCCATTGCAAAGGCACCAGAGAGACAAGTGGTTTCGATTCCAAGTTTTTCCTGGTCCCCAAAAGGTCAGCAATCTGAAGCCCTACCTAGATCTAAAGCACCTCAATCTGTTTATCCAGTACAAAAAGTTCTGGATAGTAACTTTGTCAAACCTGATGCCCATTCTCAGAACAGGGAACTGGCTCTGTCATTGGACATGCAGGACACCTAACCACATCTCAGTCTTTCCTCCTCACAGGAAGTTTCTCCATTTGCCTTTCAGGGTGAGCACTATCAGTTCAAAGTGCTGCCCTTTGGATTGTCCTCTGTGCTGTGAGTCTTTGCCAAGTGCTTAACAGGGGTTGCAGCCACTCTCAGAATAAAGAGACTGTATATTTTCCCTTATCTGGATGACTGGCCCTAAGGGCTCTATCCAGAGAACAGCCTTGCTGAGTTTGGAGTGAACTCTCCAGCTGTTCCACTCCTTGAGCATCACTGTCAGTCTGCCAAGTTGGTTCTAGTACCATCCCAAAGGCTGCAGTATATAGGAGTGGTTGTGGACTCGGCACAGGGAAGGCCTTCCTGCCCCAAAACAGGGCAGAGTGCCTTATAGCCCAAACTCAGAAAGTCACCCAAAGTCACTACATTCCTGCAAGGGTATACCTTAGAATGCTGAGCCTGATGGCAGCTGCCATATCCACTGTTCCACTTGGCAGACTTCACATGCGCATCCTCCACTGGACCCTCCAGGTGCAGTGGGACCAACCCAGCGAGATAGATCAACCAGTCTTTGTCTCCTCCCCAGTACACAAGATGCTGTGGCAGTGGACTGATCCCATGAATCTCCTTCAAGGTTTCCCATTCCAGATCTCCTCCCCGCAACAGATCCTAACCACAGATGCCTCAGATCTGGGCTGGCGAGTACACCTGGGTCCATTCCAGACCCATGGCTCTTGGTCTCAGTGGAAACCTCCCTGCATACCAGTATCCTGAGATAGGTGGTGCTCTACACCATACATGCTTTTCAGGAACACCTCACTCCCGCAATCTGCTTGTGCAGTCAAACAATCTAAGTGCAGTACACTAAATCAACACCCCTGGGAGACTCATTCATACCCCTTTACAGGGAGGTCTTGAGAGTGGGTACTGGTTGCTGCATCACAGTCTGACACTCTCTACAGTACACATGCCAGGTGTGTTAAACACTCTGGTAGACAGTCTCAGCAAGACTCAGTCCAGCATGCATGAATGGGAGTGCCTCTCATCTATCACAGAATACTTGATCAAAGATGTGGTCATCCAAAGTTGGACCGTTTAGTGGCCCCACTCAATGCAAAACTGCCCAATTTCTGCTGTCTAGATCCAGGGCCTGGAGTTTTCTGTTGAGACACATTGTTTGTCTCCTGGAGTGGAAGGTTTCATTACAACTTTCCTTCCATTTCTCTAATTCATAGGTTGTTAATCATCTTGCAGATGGAGGGAGGCAGCATGATCCTGGTAGCTCTATTCTGGCCCAGGCAGATATGGTTCCCTCTGCTCCAGTAAATGGTGAAGGGACTTCAGGTCCTCTCCCTCTCCCTCTCCCTCTTTGCAGGAATCTGCTGACCCAGGCTCAGATAACCCTCGTCTTTCCCAACTTCAGATCCCTCAATTTCTAGTCCTGGCTCCTGAGGCTATAACCATCATCAGGTTTGGAGGCTCTAATGGAGTGGCAGACATCCTAGTGGCTGCCCAGAAGCCTTCTACTTGAGCCGCATTTGCCATGAAGTGAAAGCAGTTTGTCATCTGGTCTGCCAAACATAGTTTAGACCCTTTCACCTGCCTGGTGAACCATATCCTGGACTACCTGATTTATCTCTCATTCAGGTCTCCAGTACTCCTCCCTAAAGGTGCACCTTTCTGCATTTCATGAGCCCGTGGTTGACTGTACGAGTGCTCAGCTGGATGTCTCCTGTACCTTTCTCAGGGCATCCTGCATCTGAGACCCCAAATCCATTCCCCTGTCCCAGCTTGGGATTTAAATTTTGTTTTAAAAGTTGAACCTGTCTCCTTTTGAACTAGTCACAACTTGTGAGTTACTCTTTCTCTCTTGGAAGGGTTATTTTTGTTACCATTACTGCTACTTGAAGAATTTCAGAGCTTCAGAATCTCTGGTGTGAGGAACCTCATTTGATTTTTCACAAAGACAGGGTATCTTTGTGCACAAATCCTAAGTTTCTCCTATGGTGGTCTTAGAGTTTACACTCAACCAGTCTATCCACCTTCCTGTTTATTTTCCCATGTGTGCCAGTCCAAGGGAAGCACTGCTCCATACATTAGATGTGCAGAACTTTGAAGTACTACCTGCTTGGACCAAAGAATGTAGAAAGTCAAAGCAGCTGTTTTGTTTTCTTCACCCCAGGCAGATAGGGCATTTCAGTTTCTAAGTAATATTTATACAAATGGTTAAACATTGCATTGTGTTCTGCTACAGTAATCTGACAAAAGAATTGCCTGGTGCTGGCAAAGCTTATTCCACAAGGGACACGTATTATGTCTGGGTTATGCACCCTTACTATCCCACATACATTACATTGTATTCCTGGTCACTTATACTATGATGCCTCTTTCTGCACTAATTTGTAGATATAGGTACCCATCGTACAAGCATGGGTATTAGGAATGTGCTTTGCTGCTAATATATGCTACTGTATATTATGTCTACATCATTGTATATGTTGTTTTACTGTTATGATTTATGTTTTACACTCATCATAAATGATGCATTATACCTCACTCTAATGCATTTGCCTAGGTTATGTTTTCTTTTATGTATTTTATACACATGTATTCTGACCCATATCACTGATAAGAGGGCCTTTTGGAAAGTCAGTGATTGTTATATATTCTTATATTATCATATGTTGTTTGTGTCTTATACTTAGGTATCACACCACATGTATTTCTGGTCATTCAGCATTCTCTTTGTCTGTGATTTATGGCGGACAGTGTATTTCCTTTTGTCCTAACCTCTTACTCATTAGTAATTCTGTTTCCTAAGTAACTGCCTAAAGGAGATGCCTTGTTTACACCTTTATTTAGAGACATATTCAATGTGTTAAGTTTATCATACCTGTAACTATGTTGTTATCACTACTATATAACCCTCTGTAAGCCTGTTCCTCACAGAGATAATTATATCTTCATTGAGAACTGGTGAGAAACCAACTCTCTTGTGATTTTCTCTGTCACATGTTTGGTGAGTATTGTAATAAATGTGTAGTTATTACTTACTGCTTGTGTGTGTTCTTTGGCCAACTACAGATATGCATGAATCTTGTAGATCTAGAGCTGGACTTTAGATAACAATGGTGACTGTGGCAAATGTCTGAGTGGTGGTCAAAGTTACACTTATTTCCTTGTGGATTTAGACATCGGGGTAAGTAATCCGCCAGTGACAAGCAGTTGTTAGCTTCAGCTGTGTAAATATTCATAGTCTGCCATTCCCCAGTGTATGGAGCCTGGGCACTAGGAACCTCTCAGTCAAACTTTTAAATCTGTGCAGTGAGCTGCCTCTCCCTGTAGGAGCACCAAAGTGTAATAGATTCTGTGGAGACTGCTAGAGTGCTTTCAGGTTGTGGGAATTCCTTCACAGGCTCCCACATATGTCAAAAGCTGTCTGTCTGTTTTCATTTACTGTGGTTCAAATGCAGTTCCTGAACCACAAATAGTTAAAGGTGTCTCTGTTTATTTTTGACATGTCTAAAAAATATGCACAGAGCTGAGGTTAGAAACCTCACAGTACCTCACTCGCTATGGTGCTTTTGAGGATTTTGCTACAGTATCTAAAGATAAAGTTAATCCTGTACAGGCTATCTTTGATCATTTATATTGATTTAAAGAATGGTACCAAAAGATTCCTTCTAAAGGCTTGTTAGTGGCAACAGTGTTTGCAAGCTTAGAAGTGTCATTACAGCACTTATCTGCAGTGGGGTCAGATTACACTGCTTTCAGGTGAGAGATGGGAGTGTTAAATGCTGATCTTGCAGAATGTGCAGTCAGGCTTGAATCACAAATCCAGACACTGCTTCAGCAGCATGATTCCCTGTTACATAAAACTTCTTACAGTAATGTACAGAAATTACATGCTTTGAAAAGATGATTGTGAAAAACTAAAGCTTGATAGAAAGCAGGTTATACACACGAATGACTTGTTATCTGATACTAATGATATCTTACATGAGGAAAATTAGGAACTGAGGGGAGCTGAACCAGGTAAGTGGTGAGTTTGAGAGTAAGATTAGGATCATGCTGAAGTTAGCACCACGACGGAGTCTTGCAGAAAGATGTTGTGAGGGTCTTGTGTGTTTCCAATAACAAGGTTAATCACATGAAATGCAGAGCAAAGATGGTGAATTGCGCCATCAGCTAGAGGTACTGGCTGGGCATATTAAAGCCATGGAGGACTTTCAGTATATGCCAATTGATCTTACCTGTTCTGGTGATGAGGAGTCTGATTGTGAGGACTCACAGTATGCTGTGGAGTGGGTTAGCCCAATGGCTGACCACTCATCTTTGTTTCACAAAATGGTGGATTGTTGATGTCTCAAAATGGTGGGCGCACACATGTCATCACGTTTTGTCCCCATGCGATCCCCAAGATGGCTCTCATGCTCACATGATGGTGGTCATATTGCCACACACCAAGATGGTGGTGGCAAGTGCAGCTTCCATGATGGCTGACCATCACATCACAGAGCTGTGTTTATTCAAACACAGAGACCGTGATTGCTCCCTTAACCATACAAGATACACAGGAGATCGTGCATGATTAATGAGGCTATCAGTAAGACTGGTATTTTGAGCAACAGAATGATCTCCTTAAACAGGGCTCGATGAACTTCTGAAAGAGGCTGGTACACAGCCTACTATTGTGAAGTCAGTTGCAGAAGCTGCAGCAGAAGCAGCAGTTAGAGGACACTTTTAAAATTTCACATGACCCAAGAACATCTCCTGATAACTACAAGTGTTTGTGTATGACTTACAAAGCTGGCAAGTCCTTGGCAAAGGAACAGTTTGCTGTTCATAACATGGAATACAGATATATTTTCCTCGTAACGACACCAGCCCTCTGTGAGAGGCTTGAGTGTGCTACACAGTATACTGAACTAGCTGCTGTGGCTTGTACTCTGAAACTGCTAAAGCAAGGCACTGCAGACACTGTCATTTTTATAGACTCTGATTGGGTCCTTCCTCTCTGCCTGAATGTCTACCCTTTGGGAGAAAACAAACTTTCAGTCCTCTTATGGTACTCCTGTAAAATACAGAGACTTGTTTGTGTACATCACAATGTTGACCAGACAGTTTAAATATAAACTGTACATTCATAAGGTTCAAGCACACTATAAGAGTGAACCTTATTTCCCTATTAATGACCACACCAACTGTCCAGTGAAGGAAGGTGCTCGAGGAGGGGACATATGGAATTAAAACTCCCTTTGTCTCAGATACAGTATTCATTGCTGCTGTGAATTTAAAAACTCCTTTTGTGCCCTTAGATCTAGCATCTGCACAAAAGAAGGACTTTTATTTGAGGGCAGTGTTCAGATTCCTTCACAAAGGGACTGAGGAAGAATTCCCAACAAACAGCTCCTACAAAAGGTGAAAGATGACCTTCACCTATCCAGTGATAGCCTACTCATATGGTATCACTGCCCCAACATTTCTGAAAAGTTGTGAAAAGTGCCTGAACAACTGAGGATGGATTTTATCTATCAAGTACATGACACCCCAACTGGTGGGCACAAGGAGTGGAAAAGACCCTAGACAGATTAAAACCCTCTGTCTGGTGGCCTCACATGAGAAATGATGTAGAGACTACATCAATTATTGATCTGTGCACAGAACAATCCTACTTTTGTCTAGCAGAAATGCCAAATTGTTACCCCAGAGGCACTTCAGGCCACTGGAACAACATCCAGATTGATTATATTGGTCCCTTGCCAAACACTAAGAACAACAATAAGTTTGATGTAGTGATCACTGACCTGTTTTCTAAATGGGTTGGGGCATTTCCAACAAAGAACAACACTGCAAAGTGACTGCAAAGGTTTTGGTAAACCAACTATTTACCAAGTGGGTCCTACCCCTAAAGGTGGACTTGGATTAGCGATACAGCTTCACAGCTGAACTAATGCAGGAAACTCTGGATTTGTTAGGGATAACTCAAAGTTTCATATCCCTTGCCACCCTGAGTCATCAGGACAGGTGGAAAGGGCTAACAAACAAATCAAGCTCATGTTATCTAAATTCATTCAGGACAACCTCAAGGACTGAGATTCATTATTGCCTTTACTCCTTATTGCAATAAGGGGACACCCTCCACAAGCACGTAGTGTACCCCATTTGAAGTCATGACATAACAGTCCATGAGACTACCAGAACACCTACTCTAGACTTGTGTGCTCCCACTGCTGACAGAGTATCAGTAGATGAATATGTCAAGCCACTCAGACAGGATATCCAAAGGCACATCTGTTTGCTGCACAATGTATGGGCAAGGCTCAACAACAGGCCAAAATACAATCTTACAAAACTGTACATGATGTGGATTGGCAGATTGGGGATCAGGTAATGGTTCTCAGATTTGCAACCTACTCATGCATATGAAAACAAATGGGAGGTGCCCTACCCCATTGTAAACATGCTCAGTCCATCAATCTACCAAGTTAGACTGCCCCAGAACAGAAACTCTCTGACAAATGGTTACATGCCAAATCAGATGAAACTGTATAAAGGAGATTGAAATTACTTTTCCTTACCCCATTAGATGGAATAGCACTGAACTATGTTTTCTTTTCTCTTTTTTAGTTTCAGAGAGAGATGGCTGCTTTATGCTTACTTTTCTTTTTAAGAATTTTGTTCTTCTTACAAGCCCAACTCATATATAGAACACAGATAAGACACCAGTGACTCCCAAACCCAGCAAGCTTGTTGAGGCAGAGTACATCGCAAGCCCACAGAATATAAAAGCAACTTGTGGAGTCCACATTAATGTCCTAGAAGACACGGTCACCATTCAGGAGGACAGTGAGGCCCTACTGAATGTTCTGATCATCACTTCAGATCAATCCAGTCTTGAAATTGAGTGGTATGCACCGCAATAAAGATCTAATACCAGTAGCAGGCCTTTACAAAGGCACTGTCAATGGTTGTCCCAATGCCAGGATTTCCCTGGTGGTACCCTATCCCTTCAACAGGAACACCCCACAAATTCTGGAGTGTGCAACCTAACAGCTAGGATTGATCTGAATTCCTGTTTAAAATTTGTTGATAACCCAGTATTTTGTATCCAGAATCATATGGCAACCACTGCCATTGTCCTAAGGTTCTACCATGTGATGCCCAAGAATTTGTAACACAAGGTACTGAGTGACCAAAACAGGAACCTGGTCCATCCAGCGGTCTAGTCCCAACTTCCCAACCAGGTGCCTAGTCAATAACATGCAGTTCATGCACGTTCCAGTGGTTTTAAATCTTATCCATTGGCATTTGGAGGAGTTCGTTTATGTTCCACAACAACATTTCAGGCTTTTTCCAAAATATTTTATTAGATATTCTGGCAGTTTGCAAGGTATGCAATAATGACCCTATACTGGGGCTGATAGCACCACACATAGAGATTTTCAAAGCCTAAACCTAGTGCAACATCTAAAAATAGTAAAAACCCAAATGCATTAAGCATTCTGTTGCACAAACAGGTTTAGCCTCTGGCTTATTTGGTTCTGGTATGTCTATCTGGAATAGGCTGATATAGCCAGTATTCAAGAACAAATGTCAAAGGTTCATGATAGTATGAAATAAAATATCATACCTCCCCTTTGCATGGTGTAGATGGTCTTGATCAGGAAGAGTGATTTACACTTTACAATATGAAGGATATTGCATAGGATTTGATTTGACAAAGATTAAGATTAATGAATTTTTCTGCTAACAATAAGTAAGCAGAAGAGCATCCAATAGCCAGGAAGTCCTTTGCACTGTATATGGCTTTTATGTTCTTACATCCATTAGTAATCTCTTCCTGGATTTGGAACTAGAACATATTCCTGATCTCATACATGACAGATGCATGGGACAGTGGTATTGCCCCAAATGTACTTTTACTTCTAGTGTTAAAAAATGCTTGTCTAACATATTTCTATTCCCTTGTCTATGGCAAGGAACCTTAGCTATGTCACCACACATATGAGCATTTCTCCGCATTTTGAAACATATTCCTGCACAATCAAGGACACCATATTTGTGACATTCACAGTCTCATTGCGCAGTTTGATTCTGCAACTTCCATCTTTTTTTTTTTAACTCCTCTATTTATCCCTCCTTCCTACCCTCGAAAGTCCACTCCTTGGACTGCTCATGCACTCCAGACCACCATTCCAGGATCTTCCCCTAGAGTGCCTCTTCCTCCTTCTGTCCTGCACAGCAGGGTCTGTCCTGATATTGGTGATCTGGGTGGAGCGGTCATCATCTAGGACCACGAGGGGTTTATCCATTTTCTGTGGTCCCCTTTCCCAGCCTCCTGAGGCGCCAGTGCAGGGCGTACATCCAGAGATGCGGCGTGATGGCGCACATCTCTCTCAAGCACCCGACAGCATCTCCCTCCCGACTCCATGAAATGGAGCCTCCAGCCCCTAGAGCCCGTGTTCCCCACGGCTCTCTCAAGATATGTCTGGTACATACTGCACCCCTGTTATCCACACCCCAGAGGGAGGGCAGCATCCATTGGGACACTCAATCCTCCCTCTCGCCGACCCCCGCCGACCAGAGTCTGTTCCTGAACCCGGGTCGCCAGCGTAGCGAGGAGTGGCATCCAGCGCCTCAACCCTCGGTGCCACCGGCCGCCCAACTTCCATCTTTTGGCTACCATCTATTCTATTGGTCATCTTAAATGGGACATCTATCATGAGAGACTGGAACTATCTCCTTGTTGGTTTACCATGAGATCTTGGATGCTTGGTTAGTGCCTAATGTGGATTGTTGTACATGGAAAGGATACCATTTCCTGTGCAGATGTGACATCTTCAAACTTGTCAGGCTAACCTGTGGCTATTCTATACATCTTCTTCTTCTTCTTCTTCTATTTGCCTAGCAATGGAACTGGGCTTCCTCGTTTAATTAATACATGAGCAATTTAAATGGATCTAAAACTAATAATGGTACTTCATTTAACACGTGAAGAAACTTTGGATCTTTCCATGGAATTAATCGTGGTTTATGGATTGTGGATACTGATATTTCATGATATGTTAACTACGCAAATGGAAAATATCATCTTCCAAGGTGGTTTATTCTGCTGATGGAGAATACTGTTTGTTGACTACCTATAAGCAATTTTGTTATGGTTTCAAGTTGTGTGATGTGAACTTTCCTAACTTCTGTTTTCCCTAAACATGATGTTGTCATAGGTCGTACTGTGATTATCTCTATTCCCATCCCAGACCAGATGCCATCAAGTCTGGCCCTGACTATCTTGATGCTCTAATTCAGTTTTTACTTGTATTCAACGTTCATATTGACAACTTGAGTTTGTCTCTCCACTCTCTTATCAGCAGAACAGATACATACCTCATTTACATCAGTAACAATGTTTTCAGGGTTCAGGCAGCACTTGATGACCTAATCAGTGATGATGTTGCAATGATTTTGGAAAACCCTATTGTCAAATTTACATTTCAAATTTTGTAGTTATTCAAGGTTTACTAATCTTTTGCCTTATCATTACACTTTGCTGTTTGAGGAAAACCTAAAACACCATCATGACCAGTTAAAGTTCCTTTACCAGGTTCATGCTGCAGGCCTGTAAATGAATGGTGCCTAACCATCTTCTTTTTGTTGTGTTGCCTCTTTTACAAGGCAAAAAGGATGGGATTGTTATGCCTGGGTCCGCACCCTAATATCCCACATACACATTACATTGTATTCCTGGTCACTGACACTGTTATACTGCTATTTGCACTAATATGTAGATGTAAGTACCCATCATATAAGCATGGGTATTAGGAATGTCCTTTGTTGCTAATGTAAGCTACTGTATATTATGTTTACATCATTTTATATGTTGTTTTATTGTTATGATTTATGTTTTACACTCATTATACATGATGCATTATACCTCACTATAATGCATTTACAAAGATTATGTTTTCTTGTATGTATTATATACTCATGTATTCTGACCCATATCACCGATAAGAGGGCCTTTTCAGATCATCAATGATAGTTATATATTCTTATATAATCATATGTAGTTTGTGTCTTATACTTAGATAACACACCACGTGTATTTCTGGTTACTCAGTATTCTCTTTGTCTGTTGTTTATTGCTGACAGAGTATTTCCCTTTGTCTAACTTCTTACTCATTAGTAATTCTCTTTCCTAAGTAACTGCCTTAGGGAGACACCTTATTTACACCTTATTTGGATACAAATCCAATGTGCTTTGTTTCTCATATCTGTAACTATGTTGTTAACACTACTATAAAACCTTCTGTAAGCCTGTTCCTCACAAAGAATTATACCTTCCTCAAGGACTGATGAGAAACCAACTCCATAGTAATTTTCTCTGTTACATGTTAGGCATGAATATTGTGATACACTTTTCATTATTACTTACTGTTAGTGTGTGTTCTTTGGCTAACACTACAGACATACAAAAATTGGATAGATCCAGAGTTGGACTTTAGATAACACATGGCACCTCTGTGGCTTGTTTCTGAGGGGTCTCAGCTGCTGATATTGGGCAGCTGCCACCTGGAGTATCATCCATACTTCCACCAAGCACTGCAGTCTGGACATTGTCTCAAGTGCCTGTGCGGGTTTGACAGGCTGTGCTGAAGGCCTCCTGTTTTAAGTTTATGGAGAGCCCTCCTCCTGACTGTTTGCACCTGTAACTGTTTGGGACTCATTCCTATGGCATTACCCAATAACTGAGATACCCCAAAGAGATAGAACAGTTATGCAAGAACTTACCCATACAGTAGATCTTTGAGGGATCTCAGTCATTGGCTATGCTCCCCCACCATCCCCTTCTTGAGATTCCTGTCTGGAACTGGCTGCCTGGTGTATCCAACCTTTCATATAGGCATGGACACCTCTCTCTCTTCTCTCTCTCTCTCTCTCCTCAGCCACCCATGGCAGCCTGGCTCTCTTAGTCTCTGGGGCAAGAACTGAGGAAGGAGTGGGCCACTCATGCCTTTATAGGGTTGATGACATCAGTAGACATCTGCAGCATAGGCGCCAGTTGTACTGCTAAAATCTCCTGTGTGGATCCCCTTCATAGATGGTGAAGTTCCTACAGTGTTACCTGATAACTGAGATTCCCTCAAAGATCTACTGTTACGGTAAGTTCTTATGCAACTGTTCTATCCTACTTTATCTCAGACCATTCTCCCACCCCTCTTCCCTTTCCTCAGATTCCCTCATGTGTATATCCCATGTATTCTTGGACCCTACCACTGTTTTCACTCCCACCACCTGTGCTGCAAGACAGTTCCTGGGATCAACACTCTTTCTGTGAAAAATTACTTTTCACATTTCTCCTGAATCTACCAGCTCCAACTTCATATGATGTCCCCTTGTTCTTGAGCACCTTTTTTACTAAAAGATAGATCTTGATAGATAGATAAATCTTGTACATCATGTACCTGTATGAGGTATTTAAAGGTTTCTGTCATATCCCTCTCTCCATTCTCTCTTCCAGGTTATACATATTTAGGTCCTTAAGTCTCTCCTCATAGAGCTTCTGATGCAGACCCTGCAACATTTAGTTGCCTTCCTCCGGACCACCTCCACTTTATGTTCTTCCTAAGTGGTCTCCAAAACCATAGACAGTACTCTAGGTGGGCTCTTACCAGTGATCTATGCAAGGCAAAATTTCCTCTCTCTTTCTGTTTGTGATACCTCCTGTGTACTCCAGAATCCACTAGCCCTCCCACATACCTTGTTGCACTACCTGACCACTTTTAAGTAATCAGATATGATTATCCCAGGTCTATGTCCTGCTTGCTGGTCATCAGTACAACCATCCCATTGTGTACTCTGCCTCTGGATTTCCATGCCTCAAATGTATTATTCTAAACTTTTCACACTGAAAATCAGCTGCCATACCTCTGACCTCTCCTTAAGATTTCTCAGGTCACTGCTCATCCTTTCCACCCCACCTTAAGTGCCCATCCTATTTCAAATGTCAGTGTTATCCACAAAAGCAGACCTTCCTTCTGTTTCCTTTTCAATGTCACTTATAAAGTCATTTAAGAGGACCAGACCCAGCACAGATCCCTGAGACACTCTGCTGGTCACCCAATCTTACTCAGAGAAAATTCCATTTACCACCACCCTCTGCCACCTATTGCCCAACCAATTTCCTACTCAGCTGACCACCTTTGGACTCATTTCTAAGCTACCCAGCCTGCTTACTAGTCTACTATGTGAAACAGTGTCAAAAGCCTTAGTAAAATCTTAATATGCTACATCAACCATGCCTCTGATCTAGTTCCTTGGTTGCCCAGTCAAAAAATCTATTAGATTCATTTGAAATGCCTCTCTCCATGAACCCATGCTTCCTTGAGTCTTGTAACCCACTGGTTTCCAGATATTCCTCAATCCTTTCCTTCTGCAGCGATTCCATTAACTTTCTCACCACTTATGTCAGACTGACTGGTCCATCACTGCCAGTCTCTTCCCTGCTATCACTTTTGTGAAGTTGGACTATATCTGCTGTCTTTCAGTCCTCTGGAACCGGACCTGTTTCAAATGAGCCGTTACATACTGTAGGACTGTGAGAGACACAGCCAGTACCTCCTGAGTTCCCTCAATACCCTTGGATGCACCCCATCTGGCCCCATGACTTTTTGTGAACTTTCAGATTGAAGAAACCATTCAGGACTCTGTCCCTGTGACAGATACCTCCATATACCAGGCAAATCTAATTTTTTTTTAATCTGTTGCAACAGCCCTTTTACTCTCCTCCTTTCTTTCTGTAACTCCTCATCTTTCTTTCCACGTATATAGGCAGGCCACCTGTATGGCGTTCTTTCTATCCCTTATGTATTCTTGTCCTGATATATGAAGATCTGCGCCCCCGTTTCAGAACCTTTCTAATGTGAGGTATGCAGAAACACAATAGTTGTTTAAAATGAGTATTTCATTTCATTTGGATATGGGAATTGTAAGCACTTATTTATATCCATGGTGTGGGTCCTGTAATGACCCCTTTATGTATACAAACCCTGGTATGGTCTTGGTTTGCATCCCATTTAGCGTTAGGTACCCCCTTCTTGTCCCCTTCTTATAAATATATGGAGTTAGCTAGAGCTGCTTTACAGGCTAGCTGTCCTGTGGAAATAATGTAAATGCAGCCCCAAAATGTTTGAATATAAACCCTTTAAAGTGTCTTTCAGCCTGTTTACTGTAGAAAATGGGTCTTTCTGGTTTGAAACTCATTCTAAATGGCAGCAGTAACACAAAGTGTTTCCTATTGAGTAAATAAATAAACAGCCTGCATTTTACACAATTTGCAGCATACAAAAGGAATTCATTCAGTAGAAACTACAAAACAACTAATTCATGACCTAAACAAGCTACAAAAAGCAAAGAAGGCCTGTAAAAACAAGTTATACAACACTGTGGTTTGTTTGGCCTTAACCCCTTCTCTGTTAAACCAAGGTTAAATAGAAGTGTTTCTTTTTGTGTTTTACTTAAGTTAAAATGCTTCTACAAAGTGGATTGAATGCCTTTAATTCATTCTATTGGAATAATTTATGAAACAAACAAATGTCTCCCTCATAATGGGTTACCTGCTCTGTGTGTATTCTCACTTCCTATTCAGTACTATAGAGCTGGCTGGCTGATCAACTCCCATATTTAAAGGCACAGTACTAGGAAACATAGAAACATAGAATTTGACAGCAGATAAGGACCGCTTGGCCCACCCAGTCTGCCCATTTCCTACCTACTGGATAAGCTGCAGATCCTAGTTAACCAGCAGCCTACTTCTTCCTACCCCACCCCCAGAACTGCCTTATGACTATCCCATGCATGCTTGAATTCCACCACTGATTTTGACTCCACAACCTCCTCCGGAAGGCCGTTCCATGCATCCACAACCCTCTCTGTGAAAAATACTTCCTTAAATTACCTCTGAGCTGCCCCCCTCTATCTTCAAATTGTGCCCTCTTGTTCTTGCACACCTCTTTTTGAAAGATGCTACCCTCTTGGACTTTGTTGATTCCTTGAGGTACTTGAAAGTTTCTATCATGTCCCCCTCTCCCTCCTTTCCTCGAGGCTATACATATTAAGCTCCTTAAGTCTCTCTTCATATGTCTTCGGTGCAGACCCTGCACCATTTTAGTTGCCCTCCTCTGGACAGCTTCCATCCTGTCTATGTCTTTTGGGAGATTGGGTCTCCAGAACTGCACACAGTACTCAGATGGGGTCTCAACAGCTGTCTGTACAGAGGATAATAACTTCCTGTTTTCTACTGGTGATGCCTCTCCCTATGCATCCCAGTATCCCCCAGCCCTCCTTGCTGCCCTCTCACATTGCTTGCCCATCTTTAGGTCATCTGATATGACTACCCCAGGTCCCTCTCCATTTTTGTTGTTGTTAGTATCTCACCCCCGTTGTGTACTCTTCCCTGGGTTTTTGTTTCCCAGGTGCATTACCTTGCACTTCTTAGCATTGTATCTAAGCTGCCATACATTTGACCATTCCTCTAACCTTGCCAGTCCCTTCTCATCCTTTCCACCCACCCTGTGCATCAACTCTGTTGCAGATCTTAGTGTCATCTGCAAAGAGACATACTTTTCCTTCCAGTCCTTCTGCAATGTCGCTTATAAAGACATTGAAGAGGACCCGTCCTAATACTGAACCCCGCGGTACCCCACTAGTAACCCTCCTTTCTTCTGAGTGGACTCCATTTACTATTACTCTCTGTTGTCCTATTCTCCAGCCAATTCTTTACCCAGGCTGTCATCTTGGGACCCACTCCCAGGCTGGCTAACTTGTATATTAATCTTTTGTGTGGGACTGTGTCAAATGCCTTGCTAAAGTCTAGGTAGGCCATGTCCACAGCCCCCCCCTGATCTACTACTTTGGTCACCCAGTCAAAGAAATCTATCAGATTCGTCTGACATGACCTTCCGCGAGTGAATCCATGCTGCCTAGGGTCCTGTGCCCCTCTGGCCTCTAGATACTCAACAATTCTTTCCTTTACAAGTGATTCCATCATTTTCCCTATCACTGAGGTTAAACTAATAGGTCTATAGTTTCCTGCTTCTGTTGTGCTCCCACTTTTGTGAAGAGGAATCACATCTGCCCTCCTCCAGTCCTCGAGGTACCACCCGTCCTCCCATGATTTGTTAAAAGGGTAGTCAGTGGTGTCACTAGTTCTACCCTTAGTTCTTTTAGAATTCTGGGATGAATTCCATCAGGCCCCATTGCTTTGTCCACCTTCAGTCTTAAGGTTCTTTCAGACCCTTTCTTCTGTAAATGGGCGGTATCAACTTCTGTATCCAGCGTGTTACTACTGTTTGTTTTATGTACCTCCCTCTTCCTTTGTAAATACTGAGCAAAAATATTTGTTTAGTATCTCTGCCTTTCACAGTCTCCCTCTGCCCACCCTCTCTCCCCTTTATTAAGCCTCACTATCCCTCTCCTTGGTCTTCCTTAGCTCCCTGGTATGCCTATAAAGGTTTTATCCCCTTCTTAACTGAGTTGGCTATCTTTTCCTCGGTTTGGGCCTTTGCTGTTCTGACTGCCTTCCCAGGCTCCTTTTGCTTTAACTGATACAGTTCTCGGTCCTGCTCCTTCTCGATTCCTTGTACTTCCTGAATGCTTTCTTTTTCTCTTGAAAGGAGGTGGAGTTACTCCTGCAGTGTTTGAAACTAAAATTTTATTAACCAGTTGTTGTTTCTATAAAGTGATGTTGACAACATTACAACTTAGAAGGAAATGTTATTCTGAGCTCAGAAATGAAAATAGATTTATTTTACTGTTTAAAGATAATTTTGAAAAGCATAGGAAGGAGTTAAACAAGTCACATTCTCCTTTTGGTATATAAGCCTTGGTTTTATTCAGTTCTGTAGATAGCCTGGTGGTGGTACAGATGTACTCTGACCCAGTATGATGTTCACTAGCTCCTTCTAGTGTCCGAGATGCTGCTTGGTAACTTATGTTTATTTGAAGAAGTTTCATGTTATTTATTTTTCATATTGGAGTTAGCTTATAGCGCCTAGATGGTTTAGGAGAAATGAAGGATGTGACCATTAATAACAGATTAAGTCCTGAGCAAAGAAAGGAACTACAGAATATCCTTAGTACATTCCAGACTATTTTTACTTTGACACCTGGGAAAGTTGAAGGAGTTGAACATCACATAGAAGTAAATACTGATAAGCCTATTAGACATAAACCCTATAGGTTACCTGAAAGTTTGAGGAGGAAGTTATTAAAGAAATCAGAAAATGCAACATTTGGGAGTAATTACACCTTCAATGAGTCCATGGAGTTTCCTATGATGGTGGTAAAGAAAAAGAGGAGGTACATAGATACATAGATACATAGACAGTGTCGGCAAGATGAGGGCCTATAGCTTACGCATTCTGCCATTTGATCTTGTAAATTCAGTTTATGTTTTCCTAAAGTCTGTGCCTTACCCTGACCTCCAGAATTCCTTTATGTCTATCTCATGCATTCTTAAATCCGTGATTGTCTCAGCCCCCACCACTTCCTCTGGCAGGGTGTTCCACTTGTCCACCACCCGTTCTGTGAAGAAATTCTTCCTCATGTTTCCTCTGAATCGTCCTCCTCCAACTTCATCCCATGCCCTCTAGTCCTGGAACATCTTTTCACTTAAAAATAGTGTATTCCTGCACCCTGTTCCTCCTGTGAGATACTTGTATGTCTCTATCATATCCCTCTCTCCCTCCTCTCCTCCAGGGGTACATGTTCAGTTCCTTCAACCTGTCTTCATAGGACTTGTGATGCAATCCATGCACCATCTTTGTTGCCCTCCTCTGAACCTTCTCTACCCTGTCTATGTCCTTATGTAGGTATGGTCTCCAGAACTGTACACTGTACTCCAGGTGGGGCCTCGCTAGTGTCTTGCATAGTGGAATTATGACCTCCCTTTTCCTGCTGGTGATGCCTGCCTATACATCCCAGCATCCTATTTGCTTTACCTGCTGCCTTGTCACACTGTTTCCCTGCCTTGGGGTCATCAGAGATGATAACCCCAAGATCTCTTTCCTGCTTGGTGCATGCAATATCCTCACCCCCAACTGATATATTGTGCCAGGGTTTTGTGCCCCATATGCATTATCTTGCACTTCTTTGCATTGAATTTCAACTGCCAGACCCTGACCATTCTTCAAGTTTCTGCAGGTCCTTCTCATTCTGTCTACATCCTCTGGTGTGTCTACTGTGTTACAGAGCTTTGTGTCATCAGTGAACAGTGAAATTCTGCCTTCTAGGTCCTGTGCAATGTCACTGATGAAGATGTTGAATAGGACCAGTCCCAGCACTGATCCCTGTGGTACCCCACTGGTCACTCTTCCCTCTGTGGAGTGACAGCCATTTACCACCACCCTCTGTGTCCTGCCACCCAGCCAGTTACCTATCCACCACACTACTGTCCTGCCCACACCCATATTCCCCAGTTTGTGTAATAGTCTTCTATGTGGCACAGTGTCAAAGGCCTTGCTGAAGTCCAGATAGGCCATGTCCACTGCCCTCCCTGATCCACCTCTCTAGTCACCCAGTCAAAAATTCAATGAGGTTGGTCTGACATGACCTCCCCTGGTGAAACCATGCTGCCTTGGGTCCTGTAGTCCTTTGACAACCAGATGTTCCACCAATCTCTCCTTCAGTAGTGCTTCCATGATCTTCCCCACTACCAAGGTGAGGCTGACTGGTCTGTAGTTCCCTGCTTCCTCTTTGTTCCCACTTTTGTATAAGGGACTACATCTGCAGTCCTCCAGTCTTTGGGTACCTCCTGTTTCCAGTGATCGGCTAAACAGGATAGCCAGAGGTTCAGTGTCACCACCTCTTAGTTCTTTAAGGACCCTGGGGTGCACCTCAGGGTGAGGAGTAAGGGTTTGCCTAGATTTTCATAAACTAAATGCAATATCTCGATTTGATGGATATCCTATGCCCTGAATTGATGATATTATTGATAGACTGGGTAATGCTCAATACATAAGCACTCTGGACCTATCAAGGGATATTGGCAAATACCCTTAGATGCAGTCTCACAAGATAAAAAGCTATTTCAGTTCACAAAAATGCCTTTTGGTTTGCATGGTGCTCGCAATTTTCAGAGATGCATGGATCATCTGTTACATCCCACATGGACTATAGTGCAGCCTATTTGGATGACATCATTATTTTTATTCCATCTTGGTAGGAACATATGATACACCTTCAAACTGTATCATCAGTTATATAGAAGGCCAGACTGATTATAAATCCAACTAAGTGTTCATTGGCCATGCAAGAGACCAGATACTTAGGCTTTATTATTGGGAATAGCAAAGTAAAGCCTGAAATAGGTAAATTAGGCGCTATTGCCAACAGTCCCAACCTCAAACAAAAAACAAATGAGACCCTTTTAGGACTAGCTGGTTACTATCGATGTTTTGGGGCCAATTTCAGCAGATATAGCCAGTCCATTAATTGAACTTACAAAAAGAATAAACCAGAAAAGATTCAGTGGAATGTACAGTGTGAGCAAGCATTCAACCTTTTGAAGGCAAAATTGTGTTCTCATCCCATTTTACATAGTCCAAACTTCAGAAACCATTCATAGTACAAACAGACGCATCCAATCAGGGTATTGGGGCTGTCTTGTCCCAACTCGATGGGAAGAAGAACACCCCATTATATTTATCAGTAGAAAATTACATTTAAGAGAGACTAAATATTCCATGATAAAAAGGAATGTTTGGCTATTCATTGAGCCATAAATGCTCTTAAATTTTACTTATGGGGCAGAAAATTTTGGTAATTACTGATCACAACCGTTATGTTGGCTACACATAATGAAGGATAAAACACTCATCATGCGTTGGTATTAGGCCCTGCAACCCTACAATTTTGAAATACAACATTGAGCAGTAAAGAAACACCTTAACGCTGATTATTTGTCCGTTATGGTGCAGATGATAATCTGGTAATAACAGACTCAGAGTTAAGTAAGTAATGAAAGTAATGAGTAAGAGATACTGTTAGTTTGGTATCTCTCAAAGAATATTTTGGTTTAAGGGACTCCGAGTGGAGCTTTGGGAGAGGAGGGCTAAAGCTCCATCCCCCTTTCAAAATGGGAGATCTGTTCCATTTCAGAAACTGTAACAGAAATCAATGATGATGTTATTGAAAGATACCATTGGTTTCTTCTTGAGTGGGGATGAATGTGACAGATACCTCCATATACCAGACAAATCTATTTTTATTTAAGTCTGTTCCAACAGCTCTTTTGATCTCCTCCTCCTTTCTTGCTGTAACTCCTCATCTTTCTTTCCACGTTATATAGGCAGGCCACCTATATGACGTTCTTTCTATCCTTATGTATTCTTGCCCTGGTATATGAAGATCTGCACAGCCCTTTCTTTGGTTCCCCCGTTTCAGAACCTTTCTAATGTAGGTATGCAGAAACACAATAGTTGTTTAAAATGAGTATTTCATTTCATTTGGATATGGAATTGTAAGCGCTTATTTATATCCATGGTGTGGGTTCTGTAATGACCCTTTATGTATGCAAACCCTGGTATGGTCTTGGTTTGCGTCCTGTTTAAGCGTTAGGTACCCCCCTTTCTTATCCCTTCTTGTAAATATATGGAGTAAGCTAAAGCTGCTTTACAGGCTAGTTGTCCTGTGGAATTAATGTAAATGCAGCCACAAAATGTTTGAATATAAAACCCTTTAAAGTGCCTTTCAGCCTGTTTGCTGTAGAAAATGGGTCTTTCTGGTTTGAAACTCATTCTAAATGGCAGCAGTAACACACAAAGCGCTTCCTATTGAGTAAATAAACAGCCTGCATTTTACACAATCTGCAGCATACAAAAATGAATTCATTCAGTAGAAACTACAAAACAACTAATTCATGACCTAAACAAGCTACAAAAAACAAAAAGGGCCTGTAAAATCAAGTTATACAACACTGTGGTTTGTTTGGCCTTAACCCCGTCAAACAAAGGTTAAATAAAAGTGTTTCTTTTTGTGTTTTACTTAAGTTAAAATGCTTCTAAAAGTGGAATGAATGCCTTTAATTCATTCTATTGGAATAATTTATAAAAAACAAATGTTTCACTCATAAAAGGTTACCTGCTTCACTATGTGGAGTCTCACTTCCTATTCTGTACTATTGAGCTGGCTGGCTGGTCAACTCCCATATTTAAAGGTGCAGTACTAGGAGGTGGAGTTACTCCTGCAGTGTTTGAAACTAAAATTTTATTAACCAGTTGTTGTTTCTATAAAGTGATGTTGACAACATTACAACTTAAAAGGAAATGTTATTCTGATCTCAGAAATGAAAATGGATTTATTTTGCTGTTTAAAGATAATTTTGAAAAGCATAGGGAGGAGTTAAACAAGTCACATGTTCTCCTTTTGGTATATAAGCCTGGTTTTATTCAGTGCTGTAGATAGCCTGGTGGGAGTACCGATGTACTCTGACCCCAGTATGATGTTCACCAGCTCCTTCTAGTGTCCGAGATGCTGCTTGGTAACTTATGTTTATTTTGAAGAAGTTTTATGTTATTTATTTTTTCGTCTGAAGTTTGCAGTAATTTTCCAGCTCCAATAGATGTGTACAATTCATTTATCATCGGCATTTACCCCATAATGGGACAGAATGTCAGCATTCTGGTGTTGCCCTATGCTTCACAGAAAATCAGTAGGGCTGTACTGCTAAATACCAATGCATAATCCTCGGAGTTTTTATCCTTTATCTGGTGGAGCCCGATACAATGGATTATGGGCAGTTAGTACGGTAAATTCTGTACCCCACAGATAATACTTAAGGACCTCAATGGCCCATTTCATAGCCTAGCACACATTCTCTATTGTGGAGTATTTTGCTCCTTCTCATGGAGTTTTCTGCTGATGAACATCACTGGGTGCTCCTCTCCCTGTTCTGCTATGATACAATAACCCCTATACCTGTGTTTGAAGCATCAGCGTGTTCCCAAAAGGCATTTGAAAATCTGAGCTAACTCTGTGGAGGAACATAGAATAACCTTAATGTTCCTGAATGCCTCATCACACTATAGGATCCATTGAACCTTTTGGGCATTTGTTCTTAGATCAGTAAGGGAATGGCTATGGTGGTAAAATTTGGTATGAACCTTCTATAGTAACTGCCCAACCAAAGGAAGGAAACATAAATGTTTCTTTGTACTGGAAATAGGATTGCTAGCTCTGGCCTCCACTTTGCCCACATCTGGCAACCATGCCTTTACCTATGACAAATCCCAAATACATAGTTTCAGTTCAGTCCACTGCACATTTAGTGGGTTTGTAGTCAGGCCTGCATCTTTGATGGATTGTATCACTGCCCTAAGGTGTTCTAAGTGTGATTTCCAATCTGAACTATACTGTAGATGTCTACATCATCCAAATAAGTGGAACAGTACTGTGTATAAGGTCTTAGTATTTGGTCCATATAGTGCTGAATAGTTGCAGGGGGCTCCGGAGGCCAAAGGAATAGTGATAATTTGGTAGAATCTAATGTTGTACTAAAAGCTGTTATTTCCTGTGTGTGTAGTGCCAAATGGATCTGCCAATATCCATTAGTAAAATCTAAGGTGCTAATGTACTGTGTGTTCTCCATTTGGTCTAAGAGGTCATCAATGCGGGGCATGGGGTAACCATGAAAGGTGGATATTGCATTAATCTTTCAGAAATCCAGACAGAGCCAGACACCTCCTCCTTTTTATCTGCCACCGCTCAGGTGAGGGACTAGAAGCGCTACGAGAGGAACAATAATTCTTAACTGTTCCATTTTGGGGACCTCTTCGATAACCTCCTTCTGTCCTCTTCAGGCAACCTATAGGGTTTCTGGTGTATAGTTTTCTCTTGGTTTACTTTGCTAGTATGTACTACCCTTTCACTCTCCTGGCGTGTTGGTAAAGTTGTCCTGAACTGATGTAATAGCTGTTATACCTCCTTATTCTGCCCTGCATCTATCTCAGGATTAACTTGGACCTCTACCATTTCCATTTCTTGTTCTATTCTTCTATAAGCAATCTCCAGCTCAATGTCAACCACTCTGGTGCACACACATAGTGAGCATTAAGGTAGGTTTCATGTACCATTTACGTAAGAGATTGGCTGGTACACTTTTCAGTTCTTAGTTGACTACTCCTGTCTGACAAAAGATATTATAGAGGCCCTGCCATTTCATGAAAGCTTATTCTCAGAGGATGGCAACAACAATAATACTTTGTCCCCAGGTTGGAAAGATTTACCTTTAAGCCCAGATCATAAGTTTCTTTGTGTTCTACCTGCCTTTGGGACACATTTTGATAGGCCAGTTCCACATACTTAATCAATCGTTGTCGAAAATTTGTCATGTAATTGACAATATTAGTTTGACCTACATTTCTTCCTTCTTCCCAGTGTTCCTTTACTACATCCAGGGGCCCTTGGGATTCCTCCCATAAAACAGAGAGAAGGGAAAACCCTGTGGTGGTTTGGGGTACCTCCTATAAGTAAATAGAAGGTAAGGTAGATATTCTACTTGTCCCAATCTCAGCCTTCCTCCTGCACATCATCTTCAACATTTGCTTAAGGGTCTTATTAAACCATTCCACCAGGCCATCAGTCTGTGGATGAAAGGGAGATGTTTTAACTGCTGACTCACCTACAGTGGCGCACCAGGATGAAGCAAAGCAATGTAGAAATTCTGCAGTAGAGTTACTGCAGCAAACAATGCAATGTCAATGGGAGTTAATCCCTTTTGTCATGTGGTAAACCTGTGACACTGTGCTTCATTCTGGCTACCTTCACTGTAGTAGTCATTATAGTTCTTTCAGGATGGAGGAGGTAAAATTTATACCCTCATCAGTTAAGATTTCTTGGGGTATACCCATTCTGCTAAAAATGTTGGACAACTCCTCAGCTATATGAGGGGCAGTAACAGTATGAATGGGTATTGCCTCCAGGTACCTAAGTGGCATAGTTGCAAAACACCAAAATGAACCATTTCCTTTTTAACTTTTGCATAAGGGGCCCTACATCCATTGCTACCCTAGCAACTGAAATTATGAAACTGGATATAGGCGGAAGGGGTGCCTTATCCTCCCCCCTTGTGCCATCAACTGGCACTTAGGACAAATACAGCAATACTCAGCCAAATTGTCATGAATGTTAGGCCAAAAAATCTTGTCTCCAACCTACTAAGGATATGATCTCTCCCTTCATGGCGGCCATGGACTGGTTATGTGCCAGGTGAATCAACTTCTCCCTATATATCTGGGGCATCATCAGTTGATCTATACATTTATTAGTATTTGGGTAGGTACAAACTCGATATAAAATGTAATTTTTAATCACATATTGTAATTGTTCCCTTTGCAACCACTTGATCCACTTGGGAAAAAAATGGGGTTAGCGTTAAGTCCTGCAGTTGTTCTCTTTTAATATTACACCTTTGCAGACTTGTTCCCAACTCAGGTATGTCATCCTGGTGTGGCTCTTCCCAAAGTCTTTTAAAGTCTTTTTTCCCTTCTGAACTTGCTCCTCTTCCTGGGCTGTCAAATAATCCTTCTTCAAAAGAGAATACATGCTATAATTGTTCTAACTTTGCTTGGGCCCTGGTGGTTACAGTGACCAGATTTTTGTAAGTCTGTTGGTTTTCATCAACTGTTCAAAATTTGGGAAGTCTTGATCTATAATAATGGGTACAGGGAGCCTGGGTGCCAGGCCAACAGCCATAGCCTGTTCCTTGTTTTCCACTGTCATCATGATGGATGCTGTAGGGTACTGATAGATGTCCCCATGAACACAAATAACTGTGGCATTAGGCCCAGAAATGTCTAGTTTTTTCATCAGGTCTGCCCGGTCAATGTCTGCCAACTCCATGAGTCTAATACCCCAGCATGTGTTCTTTTCCAATCTCTACAGTGGTAACATATCCCCAGTTAGCTAAAGCTAGATGAGTAGGCTCCATCTTTATTTGGACAGTTTCTGGTGATATGTCCCTTCCCAGGCAACTGTGACAAATCATATCAGCTAAATAGTTCATTCTCCCTCTTTCATTTCTCCAATTATTCCCTGCATAGTTAGGGTTTCTTAGGGTAGAATATTCAAAAGTTCTTGCCAGATTAGGTGGTTGGGGTGAAGAGTCTTGATATCCTCTGGGCTTGGATGGTCTAGCCACCAGGTGAGTCCTCTACTAGAGTAATGGTGTGCTCTGCTGAATCGTATTTATGCTCCTTCACCCATACCTGGACATCTTGGGAAAGAACGGTAGAAACTGTTCGATGATTATAAGTTCCATAATTTGTTCTAAAGTCTTTGTTGTGGGTTGCAACCATTTACAACATAAATCTTTATGTCGCGATAGGTCTTTCTGGGGTTGTCCTGGACAGTCATTTTCTGCAAGATAAACCTCTGCTGGTAAGTCTCAATATTTACATCATACCGCCTTAGAATCTCCTTCTTAACCCAGTCATAAGTTTTTGCATCCTGTACACTTTGGTGACTGTAGACTACTTGAGCCCATCCAGATAAAAAAACCAGTCTAATGACCCATTGATCCCTGGGCTTGGCTACGTTTGGCAATCCGCTCAAATATCATCAGATAAGCCTTGATGTCATTGGCTTCTGTGATTTAGTCAATTTAATGTCTTTGGGTATATTTTGATCTGGCTGACCTGGGTTAAGGGCTTGGCTTGCTTGCAGGTATCCATCCACTTCTCATCCTTCCGTTGTCGATCCTCTTCATATTTTCATCGATCTGCCACTTGTTTCCTGCTCCATCTCCAGCTGCTTCATACAAAGCCATTAAAGGAGGTCACTGGGATCTTCTGGGGCTCTCTCCTTCACCTATACCTCTGTCTCACTCTTCAGCTCGTCCTTCGCCTTCTTCTACTCTAAGATCCAATCCGGGTCTGGGTTTCTCTCAGTCTTCTCGCTATGGCACAAGCCAATGGATATGTTTTCCCTCAGCACTCTGATTTTTTGCATCTGTCTGGGTATTGGTTCAACACCCACTGGTAATATCTCCCAGGCAGTCTAGATGTACCAGAAATCCCAACTCCCACACAACTGTGAAGGTGTGGGATAAAACAGACATAACTAACCATAAGTCAGGTGAATAAAATGCAAACATGCATTGTTATTTTATTCAAATCAGAAAATAAAAATAAAATAATAAACATACAGAAAGCAAAAAGTTATTCAATGTCCAGTATCCAGCAAACTTTCTAATTTTGAAAATTCCTGAGGCTTGGCTTCAACATTTGCAAGTAGAACAGTGTGGAGCCAAGCACACACTTCTGAGGTCCTCCTCACTTGATAGTCAATATTCAACTGATTTCCCTATCTATCTTTGTTACTCCAAGTGGTGTTTTTTATACATTTCATGGATGGCATCACCGTCAGGTGATCCACCCTTTTGCTAAAACCAGTACAAACCTCTTATTCTCAGGAGTTCCCATCAAACAGTAAAGACATACATGTTCACACATTATCTTTTCTAGCCTAGACTCAACTCCTCTTTCTTGGTTAAGAGGGTTTTCTGTTGGACAGTGTGAAATTTAAATTCTGCCAGTCAAATTCTTGTGAAATGCTAAATTTGCTTCATAAAATTCTGCACAATACGGGGAAATTTATGAAATTCCACCTTAAACTGTGGAATTTTGCACATGTTGCAGAATAAAGTGGTGAACTGTGGAAAATATTTCTGCAGAACTGATTGCCATTTTCTTTTATTTAATAAGTGAAATAACTGGTGTAACTTGGACCCTGGGACCAAAACTAGGAAGTAGAGATGTTGGTGTAACTGGGAAGAAAATGAATAACTGGGAGGTGACACTGCTGCATCTGATACTGGTGGAACTGGCAGTACAAACTGGTAAAACTGTGATGAGACACATATATAATAAGCTATGGTGAAATATGTGTAATTTTGAATATTTTGGGTTGCACTAACAGAACTGTGAGAAGAAACAATTTCAGCTGGGAGGAGACACTGCCAGGGTATAAAATTCCATACTTTAGATGTCACAAGGCAAACACTTGTGTCTAAAGACTTCTAAAGCCCCTCAGTGCCTGCCTACTTTGGCAACTGAGGCATTAGTGCTACTGTATCTTCATTTTTTTCTCCTGTACTACCTTTTTTATCTACCAGCCCACCCCTCCCCAAGTGCCTGTGCCATCTGTGATGGTGCAGCGCTAACATGCATGACTAACTTCATCAGAGCAGTTACCCTTAGGTGTAGTGGAGACACCAGGAAGGAGCAGTGCAGCGGAGAGCGTGTCATGTGACCACAAAGTCTGTGCACTGAGAATCGTGCTGATGCAGTCACACAACTGGTGTCACATGACAGGTGCTTTCATTAGGCATCAGATCACAGTCTGGAGTGGAGGAATTAATTGGCTGCTGCTGGAACTGATATTTCCCCAGTAAGGGTTGCCGTGAGTGCTATTCAGCCCATCAGAACATATTGCGGTAGGGAGTTAAACTGGTTGTCAGAGCAGCAGACAGCACACAAAAACATTTCTTTAAGAGCTTTAAATCAGTACTCAGAAACCATCCTTTTAAGGGCTACTGATATGGAGTTTTAGGGACCCTCACCAATGTAGCATAATACATATAGTTAAAAGGTCTTTAAGAACTTGGAGATAAATAATTATAAGGACCTACTGTATCTGGGCGAGCATCAAAGTCATTTTAAAAGCCCTTTGCAGGGCTTGGGAGCTAACAAGAGTCATTTTAAGGATTAGAGGCAGGCAGGCAAGAAAAAAAATCAGGGATTAGGGAATGCAGGCTGCTATTACATCCATTTCAGGACTTGTGGGCTAGTGAGTCCTTTAAAGAACTGAGTAAATGCAGGCAGGAAGAAGAAAATCATTACAAAAAATAAATAAATAAAAATTCCTGGATTGGGAGCTAAGGTCATATTAAGAAATGCAGGCTGGCATTAAAGTCCCCATCAGGGCCTAGTGGCTATCAAGTCCTTTTAAGGTCTAAGGGCACATAGACTAGCCAGATTTTCCACTTTGTCCTTTAGCCCCTCTCCATGTACCAATGTTCTCTCTACCAGTCCCTTCTTTGGCTTCTCCTTCAATCCTGATGTTCCTATTTACTGGCCTGGACCATTAGAGATGTCATCTACTGCTCCTCATACTCCAGTCGATCTTATAGTTTACCTCAAGACTCATAGCTGCAATCTCTGCCACTCATTCCACCTCCAACTCATCTGTCCACATATTAGCATCAGGATGGGTCAAGGGCCTTCTTCTCCATTGCTGGGCCCTCCCTCTGGAATGATGTCCCCCTCCCCGCTGTGTTCCATTGACCCCCAACTAAATTTACATACCACACTAAAACCGCTTCCTCTTCTCCATGACCTTTTCCTGTCCCCAGGCTACTGGCACTCCTGTGCAATCTGTCAAGGCCTCCATTGCCCCCTGCCATCTCCTTCTTCTCCTACCTAGTGAATGGCTTGCTGGCCAGCACCCTGTGCAGGAGTCAGCTGCCTGCTGCCTGTAAATTGTAAATGTACCCTTAAATTATAATGTGTAAGTAGTATGTTTTATTTTTTGTACAGTACTACTCTTTACCTGTCAATGTTAACTCCGAGCTGCAGCTAATGCTGCCAAACTCAGTGTAGCTACTAGATCAATGCTGCCTGCTATTTGGTACTGTAGAACTCTGTGGGATGGATATTCAAACTGCGCTGCCTGGGGTGCAAGCTCAGGTGCAGCACAATTGGGCTGCACCAGGGCATGGTCCAGGTGATATTTAATGGCATTGCGCCATGGCACAGCACCATTGAATATGGCACCGATGTCACATGCACTGCACATGGTGCAGTGGCATTGCGCCAGTGCAAGTGGCAGAGCAGAGAGCAGGGGAATGCACTAGCGCAAGTGCAGTTGCAGTAGGTGCATAAACCATGATATTCAGCACTGGGCATGCAAATGAGGCCATTTGCATGCAAGACACAAATGGGGTCATTTGCATGTCATTCTGGCCCCATTTGCATGTGTGCGCCGATATCTGGCTACTTGCGCTGAAGCCCTGCCAGGCAGCAGCCATCAGGGACTGATGCCCTGTGGTCCTGTGGCAGTTCCCTCTCCCCATATGCCTAATCATGGGCAAAGGTATTGCAAAAACCCTGGTGGTCCAGTGGATCCCCCATTGCCCAATTGTGGGCGCAAAGTAACATAAAGGTCCCTGGTGGTCAGTGGAACCCCATCATGTGATCACAGGCATATGTCATAATAAACCCTGGTGGTCAGGGAATGCCCTCAGCATCCGATCATGGCGTGGTTGACATACCCTGGTGGTCAGTGGAAGGTCCCTCATCGCCCAGTCACTGGCAGACATAGCAAATGAAGCCCTGGTGGTCGAGTGAGCCCCCTCCCCACCCACACACTGGGGTCCCCACCACTCCAGCAACACCCCAGTCAGCAGTGGGTGGCAGCACCTCACCCAATGCCTCCCAGCCGCCTGCGACGATTGAAGAGCACAGCATGGTTCAGCACTCCATTACCAAGTGACCAATGGCATGTAGACCATACTGTACTACAGGCTTGATATGTGAATGAACATGCCCACCAGTGTGCAAACAAATAAATATCTCAGAACATCTAAAATCAATAAGCTAATAATTACATTACAGAACAACATTTAATATTTAACAAGTATTTATCAATCATCAATGACCTCGTAAAATTGAGGATTGAGTTGTAAAAACAGTATGATCTTAAACTGTGGTAAATATATTGTTATGCTTTATGGTAAAATAATCCTAACTATAGCTACATATTGAATAATAACATTCTTAAAACATCCACCTCAGAACTAGACCTTGGAATTATGATCAATAATAAACTTACCTCTACTGACCACTGCAAGTTAGTGACCAGAAAGCCAAGGGAATGATTAGGATAATTAAATGTACTTTCATTTGCAAATCTGAGTAATGCATTATCCCACTGTACAGAAGACATGTTAGGCCCTTTTGATTATGGGTCCCCTGCCTGGTCACCTTACTTGATCAAGGACATCGAGCAAATAGAGGAGTTCAGAGACAAGTCACCAAATTAATTCCCAGATTAAAGTTTGACCTATCATGAAAAGTTATTATAAATAGGTATTTTTCCATTGTAGTATAGACGACAGAGGGTGATTTATTACAATTATTAAAATATTGCAATCTCCAGGTTTAAGTATGCAGCGCAGTCTCGAGTTTTGCAACAACAGACATAATCTAAGATCACATAACTAGAAACTCGTGGTCCCAAGAGAATTTACAAATATAAGAGATAATTATTTATTGTAAGAACTATAAAGGCATGGAATAGGCTGCTCCAAGAAGTGGTGGACATCAACAATGTAAACAGTTTTAAACTTGCACCAGACAGATTGTATTATTAAAAATATAGAATGGTGTGAACTGACCCACAAATATGGGGACAGTCCCGATGGGTAAATATGCCCCTGTTTTGTCCTATTGACCTAGTTAACCTTGTAAACCTAGTAAACACTGCAAAAATCATCAGAGATTTCGCGAAAAACTTTCACAAATAAGAACTGCATGAAAGTGCTTTGAAATATAACTTTTGATTTACAAAAGTAAGTTGCAAAGAGCTGGGGAGAGAGAGAGAAAGAGGTTGATATAGCAACTCACACTTTGACCCACAGACTCCTGCCTAATCAAAAAACATCAGGTGACAGCATTGCTTGCAGAATTGTTTTGTGTGTTCTGTAAACGTTAGCGAACAGCAGGCTTTTGGAATTACATAGAATTTTTGATGAAATTACAGTGAATTAGAGTTGCTTATAACACCAAATAAAATGTATCTTTGGACAAGAGGACAGTATCACTAATGAAATAGACAAGAACAGTAAGAAACAGTGCTTTGCAAATTCAATTTCCACCTAAATTAATAAAATCACATGACTACATACCTTGCTGAATATATTTTCTGTGAATTATATTTCAGAACAGTGTTTTCCTATAATAAATATTTTTGCAGTTCATCATGCAATTTCTTCAGCACATTTAATTTTTCTGCAAATCAGGTGAAAATTCACGGAAAGTGTAATTTTGCCAAGGGGTAACTCTGGCGAAATTCCGTTTCAATGCAGATGCATAACTTTTTCAGAAGTGTAATCTGCAATTTTGTCAACCCTAGTTTTCTGTTAAGGAGGTTTTATGTTCAGGGGTTTTATGTTTCCATTTCATTTTATCTCAAAGACAATTTTTATAAGATAGTAAGTTCATGAGGGTTTCACTGGGTTTGCAAGGAGCGGGAGAGCGTAGAGTGCCTCCTCTTCTCTCTTCTCCTGTAATCCCTTGGAATTCATCACATCTTTTCTTTTAATTCCATTACATCCTTACATGTGACATCCTAAAATAGACAAGCATACAGCAAATGTATTTCATTTTCATTCCCAGCGAGAGCGCGGTCTCACTAGAGCTGCAGAGAAAGAAGGTGAAAGTGAGTACTTAACATTAACATTTTGGGCAGCTACTCCTGTCTAACAGAAATAAAGAGGAAAGGAATGGTGGGTTCGGATACCTCGCACATGGGTATCTGCCTTAGATAGGGCTCAACCCATCACAGGGCATTTATAAGGCAACTAGACAGTGAACTCACTCATGATGGGGCAGTTTTGGACCTGGTACTCACTAACAGTGATAGTGTTGCAGATATAATGTTGGGAGGCCACCTGGGGACCAGTGATCATGGTACAGTGTGGTTAAATATAAGGATGGATGCAGATTGAAACACACACATGGGTGATGGTCCTGGACTTCAGGAAGGTAGATTTTGTAAAGATGGGTGAATACCTCAGGATGACCTTGCAGGGGATAACCTTGGGGATAGATGAACAGTGGGCAAAGCTAAAAGGGGCATAGTGAAGGCAACAACACTTTGCATCAAGCAGGTGAGCAAAAGCAAGAGAAAAATGAGGCCACCATGGTTCTCAAAAGAGTTGCAGAAAGGTAAAGGTTAAAAGGGTTCAATTGAGAAGGTACAAGCAGATGCAGATGGAGGAAGATAGGGAAATGTATCAAGGAAACAAATGAAGCAGTGAATGCTGTAATAAGTGCAAAGGTGCAAACTGAGGAGAGAATGGCCCAGCCAGTATTAAAAGGGACAAGGCATTTTTAGGTATGTAGCGAAAAGAAGACTGAGGAGGGCTTGTAAGGTTAAATGGGGAAGGAGTACTGTGCAGAGGGGCCAGGAAAAGACAGACATCTTGAACAAATGCTTCTTCTCAGTTTTCACAGAGAAAGGAGAAGGAAGGGGCCACAAAAGTAAAAGGAGCCTGAAGGTGTGGGGGGTGAATACATCACTTTCAGAGGAGAGTCCTAAATACACTGACTAATCTGAAAGCAGACAAAGCAATGGGGCCAGACAGGATGCATCCAATGGCATTGATGGAGCTCAGGGAGGTAGTGACTGCACCTCTACCTGTCTTACATAGCAGATCACTGGGTCTATAGTGGTTCTGGAGGACTGTTGGGGGCAGATGTAGCCCCACTTCACAAAAGTTGAAGCAGGGAGGAGGATGGCAATTATGTCCAGTCATCCTAACATCAGTGGTTGGTAAGTTAATGGAAACACTACTGAAGGAAAGGATTATGCACTGTCTTGAATCCAATGGGTTACAAGACCCACAGCAGTCTGGATTCACAGGATCAAATGAGTTGGAATTGTGGGAGGCCTATAGGCATATGTGACTCTTCACTTATCACAGCATCAGGATACTGAATTTCCTTCCAAAATTTGCTCACTCTTTGCCTTTCTGCTTTTCACTTTGAAGTCCTGTGCTATCACAAGGCATGCAAGTCACAGTCAAGCAAACAAAACATGAAGCAGACATGGAAGAATACAAGAACAAATTAAAGGAGGCAGGGAAAGTTGTTAGAGGGCAAAACACAGACAGAAGAGAAAATAGCACAGGATGTTAAGGAGGAGATGAAACCTTCTATAGATACATAAGAGGAAAAAGAAAAACTAAGGGAGGAATAGTCTAACTAGCAACCGGGAAGGTAAGATGGCACCGAGTGATGAGGACAAGGCAGAAGTGCTAAACAAGTTCTTTTGCTCTATCTTCACAATAGAAGACAATGGTAAAGATCTCACACTGAGCAGGACAAAGGAAGATACCCTGGGAGCAGATACTAGCCCCTTCATAAGGGAGAGGGTCCTAAAATAGCTTAATAAACTGAAAGTGGAAAAGCCTTGGGACAGAATGGCATACACCCTAGGATATTGAAGGAGCTTGAGAGGAACTGGTTGCACCACTGGCTGAGCTCTTCAGCATGTCACTAGACAGCAGAAAAATACCTCAGGACTGAAAACAGGCAACAGTTGTGCCCTTACACAACAAGCGGAAACAAGGAAGAGGCAGAAATTACTGCCTTGTCAGTTTGACCTCAGCTGTAGGGAAAATCATGGAGACACTATTAAAAGAAGATAGTGGCGTACCTAACAGATACTGAAAAATGGACCCAAAGCAACATGGTTTCATAGCAGGACACTCTTATCAAGCCATAATGATTGACTTCTTCGACTGATTCACCCAGACCATTGGATCAGGGAGCGGTGGTAGACATTGTATACCTAGATTTCAGCAAGGCCATTGACACCATCCCTTACAGAAGGTTAACCAACAAGCTGGAACATATGGGAGTTGGCCAGAAGATAGTCAGTTGGATCAGTAATTGGCTGAATGATAGGACTCAGAAAGTGCTAGTCATTAGATCATTGTCAAGGAGGATAGAGTGATGTGCGTCGTCCCAAGAGATCAGTAATGGGACCGATCCTATTTAACATATTATAGCAGACATAGTGAATGGACTAACAGGGAAGGTTTACCTGTTCACAGATGATACAAAACTCTGCAACAGAGTGGATACAAGAGAAGAGTAGACAACATGGAAGCTGAACTTAGAAGGCTAGAGGACTGGCAGTTACAATTTAATGCCAAAAGTGTAACGTAATACACTTGGGAAAGAGGAACCCTGGAGAAAAGTGCACAATGGGAGGACATCAACGAGGAAACACAAACGGAGCAAAATCTCATTATAATCATCACTGAGAAATTAAAGGTAGGAAAACAATGTGAGAAATAAGCACGGAAAGTGGGTGGCATCCTCGGATGTATGAGTAGAGGTATTTCTAGTAGAAAGGAGAAGGTTATCATGCCCTCTACAGGTCCTTGGTGAGGGCACACTTGAGTACTGCATTCAGTTCTGGAGAATTCACCTCAGAAGGATATTGACCATTTGGAAATGGTGCAGAGAAGGGCTGCTAAGATGGTGCATGGACTGCATCACAGGTCATATGGAACAAGACTGGGGAGCTGAACCTACTCCCTTGAGCAGAGAAGAAACAGAGGAGAACATGATTGAAGCATTCAAGTACATGAGGGGATTTCGCAGTTCAGACAGGCAATCTATTTCAACAGAACATGATATAAGACTGGTAGGAGGAAGGTTCAAAAGCAATCTCAGGAAGCACTTCTTCACAGAAAGGGTGATGGACCCATGGAACAGCCTGCCCCAGGAGGTGGTAGCATCAAAGTCAATCAGGAGTTCAAACTAACATGGGACAGAAATAAAGGACAAATTAGGATGAAGGCTGCATAGGGAAGGGGTAATTCAAGGGCAGACTATATGGATCTACAGGTCACCATCTGCCAACACTTTTCTTATGTTCTTATGTTCTTATCTGATAGATTTCTTTGATTGTTGACCAGGAATTAGATCAGGGTGGAGTGGTGTAAACGGCCTACCTAGATTTCAGTAAGGGTCTCAACACCATTCCACATAGGATACTAGTAAACAAACTGAGTAGCATATAAGTGGAACCAAGGTAGTGAACTGGATAAGAAATTGCTTATGTGATGAGTGGCAGAGAGTAGTGGTAAAGAAATTCACTCCAAGAAAGGGAGGGTGACTAGCAGGGCACCTCAGTGATAAATACTGGGACCAGTCCCTTTTAATATACTTATAAGTGACACTGCAGAGGAGCTGGAAGGGAAGGCCTCCTTCTATGTGGATGACACCAAGTTGTGCAACATGATGAACACTCTGGGGGATTGAAAGGATGAGCAGTGACCTGACTAATCTCAGGAAGTGGTCGAGAGGGTATGTCAGCTGTGTTTCAATGTGAAAAAGTGTAAAATAATACAATCAGGTGCAGAAACCAAGGGCAGAATACAAAATGGGTGGTGTGGTACTCATGACTAGATATGTAGAAAGTTTTAACTTGCAGGCAAAGTCAAGCTAATTTGCAAAATCCACATTCAGGATAATTTCATGATGTTTTCCTATTTAATGGGAAATGCACTTATCTTGAATTCACATTAATAACTTCACAATGTAACTTCCCCAGTAGCCCATGACAATGGTAACTGCAATTGAACACTTTCAAAAAGGTGACTCAGTTGTGGCACCTGTTCACAGGAGCTACCGGGAAGGAGGGTGACCAGATGGGGAGTCTGCGAATATAGTGACAGGATGTCTCTATATGTAAACATGTGGGTGGGGAGTAAGCATGTCATGTGATGGGAGGAAGAGGAGGGAGGGTTTGTGAGGCATAGTGTGGTGGTGGGCTGCCAAGCTAGCCTTGTGGCATGGTGGATGAGTGGCAGGCTAGGGTTGTGAGGTGCTGGGTTCAGTTCGGGTGAGCATTCATTGTGTTGCACCGGACATTGTGCACCCCCAACATGCACCCCTGGAGTTGAGAATCCTTTAGTTGGGGTGTGGGGGTGAAGCCCACTGCTGGGGGCAGCCTCAGCATAAAAAAAAAAGTCCCGGTGCCCTTTTGTGTGAGACCAGGAGTGTACATCATTGAAATAGATTTTTCGTCGATGTACACTCGTCCTAACAGCGATTGCCTTTCCACGATCATCATTATCACATGGAACCCTTCTCCTTTAGCACTGCAAAGGCAAACTTTAATGAAAACAAAGTGTTAGTCACATGGGAGAGTTTCTGCAGATCACCTTACACATTCCCAGGACAGGAACTGTCTGACTTGCTTTCAGTTTCTCATTTATAATCAGACAGAGTGAGAGTTAGGAGCTTGTGTTTACTGCTACAAAAGCAACTAATATTTCAAGTCCTTAAAACAGCTTTTCCACAGTCTTTTGTGTTTTCTTACCTGTTAGTAAAGTTTTCTTAAATATTTAATCTTTATTTTGAATCTTTTAATACCTTTTTGGCTTTACTGTTTCCTGTGACTCTCTTTCTCTTTCATTTGTTTTTATTTTAATTGATCAAAATTTCATTTGAAATGGAGCATCAAGCAGATCATCATGGTATCACGCACCTATGTGGGGTCATATGGCTCAATTGGACCCAGTTGTTTTGGGAGTTCCTCCCATGCCATATCCATATCTTCTCCCAGTCCTCCTAACACTGCAGCAGCAGCGGTGTTGCCCCACCGATCCTAGCAACAGGAGGACAGTACAGTACAGTTGCCCTGGTCCTGACCATCAGGAGGAGGAGGAGCAGCAGGAGTAGCAGCAACCATGAAAAAGGAGATTAAGAACCCCTCTGCCCCACATTGTGGTTCCAGCACCACCACTACCTCCCCACAGAGGACCTTTTCCAGCAGCAGCACCCCACAAATAATGCTGCCCATACCCTAAATCCTCACCGATTTGAACTTTTTATTGCACACCCAAATGACCACATTGTGATCACTTGCACCTCCTAGCTCACCTTGCCTCCCTAGCCCCTAGGGTGAACTCTATATCATGGGGACTTTAATCACAACTGGCCATCCCCGCGTTCAACAAAGCTCGCTCTGAGGTAACAGCCCTCGATCTTACCCAAACCATCTCCGAACCGACACGGTCATACCCCAAGACTGGCAATCACTCCCTACTTGACTGGGCTGTCACCTCTCACCCCACGGGTCATCAGCTCTGACCTACTCCCAGACTCTATAAGCGACCATCATATCACCTACTTAGTCCGAAAATCCATCGGACTAAATCCCCAAAACATTATACTACAAAAGGTCATTCAAATCACTAAACTCTCCCGGAAGACCTAGCTCACTCAAACTGGGACTTTCTTCTTTGTAGTAATAACATAGATGAATCCCTTACACATTTCAGAAATACCTTCCTAAGCATCTGGGACAAACATACCCCTTGCATCACATTAGGTTCTAAGTGTCTCATCTCTCTGGATCTCCCTCGAGCTAATTGTGTGCCAAAATGCCCAGGACAAGGCATGGAGAATGTACAAATCTATGCTCCTCCCAGGTAACAACATCTCTACCACGCGTCTGAAACAGTGCACCAAGGCCACCCATTTAGCAAAGCCGAATATTTTAACAACACCCTAAATGCCAACCTCGGTAGGCCATCTAAATTCTGGAAAGTTATAAACTGCCTTTTCACCCCTCCGTCTACAAATCCTACCACTCATCTACTCACACAAGGGACTCTCCTCACAGATCCTCTCTTGGTCGCGTCCAAGTTCAACTCCTACTTCACCACTTCTGCTACAACCATCCTTGCCTCCCTTCCAACAATAACCTCACCCTCTCAACAACCTGAAACCCTTAAACCACCCTGCCAGAACTTCTTCACCTTCAAACACATTGCTCCTGAAGAAACCTTAGATGCCCTACTCACCCTGAACCCCGAAAGAGGTAAATCACCTGATGGGCTAGACACCAAACTCATCTTCCTATCTGCCCACGCCATTGCATCTCCACTCACTGCCCTTCTAAACCTTTTGTTTGTCTCTGTCAATCCCAAAGGAATGGAAGCATGCCACAGTTATTCATCTACTAAAAGGTGGGGACCACACCACCGCTGACAAATTTCTGACCCATCTCCTGCTCCCGCCCTCGTGAAGATGCAGGAGCACCTCGTACTCTCACAACTCTCACTTCCTCTCTGAATCTAACTTCCTCACACCTTTCCAGTCTGGATTTAGAAAAAACATGCTACATCCACCTCCCTACTAAGACTCATGGATTCCATCCTGTCGAGGATGGACAAAGACCTAATTACATCAGCCATCTTCATCCATTTAGCTGCAGCCTTCAATACAGTATCCACCCTCTATTACTAACTTGCCTATTCACTGCTGGGTTATCCACATCGATCTCTACTAACTGGTTCAGAACATACCTGCAAGATAGAACCCAGTCTGTAAAATTAGCTGATTCCACCTCATCCCCACTCCTTATTGTCACTGGCATTCCTCAGGGCTCAGTTCTCGGCCTTCTCTTTTCCATCCTACTAAATGGCGGCCAAAAACTCCCTCAACTACCTCTATACATATATATGTGGATGACACTGTCCTCTTTACCTCCGGCCGGACCCAGAGGAAGTCACTTCCACTCTCAGGCTAACTTCAACAAGGTACAGCTCTGGTTTAACTCCCACCAACTCTTCCTCAATGCCAAGAAGATAGTCTCCATGACTTTTGGCTCTAGGAGAGACTATCCAGACTCACCTCAAAGCCGATTTTCCACATCCTTGATGGAACAATCCTAGAGGACGTGCCCTCCTTTTGGTACCTAGGAGTCTGGCTTGACCATCACCTGTCATTCTCTGCCCATGTGGATGTTATCCAGAAAAAACTACTCTCTAAGCTAGCACGGTCTATAGAAATCGTAGTTGTCTTCCACTACTGGTGAGATGTGAAATTGTTCAGAAAATGATACTACCTTCCTTCGACTACTGTGACATAGTCTACAGGTCAGCCCCAAAGTCCACTCTATCCAGCCTGGATCTCCTTTTTAATGCTTTCTGCCATTTTGCTCTTGATGCCCCCATACCCACCACTGTGAGCTTTACCACTCACTGGCCCTCCCATCCCTGAGCAACCGGCAGCTACTTCACAGTGTTAAATTTGCTTCTAACTTCTGGCTCGCTTCCCTTCCTCCCTATCTCACCTCCTCCTTTCCTTCCCACCAACCCCTTGCATGCCCTTAGGTCTACTGACTCCTGTTTTTGGTAATCCTCATCGCAGACCTCTGCAGCCCAATCGTCCTTCTCCTACTATCTCCCTAAGATGTGGAATGACCTGCAGGCCCAAATCTGTCACTCCTTCTCTAGGCATTCTCTATTCTCTGCCCTCATTAACTACTATGCTACAAACTGTTCATGCCCCTGACCCCTCCTGCTATCTACCCCTTATCATCTCCCTCATCTTCATATGTGGCCTGACCAGTGGCTCTAGCAATCTACCTCTCATGCTGGCATGACATTTCTACCAACCCTTGCACTTGCCCATTACTGCACTTCTGCTCAGCTCACAGTCAATCGATCTCCCATAGTCTATGGTTAGTGCAACGTAATCCCGATCCAAACCACACGCCCGTTATCAATCACTCCCCTGGCAACAAGTACTAACTGCCAGCTCTACGTAATTCAGAATTCATTTCAGTATAAGTTATGTAAGCGCACATATATGTATGTAATTATGTCTATAAACTATGCATGATATGTCACTCTTTCCCTGTATGTATCTGACACTCTGTAATCCTGCATGTAAGCAATGTATGCAATCTCACCCTTAATCCAAGACCCCAATGAGTAATTCAGTGTAATGTATCATGTACTCTCAATGTTATGTATCATGGACTCCAATGTGTAATTCTATGTAATGTATCATGTACTCTCCTCTGATCCCCCCTCCCACCAGGTCACACCATGAGATGAGCATCTTGTTGCTCAGTGTACCTTTCCTGGTGAAACATTTCAACAAATAAAAAAAATGTCAGCAAGTATGGCTGGTGGGGTTAAGAAGAGGACCCATGTGGGTACTGGGGGCCAAAGGACCCATGCAATATGTCATCACCCAGCCAAATGGGAGGTAAAGGTGACTGGAGCAGTGAGCAGTTTTATTTATTTATTTTGTTACCGGGTAAACACATGAGCCAAGGCCTTTTTCATATGCTACCGGGACTGTAATACAGTCACAAGATGTTAATAGAGATTATAAAGTATCTTATACATTTACATTCATAATACAAACAATGCAAAATAGAAACATACAATGTAGACAAACAATCTCTTTATACAACATTTTAAAAATAGTAGTGACTTTGTACACCATTTAAAAGATGCTGCTTTAATTTTGTTTTAAAGGAACTATAGCTAATCCCAGATTTTATTTCAGATGGAAGATTATTCCAGCATTTAGAAGCTAGAATAACAAAGATTAATCACCCATTTTGTTTTGTTATCCTCAGATTTAGATTTGAGGTCATATTTGATCGTAAGTTCTAGAAACTTCCTTAATGATAACAGTGAATACAAAGGAGATAAATCTTTTGTCTCATTAGGTTATCTGTTATACAACAAAGAAAGTATATTGAGTTTACTCTTGGTGGTAGCAAACCAGAAACCTGGTACAATGTACAGTGATGAGTACCATAAGGTAACTTATAGATAAATCTACTAATACTGTGAAACAATATTGTAAGATTGTTCAATACTTGTTTAGGCAAGGCTGTAAACAAGAATAAATTATAATTCAATTGAGAAAGTAAGATACTTTGAGCTATTTGTTTTCTTGCCTATAATGTCAGCACACTTTGGAGTCTAAATTACATCTCTAATTTCTGATTTACAATTCTAGTCAAGTTCAAGACATGATGTGTATGGATAGCATCCACATACAGTCCCAAATACTTAAATATTGCACTTGCTCTAGATTATTCCTTTTTATCAACTATTTTCAATTCCCCAGATTATCCAATTTTTGTTTTGAACCGAACATAATACTTTTAGTTTTAGAGCTGTTTAAAAGACAACTTAAATTCAATAAACATTTTTACAATTCAAAAAAATCACTATTTAAATCTTGAGTTATTTTATCTAAAAATTAGCACTTTTAAATAATATTATATCATCTGCATATAACATTTTGTCAGTACCAACCAACTTATTAGGTACTATATCAACAAATATTGAAAATAGGAGGGTCCCAATATGGATCCTTGGGGCACTCCTTTTCCAATTATCTACCCACAGACATTAATCCATCATAATGAACTCTATGTTCTTTTCCTGATAGGTAACTTTCTACCCATTGTAATGGTAGTTTAGATAAACCCTTATCAGCTAGGATCCCGAGCAGCAGGCGATAATCAACAAGGTCAAATGCCTTGGATAGGTCCATGAAAAGAGCAGCAGTGAACTCTCCCTATACATAACCTCACTTGACATGATTCGTGAACCTGGACAAAGCGGTACCTGTACTATGATATTTCTTAAAGCCATGCTGCTTGGGAGCCTACAACCCATCCATTGCAGGTAGGTACTTATTTGTTCATTAATAAATGTTTCCATAAGTTTGCCTAAAGGATGAAGAAGGAAATAGGGTGGTAATTCCCCAGATCTTTGGGATCACCTCTTTAAAAAATTATTTTATTATTGCTTGTTTCCACTGTTGTGCAAAAATTCCTGTAACTAATCATAAATTATTATTTTTTCACATTTAAAGTTTATTGTTTTTTCCAAATACATACATCACAACATAGAAATAGGCACTGAAATGAGCAGTATAATATTCAACCAGGAGTATGAAAATGAAAGGTTACATTTAAGAATTAATCTAAACTAAAATCCAGTAGAATTAAATATGTATCAAAATGCACCTACAAATCTAAAAATAAATCAAACAACACCCCCAAAGTTTAAAAATAGAGAAAGAAAGTGCCCCCTCCACCTCCTCCCCTAAACCATCTACCCCCACCCCTCCCTTGGTGCCTCTGAAAATAGTAATATAAAATTCTTGAGTTATCTAGGTTTATCCCATCATCTTCCTTTCCTTGTTATTAGATCAACATTCTTCAAATGTATTACAACGTGCATAGCATGTGTAAACTCTCCCACCTCTTTTATAGACACCTTGGTGGTTAAATAAACTACGCTATCATTTTTGACTCTCAAGTTGTGAAGGAGCTCTTGGAGCCACTCCTGATATGAAAGTTGCATAGAATCTTTCCAATGTTTTAAGACTATTTTCTTGACTAACATGGCAATCATTGTAATATGAAAATTTCTGACCATTAATGGAAAACCTGTAAAAACTAATGATAAATTAAAATTTTGTCAACAGAACATAAATGTGTGAAGCTATCAATTTCAAAAACTTTAGTTGGATTTCAATTCCAACATTTTTAAGAGAATTTGTTTTAGTATTTTTAGTACTTAATTTTGCTTTATCTTTTAAAAAAAAAAAATGGAATAATTCTGGGGCTCATTAAATAAGCTCTTTGAGTACTGGTCCTTAGTTTCTTGACTATATTTACCCAGATCTAAGAATTTATTTAAGAATGCTGTACTTATCTCTTGAGTATTATTTATAATATTTCCATCTACCAGGAACTCAGTAGATTGCTCCCTTATAGACAGAGATATTAAAGAAGTGATGAAAGACTAAAACTTTTTGGATTTTGTAGATTAGAATTTTGTTGTCTTGTATAATAATCAGACTTGCTCAACTTTAGTTTAATTGTACATTCGTTTCTAACTTTATGATACATTTGAAAATTCCTCCTGTCTCTACTTGACTGAATTGCTTCCATGCTAGAGCTCTTTGTTTCATCAGTTTAAACATCTCTGAAGTAATCCATTTATTCACTGTTCCCCTTACCCTTCTTGTTAATTTAGGGAAATATTTATCTTGCAACATTAATAACGGTTGTGAAAAATCAACTGCTGATTCTATACAAGGTATGGCATCCAAGTATGACCAGTCTATTGTACTCATATCAAACAAGAGTCTGTTTCTTAGCTCCTCAGACATTTTACTATAAGAAATCAGGTGTGGGGAGGGGTTATTCTATTAGATTTCAAGTGTAATAAATTGCCTGATGGTCACTTATTACATCTGGTAAAACTCCTGTTTTCCTTACTTTATTTTGATTGTATGTTAATATCCAGTCCAAGATTGTATGATTATTAGTTTTATGTTCATTCATGTGAAAGTCTGAATTAATTGACATAGGTCTGCACTTGTTAACAAAGAATCCATTTGGGAATTTACAATAGGATCCCAGTGCAGATTAAAATCACCCAAAACTAAAAAGTCACTGCTAAATTGGTAATTAGAAACAAATCACAAAACTAAAAGTCACTGCTAAATTGGCAATTAGAAACAAATTGCAAAAAACCCCAAAAATCATTTTGTGCTAATTTTGGAGGATTATATACAGTACAGTACTTAAGCTTATAACAATCTTGTTTTATTTCAATCAGCAGACATTCACAATCAGAGGAAAAATTATGATCTAGATCAATTTAGAAACAATTAAGTCATGTTTATAATAAATTAAAATTCCTCCCTTTCTTTTACCAGTGCATCTTTCCTGACTATATTATACCCATCATAAGCAGTGGTGGTGATGGTGGCTTGTCCTGCAGGCAAAGGTTTGTGGCTGTGGACAGCATGGAAGTTCCCATGCCACAGTAGGATGGTGGGCAAAACCACAACAAAGCGGTGTTACCTATTGCAGTTGATGCTACTCCTCCTGTGGCAGCACCCACCATCACCAGCAGCAACAGCAGCTGATCTCACCTCAATAAGGGAGGAAGTGGGGGACCACTGTAGGTGACATATTGAGGTAGAGAAAGACATTAAGTAATATTTGTGAATCAGGAGAAGTTGCTGGTGGGCATGGAGAATCTCTGCCATGGTGGTGTGGGTGGTGGTGATAAGCATGGCATATAGTCCTTTCTCATTCAGTTATTACACCATCTACATGTTCCTCATTATGTATGTCCTATCTTCTTACTAGAATTTTGCAAGTTTTACACAAAATAATAGTCCATGTTAACAATCTGTGTCGCTTCACTTATTGTTCCTTTACTTTATATCTGTTTCATTCTGTATTATTGTTACTGTCTTAAAAAAGAAACAATATTATATCTCCTAAAGGCCTATCTATTATGTCTTGTCTAACTTTCATGTCTCTATCTGCCTCTCTTTTCCACTAATTTTTCTCAACTACCAGAATAAATGTCACATTCTGCTACAGGTATAGTACTGTTATATAATACAATGCTGTGTGTTTGTAGAGTCCCCAACAATATTGTTGAGCTACACAGTTACTGTGAAGTGTGCCTAAATCTCAATTTACATAAATTCTCTTCTCTCTGAATTTTTCTTAAGTGTTGTAAAAAACTGGGCAGGCTATTGCATCATGTTGCAACATTGTAGTTCATACTGTGTAACTGGAAATCCTTAATGCTTTGCTGCTGCTACTGTAGATGCTGCTGATGTGTGCTGTGTGACTGCTAACAAAGTCAGGAAGATGCACATGAGTGCCTGAGAAAGAAAAGTTCAGTGTCTTGTCATGGGAAACTCTCCATAAGGACAGGGCTGGATAAAGGGAGGAGGTGTCACACTGTATGCAAGGATGGCACACAGTGCAAACTGATTAACACATCAGGGCATACAACAAAGAAGAAGCTACTGTGGCTGGAAATATAAGAACAAACAACACAAATTTACTTGTGGGTATGTTATAGACCATTGGCTATAACAATGGATGATCACATTAACCTTCTCAGTAGCATTGGAGACTGAATACAAAATAAGGAAGTATTGATCCTGGGGACTTTAATGAACCAGACTTTGGCTGGAATATGGTACTGCAGCAAATGGTCATGAGCAACTGCTGGTGGATATCTGTATAGAATATGGACTTCATCAGATGGTATACCAATCAACCAGAAACAACAATATCCTTGATCTGGTTTTAACAGACAGAATTGATGTAATTAATAAACTAAGGATCCATGCACCCTTATTGACTAGCGATCATAACATTATCTTGTTTAATCCTAAAACCAAACCAAAAAATTAATAGGCAGACAGTTATTAAGAACTACAATATTGAAGACTTCACTTGAATTAGGCAGAAACTGTCTGAGTGGGACTGGTCATAAGGTAATCCAATCACTGAACAGCTCTGGTCTAGAATCAGTGATAAAATACTAGCTCTAGAGGCGAGATCTGTACCAAATAAGGCCCTATAAGGGGTAAAGTTCAGATATGGTTAACAGGTAGGGTCAGGAAACATCTGGCCAATAAAAGAAGGGCATATAGGGCAATGAAGAAGGACAATTGGTATAACATCAATAGGTACAAACAACAGTGGAAGACAAGCAAACAAAGCATCAAAACAGAAAAGAAGGGTAGAATTTAGGCTAGCACACACAAAGACAATGGCAAATCGTTCTTCACATATATTAACAATAAAACAGTAGACAGCATGAGAGGGCCCATTAAGACAGCAGTAACTAAATGCATCAATCCTGCTACATAGGCAAAGATATTCAATGAATATTTCTGTTCCGTGTATGAGAAGGGTAAAGACAGTCATACTATTAAGCCACCTGAGCCATCAGAAGCTGTCCCTATAAGAATCACTAGATCAGAAATAATTGGGAAATTAAAAAGTATAAACCTATCAAAATCTGCTTCACCCAACAGATTGCACCAAGGCTACTAAAAGAAATAAGCCTTTGGTTGATAGACCCACTAAAGATTATACAACATGTCACTGGAAAAAGGTAGTGTGCTGGAGGACTGGAGGAAGCTCTGGTTGTCGCATATTCATGAAGGGAGACAGGGGTGAGGTAGGCAACTACAGGCCCATAAGTCTTACTGCAACTTGGGTAAACTGTTAGAGTTCATCATCAAGGATAGGCTAGAAGAGGAGATAGTAGTAGTAGTAGTAGTAGTAGTGGTAGTAGTAGTAGATTTTATTTATTTGGGTGCCCTTCCATGAAGGCTCATGTTGCCCTTACAGATATAAACAAACAATAGACATAACATATGATTAGCCATTTCAGTAAAATCAGTAGGAAAAATTCTCAAAACAGATATCTTAAAATATAAATAATCCTGCTAATCATGGATCATAGACAGCTTGAAATAGAAAGGTTTCAAACCCTTTTAAAGCTCTCCTGGGAAGGTGCCTCGGAGGTATCCCAGAAGAGGGTTCCAAGAACTGGGCCACAGCCTGAAAGACCCAATAAACCAACAGTATTATTCTTGTCCTGGGCACCTCCAGGAGGGCCTCTCAGCAGATCTAAGAGAGCAACCAATGGTGAAGGGATGCAGGAGCTCTTTCAGGTAGCCCAGACCCATCCTGTGTAGGGTCTTGTAGGTCAAAGGCCTATTTTAAAGGATATTTGCCAATGCACTGGCAGCCAGTGCAGTTCATGCAGGACCAGTGTTATATGACAGGAACTTGTCAGACCTGTCAAAAGCTGGGCAGCTGCAGGTGCATCAACGCACCTCCACTTACCCCGAGATAGAGGGCATTACAGTAGTCAAGCCTGGAGATGACAAACACATATATTAGGGTGGCCAGGTCTTCAGGAGAAACAAGGGACTTAATTTGGGTGATGTTGCAGAGATGTTAGAAACTGACATGGACAATAGCTGACACCTGAGAGTTAAACATTAGCCCACTGTCCATAACAGCGCCCCATTTTTAACCTTAGAGGCTCTCATTCAGTCTTGCCAATAAAAGCTCTAGACTCTCCCCAGAGGCCCCAGACTCCCTTTTGACCCAATTCCACTGCCAGAACTTGGGTCTTACCTGGATTGAGCACCAACCAGTTAGACAATGTCCAAGCCTAGATTTTGGCCAGGCACTTGTTCAGCACATTGACAGCATCAGATCTTCTGAGTGTGAAGGACTGGTAGAGCTGAGTATCATCAGCATAGCAATAAAACTCAGCTCATACTGCCTAATGACTTCACCCAGAGGCAGTATATACACTGTGAACAACATGGGGAAAGGACAGAGCCTTGGGGCACTCCACAGGGCAGGGCCATTGGGTTGGAGGAATAATTTCTGAAAATGACACTCTGGTTCCTGCCCCAGAAAGGACTCAAACCAGCTGATGACCTTGCCGGTGAGTCCTATGTACTACTGCAGCTTATCCAATAACACCCCATGGTCCACAGTGTCAAATTAAGGAGAATGAGAATAGTTCACTCTCCTCAATCCCACACCCTGAGCAGGTCATTCCACACCCTAACTAATGCTGTCTCCATGCTGTACATGGCCCTAAACCTGAAATGGAAAGTTTCATATATCTGAAATTCCACAAGGTGAAACTCGAGCTGTTCCATGACTACCTCTCCATAATCTTCCCAAGAAAGGGAAGGTTTGAGATGGGTTGATAGTTCGCCAAGACATGAGGGTCCAAGGATGTTTTTTCAGCACAGGCTTAACAGATCCTCCTTAGAGGCTCCAGGAAACCCCCACAGCTAATGAACTCCCAACAATCTTGGTGAACATCGGTCCCAAGTCTCCGATGCAGCCCACAAGTAAGTGCATCAGGCCCAGGTCCAAATCGTAGGAAGATGGTTTAGTCCAGAGATCACTTCACAGACCACCATCACCATAGCCTGACAGAACTCCCCATTCAGGCCAAACATGTCCATCATCCCAAGGCCCATCATTGCTGGATGCTGATATTCCACTTGTCAAAATCCCAGCCCTCACAGAGGACACTCTGTCTGGAAAAATCAAGTGAACTCCTCACATTTTGAGTTGAAAATGCTCTAACAGGTTCCAGACAGGGAGTATGTAATAACTTGTCTACAACCTGAAAAGCTGAGCTGGTTGAATCCTCCCAGCTGCGATCATCCTTGATAGAATTGCTGCCTTTTTATCGGTGAATGTATTCTGACAGTCATCAAAACCAGCTTGTCCTCTTGGGATCTGGTCTTCTTCAATGCCTCTCCAGCCTCCATCCCTGTTTTCAAATTCCTCAGCTCTATGTCAAACCACAGTGAGGAAGGTGCAAAACCAGGGGATGCACATGAATTTGTGCTAAGTGGTCCAGGGCCCCATGACAGCCCCTGTTATAGGCTGCCATGGCCTCTGCTGGGACACTAGCACAAGCTTCCAACACAGATGAAATGTCTAGCTCCTTCAATAGTCCCTCAGGCTGAATCCTTTTAAATGGCAGAACTGGACCATTTCCACAGGGATGGGACAACTGGGGGCTAAAATTAAACCTGACGGTGCAGTGATCTGATGACAAGATCAGTTTTGATGGTGGTAACCTCAAAACCCAGTAAAACACTTGATCAAGGGCATGGCAGGCGGTGTGTCCCAGATGTGGAAGAAGAGAAAGGCCAAGGGACACCATGCTGGATAAGAAGTTCCTTATGCCTGATGAGCTCGTTGTCCACCCAGGTGTTGAAGTCACTGAGAACAAGCTATTTTGGTTACTTCTACACCCTCTCAGCGATAAAAGCCATCCACTCTTGCAGAAAACCCTATCCCAGCCAGGAAGTCGATAACAAGGAGAATTCTAATATCCAGTCTGGGACACCCCACCCTCACCGTCATACACTCAAAAGAACTGGTATCCCCACTGAATGCACCATCAGGCACAGTTCCAACTTAAAACAAATTGCCACCCTCCACTGTGGTCCTTCCTCGGCAGTGTACCACCAAGAAGCCATCTGGGACAGATGCCACCAGTACAAGGCAAGAGGTGTCCACCAGCCACATCTCAGTAATGCAAGACAGGTCTGTGGAAGCCACCAGTTCTAACATTATGGTGGTTTTACTGGCCATAGACCTATTATTACATAACACTGCCCAAAGAGGATGAAAGACAGAGACTGGTCCCTCACCTACCTGTCCTCTAGGTCTGAAGGGTTCCCTGGACTCAGGAATAAGGCAAAGAGCACCCCACTCCAACTGCCTTATCTGCCATGGCATCTCCTGGTCCCCACAATCTGAATTGGCTTTCCCTGCCCCATCACAACTCTCGCCTCAGTTCCTTGCCCCCCTTCTAACAAGGCATAACTTCCAGCATCTATTCCAGGTTATAGTGGAAAGAGGTTGATCCATGAAGGGCACAGGGCTTTAAAAGGAGAGGGGTATAGACCAAACCAGAGAAGCCACCCATTATCTAACCTACAATTTTACAGAATCCCACAGTAGCACTAAAATAAGCAGATTAAGCTGCTAACAAACACACTCAACCACAACAATTCATACAATGCCTTAAGACATATATCTCATGTCCTCCCAATACCCACCCACAACTTGACTTAAAATGTGTTACCCCTGATTCAAAAGTTCTAACTAATACTACAAGGATACAAACTGTCCAGATCCACTATGAGGAGGAATTATTTTCCTGTGGAGTTGAAGAAATGTTCAGGGCTCAAACACAAAAGAGATATGATAATGATAATCTCCTCAAGTGCTTTCACCCCCTGAGGGACAAAGTCAAATATTCACAGAGCTCAAAGCCCTCTCATTGCTGTTAGCAATCGTCAACTCAATAATGCTGATAAAGTCACAATGTAGAGTGGCACTCTCACTGCCAGGGCCCATCTCACTGCCCAAATCTTCACATTGTAATCAGCATGTCAAACCCATAGGTAGAAAAGGGTTGTTACTTTCTAAACCAACAGGAGCTAGTCAAGAATGGCAGAAACCCAGATTCCAATAGGAAAGCCAGCATTACTTACACATAAACTGAGTCCCTTTATCCCGGTTTCATTCGACAGAGGCATCTTGGCAACCGACCGCTTATCCAAGTTCAGGCTGCTCCTAAAGGTCTGGGTTCTCCTCCAAATCAGGTGGCCATATCTTGTGACAAAATTTCAACAATTCCACTGGCAAAGTCGCAGATGCATGGTGGACCCCAAAATCCTACCCAGCTTCCATGCCCCAAAATCCATGATCAGTCCCATCAACAAGCAGGGACTGACATGGAATGAGCCAGTCATGAGTAGGGCTCAGAAGAACCACCACTTCAGCTCAACAGAGCAAGAAACAGTAAAGACAGACCAGTCCCCCAAAGTCCAACTTGCTCACCAGGCCCTGACCATGGCGGCAACCACCAAAAGCAGGAGTCACCTCGGAAGAACCTGGGTCACAGGCAAGTCCCAGAAGAACAGCACCACCATCCAACTAGGAAAACAGCCCCATGACCAGGAACACCCGATGTAGTTCCACAGACCATGAACAAGCCACCAGACATCCACAAGTCCAAGACCAGAGAAACAATCTAAATGACAAAACACAACATGGTTTAAAAACAGAGATTGTGTTTGACTAACACCCTGGTGTTTAAGAAAAGGTTAGCAAAATGCTTAACAACAAGCTACCAGTAGATGTGTACTCCCATACAAAATGTGTGGTTGAGCACTCTCGCGCTTCACCTACAGTAGGTTGAGCATCAACTATAAATGCATTGAAATGATAAATTTAGTTGAGTGCTAGGTGTTGAGCACTTGAACTAAACCAGCACTCAACAAAAACTCAACTTGTGCAGTTGAATGCTTGTTGAGTATTTGAATTAGTAATTTAGTACTGGTTGAGGATTTTAGTTTTAGAATGTTAACGATGCAGTTGAGCACAGACTGGAATCCCCAAAACCTGAGTATGCCATATGTCTGGAATGCTGTAGCTACCTGATATCATTATTCCTTATGTTACTTTTGTGTTCTATATTTTTGCCCTTAAATTTCTTGTGGTCTCTACTACATATAGTATGTCACAAGGATATTTTAAAATATAAATAACCTTGTGAATTGCACATTATATATTGTTTTTGTCAAATTTTCTTCCATTATGAGGGTGTTCGAATTCCTTGTTTTTACTGGTATTACTGCAAACAGAACAATGGTCTCTAAGATCATCCCTGGTTGCAGTAGTCCTAAAGTAACTGTTGGATTGGATGGATTGGCAGGACATAATGGTGCATCACTTAGGTTTTGGGGACTTGTACTGCCATCTGACAGAGGTGGTATTTTATATGATAAAAATTGGACTGTGCTGAAATAAAGTGGATATTTTATGGAAGTTTTGAATCCTAGAGTTGGAATGAACACTGACACTAACTCCTCCACTTGTTGATAGCCATTAAGGCTGAAGTGGCGTGGATATAGTCCAAGAAACTTTGTAGTAAAATATCAGAAAATGTTACCTAATATTGAATTGTAACAGAAGATTTCTTGTTTGGTTCAACCTCCTGCACCCCCAGTCCCCGATGGCCACTGTGCTCTCTCATACAGTTTTCCTTACTTAATTCATGCATTTAAAAACATGATAGGGATAACATCTAGAATAAAACAATTAGCAGTGACCTACTGATGGCCAACAATTATTGCCACCTCTTGGGGATAACAAATGTGATAAATGTATTTATTGGTTAGAATGTGATTATGATATTTTAAGGTATCAGGCTCCTGAATCCCCAACTCATGGCATATGCTCCTTGCCTACCCACACACCAGTCATAGCCTCTAGATTCTTGGCCCCTTTCACCCAGGAATGGTGGCAGGCTTCAGACCCACCCCCAACCACAGGCTTCTCAAACTTCACCTCAGGTTCATGGGTGCACCCATACTGCCCCTAGATCATAAACCTCCTTCCCCAGCCATGGCAGTAAACTCCTAAGTTAGCACTCAACTATGGCAGAATGTTCCCAAGTCCTAGTCATGTCCTCATGCCATGACTAATCAGTACTCCCACCTAGCTGCTCTTTCTTTCTACTGCCTGTTGTTGCCCCTCCACCTAGCACTTGCCTCCATCACAGCCCATCTGATGTACTTACCCATGTCCATCCTTGACAAAGCCACCTAGCTGCTACACCCCTGCACCTGTCTCACCCCTGCCTCTCCTTTTCCCCTCTCATTTCTCCTTTTCCCTGTTTGTGTACACTTCCTGTGTTTCATGTAGTAATCCTTGTAATAACATGTTACGACCATCAGTGTTACTGATTGTTCTATACTATAATTGAAACTGTATGCCTGTACTCAATGACATGGAACCTTTGTAAAGAGCTCCGGCTCAAAGGTACTTTGTAATCCTAGACTTAAATAAATAAAAATAAATAAATAAATAAATAAAGCTTGCAGTTACGATGGTCTTGCACCTACCATCACTGGCTTCTATCTTCCTAGTTCCCTCACCCCTCAGTACTGGCCTCAGGCTCCCCCACTGCTGGCCTCAGGCTGCCCCCAAGTAGAGTTCACCCACCCTCTGTTGGAAGTACCCACTAGCACTTGCAGCTGGCCACTAATCTTCCTCAAGCCATTAAAATATCCCCCAAGTTCTATGCTCTTCAGCACATGCCTAATAAGCCCCGGACTGGGTGTTGGGCCACTAATAATGTGCTTTGTGAGAAATGTTATGTCTCATCCTTGACAGTATACACACACACACACACACACACACACACACACACACACACACACACACACATATATTATTTTCACTGACTGTATAGAAAAATTCAGGTGATCCTATTTTTGTTTCATCCTGCCATCACTCCCACATTCCACAATTGCCTAGGGAGACTGCCATCAGAGCCTGGAAACAACCACGAGTGCGAGCTAGTGAACTGAGTGGGAACCATTAATTTAGTGGCATTTTCAGCATGACTGCAAGAGGAAGGAAATGAGGGCATCCACAGTGTTGTACAGGAAGAGCCAGGAAGAAGACTGTTGGCCATGTGCTGCAGCTCAAAGGAGTGCTCTTTTTGCGGTTGTGCCTCCACTTGCCCGCTCGCGCCCTTAGTATCTCCAGCACAGCATATTCTTTCTTCCTCGGTCTGGTGACCTGAACTCTGGCTCTCCTGTTATCCTTCAGCAGGTGCTTAAACTTTACCATGGTGGACGATGGATGGTCAACTGCACTGCAGATCTGCTGACTGTGCAGAGCTCGAGTCGAGGGTAATTCGAAGTGATGAGACTGAGTACAGGCAGTCCTGAACAAAGAGCATGTGGAGCACTGAATCACAGCTTCCTGGGAAAAAGAGAGCTAAGAGAAAAAAAAGGCTGCGTCCCAGTCAGAGAGACTCACTGACTATCTCCTCTCCTGGTAGACAGTATATATGATAGCATTTACAGGAGTGACAGAGCAGTAGCAGCCAACCCCAGTAGTGAATTAGCCACTACTGCTAGCTGGCCTTTGTATTCACACTCTGCAACACCTAGAGCCCAGCCCAAGCTCCGAGTCTGTCCAAGCGAGCAACAATACAAGGAGGACCAGGAGAGAAGCTGCCTGCCTGCAGAATGAAGTTCGACAACCAGCAAAGTGGGTTGTGATGAGTCTTTGTGCCTTGAGGTCATTGCTGAGTTTATTGAAAATGACTCTGTGGGGAGGAGGAACTCAAGGAAGGAGAGAACACACAGTATCCTGCTGCCACTGGGTGAGATTTGGTGACCAGTTTGGGAGGTGATGGTGATGGTGATGGAGACCAGCTGCTGAAAAGGGCAGGATGGATCATATGACCCGGCTTTTCTGCAGGGAGGGATGTCCCTGTTTCTCCTGGCTTGTGGGTGAGAATGACTGGTTCTCCTGGCTTGGGAATGGCTCTGATTTGTTTGACTCGGGGTAGGGGTTATGGTCCTGTTTCTTCTGGTGTGGGTGGGTGGGTGGGGGTATATGGGAATAGTCCTATTTTTCTGGTATGTGGGCATGATGGTCCTGCTTCTCCTGGCTTGGTGGAGGAGATCTGCTTCTATGGCATGGGGGATGGTGGCTGAGCCAAGAAGCATGCACATACTCCCGAGCCGGGTGAGCCAGGGCCATCACCTTCTGAGCCTGGAGAAGCAGTGTCACCCTCCCCAAGATGCTTCTTCTGGCTCAGAGGCCTGTTTCTCAGATTTCTTGGAGGGGTTGGCCTGCTTCTCCTGGCTGGGGTGGCCTTACAGCTTCTGGCTCAGGGCAGAGGGAAACATGGCAGATGGTCCCACTTCTTCTGACTCTGGGGGGTGGGATGGCCCAGCTTCTGCTCCTTGCTCTGCCTGTGGGGAAATCTATGGGGCACCAGCTGTGGAGGTGTCTTGGCACCCACTGGGAATAAGGGGTGAGGAAGCACAATTAATGGTGTGGTTTGCTGAGGATTTTGAGTCTCAGCAAGGCCCAGGATAAGGGACCTGCAGGCAGAGGCAACCTTAATTCACACAAGAGGTCTGTGTGTACAAAATGAGAAGGTTCAAAGATGTAGCTCTGTAGATCTTTAAGGAAGAACTACTGGGAAGTGTAATTACAGGGTCATAACACAGTTTGATGCTGCAGTACCCCAATCACACATGGCATTTGGCTAATTTTGTAAAAATAGTGATGGGCATGATAGATATGGAGATTATTCAGTCTTTATACATATGGACACACTACAGGAAGGGCAAAGCCATGTAAGCATATCGCATACACAGTATTTACAGTGTGATCTCGGTGGCAGTTCCCATATTTCAAAATGCCAGCTGCACCGATACAGTTTGAGGAATTTATGAGTAATGAGGTATTGTGACTGTTAAATGTAAATTTGACTGCATGGGGATGGAGTACTGCAGCACCAAACTGTGTTCTGACCCTGTAATTAAGCTTTCCGCTATATGTGCCCTGACTGCCAGTTGTGCCCACCTATTGCCCTGGTAACAAGAAGGCTGGAGCTGCCACTGCATCCCAGGGTGTTTCTCATTGCCTGCCTCTGTGACCAGTGAGAGTCAGAGTCAGGCTGACAATGGGAGGTGAGTTGTGTTCAGTGTAAAAACACACAAGTGAACCGGCTCATAGTAATGAGTGGGTACTTATAGCAAGTATGAAGCTAAAAAAACTAAGGCAGCACTTGAAATACAGTAAGTAAGGAAGAAAAAAAATACTTACAGAATCAAGTCATTCAGTGCAAAGAGTAAAAGTCTGTATGATGTAATGCGCTGGGGTTATAGTGCTGTGGTATGGGCTTTTAGTCTTGCACTGGATGCCTTGATGCTGTATTTGTTTTATTTCCTTATTTCATTCTTCCTTTGGTTTCATTGTGCTCTGAGTAGTAGTGTAATTTCAGGATGAGAAGACCCCAAGGTATATGTGTGTGTGGGTATTTGGGAGTGGAGGGAAGCGTGCTGGTAACCTACTTCAGGTTATCCTTTCACACTTTTGTATACTTTGTTTAATGCACCTTCCTGGCAGCCTCTCTCAGTGGGTTTTCTTGGTCTGGAGCTCTGCTGCCCACTTGAAGCCCGAATCGCATGCTCACCAGTGTGCCCCTCACCCCCATCCCCATCCGGCTGCACGACCCGGCTCTGAGACCTCCCCTGGGGTGGGACCATCAACTCCCCAGTGCTCTATCTTCAAATCTAGTTGAGTGACTGGAGAGGAGGAGGGTGACCAGGAGCACGGCTTGGTAGGGCCTGGCACTGGGCATGGGGCTCTGCCACTGATCCACACCCTTGCCTACCGCCAGGCAGGGTTTTCTTGGTTTCCTTCCATTGGGATGTGGCATGCAATGGCATCCTGTGCAGTACTCATGGCACTGGAGCCTGCCCACATCCTGCCCCCTTTCTGCAGACCAATGTCTGTGCTGTTCCTGGTCTCCACAAAGGCTGCTGCTGCACCAGGCACCCCAACAACCCAACCTGGGAGAGGAGAGTAGTCCACTAGATGCTTGATCCTCTCTTCCTCCAGTGACCCAGTTCCATTCATGAACCCAGGTTGCCAGCCTGGAGCAAGGTTGGCACCTAACGCCTCAACCCTCAGTGCCATCGGGCAGGCTGATCCTCAGTAACTTAACTGGGTAAAATAGTTCTTCAATTAAAAAAGACATAAACAGTTATTATAATATTTGCATAGTTAAAACAGGCACCTTTTCTCTCACAAATCGGTAACTTTTCTACTTTAGCATGTAATGCTATTATACAATATAATTTATTGGGCATTTTAAGTCTGTGCTTGGTTCTCTGCAGCCAATTGCACATGGTTAAGACATATTTTAGTGCTACTTAAATTGGCTATGTAAATTGCAGTTTGAGAGCTCCTGGGGTTTCAGTAAGCAACTGGAACTCTTGTTTATGACTGTCTCTCAATACCTTATGGCATGCCCCATGCCTACATTTGCCAGTACATGCAAACTAATATGGCTCTAATGTCCGCCTAACTCGGCACTCCATAACCAAGTTTCCAAGTTACAGATTTTGTTTGTGATTTGCAGTATGTTCCAACATGCTACCCACATAGTTTGAACTGTTAAAAGGTTGAATTTATTACATCAACTGGTCCACACACACTCATCCTGGTTGTATGAAAATCTATGACCATCCTGTATCATCAGTTATTGGCCAACCTCAAATACTAGTGGCCATTGCTGCTTGATAAAATGCAATTTTAAATAAAAGCCTCCGTAATTGTAATGCCATGGCTAGAACTGATGTCATTGCTATACTGACCATGCTTATTGCTCATGATGTCTTCCTTCATATACTTGTGTCCCATGTTCCAACCTAATGTCATAAGGTATTGGGCTTCATAGAGCTTTATGGCATTGTTTGCTGAGATACTGCTAAAAGTAACATTTCTAACTGTCCGTCAAGTTTGCAAACGGTTTGTACCTGCTGCTGAACCCACGGCCAGCCATCCCTTCTGACTTCCTGGTTTGCCTGCTGGTCCCATGCTCGAAGTTTTGTGATGTTGCAGCAGGGATAGTGTGGGAGCATATCCTATACAAGTCTATGGGGCAGTTTTCAGTGCCGGTTTTGCACCTACGCAATCTTAGAGGGACATCAAAGCCACTAATCAACTAATAGAGAGGTGGCTTTTATGTCCCTCTAAGATTGCTTAACAGCTCAGTGGCACTGAGGGTTGAGGTGCAGGATGCCACACCTTGTGCCATGCCAGCATCCCAGGTTCAGGAGTGACTCGGGACACCAGGATTCAGCAGGGAGGGAAAGGATTTAGTGTCCAAAGAACTGTTCTCCCTGTCTGGGGAAGGATCTGGGGTTTAGCACTACTCCTGAGCTGCTCCTGGTGGTGGATGGAGGCAGTGCCGGAAAAAGCAGTGCCAACAGAAGTGGGGGTGGCGTGTCGGTGAGGTTGGTGCTTCAGCCTCATAGACATAATTTCACATCCAGCGTCTGAGGGGTAACCATGAAAGAAAATCCCCAGTCAACCAGGGAGGCAAAGAGGGCTCCAAGGACCGAAACTCACATCCCCAGCACTTGACCATTTCTCCTCCACCACCCTCATGATGCTACCCAGAACTGACCCTGTAATTAGAGATGACCGCCAGGTCGGTGGGAGGCCTCCTGGGGGTGATCGGGGGTTTGGAAGGTCCTGGTTAGGGAATGCCCAGGAGGAGAGGTCTTAGGTGGGGAGTAGAGGCTAGGTCAGAGAGCACCTCAGAGAGATGCCCAGGTCAACCAAAGCAGCAAAACAGTTATAAAAAATAAAAAGATTGCTTAAAGTTACAAAAACAGCATTGAAACTTCCCCATAGACTTACAAACATAGAAACAGAAATTTGTATGGGGCATGCCCTTGTGCTCTCCTTGCTGCAATGTCACAAAACATCTGAGTGCAGGGCGCAGCAGGCAAACCGTGAAGTTGGAAGAGATAGGCTGGCCATGGGTTTGGCTGGAAGTATGATCCCTGAGATAGTTCCCCAAAGTCAGATACCAAACTATTAGATATGCTTACAGAACAAAAATCCTTAACTGGGAAGTGTCTTGGTTCTGTACTGTGTCCTGCAATAAAGATCATAATGCATTTTTCCCATCCTTCTGCCTCATCCTACTCAAGAGACATTTGTCCTAATACTGGGTTGATTTTTTTGCTCCTAATACTAACCTATTTTAACCTAATACTAACATTATTTCAACAGATCTTGCCAGACATCAGCTGTGTCTACATTTTATATCCCTATTCTCTCCTCTAGGACCTCTGACCTTTGTGTCTCCTCACCCTACTCTGTGCTTTCCCTTAGGTCCTATTGGAATTCTCAAAACCAAGACAATCCAACTGTGGACACTGTGACTCAGACAGAGCAGGTAAGTCATATTTAATTTGGGGTCAAAATTAAGTTTTGCTGCCATTAGCCAGCAGAGCTAGTGACTGGGAAAATCCCCACAGATGTTTTCACTTCCCAGGTTGGTGTACTTATTGAGTGTTACTTGCTCCAGTACAAGACCACAAGGCTAGCTAAGGAAAATCTTACTAGCTAGATACAAAATCTACCAGCATTTAACTAGTGGTACAATGCCAGTTCTGACCCTAGTGAAGGGGTAGGGCTGGTGTCTAGTGCAAGGGAAGGAGGTGGGGCAATTGTTGGGGGGCATAGAGAGGGGGCTAGTGTCTGGGAAGGGAGGTGCTAATGTTTGTGGCTTTGGAAGATGGGTCAGCTGGGGTTGGGAGCTGTGGAGGAGTGAGGGGACAGTGTCAGGGCCTGTGGAGGTAAAGTGTAGAAGGAGGGTGTATGTGTGCCTCAGATGTCTGAGGAAGTGGCGTCCGGGGGCTTGCAGAAGGTGTGCAACAAGGGTGTGGGTGATTTTCAAACAGCTATGGAAGAAGGGTTGTGGTTTCTGGGAATCTGGGGACCCCAGGATCAAGTGATATCCATGGGTTCAACAAAAAGTGTGTTGTCAGAGAGGCAGGGGTGTTCAGAGAAACTGTGGTGGGGGTGGCAGGGTTGTGTTAGGAAGTGGAGGAGTGGGATAGTGTTTGTGGCTAAGAGGAGCCGGGGTAGTGTTGAGGACTGTGGAGGATGTACAGTCAAGGGGCTCCTGTCATGGGATGCTATAAGGGAAACACACTAGTGTCACATGCTGTGTAGGGAGGGCTAGTGTCAGAGGGGCCTGTGGAGGAGGGAAACTAGTGTCTGGGTTTGAAGAAGGAGATGTGGTTAGTGTCTGAGCTGCAGGCTTGTTAACTATACAGATTGGGGCTATTAGTGTCATGTGCTGCGTAGGGAGTGGGCCAGTCTCAGAGGGGCCTGTGGAGGAGAGGAGCTAGTGTCTGGCTTTGAGAAAGAATGTGTGGCTAGTGTCTGAGCTGCAGGCTAGTTAACTATACAGATTAGGGGTACACAAAGTACTATTTATTCTGAGAAAAATATTGGTTTTCCCAGTTTTTAAAAAAAAACAGTTATTTATTGAAGTAAAGTGTATCTGTTTAACAAGATTTGATACAACATACTGTTCAGGCACGTTGACCTGACTTTGGTTACATATGCTGCACCTTGAAATGCATCACTAAATGCTCACTGTAGCACTTTACTTTACCAGTGGATCCCTCTATATACAAATGCCAGTGGCCTGAGGGTCACCTGGGTCCATACAGGTCAGTCAAACAATTTGTAAACTTTTTAGTGAGTTTAATGCAGCCTTATTAGGTAGAGTTCAGAGATACTTGGGCCAATGTGTATGTCAAGGTCTGACAGGACTACACACTGTCAGAAGAGTGGGGTTTGGCATGAAAATGGGGAAAATAGCAACTGCCAGTAAGAAGACCCAGTCACTGCAGATCCTGTTCCACTGAGAAGTACTGTACCATGCTGCCCCAACCACCTAGCAATATCATCCACCATCCAAGATACTGAAATTGGACCTTTGGTGCAGCTGCAGATTCCCTCCATGGGAGGGAAGGCAAGAGGAGAAGGTCATTGTTCCCATCCACCCACCTTCTGGTATCTCTCATCAGCCATGGCAACACCCTCCCAATACTGTAACCAGTTTTCTGGTCTGGATCCCTGTGGATGGTACCGGGAACATAAAAGCTGTTGTCTGCATCCTGCTTTGTGTTGGTCAATGACTGGAGCAACATTGACCCCAACTCCAAGAGATCAGTCCTAGGGACAATGAATCCTACCCTTCATGATGGCCCCTGAGTGACTGAATCCATTCTAAAACCAGGTTGATGGTGTGGTACCAGTCCAGTACTGCCCCCCACAAAAACAAAACACCCACATCCCACTTTTTTCAGTCTCTAAGGTCTTTCCTAAAAGACCCAGATGATCAGTATTTTTTTCTTCATACTGACCCATTTTTTCTTTTATGTCTATAAGTCTGACAAGTTGTTGACAAGGTGTAGGAGGACAAAGGCCATACGTATCAGATAAGCATTGTTTTTGTTTATCCGACATTGTTTGTCATATTTAGTTTGCAAAAAGCTGCAGATCCTGGTGATCCCCATTGCTGTTCTTGTTTTACAGGTATGAATGGTTGTTCCTCTAGGACCCCTTATCCCAGGTTCCACAGGAACCATGTAAGATCTCTTATCTGTGCTAGGCTGCTAACCTGTAACGGTGCAACCCCAAGTATTATGACAATTGTAGGCTTTCACTTTTGGGTGGCTGGTGATGCAGTGTTTGAAATATCTCCACTATTCAGTTAGATTCAACTACCACAAAGGAGGAAATATATGATATTACAACTACATTAATGCAGACATTAGGGTGGAAGGATGTAAAGTGCACAAAGTACTGTACACAAATAAAAACATTAGGATTTTGAGTCCTTAGTTTTGATGAATCAATGGTGTTGTTCCTTGGAGTTGTCATGCCTAATACCACCCCTCCCTAAGCAACCATGATCTCTTGCATCACGCAGGCCTCTGTGAAGCTGCAACTGAGGCTATTAGCTACCTGTGTAGAGCCAACGTCTTTTCCTTCAAGAGTAATCAACTATAGGGCACTGGCTTCAAGATGTACCTTGTGCTTCAGACAGAAAGCTACAGACTAGTGGGGTGGAATGTGGTGGCCATGGAAGGAGGAGGATTGGAGGAGGGCACTGTAGGCTAGAGGGCAACTACTGGAAGAGGACACACACAAACACATACAGGGGTGGAGGAGCCTACAGAGAGGGGCACAGGTGGGCCATGAGGTGGAATGCAGAGGAAAGACTGGGGAGGAGGGGCTAGGAGGATGGTGGGAGTGGCTACTGGCAGCTGCTTCTGCAGGGACCCAAGAACTGTCATATAGGAGAAATCAAAATTAACTATCAATTGATCATCAACTGAGTTGACGCTCAATTGAACATCTACTGAGTTAATGCTCAGTTGAGCATCAACTGCATATTAATGAGTTGAGCACTAAAAAATTGCATGTGAAATCTCAGCGGGTGCTCACTGAGCCTCAACTAATTATAAGTTGAGCATTAGTTGAGAGCTCTATTAATTTTTTTTTGCAGGGGCTTAGATTTTAAAAAGGTCTTTGACAGGGTACTGCATGCCACATAAATAAGCAAAATGCAGACACTTGGTATAAATTCAGCACTAGTCAAGTAGGTGGATTCTTGGCTCAGCAGCAGGACACAGAATGTCAGAATCAGAGTTCATTTGTCCAACAGTGAGTTGGTGATGAGCATAGTACTCCAGGGACTGGTGCTAGGGCCAGTGTTGTTCTCACTGTTCATCTCAGATATGAAAATAGGCATTAAGAACTTCTGTATCAAGTTTGCGACAACTCCAAACTCGGAGCAGAGGTCGATAATGACATACAGGTAGACTCCTCTGAAAAGAACCTAAAACTATTAGAAAGATGGGCAACAACAAATGGAATGTGCTTCAATATCAGTAAATGTGTAGTAATGCACATGGGTGCAGATAACAAAGGTCCATCTACACACTTGTGGAGTCAAACTGAAGGTAGTAGACAGCGAGAGAGACTTGAAAATACTGATTGCCAATGATCTTACATTTGGTGACCATTGTAACGAGGTGATCAAAAAGGCCAATAGGATAGTAGGCTGTATTAGAAAATATTTTATATCAAGGAATAGAGCCTATATTGTGTCATTGAATAGGGCTCATGTGAGACCACGCCTGGATTACTGCACCCCATGGTGGAGCCCATATCTGAGGAGGGATATAGATGGCAACAAGAAGGTCCAGAGGAGAGTGACCAAAATGATAGATGGACTGGGAGACATGAACTATGAATCCAGGTTATGTAGTCTGAACCCACTGGAACTCAGGTGAACTGGGGTGATTTACTACAAATGTATAAAGTGTCCAGAGATTCTAGCTTGATGCATAGCCTGAGCCTAACACTGGGCGATAGGAACATTGATCGAAGTCACAAATTACAATTAAAGTTAACATTCCTCAAGAGGAATGTGAGGAGATATTTCTATATGCAAAGAATTATTCCTACATGGAATGGTCTGCCAAGCGAAGTGGTAGAGACCAATAATTTCCAGGCCTTCAAGGCTAAGTTAGATAAGCATTTGTTTGCAGGTTATGGTAATCAATTGCCCCACTAGAGTGGGAGATAGACAATATGGGCTAACATCTTCTGCCTGCCTTATACTTTGAGTATTGAATTAAGTATTGACTCATCATCATCAGCCTCAAGGAAGAAGCTCTTACTGTCTTCCAGACTGGAGTTGTCCCCTCTTGGGATTTGTTTCTCCATAACTGCCCCATCCACCTCACTGGAAGGCAGTTTGCTGATACCATCAAGTTGTTTGGCTTCGTCTTCATCACCACTACTACCCTGTAGTATAAACACAGACATACTTGTCTTAGATGGAATGTGCCCTTCATTCATTTTAATAAGTGTTAGCATGCCAATATTTTGAAATGATAGACTCATATTAACCTTTGAGTTGTGGACTCATTTACAAAGGCACCTCATCACTTAGGGAGGGTATCGTGTAACAGTGTGAGTATAACAGTGGTAACATACAAGTGCAATACAGATAACAGAAAGACTCATTTACAGCAATGGTTTACAGATAAAGTTTCACACAAAGTTACAATCGAGATAACAATATTACAATAATAAAGGTGCAGCTCTGGATGTACCAGGAAAGTACCTATGTGGGAAAACAGCTGGTGGGAAAGAGATGGAAACAGCAGTTCAGTGGACCTTGTTCAGTTATAGGGCCAGGTGAGGGGCCCTCTATTACAGTACTTTGGTGCAATTACAGCTTTGGGTATCAAAAGGTGGTTATGGAGAGTGACTTTGAAGGAACCAGTTTTGGGAAGATTAGTGATAGAGGGCAGGAGGAGTTGAACCAGTTGGGGTGTGGTAGTGGAAGGACCTTTGGTTTAAGGAGGTATTGATACGGGGCACCTGGAAGGTGGTCTTAGCTGCACTGCAGGTGGCAACAAATATGATGCATGCCACAAGGATGCAGTAACCCGGGGAGAGACCTGCAAGTATTTTTGGCAAGTAGGCAGGTTTGGTGAGTGAAAGCATTCCTCAAAGGTGAGCAGGTTGGTGGTGAATAGAGCAGGCAAGTATTAGTGTGGAGGGATGCACCAGTCAGGAGCCTGCAGGCCTTGTTTATCGAGGTCTGAATTTTGGCAAGGGCAGTGTAGTCAGCCACTGCATAGATGGGTAGACTGTAGTCAACTAAGGGCAGGATAGAGGAGTTTATGGCTCAATGGAGGGTGGTTTGGGGATGCAATCTCTATGTTGATAGAGAAGGCCAATCCAGAATTTATAGCTGAGGATAGGGTATTGATGTGAGTGTGGAAGGTAAGAGCTGAGTTGAAAGTGATGCCCAGGTATTTGTGGGATGACATCTGCTCTAGAGGGTGTGGGTTACTGGGGAGAATGCAGGGGAATTTTTGGCCTTTTCTGGTGGTAAGAAAGAGCATGGATTTGGTTTTCTTGAGGTTAATGACTAACCAATGGTCAAAGAACCACTTTTCAGCTTGGTTGAAAGTATGCTGCTGGGATACTTGTAGAGCTGTGGGATCAGGTGTGAGGCAAGAGAGCGCATCATCAGCATAGAGGAGCATATTGCCAAAGCAGGAACTGAGGAGAGTATTGAGGAAGAGGCTGAACAAAGCGGGCCCTGGATGGAACTTGGGGACTCCAGAGTGAGCAGGCAGGGTGTTGGACAGGATACCGTTTACCTTCATGTGCTGGGATCTGGTAGAGAGGTAACTGGTAAACCAATCAAGAGGCCAGGTGAAAGCCAAGTTGGTGGAGGGAGTCAAGTAAGGGGACAGACAGTGTCAAAGGCCTTGGAGAGGTCAATGACACTACACAAGCAATGTAATCAGAATCGAGAGCAAAGTGGAGTTGCTGGGAGAACTCCATAAGGGCTGTAGTGGTACTGTGTCCAGGGCAGTATTTGTGGTGTTCTGGGCATCATAGGTCATATTTGGCTAGGTATTCGGACAGCTGTATGGCTACTATCTTTTCAAGTGTTTTGGAGAGCTGGTGGACAATGAAGATGGGCCTGAAATTGTTTGGGAGGTTCTATCCCCACTGTTATGGATAGGGGTTATTTATGCTACTTTCCAAGCACTTGGGAACTGGCACAGACAGAGTGACCAGTTTAAGAGGTTGGTGAGAGGGCTAGATCCTGGAGTCAGGGATCACAGCTGGGTTGTTGCTGGTAGAGAGCTTTTGCAGGCGAGGCCTGGCTTCAAGGGGCATATGGTGCATAGGTAGAAAGGGGTGATCTAGGGTGGGGGGTGGATACAGGGATGGATTTGAAAAGTAGTTGGGGAGGACAGAGCTTAGATCAGAGAAAGCCTTATTGAGGCATTCTGTTATGCGAGGTGGATCAGTGGTGACAGATCCATCAATGGACATTGTGATGGTGAGGGGTGGGTCTTTCCATTGAGCTCCTTCATATTGCCCCAGAAGGCACAGGATGAACCCCAAGTGGAAGCAAGTGTGGATTGATAATATTCAGCTTTAGCCTGCCTTACAGCCCAGGTACACCTATTATGTGCTGCATTATAGGCTTGCCTGTTGGCCAGTTGCCTGTTGTGACAGCAATATGCCAGAGATTATCTCTTTGTTTCAGCTTTTGGATAAAGGATGGGACAATCTAGGAGGTGTTATGTTTTTAGTACGGGTTCTGGTCAGGGGCAAAAGTCACTGGCCTTGCTAAAGGCAGTGGAGAAATAGGAAAGAGCAGAGTCAATATTATCTGAGAGTGAGATTGGGGACCAGTCCAGCTGGGCTAGGTGCATTTTCAGCTTTCTGAGACCCCTAGGACAAAAACATCAGCATGAGGAGGTGTGGGACACTGGTTTTGGTGTGAGGATGACCCGTGACAGAGGACAGGAGAGTGGTCACTAAGGGAGTTGGATAGTACAATTAATCTGGTGAGTGGACTGTGGTGACTAGGACCATTAGATAGGTACTGATGCAAGGTTATAATTGTGTGGGTACAGGGATGGATAGAGAATGGAGGTAGGTATAGCAGGAAGGGGTGGGCCCAGGGTACCCCTGAGAAGGATGGGGAGTAGAGGGGTTGGTTGGAGGTGGGTGCCATGGAGTAACAGTGATGGCCAAGGTGGGGGTTGGCTATAGTCGGGTGGAGGTGGAGGGTGGGGCTCAGGGTGGGGGGCAGTGGGGCAGGATGGGACATGGGCGGGCAGAAAGGATAACCACAAGTAGGCTGAGTGTGATGGCCATGGTGCCCATTGCTATTTCTATTGGGGGTATAAGGGGATAACTAAACTTCAGTGAGGTGACTGCCACTGTGGAATAGTGTAGTGTTGCTGCCTTTGGTGCAAAGGTACCAGGTTCAAACCCGGTGGGGTGGGGCCTTGGTATAGAGGCTGATGGGCTTGGCTAGTGGGAATGAAAGGCTGGAAAAGGTGCTCTGAGTGGTGGGAAATAGCTACTCCTAGTGGCCACTCTGGGTACTAAGATGGGGTGGGGGACAGAGGGTAGGTGGTGGAGAGGTAGAAGTGAAAAGGGTGGCAAGGTAGGGTGAGTGAGGGGTGGTAAGATGAACAGGGATGAACTAGGCCCCAGCTTTAGGATATTACATGGGCAGATAGACATTAGCACAAATGTTGTGGAAAATACTAGATTGTTTTGTAGGCATTCTTCCCAATTTTAACAATTAAGATATTTTGTATAAATTTGTACACCAGAGTGCACTACACCTTGACAAAAGAACTCAGTTTGCGTTTGAAAAGTTGGTCCTGTGGTGATCTACTAGGGCTACACTGGTTGAACTGCTTGCTTGCCACTGCATAATGAAATATTACAAATGAAGTGGCCTGTGTCTGAGAACATTCAGTGATTCTGGCGCTGTCCTTTTTGCTCATATTTCTTATATTGGACTTTGTGGGCGACCTTTGCTGTTACTGGATGTTCCAAATATCCAACACTGTAGTATCATCTACATTCTTTTATATGGACCCTTCATAACTAAATAATTTATCACAATCAAAATAGTAATAACTCCAATCTGGTACCCCAAGTGACTCCTCCCCAAACTAACGCTACCTCATATATCATACATTCTTTCTCAATCCTTTGAGTGCTACCCAACAAACAAATCATATACCCAATCTATAATACGCTCAAGAATCTTTAAATCTTCCAATTTCTTTATTACTGTTTTATGATCAATAAGATAAAAGCTTTTTATATATAATCTACCAATAAAGCTCTCACATTCATTTCTTTATCCCATGCTCTCATACTTCTAGAAATTTCAAGGCAGCATCAGTCATTGCGCTTCCCCATAGGGACCTAAACTGGTTTTATCCAACACACTTTCTACAATTTCCATAATTTATTTACAAATAAAAATTCACACACTTTAGACATTGTACATGTTAATGCTATAGGTTTAAAATCTGGTGATATATTTCTTGGTATCAAAACCTTTGGAAGGGGAACTATTTTCACTTGTTTCCATTGCAGAGGATTTTTCTGAGGTATAATAGACCTATTGAAAAAGTGACACACCATGCTACAAATAAATCTGCTCCTTCTTTCCATATCTAATTTGGAATAGCGTCAGGACACACAGTTTTATTTACAATATTTTTCTTCAATTCTTTTGACATTTATTCAACAGTTACCAAAATATATTTGGGACAAACACCTCTAATCTATCCTTCTTTTCTAGTTGAGATAGCTCTTTACTCACTTCCCAAGAAACCTTATTTCATGCTGTTATAAATTGGACACCTTTATCCAAATTACGATAACCACAAGACTGTTTTCATTTGTCAATTTGATTTACTTGCTTAATTGTACCTTCAAAATCTTTTTTTTTTTCCATCACTTTTGCAGCTGTGATTTCCTTAATCCCTCCACTTTCTTTACATAATAGCACCTTAACAACTTTTTCTTATGATTCATTTTATTTCATATTCTATTATATACTAGAGTATTATTTAGCTTAAGAGCTGCTTGCCTCTCTGTAATCAGTTTTTAAACTCATCAGTGACCCATGGCTTATCTCCTCTAACCATAATTACTTCTCTCATAGGCATGACTTGATCAAATGATTAATTTATTATTGCTGTTATCATATTCCATGTTTAATCCACATCCCCACATCCAAATCTCTTCCATGTAAATTCCCTGATATTGCATCTAAAGTCTTTCCTACCTCATTTATTTTCCTTCAATTGAAGTTATATTCCTCACCTCTTAACTTCTTATATCCTTCTGGCTATTTGTTATCATTACCAACTTATGGTCTGAAGATCCTATAGAGGATAACATTAGGTTTATCATAAAAATCGCATAAATTAGTCACAATAATATCTAATCCCCCCAAGTAGCTTATTCCACTATTTGTTTTAATCCTTTTCACCATATATTTTTTTTTCAAGTGGCAAGCTATTTTCATCTCCAATTATCACAACTCCATATCTATCATTTTGTTCACTAATCTTATCCAGGCACCAAACTAAATGATTTATCATGTGTTGTTTATTGTTTGTTGGAAGATGGTAAAAACACCAACAATCAATGGTCAACATTGTCTAGGGAAAGATTTGAAATATTTAATCATACACACATAATTTCATACTCATGTACTTCCAATTCCACCAACCTTTTATGATGATGATGATGACATTTTATTTTTTACAGGATACAAATTGTTAGGGTTTTACTCCTATTTACAGCAGTGTCCTGTACAGTACATATATATTAAAAAAATACTGACATGACACATTATATATTGTTGCTACACTTTTCCATACATGATTTGTTTGCAATTTGAGATCATGACAAGCATTTACATTTAGAGTAGGTATTCCTTCAAGTGAAATTTGAAATTTGTGAACAAAGTCATAGATTTTAAAATGTTAGGCAACACGTTTCAGAATCTAGAAATACTCGTCTGCAAAGTGACATCCCCAGTCTATTGAAAGTTCTATCTATAGGTACATTTCAACAATTGTGTCTTAAAGTATGCTTCTCATCATTTGGAAACTCCAGTTTTATCAAGTTACAACATGCATGGGTCCCTATTGTATTTATAAACTTATGACACCATATCAACCAAGTATATTGTCTTTTTCTGCAGGTTTCAGCCAGTCCAGCATTTCATATAGCCTACTGTACAATGGTGAATCCCATATTTACTTTCAGTTGCTAATCTGGCTAATCTGTAGTACATCTGGTTTATCTTTCTTAGCGATATTTGAGGCACACTGATGTAAAGTTGGGAATCATGTTCTAGGACTTGAATTAATAACTGTCTAACTAGTTTACTCCTTTCCTCTTTTGTGAGACAATTTGAAACCCCTCTCAGTGCCCCTAAGCTTTTATTTACTTTTTGACTGTTATGTTTATGTGGTCAGTGAATGTTACTATATAATCAGGAAGGATACCAAAATATTTGTAATTTTTTAACAATGGTTACATTACTACTGTTTGAATGATTTATATTCAGTCCCATTTCAGTTTAGTTGAAAGCCAGAGAAAATAAAATACTCTGAGGTTTCTTTCCATTAAGTAAGAGGCACAAATCCTTGAACCAAGTTCCACTGAAGTCATGCCTTCCTGGAGTTTTTGCTCTAAGAAGGCATGGCTGTCTGCAGATGCCACCAAAACAGTATTGTCTGCATATTTACAAACCTCATTTAGAAATCATCTTGGTCTGGTCATTAACATACACATTGAACTTCAAAGGGCCCAGTATTGAGTCTGATGGGACTCCTCTTTTACTTTTCTAGTTTCGATATAGAAGTTCCATACATCACACACTGTTTTCTTTTGGAGAAATAGGACTTAAACAATTCCGATGGCTCTTCTTGGACCCCAATCCCATACAATGTATTTAGCAATGTAGTGTAATCTACCAGATCTGGGGCCAGATATTCACAATGTTGCACTGGCTCAAACTGTATTTTTTCCCAGTTGTTTAACCAGGTGAGACACACTAAGCTGAAAGCTTGTTTACAGGTGCAACCTGGGAGCACAGGGAAGTTAAGTGACTTGCTCAGGGTCACACAGTATGCAAGTGGGGGCTGTGGAATCAAACCCAAGTCTCCAGATTTGCAGCTCAGAGCCTTAAACCACTGCACTATACTGCCTCCCAAGGGCAGTATAGGCCTAGTTTGAGCTGGGTTTAGTGGGTCCACTATATTCAAAATGCCAAATAGCACAGGAAACTTCATTAGCACTGGGCAAAAGTATAGTGTATGCAAGGGCAAAAGTGAGGGCATGTTCAAGAATACAGGTGCAATGCTATAGCCAGTGCATTAGCACTGACAAATTGTTTTTACGTGACTTAGTGTGACACTTTGCATGGTGCAAATTACACTTGGAAAAAGGTAGTTTTAACTCTGGAAAACCATCTTTGTGTGACTTTGTGGCTTTGTGCAGCATTGTGTGGCTTTGCGTGACTTTTGTGTGACATAAAACCATGGTTTATGGAACTCTGTAATTCACAAGTGAGAATTATGGAGTTTGCGAGGTCTTCCAGTGGTGATTTATTGACCCTAACCAGTAAATATTAAACATAGAAAGAAACCAGACATGGAAGAAACATGCTGCACATGGATGGCACCTCCTATGTTGCCATCATCTGCCACCAGTCCCAACCATGCCAGGCATTAATTTGTGACCTGGCACCCAGTGGACACCATGTCAGTGTGTTCATTCAGCGCACACCTGCAGATCTCCCTTCAGTGGACACCAACAGAATCTACACACACATGCAGCACTGGGGTATGGAGAGTGTTGAGGGAGGGAACAGGTGATCAGTCTGCACCACATACTGGGTGCTGCCACAAGGCTGGGACAGTCCACACACTGCAAATGGTCCAATGTAGGAATACCCCAACACCCAGTGTGCCTGTCTGATGGTATGTGCCCCCAGACACATACCGCACTGCTGTACAAACCCCACAGCACACACAGCTGGGCAGGTATATGTCAATCTGAGCATCCCATGCCAAAGGTGCAGCATCTGTGGGTTACACAGCAGCAATGTCACTGTCAATACACACCTGGAAGATGACCCTGCCACTGTGTAAAGTGCAGCAGTCACTGATGCTCTACACACCATAGACATTGCTGTGTCCCTCACACTACTGGCCCCTTGTAACAGTAGTGTTTGCTGTGCACTGTAGAAGGAACTACAGTTTGATTATTACATGCAGCACCACCACCTGTGCTTGTGCTGTGTAGTTCCATGGGTTACAATATTCTATGTGGTTCTGTACATCTGTAGCCTGCAGCTACTACCATGCACTTCAGACTGATCAACAGGTGAACACTGGGCAGACCCAGCCAATCCTGTACTTCCAGACTGAACTAAAGGTGGAGCTGATGGACCCTGCAATAGCACTGGGCAAATCAGGATATAATGAGATGCAAATCTGGATGTCTGCCCACAGACTGCCTAAGTTGGCTCCTTGCATGTCACTTTTGAATATAGCAAATTTTTGTCCTGGACAAACATGATAGCACCTGGCAAATGTCTTCGCCCACGCAAAAACCTGTGCAAATGTGCCTGTGCCTCTCAAATGTTTCAAAACATGGTACATTTCTGCAGAATTTCACATGCACTGGTGCTTGCAGCTTTAATGAATCCATTCCTTTGCTAGCACACACATAGGCTACATAGTTCAGCTTTACCTTCCTTTATGTTGTTGTGCACTGGGTTGCTGTTGTGGTTTGCACTTCTTGGTTGCTGTATTTAGAGCTGTTTATTTCCTGGGCTATTTTGCACTGCACTTCCAGCCCAGTTTTCCTGGCTTCCTTAGCATGCTGTATTCTGCAGGATTAGCACTGGGGGGCTGTCCTTTTGAATATAGTGGGCTACTGGCTCTGGGCTAATTTAGCACACTGGGTAGTGCTAATTTAGCCCAGGGCAAAGTTTGAATATCTGTCCCCAAATGCTTTACTGAGGTGTTATATGGAACACTGTCATGAATGTACATTGCAATCCCACCCCACACATTCCTGCCTATCTTTCCTTTCCATCTGATAATCCTCAATAGCAACAACCTGAGTGGGATACTAGGGTGCACCATGTTTCAGTTATAAAATCCATCTGTACTCCATTTTGTTTCATTACCACAGAGAGTTCATCAACCTTTGTTGTCAAAGCCCTTATATCTGTATTTAACAATGTTGGTGCCCATCTCTTTTCTATTTGAATAGTTGTTAAATGTTCCCAACATATATTTATTTTAAAACTCTTTGCTTCTCCTTCATTTCCCTAATCATAACTGGAATATGGCACTCATTTTCCCTTCACAAGGTGTTGCAATTGATTGCAAATTTCTTAAATTAGAAAAGTCCTTTTTCTATACCTTCGCTTTTCTGCTTATTATTACTGGAATTTTAAATTCTCGAACTTCCTTTATTTTTCTGAGGGGGACATACATATCAATTTCATACCTTATAACATCTATTTTTGTAGAGAATAAAAATAAAAATATATTTGTAAATGTTTCCACATTGTAGGTCACTTACAAACCATAACCTTTAAATTAAAACTTAAAAACAAAAACAGTAACGATTATTGTGCTAATTATTGGGTTAAATATCTAATCAATTACTGTACTCACAATTTCCCTACTAGAGGGTGGACAGCTCAGATATTTCACTGCTATGGAGGTCAGGGCTGGCCACTCAGACACCTTACTACTCCAGTACAGCAGAGGTTAGTACAATGTGTTCAGGTGCCTGGTGTCCTCCAAATATGCATCAACCACACAGTGTGCTGCATGCAGTCCTGCAAACCCATCAGTATACTCCTCCTTTTCCTCCATGTCTATAATTCCCACCTGAGACAAAGCATTCCAAAGTGGAATTATGGTCATTTGACCTGTGAACCACCCTGTTTTTCAGCCTGTTTAACTGATGTGATAGCAACACCTACTGTCTCATCACTGTCATGCTGTGCCTTATATAACTGTGACTGTGAGATCTGTGCCCAAAACACATCTTATGAGCTGATCAGTAAGATTTTCTACCTGATCATGACTACCTTCAAGTGTTGATGATAGGATCCTTTTATATTGTGGGTCCAGCATGGTGGCTATTCCAAAATAAGGAAATTACAGAATGTTGGAAATATGGTTATTGTAGTTAGAGATGAGTGAAGTGCTTAAAATTCACAACATATAGTACACACATTTCATGTGATATTCAACATAGTGAAGCAAATAACTTTGCATCTTGAGTAACCCAAAGTTCCATTATTCTCTATGGACTTTGCATTACTTCACCTTCTTTTGCACTTTAAGGTAAATTATACGATTCATGGGATTTAAGGTCATATAGGCTCTATACTGTTGTGCACAGCCTCAGTTAAGCATAGTGTGTATAGAAAAAGCTGGAGACAGTTTGCTGTCAGAGCTGTGAGATTCAAACCATCAAAAACCTTTAAAATGCATTTTTGCCACAAAACTTTGTATCAAAATTTAGTACATCGATTGTAGTAAACCCTTATGTGTTTGTGTCATCAAGCATTTATTGATTTTGTTTGAATATTTAATGTTAATATAGTACCACCCCTTTTTCCTCTGCACTCACAGTATCTTATCCTTCACTATTCAGAATGTCAATGTACTTATTACACACTGCTTTTACCCATTTGTACTGTTTTCATGTGCTGTGTCACATGCTTATTGTTGTATGTAAACTGTTCTCTCCCGGTCGTGCCTGAAAATAGGCATTGTTTGCCTAGTGCACTTACCCGGTCACCAAAAGCAAAATAAAAATAAATAAATACAATCAGTCTCTCTGTACTGACAGACACTGTCAAGTGTGCGCTAGGGAGGGCAGATCTGTGAGAAGAAGGAGATTAGTGAGAAAGGCAGTTTTCAAATGTATGTTGGCTAGTTTTGTATAATTTATGTGTTCAGGTACACAGTATAACTTTACTTGATTTTTATAAGTTTTTCTCTTTGCTGTGCATTTTTCACTTGTTTTGAAAGACTGTCTATGCTATTTTCTGAATAGTTAAAGTTTCTGTGCCTGACCTTTAATCTGTGTCTGTGTCTGTTGTAAATTGATATGTATTTTATTGCATCACTGTAATAGCAGTATTGATTTCTTAGCCCTTCTGTGGTATGTTTTCCTGCTTCAGTATAGCTACTGCTATAAATCCCCCTCAGAAAATAAGATATTGTTATTCCACTTTTGGATTTCTGAAGACTGGTTAAGGTCTTGTGCCTGTACAGCTACATCTCTTTAGTGATCAATGTCCATCTGGAAGTCACTGTTGTTGTTTTTGGCATCCCATCTACCAGAAACTGAATAAATATAACATTGCTGTTAATTGTCTGTGTTCAGTCTGTTGAAATTGTTGTCACCAAACCACTATCATGTCTTTCCCATAGTGCCATGAATACTGTCTTTCGTGGCATATTATAGCATTTAACTGAAAGTAAAAGACATAATAAAGAAACATATCTATTGTAGTATTGTTGGCATTGCACTGTCTTGCGAATTTTCTTGAATTTGTTAGCAACCCACAAAATTAGAAAAATCACTTTTGCAATAAATGTGTTTCTTTTCTTGGTGACTGTGTGTAATCTAAATAAATGCCCACAAATACATGATAAGGCAAAGATGTTTCTGCCTGTGGTGTATAAGCCACATGAGTAAGTGGGATATAAGCTTTGGCTCAGGGCAGGGCATTCCATCACATCATGTGGAATAAATATAAAAGAAAAAAGTCCTTGAAGGAAAAAGTACTGTGTCAGAGAGGGTTAGGCCAGGCAAGGTCCCTGAATCTATATGGGTAGTTGCAGTGCCTGCAGCATCACTCTTAGCATCGGTGGTGTGTGAAATAAATTCTGCATGTGTATCTGAAATAAAATCTGCCAGCCAGTCATCTAGTAACAGCAAGTAGCCATGTAGGTAAAAGTTGTGAATTTACACTGAGGTTTACTAGAAGCATAAGAAGGATGACTTTGAATGTTCCAGTAGTGGTCAGAGTACCAGTGGTGGTACTCTTAGTAGCACTGCCAGTGGCCAATTCATGACTCACGTCACACTCATGTCATCTCAAATCATGTTCTTTATGGCCATCACGAACATGAATCATACCCTTTTCAACCTTTTTGATCCAACCCTGTTGTTTATTTTAAATCTTCTTTTCATCATGAATTAGGAGGACACCCAGTTATTATGACATGTCACTCAAGATCCTTGGTCCAGTACAATGCTTCTGTTAGTGTTTATGTTCTTTAGGATGCCCTAGTAGCAGAATGAGTCAATTCTTTACCTCACAACAAACCAGCTCTATTTAATGCAGTAGATATTATCTCAGCATGAACATTGTATAGTTCAGAGAAGTGCAGCCATAGGTATTTCAAATTTTCAATGGCAACTGTTTGAGGAAGCTCAGTTCCATCCAGTTTCTGGTGCTCTTAGAAGCACTGCCAGTGCAAGTTCATGACTCCGTCATGACTCACAAGATGAATCATGTTCTTCATGGTCCTCTGGATGATCACAAATCACACTTCAACTTTTTTGGTGCAACATACCAAGTAGGACAATCACACCTATGTTTGTACCAAGTCACGATGCTGGTGATGTGGATGCTGAATAATGCGGGTGAAGCAGACCATCCAGGTGGTGGCGTCTAATGGTGTACCATCGATGTTGCTGATATAGTCATGGAAAAGGAATTCACAGGTGTAAAGTATTTTTTTTTTTATTCACGTGTTTATGCTCCTTTGGCCTGCTGGCAGACTTTCTGTCCCACCAGTCTCCGGTCACTACCTTGCCCCCCAGAACCCAAGGCCCTCTATCCCCTCAGATTACCCCTTGAGGCAGGATGGAAGGGAGGACATCTTCCCTTTTCTGAGCACATATCTAGAAATGGCCTGAGGCTCCATGTGTCCACAGTGCTGGAGTACCTGAGGGGCCTCCATGGAGCCAGCAGTCAATTCTTCCTCTTTCTGTGGTCCCTCCCACTCATGGCTGTGAATGCATGTGCACATCATGATGCCACACTACCTGTCTCCCTGGCTCTGATGATACTCCCCATCCTCCACTGGGGGCAGCCAAGGAGTGGGAACACATGCCCACCCTTCCCTGGGAGAGGAGAGCTGTCACTTTATGCTTGATCTTGTCCCTCCCTGCCGACCCCAAGTGGCCCATGCTCATTCCTGATCCCAGGTCTCCAGAGTGACATGAGGTATGGTGTCCAGTACCTCAACCCTCAGTGCCACCAGGCCGGCCTAAGTGTAAAGTATTTATCTGCAGTGACATACAGGCCAGATGATGGATATAAGAAAAGACAGGAACAGCTCCACTGGGTACTGATTCTGAATGTGGTACTGGAATGAACTCAGAATAATTTCTTCTTCATCTGTTTGCAGGTAGCATTGAGATACTGTGGATGGTTTTGATACACTGAAGACCTGGAAAGAAGACAAAAATATGAATGTAAATGGTTTTCTAATGATGCATGCATCCCCCATCAAAGAAAACTTACCTTTCATGGCTTGCAATTGTTCATACAGTAGAGGTCAACAATCAGACACATATGGAACACATGTGTGGCAGCAGCATAGTTTCACCACTATGGTCATGAATCTGTGTGCTGTGACCTGAGAATGTAAAAGAAAAGAACAAAAATGAGAAATGCCTATAATTCACTCACTTTGAGCAGTACCCCTCCCCAGAAAAAAAATGTATTTTACAGTGCCACATTAGATGGCAGTACATAAGTATGGCATGTGAACGTGACTATAGCCAACACACCAGTAAAGGAAACATTCAATATGTATGATAATGATTCCTGCAAAGGAACAACTTGACAGACTGCTTGCAACAAAAAACAAGATTCAATACAAATTAAATGGCAGTGTGTCTGAAAAAACATGACAGAGACACATACAATAACTTACCATTGTTGGTATGAATACACACACATAGGGCTGCATATTTCAGTCAGCGCAGAAGAAGAATTTTCCAAAACATCAGATCATAGCTCAACCATGGTCATCTGTGGCTGTCATCATTTAGAAAGGCAATATACATCAGCAGCAGCAGCAGGCTCCAGCAAGCCATTTCTCACTTGGGACACTTATGCTGCAGAGTTCCGCTCTAGGTGCATGCTTTAAGCAGTATGTCAAGAAATTCTTGTGACTTTCCTGAACAGTTTCTCATGTGATTATTCTTGGGACTTTTCATGACATTTAAACAGCAGCAGCCACCAGCAAGCCATTTTCTCACTTGGGACACTTATGCTGCAGAGTTCGGCTCTAGGTGCATGCTTTAAGCAGTATGTCAAGAAATACTTGTGACTTTCCTGAACAGTTTCTCATGTGATTTTTTTTCTTCAGGACACTAATATTGCATGCTGAATGATGTAGCAAGATAGCAGTATAAGCATGCTACATTCACATAAGACAGGAATTTTTGAGGGTTGTAATTGTATGCGATGTTAGGGTATTTTGATTGTAGTTGTGAGTGTGTTACAAAACCTTAACACAGTCAACAGCAACAAAAAGTAACATACTGTAGCAAGCCAAGTACAGCTGCAGTGCAATAATCAGGTAACAATATTTAACTATACTTTTGTATTCTATTTCAATTGGTACTTATCCACTGACTTGTCTATGACACCCTTCTTTCAACAATTTACGGCTGCTGTACTCATTTTTTCACATCTAAAATTTTAATCTGGTTTGCAGCTAGTGTTCATCAGTATTCTCACCTGTTTTTGCGTCTATTATTTAAAATAATTTCTGTTGTGACTAAAATGAACTAGCGTGCATTCCAGCAGGCAGTGGTCCACCACCATGACCTTATGGAGCAGTAGGTGTTCGAAAACAGCTGAGTTTACTGATGAAAACCAGCTCTGAACAATATTAAAAGGAGCACTACTTTTATTATTTCATATCTAAAAATAGGAGTAAGTACCATGACAGATGATGGGTGTATCAGGGCATTAATGCATGCTCTGGGTGCATTGTGACTAAGGCATGAGTTCTTGCCGAGTGACTTCAACCAGCTGGGAAGTGCATTAATGCCCTTATACAGCCATAGGCTGGAGTGGGTTATTGCACTTATAAAACAAAGTATGCTAAGTGTAAAAAGCAAAAATAAAAAGCTTTTAAAATCAGCATGCCAAATGTTGATCTACTGGGGCAATAATGAATGGTCAGGTGACATTTCTACCCAATGGCAAGTCATCATTTGACATTTCATTAATGCCCATTTCAGAATGCAGAATCAAATTAATTGTGGAAAGATGGCTATCATACTAGTCAGTAGATTAGGACAACTGAAAATTGAAAAAACAGAATAGGTCCAGATTGTTACCATAATATTGCACTGCTGCTTTAACACAGTACAACAGGAAGAAAACATTAATGAAAAAAATGACATACATTTTCTGTATGGAAAAAGATTATTAAGTAGGAAAAGAAGGAAAGAGCAGGACAGGATTTTCTTTTGTTTTTCCTTTTATAATGTTTTGGGTGTGTTTTTATATTTTTTTTGGGGGAGTGAGGAAAAATAAAGCCAGAACACATAATACATGTTAAGAAAGAAAACAGAAAACTACTGGGTCTTGCTCTGAACAATTAGAATTTGGAGCAAAGTAATGATTTGCTAGTGCATTGTGTCGACAACGTTATCTGGGTTGTCAACCTCACTCTACAGAATGGCAAAGATCACCCTGTGAGGCTGGAATTTTAGAAGGGTCACACTCATGTGCAGCTGCAGGAGCTGCCATTTGTTCAACATGCTCCCTTCTGCTGCACTTTGGATGCTGTGCAGGCTGATGTCGGGTGCCACTTCTTGCACTGCACCTTCCACTGCAGGAGTGGTTGCTGCTAGGTCTATCACCCTTGGCCTCCACTTTGCATGGTGCACAGTCAGGTGTCCATTGGTCACCAGTTCTGAAATGGGTACCCTTGCAACCACAATGCACTATCATGCCACAGATCTTGCATCTCACCACAGCTGGGTCACCTGGCAGTGTGGTGAAAAATGCCACACTGCTGAGCTATGTGGAGGACCAGGCACATGCAGTGGCGGGGATCCCAGATACACTAGGCTGCTTTAAAGTTGGGGAACTGCTGCTGCTCTTGCTGTTGTTCCTGCTGCTGTTGTTGTTTCTTCTGCTGCTGTTGTTGCTCCTTGGCCTGCTTTGATGGGTCAGTACTAGCCACCATTGCTGTTTGACTGGCTTCACTAACATCCAAAGCAGCAGTTGCTTGCTGATGCTCAGGGACATCACTTCCACTTCCAGTGGAAACATTTTCGAGGGGCACTGGATGGGAACAAGTTCCCACAGTTGAGGTGAATAGTCCACCTCACACCACCACGCATCCTTGGCCATGACTCGGCAGGAACCCCATCTCTTTCCATTTGGAAACAAAATTAATAAAGTATTAAGAAGTAAACAAAAAGAAAAACAGATTAACAGAATCAGATACAAAAATCAAAAGGGCACTAGGATGAAAGAGGTTTAAAATAAAGTCAGGATAGTGATAAAAAAAGGATCAAAGGCACTAAACTTCTTTCAAAATTACTACTCCTTCACAGTCACATACACAGACACACTAGACAGTCAGCTCCACACAGCTTCTCATCTAGCTAACAGAAGGTCAAAATTAAACCTGATTCACTTCCTCCCTGCATCATGTGACCTGCAGGCAGTAAGACATGTGATATGTGGATTGTTTCTGACCAACTTCATCTTACCAAACTGTAACTCAAGTTAACTCAAGTGGACAAAGCAAAATCCATTAAATGCAAATTTTGACCTTTTAATGGCAATTTCACATAGTGCTAAGCAAATTCTAAGTCTCCACTCTGAGTTAACTCAAGGGTGCATTTAAACTTCGCTGTATCTCTAATTGCAGTCTAATATTTGCAGCGTATGTTCAATTAATGCACAGGTTGCCCTTTCCCACTTTTTTTTTCAATAAAGTTTGTTACTCATTTTAAGTAAAATAGCAAATACAACAATATAAATCACCAAATTGTATATAAATATAATAATTACAAATAACTTATGCATTAAATAGTGAAAAAGGCAGTAATCCATTGAGTAAAAACAGCATACATAAGCAATCAATGGAATAAATAACCAAAATCTATTAGCTTTTAACTATTCTGGTATGTTACTGTAGTTAAAATTATATTGTTCATTAAGCACATTGTCCCCATATAATGTGTAACATAATCTGTAAACAACTAAACACCATTAAAACTTAGAAGCATCTATTCTCTAACAAGACATCAAAAATAAAGAGTAAGAAGCTAAAGAGAGAAAGTAGTTATTAATACCTGTTATCTGAAAACCTCAAGCATAGTGGGAGAAAAAGAGAAATGCAAGGAAAAGCTAAAGGTATAACATTTACTGTACAGTGCTATGGTAGTAGCCTACTTTCACAAATGGGCTACTCTGTGGTTCTCATTCCTGATGTTCAGTCCCACTTTCTTTGGAGAAAACTCATACAATGTACCCTGTGTTGGTAAATGTGTGGCTGGGGTCTTTAAACATAAAGCCAGCTTCTCCAGTCTCAGATTTTAAATCAATTGTGTCTTGCACTCCTGCAAAGCTGGAATTTTGTCTTCAACCAATATTTAAGAAGAATATTCCTAACTAAAGCACCAGTTATTAATAGAGAATGTTTTGTTCCTTTGACCAGTGAGTTTTTATCAATGTGACCTAATATGCACTTATCTATGTTAATGTTCTAGCATATAAATAGAAAAATCTTGAAATAATGTCATAATTTGTTCCCATAAAGGTTGTACTAATGGCAGCTCCAAAACATATGCCCCAATGATCCTATCCCGGATTTGCATTTAGTGCAGTTAGATGTGGTTAGTAAACCCATTTTGTGTATTATATATGGTGTGAAGAACAGATTATGCAATGTCTTGAAATGTAATACTTTCAAATTCACTGCATTAAATGCTCTTTATGTGAGACCATATTTTCCACCAGTCCCAGACTGAGTACTCATCCCAAGTTCTTGAGACCACCATCTCACGGTTCTGGCATCAAACCTCTGGTGCACTCTAGAAAGAGATCATATAGACATGAAATTTAGGGTAATAAACAGACACAGCCCAAAAAGCTTGTGGTGTTATCGTCATGAGTAGAATCAATCTGTATAGTAATGCTTATTTGTTTTATGTCTTCATATGAAAGACCCTCTTCTTCCACTATTCCATACTGCTTTTTGAGGACTTAAAAGGATAGAAATGTGTCTGCTTTAACAATATCCTGAACCGTTAATCCTTACTGTTCCCAATCATTCCTAACAAGTGGGGTTCCAGCCTTAATAAAATTAGTGTTCCTCCAGATTGGTTGAAATTTTGAGTTTGAAAGCTCTAAATGTAATAATGTTTTAGCATATTTAATCACCCTAATTGAATCCTGTAGGATCTTGGAATTATGTAGCTTAAGCTTTTTAGCATATATTATGGCCTGCTAATCTATACCTTATGATATAGCCTGTTTCTTTTCCAATAGTACCCACTCTGGAATATAATTGTTCTCACTGTGGATCTGAACCAATGGGATATTTGTGATATCCTCACTGTTAGATAATATAAGAATAAATCTGGGTTTTCAGTCCTCCCTTTTTGTTTATAGAGAGTTTATAATAGGCCAACAATCTTCTTACATCCCCTATAAACTTAGAAAATTAGAGTTTAACATCCCTATCCATTTTTTAGATATGTGGCAAGAAAGCATCATGAAATTATATATAAAACCATTGGAAAGATGTTTATTTTAACAGAATCAAGTCTACTCCACATTCCCAATGGTAATTTGTGTCATTTGCCAGAGAGACCAATACTCTAGTTGTGAGTTAAGCTACATTTTCACCACTGTCTTATTAACAGTCTCAAATAATTTTATTCCCAAGGAGTCTATGTGACCCTGAGCCCATGCCAGCCCATTATTAATAAAGTCTTCTCTGACACATATTCTATTAACTGGTAAAGGATGTTTTCCCAGTATTCAATCTGTAGCCAGAAATGGCCCAGACCTCTGCAAGATACCCAATATTTGAGGAACTATACTCTTGGGCTCCACTACAGTTATGAGCAGATCATCTGCATATGCAGACGTGCGTAACTCTTGGTTTCTAATCACAAATCCTTTAATTGTAGTATCCACATTCGTTTTCTTACTAAAGTGTTATTGTTAAATTGAAGAACAAAGGAGAAGCGGGCATCCCTATCAAGTACCTCTCTTAACTGGAAAATAAGGTGAAATATTATCATTAGTAATTATGGCAAGTAGGGTTTTTGTATAATATTTTTACCCATTTAATGAACCTATCTGAAAATTGAAATAATTCTAGAGTATTAAATATATGGGGCCATAGAATGCAGTTGCATGATTTTCTGCATCCAAGGATAGTAGACCAGAAGGTTTTCTATTTTTATTTGCTTGTTCCATAAGGTGAAATAATTTTCTTGTGTTATCTGCCAAGATCCACACTTTCATGAATATGGTCTGCTGTGGGGATATTAAATACGCAGCCACTGGTTCTAGTCTGCTAGATAGTATTTTAGCTAATGTCATAACATCAGTATTTATTAACAATATTGGTCTGAAATCATTACAATCTTGTGGATCCTTCCCTGGTTTTGGGATCAGCATAACTAGTCCTCTGGTCTGGTCCCAAGAGACATCCTTTTCTAATGCCTCATTAAACACCTCTTTTAATATTGGAGCCACCTCCTGCACAAAAGTCTGGTAAAATTAGAAAAATAATCACCAGGACCTGGTGCCTTGTTTGTTTTAAAGAGCATTAATGGCATTAAAGGGACAGAAAAGCAGCTTTTGGCTCTGAGATGTTTTATTGAATGTTTCATTCTGAATAAAGATGTTAACACACAATTTGTTTTGTCTTTGTGTCATTTTTTATGCTTTCAATACATGTTCTCTCTGCTAAATGTGAAGCCGCTCCTCAATGTTCATTTACTGCTCAAGCCTGCTGGTGGAACATGCCTGCTGCTGACGATGACTTGATTTCAGCACTCTGCCTGCTCACAGCTCAGCACAATAAACATGTTTTCACTTTTCAAAGCTGCTGGGCTGCCTGCTTTATATAGTGTCTAAGTTATTACTGAAGAATGTGATGCATGCCTTATGTAAAATTTTTAATTGCTATACAACTATTTTTGCTAAGTGGTAGCTGTCATTTAATTTAGTATACTGCTTGCTCACTATTTCTTCCTGTTGAGCTGCCTAGCAGATAATTAGCATGCTGCAGCTTCTGTAAGCCAAGGACCTTTCTCCAGTGAGATCCCTGAAACAGACTAACCTCGTCCTTTCCTGAATCTAAATAAAATCAAAGTGAGTTGATGACTTGTTAAGAAAGAAAAAAAATAAATAAACTACTTCTGCCAGAGACAGATGTGAGGGATTGTTTAAAAAAAAAAAAACTTCTGTAAGTGAACTGGTGAGCTGGCAGGCAGGACAACTGCAGCGGATGAACCTTCAATAATGGACAGTCGACTATAGCTTTCTGTGTGTCAGTGTCTAAATGCTGGGCATTACAAAAAAAAATCCAGCATTTACAGACCTACAAACGAACTCAGGCAGTGGACTATATGGTCATGTCTCCTCACTTACCCCACCATCACCACCACCACCACCGGCAGTGATAGAGACACACTGAAGGAAACAGTTGGCTGCCATTACTGGAGGTTCATCCACTGCACTAGTCCAGCCTGCCAGCTCACCAGTTCACTTACAAGAAGTTTTTTTTGTAAAAACAATCCTTACATCTATCTCAGTTGAGATTGGCATTGGGATGCAGGCAGGCTAGTTTGTTTCAGGGATCTGCAAGGACATCAGAGACTGGCTTTGCATGTCTCTCTGATCACGAAGAGGGTCATCATGGAGACTGTACACTAGCAAAGTAGTTTAATTTTTTTCTCTTTGTTAACAAGCCATCAACTCACTTTGACATCATTTAGATTCAAGCTGGGACACAGGTTAGTCTGCTTCAGGAATCTCATCATAGAATGTTCCTGGCTTATGGAGTCTGCAGTATGCTAATTATGTACTAGGCAGCTCAACAGGAAGAAGTAGTGTGAGTGGTATACTAAATTAAATGACAGCTGTCATTGCCATAAACTGCAGAAATAGATGATTGTATCTTGCGGGGGTGGCACCTTTCATACATTATAGTGACACTAATTTTGTTGATTTTACCCAAAAGCATTTCCCTAACCTTAAGACAGCAGCTCTGTGAAAATACTGAGTGCTTAGTGCGAGTACAGTAGGAGGTGCCAAACTCAAACTGGCATGTCATGACCAAACCAGGAGCTCACTTCTTTTGTGTGAATACCAGAAAGGTTTGTGAAGGGCCATATTGTGAAAATCAAGTTATTAATATAAAATTAAAAATAAAAGCAGCATATCTTTTCAGACTAATATTCAAAACAATAATATAAGTAATAATGACAGAACACACTTTGTGGGGATAAATATCATTTTTTATTCCTGTCCCTTTAAGTACTTCATAAGACTTATCCCCACTTGCCTTTTGCACTTGCTGTATTTTACCAAGATCTGCCTCATCACCTTTAGAAGTGGGATGGCCTGATTGACAGAAGCAGTGTCCTCACTCACTGCCTGTGTGACACGTTCAAATAGCCTCAGAATCATGATCAGGCCATCCATGAGTCACCACTGCATGGCTGTGAGAAACACTGATGCTCAGAATGTTCACAGTTTGTGCAGCAGCAGGTATTCTGAAATGGATTGTACTGCTCACAGAAGTTCTCAGTCATGTAACGTGTCGAGTTCCATCTCGTAACAACTTCCAGCTTGAGACAGTGCTGATAAGTAGCTGCCTAAGATTGTCATGGACCTTTCAAAATGAGCAAAGTGGGCATAGATGCAATGGGCCATAGTGAACCTTGACTTGATGTCAGAATCTGACAGAAACCCCAACACTACAAGACTAAGACAGTGTTCCATGCAGGGAACCTGGAGAAACCCACCATCACTGATGCATTTCATGACATTAGAGCCATTATCTCTTGCTATGAAATGTGGTTTCAGGAAAGTGGGTGTAACCACTCATGAATTTTGGTTAGAAGCACTTCTAACATTTTGTTGTGTGTGAGCCTGTTAAACTCCTCCTTGCTACTGTGGTATGCTGCTGAATATCTACAATGTTACCACAAACACAGTTGAACTTCATACAATTTTTTCCATCCCAGTGTGAAATGGTACCATGAGTACCTGTGCCCAATGGGCTGTAATACATAGATAAGAGCTGCCAGCTGTTTGGCCACTGGTCAACATATCCATACTAAGGTGTATGTATGCTGATGCTGAATGCTGCAGGGCCTGTCTTACTATGCATAGCACAGTCAAGAAAGTTCTGGAATGGCACAGGCAGAGATATACGTGCCTGACAAAATCTATCATTTTAGACAGGCATGTGCCATCAACCTGTGGAACCCTGCATTCTCACAAAGAGAATGGCAATAGAGCAATTGTTAGCATTTCTGCAGTTGCTGCATTTAATTCATGTGCAACAGCATAACTGTGTGGTATTGCTGTCACACTAAAACATGCACATTTTGGAGTTTTGAGCTTTGGAGGCATAACAGCTGGGCTGTGTGAACTAACAGCATGGTTGATGGGCTAGGTTTAGACTTGGGGGTCCATAGATGCTGAATGAATGTATGACATCATTTTGATGTTTTAGGGACTGGGACTGATGTGCTTAACTGACTCTGGCTGCTAATATTGCAACCACCACTGGTACTCTGCCCACTACTTCAAAATCCCACAACATTATCCTCCACATGTCTGTAGTAGTCCTCCATGGTCACTTCTGAATCCCTCACCAGGACTGTGTATATGCCACTTTGGAATGCCTTGCTCACTAATGATGATAATGGAGAAGCCCACCCGGCACCAGCTTCCCTTTGGTGCTGAGTCCAGCATAACAATTGCCAGCAATTGAGATGTGTGTGTTGCCCACCAGTGCCTAGGTTGATACCCTTTTTCCCACAGCTCACACACTCTTGGCATAGCTAGCAGATAGCTACTGTTTCATCAGCCTAGTTGAGAATGTAAAATCCCAAACTAGGGATTTTGTGTCCCTTGTTTTCACACAGTGGTGGACGTGGTACTGGGACATTGGAGGCTTGTAATTGGCATTTGGGGCATAATTTCTACACTGCTGAAACTGGGGACTCATTCTCTGTTATTATTATTGCTCAGCAATTCCAACAGCTGGAGGACTGGAGGTACCTTTAGTAATTCCCTTGCTCTTTTCTTTTCTCAGGTTTCCATGGAGGTGCTGTTCATCACCCCATGCCCACATAAAGCTGCTAACCTCCTGAGATCTGTCCTACTCCTTCTCCTCACTTTTGCTACCCTGTATTTCTTTCACAGCAGCATCTGAGTCACTGGCCATGCATGAAGAAACACTCAGGTCTGCATATCACAGTGTGAGTTATGCTTAAGTTCATCTGCACCAGTTTTTGTGAACATCAACCACATCCAAGTTCTCATCCTCAACCACACTCACATAGGAAGACATTTTTGAGGTACATGGACTACTCCTGTTGTTCCTACTCTACTGCCTGCACAGCCAGCATCAGCACCCAATAGCATTGATGTCACAGATTTTGCTTAGACAATTTTGGCCATACTAATGCCCCCACTTGCAGCAACTTCTCCTTGTCAGATATTACCAAAAGTACTGCACCCTGGTGACCCTGCATCACTAGTAGTTACAATACTCTATGCAACCAAGGAAACTACACTCTCTTGCAACATTGTAGCTGGCAGCAACTCCTACATTAACGAAGCATCTCTTTATGGGCATTTTGTTATACGTGTAGATTTAGGAACACAACACAACAGTTTACAAGTCTTTACTGAAGGATACAGAGGTAAACAACAGCAACATCACAATGTTGTTTTCTTTTTTACAAAATAATACACAAAGGGATTTAAGAGAATAAGGGACACACACAGAATACACCACACTTCACAAGACCTTACTGAGATACATGACTTTAAACAATGACAACACCACAATTTTTTTACACAAGCAATACACAACAGGGATGTAAAGGACTAAGGGGACACATAAGACTATACAGCACTCTACAAGACTTTACTAAGGTATACAGACAATAAACAACTACACCACCACAAAATGTTTTCTTTTTTATTTTATGCAAACAATACACAACAGAGATTTAAAGGACTGGGGGACACATGTAAGACACAACTTCTTGCAAGGTGTAGGTACTCAGGTAATTATAATGATGTTACTGTGTACACAAGAAAACTCAGGGGAAATTTTCAAAGGAGATGTGAAGGTGCATCTGAGATGCATCGGTGCATCTCAAGAAATCTATCCACAGTGTGATATTCAAAAGACCGAGATGTGTCGCGTATATCTGGCTGCACCCAAGCACACTGATAATGTAAGTGGCACATCTCGAGGGTGCGTACCCATGAATATGCAGCACATCCCATATTCAGCAAAGATATGTGGTGCAGCTGCTCGCACATCTTGGAGATATGCTGCACAAAGTTAGGCATGGAAAAACATGCATAACTGGTAGCCACCTAAAGTGGACTACTGTACTGTGCAGAGCAGAACAGCACCTGCCAGCCCCTGCAGCTCAGTGGCAACCCCATCCCTGTTGCACTGTGACCCTAGGTGGCATCAACACCCCCAAATGTGTAGTGCCTCCCACCATGCCCCATCCACCAAGGTCAGGGTAACCCTGCACATATAGTGGAGTGGTCCCCCTCTGTCCCATACCCTGTTAAAAATGTAAATGCATACTTCCATCCCTGTTCCATAGTGTAGGGACTCCCACCCCATCCTGATCCCTATTCCAATAAGGAAACAATAACATCTGTCACTCCTTTTCCATAGTGCATGGATCCCTTCCCCATCCTGAACCCGTTTGAAATAAAATCAACACATATTCCCCATCCCTTTTCTATAGTGAAGGGACCCATCTGCCCATCCTTAACCTTGTTTGAATAAGAAACAATAACATCCACCACCCTTCCACCCTTTCCTCATTTAGTAGCCCCCACCAATCCCACCCCATCCTGATCCCCAATTGCCATTCAATCTATAATTATGAAGCAAACATTTTCCATAGTGTAGTGTCCCCCACCCTAGCAGGCATAAACCCCACCCTGCACCCCTCATCCCGACCCATACCAGTGACCGGTCCAACTCTCTACACCCTGCCACAGCCAGCCACCAACCGATCAGTCCCAATCCCATATTGTACAAGGTACAAGCTCACTGAGGTGTAGTAGGCTGTGCCAGTCACTGGCATGGGTTAGAATAGGGTGTGTGGGGAGGAGTTTCATGCCTGCTGGGGTTGTAAGGTGGCGTGTGACTATACTAGGAAAATATTCACTTCATTATTATAGATACAATGGTGATTGGGGCTCAGGATAGGTGGGGGCCACTACAATATGGAAATGGGTGGGGATGTCATTGTTTTCTTACTGAATGGGATTCAGGATGGGAGGGGTCCCTACACTATGGAAAAGGTGGGATGTCATATTTTATTATTTGCACTGGGCTGGGGACAGTGAGGGGTCCTTACAATATGGGAAAGGGATGGCTTATGGAGATTCCTGAGATGGAACTGGAAGGGGGCAGGCTACCGGCTCTTCCTGCTGGGTGCATCCCTGCAAAATGTATGCAAATGCAGCCATAATGAGTATGAAAATGGGCCGTTTGCACCTTGCAGTTTTAATGGCCCCATCTGCACATTCTGGCTGAGTATTGGGAATTTGGGACCAGCGCATCCCCATTAACAGTATTCAGGCCATCCCCAGGATGCACTGGCACATTATCAGCCACACCATTTGCACTGCCTTCTAGGATTTCTATATTAAGATGGGAGGCACAATCCACTTGGATCCTGCATCTTGTTTGAATATTGCATTGTTTTGCACTGGTCCTTTTATTTGAGCGGCACATCCCCAGATTTTGAAACTGGGAGCCACTAAATTAAATCAATAAATAAAATGAACTCAATATAGTCAAACAACAGTGGCAAAATCATTTAGTGACAATACCCAGCGGTTGTACAGAACTAAAATAACAAAACTCAGAAAACAAGAAAAAAATCAAACAAAACAATAACTGAAACTAGTACTGCTCGAATGAAATGGCTACCTAGCCTGCCTGTTGCTTTGTACAGCTATAGTAACACAGCTCCCCCAGCACTGCCTCTCAATACAGAAACCAAAACTACAACTTTAAACTAACTACATAACAAAACATATCACAAATAATTGGTAATCTAGAAGCACAAGGCACAGTTGACACTTAATGGAGTGATTTGTTTAAAAACTGCATCTTCTAAATACTTTAAAAGGATTTTAGTAACAAAGATACAGGGCTCACTGAACACCAACTTTCTCCTCATCACTCTGCACTGAATTCAACCTCACACAAGGCAATGTAACTACCACAGCATCATGTGACTTCCAATCCCATGGATCATTACAAATTTCACCTTAGATTTCCAATTCGCAGGTGAAGTTCACAAAATCTCCATTAGTGAAGTTCTGCCTTTAAAGCAAAGTTAAACTTTGCCTTGCAGATTAAATTTGCAAATCTGGTCAAATTCAGAAATTTCTCCATAAAGCAAAGTTTTCTAACTTTACCCACCACTACTGATGACAACCAAGTTGGGAAGAGACCTAGAAGGAATCACATTGGATGACTAAAAGTTGTCAGCCAGTGCAACAAGGCAGTTAGGAGGGCTAGTGGGATGCTGGGGTGCATAGAAAGGATCACCAGCAGCAAGAAGCAGGTGGTGTTGCATCTGTATGGATTAATGGTAAGACTGCACCTTGAGTACTATGTCCAGTTCTGGAGAACACATCATTGAAAGAACATAGAGTAAAGGTGATCCAGAGGAGAGCAACTAAAATGGTGCAGGGTCTGCATCAAAATCCTATGAGGAGAGACAAAGAACCTCAATATGTACACACCAGAAGAGAGGAGAGAGAGAGGTATGACTGAGACCTTTAAATAGCTCATGGGGGTTAATAAGGTGCTGGTGGGAAGTATTTTTAAGAAAAAAAAAGCTCAAGAATAAGGGGATATGCTATGATGTGGAGGGCAGATTCAGGAGACATGTGAGAAGTACTTCTTCACAGAAAAAGTAGTGGATTCCGGGAACAGCCTCTCAGTGTATGTGGTGGAAGTGAAGAAGGGACCAAGAATGCATAGAACAGACATTAATGGAGAAGGGGTGGGAAGAGCCAGAGATCAAGTAGGGCCTGCTGTGATACTGTAGGTAGGGAAAATGGGTAAACTGGGTGGACCAAGCAGTCCATACCTACCATCAAATTCCATGTTTCTATTTATTTCCTCCTTATACTATACATATTATGTGGATGATGCATCTCTGCATTTCAGTGGCCCTGACAATAACTTTCTTGAATCAATGTTGCTGTATCCAGTAACCTTGACAATACCATTCTTGAATCAATGATTCAGCACAATATTGATGCCATTCAGCAGTCATTCTGCTCAATACAACTAGCCTTGATAGAAAACAATCTGATTATGACATTTGGTTTTAAAACTAATATGGTATTCTTCTTCTTCTGTCTCTATTTAAAGAATGTTGGCGGTTGTCTCCTGGATCATGTTGCATTCATCATGCACCTTGGATTGTGGCTAAATCAACTGCATCCATATTAATTCCATCACCCTAAAATCCTCCCTAAATGAGGTGCCCTTCACTGCAACAAGATGTGTTTTCTTGCTGCTGCCTGATGTGAGCATTCAGAAAAAATGCTCTCCATCACTGAATATAGCAACAATGGCTATGGTGCAGCCTCAAAGTTTACAGGCTGAATTCCTCTACAGTGCTTCTGCTTCTATGCTGTGAACTGTCTCCTCTGTACTAACCATTGAAACATATATTTCTTGCTGAAGTGGTCATGCCATGGAGATGGCAGAATCTGCATTCTGCTCCAATGACCTTCACATTCCTGTTTGATATTTTACTATTCTTCCTCCTCATGAGTACCCTTCCTTAGTGTTATACGTACTCTTATTCCTTGGTGTCACCTGCCAATTGATAAAGTTGTTTCCTTTCATGGACTCTCTGCTCTCTGCAGTTCTTTCTGTTCTCACTTCCATCCTCCTTTTCTTGGTGGTCCCTTTTAACCAGGCTCAGGATCTGTTCCATCCTACCTGTAAACACACTGAGAATACTTATACACTGAAGGAGACACAAGTAGCCAAGTCAGAGTTTAAAAATTCAAAAATAAGGATCAGTTTAATTGCATAACTACTATAACAATCTTCACAAAATGGCAATTGTGGAGACCAACCTAATGCTCTTGAATTTTGAGCTACCATAACTGCTGTTTAGGGCCTTGCTCCTTGACTGATTTTCAAGCATGGTTTGTTTTGTCCATCCTAGCTATGTATCCCCCCAATATGAATGCACAGTGCTGATAACTATTTATCCTTGATCATGGCCCTTGGACTTATGCTAATCAGCAGGTGTAGTTTCCCTGTCCATAACTGTCCTAATTCAAAATTGTTCCTTAACACCTTACTACTGTGTCAACATAATGTTTTATACCAGATTATTTATTTTTGTACTTCTGTGCCACCCAGTGCTTTTTCTCTTGTATTAGTATTTCTTTGCTGTGTAATTTGACACAGTTTTTATATGGACTACTATTTCACCCATCTGTTCCTTAAGAATTCATTTTGCAAGGGTTATTTTAAGTATGCAAAATAAGATCTGCAGGCTTAATTCAGGGGATATTGTAAATGTTTCTTATCTATTGTTTACTAGTTTGTGGTGATGTACACCCAAACACAGGTCCTTCTCCAGTAATTGGCTATGATATTGATGCACCTAACCATGGAGGGCTGAATATTGTGTATTTTAATGTAAGGAGTCTGGGGAAGAAGTTTGATGCTACTAGGGACTGGGTGGAGGAACATAAACCAGGAATTATATTATATCAGAGACCTGGTTGAGCAACAGCGTTTCTGCTGACTCTATTTATTTATTTATTTATTTAAAAGTTTTACCAGGAAAGACATACTGAGCAGACTACTGCTTGATTCCAGATGCATCCTGGGGGTAGGAGGAAAATGGGATAGTGCATACAAGTCATTTTACAGAAACTTTTCAGACAGCAAACATTTTTTACAAAGGTTACATACAATATGTACAAGGTTGTAGAATTACAGTGAAGAATAAACACAACAATAGTTACAAGTACAGGATGCAAGAAACAGAGTGACATCATACTAGTAGGCAGAAAAGAAGGAAAAAGTAGTGGCAAATTAAAATTTGATAGATTAAGCACTTGGGTGGACAAATATGGATTGCATTTGGTGGTTTTTCATCACATTTTGCTCTAAGTTAAGTCATATTGCGCTATTGCATGCCAAGTTGACATGAGTAGCTTATGGGGACTTGCTCTTTAATAGGGAGATTTGTTGCCCAGGGAGGAGAGAGCCAGATGTCAGCTGGCAGAGAGTTCCATAGGTTAGGTAGATGGGCTCTAAAAGCCAACTGCCCAGTAGAAGTAGTCATGTGTGGGATTTGTAGTAGGCGAGAGTCTAAATTTCTGAGTGAGTATACTGATGGTTTTGGGCTGTTAGGGTAGTGGCTAGGTAGGAAGGCAGTAACTGGGTCCAGAATTTTGCTGTGAGTCTGTTGCAGTGGTAAAGATGCTGATTGATGAGGGAGGATAAGTTAAGGTGACTGTAGAGGTCACAGTGGTGAGTGGTGGGAGGGTAATCCAGTGCAAAGTGGCAGAAGGAGTTATAAAGAGAATCAGTTTAGCCAGCGAGATTTAGGGGCAGAGCTATAGACTATGTCCCCATAGTTGACGATAGGGAGGATCATTTTCTGAAGGATCTCTTCGGGCCTGGAGAGGATGCAGCTACAGTTTGGTATAAAGCCCCAGCCGAGGGCATGGTTTTGAGGGTTGCTTTGATATGCGTGGAAAAGTCTAGATCTTGGTCAAGCCAGACCCCAAGGTATCTGAAAAAGGTGCAGACTTCTAGAGGGACCCTTCTAGTGTTTTGAGAATGGGAAAACAGGGAGATGGGAGAGTCTTTGTCTTGTAGTGAAGGTCACAGAGATCTTTTTAGCATTTAGGATAAGTTGATTTCTATGAAACCAGTGCTGGACTTCTGTGAAATCTTGCTGGATTTTGGATGCAACTTCCTCGGGGAATGACCTGAGGTGTACAAGACTGTATTGTCAGCATACATGTGAATATCAGCATGCTGGCAGATCGAGAGAAGGTTGTTGAGGAAAATGGAGAATAGGATAGGGCTGAGGACAGAGCCTTGAGGGACTCCAATGGAGACAGGGAGGGGTTTGAGGTGGAGGCACCAATTTTACCGATTGGGTCCTGCCTCCCAGGTATGAGTTGAACCAGCGTGTGGCCACATTGGAGAGGCCAGCTTTAGAGAGTTTTGATAGAAGGAGGTGTGAGAGACTATGTCAAAAGCCTTAGCTAGGTCGATGAAAATGGCAGCTGTGATGAGGCTATTATCCATGCCAGTGAGGATAGAATCAGTGAGTCTGAGGAGGGATGTAACAGTGGAATGGGATTTTCTAAAGCCAGAGTGGTAGGGGTGAAGAAAGAAGAGATCAAAGAAGGTGGCAAGTTGCGAGAGGGGCGAGATGTTCCTGGATTTTGGCTAGGGTGGGCAGTAGGGAGATTGGGCGGTAGTTGCTGGGGCAGGATGGGTCACCGCTTTTCAGAAGGGGGGATGACTGTGGCGTGACTCTATTTTGAAGGTAAGGTGGCAGAGGTGAAGAGAGGTTGAAAAGAAATGCTAGAGGTTGTGATTGCTGGTGTGAAAGGTAGAGCATCTTGGCATCTATGCCAGTAGTGCATCTACCCTTTGAGGGTTTAGGGTGAGTAGGGTTTAAGTACTTCTGGTGGGGTAACCGGAGTGAAGGAGAAAACCGGGTGGGGGACAACATGGGTGGGGTGAAGGTGTTGCGATTTGTGTGGCAGGTAGGGGTTTGAGTAGAGAGGGGACCCGCTGCTAGTAAACACAGAGTTGAAAGCTGCAGCAACTGATAGAGGTTCAGTTATAATAGAGCCGCCACATCTAGGGCAGGAGTGGTGGCTGGGCAGGAGGGGAAGTGCCTTTATAGACCTCCAGAACTTGGCTGGATGATTGATATTGTTTTGGAGGGATGAAGAAGTAGTGGGCTTTAGCCTTGCAGATAAGCCTGCTGCAGGTATTTCTGAGCGTTCGGTAATGTAGGTGATTGGTGTGCAACCCTGATGTCTTATCAACTTCCACACCTGATCCCTGGCACAGAGGTGTTCCAGGAGGTCAGCAGTGATCCATGGCAGACGGGCACCTTACCCTAACCTTTCTGGGTGGGGCATAGTAATCCCAGACGGCAAGAAATCTTGACTTAAAGAAGTCATAGGCATGATCCATGGAAGGGGCCTGGGGTATGAAGGACCAATCCACATTTGCTAAGTCTTGTTGAAGTCCATCTAAGTTAAGGGATTTATAGGATCTGATCTGGAGTGTTTTTGGAGGGTGGTTTTGCTTTAAACTTTGCACATGATATACTGTATATCATATGGTGATCACTCAGATAGTCCAGAAGGAGGCCTGAGGTTATAATCCTATGTGGATGAGAGGTGAGGCCAAGTCAAGTAGGGAGTGGTTTAGCATTTTGTGGTTTAGCTGCATAGGTTCAGTGATGAGTTGAGTCAGGTTTAAGCTGGCTACGTGGTTCACGGAGTTTGGAGCTAACACTAGTGAGCCAGTTTAAATTTAAGTCACCTAGGATGTGGAGCTCCCACCGAGGTAATGGTTTTAGGGTGTCTAGGTAAGCTGCAATGGAGGTTAAAGTGGAGTCAGGGGAACAGTAGGTCCCTGCTATAAAAATAGGGATGGAATGTGGTAGGAGATTTTTATTAGTGAGGAGTCGATGTTGCCAGAGAAGGCAGGCTGGTGACAGGAGAGAAATGTACCTGGGATGCTACGTGATGGCTGTGCCACCACCTCTCTTTGCCTGGGCAGTCCTGTCGGGGTGATGGAGTAACCAGGAAAAGCCACTTCAACATCTGGATTGTGGGGTTTCAGCCAGGTCTCTGTGATGATTAGGATGTCAGGGCATAGTGTATATGCTAGGGTTTGAAGTAGTAGCAGTTTTGTAGGAGGCTGCGTATATTTAGGTGGACTATTTTCAGGCCTCTGAGTAGATGGCCAGTGGGGGGGACGGCTGGCACTGGTGGTAGGGCCGGATTTAACTCAATGTCCCTGAGAGTAGGGAGAGCTAGAGTTAGAAACAGTTTTAGGTTAGGTAGTACTTTTATTGGTTTGAGGCTGGGTGAGGGAGACTGGAAACTGCATGAACAATTCTGGGGTATGCAGTTTAAATAAGAACCAGCCCTGAAAGGAAAAGATGGGGGATGATGGATGGCCAGGAATCCTGGAACAGTATGCCCCAGGGTGGAGAGGCAATTTGAGGTGAGGGAGCTGTGACTGGGTGGCAGTGGAGTAGGGAGAGGTTTGGGGACCTGGTAGTGGATTTGGGTGGTCCGTGGGTGGTAGGGATAAAACAGTTGCAATGAGTGTTTTCCTAATATTGATTTTATGTCTATGTGTGACATGATTTTACCAGGAGGGATTTAGTATAGTGAGAACAAGGGAGATAGCTGTAGCAGCCACTGGTGGTAAGCAATGATAACCTGCAGATGGGAAAGTAGACTGATTGGTTAAATCAGTCACCAGATGTGCTATTTAATGGAGTACTCACCAAGGGTGGTGATGGGCGGTGGGGCAGCTGGCGTGAAGCTTCATTGGGAAGCAACAGCTTGACTCAGCTGAAGCAGCATGGTCACAATCCTGCATGTGTAGTACCTGTATTCAGCTAGGCTGCGGGACTCATCGTGGGAGGGCAGCACCATGCACCCTCTCGAACCACCAGACATCGTTCTCCTCCATGGGGCACCTGAGGAGCAAAGCAGAAAACATAGGTATTTATAGGCAGCTGGGGGGTTTGATGGGACAATGCGTTACACGTTTGTAAGTTTCGCACTGAGTGCACCCTCGAATCCCTGAGCTAACTTGCAGTAGGGATTTGGGGAGGTTTTGGCTCGGTGAAGGAGTGCACTGGCGAGACCTAGCAATTAATGTTAGAATCTGAGCTTTATCTTACAGATTGGAGTTTTGCTTTTTTGGGGGTATGTTACTGCAGACTCAGTGGGGAGTAAGGCGGCAAGTGCTCCTTAAGCGGCCTTGAATTTGCAAAATTGAAGGTACTCCAGGGAAAAATAAAGGTTATGGAGCAGAAAGGGAATGCGGCCTGGGGTTCTGTAGAAATATTCCAAGATGGGAGGCTGGCAACAGAATGGTGGCTTAGGCAGCAAATTAAGGGTCAAGCTCTGGGCGCTAAAAGAAAATCTGTACTCAAAAGCAGGATCTTAAAAGCATTGACAAAATTGCCTGCAGCTATTAAAACAACATAAGCACAACACAGTAGCAGTTCAGTAGGCACAACATATCTTTCACTAGACTCCACAATAGACTAATGCGCTAGCACCATAGAAGCCGCTGTTCTGATCTAATAAACTATCTGACTTTTAGAAAAGACAGGAACAACAAGGCATCTGTCAATGCTGAATGTCATTGCACTGGCATTGCCTTTGGTAGTGCATTGTAGAAACATGTTTGGCAGGATGTGAAAATGACAGCTGTACTGTTCATAAGGAGGTGTAAAAAATGGCAGTGGCAAAAATGTGGCATGTAAGTATTGCAATATGTGAAGTTACAACGGTGTGTGGAAATGCACAATGCACACTTGTAACACAGGCATTTTATGGAGTTTTGGCACCAAATTTTCAACATAGGCATTTTAGCACCTCTACTTATGTACAGTGTCACTGTCGTGTCCTCAACTGTCTCAAAAGTGATTTCGTATAGCGACCACGCTGTTCTTCACCGGACGATGTGAAAGCACATTTCGGGCAGGATATGTAAAATGACAGCTTTACTGTTCATCATGAGGTGTGGAAAATGCCAATGGTGAAAATGCAGAGTCAAAATATTACAAATGCACAACGTTACGAGCGCATGAAAACTGTGCAATGTACGCTATAACACAATCATTTTATGGAGTATTCACCAAATTTTCAACATAGGCATTGTAGGACCTCTGCTCATGAACAGTATCATTGTCATTTTGCAATCTGGCCTGAACACTGATTTCCACAATGACTGCTGGTATATGCGGAAGTGTGGAAACACATTTCAGCCTGGATGTGAAAAATACAGTGTTGAAAATCTGGCATGAAAATATTTTGAATTCACGAGTTATGAGCTTGCATAGCAACTGTGCAATGCATGCTCATAAAACAGCCATTTTGGGATTTTTCCACCAGATTTGCAACATAGGATTTTTGAGCCACACATGAACACTGCCACTGTCCTTGCATTAATTGGTCCCAAAAAGTGATTTCACACAATGACTGCAAAATCACCTTTTGGGACTGATTAACGTCAAAACTGTGACAGAATTCATGAGGAGGGTCCCAAACACCCATGTTGAAAATTTTGTGCAGAAATTCCAAAAAGTGCCCAAGATATGAACAAAGTTGAAAAAACCCTATTTAGTCCATTATCGGCATTTCCTCAGTTCGCGGTTGGCTTTGAAGAGTGCAGACATGTTTCCAGTCCAGTGAAGATTGTGTGCCAGACTCTGGAGGTAAGTATGGGTTGGGGTGTTGGGAGACAGGGTGAACAGTGGTTGGGTGTGGGTGGTGGGTAGGGAGACTACGAGGGCGGTTTCAGTTTACAGGTACCGAGTGGAAAAAAAAAAAAACAACACGACGGTTTTCTTTTTACAGGTCATTTCTTTTGTTTGGAGGGTACAGTAGCTGATGGGAGTTGGGCACCCCGTCAGCACAGAAGGGAAATGATGCCGATGGGGTGGGATCCCTATCGGCACGAGTACAATGGGAAGGGGCGGATGCTGGCGGGATTGGGCACCTTGACAAACAATGAGGTGGGGCACATTCTGCCCGATGGGAGTGGGCTCCCCATTGGCTTATACTTCTGGGGCAGGGCAAGCTGACTGGGATTGGGAACGAAGTCGATGCTGTTGGCATTATGGCGACCACTGTGCCGCAAGCTACTAACTGGCGAGCACATAGGAAGGTCCACTAAGTATGGCGAGCTTTGCTCAGATTGCAGTGGTCCTTTCATAGATGTGCTCGCCAGCTTAGTATGCATGGTGTGGTGTCAGCATGCAGGCTGATTGGGGAATGAGGGACGCACCTACTGGTGCATGCCTGCATTAGCCCAACAGCGACCACACCCCAAATCCTGACTGTCGCAAGATGTTGGCTGTGCATGCATGCCAACATAAAAGAGTGAGGAACTGTGATATATACCAAAAGTACTTTAACCACTAAGGAAATTCAATGCTCTATTCTAGATTGAGATCACAGTACCTCATAGAAAACCTTTTTCTTAATGGGGTTTATAAACCCCCTAAATTGAAGGCAAAAAGCCTTTCATGTGCTACTGGAGTTTTTGTTGAAATATAAACATTCCCATGAGTTATTCCTAAAGGTAACTTTAATATTAATTGGGAGTAATTATTGAAATTATGTTCTAATTGATTTTCAAGTTGACCTGGGATTGAATCAATTAGTTATGGAACCTACAAGAATTAATCACCAAGAGCAAAGAAATCTATGATCTTTTATCTTATGTTTTCCAATCCCTCCCAATATTATATTCATATGGGTACTACCTGAATCATTTTCTGACCATCAGCTGACGTATGCCACTAGAATTAGTATTGCTGCACCTAACCAGGTCATAGGGTGTATTGGAGAAATTTCAAACAATTTGATTATCTATCATTCATGTTAGATTTAGAAAAGTGGTCAAGAGTGAATTTAATTCCCTCTGCATTGGATGCCTGGGAATACTTTTAAGTTAATTTTTAAAATGTGTATAAACATGTACCAGTGAGAGTTAGGAAGTCTAAATCTAAGGAAATATTTGCTTTAATAATGATTTACATAAAGCTAGGAAAACAAAAAGACAGAAAGTGGAACTTGCTAAGACATCTAATGAGGATGATGATTAGACCTCATACAGACAAGCTTGAAATGCCTATACAACTAAAGTTAGGTTAGCTAAACAGGGTATGTTAGAATGAAACTAGACAGCAATCACAAACAGAATCCAAGACTATCCTGGAGGACCATTTCTGAATTAACAGGAAATAATAAACAATCTGATGTAAATAAAGTATGGTTGATGGAGCTGAATTTACAGTTGGGAGAAACTTGTGGATATCTTTATACACATTCTAGTAAGGTGGGTTCTTCTACCTGCTAAGGATACCCACCCAGATAATACAGCAAATGGGGTGATAAGTCTTCTGGGTATGAAGGTTCTGAAGTATTTAAATTTAAATATATCTCTCCCAATGAAGTGAGAACCGAATTGAGGTTGAATATATCTCAGGCAATTGGCTTTGATGGGATCCCTGCCAGATTGCTGAAGTATACGGCCCTTGTATAGCAGAACCATTGGCTCTTATTTTAACCCATCCTGTACTTAAAGTGAATTTATTTATTTATTTAGTTAGTTTTTGTTGACCAGGTAAGTGCACTAGACAAATCCTGCCTATTTTCAAGGCACGACCGGGGAGGGACACAGATGAATGCCAACTGACCTTGAACCAGATGAAACTGTTGGTGGTATTTTTAGCGAATGAGGAAATTTGGCTAGGACACCAGGAAATTCCCTTACTCTTTTCGAAAATTGCCATGGGATCTTTAACATCCACCTGAACTAACACTGATCCAGGCAGATGGGACCTTGGTTTAACGTCTCATCCAAAAGCGGCACCTCAGAGTGCACCACCCTCTCATGCTGCACTACAGTGTCAGTGCTGGGATAATAACAGAAGTACCAGATGTGGGAACTGAATCCACAGCCCTCTAATCTCCCAGCTTCAGAGGTGAGTGTGCTACCTACTGAGCCACTGACACTGATTTATTTCATGAGGATGGAAGATTGCAAGAAAGCCTATATTCAAGACTGGGGACAGGAGTGAGCTGGGCAATTATAGGTCCATCTCACTCCTGCCACAGATCTCTAAGGTTTTGAGAGAATTATCTCCAATCAATTTAGAGAATATCTGGATTTGAATAAAAGATGTCTGCTTATCAATTTGGTTTTCGGTCCCAACATAGTACCAATACTGCATTGGTTAAGGTGGTCACTGATCTGCAGCTGAGCCTGGACAGGAGACAAATGGTTGGAGCTTTGTTTTTAGATCTTTTAAAGCTTTTGATACTTTAAACCACTGGGTGCTCCTGTCCAGGCTCAGCCAGATCAGTTTGTCAACCCACATTGTTAACTGGTTCTCATCTTATTTAACTCATTGTCTCCTAGCAGACAACTGTAGTCACGAGTAAAATACACTGGTGTGTCCTGAGGATGCCTGCAGAAGTCGACTACTAACTCCCAGTGTGCCCTTGCAACATCGGGAGAAGTCACTCATATATTTTAATATATAGTGTAACAGAATATAATATATATTTGACTGCATAACCGTTGGAAAGATAATTTTATGCTGAACAACTTTGCCACTGATATTTAGTGTATATCATGTATACTTTAGGAGTTATTCACATTTGTTTATGGTATGTGTGTATGGCTTATGTTGCCTGTCTTAGTGAAAAAATATTTTTTCCTGTTTCAACCAGCATAGAAAAAAATACATATTGTTGCATACCACCATTGGAAGAGCAATTTTGTGCTAAATAACTCTGCCACTCATACTTTGTGTCTAGCATGTACAGTTATTGAGCCATTAGCATTTGTTTGCGACATGCTGACTATGGCTTGATTTTGCTTAGAAGGCCCAGGATTCACTGTTAAAAGTATACAGGAGATTCAGGAGACAAGTGGTGTAATCTCAGAGTGAGCCTGTGGAGGCAATGAGTTAAATTAAAGGAGACAATTTGGAAATCAGTCCTTTCAAGTCAAATTTAGTTAACATATCCTAGGGTGTCCCACAGGAGTCAGTTCTGGGGCTGTTGTTATTTAACATCTATAACAATGAGCTCAAATTTGACCTCCCAGACATTAAATACCATCTATACATGGATGACATAATAATATATGTTGACAGTCAAACTCTGAACTTGATTGGACCTGAACTCCAGATGGCTTTTGACCAGTTGCAGGAATTCTTTGTCAGGCATATTTTAATAGTAAATCCTAAAAGACCCAATCCTTTTAGGAATAAACAGTGTAAAGAACAGAATCTATGTCTGGCCATTACAACCTTAGATGGCACTGATATAATGGAGGTTGACCATTATAAATATTTAGGTCTTTGGTTAGACTGTAATTTGATTTGGTCCCACCATACAAGAGGTGTGAGCAGGCATACTCACTGTACACATTTGTGTACAGTTTTGTTGAGTGCCTGTCACAAACCATATGCCTTTCTGTTAACATGATCATTTTAATTGAGTTAGTGTAGGCCACTGAGGAGTGCATCTGTTTAAACTTCTATTGTTTTGGAGACAGCTATGTGTATAACCTCTTTAGAAAGTAGAGGAATCATCTGACAACAATCTGATTTGTTTGGAAGGGTAGCAGTTGGAGAGTATGTGTACATTTTTAATGGGGGTAGCTGTTAGAGATTGCATGTACAAAACTGAGCTTTCTGGCTATACCCCTGCCATATAAATAACATGCTAGTGAGATTAAACAGAAACTGGGGTCTCTTTATAGATTTAAAAGTACATGTCTAGTGATATCCACTTAAATGTAATAAATTCATTATTAGTGCCTGTTTTTAGACTATGAGGCCCTCTATACAGTGGAACATCAGCTCCCTGTTGAACAAGGTGGACCTTATGTTTCACAGAATAGCCGCTTTGTCTGGAGGTACCCTATAGAACTCACAGGTGTACATTGTTTAATGATCTAAATTGGTCCAAAACCCTCTGTTCACAGGAATCTACATCTCCTCTAATTCATCTTTAAAATTTGGAAAATGGTGTTCCCACTTATATCCTTGAACTATTCCCTCTTAGAAGTGTGAAAGATAATCTGAGGAGAGCTCTGGGCATACAATATTCAATTGTTAGATATAATTTGAATGCGGGCTGATCATCTGTCTCTTACAGAGAAGCAGCTCTGTGGAATAAAATTCCTTTACATTTAATGGAAGTTGATCAACTGATCTACTTATCTGACTTGAATAAGTGGTACCTGAGCTTGTCTAGTAGTTCCTCTCATTGTAGTCAGTGTGATGATTGCTAATTTCTGGCTACTTGTGTACATAGATATTTGTTGTCCTAGTTATACTGTATGACTGTGTACCTTTTAATATTGTAACTGATCCTTGTTTTGAGTATTTTTTTCCCGCCCTGCTGCAGTGCAATTGGTGGGGGCAGCCAACCACTGGCTCGACCTGCCCAGAGGGAAGCAGGCTCACTCACATGATGAGAGGTCAGTTCGGTCATTCTCAACCAGCTTGGAGTCCCCAGGCCTTCCATGCCAGGCAGGACCAAATCCTTCCAGTGTGATTCCACGACAGACCTCCAGGTGGGCTGGAGTGTGGCCATCAAGCTGTTGGCTCCGTGCCCAACCTTTTCCTCCATTATGTGACCCCTCTGGACTGTGGATGTGCTATGACATCCGGGCACTGCAAGCCAATGTCTGCCACACTCTATCACATACACCAGCATTAGTGGTGCCCTGGTCATCGCCAGGAGGCTGCTACAGTGCAGTGGAGTCCCTCAGCCTCCCCAGGGATAGGAGAGCAGGCTCCAGATGCTCAGTCCTAACCCTCCCTGCAGACCCCTGATGACCTGGGCTTGTTCCTGAACCCAGGTCACTGGCATCTGCGAGATGTGGCATCCAGTGCCTCAACCCTCAGTGCCACCTGGCCAGTGTTTTGAGTATTTTTATATTGTAACTAATGTTTGCTGTTTTAACAACTGGAAGTTCATTGAAAATGAGCTATACTCAGTTGAATGCTTCCTTATTCTTATGAATAAAAAAATGCACTACTACTACTTCTTCTCAGCATTTTAATTTTCTGGTTTCATTTAAATTGATCCATTTACTCCATACATCTTGAAAAGAGCTGCTTCCAGCTCAGTGTGTCTGTTCTGCCAAAATATTTTCAATAAATAATAAAACTGATGATAATCAATTACCTTCATAATCTGTATATCTTTCATAGGGTCTAATGCAAAATCTACATATATGAAGGTAGATAAAACATTAGAGACAGATGGAGTACACCCAAGGATATTGAGGATATTAAAGGAGCTGCAAAGAGAACTTGCAATACCTCTGGTGGCCCTGTACACAGAGTGACTCAACACAGGGGTGGTTCTAGAGGACTGCAGGAGGGTACATGTAGTACCACTGCACAAGAGGAACAGTAGGGAGGAGGCAAGGAACTACAGGCCAGTCAGCCTCACCTTAGTAGTGGGGAAGATCATGGATACAGTGCTGAAAGAAAGGATAGTGGCACACCTGGAATCCAGGAGCCCAGAATCTGAGCAAAATGGATTCACAGCAGGAGTCATGCCAAAACAAATGTGATAGATTTTTTTGATTGGGTAACTAGGGAAGTTAATCAGGGAGGTGATAGACATCGCCTATCTAGATTTCAGTGAAGCCTTTGACATCATCTACGTAGAAGGCTGGTGAAGAAGATGGGAAGTATGGGCATGTGACAAAAGGTGATACACTGGGTTAAAACTGGCTGACAGACAGCAGGCTGAGGTGGTGATAAATGGGATCCAATCCAGGGAGACAGGGGTTGACCAGTGGAGTACCACAGGAATCAGTACTGGGACCATTCCTGTTCAATGTCTTCACGGTGTCATTGCAGAGGGCTGGACGGAAAGGATCTTCCTATTTGCAGATGACATCAAGATCTGCAACAGGGTGGATATTCAGAAGGGGTTCAAAAAATGAAGAGGACCTGGAGAAGCCTGAAAGATGGTCAGAGATGTGGCAACTGAGGTTCAATGCTAAGAAGTGCAAATAATGCACCTGGGTAGAGGGAACCCTGGGAGAGCTACAGGTTGGTGGGGGGAGCTCACTGTCACTAAGAGGAAAGAGACCTAGGGGTTGTCATCTCTGATTACCTCAAGGTATCAAAGCAATGATCAAAGGCTGCAGAGAGGGCCAGTGGCATGCTGGGATGCATAGGCAGGGTATCACAAGCAGGAGGAGGGTTGGTAATGCCATTGTAGAAAACATTGGTAAAGCCTGACCTGAGGTACTGCATGCAGTTCTGGCAGCCACACCTGTGCAAGTACAAAAACAAGGTGGAGGCTATCAGTGAAGGATAACAAAAGATGGTGCAGGGCTTGCAACACAAAACATATGAGGAGAGACTAGGGGACCTCAATATGTACTCACTGGAAGAGAGAGAGACAGGTGACATAATTTAAACTTTCAAATACCTCAAATGCATAAACAAGGTGCAAGAGGGACCTTTTCAAGGAGAAATAGTACCAGAACAAGGAGGCATCATATGAAATTGGAGTGGGGTAGATTAAGGGTAAAAGTGAGGACGTTTTCTACACAGATAGGGTAGTTGATGCTGGAATAGCCTGCCACAAGAGGTAGCGTGGGCAGGCACAGTGAATGGGTTTAAGCATGCCTGGGATAGGCACAGGGCGCCTTGAGAGGGAGGGAGTGATGAAAGCCATTGATCACATAGGATCAGTAGTCACATACACTGTATAAGGCCTAGGGGCAGACTGGATGGGCCTAGTGGTCCTTATCTGCCGACAATTTTTATGTTTTATGTTTCTATGAGTTGTAGCGAAAGGCCTGATAATGTTCTGAAATTTTTCTTTAGGACTGTCAGGTAACATCCATGACACTACAGGAAATCTAGGCACATGATGATTAGAAAACTAAACTTCAAACAGAGTCAGCTAAAAGGCACACTATTATTTTAAAGTTGCTTGCAATGTTTATAAACAATACAGATGACGCAAGAAAGGTGTAATGATTTATAATGATGGAATAATGCTATGCTTGGGGTAGACTGTGAGACCCTAATGCCATAAACCACCTGACAAGTGATATTAACAAAATAATGGATGCCCTAGAGTGCCTCATTGCAATTATAAACTGGGTCCTCCTGTATAGTGAACTTTTTCTGCCATAGTTTAGATCTTTACTTTTAACTGAGAAAACATCACAGCTGGAAATAACTGCCTCAAGACTAATAGCTTTTACGGTTTTCATATCCATTTAATAATTGCACTTGTATTTATTTATTTATTTGTGGGCTTTTGAAACCACGGGCCTATGTTGCAACGGCATTCCCATTATAAATTAATGTTAGCATTTCTTGAGCTGCTGGGTCTCACTTCACACCTATGGCGAATCGTTAGAGGTGTTTTTGAAGTGAAAAAAAAATTCGTGCAGCGAAATATTTTGCTAATCGCACATTATGAAATATTTCATGGTTGCAACATGAGAACCCTTTAATGCGGAATTTCGCCAACCGCCGCGAAATTCCGCATCGAGACGAGCCAGGAAGATGATAATACAAAAAGTACCCCCACCGTCCATGTCACTATTAAAATCTTTATCCCCAGCCAAGACCGCAAATCCCCGGTGTCTTGTGCCCCCCAGCCGATTGCCACCCACAATATGACACCCCCATCAATAATTTTAAACAAAAATAAATTTTCCTGGTGTCTAGTGCCCCCCGCTGATCGCAGCCAAATGACCCCCAAAATAAGTTTCAAAGCCGCTGCCTCCTACAGTTGCATCCCTTGGGGATAGGTCCCGAAGTAATTTCATTATGTTGCCATTATATCCAGGTGTTAGATATGCATTTTTTTAAGTAGCTGCTTTACTGGTAGTGCTGTATAGATGGCAACGTAATTTATACCCATACATGTCTCTTGTTGCACAACAACAAAATAATCCTCCCCAACTTGGTAGCATATCTTTCAAATGTTCATTGCCCACATTTGGAACACTGCCTTTCAAAATGTGTTGAAGAGGAAAATGTGTGATTCATAATAAATCCTTACATCTAGAAATTCAGACCTTTTGGGAAAAGCTTGCATTCTTGATTACAAAATGGGTTACTACTAAGAAACATACAGATTATAAAGACGTCTTGCTTAAAATAAATAAATACAGTATAGATTTTGAGATACCGGCGACGTCTAAGTGGTAAAACGAGGGATTGTCCCGTTATGTTTGGCACTACGGCACTTTAAACACTTCTGGTTTAATTTCATAAATTTTCATTTAGACGCATGTTAAACTGTTTATTTCACAAGTCTTCTGTAATAGTACTGAGATTGTTAGTAGCAGGCTGTGGTGGACTTTAACCTGCTGCAGGTGCGGGCAGATTTAGCTGCTGCTGCTCGCTGTTGCTGCTGAGGTAGTGATGTGTGTTGATCACTTGCCAGTGTCGAGCATGCGTGATTCAGCAGGGTGGATTAGCATCAGTATCTTCGGCAGGGATGTAAGAGATCAGAGAAACGGGAGCCGATCAACATGGAGGAGGCAGTCTAGGAATCAGTTTCAACATACAGGAAAATACCCAGAAAACCGAAGTGTAGACTGCTGTAGAAGCAATCAAACAGGCAGCCATGGGAAACGAAGCCAGTATGGAGGGAGGGAAGGAGCGGGTCTGGCTGGATTTTCAGAGGGACTGTAGGTGATGGGAAAGGGTAGCATCCAAATTCCTGCTGGAATGGAGGCGAATCTTAGCCAGCTGAGCGAAGAGAAAAGCAGATCGCCGCTGTAATGTCAAGGGCGCAGGGATGCCGAGTGGAAAAGTAACGGATCCTCCCATTCAAAGGCACGGAAAATATTTTAATCCCTACCTTTACAAGAAGCGTTTGCAGGATTGCATTGTGTTGTTGCTATATGTGTTCTAGTGCTGTCATCGTTTTCCATTTCTAGCGAATCTACTGCATGAATTGTCAGGGGTCTACTGCCAACACATGAATGGACGTAGTTGCATTGCTCCTAGATTGATTTACCATTTCTCCCCGAACTCCATGGCAATTTTCCTGTGTTTTCCTTTAGACTACCTTGTTTCCTATGGAAGCCGAATTGCTCTGTTTTGCTTTATAATTAATGCAAGTGTATAGGAAGAAGTTCTCTGTAGATGGCTCCAATTTCCTGGAACATACAGAAATCCATGTAGATCTGGGAGCCCTGCAGTTGTAATAGTCTTAGCGAAAATATACATATTTGTAAAGAATGTATTTTAGGAAGCAGTTGGTACTGCTGCTTGAAGGTTTTGTTTTTGTTTTGTCATGATTTAGCTTCAGTTCGTTCAGTGCATATAGATGTGAAACATGCACATAGCCAGACAAACCATAGTTATTTGAAGCTATACATGCCGTAAAAAGAGAGCTGGCGGCATAGTTGGTCTTGATGATCATCTTTACGTTTTCTGTGTTACGGCCGTGCATGGTGCTTTACGTTGTCACTAAAGGCTTGCCCATCCGTAGTGCACTGCATCCATTCCACACATCCGAAGACCATTTCCGAGCGTCAGAGGTGTCGCCTGAATAGTGTTGTGTACTTGTGTTGTACCAGCTGAAACCGATTTTACATTATTTTAAAATATTCATCCTTTGTCGTTTGAAAGTAGCTGCAAAATGGGGTATTAATGATAATCTGAGACTATTGCAAAATGGCAGTCGGTGCTGGCAGTGTAATTTTGAACTAATTGTGCGTACATTGAGGTCGCGCTCTTACTGTATCAAAGCAGCCCTGCCCAAACAGGAAACTGACTTCCGATTAGAAAATGTTGCTTTCCATTCAGAAGGCATTGTGCTTTATTATGATATACTGCCGTTTTAGCTGATATTTTGGTTCAGACTAGTCGAACAACTGCGAAATGTAATTTCTAGTAGTGTGCTGAAACCCCTGTCCAGGGTCCTGAACTGGGAACGGTGGCTGTCGAGAGAGCAGGAAGTCTTTATCAAATAATGTCTAAACCTTCCGCTTGTCAACCTGGCTGAACAGTGCATTCAGCCGACAGCTGGAAATGTCATTTGATCCGAGAGATTATGCAGGAAATCTTACATAAGCAATTTCTAAAAGTGGTGCTTTACCATATCACCCATTAAACCTTTCCTGATAGTTTAGATACCGTCTTGAAAGGTAATAGCCTTTCAGAGGATAGATAGATAGATAGATTAGATAGATAGATAGATAGATAAGCGACCAGCCAAGTTTTAGCCGCGCAACATTCTTAAAGTTCCAATTAACTGTGTTGCATATGTTTTAACGTTGATTCTCGAAGGTTGGGAATTTTGTTTTAAATAAATGGAGCATCCTTTAATGGACGTGGTCTGGCCTAGTAGTTATAGCAACCACTTGGGGACCTTAAGATCCAAGGTTCAATTCCGATAGACCCAGCTACTAAACGTGTGACCTTGAGCTTATTTACCACTGCCACCCCAACCCACCAAAATGGTCCACTTCCCAGAGTTACGAAAATGAGTATGGGCAGGACCCCCACTGCAAACCAGATGTTGCATTTCAGCTGCGCTTTTATGGGGAGATTAGACAGACACATATATAGATATAACCTTAAGTTTTAAAGAAACACATTTTTGAGGGGTAGTCCTCCTTATTAGGCGTCGAAGATTATTAATCAGGAATAAGAAAACCATACCGTGTAACATAACTAGCCTATCCTGCCTTATCTAGTTTTTATCCAGATGGTTGATATTTGCTTAGAAAAAATACACTCGATTCGGTCCATGCTATAATGTGAACTATTATATTGATTTCTAAATATACATATTTGTCATTACCCTGCATTTCAATAATTTGATTTAAATACTAACATCTCGTCATAATGATTCACTATCGCTGAGTCACATTTATCCGCCAGTTGTGTACGGTAAAATCGCCTCGTCTTCCGTGGTATCCTAAGTTTGAAGACATAAATCTTATTCCTGAATAATTACACTGTTCCATAGGAGCAGCAGACGAACACAATTGTATTACTTTGAGAATAAAAGGCAACGTCTGTATCTTTAAATAGCATGCACTCTCGAGCTTGTACTAGGTTGTAAATAGATCTGCTTTTATATGCTTAAGATTTATATTTAAGTCTGAGAATAAAATGAAGAATTTGGCACACCTGGTGTTGTAGTGCTCCGTTTTGCATAATAATTTGTTTAATTGTATGGGAAAGCTGCGTGCTAGTCACAGGTCATTGCTGATCTCTGTATGTTGATTGTATACAGGCTGTGTGTCTACTGTAGGTGGTTGTTTACAATGCAAGAATTTGACAGGAAATCGGTTTACTTTACTAATGAAAGGTACTCTATTAGCTAGTGTATCTAGTTAGTTAGATTAGAATAATAATAACACGTTAGGATTGCAGAAGCATTATGTGGCAAGTCGATATTTAAATCTTTTGACCACTAGATGATACTAGACTCTGGTTTCTATCAACAAAATCTGCTTAATCATTTAGATGCTGCCCACTTGTTTGTACAGCACATACTGTACTGCTTAAATTGAGCAGGGTAATATGAAAATCAAGGCATCTTCCTTTAACTAATGTGTGTTGTAGTCCCTGATCCTCTGGCTCATTATTTCCTCTAAAACAGTAGGAAGGTTCCCTCTGCTAGACATGAAAGCATCCCACAGATGCTCAATTGAACCACTGGGAATGCAGAGTAATTAATGATATTCCCAACATAGCCATCATCTAAAAGTCCCAAACCATGCAGAGCTTCCAACTTTAATTTATAGGCTCTACACTTGATCCTATGATGAGGCAGTGCAGAGCTAGGTTAGTAGTGATTACTATAACGGCTACCCTGTTTTAAATAGGCTTTATAATCAGTGACAAATTAAGAGTTGCTAATAAAATGCTAACAAGCTGAAGCCTGGGAAATTAAGATACAAAGGATGGATCAGAGTAATGGACTCTTGCATTTTCCCTATAGATAATTCTAGTTGCCAAATGACATACAGTAACCTAAACAGTATGGACAATCTTTATTGTTGCTTTTCTACATTTATGAGTTGAAACTGGGGAACTCATGCTCTTAGTCAGACTACAGAAAATCTAATACATGGTTGAATGTATTTATTTATTTATTATTTAAAAGTTACATCAATTACTCCTTAGGATCACATTATTAGATATGACATCTCATGTTCATGTTGCTCTTTTGGTACTGCAGCACAAACAGTGCTTAGTTTGTAGTGAAGCTGAAATGGATATACAAGTGTTAGTTGCAAAAGATACAGCAACAAGTTACTAACTGAACAATATGTTTCAGATGATTAGTCACAGATGCCGATGGTTTACACATAGGCAGTAGAGAGCTGGAAGGCAATGGGATGCTACAGTAGTATTTCATGCAGACCAATAATTATTGGTGAGGTAGATCATGTGGTGGTTGAGGAGGAGAACATCCACATATACATTTGAATTTCTCAAGCGAAGTCATTTGCAATGTTAAAAGTAAGGATATTGCCTAATGGGGTCTGGCAGGCCATTTCAATCTACTAGACCTAACTGGAGAAGGCTCATCTGTTCATCAAGTTTATAGAATAAGGGTAAGAACATGGTGCAAAAGGATGTGTGATATGTGGGGGCTTTGAAGTGGATTCATTTATGGAGGAATGTGTACCAATTGTAGTGTATGTGGAAACATATGTCAGTCATCCAAGTTGCCTGGGAAGCAGGAAGTGGTTGTTCACTGAGTTACTCAGTAGTGCACTTGCAAACCTATTGTACAGGATAGTCTTCCTTTGTAGTGTGGATTTAGCAGGAGCTGTGTGTACACCACATCTTAGTAGTTCAACAGGTGAGTAGGAAAAATCTCATTACTTGCATTATTGTGAGAGAGATGAAACAGCTTTTGGCCCTGTAAATGGCTTTTAGCCTCAAACCCTCCAGAGCAGTCATGTGATCTGAATCCTTTGAGTACTGTAGGTCAGTTGCAGGTTCAGCCACAATGCCAGGTATATGAAAAAGAGTACATGCTTCAGATTATGGTTATCTTTACTCTGAATAAATAGGGTCCTAGCCATCATTTGGGTATCTGGGTGGTTTGCCAAAGAGCATTGTCTAGGTCAGTCTGGCATTGTGATATAGGTTGTTCTCATTTAGCTAGACTTCTGCTACTGCAAAATAAACCTGGAGCTGATTTTCCACAAAGACCACTGTGGGACTGCTGAAATAGAGATTTGTATCACCAGCATATACTGTATGTGTATGTTGCACTGAGCATATTGGGTAGGTAGATTTTAGTGACACATCATCAAAGAAATCTTGCTCTGAATATAGGTGATACTGCGATGTAAAGCCATAAAACAGACCAGCAAAAAAAAAACACCGAACCAGGTATAGCTATTAAAAGTCACATACGTGTAAGCCCCAAAATGTATTACTCATATTTCACAAATCAGGAGATCAATACAAGTTAATTTATGGATAGTACAGCTCAAATTGAGACAAAAGCCCCTCACTGCCAAAGAACTCCCCAATCCTGTTTCACACTGAAGCACAGGTGCTTTATAAAGGTTTTGGGACTTGTATATGTCAGTGATTGTTAATGTCCACACTTGTAATACATGGTATATGTGTGTGTGTGTGGGGGGTGTTGGTGAGTGCAGATTTCCTACATTTTCTTTTTTTTTGCTGCTCAGCTTTAACATGAGGAATGCAAAGCCAAAGTTACAGTGGTAGCTAGTGACATGATGCAGCGTATCCAGGTATAAAACTGTATCAGTTGCAATCTGTTTTCAATTCAGTTATTGGATTTCTGTGATGTATCCAGAAATACCTAGACTGATAAAGTGCACAGCTTCACTGGCTACCACAGCATGCCCTGCTTTTGTGGTTCATATGTTTGGAGAGTATTGCAAACAATCTTCTGAATGTGTCCCACAAGATGATTCATGACTCATGATAGACTGACTGGACAGAGGTCGGGTGTTGGTTCTGGATCAGTGTTACAAGTAAATTATAGTGCAGATTGGACTGATAGCTGTCAATACAATACTTAGTTGTTACCCTGTTTATTGTATTTCTCTTTCTGCAGGGTTGTAACCTTGGATCACATCCACACTGCACCTAGGGAACCTGTGGAAAGGGAAAGGTTAAAGATGGTGATGCTGGGTGTGGTGCTGCTGGGTGTGGTGCTGGCTGGTGCAGCAAACTCAGAGTTCTGCTTTCAGATTGCCTGGCTATATGGTTACCTGGTAATATACAATATAAGTGGCATGTACAACAGCCCTACTTTTCAAGACATGCTGAACTATGAAACACTCTTCCCCAATTTTGCAATGCTTGACTGAGAGTAGGGAAATTAACACAGGCCCCACTATATGATGAAGGGTTTTCTTCATACAGTATGCTAATCTGTTTTAATGTAGATGTCTGAAACAGAAAAAAAATAGGAAATGCTAACTGCAAGAGGTCAGTGGTTAGTTGAGTTCTCTCCATGCTATCCAGGAAACTACTGTATTTCCCATTGCAGCAACTGAAATGGTCAGATATTTCCTAAATTGTCTGTGATATCTCTAGAAATTCCCCAGCTGTCTGTAGTACAACTGTAGAGCCACCAGAGGTGATCTGTTTAAAGTACAGTGAACTACCTGGAAATAAGAAGGCTGCAAGGTGGCTGCAAAAAAAAAAAAAAACTGAGTCAAAGTAGTACTCACAAAGCAGAGGTTGAACTCAGCTGTCACATCACTGCTAGGAATCAGGCCAGAAAAATGTATTCTTCAAATACACCAGCAATAAGATACAGACACCGTCCCTTAAAATACGGTACCACTGTAGAGCCACCAAAGGTGATCTGTTTAGAAGTACATTGAACTATCTGGAAATATCTGACCTTGCCAATTGCTGCAACTATAAATGGGTTGGGCAAAGTTGTAAGCAATCATCAGTGGCATGGCTCACAATAATTAACTTTTCTCATGGATCCAGTTAGCACTGAGAACAGTAAACACTGACAGTGAATAAACTTCAGTGAACTCGTAGGGCAGATGATCTACTTGTTCTTCCCAGCTATGTTAATTTTATTGTGTGGTGAGTTCCTCATGATCCTTCCTTCTCCAATAGATACTGTGTCAACCAGGTAATGCTGTTTTTATTTTAAAACTGATTCAGTCAGGCCCTGTTGCCCTGGTGCTAGCATGTTTACCTTGTGGGAGACATTGGTTTGTACTGGGAGCCTGATATCTCACTCTCTCTCGAACATACAAACATACAAATTTGCCAGCAGATAAAGGCCTAGGGGTTTATCAAGTCTGCTCGAATGTGCAGCTAGTACCCTGTTCTGCAGCTGCCCTCCTTCCACCCTTCCCTTCATTAACCCTCCCTTGTCCTGTCCCATCCCCTTTTGAAGCAGTCCACCTCTACTGGATACCACTTCTGCAGGTGCAGCATTCCACCCAGCCACCACCCTCTCTGTAAAGTGTCTCCTCATCTCCCTCCTGATCCTTCCTCCCTCCAGTCTCATATGCCACCACCCTCTCTGTAAAGTGTCTCCTCATCTCCTCCTGATCCTTCCTCCTCCAGTCTCATATCACAGCCCTGGTTTCCCTCCCTCCCTTACTTTGAACAGCCCCTCTGTACTGGTCTTGTTTATTCCTTTCATGTACTTAAATGTTTCAATCATGTCCCCCATCCCACCCACCTGTCCTCCAGTGAGTAGATATTTAACTCCCTCAGCCTCCTCTCATATGATAAGTCCCCAACCCCTTGATTATCTTTGTCACCCTGCGCTGCACCCACTCCAGTAACCCAATGTCCCTCTTCAGATATAGGTACCAGTACTGCGCAGTACTCCAGGTGCGGTCTAATGACCTATACAGTGGTAAAATTACCTCCTCCCTCCTCAAGGATATACCTTGCAATACAACCCAGCATTTTGTTGGCCTTTGCAGCTGCCTGCCTACATTGTGCAGAGTTGTTCATTGACCCTATAATGAACAAGCCCAGATCCTTCTCCTCCTCTGTATGGGCTAGCTGCACTCCCCAGCTGGTAAGTCCTCCTTGGGTTCTTCATCCCAAACTGCAGCACCTTGCACTTTTGGCATTAAACCCCATTTGCCAGGTGTCTGACCAGGTTTCAAGCTTTGCCAGATCATCCTGCAACCCCTGCCATCCCCTAGGTCATCCAACACTGGTCCTACCTTGGTATCATCAACAAACAGACTGATCTTGCCCTTGATGTCCAATGATATGTCTGCAATGAATATCCCAAACAACACTGGTCCCAAAACTGATCTCCGTGGAACACTGCTTGTCACTTCCCTTCAGTGTGAGAGCTTCCCCCACCACCACCCTCTGTTGCCTTCCCTGAAGCCAGTTTCCTACCCATCTCACCAGTTTTGCACCCGCCCGTGCCTACTAACACTTCCCAGCCTTCCATGGGGCACCGAGTCGAATGCCTTACTGAAGTCCAGACAGGACATCCACTACTTGGCCCCTGTCCAGTTGCCTAGTTACCCAGTCATAGAACTCCAGCAGGCTGGTTTGACAGGATCTGCCCCATATGAAGCCATGCTGTCTGCTGTCCTGTAGTCTTTTGGCCTCTAGGAGGGTCAGAGCCTTTCCTTCAGGATAGTCTCCATTAGCATACCCACGATGGATGTGAGGCTCACTGGTCTGTAGTTTCCTGGTTCATCCTTGGGGCCACTCTTGTGGAGGGCACCACATGAGCCATCCTCCAGTCCTGAAGTACACATCCTGAATGTAGTGAGGCATTAAATAGGTCTGCCAAAGGTCCTGTACGGACCTTTGCCAGCCCTCATTATCCTGGGGTGAATGCCATCTGGGCCTGAAGCCTTGTCCACCCTCAGTGCCTTCAAACCCTCTCGAACTCTTCCCTCCATGATTTCCCCATCTGTCACCCTTCCCCCCATTTCTGCCATTTCCCCCCTTGGGTGTCACCCCCCCTCTTTTAGTGCTTCTGCCTTATCGTCCCTCGTCCACCCAACCCCCTCCTTCCTAAGCCTTACTATGTGGTCCTTACAGCTCCTTTTCTCCCTGATGTACCTAAAAAGTCCTTCTCCCCTTAATGCCTTGTGCCAGCCTGAGTTCCGTAGATGCTTTGGCTCCCCTTACTGCACTTGTCACCTCCTTCGATTCTGTCAAGTACTCCTCCCTATCCTCCCCTCCCTGTTTTTGTACTTCCTAAAGGCAGCTCCTTTCCTCCTTACCTTTTCTATGACCTCCTTGCTCAACCAGCTTGGTTTCTTAGCCCTAGCCTTCTTGCTGTGGGCCTTGCAGCAGAGTTTTGGTTGCCTCCACTATCCCCAGCTTTATGAGTCTCTCTCTCTTTCTCTTTCCAGTCCAGGACACATTTGGAAGATGGCAAATTCTGCTTCCACAGAGATGGAGCAGAACTGTGTGCTGCAGCAGTGTCTACAGGCTGTGATTGCTAGGCGTCCCAGTATTAAGGGTGTTAGTGACTATATGTTGCTGGCTGTGATCCACAAAGGGAAGAGGTGCAGGTATCCCACACTACAGGGATATTAATAAGGACAACAGGAGAACACTGGAAGGCTGGCCTGGTGGCTTTATCAGTTATCTGCAGCCTTCCATTTCACAAGATTTCAAAACCCTTACCCCTCTTGGCCCAACCACCATTATTTTAAATATGTGGCTTCCTTCTGGTGGAAGCAGGAGGTGACCTCTGTGCTGAGAAAAAAATGAAGGCATCTGGCACTGGTGGTACAGAAGGAATCAAATACCATTTCCTACTGCTTATATTGTGACCAAGGAGGTAGAGGCACATCTGAGTGCCTGACATTGTGAGCAGGGAATCATGATGGGAAAGAAGCAAACCGTATACTGATCCAACTACATTTTAAAAGTTCAGCACTCAACACTTTCAACTCTTCTATAGGGAACTTGTTCTATAGCTTTACTTATCTCTGAGTAAAAATGTGCTTATGTACATTACCTTTAATTCTACTTCTTAAATATAGAAAATGTGGCTGGCCCAGTGACATTGAGGTTGGGCGCTGGACACCACACATCTCCTATACCGACAACCTGGGTTTGGATACGGACTCAGGTTGCCAGGGAATCAACAGGGAGGAGGAGAGGATAAATCTTCTGTAGACAGCTCTCCTCTCCCAGGGGAGGGCTAAGGGATGTCTGGCATCCTAGCAGCCCCCAATGGATATCGGGGTACTACAGGATGGATGAACAACATGATGGGCAGAGCGGCTGATGCTGGCAGGGTTGCCATGCACCACGGCATCATTGCAGGTCATGCTCAGAGGAGGGGAATATGCATGGGAAAACAAGCTTAAATACCTCCTTGTGGTCGAGAGGACATGATGAGGGCTCAGGGCACGCCCACATCCCAAAACTGGCCCAGCATACCATGACTCCCCAGGCACCAACCTGACATCCAGGTTGGCCCCTTGAGTTGTAAATTCACCAAAGGAACAGTGAGCCTTTGTACCCGTGGCGGGAGATCGGGCTTGACTGTGCTGTTCGGTGGGAGGCACACTGGAAGTGGGGGTTCAGGCAGGAGTGAGAGGCCCTGGCCAAGTCATTTCCTCAGAAATATGCCCCGGACCATAGGGTGAAGAAATAGAATTGAAAAAAATATAGGAAATGCCTTCTGTATTTACTCTCCTAAACAAGTTGAACACTTGCACCCACTAATTTTCATTTAAATTACTGAATACCCTCTTTACTGGCTAAATTACAGTAACTAAGGCATACATATCTTCCCAGGTGGTTGATTGGTTCAGGTCCCACCTTTTCTAATACCTTCAGTCTGTCTACCTTGGCAAAGCCTGGTCATTTTATCTTGACAATGAGATGGGGAACCCTCAAGGCTCTACCTTTTAACTGTTCCAGTTTCAGTCTTCTAAAGATCCCCGCTCTGTGCCTCTACATACTGTATATATCTGCTAATTACAAAGCGGTCTTTTCATCTGAAGAAAAACATCTGTCCTGTTTAAATGGCTTTAAATAATGTAAGTGCTGTCTAGCATTGGTTCCAAACCAACTGCTTTACATTAGAAACCAATAAAATGGTTGCTATGTATTTTGGTGCTAGGAACAAAATCTTCAATGCTACTTTGTCCCTGCCCTAACATAATTCACTGGCACCCTATCTGTTCAGTTGAGCATTTTCAATAGTTAGCCATATAGTTTGATATAAACCTGGATTTCTCTTATCACATTGATGCTAACTGGCTCCTCCCCACTGTAGTTCCCTTTACCACTACAAATCATGTCTCCACTTGTAGCTCATTAGAAGATCATCTCTAAAATAATACTACTCATTATTGATTATGGGGACCTATTTTACAAAACTGTCTGTCTCCTTCCTTTCCAAACTGAAGACCCTGTATACCTCCTTCTGCCATTTGCCATTGACAAGCATCCCTTTACCCTCAGTGTACCCTCTACTGTTATCAAAATTGGTTATTTCTGCAATGCTGTCATTAATTCATGGGACAACTTATCCTTCACATTCTGGACTGCCTGATTCCCTGATACAGTACCTTGATCAGTGTGTTCCTTAGAAGTCAACTCCATTCCCATTTCCAAACCTATAAACTCGCCATGAGCAGGCTGGATTCTTACATAAACTTTCTGGCCTCTGAAATAATCATCCTGTTACAAATGCTCAGTCACCTTATGTAATGTAAATAAACCACTGCTGCATAACCTGGATAGCCCAAAATGCATCTGTGCCTAGTTGTTACTGTATTAGTGGAGGTCCTTACCTCCCAATTTATCTCCTGTTGTAGTACAATAATATTTCTGATTATACTAAACTTGTGAGATTTAAAGTTTTCTGTACAGCATGCCATCTTTCCATGTAGTGCCATTTTCAGGTCATCTAAGCGCATTCTCTAGTCATAGCGTGAGACATGCATGCATCGTTTCCAGCCTGGTTTCCATTGTGTGAGTGTCTACTGTGATATCCATGAAGCTGGCAGCAATGGTACACGTAAGGGCATGACAAACATCAGTACTCGTGCTACTTAAGAAAACTCTGCTCTATGCACTGACTTTATACCAGTAGCACACATACTTATGTGTCTCATATGCTTACATTCGCTATTGCTGGCAGCTACATGGATATCATGGTGAGACAGTCACGTAACAACATCCAGGCTGGTTCGGCTAAGTACATCACATGCTGTGACTTAGCATGACAAAACATTAGCTGAGGGACCCCAAAATGAGGCAGAATGGATAACAGGTGAGCAGGTCATAAAACCTTAAAATTAATAAGCCTGGCAAAGTCAGAAAAATGCAGGGACTACATGAAGAGCTAAACTGAAAGGTATGGATTATCTGTTGGTAAGGAGTGAGAAAAATGAATTGATCCCTTAATTGTATTATACTGTCTGCACTCTCTCCACTTTGTATCTGGTCTTGTTCATTACAGTGCTTAGAGTTGTCTCCTGTTATGCTTTTAACATATCACTGCTGGTTTTATCATTATTATGCTTTTGAGCCTCCTGTTCTTGTAGTTGAGCAGTGCTGATTTATTCCATTTGGGTATAATTGGCCATCAGGCTGGGTGTACTAGAGGGCCCACAGCAATGTTTAGGGGCTATACATAGAAACATAGACTTTGATGGCAGATAAGGACCACTTGGCCCACCTAGTCTGCCCATTTCCTACCTACTGGATAAGCTGCAGATCCTAGTTAACCAACAGTCTATTTCTCCTACCACACACAGAATTGCCTTATGTCTGTCTCATGCATTCTTGAATTCTCACACAGTTTAGACCCAACAGCCTCCTCAGGAAGGCTGTTCCATACAATCCACCACCCTCTCTGTAAAAATACTTCCTCATATTGCCCTAGGCCGTCCCCTCTATCTTCAAATTGTGTCCCTTGTTCTCGCATCTCTTTTCTGAAAGATGCTACCCTCTTGGACTTTGTTGATTCCAATGAGGTACTTAAAGTTTCTATCCATGTCCCCCTGTCCCTCCTTTCCTTAAGGGTGACATATTAAGCTCCTTTAGTCTCTCCTCATATAGCTTCTCTTGCAGACTCTGCACCATTTTAGTTGCCCTCCCTAGACTGCCTCCATACTGTTTATGTCCTTGCGGAGATGGGGTCTCCAGAACTGGGCGTAGTACTCCAGATAGGGTCTCACCAACTGTCTGTACAGAGGAATAACAACTGCCTGTTTTCTCCTGGTGATGCTTTCCCTATACATCCCAGTATCTTCCCAGCCCTCCTACTGCCTTCTCACATTGCTTGCTAACCTTAAGGTCATCTGATATGATGAACGCGGGTCCCTTTCCATTTTGTTGTTGTTACTACCTCCCCCATTGTGTAATCTTCCCTGGGTTTTTGTTTCTCAGGTGCATTATTTTGCACTTGTTTGCATTGAGTCCAAGCTGCCATACTTCTAACCATTCCTCCAACCTTGCCAAGTCCTTCTCATCCTTTCCATGCCTCCTTGTGTATCAGCCCTGTTGAAGATCTTTGTGTCATCTTCAAAGAGGCACACTTTTCTTCAGTCCCTCTGCAATGTTACTTATAAAGACATTGAAAAGGACTGGACTCAATACTAGACAGCGGTACTCCACTAGTAACCCCTCTTTCTTCAGAGTGGACTCCATTTACAATTTCCTTATGTGTCCTTTTGTTCAGCCAATGTTTTACCCAGGCTACCACCCTGGGACCCACTCCCAGGCTGGTTAATTTGATTATTAATCTTTGTGTGGGACTGTGTCAAATGTCTTTCTAAAGTCTAGGTAGGCCATGTCACAGCCCCTCCCTGGTCTACTACTTTGGTCACCCAGTCAAAGAAATCAATTAGATTCATCTGACATGACCTTCCACTGTGATCCCATGCTGCCTTGGGTCTTGTGCCCCACTGGCCTCTAGGTACTCAACAATTATTTCCTTTAGAAGTGATTCCATCACTTTCCCTACATAGAGGTTAAACTGACAGGTCTTTAGTTTCCTGCCTCTGTTTTGCTCCTACTTTTGTGAGGAATCACATCCACCTTCCTCCAGTCCTCAGGTACCACACCATCCTCCCATTATTTGTTAAAAGGGTAGTCAGTGGTATCACTAGTTCTCCCTTAATTATTTTAGAATTTTGTGGTGAATTCCATCAGGCCCCATTGCTTTGTCCACCTTCAGTTTAGGAGTTATTTTAGAACTCTTTCTTCTGTGAAAGGTCTGGGATCGACCCACCTATCCAGAGTGCTTCTGTTAATTGGATTAGGCACCTCCCTCCTCCTCTTTTGTGAATACTGGCAGAAGTATTCATTCACTATCCTGCTTTTCACTGTCCCTCTGCCCACCCACCATCCACTCTATTCACCCTCACTAGCCCTCCTTTGTCTTTCTATGCTCCTGATGTGCCTTTAAAGGTTTTATCCCCTTCTTAACTAGTTGGCTATCTTCTCCTCAGTTTAGCCTTTGCTATCGACTTCCTCCTACTTCCTTCTGCCTTAACTGGTACAGTTCTCTGTCCTGCTCCTTCTGTGTTTCCTTATACTTCCTAAATGCTATCTTTTTTCCCTAACCTTCCCGCCACCTCTTTTGAGAACCATAGTGGCTTTTCTTTCATTTGATTTGTTTATTTGCTTCACACAGGCTTGTTGCCTCTGTAATGGCAATTTGATGTTTCCCATTGTTGCTCCACCCTCCTTCTAGCCTGTTTGCTGAGTGCCTTTCTAAGGCACTCTCCCATCTTACCAAAGTCAGCCCTCCTGAAGTCCGGTACCCTCACTTTGTGTGGCTTGACTCTATAGCTGAGGTTTATCATGAATCACACTGTTTGGTGGTCGCTTGTTCCCAGCTGGCTATCCACTTCAAGATCTGAGATCCTCTCACTGTCCCCATTTGAAAGTATGAGGTTTAAGATTGCTTCCTCATGAGTGGGTTCCAAAACTAGCTGTCTGAGGGCATGCCACCTGTAAGGCATTGAGAATGGCCCTGCTCTTGGATCGACAGCAACAAGGTGCTCAGTTAACATTTGGCATATTCAGGTCCCCATCAACAGTATCTCCCTTTCTCTGCCATCCTGATGATGCCTTCTATCATATACTTGTCCATTTCCCTCCCCTGACATTGGGGTCTGTATACAACCCCTGTGCAGATTGTGGTGCCATTTCTAGCCTCTAAGGTGACCCACAGTGCCTCCTCTCCTCCTGTTTACTCTTTTGTTCCATTGCTTTTATCCCTTCCTACATAGAGAGCTACTCCTCCCCTCTTCTACCCTCCCTGCCTCTTCTGTAGATTGTACCTGGTATGTTAACATCCCAGTCATGGTTCTCTGTTTATCATGTTTCTGTGACTGCTACAATATCCAGGCATCCCTCTTCCATCAAGACCACCAGTTCAGGGGCGTGTTGCCCAGACTACAGGCATTGGTACTCATTACCCTCCATTTCTTGATGGTCTTACCCTTTTTGCTCCATCCTTGTCCTTATTGCCTTTGTGGAGTGGGTCAATAGGGCATGCAGGTGCACTGGTGCAATATGCAACCATCTTGCACATTCCACAAATAGCAGTAGAGTCACACAACATTTTGGTTTATCCTGGTGGATGGTACAGCCTTACTGTTTCCACCAGGGGGCAAGCAAGTACAGTACACAGTTACATTTCTCAGGCATTACCTATGGGAACCTGAGCAAATTGAGTTTTACCTTAAAAGAGCCTAAATCATCTTTGTGAAAAACATTGATGCACATAATGTTTAGACATAATTATGCTTCCATTTCACATGGTTTCTGTATATAGCTTCCATTATATAATTATTTTATTTATTTGCTAGTTTTGACCAGTAAAGCACACTGAGCTGCAATATCCTGTTTCCAAATGTGTCAGGAAGGGGATAGTATTGACCTATTTTATTATTGTGAAATGTTGTCCATGAGAGGAAACTCCCTGTTCTTCTTAAATATGTTTATTAATGGGAAATGTCCATGAGACAGGAAACTGCCCTGTTCTTCTTCAATAGGTGCTATGGGGTCTTTTACATCACACAGAGAGTGAACAGGGATTGGCTTAGGGACCTTGAGCAGCATCTCTTCTGAAGGACAGGCCCTCAGCAGTTGCATACCATTCTTGTAATGCACTGCAATGGCAATTCTTGGTGCAGTATTCACCACGTATGCCATATAGATTTAAACTGGTTAGTATGGATTAAAATAATTTCCCAAACCACTATCATAGGCATCCATTATAAACATCCCTGTTATGCTGGATTATATCCACCATCTACAGTGAACACCCAAGGTACCTAACGAGGTGCTAATCAACCTAATCATGCAACCTGAACTAGACAGTAATGAAACACTGATGGGCTAGCAGCAATCAGAGCTGCACTTCTGGGCAGGTGGTGAGAAACCACAGTGGCATTGCATTGTGTCTTTCAGTTCTCTCAAGCATAGAATGGGCTAACTCTGTGTAATAAATTAAAACTGCTAACTTTGTTTATAACTCTGTTTTTAATGCAGCTACAGCTGTGGCAGATATGAAGGGTTTATGGTTAATTAGTTTTCAAAACAGAGCTTAAAAGCTGAAAAGCTGTTTTTCTTACATCACGCAGCACTGTGTCTTGGTCTCTCAATCCCTGAAAAGCACTGGATGTGGGTCTAGAAACATAGAATTTGATGGCAGATAAGGACCGCTTAGCCCACCTCGTCTGCCATTTTCCTACCTAACGGATAAGCTGCAGATCCTAGTTAACCAATAGCCTTCTTCCTCCTACCCCCACTAGGACTGCCTTATGTCTGTCTCATGCCTTCTTGAATTCCCCACTGATCTTGACTCCACAACTTCCTCAGGAAGGCTGTTCCATGCATCCACAACTATCTGCATGAAAAATACTTCCTCACATTACCTCTGAGCCATCCCCCATTATCTTCAAATGGTTCCCCTTTATTCCTGCACATCTCTTTTCTGAAAGATACTACCCTCTTGGACTTTGTTGATCCCTTGAGGTACTTGAAAGTTTCTTTCTTGTTCCCCTCTCTCCTTTCTTTCCTCAAGGGTATACATATGAAACTCCTTTAGTCTCTCTTTGTATGTCTTCTGGTTGCAGAACCTGCACCAATTTAGTTGCCCTCCTCTGGACAGCCTCCATTCTGTCTTTGTCTTGGTGGAGATGGGGTCTCCAGTACTATACAATGCTCAGATGGGATCTCACCAACTGTCTGTACAGAGGGATAACAACTTCCTGTTTTCTACTGTTGCTGCCACTCTCTATGCATTCCAGTATCCCTCCAGCCTTCCTTACTGCTGTCTCACACTGCTTGCCCACCTTTAGGTCAACTGATATAGTTACCCCCAGGTCCCGTTCCATTTTATTGTTATCAGTATCTCACCCCCATTGTGTACTCTTCCCCAGGTTTTTGTTTCCCAGGTGCATTACCTTGCACTTCTTTGCTTTAATTTAAGCTGTCATACATTTGACCATTCCTCCAACCTTGCCAAGTCCTTCTCATACTTTCTATTCCATCTTGTGTATCAACCCTGTTGCAGAACTTTGTGTCATATATAAAGAGGCATGCTTTTCCTTCCAGTTCCTCTGCAATGTCACTTATAAAGACATTAAAAGTACTGGTCCCACTTATGTAGACCCAATGACCTTCTGTTCCTTTGGTACCAGAGGAACATGTTCAAACTTCTGAGCTTGTAATACTGATACTAATTAGATATTTATATTATTACTGAGGATAGTTGTTTGAAAGTGATATTCTTATCTCTCAGTCATCACCTACTTCTGCTGCTTATCTACACATGCTGTCATAATCCTCTGTTTACAAATCATAATTGGTTGCCATGGAAATGATTAAACTGTCACGAGCATATGAGTCTGACATCACATGTAGACAAGCAGCAGGAGCAGATGAATCCACAGTATAAAGACTCGATGCCATAGAAATTTCCTTAGTGATTAAGAATGAGGTGAAGATGAAAACAGGAGATACAGGAAATAAAAGTAGACCTGTGTATACTGTAGTTTCCAACTCAAAGGGTGGAAGCATTTTGATTACTCTTCAACTACAAGAACACTCTCCTGATGATACTTTGAAAGACTTCTGTTTATCTCATTGAAACTCATACCCTGTAAACCGTAGTAAGCATTTGCGCTGGCACAGAGGGGCCTACACTCAGAAAAGATTTGCTGGGGGCCCTGTGCTCTCTAAAGTGGCGTTCAGTGTCTCCTTGTCTCTGCACTCAGACTTCTGGCATCGTCTCCGTTTTCTCCTTCTCACTTGAGGCTTGGTGAGAACTTGAAACACACTTCAGATGCCTCACTAGCATTTGTAGCACCATCTCGTGTGCTCAGTTGGATTCATAGTACTTTCAACCTCCTCTTTGGATGAACTATAGTAAGGTGAAAACCACAATAGTGAGCATTTGATTTGATCTGAATTTATTTAGAAGACATAATTACAACCACCTCAAAAGAAGGTTGGCGTTCACTAAAAATATAAGAAAAAGTTTAAGTTACATTACATATAAATCAAGTACTATTACACAGTAGTCAGAAGACTCATTCCCAAATACAAAACAGCTAAAAATAACAAAATATAAATACATTTGCAGTACACAAAAAGTCATAGTTTACAACATCACACATTTTATTTGATCATATTATATACAACAGAGATAACTGGTGAAATAAGTCCAGAAAGGACTTCAAGTTATATATTTACCAAAACTAGTTGTGAATACATATTTTCTTACTAGTGTTTTTTTTCTAGACACCTCCCTCCCTCACGCATAACATGTATTCTGGTAGAAATAATGAGTAATTCAGCTTATGCCCAAGATTGCTTATCTTCTAAAACAATTTCTCAGACATCTTTCCCCTTCTTTCTTCTTTTCATTCACCTTTTCACATAGCCAGTGCATTATCATATTTGACATGATTTCTACAAATTAGCTGCATCATTTCTGAATTCTCTAACAGTAATGCTCCAATGTCAAATTGTAGCTCCTTGCTCCAACATTGGTTTTATTGATGTAAAAAGTAGCTCAGTAAATCATCCCTCCTTATCCGGCTCTTCTTAAAATTACCAAAAAGTACTTCTGGGTGTTAACCTTTAAGACCACATTTTTCAATATGGTAAGACCAGAAAAAAGTACTTTGGAAGAGGAACAAATAATTTTGCATCATCCACTGTTTTGGTTTCAGAAACTCCAAACTGTGGTGCTGTCGTATTATTTTCTTTGCCTCCCAACCCTGATCTCCATTGTTTCCTCTATTTTTCTTCCATCAGGTTCAGAAAGGACTGTCTTTCAATCAACTTCAAATTCCTCTGCAAGTACTTTTATTTATATCCTCAAATATATCAGTAACCATAGTATCATCTTCAAACTTGATGCACTGCCCTTCTGCATTTAGACTATTGATCTTGAGCAAAATCAGAGGCACCAATTTAGTCCCTTAGGGACCCCCACTGATATTTTATTATTCTTGATTTAATTACTTTTAATCTCTATTCACTGGGATTTGCCTTGCAAAGAAAAATCATACATCTTCCTGATTAAACACTGGTAGATCCCCAACCCCTGCATTTTTCTAATCAAGGTACAGTGACCTTTTGATGAAAAGGTTCATGGTGATTGATCAATACCATTCTTATGTAGGAACCCTGGTACCAAGTTGTCATGCTGGTCTCCACAAATTTAAATGCAGCATGGGTGAATTGTAAAACTACCTTTGATGAACCAAATAGGTTCTCATCCAGGTTTCCCTCCTCAGTTTCCATTATTCACCAAAATACAAACCCTTCCACTACTTTAGCTGGAACACATGTTATTGATATGGATCTGAAGTCTTTTCTTTTGTCCAGGAAGAAATACCTTATGGATTGAGACTATCCTCCATGCTTCAATTGTAGAGTAAGTTTCCCACAAATGATTTCTTTATTAAAAATGTTGTAAATCCACTGGGCAAATATACCTGATGCCTCCTCAGGATCTAATTTGGGATTTTATCAGGTCCCATGGCTATTCCTACTTTCATCCTTCTCAACTCTTTACTGACATCCTCCATCTACAATTGGAATTTATCAGGGATGTCTGATTTCTCAAGTTGTTTTCTGATCAGGAACTGAATTTACTAATAACATTACAAATGGTGGTTTTAAGAAATATGTGATAAAATTATTTTTCTTCATGATTTATACCACTTGTTTCCCTCCACTGCTACAGGTTCTTCCTGATAGTATTATTATTACCTGACAACCTCTTTGTGTTATCCATTCTCTTATTAGGATCAGATTTATATAACTTTTCTACTTTTCACTCATAGCACACCCTTCTTAAACTGTTCACCCTTTGTTACACAAATTTCTCAGCTGTTTTTTCCCTGCTCATTGTCTTTCATAGCATTCAGCCTTGAATGGATTAGCTTCTCAAATTCAATATTTTACAGTGTTTGTCCCCACCTCTGGTCACATGTTTTACTGGAGATACCTTGTCCATAGCTTTGTTGAATTACTGTAACAAACTTATTCCATGTTTCTTCTGGCTCCCCCGCCATACAATTTACAAACCTTTTTGTGTCTTCAAAACACCCCAAGTTTTCTGTCTCATGTCCATTTCCTTTGCCACATGGTTTGCTTATCACAATGTAATGCCACAATAGTGAACATTTGCTTGCCCAGGAGAAATCTTCACTTAGGAAAGAATCATTTGGTCCCAACCCTCAAGTAAAGGACACTCAGGGTGCTCCTATACGTAGTAAACATTTTTAATAATTATCATTTTAATTAACATTTTTGTGCTCTTTATGGGTGCAGAATTCAACAATTAAATCACAGGCAGTATAAAACATAATAACATAAGAAAGCGCCAGAAGAAGGGGACAATGTGGTCCATCTAGTCTGCCCATGTGGGCTACCCTCTAGTCTTTTTCCTTCCTAATTTTCTGTAGTGCCTATCCATGCTAGCTTGAACTCTCTCACTGTCTTTGCTGCCATGATTTCTAGGGGCAAACTGTTCCAAAGTTCCACCACCCTTTTGGTGAAGAAAAATTTCTGATGTTGGTTTTGAATCTACCTCCTGTAGGTGCATGCTGTGCCCCTTGTTCATGTAGATCATCTTTCTCTGAAAAGTTCCTGAGTTTATACTGAGTTAATTCCTTTGTGGTATTTGAATGTCTGAATCATGTCCCCATCCCTCTTCCTTTCCAATGAGTACATCTCGAGATGGTTGAGTCTTGACTTGAAGGGTTCTTGATGAAGTCTGTAGAATCATCTTCATAGCTCTTCTCTGAACAGTCTCAGATGATCTCTGTCTTTCTTGAGGTGTGGTCTCCAGAACTGGATGCAATACTCTAGGTGAGGCCTTACCAAGGACCTGTAGAGCAGGATTATCACCTCGCTTTTTCTAAACATGATACCCTACCTATGCATCCTAGTATGTCATTAGCATTCTCTGCCACATTTTTGCATTGTCTGGTTGTCTTTAAATCATCAAATATGAGTACTCCTAGATCCCTCTCAACCTTAGTTTCTGTCAGTTGTTCCCCTCCTAGGGTATATTTCCTGCCCAGGTTCTTTCTTCCCAGCTGCATAACTTTACACTTCTTGGTGTTGAATTTCAACTGCCATTGTTTTGATCATTCTTCCAGTTTTTAGATCAGAGTCCATTCCTGTGGCTCCCTGTTGCATAACTTGGTGTCATTCCTGAACAGGCATACCTTTCCCTCCACTCCATGAACAATGTTGCTGATGAATAGAATTAGTCCCAGTACTGATTCCTGGGGACTCCACTTGTTACCCCACCTTGGTCTGACAGAGTACTGTTTACTATGACCCTCTGGTTTCTCCCTCAGAGCCAGTTCCTAACTCAGCTATTTTATGCCCCACTCCAGTGTATTCCTACTTGTTTATTAGTCCCTATGTGGAATAGAGTTGAATGCCTTACTGAAGTCCAGATACACTATGCCTACTGCTCCACTCTTGCTCTCTGTTCTGATCACCCAATCAAAGAAAGCAGTCATATTTGTCTGAAGTGATCTCCCTGCTGAGAAGTCATGTTGCTTTGGGTCCATGTTTCCATTTGCTTCCATATATTGCACTATTCTTTCCTTCAGTAATGTGTCCATGATTTTCCCACCACTGAGTTGTAGCTGGTGGTTACCAGCATCTTTCCTGCTCCACTTTGGTGCAGTGGCACCACTGTGGCTTTTATCCAGTTGTGTGGGACTCTGCCACTCTCCGGGACTTACTTGAAGAGGACTGCTAATGTGGAGCAAGTTCCTCTGTGAGTTCCTTCAGTATTCTTGTTTGGATACTGTCAGGTCACATTGCTTTGTTGGTTTTATTTTTTCAGTTCTTTTAGGACCCTTTCTTTTGTGAAGGGATTTGTGTCAGCTTCACTGGTGTGGTATCATTCATTTCCTAGTAGCGATCCATTACTTTGTTCCTCTTGTGTGAAGACTGAGCAGAAGTATTCATTCAGAACCTCTGCCTTTTCTTTGTTAGTCTCACATTCTGCCCCTCTCTGGTTCTCAACCAAATGATACCCACTTTGCTTTTCTTTTCTCCAGTATATATCTGTAAAAGGTCTTGTCCCCTTTTAACCCCTTCAGCAATTCTTTCTTCTGTTCTTGCTTTGATTATCCTAATCACCTTCCCTGCTTCCTTGAGTCTTGCCTTGTATTCCTCCATGTCACTGTCCATCTCTTTTTTGTCTGTCTGTGTTTTTGGAAGCTTGTTTTTTCTCCTTTATACTAAAGCAACTTCCTCAGAAAACCAGAAAGGGTTTCTCCTCTTTTTAGTTTTACTGTTCTGTCTGGTGCATTCTGCTGTGGCAGAGTTATTGCACTCTTTATAGTCTTCAGCTTTCCTCCACATCACCCTCTGCAACATCTTTGAAATGGTTTCTAATGCACATTTTCATTTGGACATAGTCAGCTTTCCTGAAGTCCAGGATCTTCAGTTTTGTGTGACTTGTGTCTTCTGCCCTTTAACTGTGAGCCAGACTGAACTATGGTCGCTTGACCCCAGATTGATTCCTACCTAATATCTGTGATCCTGGTACTGTTTGATAGTATAAGATCCAGGATTGCATTTTCTTTGGTGGGTGACTCCACCAACTGTTTTAGTCCTGCCCTTTTACAGCTATGAAGAATTCTCTACTCCTGTCCGTTGATGTCTGTGTATGAAGACCAATCCATATCAGGCAGATTTAAGTCTCCAATGAGCAAGACTGAGTATACATTGAAGACAGCTAAAGTACAACTGAACCTTGCAGAAGCTATACAATTTCAGCAGGAACCAATCCAATATTCTGTTTATGCTGTCTAGCTGTTATGTTTAGTTAACACATTTGTTGTCTAAAATAAATCCATGTATGTTTAACCCTCTAAACATCTCCTTCTTTATTCAGAACTAAAAGATATAATCAAAATGAAAGTATTGTAAGAAATTATAAGAAGAGCATTGTAAAGTACAGTAGATATCCAGTTGACTCAGAACATGAACATTTATCTAGCCTCCTGCTTTTCTCCTCTTTACTCTAGTCCAATCTGTAGTCTAACCATTAAAACATGGCACTCCTGCTCTTCTGCCTCTCGTTAAGTTATAGTGTTTGAGGATCACATCCAGTATGGTGCCATTTACTATGGTGGGCAGGGGTACACGTAAAGGCACATAACCCCCACACACAGTTCCACACCCTCAGGAGATCCACATGTTGGCTGTATTCCTGAAAACCAGCTGATCAGTGGCTCATATCCACTGCTTCACCCCAGTATGCAGGTTCACAGGGGCTGTATGTGTGATGCTGTGGAGCCAGGCAGGCAGCCAATAAACTGCCCCACCCTGGTCCCTTGGTGGATCCCTTGCACCTATGGGCACCATGTTGGCAGTCAGTGCATATCACCATGACAGCACGGTGGGGCATCCCCAGATGTCACCCCAGCCCACTTAGGTGCAGCCCAATGGCTGGGCAGCCTCTGTGGTGGTCCAGTGACCCCAACATCCCTGCCATAACATGTGGTGGCAACCTGGGGTGCGTAATATTTATGGCTGCCTCAGAAGACATAGCCATGGGCACTCATGCACCACACCCCACCATTTTGAATGGCATGGAATGTGGCAATGCCCACATGCCAGCTCACAGCCCACCCATGCAGAGCTGCACTTTTGACTGGGGACTCGGGTGCATGGGGACATATAGTGTCATGCATGTCACAGGGCACAGTAGGAATAATCAGGCGCGGGTGGAGTAGAAAAGCACTGGGGTTAGGCAGCCATATACCCTGTACCTTTTAGAATAGAGCCCATGCCATTATCCACATCAGTCAAAATTCCACTGATTAGTAAATCAGAGAAAATGCTTTTCTGTCCTAACTAAGATATGAAGTTAGGCATTCCTCTGTATAAATTGTCATGACCATATCCTGTATGTTGAGGCTAGCCAGTGCCTAATTATCACCTTTTTGCAGTCACAACCAGGTTCCTACTTATTTTTGGTCTAAGTTTGTTCTAAGGCATGTTAAGTATAAGAAAAAGAGTGAGGTGGCTATAGTTATATCAGACATTTGAGGCAGTAGCTCCCAGAGTGCCCTTCAACTGTTTCCCAAAATTATCTACTAATCGAGCAGTTCCAAAGTATATGGGTGTGGGTAGCATTAAGTTCCCCACAACCTCACCAACAATTGGTCCAGTGGTGGGGATCATATTTGCTTGTTATGTGTGGAATCTGAAAAATCTCAATAGTAGTTTCCACCCAAATTCTTTCCAAAAGGATCAGGAATTTGTCTTTTATTGGTTTATATGTTATAAGTATTTTATAATGTCGTTGTGAATTTGTTTATGTTTCTCTATTAATGATGTTTGGACTGTAAGGGCACCCTGAGCTCTGGAAGGTGCCCAATGGAAAATAAAGTGATGATGATGAGGAAGTTAGTTTATGTTGTTTGATACATGCAGTAGATCAATTCTGAGGTGTGAAAAGTTATCCCTGTTTCTAGCCCCCATTTCTTCTTGATTTTATCAATCTTATCAACTGGGTTAATTTGCAATACACTACAGGTTAAGGAAATGAGGGCTGTCATTCTCAGTTATTTGGATAAAAACTGAATTAAAGAGCCACCTCCTCCTTCCTCCATTCCACATCTAATTTGTTCCTAAGTAGTGCCAAATTTGGAGATAGCAGAAGTGATTTTTATGTTGGAGACTGCAGCCCTGTTGTAACTGCTCAAAGATTTAAAACCTTTGACCATAGCATTGGTAATGAAATTTTAACCCTGCTCTATGCCACCTACAAGGTATTATCCAGCTGCCAGGAATAAATTGGTTGTCTGCCATTATCCATTCAAGGTAATGAGCATCTTTTTTCAACTGTGGGTGATTCAATATTGCCCTCCAAATGTCTAATAATGGTCAGGTAAACAGGAGTGGATGAATTGAAGTGGATCTCTACTTAATGGAGTGAATAACTATGTAAGGACATTGCATCCACATTCCTCAAGTCCAATTTCCTTCTATGCCATTATGTCCATGGTGTCTAACCATGTCACTATATGATACAACTGGGAGCTCTACAATAAATCTGTAAGTTTGGAAGAACCAGCCCTCCCTGGGCCTTAGGAAGATGAATCACTGAATATGCTATTCTCAGTTTTGACCCTTCAAAGATACCTGGAGATAGCTTTACTCAAAGCATTAAAATCCTCCATTAGAGGTTCCAGTGGTATATTTTGGAAGAGATTGAGGCATTGTTGTAGAATAGTCATCCACATTGAGTCAAGATTTTGTATCAGGAAAAGTGGTAAATGGTTCCATCTTGCTAGATCATCTAGGATTTGCTGCTTAAGTGTATGATAGCTCACTTTATACAAAGTAGCAAGGTCTTTAAGTAATTATACCCCAGGAATCTCATGCTGGTTTTGTCCCATTGCCATGGAATCAGGACTATAAAGTTAGGATAGGGTGAAATGAAATGTCAGTTGCTCTTTTTGTAGTATTAAATTTATAGCCAAGAGTTGCTCCATGTCATGATGGAGCTGAAATAAGCATGGAAGGATTTGCCAGGGTTGATAAGTTAAACCAGGAGATCATCCATGTAATGATTTATGTGGTGTCCTGTCCCTGCTATGGTAAGCCTGTCAATGGTGAAAGTATAGCTTAGTGTATGCACCAGGGGTTCTGTGTATATATGTGAAAAGAGGGGCACACCTGCCTGGTTCCTCTTGTCAGGCTAATTAAATGTGATTATGTCCTATTCACCTTTATTACAGCAAAAGGTTCATTTTCAAGATGATAAGACTGATAGGAGTAGTATACCCAATTTTCAAAGCTGTTCTTACACATTTAGTTACTCAAATGCCAATAAAATACATAGTAATATACATCTATTAAAAAAAAATATAGAGCCATTTTACCTAGGTGTACAACATGCAGTACCTCAGAATTTACAGATAAGCATTTAACAAAGAAATGCTTTATTTCAAAATCATTACAATCATTATAGTCAGTATTTATTTTCTGAGCTAACATTTATGTCTTATGATTACTTTCATATCTGCCCAAGTGTATAATCACCAGAGTTGTCACCAGTTAATTGTGAGAGCTACCACTTCAGGATCCTACAAAGCCATCCAGAAGCCTTTCCTTAATTGAGCTATCTTTCAGAATCTTGGGTCACCCTCAGCAGACAAACCCAAAATACTAAAAAGACAAGATGAACACCATTTAAAGTTCTGATATTCTTTATTCTAATTTCCAGCCTCGGTGCAACATTTCATAGGCGTTGCCATATCCTCAGGTCCTCTGTGTTGTCTAAACTGTTAAAACAATTTTTTACAGTTTCTCATCAATAAACTTCATTTTCTTTCAAGTTTAGCACCACCACAGTGCATGCCACAATTACACAAATGCCCACATTTCTATTCACTTATGTGGTATCCCTTCACAGAAGCAGTACAGTTCTTATACTGTTTATCTCCCATAATACAATATTCAGTAGTGAGAAGTAATAATCTTCATAGATGCCTGCTATATAGTTGAATATGAGCTGAACTACATCAATTACTCATAACCTTCCTTTCACAAACATATGTGTAAGTACAATATTAACTCCTTATAGATTTCAATTGGCATGCTTCAAAATTCTGTTCCTCATGTGCTTCACTATTGGTTGTGATTTTATTTCTTTCTTTCTTACTTTTTGGCCTTCAGTCTAGTTATCATTATTATCTAAATATTATTTATTTCAAAAGTTTCAACACGTAAGATGCACTGAGATGCTAACAGCTCATTTCCAGATGTGTCAAGGTGAAGGGATGTAGAAAATAAAATACAACAAATACAATATAATAGGAGCAAAATAAAAAAAATGATGGCAAACGGTATAACCAACCTTTTATGGCTCAATATCTTTTACCACCCGTAATCAGGAACCATTGCTCCACCATTCTGATGACACAAACTCTCCTTTATGCATGTCGACCACACTGGCCCCATGGCGCCTCCTACTTCTCATCCTAATAAGTTCATCTACCACCTATCCTACACACTACATAAATCCCTCTGCTAAGCCTCACCCTGCCCACCCGTTTGTCCGCCATAAACTATGGTACCTGTTACTCTTAGCCTTACTGCTAGCTGGGGATATTGAGCCAAACCCGGGGCCTGTAAGTAATTTATCCAACAACGCTACAACCTGGAATGACACTAAGGGACTCTGCATCGTACACATGAATATCAGGAGCCTGTTCCATAATAAAGCTGAACTCGAGGGTGTGGGTTTGCTCAATACCACCCTGATATCCTTTGCCTATCTGAAACATGGCTAAAACCCTCCATCTCTGATTCTCTCTGCTCACTACCCAACTATAGCCTCATCAGACAGGACAGGCCCTCTTCAAAGTGAGGAGGTGGTGTAGCCATCCTCTATAAACCTCATCTGCTGATATCCCATAATATCCTGCCTACCCTATCTCACTGCAAGCTGTCCATACAACCTTACAGCTAGGCTCAAAGAATTGCACATAGTTTGTGCCTACAACCCTCCTGCAGGTGGTAGCGTGGGACTGGAAGAACTGCTCTCTAGTAGACAGTACCATTGGCGAAATGAAGTTCTTATACTAGAAGACCTCAACCTAAGCTGGACCAGTAAAACCAACCAGGCTTCTCATACTATAGTACAAGGCCACAACCTTCACCAACTAATTACAGACCCTACAAGGGTCATGGCTCCCCAGGATGAGTACTCTTATTGACTGGGTCCTTACAAATTGACCTGACAGAATCTTATGTACAGGTACTCTAGCTGATGCTAAAGTGATCACTCTCCAATATACTGCTCTGGCACTCTACCTGCAAACCATCCCCACCTCAAAATTAATTACCTTCTACAACATGGCCAATTTTGACTTAACACACTTTACATATGATCTCTCATTGATTGACTGGTCTCCCATCTACACTCAACCAATGCCCAGTCGGCACCTAGACTACTTCCTGACCCATTTTGGTTTGCTCCAAGACACCCATGCTCCCCGTGTCCTCGTCGTATTTGGGAACTCAGACAAAGTGGCTAAACAAAGACCTTCCCACTCAAATAAGAGCCAGGGACAAACTATGGAGGTGTTTCAAAAGCACTGGATTGTGACCGACTATAATCACTACCAATCTCTAAAACACATGTAAATGAAATATTAACTAGCTAAAGCACTTTCTGTAGAGACCTGCTGTCTAAAGCTGCAGAAGACTCTAAGAATTATGGTCCACCATAAACACACTCCTTGGTGCTAATCAAAAGCCCATGCTAGTGATATGCTGATAAATTGCATTCACTGCAATAATCTGATGACTATAGCAAACTCTTTCAATCGCCAGTTCTCAGATCTAACAATTTACCTGTCCTCCTTTCCACCTGCACACCACTTCCCCACCAGTGATACTATACCACAATGCATGCATCCTCCTTTGGGTTCAGGACCTTACAAGAGCAGAGATGCTAAAACTGCTACTCTCCATTCCTGACAGCACTAGCTCAGGATCTGATGGTCTAGAACCTAGGCTCCTGAAAGCTTCTGCCCTCTCATAGCCTCTCCCTAACTAAAATCTTCAACCTATCTCTATGTCATGGTACAGTTCCTAATATCTAGTAAATTGCCAAAGTAACACCAATTCCTAAGCAGGGTGATCCTAAAGATATTAAGAACTATTGTCCCATAGCAATTCTCTCTGTGCTTAGCAAACTATTGGAAAAGCTTGTGCCACCCAATCCATAGACTATCTCCAGAGTATAACCTTCTTTCTTGCTCCCAGCATAGCTTCCACAAAGGCCACAACACCTCCACCGCACTCCTCAAACTTACAAATGACATTTATGCCACTACGGACTCGGCCTACTGACAGGTGCAGTTTTCATTGATTTAACCAAGGCATTTGACCTGGTCAACCATTCCTTCTTCTTACTAAACTCCGCTCCCTAGGCTTGTCCACTGAAGCAGTGACCTGGTTCAAAGCTATCTGTCCAACAGGAAACAGGCTGTAGTTTTGAACTTAGCTATGTCAGATCTTTCATCAGTGCGCATTGGCATACCCCAAGGATCCATACTTGGCCCTTGCTTTTCTCAATCTTAGATTAACGACATCCGCTCCTTGCCCCTCTGCTCATCTTTGCTCTATGCTGATGACCTAGTTATGTCCTTAGTACAAGAAATATCACAGACTTTAACCACCCTCTTGCCTCAGACTTCTAGTATTCAGTCTTGGCTAGCTGAAAATAAACTTGTTCTCAACATAAGCAAGACTTACTGTATGCTCTTTGGCTCACCTGCCAGACTTAAAGCAACTCATGATGACCTCAAAATCTTGTGTGCAGATGGCTCCCCACTGGTTAGTACTAGATCCTTTAAATATCCGTGGGTTAAGCAGATGAATCTCAGACTTTGACCTGCACATTACTACCACCTGCAAATCTGTCAATGCCAAGATAGGTAGTGCCTATCACACTAACTACACCCTTACCCATTCAGCTAGTCTCACTGTGGCTCAAGGCTTTCTTCTTCCAGCCCTGGCCTGTGGCTCAGTCATTTACCTATCAGCCTCAAAGTCCTCCCTCCATAAATGGGACACCACTTATAATAACATCTACCGCTATGCCTCTGCATCCCATGCTACAAACACCATTGCCAGCTCTATGCTGACCTAAACTGGCCATGCCCTACTGCCCATCGACTCCAGTCTCTTGGTTCACTAATTGACAGCATTGTCAGATCAGGCCTTCCCTATCCCTTGCCTCCTGCTGCACTCACAACCTTTCTCCTATGGACTCGATCTACTGATCAGGCCTCTCTCCACATTGCCAGATGCAGAACCAATATGGGTGCACATGCTTTCTCCCATATGGCTCCAAAATACTGAATTCCATACCTCAAACTATTCATCAAGCGACCACCCATACTAGTTTTAGAAACTTCACCGTGAGCATTTACATGTTACTAGACCCTGCACTTGCTTTCACCCACCTTGAACCATCCTTTTCCCTGCACTCTGTTTTCTCAGGTAATCCACTTCTCTCACCCCTCTTTCTCTACCTCTCCTAATACCCTCTAAATCTGACTGTCTCTCTCTCTCATCCCTTACCTTTCTTCCCCTGCTTCCTACCACTCACCTTCCTCTCCTCCCTGTTTCACTAACTACACATCGATGGCACTTATGGTATTGTTTCTATGTATCTTGCTATTGCAGAGACTGTTTCTCACATTTGTATTTATCTTGTTGTATCATGTCCAAACTGTACTTAACTGCATTATACCATATAATATTTCTCTATACCCTAAGTTTACTAGCATGTTAAACCAATGTTTCTCTACCCTAGTTTGATTGTGTGTAATTCCCTCTTAATTGTGCTTCCTATCTCATGCTGCGTCACATGTATACCTATGTATTTTCAAACTGTTTTCTCCCGGTTTGTGCCTGCAAATAGGCATTCTTATGCCTAGTGCACCCACCAGTTACCAAAAGCAAATAAATAAATATAATAGAAAAGTCGTTAGACACAATTGTTAAAATATAGGCATGGGAAGTATAGAAACAGTGAATAGGAATGGGGAACCGACTACAAGGGCAGAATAGGTGTTAGGAAGATGGACATGAACAGTTAACGAATGCAGAAAAAATCATGAAGAAGAGACTTTAAGGTGATGGGAAAAGAGTATCTGGTAAAGGGCTATCCCTCTAATATAACTTACCTTGCCAGCTAGTACTTTATGCAAATAATTATTTTAATTGTTTGTGCAGTACTCTTTTGTAATTTTAGTGTGCAGAGTTTGGAAAGTGGAAGCAGGATGAGCTGCCTAGAAGCCTGATCAAGTGACACTAGGAGTTATGGGAAAACTTCCCATTTTAGTGATGTAGATGGCAGGATTACTGTATGGAACACAGCAGGGAGTGGGCATTGTTTTTAAGTTTTCACAGCCTTGGCATAAGGTTCATGTTTAAGTATACTTACAGGTGGGTTGGGATCTAACCTGCCTGTAAGCATGCACTGGCATGAACCTCATGCTGATGCTGTGAGCTGAAATGAATGCCGCCACTGCTGTGTTCCATCTGTATCCATCATCTATGTCACTAAATGGGAGGATTCACATAACTCTAGTGCCACTGATCAGGCTTCTCAAGCAGCCCATTCTGCTTCTAACGCTCGTGAAACTCTGTACTAAAATTACAAAAGAATGACTGCACACAAAATGTAAATAATTACTTGCATAAAGTACCCAGCTGGCAGAGAGTTATATTACAGGACATTCCTGTACCAGATATTCTTTTTCCATCATCTTTAAGGGAAAACTGAAGCAGCAGTGTGAATTGATGGGAAGAGGACCAGAGATTGGAAAGTGATAGAGTGAGTAGACTAACCAGCAGTAGATTCTCTAGTAGGAGGAGGAGTAGAGAGGGAGTGAGAAGTAGCGTAGCAGAGGGTTTAGTTGGAAGAAGGGGGCTGATAAGAGGGATGAAAAGTAGAAGGAAGGGAACCAAACAAATTAGAAATAAAGCAGGCACAAGAAGGTGACTGGCATCAAGGTAAGGGAGAGAAGAGCAGGTAGAGTGAGCAATGGGTGGGTACATGAGGAACAATGTAAAGCAAAACAACAGAAAAGAGTGAAAGAGGTGTGTATATGTGTGTGTGTGTGTATATTGCATTAACACAACATGTAGGAATAGCATAAACCGACAAAAGTAGAATATGGTTTAGGTTCCCAATCCTAAAGCCCTGCCCTCACCCTGAAGCAAATCAAGGTGGAGTCTTCCTTGGGTTGCCAACCCTAAAGTGCACCATTCTACACAGTCCTGAAATAGACACCCTTGTGTCCATCACATCTGAGCTTTCTTGCTACTGCAGTGGGGTGGGCTTGCGGTTGACAACCCCAAGGAAGACTCCACCTTAATTTGCTTCATGGGTGGGGTGGAGTTTAAGATTAGAAACCTAAAACCACATTTCCTTACTTTTGTCAGTTTAGTCTTAACCATAAATGCAGTTTTTGCAAAGAATTTTCTTACATTTGAGATAGCACAATGACTTACAGGGACTGAAAACATGGCTACCTCATGCTTTGCTATACCCAGTGTCATATTAAGGCACTCAGCTTCACTTCATGCCTTACCCCACACCCAGGGCTGAAGGCACTTGGCTATATCTCATGCCTTACTATGCACATGGGCATAGTATGGCACCCAGTTGCACCTCATACCTTACCCACACCCAGAGGCTGATGTCTTTCAGCTGCACCTCATGCCTTTCCCCATGTCCAGGGCTGGAGCAGATTTCCTCCATCTAGAACTAAAGATACTAGTTGGAATCATAATTTCAGGGTTGTGAACCATATTACCCATGACAACCACTTTTTCTGACTTGAGGAAATGTATAAGCATGCAAATGACTGTTCATATTGCAAGTGCTTACTGATCATGCTCTGAAGTCAAATTTTAAAATGTAATAGCTTTGGAACAGATTCATATTTTTCACTAAACTATGCAAAGGCACATCTTTGGGCCAAGCCCTTTCTACCCTGAAATTTTCAGACCTAAATTCCAGACTGTCATGCACAAGCCCATGACAAAAAACAACAATTTTTTATATTTTTCACTATCCAAATCTCAGAATCCACAAATCCAACCTGAACAAATCTTGGCATATCAAGAGACTGCCCAACAGAACCAGGTTTGTGAAATGTCATGCATGTCTGTTGAATGGTTGCAAAGATATTAAAGTGCAACATCTGAGGTTTACCATAGAAACCACTGATCAAACCTCATGATTATTCATGAGCTATGCTTACACTGACATTCTTGAAAATGTGGGGTACAAAGGTAGACTACCACCTGTCCCAATCTTCAATGGACAGTCCTGATTTGGGCAGCTGTGTCTTTCAAAAAACATGAAAATACTACTGGCAGGATTCACTAACTGCAGGAAGGTCCAGCAGCTGTGGGAAAACCTCGGCGCAAGGGGTTGCCACTTGAAATCCATGAGGTTACCCGCCAGCTGCGGGTATTCCTGAGGTGGAGCTGTGTTATGACGGGCTCCACAGATTACGGCAGCAGTTGGGTGCTGTTGCCAGGGACAGCACCGCGTTAGCGGGAGGCTGCTACGGACAGTGGGGCCCACTGTAGCACACTCTACAACTGCTGTGGCTGTGAATAGGGTGTTCCATGGCAGCCGCGATTTTGGAGCACCACTGGGGTTGCAGTGTGGGACCTAGTTCCAAACTGCTTTGTGAATCCTGCCCTATGTGTCCTAACATTACAGTAGAAAAAATATTTTCTGACTTTCTTTTAAATGTTGAAAAAACTATAATGCCTTAACTAAAATACATTAAAATGAAAAGAAACACTAGAAACAATTAAAAACTACTACACTTAGTCTTAATTCTGATTATTTAGAGAAACAAGTCTGCTGCATTGGTTGAGGTTAATATTGTCCTGTGAAAAATCATGTTTAAGTAAGAAATGTCCCACTTTGGGCTCCTTAAAGGTAGTAACCCTAACATAAGGAGTTGATCTTCTTGTAATGTGAACAGGTGAAACCAAAAGAAATTCTTGTAAACAGTGACTTGAACAGACCAAGCTTCCAAAAAAGGGTAGCTTGTAGTTTTCATCTGATTTTTCTAATTCCCCAATTTAAAAAAATTGGTCTGTAAATAAGCTCATTATTATTCATGAGCTGAGAGGTGATTATATGTGTGAAGCCATCGCCTTTACAGCTATTTTTGAAGTGCATACTGAGCATGCTTAGAACCCAAATATTTAAATTTAATAACTTGAACAGATTAATATTTTTTCAACAAACCAGCAAAAAGTAATTCTATGGGCCAAGCCCTTTCTACCCTGAACATTTCAGACCAAAGTTCCAAATTGTATGGGGCTACATGCTGGTAAAAACAGCAGCACAAAATAGTGATTTTCTGTGTTTCTTTGCTATCTGTATCTCAGAATCTGCAAATCCAACTGAAACAAGGCTTGGGATATCAAGAGAACTATACCACAACACCATGCTTGCAAAATTACATGCAAATCCATTGAGCGGCTGTGAAGATATTAAAGTTCAAAATTTGAAGTTTAACAATAAAGTGCATGCTCAACCCTAAATATAGTGCACTATTGTGCCACTATAATATATATACATCTGTTTCACTGCTTTTTGCTTTTTATCAGAACAATATAATGCTCCTCATTTTAGCTTACAACTGAATGATTTGCCTTATGTCTGGAAAACTGCACTTTCCCTAACTGAATGGTTCCATCCCTCAAGTTCTTACTTTACACCATCACATCAGTTTCTTTTCCTGGACAATTCATACAAGATAAGATATTAACCCTACTTTTAAGTTTAATTAAAATATGTGCTTCCTTCTTATGTATTTCAATAAAACCACTCACTCTGAATTTTGGGATATTCATGATGCCACCACCTGACCTTTACAGTGTATGGGGCAGCTGGCAGCTCATGCCTGATTGGTTTAAATACCACAATGTAGTTGGGGGAATGTCAGGAGTGACATCAGCACTGCCTCCACCTCACAGTGTAGACACAGCTGCCTGCTAGATAGTAGGCAAAGTGTGAGTTTCATGGTGCAGGGAAAGGTGTTTGGCAGAACTCCCTGCTAAAATGATGAGCATTATGCTGTTTTGATAACTAATATAATATTAGGGTAAATAAACAGCATGAGAACTATATAGTGTTTTGGTAGGAGCTACCATTTCTGCCTATCTTGCATGTGCCAAAGAAATGAAGTAAAACATATCTGGTAAAACAAATACATTATTGGTCCTAAAGACGTTAACATACAATATGTCCATTGCTCACCCACCCTACTACCCAGTTTCATCCTGCTCCTTTAACTTTTGGAACCTGGAGGGACCCACATCAGCATTTATTTTCCTTGATGTCTTTAAACTCTTGAGTGTGAGCAGGAACTGAACAACAACTGTTCAATATGCCCATGATGTTATCTTTCAGGGTACCAGCATGATGATCCAGACCCTGGATAAGTTACTTTCAAGGTGGTCTCCACCACTGCAGCTCTAAATGCATGGAGAGACAGGAAATGATGCAAGCCCTGGGGCTTCCAGGCATCTGTATCACTGACACTGAACCTATTCTGTCTATCAGGTTAATGCTTCCTGAACATTGTGGTTCCCCTCTGTAATGGAGAAGTCCACCTTCCCCCTTCATGACCAGGAACTCTAAAAGCACACTGTTAACTTTATAAATGTGGTTTATGGCAGCAGAATTACACAACACCAGCTTTGGGAGGGGTACATGTGTGCTATCCTTTTGTATACCACCCTACCCCTTCAGCCCAATGACGTATCAGGAGATGAGTTAATTGTCCAGCTCAGTATACCACCTGGTACAACATTTGTCAATAAATCAAAATATTTAAATTGTAAACATAGACATCATAACTACCCTTAGCTTTTTTGACTGTGGCAGTCATATTCTGCCTGTCAGTATTTCCCCTTCTTTTCATGTCTACATTCTTTTAACTATTTCAGTTATCACATAGACATATTTAATTTTCTTGTGTTACAAACAGACTTCTTTTACAGTAGTTAATTTAAGATCATACTGAACAATTTTAGAAAAGAAAGATGACCAGTGGTCCATCAGCTTCTTTCCATGCTAGTTCAGTAGGCATATTTGTCAGGATATTTAAAGGTGTTAGAGTACTTACTGGGTTGGTGCCTTGCTTAACAGTGACTTGCACTCCTAAAGCAAGTGGACTGCTAAAAGTGCCATATTTGAAAGGCACAGTAAGTGCCGCCCTAACTCCCCTTCCCCACTGAGATCAACCACCCCCTCTAATGTTCTTTGACAATGCCGTGAGCTGCTCTAGTCTCTTTCTCAGCTGCCACCCCTTATGCTCTCACCCTTCATCCCTGAATTTTCTAGGTTTTGAAATGATTCCTTGTATGTGTTATTCATGTATCCTATTTACCGTGATGCTGTACCTGAACTGAAGCATATGGTTGTATGCTGTCTTTAATGTTGCATGCCCTTGTTTAATATGTTTCACATGTATGTACTCTCCTGACATGGAACCTTTGTAAAGAGCCTTGGCTCAAAGGTAGTGTAATACTAGATCTAAATAAAAAAAACAAGTGAGGCATGTGCCCATTAGTGAGCACTGTTAATGTATGCTAGGATGCCTATGCAAATAACCTAAAGTGCCTTGCATATAGGCATTCTGGCATGCTCAAAGGATTGTGGAGACATTAAGTAACTATTAGTGCTACACTATTTAATGCCTCCACAAACCTATTACTAACAACAGCAGTGTGCCCCTGCCCAATTACTATTCTGTCAATGCATAAACTCTGATCCCTGGTAATCCAGTGCCTCCCATCCTGATCACTGTTCAAATACTTAACACACATATTCTGATCTCTGGTAGTATAGTGGGTTACCCATGAAAATAGTGACTATAAAAACGTGACTGAATAAGCACGACTGCAAAACAGTGACTGTCATAATTGCGACCATTAAATATAAGTGATCTCTCATTAATAGTGACTTATTCTGACATTGCTCTTGCAATAATAGCGACTATCTAATAGGATGGCACCAAGATTTAAATGCTGTTTAGGAGATGCATTAGTAGCGAAGAACACCTGTTGCCCATGGCAAGAGTCACGCTAAAATGAAGCCTGAACCTGTACACAACTCCACTGCCATTCTTCTGAGAAAAAAACAAAGTACACACAAGTTTACCCTTGATACGATCAGTTCCAACTGCTCGCCACTCAGGTTACTGGTTGGCAATTCAAACTGCAGTAACACAGAACAATACTGCCAATTGTGGGGGTGGACTGTTCCTCCCTTCTGGATTTTCCATTACAGGACTTCAAAACCAACATTTCAAACTTATGGAGATCGTGGTCACTATCTGCATAGAAGGAAAGATGAGGGTTAGGGGGCACTGCAGTTCTGAGAGTGAGACAGAGAAGCACACCAGTAAAAGTCACTCAGTGGACTAGCAGCTGACACAAACAGACACTCTTTCCATGGTCCAGATCCATACAGCCTTTACAATGTTTTTTATTCACAGTTCCAAAGATCTTTCCCTGGAGCACCTGTGGGGTGAACATTGGAGCCAGAAAGCAATGAGGTGACCCAAGGGAGAGCAGCAGAAGGCGGTGGGAAGGGTAAGGGTGCAGTGAGACATGAGCAAAAGCAGGCAGCCACAGAATGAAGGTGAAGACTTAGAAGCAACAGTGAAGGCCATGCAGTGTGCTCTTTAGATAAAAAGTTGATGCCTTTAACACAAGAGTGACTGTGGTTGAAATGAAACTGGAGCAGCTCGATGCTGAACATAAAAACATGAATTTATCCTTTTAATAAATCACAAGCAGCAGTTTCAGGCATGGTGCAAGAAAACAATTGCGATTATTACATCGGCACTATTAAGGCATTAGCTACAACATCTTGGTGCTATTTTGCTTGGCGCTATTTAATACTTGCACTAATTACATTAGCTATTTTTATCGCTTCGATTATTACATAGAACCATATAGTGCCTCCTGAGCACTGTTCCATCAGTGCAGAAAACAACTCAATCCCTAGTAGTCAAGTTGTCCCCTTATTGCTGTTCTGTCAGTAGAAAACAACCACAATTCATGTTAGTTTAATGGCTTCTCATCCCTGATTCCCCTGCCATTTATTTATTTATTAGCTTTTGGTAACTTGGTAAGCGTACTATACAACATTGCCTATTTTAAGACATTGCCCCCTCCTCACCTACCTATCTCTCACAACCACCACCAGCAACCCTTATGCCACACAAAGCCTCCACAAAATTGGCTAAGTCCAAATGTAGACCTACTATGCATGTGCACAGACTTAGAATTCATACTGGCAGATCAGTGAACTATCCATATCTATTTTTCTGTAGGTAGCATGTCACCAAATCTTGGAGTTATCCAAGATACTACCCCCTCATGTGGTTCATGTGGTGTGGTATCTGAGATGCCCACCAGGTATGGTGTCATGGCTCCATATGGTGCCATAAATATGGGTAATTCACTGATATACTAATAGAATTTAAGTCCATGTGCATGTGTGGTAGGTCTGTATTTGAACTCGTCAATTTCAGGGAAGCTGTGTACAGCACACAGCATCTAGGGTGGTGGTGGTGGTGGGTATGTGCCGCTGTCTCAGTACTGCACCTGGGGATGATGGCATGGGATTGGGGAGGTAGGGTGTCACTAGCCTACCATGGATCAGGGTTGTTTGCTTCACTGCTGAAACAATGGTATAGGAAAGCCATTGGACTACCAGGAATAAGATTTATTTATTATGTATCAGAACAGCGATGTGAGGGCACTAGACTATTAACATTTAGGATTTGTTTATCATTGGAATAGTGACCCTAAACTACTTGGGATTGGTGTTTGATTAGGTATCAGAACAGCCATCTGGGGTCACTGGACAACCAGGGATCAGGGTTTGATTAGTGATTATCAGAACAGTGACTGTCAGGGTTGTGTTTTTTATAATCAGAACAGTGAGGCAGGAGAGGCCACTACACTACCAGGGACTGGGGTTTGATTAGTAAATATCAAAGCAGTGATCTGGGGCATTGGACTACTGGGGCACTGGACTACCAGGGATCAGGGCTGTTTTCTTTACTAATGGAACAATGTTTTTGGTGAGGGGCCACTCTGCTACCAAGGATCAGGATTTGTTTAATAAGAAATGAAAAGGCAATGTTGGAGTGATGAGGCTGTAAGACTATCAGGGATTTATATATTTTTAATTAAATAGCAGTACAGCAACTGGGCATGGCGGATGCTATCCAAGGAATTTCTGCTTCCTCCTTCATCAGTAATAAAGGCATAATGGAATACAAATGACCATAAGTGTCTTGGATGTGCAATGGGGAATTTGCATGGGGAGGTTCGAATATGGCAGATTGTTGCACAGCAGTTACCTTCTGCAAGTGCAACCAGCAGCAATTACTTTCTGCAAGTGCAACCAGGTAATTTGTTCCTCACATCCCTATAGCTCCCATTTTGGACCTGTACCTGATGTGGCCAGTATAGGGTTGTGGTTTGCAAGGAGCAAAGGGGTTACTGCCATTCTTCAGCTGGTATATTGGAACTAGATATGTTCAAAGTTTAACTCTGCCAGCAAAGTTGTGAAATTCACCTGCTTGATTAACATCACAAATTGCCCATATCACCCATTCACAATGAGTTTTTCTGGTGAAATGGCACTTTTCAGGCAAAGTCTTATGAAGTCATAATGAAGCTGCAACTTCACCAGTGAATCTGTATGACTTGCTTGACAAAGGGCCACTTCACTTGGCAAAACTTCACAAAGTTGGCAATTTGTACTTCCCAAATTTGGCAGACCTTGCAAATTATTTCATGAAACAAAGTTTGTCAGCTTTGCACATCTCTAACTGCAACATGCTTTTCAAACTTGCAATGTGCTTCATGCATGTTCCAATATACCTATAGTTTGCTTCAGACAGAAATTTTGCTCATAGAGCAAACTTTTAGTGAGCTCTGTTACAGGACTTTGATTATCCTGTCTCAGGTCATCCCCTTTTCTTCAAAGTATGTATCTCCAAGTTCACTTCTAAAGTGAGAGACAGTACTGTCTAATGTCACATGCTCTGAAAGTCTGTTACACATTTTCGCCACTTGTTCAGTAAAACATATTCCTCTTGATGTTTTTCCTTACTTGTCCTACTTCTAGTTACAGTGTGTGTCGTCCATGTGTTCTCATTCTTGGATATTCTAAAGATCTCTGTTTGATCTGATACCATTCTTTTAGGTAGTTGACTATCATAACCATGTCTACCTTGGACCCTTGTTTTTTAACCATACCTGTAGTAATTTACTAACTTAAGCTTGGAATAAGATCTAGGTCCTTCATGTCTGCCCCACACTCCATAAGCTAGGATGAATAAGTATGCTTTGTAAACATCTACTGGCTTTTAAGGATTCCCAGCACACTCTACTAGTCAGGGTGACCTGTAATTCCCATGGTTAGCATAAATTGATCCAGACTTACCTTAAAATCCTTTACTATATGTCCACTATCTCTCTGATATATGTTTTCATTAGTTTACCACTGGCTGGAACAAAACTTCCTCCTAATGTTAGCCCTGAATTTACCAGTTCTTCACCTCAGGTGTGTCCACATTTCCTCCTGGAGGACACAAGAGAAAACAACTTGCACTTTTCAATCTTCTTGATAATCTTAAATATGTGTATGACCAAGATAATGTCCTCTGTCTTATCCTTTTCTCCAGAGAGGATGTGTGTAGGCCTCCGGCTCTCCTCCTGGATTCTCTCTCATATCCCTTAATCATTTTGGTGGCCCTGCATTGCACCCTCTTGACTGTCTCAGTACAATTTTTGCACTGGAGGATCCCACAACTACTTACAGAGCTGAAGGCGGAACCAACCTGGGCCTTTAAAGTGACAGGATTACTTTTCCTGCTCTACTGGTCACCCCTTTGATGCAGCCCAGTATTAAGCCAGCCTTCTTGATAGCGGCCACACAGTGCCTGCCATGCTTCAACCCCTTATTATGACACTCAACTTTGTCCAACTCCACAGCAGCAACAGAGCCCCACACAGTATGTAGATCCTATATTTGCTTTTATTTCCCATGTTTGGCACTGTGCATTTGGTAACTTTACATCTGACTTTCCAGGTGTTTGGCCAAGTGCTAGCTTTTAGCTTTTTCAGTTATGCCTGATGAATGTCCCCAGACTCCAGAGTTTGCAACCCTTGGCAGCTTAATGTCATCAACACATTAAGCAGCCTTCTGGAGAACCCCAGCTTCTGGCTTATTGATGACAATTTTGAACAGCAGTGGCCTCAGTACCAATTCCTAAGTGACATTACTACCTCTCCACTCAGAATAGTGCTCATTAATCAGACCTCTCTGCTTTCAAGCCTTTAAGCAAGCCAGTTTGTGTATGTCACATGTATATCACACTTGTGTTCTTACCCAAGCAGTTTGTTATGTGCCATAGTATTAATAGTTTGCTGAGGTCCAGCAAGAGTATATCCATGCCTGAGCCAGCTCCTGTCTACCTCCATGGATAATCCCTGAAGGAGGTAATCAGTTTGGTTGGCATGATCTTTCTGTCCTAAACCTATGCTGGAGGATTGTGAGCACCTTGATCTCAACTAAGTGCTCTGTTGTTCTGTCCTTGGTAATGGCTTCTATTACATTGCCCAGCACTATTGTCAAGATAACAAGCCTGTTGTTACAGGTGAGGATTTACCCCATCTTTATCCTTGTATCTCCCTCATCCACAAAGACCCTGGGTTTCCGTTTTCATTGTAAAACCAGCAAAAATCACAGAATTCTACTTGGTTTGTGGCCTCATGGAAATCACACGTCACTGCATGGAATCTCCAAGATATCAGCATCTTTAAATGAATGCTGTTCTGCTGTCATTTTCTGATCTTCTGCGTATAGAATCTGTAGAAACCACCAATGCTGCTCTGTAACCACCATGCTTCCTTCAACCTTTCCATTAGCTGAGGACTGCTCTCCATCCTGAAAATACAGTTTCATTTAGTATGTGCTGAAATGTATTTTATTGTTAAAACAAACAAAAGAAGTGTCAGCACACTCAGGAATCTGACTAGGCAGTGGGGTTGGGCTGTCAGGTTTAAAGTTTAACTGCTCCTGTAGCTAACCCTTAATTTGATCAGCTGATGTGATTGCTCACCAACCTGGAAGTAATCTTTTGTGTAGAATAAGTATATGTTTAAATGTTTACATGAAATGATTTAAAACAGCAACAACAAAGGTTAAGTCTCAGCCCACTTACAGTATGAAATGAGGCTGGGCAGCATGGGTGAGAGGTGTCAGGTGTAAAGTACAACTTTTCTGCATCTAGACTTTTGATCAGCTGATGCAACTGCTCTCCATCTAGACAGTGAGGTTTTGTGTAGAAAAAAGTATGTGCTTCATTTGTTTTTACACTACATGATTAAAACCCCAAAAGTTTAGTATCAGCACACTTACAGAATCAGGTGGTGGGGGTAAGAAGTATATGCCTCAGCTAATTTTATACTGTGCGATTAAAACCCCAAAAGCATAGTATCAGCATACTTACAGAATCAGGTGGTGGGAGTTCAACCAGGTGTCCTTAATTGCATTTATTTAAGTCGTGTCTCTGGGAAGTTGAACTGTTACTCTTGCTGAGCTTGGAGGCTCAAGGGATGCTTGCTGATCTGGGTGTCTTTGTGCATGATCAACAAACCCGGAGGTCTTGCAACAATTTGTGGTCATCCACATCATCAAGGCAGCCCCACTTACCACTGAGTATGCTACCCCAGCTCAGCACACAGTGCCTCTGCATCATGCTTAATCAGTTCAGCTGACAAAATCCAGATCCCCCACTTACCAGTGCTGCACATCACCAGCATGTGCCACTATTTTATTTTTAATTTTGAGACTGTTTTTTTTAAGCTGGGTGGGTGAGCTGGGCTTCTGATGGTGTAAGCTCTGGCAGTTCTCTATGCTGCCATTTTTAGATGTGTGCCTTTGAGTGAGGGGAGGGCTTAGCTTCAGTGTGCCACTGAATTTGCTCTATGACCTTGGTGCTGTTGTAGCCCTACCTGCCACTGCATGATACCACTGTAAGTGAGTGTGGTGCTGCAACAGCACCCAAGCCAGACCACAGGGATGCAGCAGGTAAGGTGTCAGATACTGCAGAATGCAATTGGGGGAGGGAGTTGGTGATGTTGCTTGTGTTCCCTTCAGTGAGTCAGGAGACTTTGCATCTGTGCGTCTTTGAGTTTGTCACTTTGTCAAGTTGTTGACATACTACCAGCCACTGTATGATGCCATTAGGACTGAGTGGGGGTATTGCAACCGAACCCAAGCTAGACTGCACACTCAAAAGCACACAGCAAGTAAGGCATCAGATATTTTGTGATCCAAATGAGTAGAAGTGGAGTTGCTGCAGTTGCTTGTTGTGTTTCGTTAAGTAAGTCAGGGAGGACTTAGCATCTGTCCACCCTTGAGTATGCTGAATGGTCCAGTTGTTATTGACATACTACCAGCCACTGTATGATGCCATTAGGATCTAGTGGGGTGTTGCAATCACACCCAAGCCAGACTGCACACTCAAAGGCACACAGCAAGAAAGGTGTCAGACACTGTACAATGCAAGTGGGTAGAATGGAGTTGTTACTGTTGCTTGTTGTGTTCCCATAAGTGAGTTGGGGAGGACATAAACATGGAGAGACCCCCTTTTCATGGAGATCAAGTTAAAAAAAAGTATCCACATGTTTATGAGATGTATGGTTTTCCATTAGAAGGTCCTCCACTAATCACATGTGGATTTTTTGATGAAGGCACTTCATATCAAAGGAGTCACCTTAGAGTCTGGTGGTTCGACTCAATTTATGTCTGACTTCTGACAAGTTAATAGACCCAGAAATGTATAACTTGGGTATGTGTGGTGTAGGTGTTGGAAGCAGTGACAGCATTACAATCCTCTTCCTTCATCACTCGTAAGGGATGGGATCTGCACTATTACTACTGCTGTCACACCTGAAGAATAGGGTGGCTTTAGTGCTTTGCCATCACCCCTGAGGGATAGGGCTACAATGTAGCTGCTGTGATCATGACTAAGGGGTTGAGGCCTTTGTGCTGCTGCTGTCCCCCAGGGAAATGGGGGCCATAGTAGTGCTGCCGCTGTTACACCTGAGGGATGAGGGCCATAGTGGTGCTGCTGCTGTAAGCCCTGAGGATGGGACCATGGTGCTGCTGCTGTCATCACAACTGAGGGATGAGGGCCATAGTGGTGCTGCTGTTGTCACCCCTGAAGGATGGGACCATGGTGCTGCTGCTGTCATCACAACTGAGGGATGGGGGCCATAGTGGTGCTGCTGTTGTCACCCCTGAAGGATGGGACCATGGTGCTGCTGCTGTCATCACAGCTGAGGGATGAGGGCCATAGTGGTGCTGCTGTTGTCACCCCTGAAGGATGGGACCATGGTGCTGCTGCTGTCATCACAACTGAGGGATGAGGGCCATAGTGGTGCTGCTGTTGTCACCCCTGAGGATGGGACCATGGTGCTGCTGCTGTCATCACAACTGAGGATGGGGCCATAGTGGTGCTGCTGTTGTCACCCTGAGGATGGGACCATGGTGCTGCTGCTGTCATCACAACTGAGGATGAGGCCTATAGTTTTGCTGATGCTGTCACTCCTGAGTGATGGGGTCATAGTGTTACTGCCATCACACCCGAGGAATGTGACCCGTATTGCTACTGTTGTCATGATTGAGGAATAGGACACATAAGGCTGCCATCATCCATGAGGGATGAGGGGCCATAGTGCTGCTGGCACACCTGAGGATTGGGGGCCATGGTGCTGCTGCTGCTGCAGTCACCCCTGAAGGACAGGGGCCATCGGGCTAAGGGCTGCTCTTGCTGTTACCCCTGAGAGATTGGGGCAATAGTGCACTACTGTCACACGAGGGCTGGTCAATTGAGATGCCATGCATGAGGTGATACACACACACACACACGCACATACCTCCAAGATCTGCACACTCGGATCACCTGGGTGAATAGGCATTGATAATAGAGGGAAGACTACATAGACATAGAAGACGACACTATCATAGAGTTCATTACTTTTAATAACTATGAGCATTGATGCACAATACCACAGCAAAACTGCTAAAATACATGTTAGCTGATAAAAATTGTTAATCAAAGCTCACAAACAAAACACTGGTAAAAATGGATTTTGACTTTCTAGACACTGGTGACAATACCAGTTTTCCATTCAGCAAAATAGATTTTACCTTTTTTCAATCACAGTAAACTAGTGTCCCTGCCCATCCACCATCCCCAACAGCTGCCCAGGATGGAGACCCCATAGCTTACCCCTATAGCAGGGCTTCCAAAGAAGAGACCAATATCTCGATCAATCCACAGGGATTCAGGCTGCAACATCATTCAGATGAGGAGGAGAGGCTGTCATACTGCTGCTTCACACAGAGTTTTCATTGTGTCCATTTCCCTCTGTGCTGTGGACATGCAAAATGTCAGCACACAGGCTGCATACTTCCTTGCATGCCCCAGATGTCTGCCACTGCCTTCCCTTTGTTGTGGCCCCAGTCAGCCACAGCTGGGTGTCACCCAAATGCTGGGTGCCACCGCCTCTCCATGGAGGTGGAAGCTGTCCCAGGAATGCTTATTCAACTCCACCCCCTCCGCTGGCCCTTTGATACTTCAAGCTTGCTCCCAAATCTGGGTTGCCAGCATTGTGAGTGATAACTCTACCATTGTTCTAGTAGGCTGGCTGCTTTGTACCCTTTTTAGGATTAGAACCACATAAGCCACTTTCCAGTTCCATGGCACAAGACTTGCCTGGATCAGCTCAAAGTTAACTGACAGTGGCCCCACCAATTCTTAATATTGCTCCAGTATGATCCTAGGCTGTGTCCTGTCCACCCTTGGGACTTACCAGGCTTGATCTTTGCCAGGCATTCAGAAAATAGGGAAGATGTGATTTCTACTGGCTTCATTGTGACTGCACAGAACTCCAAGTGGGCTTACAGTGGAAAGTAAGCAAACAATGAATCTTGAAATACAAACATATGAACATACAAATTTCCCAGCAGATAAAGGCTTAGCGGTCTTTCAAGTTTGTTTGAAGGTGCAGCTACCCCTTATTTGCAGCTGCCCCTCCATCCCACCCTTCCCTCCATTGATCCTCCCTTGTCCTGTCCCAGCCCCTTTTGAAGCAGTCCACTGTTCTGCTGGATACCACTTCGCTAACAACGCATTCCACCTAGCTACCACCCTCTCCGTAAAAAGTGTCTCCTCATCTCTCTCCTGAACCTTACTCCTCCAGTCTAAATCATGGCCCTGGGTGTCCCTCCCTCCCTTACTTTGAACAGCCTCTCTGTACCTGTCTTGTTTATTCCTTTCATATTCTTAAAGGTTTAAATCATGTCCTCCATCCTTCCTCTCCTCTAGAAGTACATGTTCAGCTGCCTGAGCCTCCTCTCATATGGAAAGTCCCCAGCCGCTTGATCATCCTTGTCACCCTGCACTGCACCCTCCTGTAACTTAATGTCCCTCTTCAGATATGGGCTCCAGTACTGCACGCAGTACCCAGATGCAGTCTAACTAATGACCTATACAGTGACAGAATCACCTTCCCCTCCCGAGGAGATACCCTTGCAATGCAGCCCAACATTTTGTTGGCCTTTGCAGCTGCCTTCCTACATTGTGCAGAGTTGTTCATTGACCATGTAATGAGCACCCCCAGATCCTTCTCCTCCTCTGTCTTGGCTAGCTGCACTCACCCCAGCTGGTAACTCCTCCTTGGGTTCTTCACCCCAAAATGCAGCACCTTGCACTTTTGGCATTAAACCCCAGGTGCCAGGTGTCTGACCAGGTTTTCAGCTTTTCCAGATCATCCTGAAACCTCTGCCATCCCTAGGTCATCCACCACCGCTCCCATCTTGGTGTCATCAGCAAACAGACTGATCTTGCTCTTGATGTCTAATGATATATCTGCAATGAATATCCCAAACAACACTGGTCTCAACACCAAGCTCTGTGGAACACCGCTCATCACTACCCTTGGGATGAAAGAGCCCCACCCACCACCACCCTCTCTTGCCTTCCCTGAAGCCAGTTCCCCACCAATCTCACCAGCTTTGCACCTGCCCCTGCCCTGTGCCTTCTAACTTCCCAGCCTCTCTACTGGCACTGAGTCAAATGCCTTACTGAAGTTCAGATACAGGACACCCACTGCATGGCCCCTGTCCAACTGCCTAGTTACCCAGTCATAGAACTCCACCAGGTTGGTTTGGAAGGATCTGCCATGTATGAAGCCATGCTGTCTGCTGTCCTGTAGTTCTTTGGCCTCCAGGAGGGCCACCAGCCTCTCCTTCAGGATAGTCTCCATCAGCTTACACACAATGGATATGAGGCTCACTGGTCTGTACTTACCCGGTTCATCCTTGGAGACACTCTTGTGGAGGGGCACCATATGAGCCATCCTCCTATCCTGAAGTACACACACCAAGTGCAGTGAGGCATTAAATAGGTCTGTCAAAGGTCCCACAGGGACCTCTGCCAGCTCCTTCAGTACCCTGGGGTGGATGCCATCTGGGCCTGGTGCCTTGTCCACCTCAGTGCCTTCAAACCCTCCAGAACTCTGCCTCCATGATTTCCTGTCTGTCACCCTTCCCTCTGTTTATGTCATGCTCCCCTTGTGTATCACCCCCTCTTCCTCCTTAATAAATACAGAGCAGAAGTAACCATTTTAGTGCTTCCGCCTTATTGCCCTGCTTCCACCTAGCCCTCCTCCTTCCTAATCCTTACTATGTGGTCCTTACAAATCCTTTTCTCCTGATGTACCTAAAGAGTCCTTCTCACCCTTCTTAATGCCTTGTGCCAGCCTGAGCTCCGTAGATGCCTTGGCTCCCCTTTACTGCCCATGTCACCTCCTTAGATTCCTTCAGGTACTCCTTCCTGTCCTCCCCCTCTTTTTTCCTGTACCTCCTAAAGGCAGCTCTTTTCCTCTTTACCTTTTCCATGACCTCCTTGCTCACCCAGTTCAGTTTCTTTTCCCTAGCCTTCTTGCTCTGGGCCTTGCTGCAGGCTCAGGTTGCCTCCACTATTCCCAGCTTTATGTGCTCCCACATCTGGTTAATGTCCATGCTAGGTTGAATTTTGGCCAGGTACCCTTTTACCACTTCCCCATCTTCCCAAAGTTGGCCCTCCTGAAGTCCAGCACCCTTGTTTCCAGATTCCACTACTTCTTTCCCATATCCAATGTGAGCCATACTGAATGGTGATCAGTCCCTGACAGTGGTTCTTCCACCGTAAGTTCCTTCACAAACTCCCTTTTGCTAGCACAAGGTCAAGGGTATTCCCTAACCTGGTTGGTTCACTGACCATTTGCATCAGGAATCTGTCCAGGAAGGCATCCAGCAGTACCTGCTCTCTTCTATTGCTGGTTGTTGGAGTGCGCCAGTCCACTCCTGGCATGTTGAAGTTCCCCACAATCACCACACTCCCCTCATGCAGGTCCTTCTAATCTGTACTGCTAGTTCCCTGTCTAACTCCTCTGTCTGAGAGGGTGGCCTGTACACCACTCCCATTCTGACAGTCTTATTCTTGGAATCCTGGAATTGCATCCAAAGTGACTCTGTGCCACCCTCCTCCCTTCCTCCCTTACACACTTCAGTCCTTCCGTCACATATAGTGCCACACCCCTCCTTTCTCAATCACCCTATCCCTGTGAAATAACACATACCCTGGTACAGACAGGTCCCAGTCATTGTATTGAGTGGCCCATGTTTCTGTGATGGTTGCAATGTCCACCTCTCCTCTGCCATGAGCACCTGTAGGTCTGAAGTTTTCCTTCCAAGGCTACAAGCATTAAGGGTGACCACCTTCCTCCTCTCCCCATCCTGCCCTCCTTACTAGCATCACCAATGGTACTTGCCCTTTGTCTTTTGTCACTGTTATGGGGGGTAAGCTCCTGTGGCTTCCCAATCCGTGGTCTCTGCATGTCTCTTCTCCACTTAGCCACCCACTCCTAGTTTAAATTCCCAACTTTCTTATGCACTCTGCTATCCTCTGTTTCAAAACTTTCTTTCCTCCTCCTGATGTCCAGAATCACAATTATTCACTATATGAAAGACTGGACAATAGTAAGTCCTGGGATCTGAGTAGGTCCGAGGAACACATGGGTGGAATAGATGGATCCTTGTTCTACTTCTGCCATCTCATTTTCTATGTTTCTATGTTTCACTATAGAACATATCATAGCCCAGTCCAGGTTCACCTGGACCATGGCAATAGTATGGCATGTTTCACAGTGCATCCTATTGTCCAGACTTTCACATATGGAATACATTTAATTCAGGACATTAAGCTATTTGCAGTTTCATTTTTGCTAATTTCCACTCGAGCCAACGTGGAGTGCTGTGCTTTCTTGATGATGCATCTCAGTTGGTGGGGATGATAACCTTTGCAGCAGCACCCAGATACCGCACCGGAGATTGTGTGTTCTTTGATGATAAAGCACTGTGACTGCATTGATGTCTATGGACCCTCCAAACACCTTTCTTCCACTAGGACCCTTTGGTTAACATTGAAACAAAATATTCATTCAGCATCTGCTGCTTCCTGCTTCTGTTACAGTTTCCTCCCCTTTGCCTTTTTTTCAGAGTTCAATCCCTATTTCACCTTTCTCATTCAGTTCATGTACTGGAAGAGGCTTTGGTGGTGTCAGCAGCTTCTGCTGCTATACTGATTTCAGACCATCCTTGACTTCCTTAAAGGTGACAGAAATCTGTGCTAATTGGCAGCAGCTAGTAATGTTCATATTTACAGAAATGAAATTCATACCTCAAATGATCACTATTTAATTATACCTGAATAAGAACTGATGTGAAAACTGTGTTTTCTGTTGTTTTCTATTTATAGATAGCATTCTGCACAGTTTTCTTCATGGAATCAGTAATTTGGAGTTTTGCTATGTCATGGTTGGTGTACAAAGTGCTATGGATTGATCTATTAGAACCATGCTTCAAGTTTTGTAAACAAACTATAACATGGTAAAACTCCAAACTGCTGGTTCCATACAGAAATTATCACCCTTTGCAAACTGTGTGAGAGGCCTTTCGGCACCATGCAATTCTGCTTAAAGTTGAACCAGCATAACATTCTGTGGTGATTTGCATATGCAGCCCATGATGCTTTGCATTGTGTGGGCATGTGTGATTTTGTATTTTCTTGAAACTTGGCTTCCCAGCCAAATGCCCTTGGGGTAACCCTTGCCTCAGTGTTTGCGCCTCAGAGGTTCTTTGTCTTATAAAGAATGCTGCATATAAAAGCTGCTGCATATAAAAGGAAAACAATGCAAAATACAGTTTTACTCATCACTATTTATTCAGGTACAGTTAAACAAGGATAATTTAAGAGTCTGTACATCATTTCTGAAAACTGGAACATTATAAACAGCTGCCAATTAGAAATCATTTACTGGCCATTTTAATTCTTGTCATGCAGTCTCTCAGTATTGCTCTGTACTCTCTATCTTGCCTGGAGGTAACTTGCTCTTTCTGGTGGTCATAGACTTTTTGTTTAGGATCCATTTCTGTAGGCTCCAGTTGAGCCAGGTGGTCACTTCTTTGCCCTTTTTCACTTATTGCTTACAAGGATGTAGATTCAGTGAACCCAACATGTGTTCAGCATAACCTCTGCATGCAACTGCTGCACACTTGATCACCATACCCTTTATATTGACAAAGTCTGTTTTCTGAATTGGTCCTGGTACCTTAAGCAGATTGTCATCCCTGTCTCCAAGAAGAAGGTATCCAGTTATGGTTACGACATCATGTTGGTTCCTTAATATGCACACAGAAGAAAAACCCATCCCCATATTTGAAAACAAGGTCAATGGTAGCTTCAAACTTAGTCCCTTGCTAGGCATGCTGTTCTAGGAATCAGTCCTTGCAGTTGGGCATAAAGTCAGTCTCAGCCCTTTTGTTAGCCTTTTCAAGATGCTAGTCTATGCCTGGGAGACTGAACTACAGAATACAACTATATCAGATTTGACTGCTCTGTTAATTTCCTTGAAATGCTGGGCATCATGCACTGCTCTGCTATTTGTGAACCTGTTCACTGTTCACTGTCACAGTCACTGTTCTGTTTCATTGTCCACTGCCATACCAAACTAGCCCCCAGGATGGATATGATCTTGGGAAAGAGCACCTGGATATCTTGCCCTTCAGAAACATCTCTAGTTCCATGAACTACTTCATTTGGTCCTCAGAACTTGTGTTCCATACATCATTTATGCCAACATGGAAATAATAGTCTGCCTATCCCCCTTAGCTGTGTTACATGGCCCTGGATAATATTAATTCATTTCTGCACTTGAGGCAGGCAAATTCCCTTGTCTGAGGCTATATTCTGGTCTAGCAATGCCCTTTCCATCTAACCCAGATCCGCAGCTATGGAGTCCATATTGACTACTATCTTCCTGCCTCCCAGTGAGTGTTTCTTTACTTCTCCTTGTCAGGTCAGATGTTCTATTGCCTGTACTGTCCCAGTCAGCTCTGGTCACCTGTTGACTCTCCAGTCAGCCAACCAGATGCTGGTACCTGGTGCTGGATTTGACTGGCAACAGTGCTTCATTGAGGCCATGCCTGCTACTTTTCTTTTTCTCTTAGATTTGTACACCATCCCTACCACTTAAGATCAAAGTCCCAGCTACCATACTCCCTAACCTACATCTAACTACATTGTTATTGCACCAAACAAGTTGCACCACTCTTCCAGTGTTCTGGACCTTAACCTCACCTCTACCCTCACTCAGAGTTCACCAGTCTTTTGCATTTTCCCTTTGCCCCATGACACAGCTGGTAATCATATCAGACATGTAACATATGTCTCAAGAGCATTAACCAGCTTGTAGTGGCAACTTATTTTACCCTCCAGCCCCCAAACACACATACAACTCTGCAGGCAGGACACATCTTACAGTCCTAATAATCTATCAAGGATGTATCCATTTCCCTGTTTACTTGCATCAACTCAACTCACTTATATTATCTGTCTATTAGCTTCTCTGTATGAGGGTGGTGACCTCCTAGATTACCTAATTCAGCTGGTCAGTACACTGGCTGGACTTGGGTCTCCATGCCTGGCCTCTAGGAAAGTCTGTCTTGTTTGTCAAACTGGGTCAAGAGGCTACTAGTCCTCCTACCACTCTGTCACTAAGTCAAGTTGCTCCTTTCACTAGTACCTGCTCTGGAAGTGGCATTTATTTGAAGATGCAAATCAAAGGCTTTGCTCAGGAATGTAGCTGAGCCCTTCCTCAATTGTCACCTAGCTCTGTGCCTTAGTTTAAGACCAGTCTTACTTAATCCCTGACCTCAGGTCAAGACACAACTTTTATATCAATCCTAACTACTCTACTCAGACTGCACCCAATTACACTGTAGACACCATAATTCAACATGTCTCCCACAAACTTGCACTCCTTTTGTTTTATCTTCAATTGGCCTCCTTCTAAGAATGCTTTATCCGTTACTGACAGGCTCCTTGTTTTGCTCCCTACAGGGTAAGTTTATATACAGAAGCTAAACAATGGATTCCATGACCTCTTGCATTAAACAGAGACTAAGAGGCTCCTTATCACCCCATCTTTAAGGAACCTTTGTAGGAACACCTTGTAGTAGTACCCAGCTTAAAGTTCCTTGTTGTGTGGAGAGTTCAGAACCATAATTTCTTCACACATATCAAACCCACCTCAAGCTTGGTGCACTGTACTGAACCATAAGTTATATTTATTTATTTAATTTTTGTTTACCAGGTAAGTGCACTGGACAGAAACTGCCTATTTTAAGCACAACCCAGAGAAATACAAAGTCAGATAACATAGGACAGTGCAGTACAATAGGACAGTAAACACAACATAATTTCAAAGAAGATACAACAGCATCAGGTTACAGGTAACATTCCATTTTGACCACTGTGAGGTCATCATCAGGATGATCCTGTTATTTTTGTTTCAAGTTAGTATACTTTATTTAACATTCGATAAGTACAGAAACATTGCATAACAGTAACAATTATGAACAGGAAGCAACTGCAAAACACAAAAAACTACAAAACCATATGAAACAAGTCCAGCCCTCCCACCCCCAATATGTTCTAGAGTGCAGATCTATCTTGGACCCCAAAAATAAAAGTACGGTACTGTCCTGAAAAGACTAAATAGAAGTAAAAAAAAATGAACAGGCAGATTCAGCTACTACCAGCCAATCTCAACTAGTTATTGATGGTCTGAGATAGGAAGCAAAGCAAGGAGTGGCCCCACTGCATCATAAATATATCTAGCCTGTCCTGCCTGCGAGCAATATGTCTCTTGGTCTCAAGGGCCTGTAAAATCTCAGCATGCCATTCCTTGAAGGAGGTGTGGAATCATCCTGCCAGTGATGAACTATTACCAGTTTGGCTGTGGTTGAAATCAGGGACATATAAGCCCTGCGAGGACCAAATAACTTAGCCGGATGAAATCCCTCTAGGCAGATCCGTGGTAAGATGATCCTGCTATTGTATGACTATGTATATGTGGTCTACAGTTCAGCCCCAAATTTGTTCCTACAGACTGGATATTTTTCACAGTTTCTGCAGTTTCACTCTAAATGCACACCCTTATCTCTCACTGTTTTTAATACCTAAATGTCTGCATTTCCCTTAAAGGGACATTGTCTAGCCCCTTAGGTCTCAAAGTGTCCCTAGCTTAAAAAACACATTTTATGATTGCCAACATTGTGTAAAGATTGCTAATATAGCTGGTAGTTTGATTCTGATTCTTTTTTCCTTAAAAAAGTGAACAGACTTCCCATCACTACTGAATGTTACCACACCAAAACATGTCTGTTACATTCTAGATCAGCTCAACTGCATCTTTCCTGGATTTTAGGAACACCACAACATAGTCTACCCACTCATGATGCAGTAAGTGTTTAGGAGGCTATTGCTTCATGAGTGACTGCACTATTTAGAGGTGGTTCTAATATTCAGGAAGTATTCAGTAAGAATGATCCAGAATTGTAAACAAAACAGGGTTGTTTATAAATATACATTAGCATGCATGAAGTTGTTGGCCCTCTGTACAGACAGTTGATAAGACCACATCTGGAGTACTGTGTACAGTTCTGGAGACCCGTCTCTGCAAAGGACATAAACACGGTAGAGACCGTCCAGAGGAGGTGGCCAAAATGGTGCAGGGTCTGCAGCAGAAGACATATGAAGAAAGACTGAAGGAGCTTAAGATGTATAGCCTCGAGGAAAGGAAGGAGAGGGGACATGATAGAAACTTTCAAATACCTTAAGGAATCAACAAAGTCAAGAGGATAGCATCTTTCAGAAAAGAAATGTGCAAGAACAAGTGGGTACAATTTGAAGATAGAGGAATGGCTCCAGAGGTAATGAGAAAGTATTTCTTCATGAGACGTTGTAGATCATGGAACAGCCTTCCTGAGATGGTCAGAGTAAAGAACTGGGGCAATTCAAGAATACATGATTCAGAAATAAAGGCAATTCTAGTGGGGGGTAGGAGGAAGTAGGCTTTTGGTTAACTAGGATCTGCAGCTTATCCATTAGGTAGGAAATGGGCAGACTAGGTGGGCCAAGCGGTCCTTATCTGCCATCAGATTCTATATTTCTATGTTTCATTTCAGTTCTACAAAACAAGGAGACAGATAAAACAAACAGCAACATCAATGAATTTTAGAGAAGGTAAGCAATCATAAAATGAAGGTTTTAGCTAGAAATAATGTGATGAAAAACAGGCTTACAGTGTTCCTTTAAGCGTCAACATATTTTTATACCCAGCATACACATGGTAATTTAGTTATAATCACTGAAAATAAAAGCAGAGCGTAGGAGATCAGATATATAGATTATTAAAATCTGCATACATAGGGCACAATACAGGAAGGGCAGTGGTGCATCATTATATCACATTGCTAACACTCTCTTGAAGCATGTGCTCAGGGGCAGAGCACAGACATGGCAAAAAATGCCTTCCTGCTAACAGAGGATTAGAGAATTTTATCATAGCTCAAGAATGTACATACTTAAATGAAGATTGTGTCTACAGTGGGGATCAGGGTGCTGAAGCCCCTATCTGTGTAGCTGTTGCTGCTTTTATGTCTGCACACAGGAATGTTGACTATCCCTTCCCTAAATATCATCAAGTCCCAGCACCCCATACATAAATACTATACATGCTGTGCAGGTGGTATTTTCAGTCATGTATGTCATGATATTTGCTCAGTTTTGGAAAACGTTTTAATGCTGCTAGATCAGGTGGTCCACCATATTTTCTCATTTCAAAGACACTCATATTTCATAGTCACTCTCATACTGAAGCTGCAGTAAATGTTATGCTTCTTAATAGAAATCTCCCAGTTTTAAAGCTGCACTTGCTCTCACTGTAAACATACTGTACACAGCAGTAGCAGATGAAAATGTCTGACTGAACCCCTTATTACACCTATCAACATAAGGTGTTCTGACCTATAAAAATCAAGTCAGATGGAAAGATCAGAGGAACAGCAGAGAAGAACAGGATTTCAGTGATTGGCAGCATTTGGCAGTAGATGCAAAACAACAGGTAAATAGGGGAGTGGATTCATATAAAATTTGCATTTCAGTTAAAGTTGCCCTCATTTACTAGCCACCCAAATTTAGAAGCCACAGCTCAAACTGAAATATTCTAGCAGTAGTTGTGGCTTCAGAATGAGAAAATACTGTAACTGAGTCCAAACTTCAAGCTCAACTGTGTCCTACATGGGTGCACCTGTATCAGTATTTTGATACAAACTGCCATAAATCACAGAACCTGCTGTAATATTGCAAACACCATTGAAAATCAGGGGTTTGTGTTTTGATGTGATAAGGAGGATGTTGAAGAGACACAAAATTGGCCCATGTGTCAACATCCTCCCATCTAAGAGTCATGTGTCTTTAAGACAAGCTGTGATGCTGCAGTGCACTTAAAAGCTGAAGCCAGAATCAGCATATGCTGATACCAAGGCAGAAGGTCCTGAGCTAATGAATATAATCATCATAGGCATACTAATGTTGATGCTGTATCCAGAGTTACCTGCACAAACATCAAGATTTATGATCCTATTATGCTGCAACATTTATGCTAAAAGCTTGACTGATGAATGATGTTGTATTTCTTGAATATTTATTGAAAATCATACCACCAAAGTGGTATGAGTTTTCTTCTTTAAAAATCACAATATAGAACATACATTAAAATTTGGTAATATACATAGTTAGCCCCACAGTACATTATACCTGGTGCTATAATTATAAAGTCATTTTACACTTGCTATTCCAATATATTTTTTTCAGTACATTAACTGTATTTGTTCTTGATGGATAACTTTGCTGGACCAGGGAGGTTTGGATTCTTGGAGAGAAAACTACTATTTGTCCATGCAGTACATTAACCCTCTTGTGAAGCGTTACACTACTGTAGCTCATATCCACTTGTGGTTGTTTTTCATTTAGTTAGAACAATTGGCATATAATAACTGGAGCATGGTCAGCTGATACACAATTGATAATTTGTTCACTTGACTGTTAAATGCAATCCATTGCTTAATTTGTAGTGCCGATTGCAGGTTAGTAATACAGATATAAATATATGAATGCTTAAATGGAATGAATTAGATGAACATTAAAATATGAATTTCAAAAGAATGGTCTTTCCTAAGAGACTATGCTGCAGTCCAAGAACACTGCTCAGAGAGGCAGGGCTCACCACATGTATCCAGCAAGCAATAGTACTCAGCAACTAGGTCATGATATTTACACACACATATGTATTATACCTACGTGATAGTGCAGGTATAGTTAAAGCTGCATAGGCACTTTAATGTTAAATCCAAAATTTTGCCGTTTAATAACTTTGTAACTGTTTGTCTGATTTGTCTGATAATTTGAATACATGGTCTGGTACCATATATCTCTGGAACAGGCATGTTTCATTCTAGTTGGACTTGTGGTTGTGGAGCTGTGGAGTGTCAAAAGTGTGAAAAATCCTCACTTTTTGTCAAATTTTAGCTCGTATCTACAGCCCAAATGGTTTGTTTGTCTGGTCTGACATTTTCAGGGTATATGGGGACTGGGTAATTGAAGTGCCTTTTGAAGATTTGGTGAAAAATATTAATGCGTTTAAAAGTTAATGAACTTTTATGTTTACCATTATAGCCTATGGGAAAATATATGTACCGAAAACATTCACAAAAGTACCGCAGATGTTCACAAAAGTATCACTGGTTTACATGCAGAACTTTCATGAAAGTCCTGGATGTAAACCAATGAAACACTAGAAAAATCTGCAAAACTTTACAAAACTATTTGAGTAAACTGCCAAAAAAACAATTTCTTGCCACATCATAGCAAAACAACAGTTAGGACTTTGGGGCTGAAATTTGCAGAGTACAAAGCCCTTTCCCCACAGATGTGCCTTTTGCTGATTTGCTGAAAATATGTACACCAATTCCATAGTTACAGCACTCTGAAGCACTCAAAGTTTGGACTTTCCCTTAGGATAACATTGTGTCACCATACCTTTAGGCACTATATCTCAAAAACATTTAGAGATCTGGATTTTTGCTAAGCATAGCTAAGCATGTGAGATAGTGGCCAGGTCATGAATGTGACTGTGAAGAATTTTTTCCAAAGTTGCAATGGTTACTGAGATATTGCCACATTTGCAATACTAGCAGTTACTTGGAATGTCTCTAGGCATGCACTATGTGTCTGGGGGCTGGCACTCCCACCTATGCATACCATTTTGCTAAACTGGGAGTACAGGGACCTCCTCTACTGTCATCTACAGTTGCAGATGGGTGGGGCCTTAAGGGCCCAGGGCCCTAAGCTCCCCATACAACATATACAAGTAACATTACACTTTCTCAAAGAAAGGAAATTAATTGCAAAAAACATTCCATTTTAATGCAGCAGTTAGGGTTGATTCTTCAAAGACAAAGTCTGGAAATTCGATGATAGGGTTACAAACCTACCACCCCAAACTCCACACTAACAGGCATCGGATTGTGCATTGGGGTTGTCAGGACTAACTCTCACCCGATTCTCCTATACTGCATCATCTCAGCTTGTTTACACATGAAATGGGTGAGAGTTAGGTCAACGACCCCAGCGCCTGTTAGTGTGTGGAGGGTGAGGTGGTAAGGTAGTACCCCTAACATTGAATTCCAGACTTTGTCAATGTGGAATCAACCCTAACTGCATCATTAAAACAGAGTTTTGCAATTAATTTTTATATATATATATATATATATATATTCCAAAAGCTACATTAATGCATCAGTTGGGGTTTTTATTAAAGCAGTAAAAGCTGGAAAATTGAACATTAGGGTTACAAACCCTACCACCATCCACCCTCCATACACCAGCTGGTGTCTGGGTGTACTTGGGATGTCATCCCTAACTGTCATCCAATTCTATGTGTAAACAAGCTGAGATGGTACAGTATAGGAGAATGGGGTGAGAGTTAGCCTGACGACCCCAAGTTACACCCTTATGCCTGTTGGTGTGTGTGGAGGGTGTATGGTGGTGTGGTAGGGTTTGTAATCCCAACATAGAATGTCCCCGCTTGATGCTTTAATAAAACCCTAACTGATGTATTAATGTAATTTTGCAATCAATTTCTTACTTTTAGAGATTGTATAATAGTATATTTATTTTACTGTTGGAGTGCAGGATCCTTCAGACCTGGTGTCCCCATCCCTCCATAGATGCATATATGTATTAAGTTGTGGTAACACAGGGACCTCTAGCCCCTGCACTTCCATGCACAAAGATATGAGCAGGCATAGCAAAATTGCAAGAAATAGTCATAAGTGTGCAATTTTAAATAATGTTCACCCAAATGTTCAACACAACCTTCTTATCACCTCACCACATGTACCCAGTACAGAAAGTTTCAAATCCCTATCAAAGCGTATTATTATGTTAACTGCAATGCCATTGTACCCCACAGGTGGGAAACCACATTTTGGCAGGATTTGAAAAATGACAGCTGTGGCATTCATGATGTGGGTACAAGAAGACTATGTTGAAAATATGGGGTGAAAGTATTGTTAATTTACAACATTATGAGCGTGCATCACAAGATTGCTATGAATGCCTATAACAAGGGTATTTTTGGGAATTTTGACTCAAATTTTCAACATACCCCTTTGGGACCCACTTAATGAACACTGTCATTTTGTTGCTTGGTCCCAAATGGTGATATCATGCAACAAATGCGCCATTCTGTGCCACAGGTGTGAAAACACATTTCAGGCAGGATTTCTGAAATGACAGCTATACTGTTTATGAGGTGATGTGAAAAATGGTCATGTTGAAACTCTGGGTGAAAATATTAAACATTGGAAATGTTATGAGTGTGCATAGAAATTGTGCTATGCATGCTCATAATGTGGTGATTTTTGGAATTTGTTCACCAAATTTTCAACATGGGCTTTTAGAAACTACCCTCATGAACACTGGCACTGTCATTGAGCTAATCTGTCCTGAAAGGTGATTCCATACAACAACCCAAAATCACCTTATGAGTCTGATTAACAAGATGACAGTGTCAATATTCATGAGGTGTGGTTCCAGAAAGTCCATGTTGATAATTTGGTGCAAAAATGTTGAAAATGGGTGAGATATCAACATAAGTTCAAACACCATAGACAGCCATTATATGGCACTTATCTTGATTCTTCAGTTTGCGGTTCATCTTTGAAGAGTGCAGACATGTCCTGGTCCAGAGAAGATCACAGCAATAGATATCCAGAGGTAATTATGGGGTAGGGGGTGCAGGGAGGTGGGTGTGCAGATGGAGGGTGGGGATGGGGCAAATGGATGGGAGATGATGAGGGACCATTTTCTTCTTTCCAGGTTTAATAAAAAATAAAATATGTCAGGGGACTGTTTTCTTTTTTTTGCAGAATACATAGATTTTTACATTTGGGGACACTAGCAGTGGACTCCCAGATGTCTCACAATACTGGACTGGTGGACACAACTAGGGACACTGGAAGTGGACTACCCAGTGTCCCACACTGTTAGAGGAGTGGGGCTACTGCTGATGTGGGCATTGGGCACCCTGGTGTTGGAAAACTGAACAGAAAGTGGGCACACTGCTGGGGTGGGAGCTGGAGAACATACTGCAGACACTGGGAGTGGGCTCCCCAGTGCCCCACAATTCCAGTCTGGTAGACACAACTGGAGACACTGGGAGGGGCTACCCAATGTCACACACTGTCAGAGGGAGGGCTACTGCCAATATAGGGACTGGGCACCTTGGTGTTGTAAACTGAACAGGAAGTTGGCACACTGCTGGGGGAAAACATACTGGGATATTGGGAGTGGGTTCCCAAATGTCCCTAATACTGGGCTGGTGCACACAACTGGGGTCACTGGAAGTGGGCTGCCCAGTGTCCCACACTGTCAGGGGGAGGGGCTACTGCCAATGGGGATTGGGCACCCTGATGTCGGCAGACATTTCAATATTTATTTTAATATTTCTCTGCCCCTTCCCTTAGAATAAGCAAAAGGGAAAAACAGCATTTATTACCAAAGGTGTTTAACGGGGCGAGTAATCTGATTCTGGGGTCTGTTGCCCCAAAATGATCTGGGAAATTACAGAAATCCACCCCCACTGTTAGGTGCAAGGTTGTGTCAGGATTCTGCTGCAATTTGTCCACACCACCCCAAAAAAACATATTTCAGGAACCCAGCCAGACAAGCTAATGCCAGAATCTAGTTCCTCAGGCCCCGATTAAGTAAACAAACTGCTAGTGTTTACCTAGGGGCAGTATTTTGAAAATACAGAACATTTTCCACTACTATGTACTATATGGCCTCTCAAGTTAATAAATATACAAAATGGTTACTTACACCAATCAACCAAGGGAACTATAACCCTGTTTGGGTGGAACTGGAACATGCCTCAATGGAAAAACATAATCTCTCTCTAGAGCTATTCTGTACTGTAAACCTATTGTCCTACCTTCAAATTTAAAACACTGAGTTATAGCAACTATTCCCAGAATCCATCAACAGGTTTTAACTTACTTGGGTATAAACTTACAAAGAGTATTAGAACAGCCTTTGTTAGGTAACCTTAACTTCAGAATAAACAACAAACCGATCCTCCTTAAATGGTTTCCTGAGTCCATATACTTTAATTTAGCTCCTTTGTACAAAATGCAACATTAATCACATCCAAGATTTATTAGTCAAACAACAAAAGGAAAGAGACCTGGGGGTAATCATATCAGATGACCTTAAGGTTAGCAAGCAATGTGAGAAGGCAGTAAGGAGGGCTGAGGGTATACTGGGATGCATAGGGAGGCATCAGCAGCAGAAGACAGGAAGTTGTTATCCCTCTGTACAGACAGTTGGTGAGACCCCATCTGGAGTACTGAGTCCAGTTCTGGAGACCCCATCTCCACAAGGACATAGACAGGATAGAGGCAGTCCAGAGGAGGGCAACTAAAATGGTGCAGGGTCTGCAAGAGAAGCCATATGAGGAGAGACTAAGGAGCTTATGTATATCCTTGAGGAAAGAAGGAGAGGGGACATGATAGAAATTTTCAAAGTACCTCAAGGAATCAACAAAGTCCAAGAGGAAGCATCTTTCAGAAAAAGACATGCAAGAACAAGGGGACACAATTTAAAAGACAGAGGGCGGTTCATGGCAATGTGAGGAAGTATTATTTCACAGAGAGGTAGTGGATGCATGGAACAGCCTTCCTGAGGAGGTTGTGGGGTCTAAAACTGTGGGAGAATTCAAGAATGCATGGGACAGACATAAGGCAAATTCTTGTGGGGGGTAGGAAGAAATAGGCTGTTGGTTAACTAGGATCTACGGCCCATCCTGTAGGTAGGAAATGGGCAGACTAGATGGGCCAAGCAGTCCTTATCTGCCATCAAAGTCTATGTTCTATGTTCTATGTTACAGAAGCTATTATTAGTCAGAATAGCCTTAAAGACTCATTTGGGAGTCAGCTTGCAGACCACAGATCCTAATGATATTTTAAGAGATATGAAGCAGAAAATTTCAAAATGTCATCTGATAGCTATTCTCTATCAATTGCTACTAGATTTTACATTTTCATCATATCTCATAATCCCATTTTACTGGCTTAAATAGATCAGAAATAACCCACAGAATTGGACCCTTCTCTGGACTAATGTTTACAAATCTATCCCTTAGATAATTTAAGACTGATGCAATTTAAGGTTTTACAAAACTCATATTTCACTCAAAAAAAAAATAATATAGATTCAGCCTATGGATTCAAACAAGTGTTTAAAGTGTGAGCTAGCGGAGGATCAACTATTCACATCTTTTGGTCTTTCTCAGAAACACAAAAAAATGGAATAAGGTAATGAACAACTCTGGGGCTAAATTATTCTTACAAAATGTATTGAACTTTGGAAACATGCATCTTAGATAATCTTAAAAAGTTAAGAATGCCTCAGATAAGACAATTTTAACATTGATGCTATCTCTACAAAGCAACTCATAGCCAAACATTCTTTGGATCAGAATATCATAGGCCTGAAGGAATGGACAGCACATATTTTATTTAATTTACAAATTATAAGACTAATATATTTAATTCACAACAAGCTCAAAACATTTGAGGATAAATGGGGTCGAATTTATAAATTAATAATTTAGACAATTTGGTAGTAGATGCACTTCATTGTTTAATTTGAAAACCATGAGAAAATAGCTCTACATTAATTTAATTAATTTGTTTCTCTAAGTTTCCATGCAAGTCCTGCACTCTAAGCTTTAACTACAGTAGATGGGATGGCTAGCTGGTGGGGGAATTATCAAAGTATGGGGAGTACAGGATATCTGACAAAAAAAAAAGATAGATAGATAGATACCATGTCTTACTACCAACCTAGCAGTGTTGTTAAGTGTTCTTTTGATTTTGGTTTTATTTCTTGATTGTATTAAATAAAAATGTTTAAATAAAAGAAAGTTAAAAAACATTTATATATATATATATATATATATATATATATATATATATACATTGTCCATCCTGAAAACAAAATGGCAGAATCAGAACTGAAAAGTGAAAACTGGGAACAGTAAAGTGCAAATGATAATGGCTATTTACTGTTCAAACAGTAAAGATGGAACAGTAAATGGTATTTGCTGTTCGAACATTATCATTCAAACAGTAAAAGTTTGAACAGTAAATACCATTAACCATTTGCACTTTACTGTTCGAACAGTAAATATTATTTACCATTAGTGCAGCCTTTCTTCCGTTTGTCACAAAAGTCATAATAATTAAAACTGGTAATATATTTTTCACCAAACCATATAAAGGCACACCAGTGGCCCACACTGCATCATCCCTGAAAATGTCAGAGAAAAACTTCATTCCCTGTCTGCTGTAGAAGACAGCAAAAATCCCATGTTATCCACGTGAAAAAAACCCATACATTTTTGGATTTTGACCACTTTCTATCTCAAAACCTAAAAGCTGCCATCATAAAACTTTCCACATCTTGTGACACTGGCAACATGACAGCACATACCAATGTTTGGGCTATTTCATTGAAAAATACCAAAATTATTGAGGTGCAAAAATCAGATTTAACATTGAAAGGCTGTACCAAACCTAATTAAAAGGTGCTATCACACTCTTATACAGTATATATATTGCACCCCTGTAATTAGGGCTCAGTTTTCACTTCAGTGTTAAACTTGACTATTTGCACTTTAATAACTTCACAACCATTGAAGAGATTCACATTAAATTCTACATTTTGCATCAGGGACCAAAGATCTCTTGATGTGGCAAGTTTTGTTTCAGTCAGATGTGTGGGTGTGGAGATACAGAGTGTCAAAAATATGAAAATTACTATTTTGGTAAAATCTTTGTCATGCTGCTGCACAAATGACTTGGGATTTTGGTCTGAAATTTTAGGGTACAAATGTCGGGTCACAGATATGCCTTTTGAAGGTATGGTGAAAAGATTAACCCATTTCAAAGTTATAACATTTTAAAATTTTCCATTATTTTCAATGGAAGCAGTTCGTCATCCTACTTGAAAAGGAACCTTTGTTGTAAATGGGTAATCCTTTGTCCACAAATGGTAATGCTTTTTTCGTGCTGCCACCATCTTGTTTCCAGTTAGCATGGAAAACAAATTTAAATAGGTAAAAAAAAAAATGGGTTTAGTAGAAAGAAACAGTTGTGTTTATGTAATTGGGTCCCATTCTCTCTGATTCTGAGATTAGTGCTTTGATAAAGGACTTGGGAATGTGTTTTGAACATGCAAATCCTGTTTCAAAATTGTGAAAAAGCAATAATTTTTTATCATAGAATAATTTTATTTATTTATTTGTTATCCATACAAGCCAGGTAAGGTACATATACTTGGTATACAGGACAGAGTATGTCAGTGTAAACAATCCAAGCTACCCTAAGATTAAGCAATCATTAGGGATCTACAGATAACTACTATCCCTGATTATCCTTCAGTATTCTCAAACAAACAGTATCAGATATTAACATAACCTATGTGTAAAGTCCTATATAGTCCAACATTTCTTACAATTGAAGAGCAGAGATTCCAACAGTCTATATATCTAATTGCACCATATTATTCCTGTTATTGGAAGGAAGCCTGCCAGAAAGAGTAGAATGACTGAAAGATTACAGGTAGGATATAGCAGTGAAATGAAATATACTTCAGCATGCGTGGTTATAGCAGCCCAGCAGCATGCTTAAACATGTCATGAGGGGTGACCTACTGAAGGTTCTGTATGCTCAGGGACCTCCTTCAGGCTGGAGAGTTCACCAGGGGGTGGTGGAGCCTTACATAGAGAGAATTCAGGTATGCTCCCCATTTCTGGAGGTATACCATAATTTTCCCTCTATTTGCATACATGAGCCTTCCAAAATGGCAAGTCTAGCTAAAGCAGAATGCCATAGTGAAAGAGATGGAGGTGACGTTTGTTTCTAGGACCAGAGGAGAAGCCTTTTGGCCTCCAAAAGGACTGAGAAGCCAGGTTTTGTGAGGCTTCAACAGTTGATCCAGGGAGCAGGGTCCCCAATATAAGCAGTGGATTTGAGATGTCTATGGGTAATCCCATGGCAATACCTGACCAGATGAGAATTAGGACTGGACATTCCCACAACAGGTTTAGGTTGTTGGCCTGATCATGTCCACATCTTTAACACCTAGGTGTGGAAGAATATCCCAGAGTGGAGGGCTGCTAATGCGATGCCAGCGAAGGAGAATTTTGAGTTGTGTTAGTTGGCTCCTAACATCTGTATATGCAGAATGAGCTAAATGTAAACATCTGGACTAGGTTTTTGGGGTAATGGAGACCTTGAGGTCTGAGCTCCAAGTAGCCCTGCATGGTTCAGTATGATCCAGTTGTGCTTCCCACCAGGTGCTGTAAAGATGCCCTGCTATGCCTTGGGAGGAAGCTGTCATGTGTAAAGAGGTCAGCCAATGCCATTTGGGATCAGCTACATGCACCTTACTGACAGCTTGAACCGTGCTGTGTAACTGCAAGTATCTCCAGAAGTCATGAGTTTGTAGAGAGTAGCGGACTTTAAGCAGTTCAAATGACATCAATGTAGCAGAGTTGGCCATGTATAAGTCTTGGACAATGCGATCCCCTTGTTCTCTCATGGGACCAAATGGAGTGGTTTATTGTCTACCGTGAGGAGCTGATTGTGCCAGAGGGCCATATACCAGAGTGGGATAGAGCTTGCTGCCTTCATGGTATTGGGCAGCCATAAGTTGAACCAGGATCTCCTAGTCTCAATCATAACTGGAGAGAGCTTGCTGGGGTCTATAGGGGCTTTTGTAAGTAGTGATCGTGGCAGGGTGTCCTGCATCAGCTGGGTCTCTAATTGAGCCCACTGCACAGGAACAGAAGTGGGGGGATGAACCATTTGGTAGCTTGGGCTGAGGTATATGCCCAGTGGTATCCCTGTAGCCATGGAAGTCCCATGCCTCCTTTAGTCCAGTGAGCCCTCATCTTGCTATGACTCCATCTAGGAGCCTTGCCCTCCCAGAGCAAAAGGGACATCAAGTTATCTAAAGGGCAGAATACTTTGCTCGAGAGGTGATAGGGAGATTGTTAAGAAGATATGCTACCCTGGGTAGTAGTAACATACGGATAGCCACCACCTTACCTGGGAGAGAAAGGTTGAGACATCGCCATCTGCTTACCTCTGTCATTAACAACATTATTAGGGGCCAAAGTTCTCTTGCTGTAAGTGTTTCCAATTAAATGGGATTTTAATACCCAGGTATGAGAAGCTATGTGGGGCACATGTTGGGTCTAGACCTTGCATACACAAATTTGTGCAAGCCAGCATTAAGAGGGGTAACAGCTGGGTGTTTTGATTCATTTGTAGGCGGACAACTGAGCAAATTCCTCAGGATCCTTAAGACACTGAGGTGATTACTTCAGTTGTGCTAAAGTTAGGAGTAAATCATCTGCATATGAGGCAGTTAGGTAAGTATGCTGGCCTACCTGTATGCCGTTGATACCTTGGTAACTTGCAATTTCCTTGTAAGTGGGTCTAGAGCCAACAGAAAAGTAGAGGAGATAAAGGGAACCCTGTCTTGTGCCCCTTTGCAGAGGAAAGGAGAGGATATATCTTTGTTTGTCAGATTTTATGAGGGGGCATTATATAGCACCTGAATCCATTGTCTGAAATAGGCACCAAACCCACAGAGCCAGAGCATTTCATGGAGATAGGGCCATTCTATTAAATCAAATGCTTTAGGGAATTCCACACTTGGCAGCCATTGGATTTTGAGTGCATTGTGAGCCATTTGATATCTAGGACCATTCTAATATTGTCCACTGTGGCTCTTCCTTTAGTAAACCCGACTTGAGTGGAGTGAATAAGAAGAGCTATGGCCTCCATCAAACAGGTGGCAAGCATATTAGCTGCTGTTTTATTGCCAACTGATATGAGGAAGATTGGTCAAAATTGGCACAGCTCTGGGGTCATCTGACTTTCTCGGGAGTAAGATGATTAGTGCTTCTCTAGTAGGGGGGAGGATGCCAGTCTTATAAGCTTCCTGCAGCATGGAAAGAAGAGGAGTGTTGATCTGTGTACTCATTGCTTGGTATAGTTCCATGGTCATGTCATCTGGTCCAGGTGACTTACCTTTGGCCAGCTGGCTAAGGGCAGTTAAGAGTTCTGCTTCTGAGAAAGGCTTATCTAGAGCCTGTTTCACCTTGGGTAACTGAGGGGCATAGGTATTGTCGCAGAAGTCTGTCAGTTTATGCTGCAATTGGTTGGGGTCCAAAGTGGCATGCAACTGGGATAGTCATTGATAGAAGTGTTGCATACATTCACTAAAAATACCACCAACAGCTTAATCTGGTTCAAGGTCAGTTGGCATTCATCTGTATCCCTCCCCGGGTCATGCCTGAAAATAGGCAGGATTTGTCTAGTGCACTTACCCAGTCAATAGAAACTAAATAAATTGATCTGCTTAGGGCCAGTAACTACAACACCTCTGGTGTTCTTAAGAAGCCTGTATTCGGGAGGCAGCCTGTCGTTTCCTTAATTGAAAGGCAAGGAGCTTCCCACTTTATCTCCTCCCTCCCAGTATCTGTGCTCGGACCTGAGTAATGTCCATTCTGCCTTATACTGCAGCATGGTGTTTATACAGTATTTTAGCCCAACTTACTCCATAATAGTCTGGGTCTAGTGCTCGGGCATTAGAAGTCCTGAATCTGGTTTCTAGTGAAGAGAGCTTAGATTGTAAGTTATTTAGCTCTGATCTCTGTTTGTTTTCTTGTGCTGTATAGGCAATAATTTGCCCCTACAGAACAGCCTTGAAGGCTCTCAAACCGTAGCAGCAGACGTGTCTGTGGCATGATTCAGGAAAAGTAATCCCTGGCAGTCTCCGCACCATAGCTTGAAACTGCGGGTCTCTAAGAAGTAAGGGTTGCATCTCCATCTAGTACCAGATCCACCTGTCCAGAGGAGTATAGGCAGGATACTGGGGCATGATCAGAGACTAGATATTATGTATCTTAGTACAGGTAATATCTAAGTCAGCAGATGCATTGAGAGCCAAAATCAATCCTACTATATGAAGTGTGAGTGGAGGAAAAGAAGGAATAATCACATCCCGATGGGTGGTCTCTATGCCACACATCGGTCATACCACTCCTCCATCATTCTCTGTAGGACTGACACTGTCTTAAGGTGTGTTTGTGGGGTTGGTGTTGATTTATCTAGAAAGATATCTAATGTGAGGTTGAAGTCACCCCAATTATAATTGGGATCTGTGAGTCTGGTAAAGCCAGACCTCTCGCGCCCTATTGAGATCCAATAGGATCTCTGGATTATCCATATGTGGACTGTATACATTGCTAGTATCATATGGCCCCAGGTGTGAAAAATGAGCCACTAATCAGTGGCCCAGGGCATTGGAGACTGCTTGCACCTGTACCCAAGTACATGACTTCCTGAGCAGTATAGCCACCCCTCTGGATTTAGTTGATGCTGAGCTTGCTATAACTACTACTAGACCCACACTTTCCTGGGCCGTACAGTTCTTGCAGTGAGGTGGGTCTCTTGGATTAGTGCGATGTCCACCTGCAAGGAATGTAAGTGTCTGAGATCCATGGAGCAGCTTGACCGGAGGTTTAGGCCCTTCACATTCCATGATATAAGTTTAATACCGTATTAACACTCTGCATCATGGTTCCAACCTTAAAGTAATGTACAGGTGATATAGACCAGAATAAGGTACCAAGCCAGGGGTCCAAAAACGAGAGGGTGGGGGGTCAGATGTTGCTATGGCATGGAGGGATCGAGGAGCTATATGAGACCAGCAAGGCACACTGCCCTTTGCTAGTGTATGGGTTAAGATGGAATGTCGTGTCCTTGGTGGTCTCCCCTGAACGAGCCGCACTTGTGGTGGGAGCTTTAAATTTTAGACAGTCAGCCATGAGTCTGCTCAGACCAGGGAGAATGCAGGGTTGTTAATCAGGTATTATTAAGCTAGGTACTATGACCACTAGATAGCCTCCTCCTTGGGTGAACTGTCTAGGGCACATCCAAGGGACCAGATAATGCATTATGTAAGGTCCCATATTAATTGGGTATCCCCCATAACATGGGGCCTTATATTGAATACCCAAAGAGGAGAATAAACAAAAGAGTAACAGTTTGTAGACATATTAAACTCAGTCATTCAGGGCTTGCTCCCCTGTTGTAGCAGGGCTTGTAATGAGTGTGGAAATGTCCTGGGATATTCCTCCACAAAGGTTAATAGTCCTGGTTTGACTGGAATGTTAGGAGAGTCCTGATAGCCAGGTCAGGGAAAGTCTGCCCAGGATGAAGACTGGCCACCTCCATCATGAGATCACCTGGGATATCCAGGGTGGGATAATCATCTTTGGTCTGTTTCACAGTGGTGCTGTCCCTGGGCCATTAGATGGTGATCCCTGTTCCTCAGTGAGTGCTGAAACGTCTGGTGGTGTGATTTGGTCCCCGCTGTGGTAGGGAGGTTGAAAGATGCTCTGTATACCCTTTTAATGCTGATTTGCCATTATTATCCATTCTGGATGGTTTATGATGAGTGGGGTACCTGGAGGAAGGATTTAAGGATGGTGCTGTCCATTCAGTTTGTAGTCCTCCCTGCACTCATCCCTGGCAAATTGGTTCCTCCTGTCCTTGTATGAGGACCCGCACCCATAGCCTCTTGGGATTTGTAGTACTTAGTGATCGAGGCCATTGCTTGAAGGCCCAATTTTCAATCTCCCAAGGTGTCTCTGCCACAAGGCCTCTGCCCTCCTTGGATACATACAGGTAGGACAAGTTTCTGAATTCATATTTAAACCCCTGTGCAGCTAGTGCTTTCTTTATGGGTATAAAGGTTTTTCTGTGAACAGCCACTTCTGCTGAAAAGTCCCAGAAGAAGGATATTTTTCCCCATGCCACATTATTTTGCCTCTGTCTCTTGCAGCTCTCAGGACTTTTCTTTTGTTGAGTAGTGTAGTATGTAAGCAGTAAGGGGCCTGGGAGAGGTGTTGCGTGGTCAGTGGCCACCAGGAATAGATAGCGCTCTCTTCATCCCTACTAGGCCATGCCATCTGTCCCCTAACATTTTGGGAATTTTTCATTGAGGAACCTCTCTGTGTTCTGACCTTCAGCACCCTCAGGAATCCAGAATTCTGATATTATTACACCATCCTTGATTCACTTGGTCCTCTGCTCGCTTCCACAGTATAGCCAGTTTGTCATCTTGTTCTCTCAACTATTGCAGACTTTTAGCCTGCCCGGCCTCCAGGTCCCCGTGCACTGATCTGTGACATTTAGTTTGTCATTAGCACCTTCACTCCAGCAACAGTATCTGATAAGGTGGAGCGAGATGGTGTCTACCCTTGTGAGGAGGGTCTCTAGCATGGCTGAATGCATTGTAGTGAGGTACCAGCATCCACTGGAGGGTAGGATCGTCTGTGGAGGTTGTGCCTAGGCCTTGTATGGTTATTTTAGGGAGGCCATTCCGGGATCATATCAGTATTGCTCACCAGTGATTAAATATATCAGGGATAATAGGACTGCCCCAATTATTTGCATGTATTCACAGTAAGAGCCCACTTCTAGGAAGTCAGAAGAGACAGAGCAGGCAGGAAGGGAGGAGGGTGGCACTGTATGTGAAAAATGACATAAGACACAGAGATCCAGGAGGAACAAAATGGGGAGAGATACTGTGGGTTAAGCTGGAAAGGAAAATAGGGACAGCCATCTGCACAGGTGTGGTCTATAGACCATCAGCCCAGGAGGAAGAAACAGATAGGGACTGATGCTAGCCATCCAAAGGATGGCAGACAAAATGAGGTTGCACTGGTTGGAGACTTCAATATTCCAGACATGGACTGGAGCATCCCAGCAGCAACATCAACTAGAGCAGATTTATCCTGGAATCCCTTCAGGGTGCCTTCCTCAAACAACTGGTCGTGGAACCAACTTGGCAGAAGGCAATACAGGACCTTGTGCTCACAAACAGGGACAGAGTGATGGGGTAACAGTGGGGAGCACCTGGGGAACAGTGACCACCAGTCATTGTGGTTTGAAATCACAGAAAGAGCAGAACCAAACCACACAAAAACCGTATCCTGGATTTTAGGGTGCAGACTTTGGGAAAATGGGAGATACTTGAAAGAGGCATTAAGGAAATGGAAAGGAATTGGGGTAGAGGAACAGTGGGCAGTATTTAAAATGGGATTACAAGAACAACAGAATTATGCATTAAGCAGATTAGCAAGAGAAAAGGAAGAGGAGACCATTATGGTTTTCCAAAGAGGTAGTAAAGAAAGTGAAAGCCAAAAGATTGCATTCAGGCAATACAAAAGATACAGGCAGAAGGGGATAGGAGATGTACCAGGAGAAGCAAAGGAGGCAGGAGACAGTAAGGGAAGCCAAAGCTCAGACAGAAGAACACATTGCAAAATCAGTGGGTAGAGGACAAAACCTTTTACAGGTACATAAGTGAAAAAAGAAAAGACAAAGGGAGAGATAGTGAGACTGAAGGGGAGGAGGATGGGGCGGCGTGGAGGATGACAACAGTAAAGCTGACATATTGAACAGGTATTTCTGCTCAGTCTTTACTGAGAAGAAGGAGGGTAATGGGTCTGAAGAAGTACAAGGTGTGAGAATGGTGCAGAAATGGACAAGTCCCTTTACCGAGAAAGGGTCCTGAAGGAATTGGAAGTAATAAGAGTTGACAAAGCAATGGGGCCAGATGGGGTGCACCCAGGGTCCTAAAGAACTAAGAAAGGTGTTGGCAGAACCTCTGGCTATCCTGTTTAGCCAATCACTGGAAACAGGGAGGTACCCAAAGACTAGGGACAGCAGATGTAGTCCCCTTATACAAAAGTGGGAACAAAGGGAAGCAGGGAACTACAGACCAGTCAGCCTCACCTCAGTAGTGGGGAAGATCAAGAAAGCACTACTGAAGGAGAGATTGGTGGAACATCTGTTTGCCAATGGACTACAGGACGCAAGGCAGCATGGTTTCACCAGGGGGAGGTCATGTCAGACCAACCTTGTTGAATTTTTGACTGGGTGACTAGGGAGATGGATCAGGGAGGGCAGTGGACATGGCCTATCTGGACTTCAGCAAGGCCTTTGACACTGTGCCCATAGAGACTATTACACAAACTGGGGAATATGGGTGTGGGCAGGACAGTAGTGTGGTGGGTAGGTAACTGGCTGGGTGGCAGGACACAGAGGGTGGTGGTAAATGGCTGTCACTCCACTGAGGGAAGAGTGACCAGTGGGGTACCACAGGGATCAGTGCTGGGACCAGTCCTATTCAACATCTTCATCAGTGACATTGCTGCAGGACCTAGAAGGCAGAATTTCACTGTTAGCTGATGACACAAAGCTCTGTAACAGAGTAGACACACCAGAGGGTGTAGACAGAATGAGAAGGACCTGCAGAAACTTGAAAGAATGGTCAGGGGTTTGGCAGTTGAAATTCAATTCAAGGAAGTGCAAGATAATGCTTATAGGGGCACAAAACCCTGGCACAGTATATCAGTTGGGGGTGAGGATATAGCATGCACCAAGCAGAAAAGGGATCTTAGGGTTATCATCTTTGATGACCTCAAGGTAGGGCAACAGTGTGACAATACAGCGGGTAAAGCAAATAGGATGCTAGGATGTATAGGCAGGGGCATCACCAGCAGGAAAAGGGAGGTCATAATTCCACTATACAAGACACTAGTGAGGCCCCACCTGGAGTACAGTGTACAGTTCTGGAGACCATACCTATGTAAGGACATAGACATGGTAGAGAAGGTTCAGAGGGAGGCAACAAAGATGGTGCATGGATTGCATCACAAGTCCTATGAAGACAGGTTGAAGGAACTGAACATGTACTCCCTGGAGGAGAGGGAGAGAGGGATATGATAGAGACATACAAGTATCTTACAGGGAGGAACAGGGTGCAGGAATACACTATTTTAAGCGAAAAGATGTTCCAGGACTAGAGGGCATGGGATGAAGTCAGAGGAGGATGATTCAGAGGAAACATGAGGAAGAATTTCTTCACAGAATGGGTGGTGGACAAGTGGAACACCCTGCAGAGGAAGTGGTGGGGCTGAAACAATCACAGGATTTAGAATGCATGGGATACACATAAAGGAATTCTGGATGTCAGGGGTAAGGGCAACAGACTTCTAGGAAAACATAAACTGAACTTACAAGCTCAAATGGGCAGACTGGGTGGGCCTAAGCCCTTATCTGCCGACACTGTCTATGTATCTATGTAAGTCAATACTAAAAGGGGCTGCTATGCAAGGTTTGTGTTCAGGCCTGCTCAGATCCAGGACAGTTTGCACAGCAGCTAGTGCTGTACAGCAATGTACCGGATCACTGGTCGCAAAATAAACCCGCCTGAGCAACGAACAAAGTCTATGGCAGCATCTGAGCATGTTAGGGAGCCTAGGACCCTGGATGACTGTCATTGCTGTTGGATTGTACTAGCTGGAGACTGAGCTCTCGGTTCAATCGACCATCTTCCTTGGTGGTCAAGCCACGCCAGCGTGAAAAGCAATCTGAAGCAGGATTCCTTTTACAATTTGTGAAAAAAGGATTTTTCTTTGCAAATTGCGAAAAGGGAAGCACGAAAACGGATCCTTTTCACAATTTGCAGAAAAATACTTTGCATGGCTGATTTTATGTAAAACACACTTCCAACTCATTTTCAAAAAACAACAACTTGAATGAGGTGAAACAACCCTGATTAGCATAACACTTGTGTTGGCTTGAAAATCTCCTTGGTGTCTAGTGCCCACATTCTCTCAATTGGAATGCCGTCCACTCAATCCTTCATTCCCAGTCATGGCACCAATGTTCTTTAAAGAAACCCTCCTGCTCGCTCCTCAGTGTGCTGTCCACCCCACCCTCCTTTTCCCATCCTGGCATGTGCTGTTTAATTAAATCCTCCTGCTCCTTTCCTCGTGTGCTGTCCACCCCACCCTTCATTTCCCACCTGGCACCAGGTTTTACAGTAATTAAACCCTCCCACTCCATCTGTGTGCTGTCTACAACCACCCTCCATTTTCCATCCTTGCACCTGGTGTTTAATTAAACCTCATGCTCCCTATATCCATGGTGTCTAGTGCCCTCTGATCCAAGTATTAATTTAATGTCATATCCCCATTGGTGGACAGTGGCACCTCCAACCCATCTATATCGGCGTGAACACAAAATAAGAAAACAATCCTGATGTATTTGTTTTCTTTTCAAATCTGTAAAAAAGTCCACCATTGCTCTGACCCACCCCACCTGACCTCCCACTGTACCCACCATCCCCACCCCCACAGACCCTCATTTACCTGAACTGGCCCCACAGTGAATATTTACTTTCCAATCAAAGACATGTCTTGCTGCTAGAACCAGCAACTGCCAATGTAAGAAATAAGGTAACTGCGGTTCAACGTATTTTCCAGCTGCAGTTACCTTACTTCTCAGACAGCAGTTGCAGGTTCCAGCAGCAAGACCCATCTTTGATCAAAGAGTGGATCTTCATTGTAGGGACAATTTAGGTGAGTGAGAGTGTGGTGATGAATCTATCGGAGAGGTGGGTGCACATTTGAAAGTCAGGTGAGTGGTGCGGAGTCAGAGCAAAGTGGACTTTATTTTACAGGTTTGAAAAAATAAAGACATTGAAGGCCGTTTCTTTTTCAGGATTTACATGATATAGAATGGTGAGGATTGCCACTAGCCACCAATAGGATATAATTAAACTAATATGAGGATCGAGGTGGGGCTGCTCACATGACACCAGGGATATATACTGTGGCACGACTCTGAATGGGGAAAATTGAAGGTTGGTGGGTACCATTGGACACCAATGACTATATTAAAAATATATATATATAATATTATATCTGGGATGGTGGTGGAGCTGCCACTAGACACCAAGGCTATGAAGTATAAATCAATGGCAACTGGGGGACTGTTGGAGGTGGGAAGTACTACTGAACACCAATGAAAAATTAACATAAAATATATAGTGAAATTGGAGTGTGGGGGTGCCACCTGGGCACCTGGGCTATTGACTTAAAATTAATGGTGACCAGGCACAAATGTAGTGTGGGGTGGGTCCAGTCAATACCAAGGAACACACAAATGTCAGTCAGAAAAATTAAATCTTACAAAATTATGTATGCATCAGAGCACAGGGTCAAAGGATACTGCACACAACAGCAAAATAGGATATACTATAATTATACTATCTCAAAAGTAAGAAATAAATTGCAGAAAAAAAATCATTAATGCACCAGGTAGAGTCAAAGTGACAACCCTAACACTCCTCATCCAGGCAGCGCATCATGTATGGTGTGTGCCTTGGGCACTGAAACCTAATACTTACCCCATTCCATCCATAAACAAGGTAAAAAGAAATCCACCATTGCTCTGACCCTGCACTCCCCGACCTCCTACTGTGCAACTCTTCATACCACACACCCCTTGACTCCCCACACATCCTCACTCACCTGACCTGGTCCCACAGTGAATATTCACTTTCCGACTTAATGGCGCATCTTGCTGCTGGAACCAGCAACTGCTGTATAGAAATAAAGGTAACTGCAGTTCAGTGTATTTTCCAACCACAGTTACCTTACTTCTCAGACAGCAGTCACAGGTTACACAGCAACACCTAGGAAGCCTAGTTGGCGAGTGCAGGGGTAAGTGGTGGCTAGCGCACTGGACCCAGGTAGGTGCATTTTGAAACTAAACTTTTCTGAGTAGCTATAAAGTTCAGAATAATCAGATGTATTTTATTTGCACTTTATTTGCACTTGATTATATACAGAAACACTGAAATGCATATTTGGCATACCATGCATAAAGTTATGAGCTTTACAGTATTTATTAATAAACTTCCTGCACAGATCTAGTTGCTCACCTGGTCAGATACCAAGGTCCAGCAAGACCTGCGGATATATATACTGTGGCATAACACTGAAGGGGAAAACTGGAGATTGGGGGTACCACTGAACACCAATGTCTATATTAAAAAAAAAATATATATATATATAGAGAGAGAGAGAGAGAGAAGAGAGAACTGAGATGGTGGGTGGTGCCACTAGACACCAGAGCAATGAAGTATAAATTAATGGCAGCGGGGTACAGTTGGAGGGTGAGGGGTACCACTGAACACCGATGAAAAATTAATACAAATATATAGTGAAACTGGGGTGTGGGGGTACTCTTTAGACACAGGGCCAGCTGTTCAGAGCTTTGCACCTGATGCAAATCTGTTGAGCTGGAATAGTGCTGAATTTGCACCAGGCTGGTGCATTCAGAAGTCCTTTTAGCACCAGCGCTGAGTAATAGAGCTAATGCTAAAATTAATATATTCAGGGAGGGAGCGAGGGAGTGCTAGAATGCGGCGCACTGGCATATTCAAAATAATAGCGCAGTGCTACAGTTTCACGCCACCTGTGGCGCTAGCACTAAATACCGCCTGCAAAAAGCATACAATGTCACGGTGCTCCAGTTCTGTAGTAAAGCGAAGCAATCTGAAGTAATTCAAATTTTACCCATGGTAGTCTAGTGGCCCTCCATCCCCATCACAATCCCTGACTCCTGTAGGATATAATAGTTATTTTCCTGGTAGTCCAGTGGCAACCCACCCCCAGCCCAATCCCCGACTCACATAGATGTAATAACAGTTATTTTCCTGGTAGTCTAGTAGCCCCCACCCCCCACCTGGCAGTGCCGACTCCGCTCCCCAACCATCCCCAAATGGGCCAGTGACTGGCTTACCCACTGCTTACCTCTGCGGCCAGCTGCCAACTGAGTGTTGAATGGGCGTGCTCATTTGTTTTTACTTTCTGACACCAGAATGCCCTCTCCCAGTGTGCGAAGCCCCCAGCCCACTTTTATTGATGGCCAGGGGTGCCCAATCCCCTCTCGGCATCAAGATCCTCCCAACTCATGTGGCACAATGGGAGCCCATCACTGTCCCCAACCTTTTATTCTTCTTTTAACCCGAAAAAAAGGTCCCTCGTCATCTTCCCAGTCTCCTCCCCATCCCACCCTTCCACTGAGCACCCACCTCCCTGCAACCCCTTGTTACCATACTTACCTTCAGAGGTCAGTGCTGTCATCTTCTGAGGACGGACACGTCTGCACTCTTCAAAGCTGAACATAAAATGAAGAATCAAAAGTAAGCGCCATATAATGCCTGTCAATGGGGTTTCAACTTATGATGATATCTCAGCCATTATTAGAATTCTGACCCCAAATTTTCAACATGGGTTTCTTGGGACCCTACCTCGTAAACAGTGTCACTGTCATTTCATTACTTGATCACTGAAAGGTGATTTTATGGTAGCCGCATGGAATCACCTTTCAGGACCAATTAACAAAATGACAGTGCCACTGTTCATGAGTGAGGGTCCCTAGCAAAATTCAAATTAAGTGAAACTCAAATAATGACTGCGTTACAAGAGTGCATTGTGCAGTTTCTATGCACGCTAGGAACTCAAGCACATTTCTTATATTTTCCTCTGGATTTTCAACATTGTCATTGATTCAGATTTGCTTATGAACAGTACAGCTGTCATTTTCATAGCTTGCCAGAAACATATTTTTCGCACCTGTGGTGCAGAATGACATGCTCGCTATGTGAAATCAACTTTGGGGATGGATTAACAAAATCACAGTCCCACTGTTCATGAGGAGGTCCCAAAAGGCCATGTTGAAATTTGGTGACAAATTCAAAAGTGAGTATGTTATGGCGTACGTTGCACAGTTTCTATGCATGCTCATAACTTTGCCAATTTTTCATGTTTTCACTCCAGAGTTTCAGCTTTACAATTTTTGCACACCACCTCATGACTAGTACAGCTGTAATATTTCAAATCCTGCCAAAATGTTTTTCCACATGTGGCTAAAACAGCGTTACAGTTGCACAGAATGACATTTTGACAGGGATTTGAATGTTTTCTGTACTGGATACATGTGGTGAGGTGATAAGAAGGTTATGTTGAACATCTGGGGTGAAAATTATTTAAGATGGCATAGTTATGACTGCTGTATTTGTTCAGTTTTCCTATGCTTGCTTATAACTTAATGTGTAGAGGTGTAGGGGCAGAAATCCTTGTGTTTCCACAGCTACTTACAGGACTCTGCCATCTCACTGTGTCATTTGGATACTGTTGTACTATCTGGATGTAGGGATGGAGCACAAGTTCCAAAGGGCCCTGCACTCCCACAGTAAAATGAGGATGCAATTATACTATCTGAAAAAGACGGAAATTCTTTGCAAAAAACTTCATTAATGCATCAACTAGGGTGAATACTATAACAACAAGTGGGGAAATTAGGTGTTAGGGTTTACAACCCTAATGTCCCACCCACAGGGCTCCTACCCCTACCCCACTCCATCGCACCACCCTCCATACACCAACAGGCGTTGGGGGTGTGTCATGGGGAGATCAGGCCTAACTCTCACCACATTCCATTTGTAAACAAGCTTAAATGCTACAGCATGGGACAATGGGGTGAGAGTTGGGCATAACCAGCCCATGGCACACCCAGTGCCTGTTGATGTGTGTGTTGGGGATAGGGGTGGTGTGGTAGGGTATCTGCCCTAACTGATGTATTAACTAAGTTATTGAACTAATATGTATATATACCCATATATACTTTCTTTGTGTAGATATATGTCTTTGTAGCTATGTATGTACACACATCTATATAGTGCTACACACAGTTCTACATTCCCCACTGTGTCCCTCATTGTGGGGAACATCTCCACTGTACCCCTCAGTCTAGCCCTGGCATGCATAAGTCCCCATATGAACAGTGCTTTGCACACATTGACTGTGTTGTACAGCCAGACATGACTGCAGAGGGTTCTGAGCTATGGGCCTACTTATACTGTAGTTACCCTTTGTACATACAACGGTGTTGGTATCTGTGTTTGTATCACCAAGTTTGAGAATGTGTCCCACCCTCTAAGTAGCAGTGTCCCTCATTGCCCCTCATTCAGAACGTCTGTGTCCCTCATTGCAGTGATGCACAGGCAAGTGGTATCGCTGACTGTGCCTGCTGACATCTTGCAGCATCCAGCCTGTGCTTCCATTCTGACCAAAAGGAGATTGCTATGTGCACACCTTGGCTGGAGCTTCCAGCCTGTACTTCCATTCGGACCAACAGGGGTTGCTGTGAGCTCCTTGCAATAGTACCAGGCAAAATACACGGAGTGCATGCAAAGCAGGCCATAATTAGATACAAATGTGACTGTTTGCCCATGGATTGCCTGAGCAGGCTCATTTGAATAGGATCTTTGAATATTGCAGACTTTTGCACTGGGCTAACCTGTTTGCACTGGGCTACATTTTCAACATGCCCTTTTGGGACTCCACCTCATGAACACTGATGGTGAAATTTCATTCTTCAGTTCCGAAAAGCGAATTTGTGCTGACATAAAATCACCTTCTGGGTCTGATTAACGAAATGACAGTGCCAGTCTTGAACAATGTTACTGTCATTTTGTTAATCAGGCCAGAAAATGATATGTGAAACAAGACAATTAATCATGAATATAATTCAAGCAATGTCTTGTTTATTTGTGCAGCCAGTAGACAAACACAGGACCCAGCAGGTTCAAGGAGGAGAAAAAACACTCTCTGACGTTTGACCTGCAAGAAGCTATTCAAAAGATAATGCCCCTAGTGCACTTACCCCATATATAAGCACCTAACATCGTCACATGACCAAAAAATGTTGAAAGTGCCAAGTGCAAATATACTGTGCAAAACATCTCAATTTCTAAGGAGTCTTAAATAACTTACTTTCAAAATGGGGCAATAAAGTGCCAATTTATAAAACAACTTAAAAATGACAACACACATACTAGGGGATCACAAATGTAAGACTCCTCAAAATTGCCTCACTGTAAAATACACAATAGACTAGAACAAAGTTCTTTACAATCTATTTAAATGTTTCTCTTTGGGCAAAAGAGAAGCCAAAACAAAGGAACGATTACACGGAAAATCGTAAACATTACTACCTTTTAAACTCTTTTTAGAACAATTATAAGAAAGTGGGGTTCTGCTTTAAAATTACTCAAACCCCTCTAGAAATAAGGCTCTGTCTATTAGCTCCAAAGCAGGGTGGAGGTAAAGATGAGGAGGAAAAGGAACCAGTTATTTTCAAAATATTTAATAAAGAAACTAAGGTAAATGAACTGGGGATCAGTCCAATGCTGTATCGTTTTATCACCAGTATACTACTTACGTAACTGTCTGGGGATTCAAAGGGAGAGATAAGACAGATACAGATGAGATTGCCATTGACTCATAGTAAACACCATTCTCATTTTCATTCTAGGTGCCTAAAAAGAAAATACAAATTTATGTTATTTCCTATCTTTTAAAAGGGTTTTATTTCAATCTGTTCATTTAGCCCTTTGCCATTATATGCCTCCAATGTATAGATCCAAAATACTTCCATTCTGCTCAGCAATGCTTCCCTGTCTCTTAGTCTTGGTCCTAGCAGCACATGATCTATTCCAATGAACTTTAAAGATGATCTGTTTTTGTTCTGTCCTTGACATGTGCACAACCCCACATATTCAATATTCTGATTCTTGATTTCCTCATGTGTTCCTCTACTCTCTCCTTAAACTTTCTTTTCATCTTTCCTACATAGTAAGATCCACAAGTACACATTCCCAAATAAATTACATAGGTAGTATCACATGTGATAAGTTTTGATATATTATACATTCTACCATCTGTAGAACAGTTGAACATTCCACATTCTTTTATATCAGTACAGTATTTGCAATGACCATATTGTTTACACCCTTTAGGTGGTGGTAACCAATTTCAACATTTTCTAACTTCTTCTGATGTGCAGCATGGACTAAGATATCTTTAAGGTTTCTAGCCCTTCTATAGGACATCCTGGGTGGAGTTTAGGCAGTTTCCAATAGGCGGGGTCAGCTCCAGTGACATGCCACTTTATATATATTTGGTATTTGATCCTCCCTGACCTAAAACAATAAGTACTGATAAAGTTTATTTGGGTTCCAATATCATTCTCTTCCATAACAATAATAAAGTACAGATTGGGGGGCACTAGACTGCCAGGGATATTTGTAAAACACAAAATAAACACACATGAGGGGACCACTAGACTACTAGGGATACAAAACATGACATATTCATAAGGTTCTCATTGGGAAGGGCCACTAGACTACCAGGGATAGAAGCATGGTTATGTAGATTACCATGATGATGGTGGGGGCGCTAGACTACCAGGGATTATGAAAATAACTATTTGTCTATTCAGATGGGGAGAGCTTAGCCCCTGAGCAAAACCCACCCTTAAATAACATTATAGGACACCACTGGGCTACAAAATTCAATTTTAAATCTGGCCATCTAAAGCTAGCTTTTGCGATGCATGATCGCGATCAAAGATTCTCAGAGATCAAAGAATTTGCAGGCTCACGATCAAAGATCATTAGCGTGCAGCGAATGAAGATTTAAAAGTTGGAAGCTCTATTTTTAGACTGATTTGATGGAACCAAAGCCATGGCTCGATAGATCGGGTCCTCTGGGTAAAACCCAGCAAAGTTTTACTTCAAGTGACCCTGAGCCAAGATATGTGTGTGTGTGTGTGTGTGTGTGTGTGTGAGCGATCAGAAAACAAAACAAGATGGTGGACCTCACAATCAAATAATTTGAAAAAATCCTTAGGGACAAAGGTTCTTGAACTGCGAGGCTGCAAATTCTTTGACCACCAGGCGGATGAGATGGCCAAAACCCCATTCTTTGATGCTTAAGATATACATATAAATTTTCACTTTGACTTATAATGGGAACTTAAAAGTGCCATAACTTTTGAATACCTTAATATTTTTCACCAAACAAAAGTACCATGTTAAATACACCAAGTTCTTTCAAATCAACCATCTTGTAGAGCAGCACACCACAAGATGGCCATGCAGAACCACATTCAGAATGCCAAAAAGTGCCTCCAAAATGGATAATTTTGCATTTTCAGTGCTTTTGTACATAAGACCAGCACTCCGAACCGATATGCAATTTGGCAGATCAACAGATCTGCCATGCTTATGCATACCATATTTCAGGCAAATCCATTGAAGGGGTCCAAAGTAATTAATGCCCAAACTTTTGACTTTGGTATGTAACTGACCATTGAAACCTAACTATAGTGGTACGATGGTGCCACTAATATATATATTCATTGCAAACAACTAAATTAATGCATCAGTTAGGGTTGATAGTACAGCAACAAAAGTTTGGAAATTTGAATGGGGTTACCACCCTACCACCCCACCACCACACACCAATAGATGTCAGGGTGTGCCATGGGATTATCAGGCCCAACTCTCACCCCATTCCATGTGTAAACAAGCTAACATGCTACAGCATATGAGAATGGAGTGAGAGTTAGGTTGATGACCCAATGGCACACCACAATGTCCACTGGTATATGGAGGGTGGGGGGGTTGGGTGGGTGAAGGAGTGGTAACCTCACATTGAATTTCCAAACTTTGTTGCTACACTATCAACCGTATCTGATGCATCAATGCAGATTTTGCCATAAATCTCCTTCTTTTGAGAAAGTGTAATGGAAGTGGTATGTAGTTGTGGAGCACTGGCCCTCTGGCCCCTGCACTTCCTTCACACTGTCCATTGTTGCATAACAGTATGCATATGTGGGCGTGTAGGCCCTCTGGGCTCTGCACTCCCAGTTACACATAACCAGTATAAATATTTTCACCAAAGCATCAAAACACACTTCTGATGGGAAAGAGCTTGCCACACTGTAAATTTCTACCCCAAACTACTAACTGTTTTTGGCTCTAAGGTGGCCAAGAATCTGTTTCATTGGGCCTGTGTACCAGTCTATTTTCACAAAAGTTCGTTGCACTTTCACCAAAGTACCATTGGTTTACATGGGGGACTTCTACGAAGTACTGGGTACTTTCGTGAAAGTCTCCCCATGTTAACCAATGGTACTTTTGATGAAATGCAGTTCTTCATAAAAAGTACAATTGGTTGACATGTGGAACTTTCACAAAATTGGCAAGTACTTTCTCGAAAGTACCCCATGTAAACTAATGGTACTTTCACAAAAGTACAAAGTACTTTCACGAAACTACCATTAGTTAACATGGGGACTTTTGAAAGTACCCAGTGATTTCCTCAAGTCCCCATGTAAATAATAGTACTTTCATGGACATACTCAGTACTTTTGCAGAAACTTTCATGCTGTACATATATTTTTCCCACAGCCTACAATGGGCGAACACTTGTTCATGTGTGAAGGTAAAGGGTGCTTAGGGGTGTGGTGCAATGAGTGGTAACCCTAGCATCAAATTTTCAAAGTTTGTGGCTGTTGCATCAACACTAACTGATACATTAACAGATTTTTTGCAATGAATTTCCTTATTTTTGAAAAAGTGTAATGTAACTGGTATGTGGCTATAGCCCTGATCTCCCTTCACACTTCCATTTTGCCTAACAGTATGCATTTGTAAGAGCACAGGCCCTCTGGTCTCTGCGCTCACACTTACACATAAATGCGAAGACATACAGCAGCCTCATAGTACTGAAAAGGAACCCTTGTAACACTTATTTGGCAATACCTGAGTAACCGTAGCAACTATGAAAATAAGTCCACTGCAGTTGTTATCATGACTTTGAAACCTCTGTGCACACCTGAAGTGAAGAATCTGTTTCTTGAATCATTTTCAAGATACAGGCACCAAAACAACGCTGCAATCGATGCAGTGTTATCCCATGGAAATTTCTCAATTTCGTAACAATGTAACTAAAGGAATGCCAAATGGTTTGGGACCAAACAATCAAAAAGCGCATCTGTGGGCCCAGGGCTTGCCACCTTGCAAAATTCAGCCCAAAAGCCCCAACCATTAAAAGCAGTGGGGTTACAAATAAGTCCTGTTTTGGATGTTGTAGAGTTGCAAACTGTGACATTTTGCAAAAATTGTGAAAAGAATAGAGTACGAAACTGTCGTGATTTGTGAAAGAGTTGCATCCGTTCTATCACAATTTGTGACTGTACGGGTGGCCAATATCAGAAAAGGTATTTCTGGGGGGTGTTCCCCAAAAAAAATGTGTGCTATGTAGCTCAGGGCACGGCTAGGTAAACACAACTGTCAGTGTTTTCCTAGGGCCAACCAAATTTGAACTACAGCCATTTTGTCTGTCACTAATTGAAAAAAAGATGGCAACAGCATGAAAACAAATTGCATAGCTCAAAACAAATTTTGCTTTTGCAAAAGCTTTTAAAAGCTTTCATGATGCATATATATTTTTCCCATAGGCTATGATGGGAAACTTTATAGTTTAATGTCCAGGGACACTGGTCTACTGGGATTGAGAAAGGGCATATTCCATTTTGCACATTGTAAAAAATGATATTGTCACCAGTGTCTGCTAAGCCAAAATCGGTTTTACCGATATTTGGTTCTCTGTACTTTATTTAACAATTTTTAACTCTGCTAACATGCATTTTAGCAATTTTGACTTTCACTGTTGCACATCCTTCCATCCTTGTACCAATTTAAAGTTATTTTAGGTACAAGAAGTGATGTCAGCAGCAGCAGCACTACAGCCCCCATCCCTAAGGTGTGATGGAAGCAGCACTATGGCCCCATCCCTCAGGTGCGATAGCAGCACCAACAGCATATGACCCCCATCCCTCTGGTGTGATGGCAGCAGCAACAGCACTATGACCTCCCTCCCTTAGGGTGTGACAGAAAGCAGCAGCACTGTGGCCCCATCCCTTAGGTGTGATGGCAGCAGTACTACATTCCCCATCCACCAGTGGAGATGGCAGAATCACTATAGCCCCCACCCCTTTGGTGTGTATGGCAGTAGCAACAATGCAGTCCACATCCCTCAGGGGTGATGGCAGTAGTGACAGCACTATGATCCCATTTCTTCAACACCCACACCTCACATACACAAGTTACAAATGACTTGGTCTCTTTGTTGTTAGAACTCAGATGTGAACTAATCTGAGCCATAACCACTAAGGTAGACTACCTTTGTTTTTCCTATCTATAATTTAACTGCCGAATTGGATTTCTGCCTGTGACACGCTGACCAGGGTTAGGGAACAGACTTGGGTGTTGGAGGGCCAGCTGGTGGGTGAAGGCTTGATTGTCCAATGACCATGCACCTTCTCTTGGGCGGAGGGTGGGTTCATGGCTCAGCATTTGCTGGCCCCTGGTGGGAGGCCAGAGGCACAATAACATGTCAACTCTCACTGCAGGAGGAGCATGAGGGACATCGGCTTGTGCCTTGGACATCATGTGGCCTGTCAAGAAAATGGGAAACACCCACTGGCCAACGAAGGACAGCTGTTGGTCCCTCCATAAGCTGGAAGCTCCAGACATGAGTCCATTCTAACCCCTGCCATGCTCAGGATACACAGGAAGCTCTTTGGGGTAATTCTCCTCCCTGGTAGCCTCCCACAGAGGTAGGGGCCCACTCAGTGAAGGGTTACTTTGGGTTACCTGGTAGCACAGCAGTAAGGGGCAGTGGATGGTGGTCGGGACTCAGCAGCAGTGGTAGGGGCCTGGCAGGCCTGATGGAGTGGATGGCCAGGGATAGGAGGAGAAAAAAAACTGCTTGAATTTGCTTCTTTGAAATAAAGTGTATTCATCTAAAAATCCACAAGTGATTAGTGGAGGACCTTCAAATGGATTCATGCATCTCCCAGACATGTGGATGCTTTTTTTTTACTTGGTGTTCATGAAAAGGAGTCTCCCAGTTTTCATGTCTTTGTTCAGATGTGAATTGAACACCACTCTGCCCATCAGCATCATACAGCCACTGGGGTCTTACCTTCTGTATGTCATTGACTGTGCCTTCAAAATCCACTGGCCAAACATAAGTACTCTTAAATACTTAACATTTGCTTTTGTTGAAGCAGTCATCAGAAAACTTTTGTTGTCACAGAGACTGAAATAGCAGGTGGGAGAAAGGTGCAAATGATCCAATTCACCTGAATGGGGTGTTAACTGTGAAGTCTTTTCATAAGTAGAAAGGCAGTTTCTTCTTTGTGAACATAACTTTCATTCAGACTAGTTTTCATTCAAACAAGTGAGGATTTTGGATGACCCTACTGATTACAGTATAAACTTGAATAAGTTAGTTGGTAACAGTGATCCTGTGTGTAGCAATCTACAACCTAAATGCTCATATTCAAAGAATTCAATGAAAACCTGACTAAAATCTAACAAGCTTATAAAACACATAAAATGTATCTGAACATTTATCTTTACCTATACAAAATCATTGCAGCCCAAGTAAAACACAGACAGATTACATGGTACCCTGACTACTATTCTATGATGTAGTAAACATATATTGGTATTTTTTTATATTCTTGTAAAGCAGGTAAGGCCCACTAGGCAGAACTGTCTGTTTTCAGGAGTGACCTAGAAGCACTGGGGAGGCTAAGTGACTTGCTTTGAGTCACACAGTATGCAAGTGGAGGTTGTGGGAATCAAACCCAAGTCTGCTGGATGTACCCAGTTCAATCACTGTTTGTTACTCTAACCACTAGGCATGGGTGGTTAAACTGAATGGCTGATTACAACAAAGCAGTGTGGGTGATTTCCTTACTGACTCTATATGCAGCAAAGCAGAAAGAATGCAAAGCACAGCAGCATTCATTTTAAGATGCTGAAATCTGGGTCAGCCCACTGGCACGCGGTAGTTCATTGCTTGCAATGCCAGAGACCCAGGGTCAGAAGTGAACCCAGGTTGCTGGAGGTCTGGTCAGGGAGTAGGATCGAGCACCCGGGGACTGCTCTCCTCCCTCCAGGAAGGGTGGTCTGCAGGTCCTCCTGCTTTACCACTACCAGTGTGACCATGGGTGGTGGTGCAATGGTGCTGCAGAGTGATCAGAAGGGAGGACGCTATCCAGGATCTGGAGCAGTGGCATATCTCTATGTGACCTACTTCCTTGGAACTCCTCTAGTGCAAATGCCCTCAGGGACAGAGACCAGAAAACCAGGAACATTCACCGTACATCGGTCACTGGCAGAAGGGACCCAGGTGCCCCAGACTTCATAACCAGGCTCCATGAGGGTCCCACTGAGCTGCCCGACACACTAATGGAGTGTGGAGGGAGACCTGGGGTTCCCTCTTTCCCACCTGGGGGGTACAATCCAGGCAGGCTAGGGGCAGGCCCACAGGAGCTCCTGAGCATTACCTGGGGTGAAGCTAGGGGATCACGCAGCCTAGGGATCACTGAAAAGTAGTGACTGATGGGTGAGAAGGGACATAGAAAGAAAAAAAAAAAATGTAAAAAGATGCTGAAATCTTAGAGATTCTGTGCAGTGACATGCAATTTCCGTGAAGACTGGTACAAGAATTCAAAATCCGCAAACCAAACAGGGATTCTATGGATTGTTACTGGTGTTACGGTAAAATGGAAAACCAGGCCCCTGTTAATGTCTTTTTGAATGGATTTATATGTTTTCATCAAATCTTCAAAAGGCACTTTTTTATCCAGTCCCCATATTCCTGAAGATTTCAGACCAGTCAGATAAACCATTTGCGTTGTAGAGACAAGCAAAGAATGCAAAAATGTTGAGGATATTTTTACACTATTCAATGCACTGCTGCTCAGCAACTAAAAATCTGACTGGAACAAAAATTTCCAGATGCAAAGATCCATGGTACACACCATGCCTTCAAAATTTCAGGCATATCAGACAAACAGTTGCAAAGTTACTATAGTGCAAAATTTGGAGTTTAAAATAGAAGTTGCTGTTCAACCCTAACTATAATGGCCCTACAGGGCCAGTATAATATATGTATGTATATACACACATATATATATATATATATATATATATATATATATATATATATATATCTCAATTCATTGCAAAAAGTCTGTTAATGCATCAGTCAGGGTTGTTTCCACAGCTACAAAAGTTAGGGAATTGCGGTGTTATGTAACACCCCATCACCCACCCCCATAACCCCATCCTCAAACCCCTAATTGCATTCCCCCCACACTCACCACATGCAAGTAGCACAAAAGACATCCATTATCATGGTGCAGCAACTTTATGAGTTCTGCTGACATCAGAGTGCCTTATGGATACACACGATGCTGGGCAACCATGGAGATTTATTTTATTTTTTTATTTATTTGTATTTCAGATGACACCTTTGAGCTGAGAGCTCTTTACAAAGGTTCAATGTCAAGACAATAAGGACACTAAGGTACAAAACATAACATGATCATTAATTTGGAACTTACAAAAAAAATAAGGTTACAATAATAGCAGCCAAAGGCATTGTCAAGGAATTGTGTTGCAAGTTAATTATACAGTACAAGTCTTAGGCAGCTCAGTAAAGCATTGTTAGGAGTGGGTTAGTGGGAAAAAGAAAGAAGAGTGGTGGTGAGGGGTGGTGGGAGACAGAGAGAGGAGGAGGAGGAGAAATGGGAGGGCATTGTGTTGGTATGAGGTAGATGGGAAACAGCAAGGGATGAGGAAAGGGGGATGAAAAAGAAAAGAAGACAGATTCATCCCTATACCCAGTAATGGGGGTAGGAGAGGAGGAGTAGCTGAGGCAGTGAGGAGAGATGCTTGAGGGTAGTATGCCTGGAGGGGATTATAAGAAGCAGTCACAGAGGCACTAGCCACAAGGTGTTGACACAGTTTACACTTAAAAAGCACCAATCGTGGCAATGTTGGAGATTTCTGTAGGTAGCAAGTTGAACCAGGTGGAGGCTCTGACAAGGTAAGAATGCTGAGCTTGAGAGGTCCGATAGCGAGGTATTGTAAAGGTTAGACTGTCCGATCTTCTAGTTAGGCAGCAGAAACACTGCGGGATCAATATTGATTGACTCCAGGGCATAAAGCCCAGTGATGTCTTCTTAGCTAGGATGCAGGTCTGGTACTCTATCCTGCTGGATAGCTGAAGCCAGTTAGTCTGCTCATAAATGTCACATGTGTGAGAAATGTGAGCAGCTGAAATAAGGAGTCTACATGCCTTATTAAGGGCTACAGCTATGCGCTGGAGTGCAGTATCAGTAGCGGATTGATAGATAACTAGCCCGTAGTCAATAGTTGAGATAACAGAGCTCTGGATAGCGAGGTTCAAGGCTTTAGCCATTAGGCAATGTTTATGCTTGTATAGTAGCCCTATATGGGAGTTCACAGTTTTAGTGATATTGTCAATGTGTTTGGTATACGAGAGGGAGCAGTCAAGGGTCAGGCCAAGATATTTAACCATATCCATTGCTCAGGAGTGACACCTTCGTGGTTGTTAATTATGAACTCATGGTCCTTGTACTTGTTGTGGGTTCCATAGAACAACATTGTCTTAGTCTTTTATGGTTAAGGATGAGTTTATGTGAGCAAAACCAGTCTTACACTTCTGTGAAACTTTTCTATAGTTGAGACTGAAGGGAGGTGGGGTCGGTGTGGCAAGTGAAGATTACTGCATCATCTGCATACAGTAACATTCTGTCATGGCAGGAGGCAGGGAGATTGTTCAGAATATGCTGAAAAACAAGGGACCCAGGATAGAACCTTGGAGTACTCCAGAGTGGATTGGTAGGGATGACGAGGAATTCACCAATCCTGACCTGTTGGGTCTGGTTACTGAGGTAGCTTTGAAACCAGAGGGTAGTTTTACTTGAAAGACCAAGGAGGGATAATTGTTTGAGGAGAATGGAGGACTGACAGTGTCAAATGCCTTTGTCAGGTCAATAAAAAGAGTCGCCGACTAACTGGCCCTGATCAATTGCATGATGGATATGTGTGGTGAATTCGAGGAGTGCTGTGGTAGTGCTGTGCCCTTTGCAGAAGCCATGCTTCTGGGAACATTGCAGGTTGTATTTTACAAGGTACTCCATGAACTGATCAGCCACTATCTGTTCCAAGGCTTTGGATAGAGTAGGGAGGATGGATATAGGCCTGTAGTTGTTCGTGAGAGTCTTGTCACCACTTTTATGGACTGGAGTCACCACTGCCAGTTTCTACTTTTGGGGAACTGGGAGAGCATGAGGGAATGGTTGAGGATTTTGGTTAGTGGGAGCAGGACTTCCAAAGGTGAGGGGTGAGAAGTTTCATATCCAGTGAATCGCCACTGACCCTAGGCTTTCCAAGCACTTTAAGAATGTGTTTTTTAGCTAGGCTTCCGGGATTGCTTTGAAATGGAAAGGAGGGTGCCCTAGTGGCAAACCTGAACTAATAGGAGCTGGGTTGACTGCGGTGGATCAAAACAGTTAGGGGTAGCACATGACTAAGGTCAGCAAAAGTGGTGTTAAATGCATTGGCAATGATTACATGGTCAAGAGTGATGGTACCATCTATGTTCAACATTGTGGGTGTTGTTTTGGGATCCTTTCCAGTCACTTCAGCAAGGTTATGCCAGAATTTACTCCCATCATTCCAGGTGCTGGCTAAGGCATTCCTGTAATAGTTAGCCTTCTCATGGCGGATTGCTCTGGTACATGCATTCCTTGCTGTTTTGTAGGCCTGGATATCAGTCTGGGTGCCAGTAGCCTTAGCACGATACCAGAGCTGGTCTCGAGATTTCTTTTGTGTAAGGAGGCCTAGTGTCATCCATGGATTATTGACACCCTTGATCTTATGCTTCTTGAATGGAGCATAGAACACTGCAAGCTGAGTTGAAACAGGTGATAAAGTATTCAAGTGCTGTGTCTACATCAGGGGCTATATCAATTGGTGACCAGTCATGTTCATGAAGGAGTGTTTAAGTGACTCAAGATGACCAGGGGTCAGCATTCTCCTGTTAGTAGTTTGGGGGAGTTTGGTGTATTTGTTGCTCCAGATACGAAAGATAGGGGAATGATCACTTAAGGAGTCTGGGAGGACTGTTGCTTGGAGGTGTGCTCTGGATGATTAGTTAGCACCCAGTCTAGAAGTGTACAGGTCCCTGTTCTGTAGTTTACTCTAGTAGGTGATTTGACCATTTGTGAGAAGTTAGCAGCAGCTAGGACATCCTTATAACTCTCCGAGCTGGAGGCTGGCCAGTTGATGTTGAAATCACCAAGTAGGATAACTTCTATATTCTGATCCACGGAGCTGATACAGTTAAGGAGGAGTGAAAGCCAGATTGCTCAACTTGGGTGGTATATATAGACAGAGACAACAGTCAGGATCTTGTTATGAGTTCCGAGAAGTACTTTGTAGAGTATTTGGATGTTATTTCTGGGGATAGGCATGGGCATGACATGACCCATGAGGGACTCTTTAAGGTAGAAGGCACAGCCTCCTCCTTTCTTGGTAAGTCTGTCCTGTCTGAAAACGACATATCCAGGAATTGCTATTACGGAGTCGGGTATCTTCGGAGACAGCCATGTTTCCAGCACTGATAGGATGTCTGGATTGTGCTGGGAAACCCAGGCAGAGAAGGGTATCAAGTTTGGAGGGAGACTGCAGATGTTAATGATTGCCAAGGAGAGTGACTATGCACTGCTGTTAACCTTGTGGCCAAATTGTGGTGGGCCAGGGTTAGGGTGAATTGCTTGACAGGAGCAATAACAGCAGCATTAGATGTTTTGAAGGGTTTAAAGTTGCTTCTGTGGGGCAAGTAGGGCCCTTTTTAACAGGTTCCTTTCCATAAGGATAATGCATGAGGTAGTGACCAGTTAGTAATAGCAAGGAGCTGTAAGGGCACAGTTGCTGTGGTTTTGAGAACAGGCCAAAGTTTCATTTGTTCTTCAAAATGGTTGTTGGATACATAGCCCCTATTGACAAGTACATTAAGAGTTGATTTCAAGTGAAAATGTCTGATACCTGGTGGTTAAGTCAAAGCTAAAAGAAATGATCAACAGTTGAGGTCCACAGTCATAGAATGTGTTAGAATTCCTGAAAGGATGAACTCTGCCTGTGCATATGCAGGATGTGAAACCATTTTGTCTGTATGTGTCTTTGTCCTTCAAAGAGGTCTTGAAAAGCCCAAATACAGATCATGGGTCAGGTCAGACGAAAATGTGGATTCAAGCAGGACCCAGAGTCACTGAATTTGTCAGACTTTGTTGCTTCACTTACGTTTTGCTTGGATACTTTCCAACAAGTTGATTTTAAAATGAAAATGCAGATACATGGTGATGATGCTTTGTAGAAATCCAGTCCAGGAGACTTTCATGGATGTAGTGAGCAAGAATGGTGTAGTTACTCCAACCAGAAAACCATGTAAATCCACAAAACTAAGCTACAGACACAGACAAACACAAGCAGACACCCACAGACCCAGGAGGCGGAGTAGCCTGTAGGAGTGCCCACAGGTAGCATTTTTCTGTTACATCAATAACAAGATTTAAGCAGATGTCTATATTTCAATTGTTAAGAAATGATGAAACACACAGTATGTTACTTATAGATAGCTGTATTGGAAATCGAGTTTCGATAACCCTAGCAGCAGTCAGTGGACATTTGCATTTTTCTGCGAGAATGAGTCAGTCCTAATAAGAAATGGTAATAATAATAATAAAAGTAATGTTTTGTAGTATAGTTTACAAGCAACATGTGACAGTAACAGTTGTAACATCCAAAGCTAACCATAACATGCTGCTAATGAGTATTTGCAGTTAATGCAGCAGTATTACAACATGTGATGGTGCTAGTTTCATACCTGAGCATTATGTGAAAAGTACTATGTATATGTCAGGTGTGTCTGTACTGCTACCTTATGCCTATGTGGTGACAGCAATACCTGCAGTGAGCCAATCATTGAATTATGACAAATAAAAAGCAGTATTTGGAATGTCTGTGCAGACTAAGTTTTACTTTATGAAAAGATATGCCAGCAATCATGTGTCATCATACTGTGCTGGCAGTGTAGAGTTGATCATACTATATGTGTTTTCATTACATTGCGGTATGTGAAAGGAGTACAGTGTCGTGATTATTGTGCTTGCAGATGTGACTGACTAGTATAGAGTCTTACAATCGTGCATGTGTCTTGTGTAGTTAGGAGTTTGAGGATGGGGTGGTGGGGTGTTAACTCTACTACTGAATTTCCAGACTTTTGTTGCTGTGGAATCAATCCAAACTGATGTATTAACAGAGTTTTTGCAATGAATTTCCCTTCTTTTTGAGAAAGTGTAATATGAATAGTAAATGCTATGTGTTGGTGAGAGTGTGGGGCCTTTGGGCCTGCTCACTAAGCTGCCCATTTGTTCATAATGATATGTTGGAGCGCTAGGGCCCTCCGGCCCTGCGCTCCACACTATACATAAGCACAGAGTCATACAGCAGCCTTATGGGGCAAGGAACCCATGTAACACTAATTTGCCAATATCTAGTGAATCGTAGCAAGTAGAAAAAATAAGCAAGTGTTGTAATGATGAGAATGAATATTTCTCACAACATAAAGTTGATCAAATCCATATCTTGCACTGTTTCTGAGATACGGGCACTATAAAGCACTGTGTGTGCTAACTCTGAGGGCATAATAGTGACCTACAGAAATGAAAATGAGCAGTTGGAACACTAACTTGCAAATATCTCAGGAACCGTACAAGCTAGGAAAAAAAATCATGGGTTTCATGGCTCCACTGTTTCTGAGCTTAGTCCCTCCTTGTGAGAGAAGTTTACAACAAAAAGTCCATATCTCAAACCGTTTTGAGATATGGGCCTCAAAGTCATCTGCTGGACGCTAAATGTTATCCTATGGGAAAATTTCTGAATTTGGAATGCTGTAACTTTAGGCCCCTGTACTGTTTTGGCCCCAAAACCACCAAAAGGCGCATCTGTTGGGACCAAGGGCTTGCCACCCTGCACATTTCAGCCGAAAAGACCCAAAGCGTTTTTGTTGCAGTAGGTGTCAAATATTTGCAGTTATTTTGGAGTACTTTCAAATTACTTTACAAATCACGAAAGTTTTGTGAGAAAACCTCACAAAATATATGCATTTGGGAAAGTATTTTCGAAAGTATTTTCTAAAAATTTTAAAATGCATTTCTGGGGTGTTTAACCCCACAAAAAGATATGGCTAGCATCCTCAGGACCTGACTAGGTAAACACAACAATCAGTGTTTACCTAGAGAGTCCCAATTTTAAACGCAAGATATTTTCCTGTGTCGCTAACTGAAAACAAGATGCCCACCTCATGAAAGTAAAAGGGCCATTTGCAACAGTAAAATGGCCTCTCATAAAGGTTTTGTGATTTTTACTAACTTTTCCCATTGACTATAATGGGAAATTTGTTTTTAATAACTTTTGAAGTGTTTACTGTTTTTCACCAAATCTTGAAAGCACATCTTTTACCAAGACTGCAGATTCCTTGAAGATTTCAGACTGAATGGATAAAGTGTGCGTGCTGTGGGTGTGAGCAAAGAAACTCACTAAAGTCCTTTTTTTGTGTTTTTGGCATTCTGTAGCTCTGCAATCGTACATCCGACCATAATAAACTTGCCAGATCCAGAGATCTATGGCACCAGACTGCACATGCAAAATGTCAGGCAATCTGTTCTATGGTGGCAAAGTTATTAAGGTGCACAATTTGAAGTTTTGCATTAAAAGTGGCTACTCAACCTTAACTATTGCGGCACTACCATGCCATTATAAAATATATATATATATGTTATTATGGTAGCACGGTAGTGCTACCATAGTTAGGGCTGAGAGCCATTTACATGTTAAACCCAAAATTTTGCACCTTAATAATTTTGCAACCATTTGATGTATTGCCTGAAATTTGGAATACACGATCAAGACCCATACACCTTGGGATCTGTCAAGTTTTGTACTGATTGGATATATGGCTGCAGAGCTATTAAACATGGTCTGCACATGCGTTTATGCTTTTTGGAATTCTACGGTCACGCCTACAGGTCGCATGGTTTGTGTGACCAGTCAGAAATCTTCAGGGAACATGCGGCGGGGTCCCCAATGTGCCTTTCAAAGATTTCGTGGAAAAATATTAAATGGTTCAAAAGTTATTCAAAAAACGAGTTCACATTATGTCAATGGGAAAAGTTAACAAAAAGTTCGTCAGTGTCGCAAATGCAGTTTTTACTCTCGCAAATGGCCCTTTTACTGTCGCAAATCCACCATTTTGTTTTCAGTTGGTGATCAGAAAATGCTTGGCATTTAAATTTGGGACCCTCTAGCAACCTAATTATTTTTGTATTCACCTAGTTGGACCCTGAGGATGCTAGCCATGACTTTATTTTAGGGTAAAACATGCCAGAAATATGTTTTTCACATTTCTGGAAAAAGTACTTTTTGCAAAGTACTTTCGCACTTGCAACACTGTTGAATGAATTTGCGAAAGCTCGCAAATTGCGACAATGCTTTTCTAGGCTGTGGGAAAATGACAGCAATTCTTTGGCACCCCCGCTGCAAAAGAACGGTTTGGTGTTTTGGGTCTGAAATTTGGAGGGAACGAGCCGACATCTCATAAATGTCCTTTCAGTGTTTTGTTGAAAAGATATTACATGGTGGCAAAGTTGCAGCACTCCAAATTGACACTTTTTCCCTAGGATAACATTACGGCATCTGACGCATTGCAGCAATCCTTTGGTGCCCTGCTGCAAAATAATGGTTCGGTCTTTTGGGCTGAAATTTGGAAGGAAGACAGCCAACATCCACAGATGTGCCTTTTAGTAGTTTGGTGAAAAATATTATAGGAAGCCAAAGTTATGGCACACTGAACTTCTTTTCCCACAGGATAACATTACGGCATTCGGCCACAGCTAGGGCCATCTGTATCTCGAAACGGCAAGCGGTAGATACGGATTCTTTCGTTGAAAAATGCTTAGCTCCCTCTTGGGGCTAAGTTTAAAACTAGTTAGGAAAGTCATAAATCATATGACTTTTAAATTTTCTTTCTACGCCATATGGTTCATGAGATATAAGCAATTTAGTATTCCAACTACTCATTTTCTGCTCAGAGACCCATTATTATGCATACATTCTTTGTACTCACTGTCTTTCTCTATGAAGCTTTTGGTGAAAACCAGCCTATGCGCTTCCATTACTATTACCGTTGCCCTTTCCGCTTGTTGTTCCGTACCCGTTTCACTTACCGTTCACTTTTACACCACCATGTGCATTATCCTTTACGTTTTCATTTGCTTGCGTTTCCTTTTATTTTTTACCATTTCTGTCTACAGTACTGTTTCTCTTTCTGTTTCGCTTCGTCACCATGTCATTACCATTTGCATTTTGGGCACCATGTTACTATGTGACGAAGACATCACGTGGGCGGACTGTTCCTGTTCACGCCACCTGTGCGTTACCCTTTTCTGTTCTGATTCTGCGCTTGCATTACCATGTGCTCCACTGTTAGCACTTTTGTTTGCATTGCTGTTCCTGTTACTATGTCACAAGACATCACATGGTGGGAGCGCGGGCCCTTTCATGCTCCCAACGCGCATTACATTCACTATTTCTCGATATTCTCAAAGAGGAAATTAGAAGCAAAAAACTCCATTTAATGCATTAGTTAGGGTTGTTCCACAGTGACAAAAGTGAGAAAATTTGTGTTAGGATTGAAAAACCCTTGACCCCCAGCCTACCCTCCCAACTGGCATTGGGGAGTGCATTGAGTCTTCGGTCCTAACTCTCACCCCATTCTCCTATACCTCTGCTTCTTTACATGTGATGGGGTGAGAGTTAGGACAAATTACTAATGCTCACCCCAGTGCCAGTTGGGGGTGGGCTGGGGTCCAGGGGGTTTTCAACCCTAACACATTGAATTTCCTCACTTTTGTCACTGTGGCTCAACCCTAACTGATGCATTAAACAGAGTATTTTGCTTCTTATATATATATATATATATATATATATATGTATATGTTAAAATATTGTCACACAAAGGGACCAGGGAACTAATGATTCACATCCCTTTCAATGAGATGTTAATTGAGGTTGTTGACCCAACAGACAAAACACTCAAATAGCAGTCACTTAAAGTGCTACTAGTATTCTTACTGTACTATTTTATTGCTTCCTCTGCCCTTGACTAGTTGTGTGTACTATTAGCAAACTCTCTGCACTATGTGGAGTATGCAAGAACAGGTGGAAATGCGCATTGGAGGTGTGCACCCTGCTAGCACAGCTCTACATGCGCAGATAATGTGCATAGGCAGTATTCACAAATGGTCACTACCTGTCCATGGCCTTGCTCCCCCGGGCATGCAGAAATGTACAGGGCTACTGGGGCAGAGTAGCAGACTCCAGATGGGCATCCAATAGGATGCCTGCCTTGATCCCATAGTGAATCACTTGCATGTTGAGGTGTGGGTCAGGATGTGACTACCAAACATAGGCACCGGACCCGCTTGGCCAGTCCTCAGCCTCCAGTTGTTCCCCAGGCCAAGTCCATGCCACAGAGCTCCCACCCAGCACATGGCTGGACCCCCAACAGCAGGACACTTCCAATGTCCCTAACGCTCCCCCCCACACACATTGGTGCCCTGTCCCCAACATAAATGTACCCCCACACACAACAGAGCCCCATCCAAATGTAGGTGAACCACCCTCACACACATAACAGAGCCCCCATCCAGCAGTGGTATATCCCTCCAAACACAACTGTGCCCTATTCCAATGTTGTTGCCCCCCCCACATGTGCCTTCCTGTCATTCAGAGTGTGACCCAGCCCATCACGCAACAAACTGAATACCTCCTGCCCTGACCCCAATGTTGGGACACCTTCCTTCATTGGTAGTCAGTGTAACTCCCCACAGCACCAACAACACCACCCCATCTCTCGTGCCTGCCATCAGTGGCATGGGTAGGAATGGCCAGCAGCACAGCCCTCCCACATACCTCCTCGGCATCTGTCCATCCGACTGTAGAAATGCAGTGAAATTTAATTTCTCTGGTGAAATAGTGAATTTTGCCCTTGAAATATTCTGTGAATTTCGGGCATTTTGCTTAATATTTTACAGGTGCAAAATGCAGAATTTTCACCTGTGAGCAGCAGAATTTTCACCAGGAGTGGTGAAATTCTGCATTTCATTGGTGGAATTTCTTTACATTTTGTAATTTGACAACATATTTCAAGAAATGTGTGAATTTCATGAAATATTTAGTGGAACAAAATTTGTGGATTTTGTTCACCTCTATCCGACTGCCTATTTGTAGGGGCATGCTCCCAGCATCAGTTGGACAACCAGTGGCCGTGGAGGTGTGTGGAGGGCTGTGCCTCTGGGTATCTGGAGCCGCAGTACCACCAGACAGTAAAGGGAGATGGGTGGTGCTGTCAAGTGTCGTGGGGGTGTGGGTGGGGGTACATGCCTACAGGGATGGGGCTGTGCTCTGGGGCAGGGGACTGCACTGTGATGGGGATGGCACAGTTATCTGTGGCATGTGGATTGGTGTGTACATACTCCTATTGGATGCTTATCACACAGGACACAGGACACAGGACAGGGTATGTGTTGCAATGTGTGACTCAGTGTATCACGGCAGCCCTTAATGGGTTGTCATTGCTGGCCATGGCAAGGCACCCCATGTCACAGTTCTTATGTGACTGTCAACCAACTACCACATGACTGTTACAGAGGTCCTACACTGCATTACATGCCCCCATACTTGTTTTCTTGCAATGTGGATGCACTTAGTACAGATGCCCAGTATTCCCAAATCCTGGGGCCAGGCTTTTTGTTATGGGGTATTGCACATATGGGGATGTGGCTCTGGTGTGTGTTGGTGGGGAGGGGTTGCCTGCTTTCCAGACAGGGATGGGTGTGGGGTGTACCGCGGTCACGATGCAGATCAGCGGTGCATAGGCCCCTATGTGATTACCTGAATCCTCTACTGATCTGTAAATATCTTGTTACTTACTGTTAATAGATTGTTTTTCATATCTTAACTTGTAGCATCTACGACAAGGTTCCGTTTGAGTTGGCTTAAATTGTATTGTCTACTGTATTGTTCTCAATCTGAAGTGGACCTTTGCAAATGAGCAGTTTGTGCTCAATGGTTGTAACTGAATGTTCAATAAATAAATAAATAGTTGAAGAGCATTGGGCCAGCCTGATGGACCAGTGGCATCACATTATGATGATGTACCAACAGTCTGGGTTCAAAAAGTGAGCCCAGGGTGTTGAGCTAGGAAATCCGCCAGGCCTAGGCAGCTGCCCACTAAGCAGTGCATCTTGGCAGGGAAGGGTTGGTAGAGGTTGTGCCATCATAGTAACCCCCATGGTGGGCCAGGGAGCTTGCTCCTGTTGTAGTGAAAGCTAATGTATGTGTGAGGCCGATATAGGCACTGACCACACCAGGTGAGGAGGAAGGGAAAATAGGTGAGAAAACACATCAACTATCTACATAATGGCCAGTTTCAGCCTGATCAAGGTATATCCCTGCAATCAGGAATATGTCTATGCAATATCTGCTACCAGCTGGGAAATAAAAACAATTTATGGGAAAAAGTAACAGATCATTAATTACTTTGTAAAATCAACTTAATAAGATATGAAATTCAAGTGTACTAATCAAAGTGGCCTGATATGTCAACATAATATAAGGGGAGACAAAGATAAAAGCTTTTTGTAATAGGATTGGTTTCAACCTTCAGGCAGGATCAAGAATTGTACTGCGTGTTGATCCTTTCATATGTAGAACACAGGCCTGAAAAGATATGAAGAAATATTAATCAGTGCCTGTTAAGAATTATCACCTGACAAGACCTTGACATTATACAGTAACAACTTTAATTTAACATAGGCATAAAAATAGTACATAACAGTTCATATACTGGCAACAGATAATCTGACAATAATATTGTATAAAATAAAATATTAGTACCTATGCTTATGTCACTACTAATATGTAACATAAGAATTATCCCTACAACTATTACATTGCTCCTAAATCATCACAAATGGGTATTATCCATGATCCAATTGGATAATGCACAATCATAAATCTTTTGGTCTGCAAGCGGCCAAGCCCTGGCTCTGACCATACATACATACATACCAGTTTACTTCTTGCATCTGAGAGAGTTGGTCTTGATCTAAATCGCTCCCTAACTGAAGGTAATTATTTCTGATTGTTTCACCCTGGGCTGTCAGTCAGGCTAAATCACGTTGTAGGTAAAGCGCATTATGACATAGGGTATTTTCCTTTCTGCATCCCTTTCAGTTCAAAATAAGATCTGTCGCCTGTTTTCTGCCAATGTCAGCTGCCTGCACCTCACCACAAGAGCAGGGACTAGGTGGAGTCTGATTCTCATGTAAAGTCTGGCTGGCACCCCTGCTCCAGTTCGGGACCCTTCAATAGTGTCCCCAACTTTGACTGTAAGGAGGAGTGCACCCTCCTGTAGTGTTCACTCCTGGTACATAGACTACAGGTCATGATGTTTGGTCCCTCAACAACATGAGGCCAGCAACAGGGGAAAGCAAATAGGAAGAAACTACAGCAGGGAACACTCTACACTGAACAGCCACAAAGTTCTTTCCCAGCATTTTATAAAACTGTTAGCCCCCTCCTTTGAGGTCTGTCCCGCTGGCAGTACTGACCTCCTGCAGGGGGTTGGATCAGGCCCCACAACCGCCCAAGAAGTGATGCAGGCAGGCAGAAGATGCAGAGGAGTCTTCAGAAGAATAGAAGGTGGAACAGGACACTGGCCATTCTACAGGCAGGCTGTGTCCACCAGAGGATGTGGCAGAATTGGTTAAGTTGATCTGGGAGGTCCTGTACATCCCAGAAGAGCCAGAAGCACTGCATACTTCATCACACCACTCCCTGCCCTCACAGGTGAAGTCCATGGGACTGGTCTTCCCCCTGCCCCACACTTGACTCCATTATTGACAAAGAATTAGAGGTGTCAGAGCCATCCAGGCTGCCAGAGAAGCGAGCCATGGAAAGACTGCACCCACTATGCCAGCAAATAAAGCAGAGTGGCATATAGCCCCAAAGGTGGACATGCCTGTGTCAGTAGTGGCCAGATGCACAGTTATTCCAATGGTGAGCACAGCTGCCCTCAAAGACCCCATGGATAAAAAGGCAGAAGACTCGCTGAAGAAAATTCATGAAGTGACAGGGATGGCCCTATCGGTGGAGTCGGCCACTTGGCATACCAGTAGAACCCTGCTGCGATGGGTGGAGGCCATTGCTGATGAACTCCCTGAGGAGTCACCTCTGACAGGGCAGGCTGACTGCACAGTGCCAGCTGCCAGATACTTGTCAGACACCTCCTTGGACACCATGAGGTTTGGCACTAGGACCACCTTCCTAACCAACCGTGCCAGACAAGCCCTCTGCTCAAACTGTGGCAAGCCAATGCAGAGTCTAAGGAAATGCTGATGAATCTTCCCTGTAATGCAGGACACCTTTTCAGTGAGGCCCTGATCCCGTACCTCAGAGACAGGGCAGGGGCTAAAGAGATAGTGCAAAGAAAGACTTGTACCTTTCTTCAGGCCACCCCTTTGTCCAAAATTTAAAGGCTCCAGGGCCTCAATAGGTCAGCTCAGAATTACTCCCAGAAAGGCAGAGCAGGAATGTCCCACTTCCAGGCCAAGCCCACCCAACCCATGTTTAGAGGGCATCCCAGAAAATGTGGGGCATCCATGGCAAAAGTCCAGAGGAAGAGCCACGGACAAATCTCAATGAAATGAGGGAAGCCCTGGTGGAGGTCATCTGCAACTATTCGCGGTCAGTGTGCCTCAACTACAAACAACAAATGGAGTACGAGGAATTGGTTTCTCGAGGCTACACCACAGAACTCACACAAAGACAATTACACACCACGGGTCCCACACAAAGTGACAACAATACAGCAGGCCCTCCACAACCTCCTCAGGAGCAAGGCCATTGTTCCAGTGCCCCAGAAAGAACTGGGAACTGGGGTGTACTCTCTGTTCTGCATGGTCCCAAAGAAAACAGGTGGCATCCGTCCAGTCTTCAATCTCAAATTTCTTGACAAGTTTGTGGTTTACAAGAAATTCAAAATGGAAATGCTCCAATCCACTCTTATGGTAATTCAGCCAGAAGACTTCCTGACATTGATCGCCCTAAGGACGCTATCTGCACATTCCCATACACCCCAGTCACTGTCACTTCCTCAGTTTCCAAATCAAGGGGGGTCATTTTCAGTACACCTGCCTTTCATTCAGCTGGCCTTGGCCCCATGAATATTACAAAAGCACTAGTGATGCTTGCTGCATCACTCCACTAAAATGGAGTACACATCATAATACCATACCTAGACAACTGGCTCATATGGGCCAGGTCACCAATGCAAGCCCAGAAGGATACGGAGACTGTTGTGTGATGCCTCCAACAACATGGTTGGATCATGAACTGGGACAAGAGCCGAGTTACCCCTACTCAAGAAATCACCCACCTGGGAGACAGGATCAACACCCTTGTGGGAGGGTCTTCCCAAAGGAAGACAAGGTAGAACATTTACTCAGCCTGCTGTGGTACACGCAGTCCCAGCTTTGTTGGCCTGCCACACAAATCTTCAGTTGTTGGGTCTCATGGCTTCAATGATAGCTATGGTGCATTGGGCATGACTGCACATGCATCCACTTCAGTGGTATGTACTGAGACACCTGGGATCAGGTTTCCCAGGACTTTGAGTACAGAATCGAGCCCAGCCAGGAAATACTCAACAGCCTCAACTGGTGGATGGTGAGCAGCAATCTATAAAGGGAATCCCATTGGCATCACCTCACCAGCAACAATCACAATGGATGCCAGCCTCTCAGGATGGGGAGCCATGCTTGGTCAGCATGTCACTCAGGGAACATGGTCTCCAATGGAAGCTCGACTTCCATCAATGTCTTGGCAATGAAGGCGTATACAGGGCAGTGTTGTTCTTTGCTTCCAGGGTAGTCGGACAACCAGCACTTACCCAAACTGACAATCAGGTCACTATGACATACATCAACAAGCAAGGTGGAGCGTGCAGCAGAGCAATGCTCCAGGAATCGCTGCAGACCTTACGGTGGGCAGAGCAGCATTTGCTGATGATCTCAGCCACATATCTGGTAGGCAAGCTGAACTTGCAGGCAAACTGGCTCAGTTGGTGACTCCATAGCCAGGAGGAGTGGTAGTTGAACCCTAAGGTATTCCAGGCCATAGTTCATAGATGGTGGCCATTTCAGGTGGATCTGTTGGCCTCCAGGCACAATGCCCAGCTGCCCTGCTTCCTCATGCCTTCCTGATGTTCAAGCCGAAGAGGTTGACTCAATGGCAGCACCATGGGGCTTCAAAGGGCCTACATTTTCCCCAGTTCCAATGATAGCAAAATACTGCTCAAGATTAGAACCGCAAGAACAGCAGTACTGTTGGTGGCCCCACACTGGCCTAGGAGATCGTGGGTACTCCTACTTCAAGCTATGTTGGTGGATTCCCCATGGCCTCTGCCTTGGCAGCTAGACTTACTGATTCAGGGGCCAATTCTGCATCACGACTTCAGGATTCTTTTGGTTGACATACGAACATATGAAACTGCCAGCAGAAAAGGCCATTTGGTCTATCGATGTGTTGACTTTGCAGCTAGCACCCTTACTCTGCAGCTGCACTTTCCACCCTACCCCCTCCACATGACCCTCCCTTTTGCCCTATCCAGCCCCTCTTGAAGCATCCCACTGTTTTAAAGGCCACCACCTGTGCTGGTAGTGCATTCCACTTCTACCACCCTTTCCATAAAGAAGTGCCTCCTCATTCCTCCTAAACCTTCCACCCTCCAATCTCATGTCATGACCCGGAGTGTCTCTCCCTTACACTCCTCTTGGAACAGTCTCCTCCATGCCTGTCCTGTTTATTCCTCTCACGTACTTAAAGATCTGTCATATCCCCCGTCCCTCCTCTCCTACAGAGTACATGTTCAACTCCTCAGTCTAACCTCATGGTAACTCCCCAAGACCCAGGATCATCTTTGCTGCTCTGCATTGCACCCATTCCAACAATACAATGTCCTCTTTAGGTAAGGGTACCAAAACTGAACTCAGTTCTCCAGCTGGGTCTGACCAGCAATCTGTATAATGGCAGAATCACCTCCATCATCCTAGAGGTTATACCCATGCAATACAACCCAGCATTTTGTTGGTAACTGCTGCTGCTTTCCTACACTGTGCTGAGATGTTCATTGCTTCCATAATGAGCACCCCCAGATATTTCTCCTCCTCAGTCACAGATAACTGCATCCCCAGATGGTAGCTCCATTTGGATTCTTTGCCTGAAATGCAGCACCTTGCATTTTTGGCATTGAAACCAAGTTGTCAGGTGTAAGACCATGTATTCAGCCTCGTTAGATCTTGCTGCAGTCCCTGCCATCCCCGCTTGGTCATCCACCATTGCTCCATCTTGTTGTCATCTGCAAATAGAATGATCTTGATATTTATGCCTCCAATCCTGAAGTACGCACCTGAATCCAGAGAGGCATTAAATAGGCCTGCCAGGACCTCTGCCAATTCCTTCAGTACCCTGGGTGTATGCCATCCGGTCTTGGTGCCTTGTCAACCTCAGGCCCAAAACCCCTCTAGTACTCTGCCTTCTGTGATTTCCACATCCATCACCCTCCTCCTCTGATCCTATCCTCCCCACAACCTAGGTATCCCCCCCTTCATTTTAGTAAAAACGAGCAGAAGTAGTCATTAAGTGCTTCTGCCTTTTTGTCCCTTTTTCCACCCTACCCCTCCTTCTTAAGTCTTACTATTTGTCCTTACAACCCTTCTCTCCTTTATGTACCGGAAGAAGTTTTTCCCTCTTTACTCCCTTGCCAGCCTGAGCTCCTTTGATGCCTTTGCTGCCCTTACTTCCCTAGTCACCTACTTTGCTTCCTTCCAGGTACTCATCCCTGTCCAACCCCTCCCAGATCTCCTGTATCTCCTATAGGCAACTGTTTTCCTCCTCACCCTGTCAATTACACCCTGCTCATCCAGCTAGGTTTCTTCACTCTAGCCTTTTTACTTTGGGCCTTGCTGCAGGAAGTGTTGCTTCCACTGTCCTAGCTTAATGAGTTCCCACCTCTGATTCAGGTCCATATTTGGCTGAATTCTGTCCAGGAACCCTTGCACCACTTCACCCATCTTTTGAAGTCAGCCTTTCTAAAGTCTAGCACCTTTGTGCCAGAAGCTCCTCCTGCCCAGCTGCAACTGGGAACCATACTGTCCGATGGTCAGTCTCGCCAGTGGTTCCTCCACCCTCAGATCCCTCACCCACTCCCATTAGACAGTATGAGGTCAAGGGTATTCCTTCCCTAGTTGGTTCTCTGACCAGCTGCATTGAAAAGTTATCCTGAAGGTGTCTAGCATTATCTGTTTCTTTCTACACTTGGTGGCAGGCATCTCCCACTCCACTTCTGGCAGGTTGAAGTCACCTCATTATCACCACCACACCTTTCTCACAGTTCCTCGGATCTGTTCCGCCTAATCCCTGTCTGTTCTTTCTGATTGAGGCAGCCTGTACACCACCCCCCAACTGTGGTGTCCTATTTTTGGATCTTGGATTTGCATCCATAAAACCTCTGTATTTCCTCTCCCCTTCCCAACACACTTAGCCCTCTCTCATGTGAGAGCACTACCCCCTCCTTTCCCCTTAACTCTATCCTTGTGGAAGTCTCTGTAACCTGGAACCGCCTAGGTTCCAGTCATGGTTTTGGGTGGCCCATGTCTCAGTGATGGCTGCCATGTCCACCCTCTCCTCTGCCATGAGAGCCTATAGTTCAAATTTTATTCCTCAGGCATCTAGAATTTAAAGGTACCACCCTCCATCCCCTTTCTTTACCCCCACTTCTTCCTCCTCTCCCTTTATGGCCATCCCTGTGTTGTTTGTTCCTCACCCTTATCTCACTGTTATGGTGGTAAGCTCATAGTTTCCTATTCTGAAGCCTCTGATCACCTCGATCCCATCTGCCCTCCTCTCCTAGTTTAAATTCTCCTCAATATTCCCCAAGCTTTTGCTTCAGTACTTTCTTCCCTCTTCTTTTAAGTGCAGTCTATCTTTAGCATATAGACTGCTGTCCTCCCAGTCATCCCCATCCTCCTACCAGCCAATACCCTTTTTCCTGACACCAGGTCACTAGCCATTCATTAAACTCCTGAATCCTCAGTTTTCTTGCTGTACTTGCCATTGGGACTGGAAGTACCTCTGGAAAAGTAACTTAATCTTCTGCTCCCTCTGACAGGACCTAAATCCTCAAACCTTCTCTTCCCTCATCTGCCATCCCATCAGCCAGGTCATTCATCTCCAGGTGCAGAATTAGATGTGTTTTCCCTGCCCTTTCTGGCATATTTTAGTACTGATTGCCCCACCTTTCGCTTTCATTCCTGGCATGGTTTCCTCCCAGACCCAACTATGCCTCTCTCCCCACTGCTACTCCCCTGACCCCTGTCAGTATTGAGTAGCCTAACACTAAGATCCCACCCCTTTCTCCCTTGTCACCCTCCCATCCTCCCTTCCCCTCCTGTCCTAACTCCTTCCTCCTCCTGCACACTGTTCCCCATTTTGTTTGTTATGCTACCTCATCAGTACTCCTTCCTGTGCTCTTTCTATCTTCACACAAGTTTCTTTTCCCTTCTCACCCCTTCTCTCTGTCCTATTTCTTTATAATACCTTGGACTGTTTGTCAACAGCACCTTCTCTCCCATCCATCATTCCATCAATGGCCAGTACCTGTTTGAGCCTACTATATGCCTATATGCAGTGACTCTTGTATCTCTTCCCTTTTTCCCAGTGTGGATTGTTCTCTCCTCTCCAGTCCCTACCCCTGTCCCTTCTTCTGTTTATCAGGTTATAGTCTGTGCTTCCCATTTCTCTTCTCTTTTGTCAAGACATTTCCCTCTTTAACTTAAAACCTCATCCTCCAGCCTCCCTAACCTTTGACAAACTGGTACTCCTCCAGGCCTGGATGTTGAAAGGGCAAGACTGCTGAGGGAGGGATATACATCCAGAATCATTGACGGCTTCTGCTGTCCTGCAGGTTTTCCACAAATAAGACTTATCAGAGACATTGGCAGTTCTTCTGTAAATGGTGTACTGTAAGGGGCTTGGCACCTTGGTGGCAGACCCATGCACCTGAAGCTTAATTTGTCCTGAGGGGGCTTCATAAGAACCCATTCCTTGCATAGCTTCCCTATCGGACAACCCTCAGAACAGTTTTCTAACAGCCATGTGCTCCGCCAAAAGTGTGGAAAGCTACAGGCATTGTCATGTAGGAACCATTCCTGACCTTCCATAATGACAGGGTGTCCCTGATGATGATCCCTTCTTTCACCCCAAAAGTGGTGTCTTCCTTTCATCTGGAGCAGGCTACCTATCTTCTGGCCCTGCAATTCTGAGAACTCAGATGGAGATCCTCACCCTTTGGATATGGTCTCCCAGTTAAAGAGTACCTGTCTATGACCAAGAGTTTCCATAAGTCAGACAGTTTATTTGTGTACTTTTCTGGCAGGAGGAAGGGCCAAGCAGCTTCTAAGAAGGCTATTGCTCGATGGATCAGAGAGACTATAACAGAGGCCTATTGAGGGTGAATCAGACTCCCCAGAGGCATTAAGGCACATTTCACCAGAGCGTTGTCCACTTTGTCAGCAGAGAGGAGGGCTTCTGTGTAGAGATCTCTGTATCCGCTACCTGGTCCTCTGTTCACACATTTCTGCACCATTACAGACTTGATGTGGCATCGGTGGATAGGGCCACATTTGGCAGGGCTGCTTTAGGCGGTGGCAGATTTGGGTTGATTGCAGGGTTCATTTGTTACCCTCCCAGGTATCTGTGGGTACTGCTACAAAGTTCCATTTATGATGATTTAGGAGCACTGGATAGGTTGCAGGGGATAATGGTATTTAGTCACCTGGTAAGGTATTATACCTGCAACCTTTACAGTGCTTCTATTCCTCTCATGATGGGTGAACTCCTTTTCTGCCATGCTAGACTGAATCATTACCCTTGGCCATTGATCAGAGTTCTGAACAGACCTTCTCTGTGGTAATATGTGAGCAGTTCCACCCAATTCTTGGTGGTTTTGCTCTGTAGTGATTCATTTACGATGTACTCTTGTGCATACGTAGTTAATCATTTATGATGTACTGTTATACACTGTGGTACTGTATAATATGTTATGCATGCCAGGTCACAGCAGTGTTCATAGCCATAGGTGTTACATGTATTCAGCTCATGTTTGGTTTACAGTGATGTTCATGGCTATAGGTGTTCATGTATTCTGCACATGCTTGGTTTTATATTTTTCTGTTCTTCTTTGTCCTCACAAGTAAAGGCTACTATTTTCACATCCACATCTTGAGGTCCTATTTTCATTTAATATTGCCTGTTTGTTTTTCCTGTTGGGTTTGGGGGTGTTCTTGTTCATTTCCTACTAGTGAAGTTTTGTACTGGTATGTATGGTCAGAGCCAGGGCTTGCTACTTGCCAGACCGAAAAGATTTAGGATCATGCATCATCCAGTTGGATCACGGAGAATACTCATTTGTGATGATTTAGGAGCACTGTAAGGTGAGTAAATACCATTATTCATAGGTCCACAAATTGTTACTGGAAGGCTGCATATTCCATTTGATCATTAAGGTCATTGCACCAGAAGCTCTACTAGTCAGATTTTTAATATACCCCACTGTCACACTTCTCTGGGACAAAGGTCCTTTTGCCTACCGTGCCCGCTATGAATGAACTCACTGCACCATGACATCACTTCAGCATCCACCTTGGGCTCCTACAAGGTTAAACTTAAGCAACAGCTATTTGCTGATGCCAGTTGCAACTAGCTTCCAGTAACCTTCCTTCTTGTGACCAGCACTTATTCTAACCTTATGCTATCCCTGATCTTATGCATAACTTTTCTCAGCATGTAAATAACTGTTCTAAGTTGCTAATCATTCTCCTTTCACATTTCCTCTTGATCCCTTCCATTCTTTCCTCACCCTATGGCTTTCCCCTATCGCCCCTTCCCTGTTATATCCCCTGAGCTTCCTTGCTCACTTTAAAATGCGCTTTTGTCCCATACCATCTCACCTCTGGACAAGGCCCCCTGGGCTGATGCCACCCTTACCTTGTTGATTATTAGATATTAGGCTGAGTCTGTTCTCATTTTCCTGTAAAGGGTAATTTCATATGACCCCACCCTCTAATATGACCCTTTGAATTCTAGGTTTTAATCAGATATGCACCTTGGCATATATTGTACAATGCCACATGTATTGGAATTTCTTTAGTTATATACTGTTGTAATGTCTTGTATAATTCCTGGTTTTGTTTGTTCTCTGTCTCCTACTTTTCCAATATGTATTGTTCGTCTGATGTGGAACCTGTGAAATGAGCTTGTTCTCAAGGTGTTATCAAAATTTCAATAAATAAATAAATAAATAAAAGGTCTGGCACGAAGAGGAGCCCAGAGTATATATCAGTAGTACTCCTCCTGGCTAAAACTCTTCCAAATGTCCTCCTCCTTAGCAAGTCATAACCCTTTTAATTTCTAAAACATAAAACTGTGTAATATGGGGTCTCTCTCGAGTGTTCTACACGTACTGCTAAAATAACTACAGATCATATATAGCATTACCTCTGTATGCTTTCCAACCCGACTCTGTCACTTTTCTCTGTTATATCTCGTAGAATATCTGAATGGGGACTGTGACAAATATATAACATGGGTACTCTCACATTTCATAAACATAAGGATTTTACAGATTTACCATTCTTGGGATTAAAAATGAGTCATGCGGCTTGATTATCATGTCACACTACTTACAATGACCACATTTGTGGCATCCTAATGGTAGCGGTAGCAACCAATTTTGTTTAGTGGGTTTTAGTATGTACACTATGAACAAATGTGTCTTGTAAATTAGGTGCATCCTGTAATCTTTCTGGGCCATCAGTCCATCAACCCCTGCAATTTTGGTTGCACATGAAGGATTTCTGAATTCCTTTGTGAAGTTTCTTGCACTTTTTGCACTGTCAGTCAAGTAAGTAAAGACAAAATTAATAGAACTATTTTTTCTATCTCAGCATCTTTGGACAATAACAACTACTCTCTGCCCATACATTTAGCTGCACTTTGGCAATTAAGGGGCACCTGCCCTATATCCATGTTTCTTAAATGTGAAGTAAAGGCCCACACATTACTTTCAAAATCATAAATCTCGGAGCAATTTGTACCATAATTAATTATCTCTTGGTTATGTTGTTTATAGTGTGGAAATATGACAACTTTCAGCCCTGTGGAATGTGTTTCAGTATGTTGACTTTCTAAGCAATATAGTCTGAAAACCATCTTTGTTATTCTTTCTGATGAGTTTGCAAGGAGGATATCTCCTCTGTGCTATTACTCATCACAAAATCCAACAGACGTTCCTCAGTTCCATGCCAATCCATAAACACATCCTCATTGTATCGCCTCCATGACTCAGAGTTCCAAAATCTTTTGCTGCAGATACCATACTGTATATTTGTTCATTCTCCCATAAACCCATACATACATTTACATTACTTGAGTCAAACTTCCTGTAGGATACAAGACGGCAGGACATTTTAAACTGAAACTGGGAAATGTCATTGTGTGGAGACCAGCCTGAGGGATCTTATGGTTGGGTGGACCAGACTAGATTTTAGGAGGGCACCAAAGGTACAAGACCCATTGGTTCACAGTGTGCAACATAAACTCACTAAACAGAACGGTTGCTACCTTTGCATTTGGGATGCTACAGATGTGGCCAATATTAGTATAGTTAAATGATAATCAGCATGAATTAATTTTTAAGTTCTAAGAATGGCATGTCTACAAAAATCTTCAAAGTGTTAAATTATGGCAGGACTCCATTATATTGCATATGTGCATTCAGTTCTTCATAAGAATTATAGCTATTCTTTAACAGCACATGAATAGGACTTGGAAGATCCCAAATTATGCAGTCAGTCAAAGTTTTTGGAACTGAAAGGGTTACAACTGTCCAAAAGGATGGGGGTGGGCAATTTGGAACATTTTTGGCCAGGAGGGAGGCCTATTTGGGAGCATAGTAAAGACAACAAACCACTGTGTCAGAGAAGTGAGCAAAGCAAGAGGAAAAAGATATTAATATTGTTCTCGAAAGAGGTGGTTGAAAAGGTAAAAGCAAAGGTAGCATCCAGAAAGTACAAGGAGATGGAGAGAGTGGAGGGTAGGGAGTTCTTTGGGAAACAGAACACAGCAGAGCAGTAAGGAGAGGCAAGGCACATACTGAAAGAGAATAGCCCAGTAAATGTGAGGTGGACAAGACATTTTTTAGGTGTGTAAGTGAAAAGAGGAAGAGCAGAGTGGGACTGAAAGGTAAAAGGGAAGTCGGACTATGACAGGAGACCTTGAAAGGCAGATATCCTGAAAAAATACTTTTTTCAGTGTTCACAGAGGAAGGAGAAAGGAGGATGCCACACAAAAGTAACAAAAGCTTTGGAGGGAGGGAGGTGGACACTTGTCTTTTTAGATACGAGAGTCCTGAAGGGACTTGCTAATCTGAAGGTGGACAAAGTGATGGGGCCAGATGGGGTGTATCCATGGCTACAGAGGAAGCTCAGGAAATACTGGACATACATCTGGCAGTTCTATTAAACTGCTCACTGAAACAGGAGTGGTTCCGGAGGACTGGAGGAGGGCAGATGTAGTCCCACAACACAAATGTGGCAGGCAGGGAGGAGGCTGACAATTATAGGCCAGTCAGCCTGACATCAGTGGTGGGAAAAGTAATGGAATCCCTACTGAAGGAAAGGATTGTGGAATATCTTGAATACAATGGTGACAAGATCCAAAGCAGCATGGCTTTACAGAGGGAGGTCATGTCAAATGAATGTGATAGATTTCTTTGACTGGTTGACCAAGGAACTGTAATTAGGTTGGAGCAGTGGACATGGCCTACCTAGATTTCGGTAAGGCATTTGACACTGTTCCACGCAGGAAACTAGTAAGCAATCTGGGTAGCTTAGGAGTGGGTCTAAAAGTAGTAAACTGGATAAGAAACTGGTTATAAGATTGGTGACCAGGGCTGGTGGTAAATGGAGTTCATTACAAGGAATGGAGAGTGAGGGATACCACAGGGATCAGTAGTGGGACCAGTCCTCATTAGTATCTTTATAGGTGACTTTGCAGAATGTTGCCTTACCTTTTATTAGTGTTTCTTACAGCCAGGACTCTCCCTTATCCTTCTGACTCATCTATAGGACCAGGTGGCCATTGTTTCTGCAAGTTTATAGTCAGAAGTGATGGAAGGCTTGACGCCTAGGAAATGCACCCTTAGAAAGGTTTTTCCTTACTATAATATATTTGCTTAGGTTATGGTGCAAGTAACAAACTATTTTAGGTTCTATTTAATGCCAGACAAAAACAAATGTTTTGAATGATTTTGGCCTGTAGGTTTCTGAATGACTGATTCAAAATGAGTGTTAAGCTTCTCTGTTTCAACCCAGCATAGTAATCAATGACAAATTGATTTCTTCAACTTTCAGTTTATAAATCAACATAGATTTTAAAATTCTAACAAATTACCTATATATTGGAAATGTGTTTGTATTTGAAAAAAATGACTGCATGTCTGTGTTCACATTTTAATCATAAGTGTCATGTTTGCCTTGAAGTTTGACTGTGGAAAGTGTGGAGAGATATTCACACTGCTATGTTCAGCAATGAGTCTTTTAAGGACTAACTTTATTATATCACTGTCCACTCAATGCACATCTTGAACACTGTACAGTGGAGTATTTTGTTTGGTCACTAGACTGCACAGTACATAACTACAAAGGTAGGATACTACATCAGGAAGTGCTATAACATTTTATTTACAGTTTTGATCAGAATATCCTCATGATTATGTTAGGAAAGCCTGTGTTCACAAAATGTTTAACTGAATGTTTTTTGTTCTCATGTTTTAAGCAGCACTGTACAAAACATGGCAGTTTGCCACCCCAGCAATGTCCTTGATTTTGTACATGGAATGTCAGTGACAGGTTGGCCAAGCAGCTGTCTAACATTTCATACTGTAGCTCATGCTACATATGCCACTTACATGTTTGTTGCTGCAAGCTCTGAGTCTTGTGTAGCTTCTTTGGTCAACCTCCTCATGGCCACCCAAGCCCATGTGGTGTGTGCGTGATTCATCCAGATACCATTCATACATTATTAGGATCAAGAACTGTAATCCAACTGTGTTCCGTCTACAAATCCTGCAGGTTTTTTTACTACATAAAAGATATTAATTAGTTTTCAACATGTACAATACACATTGAAATTTGAATCACGGTAAGCATTAGAATGAGACATTGTTAAATTATACACAAAATCATATTGTGTTTATAGATGTTAGGGTATAAAACCCTGATGTTTTTAACATAACATATACTAATGAATTTATTTCCCAGTGAACAGAGGGAAGGAACATTTATCTTAATCATTTTACTTGCAGGAAAAAGAAGGCAATATTTAGGCAAAATGCCCAGAGAGAGAGATGGATAGATAGATAGATAGATAGATAGATAGATGATAGATAGATAGATAGATAGATAGATAGATGGATGGATGGATGGATGGACAGACAGACAGACATATAGGGGATGATGGATGGATGGATGAACAGACGATAGATAGATAGATAGATAGATAGATAGATAGATAGATAGATAGATGTTTTGTTTATTCACTTGACAGGTAAGTTCATTGGAAAACTAGTTTCTTTTACAGGTGCTTAACCACATAAAAAACACATACATACAAAAAGATAAATAAAAAAATATATAGTACATAATATATCAGACTAAAAATGTCTTGGTTACAAAGAAGATAGATACTCATATAAAACAATTACAATTAAATTGTAATTCAAAAGCATCCTTAGTTCATTTGCAAATACTTTAGCAGAATGCAACTGTCTTATATCACAAGGAATCTGATTCTAGATGGATGGAGCAATATAATCAAAGGCCTCTGTCCACAATTAGATCTCATAAAGGTAATTTAAACACCATACCATCTGTCCTATGTCTGGAAAATAACCTCATCGTAAGGCCTCAGCAAATTGCAAAGCTTTTGTGGGACTCCAGAACTAATAATTCTATGTATAAATTTAGCTATACAAAATTGGAAGTTCAACAGAACAGGAAGCTAACCTATCCTTTCAAGATTTCACAGTGATGGGACAATTTAGGATAATTTAGAGCGAATTTGTAATCAATTGTAATACTATAGATTTTTTTTTTATTTGTAGCAGAAGCAGTATTGGTTATAATTACAGCATGATTTACAACAGAGCCAAACAATGGTTAGAAATAGCTAGCATAGATTCCCTAATAAGAAGTGGACAAATTCTATACAAGGGGCCATTCTACAATGAATTCTGGAAGTCACCCTCATAAAATGAGGTTTATAACTCAAGTTAGAATCTAATAGGGCCCCAAGGTACTGAAATGTGTCCACTTGCTCAAAGATCCATCAAGGGATTAACCTGCAGCCAATGACACACAGTCCTTAATCTTCGTAGTTCCAAAGATCATCACTTTTGTTTTTACTTTATTTAAGACCATTCTACTAGAAATAAGGGATGATTGAAAATTAGACATTTTCTTTGTTAAAGAATCACTTAAATCACTAACAGAAGAGCCCTGCATATACATTACTGCATCATCTGTGTAAAGAGTAAGAAAAGCACTCTTGATTACTTTCCTTGTTGGTCAAAAATAATGAAACTAAAGTGGTCCTAGTATGGAGCCCTGAGAGACCCCACACTTGACCATTGCAGATTCAGAAATATCCTCCAAACTTAACCCTTATGACTGTTCCATTAAATAGTCACCAATCCAGGCCAGTAAGGACTATCCTGCTCCCAAAACCCCAGCCTAGAAATTAGTAATTGATGGATTGAAATGCAATGCCTTGGTCAAGTCCACAAACATGGCCCCAGTCAAACAACCTTTATCCATACAGTCCAGGACCATTTTTGTGAATTCAACCAAGGCAGTCTCGGTACTTACCTTTGTGGAAACCATGCTGGTTTTGGGACAGCAGTCCTAATGAAGCTGTACAATCAGTCAATTGGTTATAAACTATCTTCTGGCACTTTAGCCATGACAGATAACATTGAGACTGGCCTATAGTTTCTAAACTCTTGTTGTGAACCAGACTTATGAATGGGAGTCACCAAGGAGTGTTTCCAAATATCAGGTAAAAGCCTGTTGAAAAGGATAAATTAAAAATAATACTAACTGGGTATGCTAAGAATGAGGCAGCATATTTCAACAAGCCAGGACACAAACCATCAGAGCCTGCTGAACTATCCCTTTTGATTTGTCTCAGTAACTTCCTAACTTCTTTAGGAGTAGTAGCCTTTAAATAAAATTTACGAGTGTTACTAGAATCAGTGATAGATCCTTGGTGAGTCACATCTTGCTAGTCATTACAAAATTGACAGGAACAGATAGATATTCATACATGGATAAGAACATCCCCACTGAAAAGATAATATATTCCCTGTATACCTGTGACTAATCTATTAAAAGTGTACCTGTGACTAACTTATGAATTCAAAGTATACACTGCTCTAATTAAAGAATTACTACTATATACCTACACTAATTAAAATTATAAACCTACACTAATCAATTAAAAGTATATACTTATACTAATAAAAGTATACACCTGCAGTATGTTCAAAGATATGGGACACCACTAATAGCACAATTAATGCAACATTAGGAAGCTAGCCAAACCAATTAACAAGCTGGACAAGAACCTGGAAAAAGACACTTAAAACTGTCCCAAACCCAGAAATTCCCAAACTCCTATTTGCACTCTCTATACTCTATTCCATCCTTGCTACAAGAGACCTTCAGGTGCAGTAATTTGATCACAAATCTGATCTTCATAACAATAATCATCTTAATGTATTGTATTCAGCAAACAATGGGTAATGGTGAACCACATGAGTATACCCATCTTGGGGGTAATTGGGCAGCAATGTTGCTCACCCTTACAGCTCATGGCCTTATAGACCTAATTAGCTCCCTTGATGGGTAGATATTCTGTATACCACAGTTACCCATGTTTTTTATATATACATTGTCATCCCTCAGGATGAACGCAATTCTGCAGCATTTTGCAGCACTTTGTAGAATGTTGCAGAAGACTACTGAATAAAGTAATGTCATTTCATTAGTAATAGTCCCTTTGTCAGTCAGGAAATGTGACACTGCCAGGATTAAGTGAATGCCTCAGTTTCCTGCATGACAAAGGGATTAATTGCCATTGAATTACTTGCTTTATTCAGTAGGGCTGCTGCAGCATACTGCAGAGTGTGTTAAATGTGTGTTTCATTGTGGGGATGCAAAGTGTAGGTGGTGTGTGTAGTATATATATATATATATATACACACACACACACACATTAATAACCTTCAGGTCAATATCAGCGTTATTGTTTGTATATACTGTGAATATATATATATATATATATATATATATATATACACCACAGTATATACAAACAGATAGCTGCATATTGAGCCTGAAGGGTTGAAGGCCATTTTTGCTCCTTAAAGAGGGATATAATCTTGTGCTGGTGTGTGGAAGCCTGATTTTGTTGTTTTTGACTGCACTGACTGTCAATCCTCTGCAGACACCTTGAGTTAGTTTTCTGTGTTTTGTAATACTCACCAAGTCCACTACCCCAAAGTGACTTGACACTTCCCCACCCTCGACACACCTGTGACCCCCAACACCCCACCTGCCAACACCCCCACTCCTCCGCCTTCCAAAGCTTGACCTGGACCCAGCTCTCCCTGCCATTCCCACCTGCACTTGATTCTATTCCATGCACCCTTGATTGTAAAGTCCTCAGCTGGGTTTGACCCAAGGGTCTCCATTGCCACTGGCCACTAATCAGAATAATTACTGTGTTATTATTATTATTATCTGGTAATGTACACCCAAACCCAGGACCTATGGCTTCCAGCCCTTCTAAACCCTGTACGGCAACTGGCCTCCGCTTTGCATCCTTAAACATTTTCAGTCTCCTAAAGAAATCTGGTGCCTCCAGTGCTGGGTCATTCAACATCAACCTGACATAATTGCACTGGTAGAGACTTGGCACTCCAAATCCACACCTGACTCCACTATCACCCTCCCTGGATATACTATCTATAGGAAAACCGAGTAGGCAAATGCGGTGGTGGTTGCACACTACTGCACTGGACCCCTCTTTATAGGTCAGGTACCCCAGCTCCTAAACTTGATAATGGAGCCCAAGCCCTCACCTTAAAATCACACTGACCCCACCTGAGGCCCTGTGTTCCTCACGGTCTGCTGTGTACCCCGAGGAATCAAAACCAAGCTGTCAGTCCCTCATTGACTACCTCACATCTCTCCCTCATAAAGTGGAGCAAGTCATCCTAGGTGATCTCAATGTTATCTGGCTTGCTCCACTGCCTCCCATATAAGGGACTCTTTGCTGCCCTGGATATGTCCCAGTTTAGTCACCCAGCCCACCAGATTCAACCACTCAACTGGCACCAGCACTCTCCTAGATGTTGTATATCCAACCCCCACAACATCCATGATGTCACTGTCCTCCCTGACTCTCTTAGCAATCATTCCCCAGTCCTCTGTCCTGGTCATCTGCCACTCTGAAGCCAATGTCCCAGGCCACTCTATGCCTCCGTTTAGGCCCCAGGCCCCAGAAAATTGAAACAATACCAGCCCAGCTAGACTGGTCCACTCATCCAGCATGCCCTGACTTTGACTCAGCTCTTGACCACTTCACAAATGCTTCTTGTAAGGCTTGTGACCTTTTTCCCCTCACCAGGATCCGCTCCCAAAAATGCAACACCCCATGGATCACCCCATCCCTCCTCCAGTGACTCAAAACAGAGATAACTCTGGCACATTGCTGTAGAATCTGGAAAGGCATCTGATAGACATGCCTATAATGCAGAACACAATAAGTGCACTTGGGCCATTAGGGCAAGCCAAGGCAGAGCACTACCAGACCACCCCGCTTCCACTTGGGGTTCAGCCCGGACCTTCTGATGTAATGTGAAAGAGCTAAATGGGAAGTCCTGCTCCTCCCCACCATCTCAGCTCTCCATCAATGGCACCCCACCACAGATCCACTCTATAGCCAAGTGCCTTAATACTGCCTTCTCTGACCTAAGCTCGGTCCTCCCAGCAGCTTCTTTCACCCAACCTCCACCTCTCTCCCTCTGGTCCTGCATCACCCACCATTCTACCTGCACCTACTCCCCCAAGAAGCCATACCACACTGCTAAAGTCTTAAACAGTAATAACCACAGCAGTGACCCCTCGACTCCAGGATCCTCTGTATGGCCTTGGACAAAGTCCTAGTCCCCTGACTGACCTTCTAAACTGGTTTTTATGGCTGGTCAGTTCCTAAGTGCTTGGAAAACTGCTGAAATCACATTCCATACATAAGAGTGGGGGACCGTCCACCCCAACAAATACCAGTCCGATCTCCATCCTCCCCACTCTGTAAAGCCCTTTGAAAAGTGGTGTTGATCCAGCTCTGAATACCAATCCACATTATGTGCCCAGAGCAGCACGGCTCTGCCCTGACACAGTACAACCATGGCTGTCCTGGAATTCTCCCTGCACCTGCATGTTGCTCTCAACTCATCAGCCTTGAAGGAGCAGTGTTCATTGACCTCTCCAAGGCCTTTTGACACTGTCTGTCATCCTCTACTCGACCTCTCCACCTTCTTGGCTTCTCTGGCAATCCCATTTCCTGGTTCTCTAGCTACTGTATCTCTTTGCTAGATCCCAGCATGTCAAGATCAGTGGCTCCTCTCCAGCACTCTTCCCGCTAGCTCCAGGGTCCCCAGGGCTCCATTCTGGGTCCAATGCTTTTTAGTCTCTTCCTCAACACCCTCCCCAGCTCATGTAGTGGTAAAATGCTCATCTACACCAATGATGCAGTCCTCATTGCCTCACATCCCAATCCTACCTCCCTCCAGTTAGTCCTCTAGCAAGCTTACAACCAAGCTGAAAGGTGGTTCAGTGACCGCAGACTGGTCATTAACCTAAAGAAAACCAATCAGTGCTCTTTCACACCACAAAATAAAGCTAAAAATATCCCCTCTTGATTATCCCCAGCACTCTGCACCCACTAGAACAAGTGACCAAATACAAGTACCTAGGCATCACTTCGATACTGCCCCTCCTTCCACACCCACAGTAATGCCCTGTCAGCCACTATTAACTCTCAGATTGGCCTGCTATACCGCACAGGGACTGCCTGCCTTAGGTTGCCCTTAGGCTGGCCAACACCTCCTCTGTCTTGTCCCTCGTGGACTATGGCTTGCCCATCTACGCCGCAGCTGACAACACTGCCCTCCAAAATCCAGCTGCCCATCAATAAGGCCTCTAGGCTCTCACCAGTACCCCAGCCACATTCATACCTGCCTTCTCTATGCTACCACCAATCTGCTCAACTTTGAGGAGCGACTGTTCTACCATACCTGCCTTCTTGCTAAGAAATCACTGCTAGGACTCTCCCCGGGGAGTCTCTACCTCTCTACAGCAGTCATCATCATCCATCACCACCGTAGCTCTGTTAAGGCCACTTTTAATGTGCCCAGAACCAAGACCTCTCTTGCGCAGAGATCCTTCCTCTATTGAGCCTCACCTGGTTCAACTCCTCCCCAGCTGCATCTACAACTTGCCAAAATTGGCTCCTTCAAAACAGCCCTTCAGAACCATATCTTTAATACCTGCTGTTAAAGGTGCAACTAACCCCCTGTTGTAACCTGTGGTACCCGCCGCCTTGCCCCCTGGCTCAACAACGCCCACTGGACAGCCTTTTCCTCCCCAGACCCACTCTTTCCCTACTAGGTCCAAACAGGGATGTAACCCACTGTCTTCTCTGAGACCTACTATATCCATGAGTGTAACTCACAATTTTGTAACACTATGTAACCTAAGTAACATACAAACTACTACATTATGTAACCTAAGTATATCTATGTTAAATGTTCCTTTACTGCACCTGTAATGTTATCTTCTGTTTTAATCTGCACTGTAATAACTGTCTTGATGTCTGCCCCCCGTGATGAGGTGGCTTTGTAAATGAGCTCTGACTCAAAGGTTGTAAACCCGATTTGTAATGAATAAATGAATACTGATGCGGTGAGGTGAGTATAGTACTTTAACCCAGCTGCAACTTAACACAGGAGCAAGTTTTTCTGCAAGTTTGGTGTATGGCCTTATAGATGGCTCATTTTTCATTTGGCTTTGGAGATTGTGCAGTAACCTGGGCCATGGATACCTAGGGAGATATGAACTATGTCCTGGACAGATCCAATCATTTTCTAGTCATCATATCTAATAATGCAAAAGGGTTGGCAGGGCTGGTAGGAACCTTCATGCTGGTCAACATGTGAAGGCATAAAACCCAGTGTAACATAATTACAGCTTTTCCTCTCACCCCACAGGACATACACACATAGAAACCTGCTGTTTTCTCCACAGGGTTGATTCCTTCTGCTTGGCTATTCACTACCATCCAACAGTTGAATAGGACCATTTCCAGTTGTATGGATAGTTAATACTGGGTGGGACAGTACCCCAGGAAATCCTGGATACTAGACCTACTCTTATTTAATGTCCAACAAAGAGCGCATAGTGGTGTCCCATCTGTAGGCACCTCTCTGGCCTGAGGGAGGCTGCTCATCTTTAGGCTGAGTTGACTAGGATTTGGGGACCTCCTGTCCACCCAGGGCCCACCAGGGCTGATGCTGCTGTCTTATATGTTGCCAAGAAACAGGAGAGGTTGGACCATACTGGGCTCAGGGAGGATGATGGTGGAGGAAAGAGGTGCATCCCAGTTGTGCCTCTCCATAATTCATACTGCATTCTGGCAGAGACGTGGTTCCTCTGTGGAAGCACCCACAGTGGAGACCAAGGAGGATGCTGGAACCTCCACAAAAGAGACCCACAGGAGGGTGGCATGGGACCCCACAGGGGAAAAGCAACTCCTGGTGGGGATGTCAGTTGATAGGGGTGAAGAGAACAGGGGAGGGAGGGAGATGGAGGTGGGTGCCTGCCCAGCGCCGTGGCTAGGGAAACAGAGAGCGAATCTTTAGGATTGTGGGAGCAGCTGCATGGGGAGGGAGATGGACATCATTGTCCATCTAGGGACAAATGATCTGGCTGGGAATGGGATCAGAGCAGTGCAGGAGGAGTTTGTGGAGTTGGGGAGGGCCTTCAACAAGTAGCATGCATGGTAACCTTCGGTGGTGCTGCCTATCTATGGCATGGGTGAGGCTAGGTGCTTACACCATGGAATTCAATCAGTAGTTGAAAAACTGGTGCAGAGCTTGGAGTTTTGGCTTCATTTGGGACTTGGGGTCCACCTGGAGGATACAGACCTATACTGGTGTGATGATCTGCTTCTGTCCAGGAGGGAGCAGGATTCTAGGTGATAGGTTTAAATGCTTCATTGGCATGCATTTAAACTAGCCAAATGAAGGCACTGAAAAGGAACAGAGAAATACGAGCGCCCTCTAAAAAAAACAGTGTAGTAAGTGAGGTAAACACCAAGATAGAGAAGTCAGTAGGGAGGGCAGGAGTAACTGGAGAAATAGACAAAGGCAGAAAGGACAGGATGGCCTAAAAGGGTAAGGCCTTCAAGAAATTGAGGGCAATGACACCAATGCCCATAGTCTGGCTAACAAGATCCCTGAACTAGTGGCCTTGATGGAAAAGGGATGCCTAGATATTGTGGCAGTCACAGAAACATGGTACACAGAGAACCGTGACTGGGATATCAATATACCAGGTTACACAGTCTACAGGAGGAACAGGAAGGGTAGAAGAGGAGGAGGAGTAGCTCTACATAAGGGAAGGTGTCAAAGCAATGGAACTAAAGGGTAAACAGGGAGGAGAGGAGGCACTGTGGCTCACCTGGAGACAGAAAATGGCACCACAGTCTGCACAGGTGTTGTATGCAGACCTGCATCTCAGGGAGGAAATGGACAAGGAAATGATAGAAGGCATTCCTAGGATGGCAGGAAAAGGGAGATATTGTTGATGGGGACCTGAATATGCCAGATGTGAACTGGAGCACCTTTGCTGCAACCACATCCAAAAGCAGGGTCATTCTTGATGCCCTACAGGGGGCATGCCTCAGACAGCTAGTGCTGGTACCCAGTCAGGAGAGCGCAATCTTTGACCTGATACTTTTAAATGGAGACAGAGAGGATCTCAAATTTAGAAGTGAGTAGCCATTTGAAAAAGTGACCACCAAACAGTGTGGTTCATGATAACACAGCCGTAGAGTCAAACCATATAGAAGTGAGGGTACTGGACTTTAGGAGGGCTGACTTTGTCAAAATGGGATAGTGTCTCAGAAAAGCACTAGCAAACAGGCAAGATGTAGGGTAGAGGAACAATGAGGAAACATCAAAACTGCTATCATAGAGGCAACAAGCCTTTGTGTGAAGCAAATAAACAATTCAAATGAAGGAAAAAATTCTATGGTTCTCAAAGAGGTGGCGGGGAAGGTTAGGGAGAAAAGAGCATTCTGGAAGTATAAGGAAACACAGAAGGAGCAGGACAGAGAACTGTACCAGTTAAAGCAGAAAGAAGTGGGAAAGGCATTCAGAATAGCAAAGGCCAAACCGAGGAAAAGATAGCCGACTTGGTTAAGAAGGAAATAAAACCTTTTAGTGTAACCCCTCTACAAATAGGGGTTCCTGAAAAGTCTTCCTTGAGCTTGCCTAAATGCTCACTGCTAGGCTGGTGTTCTGCATTTAGCAGTTAAATAGATTGCCAGAGAGTGCCTGCATAGTCTCTGTGTACTATCTCTTTAAGAGCTGCCTGTGGATTGCAGTCATAATTAATCTGAGAGGGACTCTGTTAGAAGATGTACTTGTTTGCTGATCATTTGTTAGAGTAGTAATAATATTGCAGTTTGTTCTAACCTGCCTTCTTTGCAGCATAGGCAGTTCTGTTTGTTTCCATCATCTTGGTTCTGGACTACAGAATGGGCAAATCAGTACATTTGGGACTCTAAAATGGAGCCTACCTACAGGGTTTGGTGTGGCCAAACTTGTAGGAATTGTAGTTTTGGGCTTTTGGCACCTAAAATAACCTGGAGAGGGAGCCCTGGTTGTCACTGACAGACAGATCAGCCAACCATACCTTTTGGATCTTGGGAAAGTCCCACACTGCTTGCAGTTTCAGTTAGATCTGAATTGAGGAGAGAAAAGTAACAGCTCAAGACAGTTCAAGCAGCAATCCATAGTGGATTCACGTGGGAGAACTGTGGAAAGGCCTGAGTTTGGCCTGCAGGCCTGCTTGCTGTTCCCAAGATGGAAGTTGTGCTTTTTGGACTGAATCAGAGTTTGGTTCCCCACTGTGTGTCTGAACTGTGTTTTGCTTGTTGAGGCTGTATCCAGCTCCACGGAATGAATCTGTATCCCTTTCCATTTGCCTGGGCCCTGCTACACTGGCCCGGACAGAATACCTGCTGGTGCAGAGAAAGTCATTGATGAGTGACCGACCTGGGGATCACCCCACTGCTCAATGCCTTGAACAGGAATGATGCCTCGGTGATTCGTGGTGAGCCCTGCTTCTCCAGGCACTCCAGCTCAACAGCCTGCAGTCTCAATTTCATCCTGGGTGTGTCCAATATTGGGTATCATGAGTTAACATCAGGTAGCTCCCTGCAACAACAGCTAAATCTAAAAGTGTTGTCATCTGATTGTCTTGTTGCCTTTTCTTCACAAACTGAGCCCCGGCTCTGGATTACAAATAGTGTGTGTTGTGCATGTTGCTTTCTTCCATCACAGGGCCCCAACCAGCTGCAACACATTCCTGGCTAGCCCACCATTTTCCTACCTAGGTACCCAGAGTGTGTGACTTGTAGGACTCTGAACTGCATGCATAACTGATTAATAGCTTTTAAGCAAATCACCAATGGAAGGACAACATAGCTGGGTAAAACCAGAAGTGGATACCCCATGGGGACTAGGGTAGAATAGAGAGCCAGTGATTTTCATTACATGCAAGCCACAATAAAATTGCACAGCAAAATTGGCAAGCTTAGAAGTCTGATTCATTTTCAAATTCAAGACATAGTACTACTCATAGAGACATGGTGGAGAGATAAAATGGCAAAAACATAAATGTGGACCAAACACCCCAATCTCAAAAGTTCAACCTCTAAACATAGGATCTCACTATACCATATCAAAATAAAAAAAAATAATTAACACCTGTTTAGTGCTCTAGGTTTAGCTGTGCTGCAACTCTTTACATGCTCTGCACCTCAACTAAAAATATTTGATTAAATTGGTGAGTGGACATTCTTTTTTCATTTTGAGGGATAAACATAACTGGTACACCAAAAAGTAGTGATTCAGGCTTTTATAAAGAAATGCAGTATTCTAACAGGAAATTGATTACAAGATGTTTATTAAGGGAGGGTTCCATTGTGGAGCACAAGGAGAATATCAGGGACACACAGTGCAACAGAATCCATATTGATCTAGTTGGGAAATGAGGTAAAGTAGTCACCCAGAGGTGTGGTACGGGAATCCAAACAGCTCAGAAGAGCTTGATGCTAAGCCAGATTTGGAAATTAAGAGAACAGCCAATTGGATCCAGTGGTGCTAATGTTTTGCAAAATTAAAGTGCTAATGAAACTGTGACAGGTGGCCACCTATTCCACTTCCAAGAAATTTTAGGAATATTTTGGTAATGTTCGTAAAATTTTGTCAAAAAGTAATTTATGGTATTTCCACTGTAAATATAAAACTACTCAACTAAATCCTCCAGATGTGAAATGTTTAGGATTTCCTGATATTGTGTAAACCTGCCAAATGTTTCTTCTATACTCTAAGGACTATAGAGTTATACACATCAGATTGGTGGGTACATTTTCATAAACATTCACAATTAAGTAAACTGTGAAATTATGCATCCTATAACTTGCAAACAACATTACCAAATGCACGCTTCACAAAGGGAGCACGGTAGCACTGTAACACTCAGTGATGAAAACGGTGAAGATGCTCCGATTAAGTACACTGTAGTGGATGAATAGTGGATGAATGGAGATTTTAGGATTTACTGATAGTGCAATAGTGCTGTACACAGGCAATTAGGACCTGATCTAGCACTGTGTTCCAGTGGAACTAATACCAGTAGTGCTGTATACAATACAGTATAGAGTAAATGAAAAACAGGAGTTTAGTTTGTTAGATAGGGATCTCTGGTAGATTGGGATCTTACTTTACTGTCACATTTAACAGTTGCCAAGACCCTTCAAACCATTATGCATAAAGAATTGTCAGGTATCTAGCGAAGTGGTGGCCAAGTTATAAATTTAACTGTGACATAAGCTATCAGATTTAGTGCCCCATAAAGGTCAAAACCATGTAACTGAGCATCTGGAAAGTTGGCAGATTCGTAGAGCATTGTTCCATAGTTAAGCAAGCTAGCTTTCAGGTTTCTGTGTTAGTGGAAATTGAAGTTAGAACTGGGGCAGTTCCATGAAGGCTGGTGGAGACAAATGTAACAGATGCCAGGAAGTACTAGTTCACAGAGATGGGAATAGAGCGTAGAATTTGTTGCATGAAGAGCGGGTCTTCAAAGAGGGTTGGAATATATAAGGGATATTTTAAAGAATCCATGAAAGAGTGAGTGGGAAGGGGAAAGTGAAGAGCCTCTGAGGCCTCTATTCAACATTAGTTGAGCTGAAATGGATAGACACAATAGACCATTTTGTGTTTCTATACTAAAACTACTGTAACATTTCCCAAACTTTTACAAGGAAATAAATTGAAGGATTGAGAGCACCGTGAGATTTGCAGCATACAATCACATGTCTCAATAATTAGCAGCTGTTAAGATATTAATCCATGGCTCAGTATGACAAGTTTTAGGTTTCTAGCTTGAAACATTGCTTGGTTGTGAACAGCTAGAAACAATTGATATGATTTCTCAACCTTTCACAGAGAAAGTAACTTCCAAACACCAAGTCCATGTAGTCAAACACTACATAGATGACTGTCATAAAAGTTGGGTTGTCCTGTGATCCCAAATTTAGTGGTGAGCATACCAGTTGTTAAGTCTCAGAATTAAAGTGTGGTTGAGTTATAGCAAGTGAAAATATTAGCAAAATACTGCAGATTGCAACAAATAAAGTCATGCAATTTTGTTACCATTTCATGGAAGTGGCATGGAAGAGAATCTGCTTATTTTGCATGACACTAAAACATATTACTATTACTTTTATCCCGTCTTTAAGCTTGTAAAACAACAGTGAAGTTGAAGCACCAGATCCTTAAAAGAAAGATTAAATTACTGAGTCATTTTTTTTCCCGAGTTTATAGTCAGTTCAAGAATATACTGTATGTGTTCTTGCATTACTAAACATTGTTTTTCTTCTTATATTGTGCAAACTCAGCTATAGTTTCTCTCCTAAGAAGCCAAAACATTACAATACATATACTAGATTTAGGAATTTCAACATTGGACTGATGAACACTGTGATGGTTTTAAAATCCCAGGAATTTTAAAATCACTTTTCATTAGAATATGCATCCCAGCATCACACAGTTCTGCTAGCAAAGCCTCCAGGCCCACAACTGAACTCCAGTAAGAAAATATGAAGGCCTAGCACAGTGGAAGCAGCTGTTATTGTGCTAGTCCAACATGCTGGAGACACAGGATAGGTTTTCATTCCAAACTGCCATAAACCAGGTTTGAGGGGCCAGAAGGTGCAGAATACAACATAGAGGTACCAAGCACTGAGAGAAGGTGAAGGCTAGCTCATTACTGTAGTGACTCATTTCACAAGTAGGAATGTGAAATTGATGTTTGGGCACCCATGCAATGTCTACCACCCAGCCATTTGCTTTTGCAATTGAGTGGAGAGAAGGCCGAACCAGGAAAACACTGCAGTTCATAACTTTGAGCATTACTTTCCCCACCTCAAAGCCACCAACTGCTCTGGCACCTCTCTCTCACTGGCTCCCTCATTTAATGTGCATCTCTCAATAGGGGTGAATATGTAGGGTCTGCTCTTGCTGGGTCTTACTGTTAGCAATATATTGCAGGGCTCTTGGACCCATTAAGGATTTTCCTGATGAGGAGCTGCACACCCAGTAGGTATGCCAGGAGGGCAGCACAAAGAGCAAAACTGATAGATGAAATGAGGTGTCTGAAGAGTGTGAAGGCAACAAGTGAACACATACAATGATGAAAAAAATCCATAAAGATCCCCTATCATAATTAGTTTTCTCCCTGATAGATCTTTCTGTGTTGGTTAATGACTTCTACCACTGTCATCTGAACCAGTGCTTTAACAGACAAAGATTAGTTTGCAGATTTGGCAGTATAGTGCTACAATTTTCTCACATTAGTCTTTGCAATATTTTGAGAATTTTAACTTTTATGTTCACATTGGTTATTGCTTGTTTTATCACTTTACAGTCCTTCTCCACTGTATATTCTATAGCAGTTCAAATGCTACTTAAGTCAGTTTAGACTCTGGTTCATTTTAAAGAAAAACCCCATGTGTAGGTACAGTGGTAAAGCTTTTCTCTAAGTCTCTAGAATGCATCTCTGGAGCTTTTCAAGCCCTTTATATCTCCATTCCATGCTCTGCAAAGATCTGCTTTGTTGTTTAACACATTTGTGTTGTTTCCAACTTTTAAAATAAGTTCTTTAGTTTTTCATTAGATATATGGTAAGGATTGATAAAGTCCATCTGCTATGCTTCACAGAACACTAAAAATGAAACTCTTTCCAGGTAGTCTTAACCACAAAGTCAGTCAGTGAGTTGGAACTTTGTATAGTCTCTCATGATGGTGAAACTTTACAGGTGAAGGGCAGCATATGTCACAAAAGTTATCCCTAAAGAACAGTTCACATGGGTCTTTTCCTGTCTATAAGGATGGTCAGATGGAACACACTGCTGTTTGGTGTTCTCCATGGAGCCCTCACTATCACAGTCAGAGATTGAGAACAGAATGATGTTTCTTTGATAGCTACAGTGGATCAAGCCAAGATAAAATGCAATATCTTGCAGTATTACTGCAGAGTATTGCAGTGTGCTAAAGGGAACAGTGCAATTCAATGGCAATTAGGCACTTTTGTTATGCAGCAGTTTGTGATATATCATTTACTTGCAATGTACTGCATGGCATCCTGGCAGGCTCCGCCTATATTAGAAATAAAATCCATCAGATTATGTTTAATAAAATCACAGTTACTGCAAAAGTTATTTATTTGTTTTGATATCCCGATCAGACACATTATGCATACATATATTCCTATTATTAGGCATGCCTCAAGAGAGTTACAATTGCAGTTAAGGACAAACAATTTAAACTACATCATTAACAGGTAGCAACAGTTAAGACAAATTGGCAGTGGATTACAATTCATTAGAAATAATGAGCATTTATTTTAAAAGTTTTACAAGGAAAGACATACTGAGTTGACAATGGGAGGGCATTAAGCCGAGGTTCAATGGGTGGAGCAACTACGTCCTCCCATATCAGGCTTAAAAGATCACTCATCCTGGGGCTCTCCAGGATTCATTTCTTGTTGCCCACCATCCACCCCTCCTCCTCCAGTGGCTCATTTCTCTTATCCAGTGAGGCTTCTTCCTAAGCTACCTTTAGCCGACGAATAACCGGTGGCACCTGTGGGGGCCTCCTCTAGGGTTCCTGCGTTGTGCCCCACAGGGTGGTATATCCTACAGATAGAGAGGTGGAAAGCCACAAAAGTAAATCAAGTCACACAAGCATAATCTCATCTCATTTATTATGCTGTAGACATATAACAGATCGCTTCCAGGTGCATCCTGAGGTAGAGGGGAAATTGAGTACAGTAAAACTTTACAACAATATACAATAAATAAAATAGTAACATAAAAATATTAAGATGCAGCTGATAGATGAGGAAAACATAAAAGAAAAATAAACATACAGTACAATAGATAACCACATTGACAGAAATATTGAAATAAATTTAGCAGAAACCAAGTGCTTAAACCCAGATGGATGGTGCCTAGAAGGTAGACTGTAGGTGGTGAGGTTGCCAGGTCATTGTGCAGTCAAGACAATTATAGACACGAGCAGAGAAGTCACAAAGAATACAGCTGAGGGTGAAGAGGAGGAGGTAGAGTGCAGCAGGAAGGGAAGATCAGGGCTTAGGGAACAGGAAGGAGGAAACTGCTTGACCCGCAGAAGATCTAATGTAAAGAAGGGTAGGATTCTAGGTCAAAGCTACAAAATGAGTAAGCAATAACAATATAATAACATGTAGAAATAAAACAGTGCATCAGAAGTAGCAGTAGGAACATAATTGGTAATAAAATACACAACATAATATAGTACCAGCAACTGAGAGACAAGTAGTGACTACTAAGTATGAAAGTTAAGTCAAGAGTACTGGCTATGACAATTTACTTTAATTTGACTATATTTGCACTGCAGAGACAAAAGACCAGACTATAAATGTGCAGCAAACAAAACTAGTAAAGTGGAAATAAATGCACAGTGCTGGCCAGGCCCTGTTTGCTTGGGTGCATTAGGAGCATGAACAGGGACCAGTAGGCATAGAGGGTCCTTCACAGCTTTGCAGAATAGTGAATGACTGTTAGAGAAGCTTACATTTAGGAAATGGCCTTCAAAAACTTAGGACATTATGCCTCCTGGATTCCAATCAATATTGACCCGCAGCATGTCCACCGCCTAACTAGAAGATCAGACAGTCTAACCTTTACAATACCTCGCTGTCGGACCTCTCAAGCTCAGCGTTCTTACCTTGTCAGAGCCTCCAGCTGGTTCAACTTGCTACCTACAGAAATCTCCAACATTGCCACGATTGGTGCTTTTAAGTGTAAATCAGGCAACACCTGTGGCTAGTGCCTTCTGTGATTGCTTCTATAATCCCTCCAGGCAGACTACCCTCAAGCATCCCTCCTCACTGCCTCAGCTCCTCCTCCTCCTCTCTCCACCCCCATTACTGGGTATAGGATGAATCTGTCTCTTTCATCCCCCTTTCCTCCTCCTTGCTGTTTCCATCTACCACATACCCAACGCAATGCCCTCCCATTTCTCCCCTCCTCCTCTCTCTCTCTCCCATACACTCCCTCAGCACCATTCTTCTTTCTCTTTCCCACTAACCCCTCTAACAAAGCTTCACTAAGCTGCCTATGACTTGTACTGTATAATTAACTACTTCACAATTCCTTGACAACGCCTTTGGCTGCTATATTGTAACCTTATTTGTCTTTTTTTGTAAGTTCCATTGTATTGATCATGTCATGTTTTGTACCTTACTGTCTTGACGGAAACCTTTGTAAAAGACCCTCGGCTCAAAGGTGTCATCCAAATACAAATAAATAAAATAAAATAAATAAATAGGACATAGACTGCAAATGCTAGATGGCCAAAGTCTGTGTAGTACCTATACTCTAGGAGAGGTTAGGAGTGAACTGACCTCAGTGAGTAGGAAGAAGAAAGGTGCTGCAGGTATGTGGGAAGGGATGATTGGGAGTCTGACCCCAGGAGTTTGTCAATAAAGCATCCTGAAGCAAAAGAAGATTGGCCAGCAGAGGGCAGCAATCCCAGACTGATGTAATTGTAGCAGTGATACATGAATCTTGGGGTAGCTAAGGCAAAGCAGCATATATTACTATATGTTACATCCCATATATAGAGGACAGTCTTACTTGCTTGTATAAATGCCAGGAGGTTGTAAGTGAGCCCATGAAGGAGTATTTTGGGGCTATGCACAGTTGGACAGCAGTGGATAAGCAATGTTGGACCCAAAAGGCCATGCCGCTTTGTATTCACCAATTTGCAGGTTAAGAGGAGATGAGGGAAGATGAGTCAGAGTTCAAGCATGACTGCCACATAGTTAAAATTGTCACTTCCTCCAATGGGCACCTGTCAACACAGGCAAGGGTGAGTTTGGAAGAAGTCGACAGAGGTTTGGGGTTTGAACTGAAGAGCATGGCCTTTGTCTTTTGATGTTTAGAACTACATTTTTTAGTAACCAAGACTGAATTACAAACCAATGTACCTGAGAGGGTGGTAGAAATCAAGAATAGTGGCAGCACTGTAGTAGAGGATAAGGTCAACTTCATACAGTAGGAGGTGCAACATGGGCAACATACAGTAGACTATTTACATAGACACAGAAGAGAACTGGACTCAGAATACAACCTTAAGGTACACCAACAGTTATTAAAATGTATATATGTATGTTTTGTTAGTTATTTACTTATTTGTTAAAAGGTGAGCTAATTGGAACCCTTTTACAGTAGTGACCCAGGAGACGAGGTAACAGGTTCCATCATCAAGGAGCACTGGATACAAAACAAGTACAGCTAGATGAAGCACCTAGAGTATCTCCAAACAGTTACAGGCAGTATTCACAGAGATGTTCCTAAACTTGCATTTCAAGGGAACATGGATTTTGTATTCTGAATGTGAGACAGCAAGGAGTTTGAGATTTTTTGAGGCCTTGAAACCAATGGCTTTGCCCTATGACTTTCTTTAACCTGTGGAAAATAAGGCAGCTTAGTACCAATGGAGTGAAAAGTTCAAGTTCTAACGGGATTGACAGCTGAGAGGCAAAGTGGACTGGTACCCATGTAACATTGGCTTCTTATCAAGAGAGCAGATGTTGAGAGTGTCTTTATTGTCCACTGATAGCCAGTTGAATGTGGGGTACAGGAGGAATGGTGCATTCTAGATCTGCCATCAGTACAAACAATGCATTATGGTTGTGGAGCACGACTTTTCTGTGAATCCCAGAGGCTGGGTGAGATTGCAGACTAGAATCCATATTCAGTCAGAGGAAACAGTCTGCAGCACAGCACTGACTCTGACTTTGGGAATTAGACTGCTCTTGATTCGATGTACAGTATACCATACCAAGTTTCTGTAAATCTTTTGTAACAACATTTTAAGTGATGCAATATTATGTTAAAAATTTCCTGAGCTACAGTTTCTGAATCATTGGATTTGAGAGAGTTTTAGTTAGAAATGTGCTGATCTACTGTATGTGCATCTGAGGTGAATCCAGTGAGGAAAGGAAGAGTCAGCTCCCAGATTCAGAACTACAGGAGGAAGTGGTGTAGTTCTGCTACCTATGCAAACCATGTAATATGGTTGTAGAGCATTGCTTCCATGTGGTGCCCAGAGGCAGGGTGAGATTGCAGACTAGAAACCCATATTCAGTTGAGAGCGACATCTGTTGTTCAATATTAACAGTGACTTTAAGAATCAGACAGCTTCTGGCTCACTATAGCATACCAAGCTTCTGTGCACCTTTCTGTAATAGCATTGAGTGATAATATATTATATTAAATATGTTTTTGAGTTTCAGTTCTGGATTTGAGAAGGTTTTATTTACATTATTATTTAGGTTTTATTTAGAATGAAAACATTTTAGAACATCTTTTACTCTGCTTTTCTGTTGTGATGTATTGTATGACATCTGAGGTGAATCAATGGGGTGGAGTTCAACTCCCAGTTTAAATTTTGTTTGACTAAATGTTTTAAACTTTTTTCATTTTTTCCAGTGCAGCTTTTTATGGCCTGTGTTGCAGGTCACAGATTATGAGTAGCCCTGCCCACCATAACTGGGAGTCCGGAAGTGAGCTATTATTTTAATGTAATTTTTATATAAATAATATTTATTGACTATGCTAGATAACAGTTCAGATTAATTATGTAGATCATTGAATGATTTTCAAGGGCACCCTAATTGGTAAGGCAGATCACTTTTTGCTTTTAAAGAATAAATATATAAAACAAATTTTGTGGGTTGTGCCAGACAACAGCCCAAGTTGTTTTGTGTACTGTAGGTCAGTGAAGCAACACTGTATGCAGTGGGTATATGAGAGCCTCTGGAGGAAATGTACTGTATAGTGCTGAGAATTGTCATGGCAGGTGGCATCAGGATGAGGAGAAGAAAAGTCAGACCTCCTTGCCCTCAGAAACTGCAGGTCCCAGAACTCACCTTTCAGCATCCGCAAGGCAGAGGAAGTATGATAGCAGCTGATTGCCATGATTCTAGAGTAGAAAATTTATAAGACTGAGCCCTTGCTTATACAGACAGCAGTCTCAATACCTAAGGAGGGAGGCAGTAGAGGAAAAGGTTGTTGAGGATATGTGTGTGTGTGTGTGTGGGGTGGAGTTTCAGGTGACCAGTAAAGAATAGAGAAGATGGAGGGTGGTGGTGATGATGATGATGTAACAAACTTCTCCGGAAACCTGAATTTGAAAAGGCCAAAGTCAATAAGTGCAAACCTGACAACAAGTATAAGATTCCTCTAGTTACCACATGATATAAAGTCAAACATTATGAAAGGTGACACTGCTACCAATACCATGGGTAACCCCTACCCGGCAATATGTCAAAAAGCAGCCACAAGCCTCACAACCAGAGGGAGTGCTTGTGCAGACGAATCCACACTTCTGCCTGCCACAACCAATTACCTCGATCCATAAAAATTGCCTGTGTGTGATTATTTTATTATTGTGTCATCTGATGACAGTAAGGCAATGTTTCAATTATGCCAAACACATGTAAGCTGTGGGAAAATGGGATCACATCTGGCATTGGAAGGCAGCACACCCAATGGAAACAATCAAATGTCGATCTGGGCAAACACCAGGTAGGACTGATGACATATAGGGAGTAGTAGTAGTAGAGTTTAATTATTTTGGGCACCTTTCCAAAAGGATCAGGGCACCCTTACAGCAAATAAAACATACAATACAGCAGATGAAAAAAAGACAATAATACAAAATATAAACATTTTCATTTACCCTCTTAGAAGTCTAGAAACAAACTGCTTCCTAAGTTGTCTGATGGTCCCAAACTAAGTTCCTCATGTCCCAAAGGCCTGCTTGATCAGAAACATCTTTAAGTGTTTTGAAGGACTCCACAGATGGTGCCTGCTGGAGGTACCCTATCAATGAATTCAGAGAGGACTGGGGCTGCAACTTCAAATGCCTGGTCCCGGAGGATTTTAGCCTTGCCCTGGGAACCTCAGGAGGGCCTCATCCACCTCTCTGAACCAGGAGAACCTGTTATTCATCAGTTTGCATTGCCAGGTAAGGCAAAGGAGAAGGAAGGAAGAGAGGAGGAGCAGGTTGATGAACTCGATAAGGGAGGCATCACAAATGCCTACAGCATTTCAGAGGGAAATAGCAGCCCTTTTGTTATCACATGAGAAGTTACCTTTGGGTGCTGGTGACCCCTCAGTTAGATATCTCAGGAGGAAAGTGGTGAAGAATTCCAGTTCTGGTCAGAATAACTTATTTTTAGTGCTGTGCGGAATACAGAATTCTGCTGGTGGAATTAGTGTGGAATGACCATACCGGTGAAATTTTCCACTGGAATTTCACTTGTTCCTATGGAATTCCATCTACTGTGATCTGCAGAATAATATTCTACAGAACAACATTTTTTTTCTGTGGAAAATTATTCTGCAGCAATTTCCACAGAAAATACTAAGATCCAAAGAATACTGCTTTTCTGTGAAAACCACTCTGCAACTATTTTATGCTGTGGAATTCCACCATTCTGTTTCAGTGGAATTCAGTGTAATTTTGGCAGAATTTTGGATATTCTACGGAATTTTCTTTGGCCAGAATTTGAAAATTCCTGACAGCACTACTTATTTTGCTAACAATAGTGCAGCCATTTAGATGCATGAGAAAGTTACCTCATAATCACACAATGCCCTAAGAACTTAATGCCACCACAGTAAATATGTTTGCAGTTGATCTTTTGCTATATATGTTCTTGGCAAATACAGGCTTTGGGAAGCTGATTGCAATGATTTGACCAAATAGTAATGTTTTCATTTCCTACTGTACATATTTCTTTCATGGGGCTATGCTGAGCTGAGGGATACTGTTGCACACTGCCTGTCAGATGTTTTGTCACACTATGCAGTAAAGATAGTATACTTGACAACTGATATGTGAAGCACTGGATTCACTTCTGCTATATTTTTCATATACATAGTCCTCCCTTAGGCATAGCTGCAGGGTTTGCCTGTGTCCCCATACATCCTGTCTGGGAATTAAGTCCACACTCCAGCTCCAAAGTTTACCTGTAAGCATTTGATATATGACCTGCATGCCACAAGCACACACTGTTGCTAAAATCTTGATTGAACTGATGACAAAAATTGACACTCATATCTCTAAATGATGGCTTTATAGCTTTATTTTTTCTTTACAGTTTTTGAGCAGGAAAGGTACACTAGATGTGACATCTTGTTTCCAGGTGCTTCCTGGGAGTTGTTATGTACCTTTCAGTAATGGGTGAAACATATTTAAAACCTAGAAATATAGAATTTAATGGCAGATAAGGACCACTTAGCCCACCCAGTCTGCCCCTTTTCCTACCTACATTATTACTACATATCGTACTTGATCTACAACTCTTCCTCCTCACCCTTCCTTTCCACTATGATTCCCTTGTGCAGATCCCATGCATTTCTGAACCCTGCCACTGTTTTGCCCTCACCACCTCTGCTGAAAGGTTGGTCCAGGAATCCACCACTCTTTCTGTGAAGAAGTGCCTCCTAACATCTCATCTGAATCTACTCCCTTCTAGCTTCATAGCATATCCTTGTTCTTGAGTACCTTTCTTTCTGAAAATACTTATCTCCTGTACTTTATTTACCCTTATGAGGTATTTAAAGGTCTCTCTCATATTCCCTCTCCCTTCTCTCTTCCGGGTGTACATATTGAGGAACTTAAGTCTCTCCTCATAGGGCTTTTGATGCAAACCCTGCACCATTTTAGTTGCCCTCCTCTGGACAGCATCCACTGTTTATGTCCTTCTGGAGATGTGATCTCAGAACTGGACCAGATGCTCTAGGTGGGGTCTTACCAGAGATCTATAAAAGGTATCACCTCCTCCCTCTTCTGCTGGTCATACCCCTCTCTATGCAAAGCATAGTGCAATAGAGGATTGTGTTTTTATAGATTTCCATGCATGTCACATTCTATTAACCTGACAGTGTGGGACTTTCTCAGCCAGGTGGACCTCAATGGTTTCTGTGTATGAGTTGTCACATTTGTGCTATATTACCCACTCATGCAATGAAAGGAACCAGTTGCCAGAGCTACAAATCAAAATAACATGCCTTAGCAGCACATGAAGCAAGAAGAGTTCATATGGTGGAACTACACCCACTATATGAATAGCATATGTTCCAACAGTCAAGGCTGTGTCTGACTGTTTGCTCATCACACCATCCATTATACCTCAGGAGCTTCCATAAGCTTAACAGACCAGCAAAATATCATGGATAGCCTATTTTCATCAAAGGATGGTGTTTTGAACATACCGCTCAGTCAGTCAGTGGTTGTACCTTATCCATACATAAAGTAGTCCCACTTCTGTGTGTGCTGAGGCAAGCATTATGTAATTGCAACTGGAACTAAGTAATAATGATGCTTGCACTGCACTGATGCAATACATACTGCACAGTCACTTGATAAGAACATATTGCTGCAATCCACCCAAGTATCCACAGAGTATAGAGTTGTATCCTTATTTGAACCACAGTACAAACGTGGACTCACAGCACTTCTGGAGGGTGGCCCGATGGATTTCAGCAGGATTTCAGCAGGTGAAAATTTACTTAATTGACAAGGTGTAATGACAGAAATGTATTGCACAGCAAATCTAAGCAAGATGGAGATGGGCTAACCCCCATAAAAGCACAGTCCATTTGAATGATCCCAAAGTGACTTTTAACCTGATACATCAATGGATACCTTGGACTCCAGCATTACCAGCACACTCATCTCTAAATGCCACTTTAGTGCTAGCAGTTCCAACTCTCTATGGGCAGTATTATCACTGCTGGTTATTGAAGAGGTGCAGATAGAGCAGGAAAAGAAAGATGTCAGTCATAAGTCTGCAGAACATATGGTATAGGCATAGTTGGCTGATGCAAGAACTTGAACACTTATGAGGAGCCACTTTGACCTGAGCAACAAAGGTTCAAGAGTGGCCATCACTGTCTTCTGTGACAGAATGCTATTTCATCTGCCTCCATCTAGAGTCCATTTCAAAGACTTTTCAGCTCATCAGGACCACTATTACTGACAAACACACAAGTCTATCATCCCAAAACATTGAGAAACTCACATTCATAAAATGAATAGTCACCTAATCCCACACAATGACATCACAGTTCTGCTGCCACACACTAAAGAGAGGCTGCATTAGAAGTTCTTCCTGAATTCCCATCTGGCTCCAATTCAGATACTGAAGATGGAGAGGTGGATTCAATATGAAGGGTCGAGCACTAACTATATAAACAATTGGGTTACATTGTCTTTGATGAGGCGTCCATTTTCACAACCATCTTAAAAATCCTTAAAAGAGTATTACAAGGCAGGTCCATCATCATCAGGTTCCTGTTCTAGATGACCAAACATCAAGCATTGCAATCCTTCAGACCTACCCACTGAGCCTACCTTAAGTTACTGCAAGCCCCTCATCCTCTTTACATGTCAGAAAGGCATATATTTGGGAAACATGGCAGCCTGTCATGTGGACTGTTGAACCTGCTTTTCAGCCAGCGACAATACATATGTCAGACAGGCACAATGTTTTGAGATCATGGTGGCCTACACCCTCAGGCTGCTGTATCTATGTACTGTATATCATAAGGTATACCAGAATTAGGAGTCCTGCCACTTCAACTCACCTTTAAGGCAATTCCAATCACAGCTACCAGCATTGTGAGTGCAAGTCAGTATTTGTTAACATGTTTGTGCTAAAACACGTTTTGGAATCCAGCTCACTTCCAAATGTAGCTTTGATGATTTAGAATAAGCAAATTATAGCCACATAAATATATATGCTTTATAATACTTGTTTCAACCAATTTCACTTCCTTCTCACTTTTAAGTACACTGAGAAGCACTCTAAAGACAAACTACTGTACTTCAACAAATTGCACTACATCCATTTTTCTAGCTGTCTGGCTAATTTGCTTCACAGCAAAGGGAGACACATCCTACTCCTTCCCATATCAAGCTAGGACCACACACAGTGACATGGTTACTGTACATCCCTGTACTTCTTGAAGTAATGTAACCATGTACTTTGCCTTTGCACCTGGCCAGTTGCTGACTCTTTGCAATGTGTGCTGACTTCACACGTAAAACAACTCATATAATTCCACCAAATGAATAATGCCCCAAATTTGGCAGCATGGGGTCAGTTTGTGAAGTGTTAGTAAAAGGTAAAGTCTGTGACTTTGCCACATCATTGATGGTAAAGGAAACCTTTGATGCATCTCCAGCCAATAGAAAATAGCAGTTAAGTGTTTTTCTGTGCAAAACCAGGATCAAAAAGGTGGAGCTCACTTAAATGCCATGCAGCCTCTGGACCTGGAAGCACTTCAACCCCATGTTGCTTCTTGTGGCCACAGCTGCTGACTGTTGCTTATCTTGGCTGAGCACCCTGGAGCAGAGGAGTTGGCAAAGGCACACACATATATAAAAGTAAACTGTTTTTGTAATTAGAGTTAATGAAAAAAACAGAAAATATTAATAATATCCTCCTAGCCCCTTTATTTAATTATATAGGCCTTAATAAACAACACACACACATAAATGATGAATTCAGTGATTATGCACAGTGTAGAAAAACTGTTTCTATGGTACACATGCCCACTGACAGCTCATACAGTGGTCAGCAGTGCAGGAGAGAGGAGGCTGTACTGGTCATGGTGTGCAGCTGTTAGGTGCACTGGACAATGGTGTAAGGGGAAGGGAAGTGGAATGTCAGCAGGTGAGCCAGGTGAGTGGCTGTTTGGAGGAGCCACTGGAGCACCAAGATTTGCTATAATAAGGTATATTGGGGGATCAGGAGAGGTGGAACCACAAGACAACCAAAGACTAATACATAAATAGACAACTACCAATTGAGGGGTGAACCACTGGACCACCGTGGAACTGGTACAATAGTGAACATGAATATCAGTTAAGTGGCTTCAGTACACTGGCCCAGAATTCAGTGGGGTGTGAGGGTGATCTTAGCACTCAGTTAAGAGGTGGTTTTTGGTTGCAGTAAACTGTGCCACTTTGGGGGCTGTTTACCACCACTGCAAACCTTTGAATTTCCTGCTTTGCTGGTATGCCTGACATGACCCCCTCATCTGCATAAGTGCAGATGTACTTTCTGCCTTGGTGCTGTCAGACTTGGGAAGCACTCTGTGGGCCTATGAGCATGACTCTACCAGGATAAATACAGGTTAGCAATGGCACAAACCACATTCACTCTGGTACTGACCTTTAAATATCTAACCCAATATGCTTTATTCACCTTTGACCCTTTTCCAGAGATCTAACAAACCCAGCATTTAAAATTAGAAAATTATATGCCATACACTAAGTTAGAACTATAAGAGAAAATAGAGAATACCAAGGTTAATTTTATATGAACCTGAAGACAACTCATATAAAGGTCTAATTCAATTGTGGTATCATCCCAGATGGGTGTGGTTCTCCAGTCACTCTTAAACTGTTCACTGTTCTGACTGAGGAAACAAAGCAATGCAGCTAGTTTCTGAAACATTTCAACTGAGAATAATGTTTCCTTGTCTTTCTTAACAGATTATCAACAACTGATACATAGCTATATCTCCCTGAGATCAATTAATTTTTTTTCATTTGCACAATATAGAGTGAAACAAAGATAAGAAATCCAGTTGGCTAAGTTAACCAGAAGGCAAAGAGGGTCAATATCACTAGTTTAAATGAAACATTATTCAAGGTACATACTTTATTGATTATGAGATGGACCTGAAAAGAAGACAGATTGGATAAGGGAGGTAGCATTCAAGCACGTACTACTGGTAATATTTATGGAATCTTTTGCTAATAATATCTGCAGACTTCCCTGTCCTTCAGGTAAAGTTTCAGAAAAAGGTCACCAGACAAAGGCTTGGTTCCTTGCAAATGATTAGTAAATATTTTTGTAGTACAGTAAGCAAATTAAGCTCCACTTGGCTCGACATTGTTGACTGAATTGATTTCTTTGTTTCGGAGCTGAAACATGAGAATTTATGCAATATAAGAATCTGCAAGTTAATCAGTTTCCAAGATTAAAGTTTTACATCCATCATTTTCACTTTGCCAGTTCCATTGTCAAAGCAAAACTCTTCCACCTAGTTGTTGGGTCTCTTTGTGAAGGGCTAAGAATATCTTTTTGGTGCTTCATGGTAAACTTGACATGATATATTCTGAATGTACAGTCATTTTATTCAGTTGTACTCCCTCATATGAGCTATTCCTTAACTAATGTCTCTACCTGAATTGAAAGCAAAAGCAAATATTGTACATACCTGCATAAACATCTTGTTGTGGAGCTGAAAAATGGCACCAAAATGGTCTACTCAACATTCCATTCAGTATTTGCAAAGTTAATATATATGCATGGTTTAAAATGTTTAATCATTTTGCAAAGCCAGGACACATCTAGTGCACCACATGAGGAGCTTTCTTAATCATTTTGAAACTGTGCAAGTTGATTTTGTGTTCAGTTTTATTCACAAAAACAGAGTCTGGGTCCATTGTTGGTTACTAAATACATTTGTGCACAAATCTAGGTTGCATAATTCTGCTCTTATTTATTTTTTCTAAAATTGACATGAAACAGAAAAGAGTGTTGCAGTATATGACATTGACCTATAAATGTAGTAGGAATAGTAAATAGTTTTATTCTTGCAGTCAAGGAAGGATTTACACAGTTGAACCATAACTCATTTTCAGTGGGTCCACCATCCACACGCTCTGTTACACTACTAAAACATTTTTAATAGACAATCAAGAAACATGAAAATGGAATGCATGCAGTATAGCAACCTGTGGGAGAAAGGGTTACTGTTGACATAGAACAAACAGGTGTCATAATATTTACGTATTTCAGTAAAAGAAAAAAAAATAGATGTGTACATACAGTGTTTTGAAAAGGTTAGAGCATGGCACTGTGCATCTGGAGACCTAGAAGATCTAGATTTAAAACCCAGAACTGTCATTTGCATACTGCATGATGTTATCCTTGGCAAGTCCTTAACTTATCTGTGCTCCCAAGTCACACTTGGAAATGAACTTTGGCACATTGTGCGGTTCCAAGCCTAAATATTCTGAAAAGAAAAACAAGGTTACAGGCATTAAATAATTAAGTGAAACATAGAAGCTGTTAACATAAAGTGTTGCCTGTTTCATTCACTGTCTCTGCAATGGTAGATATTTATTTGCCAAAACAAAAACAAAGTCAGCTGTACACATACTGTATACTCAATCAATCAATCAATCAATCAATCAAACTTTATTTAACCAGGCAAAATCATCCTTGAGCAAGCTCATTTGCAAGATGGTCCTGGACAGGTAGGACATATACAACTACAGCAAAATTACCAGATAAGCAGTGTTCACACAATGAGCAAATAAAAGACAGTTACAGAGAAACAAATAAGATCAGGCCTGGGGAGTACATATGGTGAACACTATCGGGTTGATAATTGACTGTATATATAAAGGATTCCCTCAAGGCGTGGGATTATTCAGACAAAGGTCACAATGTTACAATAAGATGAGGGATACCAGGTAGGGTAAGTGAGGGAACAACAACCGAAGGTTTATGGGTGGGGAAAAACAAAGGAAAGGGTCAGTGAGGGGTAGCAATAGATGTAAACAAACAGGTGGGAGTTGGCAGAATAATCCCAAGGTGGAAAGAAGAAGAAATGCTAGGGAATACATGTAAGTGGCAACAGTTTGGGGAACCACAGAAGATGGAGGAGGTGGTTATTTGTGGCATACACACAGGGATCTCAGTTTGAGAGCTGACTTGAATAAACACATGGGGTGAGATTTGTGTACACTCACATCTGTTTTGCAGATAGAGTGCAGAATTCCAGCCAAGCAGTTAAACCAGAAAAGTTGGTTTAACTTTCAGGATGGAATCCTGCTGCTGCACCTGAAAACACACATGAGAGCCACAGTTGTGGCAGAAATTGCCATAAATTTGCTAGAAATGTGCAAATGCATCCAGTTGTCTGTGAATAGGATGCAGTTATCTGGATGCATCTGGGTGTATTCAGCATGTGTCAATGATATTGATGCAAGTGCTGCATCCAGCTGTTTAAAAATACCACCCTTTGTGCAAGATTTGCAAACAGTTGGGTCCATTTTTAAACAAAACTATGGACATCTGCCTGAAAAATTAGACCACAAAAGGTTGATTTAACTTTAGGCACAGAATTCCACACTTGTGTCTGACAAACAGATACGAGCCCCACAGTTGCAGCAGAAATTGTTGCAAACTGTGGCATTTATTAGTGAATGAGTCAGATGTCTATAAATATGACACGGATATCTGGATGCATCTGTGGAAGATGCACACGTCTGAGATACGGATGCAAGTGCTGCATCCTCCTGTTTAAAAATCCCATCCATGATGCACCAAAATAAACATTAAAATACTGTCTTTATTTGTGAAATGGCAGTTGTTCAAAAGCACTTTCAGTTATTACAAAGAACCAGAAGGTTGACTACAACCACAGCAGACGTAAAGGACTAACACTTTCATCACTGACCTGATCCTTCCTCACAGTCTGGCTCCACTTAGGTCAGGTCAGTGAAACAAAATGTTGGTCCTCAGCTTTAGCTGCAGTTGTGTTTAGCATTCTAACTTCTTACAGCAATTGTGAGTTCTTCTGTACAACTGCACATTCAATGAAGTAAGCTACTTAATGTTATATTTTGGTGGTGGTATTTGTTTTCTCAAGCCCATATATGTGTACAGTTGAGTTTTTTGTTCTGGCAATTTAACAAGCATTGTTAACTCCTTGCATTATATTTTTCATGAGCAGTCCTTCAATTTTAAAACAGTATATATTTATTTATATGCAGTACTGATTATAAGTAATGTTTTCTAGGAAACCAGAAGTTGATGCAAGCCATCATCCTCGACAACCAGGTAAACCTCCAGATCCAGGGCCATTAGGTCTAAGCAAGAGTCGTACAGTGGATGTTTTAAAGCCAGAAAAACAACCGCCAGGAAGAGCCCTTCCTCCACAAGTCTAAGGAATACACATCTAGAACTGACTTTAAAGAAGAACAAAAGTCAACAATGATGCCCAGCTTCCTGTCTGAGGCAATCCTTTAGGTGCAATGTCATCGGTAGTTAACAAATTCAGTCCCTTTGAATTAATATCAGATGCAGATTCATCCCAGGTTGAGGCTGGCAGGAAACAGAAAACTGTTCAGAAGGGACAGGAAAAGTCAGAGGAGGCCAAAGCAACAGCAAAGCCAATATCCCAGCAGCAATTTTTTAAACACTCTCTCCATCAACAAGAGTCTGGCAAGGCTCCACTCCAGAACCCTGGGCCTAGCAAATCCACACCTCAACAACAGCAGCCTGCAAATCCAACACCCCAACAGCCAGGATCTCCAAAACCAACACCCCAACAACCAGAATCTCCAAACCCAACAAGCCAACAGCAAGGTCCTCCAAAGCAAACACCACAACAACCAGGATCTCCAAAAAGAGCCCTCTCAGAACAAGGGCCTCAAAAACCAATGCCACAGCAACCAGGATCTCCAAAACGAACACCACAGCAGCAAGGGTCACCAAAAACACTATCCCAGCAACAAGGACCTTCAAAACCAACCCTTCAGCAACATGGGCCTGCACCATCAACACCCCAACATCAAGGACCACAGAAAGCAACACCCCAGCAACAAGGGCTTCAAAAAGCAACACCCCTAAAACAACCACCTCCAAAAACAATATCCCAGCCACAAGAACCCCCCAAGACAATGAGCCAGCCACAACAGCCTCACAAACCAACACCCCAGCAACAAGGACCTAAGAAACCATCATCCCAGCAACCAGGGCCTACACAGCCAATGCCCCAACAACAGGGGCCTACAAAACCAACACCACCTCCATCAGATGCAAGGAAGCCTACTCTCATGCAGGGAGAACCTGCTCCACCTAAATCTTTGGTAGAACAAGCTGGTGCCACTCAATCTGCATCACAGAGTACATCAGGCACAAAGAAAACAATGTGTCCTATTTGTACTACCACTGAACTGCTACTGCATATCCCTGAAAAAGCCAATTATAATACATGTACTATGTGTCAAATTACGGTATGCAGCCTGTGTGGTTTCAATCGAACCTCACATTACTGAGGTGAGTAACTATGTAGGTACTTTATGTTTTAGAAAACGTATAGAAGTTTTGTATACAAGCTACTGTATGCTTTTTTCTATAGTTCTAATGAATACTCAGTTAAGCAATAATACATTGCAGTCTGTCCTTTGTGGTTGGATAACACCACACCTTGGGTGTGTTGTGAGGCACAAGGCATCACTTTTTAACAAGATTCATCCACCCCAGCAGAATAATACCAGCAAAATAATCCCAGCATGTCCCAGCATTGCCATGCCATCTCACTTTCAAATATTATGGAGCAAAATACACTTTTATTTTAAATTAGTCATTATATGTCTGTTTTCTCTGATCCATCCTCATTTATTTAGTTCATAGAAACATAGAAGATGACAGCAGATAAGGCACACAAGGCCCATCCAGTCTGCCCATTTTTCTGCCTTATGAATGTGCCATAGACCTTTACTCTGTCAATGGCCTATTTATTCATACTCATCTGTATTGCTCTCTTATGCCTATCCATGCCTGTTTGAAGCCCTGCATTGTATTCATATCCACCACTTCCTGAGGTAGGCCATTCTTCATCATTCCTCTTTGTTCTTTATATAATTTCCTCCCTTTCCCCACAGTGTTTCTTTTCTGTGTTTCCTACATTCAACAGATAGAATGTTTGCTGTGGATAGAATAAAAGAATACAGGACTTGCTTCCATATTTCAGATGCATGCTGTGTTCACAGAAATGTGTTCAGATGTACGTGTCCTATTCTTATACATCCTGATGTACTTAAGACATTTTCCTCAGTTTATATCACATTTGGCCACAACTGCAGAACTTGTATACATTTTCTAGGCATAGCTCTGTCTACCTCCATCCTGAAAGGTAGACTAACTTTTGTGGTCTAACTTGCAAGGTGTAAGTCAGCAGTCATGTCCAAAACACAGGTGCAAGTGTCCAAAATCCACACACCCTCACACCCCATCTGTGAAGACTAACCTTTATTTTTTCTGAATGAAAAATGAAATGTTTGCCTTTTAAAAATAAACGTTTTCATGCTACTAAATTATTGCAATACAAAATGACAAAGAATAGCATAGCTGTGGCATCATTTGACACTTGTAGGAACTAGGAAGTACCTCTCTCAACTTCTTTGTATAATGAAGAAACAACTGAGTTTCCAGTCAGTTCAAGTAGCCTGACCATGGACTGGGAAAACTAACGGGGTATCAGTTGCTGAAACAGGATGGGGGCCAGGGTGAGGCAATTTGCAAAACAAAACTTAACCACATGACTTTCATACACACTGTATCCCTAAGTGTTTTATAAGGCACAGGAGTTCCATATTGGTAGATAGAATAGATTTCCTGTGCCAGTCTGTCCAACAGAAAATAAAAAGCATGGTACCCTCTCCCAAGTACCTGATGGGTACAGTGAGCAGCCAGCCATCAGGAAATAAAGAAAATCTGTTCTCCCCGAGCTACCTGATGCTCCAGTTCCCAAACAAACCCATCAAGGAATAATAGCAGCCTTTCCCCCTACTCCAATAACCTTGCAGATCCAGTGCCCAATCTGGCTCATCAGGGAATAAAAGACAAATTTTGCCCCCGCCGTTAACTACCTGACTGGTCCAATACCCATTCCATTCCATTGGGGATAAAAATGTATCCTTCTATCCCAAACTACCTGCTGGATCGCAGAATTTGACCACAGATAAGGACTGCTTGCCGCACCCTATTTGACCATTTTTCCTAACCTAAAGTATCACCACAGACTCTAATTGATCTCCAACTCTTTCTGCCTCCTCCATCCTTTTGACTAAGATTTCCTTGTGCCTAATCCACATTCTTGAACATCACCACTGTTTTTCCCTCACCACCTGGGACCTTGGTTTAACATCTCATCCAAAGACTGCAACTCAGAATTTCAGCATCCCTCTCATGATGCACTACGGTGTCAGTATTGGGGTTTTACCCCATGTGCCTGGTGTGGGCCTTGAACCCCCAGCCTTTCACTGTTCTGGCCTCAGAGCTGAGTGTGCAACCTGTTGAGCCACTGATACTATATGCCCCATCCCACCAACAACCTTATGGATCCAGTATCCGATGTGGCCCATCATAGAATAAAACCTCCATCCCCACTCACAAATTGCCTTGACAGATCCAGTGCCCAACACAGCCCATCAGGAACAACAAAAAAACAAACTGCCCCACCCTCAACAACCTGAGAGTTTTGATGCCCAACCTAGGCTGTCATAAAAAAAAAGAATGATAATCCTCCTCCAACAAACTGACAGGTCCAGTGTTCAACCAGGCCTGTCAGTGGAAAAACAAACCTAACCATCCCCTACCTAACAACCTGATAGGTTAAGTGCCCAACTCTACCTAGCGGGAATAAAACAATCTGGCCACCTCCTCCCCAAACATCTTAAAAGTCCAGTGCTCAATCTGGCCCATCACAGAATTAATAACAAATCTGTCTTTCTCCAACTACTGGAGGGGTTCTATGACCAAATTGACCCAGTTATTATACCAATCAGAGATAAGGAGAAGCAGCAGCAAAGCAGTGAGCATAAAATGGAATAGGCAGGGTAGTAAAACAGTGATTTTCTCATGGGAGCTTGTGCCTGCTGCTTCACTACTGCTATTACCAGCCTGTTCAGGTATCTCCACCTCCTCTGGCCCATAGCATACTAGCATGGCCAGGACTAGACTGAGGGAGGCCAATGGTGCACACTTTTGAAGCTGTATCCCCAAGTGCCAGTGATCCATGCTCCACTGCCCAAAAATCCCTCTCTTTGCTCTTTCCTTCTTTTGGACCTCAGTCTCAGCTCTGCAGTCTTCCCAATATGCATATTCATATTGCTCATTGCCATGAACACTCCAACCCAGCTTGCTGCACAAATGAATGGTCTGGTGTCCAACCTGGCCCATCAAGTAATAAGACAACATCTTTCCCAACCCATAAGCTACCTGGTTGATCCACTGTCCCACCCAGCAGGAAATAAAACAATCTGGCCCCTCCCAACTATCTTAATAGGTCGAGTGCCAAACACAATCTGTTGGAGAATAAAAAATAATCTGTCTCTCCTTCTCCTCCACCCAACAACTTGATGAGTCAAGGGCCAAACCAAGACTGTCAAGGAATTCAAAGACTGTACGGTAGTTCAGTGGGTGGAAGCAACTGGCCACATCCCTGCCTGAGCTATTTAAGCCAGCTTCCTCCATATCCATTCTGAAGCAGTATCTTTGCTGAAGCCTGAGGTTCTTCCCCACCCCTTTCTCTCAGTGTTTATCTCCTGCTTTCTCTTTGTGCTTTTGGATTTTCCACTTAGTTTGTGCCTCCACCAGTTTTCTAGGTCAGTATTTTGCTTTCTACCTTTCTGGCTGCAGTTTGTGCTTCTCTCAGTCCACTGTTCTGCTGCACACCTGTTCTCATGTACTTATGCTTCTTTTGATTTGGCTCTTGTGTGCTTCTAGTTTTCACAGTGTCCTACCTTTGTCATTTTTCTTTGACTTATGCTAATTCAGGCTCCAGTTTTCCTGTTTCTTCCATACCATTTGTAATGTCCCAGTTCAACTTCAATTCTTAAATGTTTACACCTGTCTTCTAGCATGGTGGACACTCCTTTGTGTTCTGGTGGTTTCTCTAGTTGTTCAGTTCATCAGCATGCTGCTTGCTAGTTTTCAGTTCTCTCATACGCTCTTCTTTTCCCTAGCAGCTTCATTTGTTGTTCTTTCTGCCTCAGCCTACTCTGGTCGACAGTGCATTAGCAACTATCAGTGATCCCTTATGGAACTGGTTAACATGCATTCACCATTCAGTCCAAGCACATATCATGCAGTCTCATACAATGTCCTAGTTGTCCTTTGCTCTCTCAATCAGTCATTCAGCCTTGCCTACATTTTGTTTCTACATCATGTTCATGACCATCAGGCTTCACCATTGGCCTCTCACTAGTCCTGCACTCAGATATATGCCAATTGCAATCATAGCATGACCACCAGTGTTCCCTGTTCTTTGTGTTGATGGTCTCTCTCTGATTCCTTGAAGTCCACATCTTGAGAGTGAGTCCCTTGAGACAGGTGAGGTTCTTCTTTTCTGCCCTTCAGGTGAGAAGGTCCTATGCCCTAGGGAAAGCTTTGGTCCAGCTGACCAATTTGGCAGCACCTCTTGATGTAGCATTTAAGACTTAAGCTGTGGGAGGGCAGGCCTCTATGTCCATTGGGCCTCCATTAGCTGTGCAGACCATGCTGGCAGCACCTTTGAAAACTATTTCCCTCTACAGCCACCTAAGGTTCACCTGATCTCCACCTAGTTCCCTTCCTCTGCCTGCCAAGGGTGAAGATCATACAGTTATGTTAGTCCCAGCATCCCAAAAGTCCATCTCCTATGCCTTACCCTCAATGGTTCCACTTCATTGCTAGGGCCTCCCATTGGTGGATGCCAGGTGAGTGCCTTTTGAAGTTGATACTCTCCTCTTCCCATCTTGGGGAACCTCCTTTAGCTGCAGAGATCAGCTTGTGGCACCCAAGGTATTTGTTTTACAGGGATAGAGTGACAGCACTTTCTCAAAAACTTTCCCTTCAGTTGGGTCACTAAATTGCTGTAGCCGAGCCATCACTAATTTAATCCCAAGCCTAGAGGGAAGGTGATCAATGCTTGGATCACCAGAGGTTTCCTGCTTATAGGGGTTTTACCTCTCCTCCATTCTGAAGATCATAAAAGTTAGGTAATCTCTGCAGAAGGTGGTCCATGATGTAGTACATTTATACTAGTATAGTCAAGTCCCTGATTTTTCTGCAATTCCATGGTCACAGAGAATGCCATGGAATTTAATGTGAACCACTAAAAACTGCAGAATTATATTCCACAGTTTGCATGAACTGTGGAATATTATTCTGTGGTTTACATGAACTGCAAAGTCTTCTTCTCGTGGTTTACATGAACTGCAGAATATTATTCCGCAGTTTACATGAACTGTAAACTATTATTCTGTGGTTTATATTGAAGAATCAGTATTTAGCCAGCCCACTAGTGTAGTGGTACCTCTACCGCTCAACGCTGATGACCCAGGATCAGGAACGAGCCTGGGAAGTTGCAGGGCTGGCTGGTGGAGGATGATCAAGCTGTATGAACTGCCCTCTTCCTCCGAGGATGAGGGTGGAAGTCACTGGTGTTCAGATAACCCCTTGTGGTAGCCTGTGGTACAACAGCCAGGACAGACTATGTTTGGGAAGCACATCAGATGTTCTGTGTACCACACCAACATCATTGTACGACATGCCTCCTGGGAAGAAAATGTGAAAATGGAAGTTCTGCCACTGCACCATGATGTCCACCCTTGAGTTACAGATTCTGCTCCACTGACCAGACTTTTACTCCCATACTACCATTCGGTCTCCATTGGGGAGGAGCTACCCCACCCTTTGGGGGTAAGCTGGGAGTGTTTGGGAATGAAGTAAGTTCAGGGTGTCCGGTGGGGCTGAGCATGTGTAGATCAGGCTGACGGGTGCCAACGATGAGGAGATATAGCACAATAAATAAAACAAATAGTTGAAGAGTCAGTATAAACTGTAAGTAAAACAAATCTGCAGTTGCATTGACTCTGACTAAGGAAAATTATTCTATGGATCATATAAACTGCGGTTATTCCATGGCTCATATATACCTAGAAAACTATTCAATGGTTTATACTAAAATTCTGCAGAATGCTATTTGGAATTCTATGGAATTTAAAAACAAAAATATGAAAAGCATTTGGGAACAGTCCCTGCCCATTAGTTTGTCTACTAGGGCTTTACCTTAAAAATCGAAACAGGTAAATCCCCCCAATCCATCACAGCCCCACCATCCTCCCTGCCCACCTGAGAACCTCCTTGAGTCCCATTATTTAAAGCAGCAGTGCAACGAAATGGGCCAAATTTGACCCAACCTTTTTCTTCTTAATTGATGCCAGATGTCTTCCAGTTTATTTTGGTGGTAAAATTTTAAGTTTTCATTATCATTTAAGTATTTTATGAATGTTTAAAGGTAATTATTTCTCAAGAAAAAAATAGCCACCTCATTTCAACATATAAATAATATCGAGAACCTGAGGAGAATGCGGATGCAGACAAAAATGCAAATGTACAGAACACAGCATAGGAAGCATCCAGATAACCCAAATCAACAGTTTTGCCAATATTTTCATAATCAAAGCAGAATATTAGCTTTTGAAATAACCTTTTTCATTGCACTACTGCTTTAAAGTAGAAATATTTTTATCAGGTCCCATACTGTGCTGCAATCCTCATACTTTTCATTTCACTGCTGGGCTGCAAATTCTTGTTTCTTGTCTTAGAAGTGCTTAGAGCATAGCCACACAAAACACTACTGGAATGAGAAACTGGCATTCTGGCCTAGTAGTAAAACTAGGAGGATGAGGATCACTGTGCAGTGTGGTAACACGTTAAGAATATTACTCATTCAAATTTGTTGACCCTGGAAACTCTCACTGGGGTGGGGAGGGTGATGGGGCTGAGATGGATGGGGTGGATTTTTACTTTCAGTAGTAAGAACTCAGGAGTTAATTGACAACCTTCTCTGATTTGTAGGTCCCAGCCCAAAAACTAAAATGTTTCCCTAGCTGGGTGCTGGGGGTGGGGGTATTCCGACTGCTACCAAAGCCTTCAACTTCCACTACAGAATTTCCAAAGAAATAGGAGACCAATGCTGCAGAAGTTCTGTGGCAACAGGAGAATTGTCACATAATTTAGACCCAAATTGCTGCAGAAAAATTGAGGCCTTGAGTATAGTGTTTACCCTAGTAGGTTTCGACAGTGAGTTGGGGTTGGATGGCAGCTGTCTTTCCATCCTGCCATTCCTCTCTCTTTACAGCTTCTGTCTGCTATCAGTTACCAATTATTGACAGTCACTGCTGAATTCAGTCCCTGTTATCAGTCAACACTAATTGCTGCCACTCTCTTCTCACTCAGGCTCTCGTTCAGCACCTACTGCACAGTACTTTTGAGCTCCTTTCTAAGGTACCTTTAGCCAAAAGGAACTACATTTCCATGATTCCTTAGAAGTGGAACCCTCCTCAAGGGTGGTGGGTTCCTTTGCCTTCACAGTACCCGACAGGATGGTAGTTCTCCATGGGGCAGAGAGTGTTACTGCACAAAGTATCCATGTATGACAGTCAACAACACATTCATTGAAATACCTTGAGACTATAAACAAATTTACACAAGCATAACTCCTCAGTAAGTTGAGCACACCCATTGAAAAATTAAAAAAAATCTGTCCCCTCCCATCGACAACCTGATGAATTCTCATGCCTTGGGTCTGATGCCCAACCTAGGCCATCAGGGAATAAAAACTTTAAGGCCTCTCTGCCAAACTACCTGACAGGTCAAATGCCCAACCTGGCCCATCAGGGAATAAAAAATCAGGCTCTCCCTCCATCAAACTACTTGATGAGTCTGGTGTCCAAACCAGACCATCAGAGAATAAATTGAATAGTGATATGCATGGGGGCTATAAGTGGGTTTGCTGCTAGGAGGATGAAACTACTTGCCTTGTGTTGGGTGGACATGAACCACTGTGTACAGTGTAGGAGCATTTCTGAAAAGCAGTGCAGCTGCATAAGCACTCTCCCTGTTGCACTATGTACAAAAATCTGCAAAACTGATGTTGAATGTGGTCCTCATATAAGTAAAACTATAGCACTGAGACTTATGAGACAGTAAAGCTTGCCAGACAAATAAATGAAGATAACCACATATAAAAAAAACATGACCAGCCTTGTTTGCACCAGCCAAATCTGGGTTAATTTATGGATATGTTCATAGGAAGAGGATTATGACGGCAAATTATATTTAATTAGCATTTCCTGATTGTTTTAAATGATTGCTGAAATGTCTTTATAGTTCAACTGCTTTGCTGTTTGCTGTATAAATTACTGTTTACAGCTATACTACTGTATTGTGCAGTGCCTTGAACCCTTGGGGAAGAGTCTTCTATAAAAGAAATTGCCTTGCCTTTCTTTAATTATAATTATTATTTTTTATTTTGATGCAGTTTTAGTGTTTAGGGTATAAATGAAGCTTTTACTGAGTAAATGTAGCTGCCTTGTTTTTGATGGAAAACTGTTGCTAACAAGGCTCATTTATATTGTGAGTGTGGAAAGGTTGATGGTGAGGACGTTTATGAAGTGTAATTTGGTACTGTGATAACATCACTGTTTAGAATGGTCTATAACCAAACAAAGTTAAAAAATTCCATGCCATTTTATTATTATTCTTTTCACTGTGTTTTTGTTATTGATTTCTGCTTAAAGGGTACCTAAACAAGCAGTTTTTAAAACTGCAAACTCAAAATCAGTCTTCGTGGCAAGGTACAGTAAAGGCTGTTGTTTACATTTATGCTAAAACTGCATTTATGTAAATACCATATATGCAGTTTCATAGTTTTTGAAAAATGCAAACATCAGCCTTTCACTTTCAAAAAACAGCCTTGGTTTCTCCCTAAAATGTCTGCCAAGTGTGTTAAGTGATGAGTCATGATGACATCATAGGAGCCAGAAACAAAGAGCCACATATATTTCTGTAGTGCTAACTAGTCCTTCTTTCCCTCTTTATTTTGAATTGTTGTACCAGGATGATCAACACCATGTATTAACTAGTGGATTATTTTGATAATTACAAATGTTAGGCTATGATTTTGTTCATTTGTTTACTTTAACTTAGAAAACATTTTGCAATCCAGCTGACTTTTTCTTTGGAAAACTGCATTACAGTACAACACTTCAAATACCTGATGATCTAGTGGTTATATAATATACTGAATTTTGTTTTGTTAACCAGGAGAGACACACTAAGCTGAAAGCTTGTTTACAGGTGTGGCCTGGGAGCACAAGGAAGTTTAATGACTTGCTCAGGGTCACATAGCAAAGTACCAGTCTTGTTCAGTTCCAAAGCTCATGCTTTCTTGTTAATCCACAAATAAGGCTTTCTTTTCCATGTGAACCCCTGCACCTAGCCTGCCTTCTGTTAGACACCCACCATCCATACCCTGTCCTTAGAAATGCCTGGGGCATATGAGCTTGCGGTCTCATAAAGAGTATCAAACCTCAGCCTGTCCCTAGAAATGCCTGGGGCCGCATATGAGCTTGCAGTCTCATAAAGAGAATTATCAAACCTCAGAATGTAATCTTGTACCTCAGAGTTGTGCACACATATACTGATCGCATCATCAGCTGGCACTGTTAAAATGCCTCCCAAATCACTCTCTGGTCCACATTCTCAATGTTTGACTTCTGCTCCCACAGTAAACATTGGTGGATCACCACCCTTCTGCACAGTGAAGGTAGTATGTACAGTTCCCTGTTGTCTTTTTTCCCACCTCATTAACAACAACTAGGTCTTCCTGGAGGGCCAAGCAATAAGTATCATGATCCACCAGAAAAAACTGCTGTTCATGCCCTCATAAGGCTGCACTTAAAATGGATAACAATATTATTAGCAGGAGAGGCATATTCATCCTTGAGCAAATCCACCTGACTGCCAGTGTCAGTCTACTCCTTTACCTGTGATCTGCAGAACCTCGAAGGACAGTTCCCAGCAATTCTTCTCCAGAACTTTCTGTACTCTACTCCACAATGCAAGTTGGCTGGCTAGCACCCTTCCAAATCTTGAATGAGCTATACACAACTCCATCAATACTGTCCTAACAAATGTCAACACCCCCCACAGGGATACTCTCCTACACTGAATTCAAGTAACAGTTTAGGTGCAGCCCTGCCACTCTGAGTATTTGTCATTGCTGGCTACTCTCATCCACAGTCAGGTAGTGATCATGATGCTGGTAGCCCCACATTTCAAATCTCACAGTGATCTGCTCAGCGTCCTCCTTCATGTCTTCAGCTAACCTGAATATAGCTGTACCCTACTGGAATGGCCTCATCAGTACCTCTCTAGCATTCATTCTTCTCACCTGCTTTCCACACCAAAAACTGGTGGAGTTCACTACCCTTCCACATCATGAATGTGTTTAGTACAGTCTCCCATGTTATATTTCTATATTAATAATAAACATGATCTTCTGGTAAGCCAAGGCTGATACAGGTAGCAGCATGGCAAAAAAGCGAAAAATAGGCTTTCCTACCCATATAAGATCTAAGCCACCAATGATTAGGCACTATTATGCATGTGCGTGATGATGTTCATACCCATCATTTAATAGTGCCTAATCAAAGGTAGCCTAGATCTTTTAAGAGATAGGAAAGCCTGTCATCCTGTTCCCTGCTGCTATAGGCCTGACTTACTGGAACATCATGTTTATATTTAATATGTCAAAAATAAACAGGGACTGCACTACTTGCATTCATGATGCAGAAAATGATAGGCTCACCAGTTTTTGAGTGAAGGAAGAATAGTGAAGAATGAATACCGAAGGACTGAGGAAAGGCCACTCTTATAAGTACTGCTGTATTCAGTGAAGGAAGGAAGACAGAGGAGAGAAATATGAGCAGATTATTGTGAGAAATAAGATGTGGGCTTCCAGCACATTAGTTACTACTTGACCCCATTATCCTGGCCAACATTCCCTTCCCATAAAACCAGTTCATGCAACTGTCCAAGGTTGTGTGTGGATATTAATGTATGAAATGGCTGCCAGTACACATTCAGTCACTTCCTACCAGTCTAGTATTGCCTGTAAAGCAATTTGGGATACAATGTGTATGAAAACCACTATATAAATGCAGATTCTTCTTATTATTATTGTTATTATTTCCCATGAAAAGAAAACAAGACAAACATATATTTGAGTTTGAGAAAGTATGAAGTCTAACACTGAACTGCACAAGAACTTTGCTACAAAATGTGGTGGCTCTAGGGGTGGTGAAGGGTGTAGCTGCACCCCACACATAGTAACATACTTGCTTACTGCTGCTGCATTTCACTTTGTTGAAGAAGTCTGATTTATTGATGTACAAATATTTACATTCAAACTATGGATTACATTAGTAGGTTCTGTCAAAATGTACTAAAAAGAAAATAGCAGAAAATATAAAGGTTTAATAAAATGTAAAAAGTGCATAGTAAGCATGCACACCACCCCAACACCCCCAGTGTAGCATCCTGGATCCACCATAACTACTAGGCCACCAGGTTATTCAAGATTTGTACTGTACTGTGGTTTGCCACAGAGAAAGTCAGTTGGATTAAAACACATTTTCAGCATATTAAACAAAATGAACAGAACCATAGCCTAACATGTGCATTATACAAAATAAAGCACATGATTTTGACCATGTGGGTGAAACAATTATGCAAAGGAAAAAATAACTAGTTAGCACTATAGAGAGCCAAATATCTCTCACTTTGGCTCCAATGATGTCATCACATAACACATTTGGCGGCCATTTTAGGAAGCAGATAAGACAGTTTTTTTTTTTTAAATCGGAAGGCTGATTTTACAATTTTCAAATGCTCTGGAACCACATTTAGGTAAATTAAGTAAATGTAATTTTAGCATTAATGAATACAGCAGCCTTTCCTTTAGTCACCTACAGAGTCAGATTTTGAATAGTTTGTTGTCAAAATCTTGTTTAGGTATCCTTTAAGATACATTATCTCGTGATGCCTCATTTCAATCTAATAATATAAATAATAAAACTATTTTTATTGCTCCTTTCCAAAACCAAGGTGCCTAACAATTTTAAAAGCATATCAGATCTCACATCAACTTCATTTAAGTAAGACAATAAGCATCTAGAATTAAAACAGATAAATCAGTCACCAAATGCTTGGTGCCAAAAATGGGTTTTAAGGCTTGCTTAAATCCCTCCATGGTTGCGCACTCACAAAACTGGCAGGTACAAAATTCCAAGGGATGAGGCAGCATGCATAAATGCCGGGCCCTAGACAATTTTAAACACACTCTTGGACTCTCTAGCAATCCCTCACCAGCTGAGCAGAGCAATCACCTGGAGTGGTAGGGAACAGAAGCTCTTTCAGGTAGTCAGGGCCCTCTCCATGTAGGGGCTTTGTAAGTCAGAAGAATGACTTTAAAGGTGATCCACCATTGTACTGGCAGCCAGTGCAGACTGTGCAGCACCAGGAAATATGGCAGGACCAAGAGGATCCTGTCAGAAGCCATCTGCTGCATTCTGCACTAGCTGCAAATGGTGAATTCCACCCAGATAGCCCTAGGTACAGGAGTTGCAATAATCCAAGAATGAGAACACACATGTGTGAACCAATGTAGGAAGGTCACCGGATAGAACAAGGTGCTTATTCTTGGTTGATATTTCTCAGCTGGTAAAAGATGTCTTGATGATGGCTGACACCTGTGCATGAAGCATCAGCCCTTTGTCAAAAAATCACCCCCAGATTTCCACACCCACTCAGAGGCTGGGAGTGATTGACCCCAAGAAAAAGCCCGGGTGAACCTACTCCCAACCCCCATCTGGTGTCCTGGATCCGCAACCAGCACTTCAGTCTTTCCTGAGTTCAACTTCAACCAGCTCGAATCAATCCACTTCTGGATTTCAGCAATGCAGTTATTAAGAGACTGAGAGTGCTCCATCCTGGTTGGTGCAAAAGAAAGGCAGAGCTGGGTATCATCAGCATAGCAATGAAACCTCAGCCCATACCTGCTTACAATGATTCCAAGGGCAGCATGTACACTGTGAACAACATGGGGGCAACACCAATCCCTGAGGAGCCCCACATGACAGAGGATTGGATCTAAGGAATGATCTTGGATACTACCCTCTGAGTTCTTCTGGTGAGGTAAGATGTAAATCACCCGAGGACTGTACCTGACAGGCCACAGATGAACCTCAGATGACCAAGTAGAACCCCATGGTCCACAGTGTCAAACGCTGATGAGAGATCTAGAAGAACCAAGACAGAACATTTTTCCAATCTCTCACCATCAGGAGATCATTGAGCACCGAACCAGCACTGTCAAATTGCTATACCTCTTTTGGAAACCGGACTGAAGAGGTTCGTAGATGTCATGGATAGTCAAATGGTTCTCCTGCTGTACGGCTACTACCTTCTCAACCACCTTCTCTCTAAAAAGGGAAGGTTAGAAATTGGTTTGAAGTTTGCATGGCAATTCAGATGCAAAGAAACTTACCAACACCTCCTTCAGGGAACTAGGAAACTCACCTGTTTCCAAGGAATACCAAACTATCCGCGCAAGAACTGGACCAATGGATTCAATACAACCCAAAATCAGTGAAGTTGGTCCTGGATCCAAACTACAGTATGTAAAGTGCATACTCTGGACAATCCTCATGACATCCATGAACTCGAGCAGTTGAAGGTACTCCAGGAAATCAGAAGGCTAGTGACCAAGTGCTGATCATAAGCAATGTCCATAGTGTATCCACTGCCTAATGTAAGCCCCACTAGGCAGTCCCATTGACAAAATAGTTATAGGATTTCCTATTCTACTACACAAAACATTTTAAAGGAAATTTCTTTTCCCATGATAATGATAAAATAAAAAATAAAAGTTGTCTAATGGAAAGTCATGTTTGGTGTCAGTTTTACAAAAGAACTAAACTCACCATATGATGTATTAAGATTTGATATTCATACTGCCTTTTTATGAAGGTAAATGGAACAATACCCTTAACCTGTGATGCTGCATATATTAGTTATCCAATTCATGATTTCAGTCTGGAGCATTCAGACTGTGTTTTCAACTTGTAACTCTTTTTCTTCTTTTTTTTGTTTTGTTTTAAATTGTCACTATCACTATTGAAAATGTTGAACATTATGTTTGTTTGCTTTATTCAGCAGGAATGGGGACTTTACTTAATAATGCATCCAGTGACAAAGCATATGGACAATATAAGGAAAAGTGTATGGGCAACCATACACAATAAGGCTGTGTTTTCATCAAGGGGTTGAGATGACATCAAAGGAACCTTGAGACGAAGCTCAATGTCATCAAGGCACAGGTCAGGAAGCATAGGAAAACCAGGAACAGTTTCAAAATTTGCAAATTGCATTTTATTATTAAGAACAGCAAAATAAAAAAAATAAAAATTGTTCAGTATAACTATTTACAGTGGCAGTACAAACATAGAAAGCAGAGTGCTTCTGAGTTTTCTTCTCAAGTTCCAATCTCAGTCTCTGTCTCTCCCTCTTGCAAAGCATTGCAGTTCTTTTTATAACATGTCTTTGCCCAGAGCTCATTAAGAGAATATTCTGCTTCTCACACAGTGTTCTTGTCAGTTTCAGCAGGTGCAGCAAAGGAACATTGTGACCCAGAACTGACATCTTGTTGCCAGCATCTCAGAGAGTTTGCAAACCAGCTTCTCAGGTTAACTCCTTGAGTTCCAAAGAGCTTTTGCAATCATTTCAACAATATAACTATATACAGTTTTAAACAAAGGATCCCAATATCAGTGACATTTCCACATAAAGATTCATATATTTTATACCTGCAGATATGCAAAGGGAAAAAGAGCGAAACAACAAGGAAAGGCAGAGATAATGAGAGGTGGAGAATTAAAAACTGTTTGGAGGATCACTTCCTAGGTCTCACAAGAAAATTTGGTTCTGCAACCAGACAGATGAGAGATAGAAAAGGGAGGATTGAACAGATCCTTGTGTTTAAACACTTTCTGCATAACATATGTGGTAGGGCCTTACTCAACCCTATCACATAACCCCTCTTTAAGAGGGAAACTGTTTTATAAAACAGTTTCCAAAACATTCTTTTAAATTCCCATCTAACATTAGCTTATAACCTTTACAGTTCAGAGCATATGCAGCATAGCAAACAAGAAGTTTCAACTCACATGTTTTCAGTCTTCAGAATTCTCAATTCCTGATCCATATCATGACAGAAAATCAGCATTGACATTTTCTTTCCTAGATTTGTGCATCACTTTAAATTTAAATGGCTGTTTTGCCAGGTACCACTGTGTGATTCTGGAATTTCTATCCTTTATTTGGTTAAGCTAACAGAGATGATTGTGATCTGTTGCAAGTACAAACCAACTCCTAGTAAGTAAAACTTAAAGGACTTCATGGCCCACTTTGCCCTAAAAGCATTTCTTTTCAATGGTGGAGTATCTTTTCTCTCTTTAGTGCAGTTTCCTACTCATGTACAGAATAGGATGTTCTTTCCCATCTATATACTGACTCAAGCCTGCACCTAGACCTAACTCTGATGCATCAGTCTGTAGAGAAATTGTTTCTCAAAGTCTTGGATTCTTAAAACAGGTGCCGAACATAATGCAGCCTTAATGGCCTGAAAAGCCTTGTTACACTCTGGGGTCCATTTCAAATATTTATTTATTTATTTATTTATTTCAATCTAGGTTTACAATACCTTTGAGCCGAGGCTCTTTTACAAAGGTTCCACATCAGCGTGTGCAACAATCATCATTTTAGTTACAAACATATAGTCATTGACTTACAGACATGTAATAACCAGTACAAAGACTTGAGCTATGAGCAAGACAAGGGAAGGGGTGGGTGGTGGGGAAGTGAGGATAGGAGATCGGGGGAGATGAAGGGTGAGGGGAGTACAGGAGGTGGTTGGGGCAGGGGCAGGGTGGAGATATGGGGGAGGTGGCGGGGTGGGAGACAGTGCAGCCAGGGGGCCTTGTCAAGGGAATATGACAGGTAAGGTGCTGGGATGCAAAGACTGATTGTAAGTGCTGGGTGCTGGGGCATTTGCAGCTGGAACAGTGGAAATGTTAAGATGGGCAATTACAGGATACAAGCAGTGAGAGGTGCAGCTTGGACTTGAAGAGGCCGAATGTTGGAGCAGTCACTATGTCGCTGCCAAGAGAATTGAGCCAGTTGGATGCCTGATAGGCGAATGATCTTTTCCTTAGGTCGTGCGACATTGTGGGATATGTAGTAGATGGGAATTGGATCTCCTTGTAGTGATGTGCCTATGTCTAGGCTTAAGGAGGGCACAGACACCAGGTGGGGCCAGGCATATTATAATTTTCTTGGCCATGATGCAGGTTTGGTATTTTATGCATTTGTCCAGTTGAAGCCATCAGATTTGGAATAAAGGTCACATGTGTGGATGCGGCGATGTGAGCTAGTGATGAGATGACAGGCCTTATTCAGGAGGTTTGATCGTTTGAGAGCAGAGGTAGTTGCAGACCCATGTATGATCTGACCATAGTCTATGATACTGACGATGGAGCTTTGGATGGCCACTGCAAGTGCTTCTGGGTTAGAGTGTTTCTTGTGCGGAGGAGTTGTTTGTTTTGTTGTGGGGCTGCAGAAGACCATAGACTTGTTTTTCTGATTGAGAAGCAGTTTATGATTTAGAAACCAGGATTCGATGGAGGAGAAGGTCTGCTGAAGTTTATTTTGTAATAGGATTGGATCAGTGTCTGAGGTGAGGATCACAGCATTGTTGGCGTGAGAGTTATTTATTCTGGGCATCTGTCAGTAGTGAGTTTAAGAAATTACTAGGGAACTGTTTCTTTGTGAGTTCAGTGAGGGAGTAGGTAACTTGGCAAAACTGGGAACAAATCACTGATAATAACCATCTAGCCTTAAAAATGACCTAACATGTTTCTTGGTTTTGGGGACTGGGTTGATAGCTACAGTTTCTATTTAGGAAACCTCTAGCTTTACTTCTCCATTTCCAAAAACATAGCCCAAATATCTGGTTTCCTACATGCCCAATGCATATTCAGTAGCATTAATTGTCACACCTGCCTTTTGATCAATTGGATAACTGCTCATAGGTATTCCAGGTGGCTTTTTCAGTCTGGACTGTATACCACTACATTATCCAGGTACACAGCATAATAACCAGTGTGAGGGGATAAAATTACATCTATGTACCACTGAAATGTAGCTGGTACACCATTTAAACCAATCAGCATGGCGGAGAACTGATAAAATTCTATAGGAGTGGCAAAAGTAGTTTTGTCTCTGGATTCTTTTGCTAGAGGAATTTGCCAGTAACCACTGGTGAGATCGAGGTACTGATATTCTTGGCACTCCCCAGCCTGTCCACCAAATCATCTATTCTGGGCATAGAATAATTCTCAAATTCTGACACTTGATTAAGTTTCCTAAAATCAAGGCAGATTCTTACACCACTTCTTTTTATTTACAGTCACCATTGGTGATTACCAAGTACTTCTCGACTCTTCTACAATACCCAATTCTTTTATTTTGGTATTTCCTTAATCCGTCTCCTTTTAACCGCTCTGGTAATCTGCATATCTTTTGTCTAATAGGTGAGCATTTCTTGTCACTATTATATGCTCAACACCTTTAGCTCCACTTAGTACTGTGGCTAAAGTACTGTTAAATGTCTTTAGCAAGTTACAAATTTTGGGGTTTGTTCAGAGGTTAATGAAACATTTACCTTTACAACATCAGCAATTACAGTTTGTTCCAATCTGCCATAGCGATATCAATATCTCATTTATCAGTTTCTGGTAAAACCAGCAAAACAGCTTTTGGTGTTTTTCAATCCATTTCTTAAGGAGGTTAGCATGGTATATCTTTTAGGATCTTTCTCATCAAGGATCTCAATCTCATAGTTAACTGTGCCAGTACATCTAAGAACTTTGTAAGGCCCTGCCACTTCATTAGCAGTTTATTTTCTGTAGTGGGTAACAGTAGAAGACCTTTTCACCTGGCTCAAAAGCTTTTCTTTTACCCCATGGTCATAATACACCTTCTGTTGGTTTTGGTCCTCTTCCTGATTACTATGGGTGATTTCAACATATTTCACCAGCTTCTTTCTCAGGGCACACATATAAGATGTAATAGATTGTTTCTGATGGGGGTCATTTCCCATGTTTCTTTTCTTACATCTAGTAGCCCTCTAGGTTGTCTACCATACATCATTTCAAATGCTGAAAAACCTGTTGATACCTGTGGCACTTCTCTGTAAGCAAAAAAAGCATGTAAGGTAAGTATTGGTCCCAGTCTTTCCCTTCCCTTTTACAAACCTTTTAAAATGCATTTTAGGGTTTGATTAAAACACTCAGCAAGACCGTCTGTCTGAGGGTGGTAAGGGAGGTTCTTATAGCAGTGATACCTAGTAGTTGGTATAGCTCCTTCAGCAATGCAGCACCAAAATTACTACCCTGATGGGTAATAATCTCTGTGGGTACGCCCACCCGCTGAAAAAGTTTATCAAGCTCTGCTAACACTTTTTGGGGCTGTGACAGTATGCATTGGAACTGCCTCTGGTTATCGAGTAGCATAGTCACATACTACCAAAATGAAGCAATTACCCTTTTACTTTTGTCTAAGGGCCAACACATCCATTGCAGTTCTCTCAAAAGGCACATCTATCAAGTGTGAGGCACCAGGGACACCTTATGTTTTTTAGTCACTGGGGCTACTTTCTGACACTCAAGCACAAGAACTGCAATGGGTAGCAATATATTCAGAATTTCAGGACCAGTAAAATCTGTACAGAAATCTGGCAAAGTGTGATCCTTCGAGAGACCAGCCATAGGACTACCATGTGCTATCTGTAACAACTCAGATCTATACTTTTGTGGTATGACCAGTTGTTCTTTCTGGTCCTGTATCTGAGGTTTAACCCAAACTCTGTACAGTAGCCCATAACATTTTTTTTAAACATACTGTGAGTTTACACTGTTTTGGTTTTACCCCAACTGCATAAAATAACCCTGGACAGAAACATTGTTAGCTTGTTCTGAAAGAAAATCACAATCAGTGATCAGTTTAGTTTCATCATTTCCATATGTTTACCCTTCTGTCCAACAGTCATTTGTTGCTACTGTTTCTTCAGGTTTCATCTTTCTTTCCTGGATTTCTGGATCTTGGAGCTCTGCTCAAAAGTCTGAATCAAAATCAGCAAAATGAAAAGTGTCCCCACCATCTGAGATTTTCTTTGCCTGAGCTTTTGTCACCACAGCTGCAGAAACATCAGGATTTACTCCCTCTATGATTCTTATTTTATTTCATTAACTCTAGGATTAACACCTTTGAGCAAGAACTGCTCATTTACAAAGGTTCCACGTCATAGTGTGGCTAGACAAACAGGGTGAACATCATTACAAAAATTATACAGAGGTAGCACAGATAGTACAGTGAATGCAGGTTTGCAAATCATTATTAAAATTCAAGACTATACATGTTGGGTAGGAGTAGAGCAAAGACCAGTGATCAGACATGGAGAGAGTGGCTCAAACTAAGAACTGAGCAGCGCATAGGAAGGATAAATGTGAAGGAGATTTGGGGAGGAACAGTGAGGAGAGCAGTCCCAGGGGTGGGCAGGCTGGAGGCCATAGTCAAAGTGGGAGGAGGGAGTGAGAAGTGCATGGTTGGGTAGTGCTAGTTGGGTAGGGGTAGGGACAAGGGAGCAAAAGTGCTGGTGTTGGAGGGGATGAGGTGGGGTAGCAGTGGGAGGAGGAGGGAGACAAAGAGGCATAATAGGTAGCAGAGATTTGATTGACTCAGTAAATCCTGGAAAGTCATTCCAATAATCACAGATACAGGTAACTAGGTACTACCTCCACTTTCACTTGGAGTGACACAACCTTAATGATCAAGTCACTTGGGTGGTGGGATAGTATTGAGTGTCCCCATGAATACAGATGACACCAGTACCTGATCAATTTAGACATTATTTTCCCAGCATTTCAGTATGCACTAGGGTCTGTCTGCTTCCTGAATGTATAAATCCCTTCACAGTCTTATCTCCCATCTTCACATCTGTTAAGTACTTGCCCAATTTGCTAGGGGCAAATCTGCTCCAGTGTCACTGTTCTTACTATGGCAATTTCTTGCACTATGACCTGGCTTATTACAGTTATATCAAATAAAGTATTTGGGCACAGATTTGTTACCCCTCCAGAGTTCTTATCAGACTTGGAGTTTAAATTGGGAAATAGAGCATGGCTGTTATCTCACTGTTGTGGCATCTGTCTGGCCATTTGGTAGTCTTCAGCTAAAGAAATAGCCTCTTTCTCACTTTCTGGTCAGTGTTCCTTTACCCAAAGCTGTACATCTGTAGGTAGGATGTTGATGAACTGCTCCATTACAAATATTTCAATGATCTGTGAGAGTGTTTTGCTCTCTGGTTGAAGCCATTTCATAAGGAGTTCTCTGAGTCGGGTGAAGGCTTCTCTAGGATTGTCGACAGAGTTGTACTTCTGAGACTGAAATCTCTGCCTGTAGGTCTCTCCTGAGATGTCATACCTTTTCAGGATTTCACTTTTCACTAGATCATAGTTTTCCGATTGTTCAGTGTCCATATTGCTGTAGGCAAGTTGGGATTTCCCAGTCAGTTAAGGTACCAGTCTGATTTCCCATTGCTGTTTTAGCCACTGGCAGGCTTTGCAACCCTTTCAAAAGTTGTCAAATATGCTTTGATATCATCAGAGGGACACAGCTTTGTAAATTTAATGTCTTTTAAGCTGCTTGTGTTTTGTTGCTGTGCTGGATCTGTTCCAGAACCTCCAACTTTGATAGCTTTCAAGGCATCCAGCCATTGCTGCATCTCTTCTCTTCTTTGTTTCTCAAGTTGTTGCATTTCTTTTTTCTCTGAGCCTCTAAATGTTGAACCTCTTTTCTCTCTGTTGCATCTTCTCTTTTGTTTCTCCATCTCTGTTTGTTGTATAGCCCACCATTTGAAAAAAACAGTCATGCTTTCAGGTTCTGCCACTGCCTGTTCTTTTTCCATAACTGGTGATAGCTGTATAGTCTGAGCTTGGACTTCTGTCTCTGCTAGTGTGACTGCCATATTCCTGGTAACCACTCCTGGGCTTGCTGCTGAAGAATCCATACCTTTCTTCTGTGCTTCCCTGGTACCAGGTCTAGTAGCCATGTGCAAATCTCCTGGCTTACAGTATGCACAGTGTTAATCCCACTTAGGCTGACACCATCTGTTGTCAAGGCACAGATCAGGAAGCATAGAAAACCAAGAGCAGTTTCAAAATTCACAGCTAGCGCTTTATTCTTAATAACAGAAAAGCAAAAAATAAAAATTGGTCAGTATAACTATTTACAATGGCATTATAAACATAGAAAGCAGAGTCCTTCCGCTGAGTTTTCTTCTCAATTTCCAGTCTCAGGCTCTCAGTCCCTTTCTCTCCCTCTTGCAAAACATTGCAGCTTTTTTTATAACAAGTCTTTCAGGGGCTTGTTAAGAGAACATTCTGCTAATTGTACAGTGTTCTTGTCAGTTTCAGCAGGCTGCAGCAAAAAAAAACATTGTGACCCAGAACTGATCTCTTCTTGTCAGCATCTCAGAGAGTTTGCAAACCAGCTTCTCAGGTTAACCCTTGTGGTCCAAATAGCTTTCTGTAATCATTTCAATAGTATAACTATATACAATCTTAAACAAAGGGATGCCAATATCAGTGACATTTCCACATAAAGATTCACATATATTTTATACCTGCAGATATACAACAGGGATAAAAGACAGAATCAACAAGGAAGGTAGAGAGACAGCAAGAGACAGAGAATTGGGAAACTGTTTGCGTGATCAGTTGCTATGTCTCACAAGAAAATGTGGTTACGCAACCAGACAGACAAGAGACAGAAAAGAAGAGGACAGAACAGATCATTGTGATTAAACACTTTCTGCATAACAAATGGGGCAGGGTCTTATTCATCCTGGTCACATTTGAAAGGTCCTAGTCATTTTAACCCAAGAAGAAAACACAGTCTTGCTATGTATGGTTGTCCATATACTATTTTTCAGGTTCCTGAGATTAAAAAGTTACATTTCCTAATTTTTGAACTTTCACAAGGTTTCATTCCTTGTGGTCATGCTTCTTTGCTTTCTGCAGCTCAGTCTGCTGAGAAGTCCATTGGTGTGGTCCCATTTGGTGCAGTCACTCTTCACTGTGCAGAGATTGGAAGCAGTACATTAAGTTTAAAAAAGAGAACTGTCAAATTACTTTGGTTTTAAAACACAGAGCTGACTAGGCAGCCTGTGTGCGAATCACTCGGTGAGCCTCTTCCCAAGTGTACAGCCATGTTTATTTTCATTTTTGTTTAAACAGTGCCATTTGGATGAATTAGGTAGATGATAGACCATAAGCTTATGAATATTAATTAGGGGCTTATGAATATTGATTACAGATATGCAGAACAAGTTTGGAACATGCATAATGGGCCCTGTGCACTTATTGTAAAAGTGTATACATGCTGCACATTTGCGGCACATAGCACCCTGCACCCATTGCTCCGGCCATGCGGGATACAGAAACTGGGTGAGCAACCTGTATGCACCCAATCCCCAGGCTGTATGAACAGCAATGAGCTGGGGCAGGTCGGGGCATGCCAGCCCTATGCACCATCTACTAAGGACACCTAGTACTGTCCGCAAGGGATGGAGGACTACAGATTACAGCAGGAGGGACCCTGCTATGCCTTGAACCCACCCCACACACAATGTAGCCTTGTGCACATCACAATGCAAGGGCCATGACCCCACCATGGGGCAGCCCGTCCTTGGAGTTGCTGAAGTATCCACCTGCACCACTGAGAAGCCCTGGCAGAACCCACCCCAGGTCTATGCTCAGCAATCTACCACTTCCAGTGATGGCTGGTCCCTAATAGCACCCAACACCCCTCAACACATGACTACCCATGTCCCAGTAGTGCAGTAGCAGACCCCTGCCCCATCACATCTGTACCCTGTCCTGTATTGGTAATCATAACCCCCATCACACATGGAAGCCCCGACCCCAGAACATACAATCAGGTCCAATGCCACCTCATACATATGCCCCAGTCCATACACTATACCTGACCCTGACTCAGTACCCAGCAATTGACATGGTGGCCAGTGGACACCCACCCAGTGGAATGAACAACACCCCCATCCCTGTACCTTCCAGTTGGTACTGTGGCTCAGGATGGCCAGTGGCACAGCTCTCCTAACACCTCCTGGCTGCCAGCCTTCCAAGTGGTGCTAGAAGCATGCTGCCAATGTATAGGGTCATGCTTCTAGCATCACTTGTATGGCCAGTGGTTGAGGATGTGTGATGGGGGCTGTGCCTTCAACCGTCCCCAGCCACAGCACCAACCAGATGGTATGGGGACTGAGGGGATGTTGTCTGTGCCACAGGGGTGGGTGGGTCCATTAGCCACCATGTCGGTGCTGGGAACTGGGTTGGGTGTATATAGACTTCAAACATGTCTTGGGGTCGTTTCCTGTATGGTGGCATCAGACCCAATTGCTTGTTCTGGGGTTGATGCTTTCATGTGATGGGGAGTAAGATTGCCAATATGGGGATGGGACTCAGATGTGCTAGGGTGGGAGCTACTACTGCACTGCTAGGACCAGGTCACTCATATGCTGGGGCAGGGTGCTGTGCGTAATGGGTTGGGGCAGCTTTTGGATGGGTGATAGAATGGCATTGTGTCAGTGTCTGCAGTGCTACAGGAGCTCAGGCAGGGGTGGCTACATGTTTCTGGGTGCTGGTGCAGGGTGCTATTCAGGCACCAGGACCCCGTCTACTGTGTATGTGATCCACGTGGGACCCAGGATGGGCGTCGATTGGATACCTGCCTGGGTCCCTTCTCTGCCCCTGCCACCCTGCAGACCTGACCACTGGAGGGCAGGGCCATGGACAGATGGTGGCCATTTGTGAATTCTGGCCCATGCGCACCTGTCTATGGGTGCAGAGCTCCATGGCAGGGTACCCACCTTAGATGCATACTTTCTGTCCATTGGTGCATAGGCACCAATAACTTTAGAATGTGCAAAACAACATTACAGCAGCCACCAAATTATATACATAATATGCCCAAATCATATACTATAATGTTAAATATATTAATTAATTTATAAAGATTTATAGGAAAAGATTAAAGAAAATGATAGACAGTGTAACTCTCAGTTTAGAGTGTCACATCAGTTCTCTAGCTGAAATGTCATTTACTACAGTCAGTGTCCACAGAGCAACATACATTACGTATCTCATCTCCACAACTGTTTTCTCAGACACACACTACATTAGATCCTCCCTCAATGCATCACAGATTGCTATCCCAGATCCAGAAAATTCTGAAACTAAAGTTTTAGTAACTAAGATATTCCATTAGAGACACTAAGCTGCTGTATGTGTGGTGTATATATAATCCCACCAAGCAGTGACTTCTACCCTTGGTACCCTAACAAAGGCTCTATCAGACAAGCCCTTAGGCAAAGCCATACTAACTGAAGACATCAATTTGAACTTGACTTCTAAGTTACAGGGAGGCCCAAGCCAGCCCTACAAGATGCCAAACTTAATCAAATTATCTCTGAGCCAACAAGATGAAACAACAAAACAGGCAACTAAGCCCTTCTTGACTGGGACCTTGTCTTCAAGCCAGAACAAATCCAAACTGCTGGCATCTTTGCAGACTCCTACATGACCACACCCCATATTTTGCATCTAGAAAAACACCTCAATTTTCCATGCAAAATTCATGGCTATGACAATTCCAAATTTGACACTAGCTCCTTCCTAGCTACTCTCTCATGCGTACATTGAGCCACAATAAGAGTCCTTCCAGATGTCAATTCTGCCCTACACTTCTTTGTCAGCAACCTCTTCTCTGCCACAAATATGCATGCTCCTTTTAAGTAGCTTAGAGTAAAGGGCCAACAGTCAATGTGACGTGTCCACAACCTAATGAGGTTGATAAAGTTAAGAGATAGAGCCTGGGAGGTCTATAGACAATCCTGTCTCACATCTGATTGTAATAAATATAGGGAACTCAGGAAAGCCTACAAAGAGGAGCTGAAAGCTGCCAAACAAAAGTAACCAATGCAGCAGCAAAAGCCAATCTATCTACCTCAAGAGATTCTAGGCACAAATTAACTCATTGTTAATAACTCAGGCCACCCCATGGAATGTGACATTGTGGCTGATGGCAAACCTCTCCAAGACCCAGTTGCTACTATAAATGCCTTTAACAATTTTTTACTGACATGGATCATTTTAGACCTTCCTCCTATGATGGCCTTCCTCAGTCCCCTAGTTAGCCATGCACAGAGCTTCCATACTCACAATTCCATTTCAGAAGAATAACGAGAAAAGAGATCTTGTCCCTTCTAAAACAATTAAAGGCCAAAGATTCAGCTGGGAATGACAAACTTGAGCCCAAACATCTAAAATCTGCATCCCTGCCATTGCCCCACCCATTTCTATGCTGTTCAACAAATCGCTAGTTGAAGGTAGAATCCCCAATAGCTGGAATGTTGCCATTATGGTCCCAGTGCACAAGGGGTCCCAAGGAGCGATGGAAAATTACCATCATATTTCCCTACTCAGTTCCTTATCCAAAATACAAGTATTGAACCTGATACAAGACTACCTTGGCCAGTATAACCTCCTGATGAACAGGCAACATGGGCTTAGACAGCATCATGGAACAGAAACTGCTCTGGTCAGATTGATTACTGACATACTGGGGCTATGGACAACTGTCTATTGACAGGTGCGATCTTCATAGATCTTACCAAAGTGTTTGATCTGGTGAACCACAGTCCACTGCTGGCCAAATTACAGAATCTAGGCCTTCATAGCCTATCCTATCAGTGGTTGTCCCACTACATGGAAACAAGATCGCAACAGATTAAGTGGAAGCGTGCCTAGACCATGCAGAGACACCTAACGGATGGTATTCCACAAGGCCCCATTTTGGGTTTCATGCTGTTCTTCATCTTCATTAATGAACTGCCTTGTCAATGTGGTGGGGCCAGTTTACTGTTATATAAGACTATGCTGTACTATTTAGATGCTCAGCTGATATTGCCCATATCAGCAGCCAGCCTGCATGTGACTTACAATAAGTGAACTAGAAAAATGGTTCCTTAGCAACAAATAAGTTCTAAATACAGAAAAGCCATCCAGTCTGGTCCAAGGCATCTGGGTATGGACAGACAGAATTTACTAACCTTAGCTTCTTCCATTGGAAAGCAAATTATGGCTGTTTCATAGTTTAGAAAACAAGTCAGTAGGCATTTGTTGACTCCAGTAAATGGCTCAGAGGCTATATAAAACAGGATGCCACATTTAAACACCATGTTGACTATATCACTAAGTCCCTTATCCAAATGATTGTGCTAAGTTACCACCTGAGTAGTTACTTATCCAAGGATTCTCGGAGGGTAATTGCCAACAGCACTCTGCTCCCTATACTGCTGTATGGTACCCTGTTTTGCAGACCTTAGGTGCTAAGAGGCAGACTAAAGTGCTTTACAACAAAATTGGATGGTTTAACACTGGGGTCCCACCTAGGGAACACAACTGTGGTGTTCTTTGCTCCTTAAATTGGCCCTTCTACAAAGGAACATTAAATTATACTCTCCTTTGATTTGCATTCAAGCTTGTCAAAGGTGCAACCTGCCCAGCTTTTGTGATGTGCTACCTCTTAAACAGCCAAAAGATAGCTTCACGCCTCCTGCAGTACCATGCTTAAGATACCAATGTCCAGTTCCAGCACAGGCAAAGATCATTTGCTTTCTTACTACCTCTTTATGGAATACCCTCCCTGACTTCCTCTGAGACTGCTTCTCACTGGGTGGATAATAAGAAGAGCTCAAGACATTTATCGTAGAGCATAGTCTGAGCTCTTATAATCACTGACGCCTCCCAACTTGGTCTGAAAACTGTTCCAAAGTATTGTAACTCAAGTCTTGTCAGCATGTTCACTGTGTACTGTAAATGATCATTATAGTTAGCTATGCAACCTGGTGATTATGTCTATGTTTTGTCATGATTTGTACTGCTTTTTGACTTTGTGAGCTGACACTGGAAAATGGACAAAGTGAAGTACAAGGTTTGTGCTCTACTTGCTTTGCAATGACCCGAGGATGGAATATTCAGTTGGATAGCACACCAGTGCTATCTGACTAAATATAGAGCCATGTCAGGGCAGCAAAAGTCAAGTAGTGCTGCCCAACATCAATCTGGGCTGTATGCAGCCCATATGAAGTACACAGAACAAGTGCACCCCAGACCTGTTAATGCCAGGAGCCCCAGCCAGATATTCATCTGGCAACATGCAAATGAGCCCATTGGTCAGGCATGATGCTAAGGGCCATATGCATGCCCATTATGGGCTCATTTGCATGGTAAGTGGCAGCAGAATTGTGTCCTTGTGACCACACCCCTTGTCTGATTGCCCATCTCCATGAAGAAAACTCATTCCCTAGTGTCAAGTGACACTCACCCCCATCCTCTGTTCCCTTGCGTATGAAGGACAACCTATTTTCTGGTGTCTACTGGCACCTCCATCCTCAATCTTTGTCCCATTAAAACACTTGAGTCCCTGGTATCCAGTGGCACCTACCCTCTGTTCACTGTCCCTGTATTTTATTAAACATTACATGGTGTCTAGTGACCCCCAACCTCAAACACCATCCCCATAAAGGTGTACTATTCCCTGGCACACCCTAGTTGCTGATCTTCATACCCATACAAGTGTACATGGTCTCTGTCATCGATGGGGATCAGTGGCTGTGGCAGTCACAGATGCCAGCTAATAGTATAATTTTATGGGGATGGTGCTTGAGATTGCAGGTGCCACTAGACACCAGGGAATATTTAATATGAAATGAGGATGGTGATCAGAGAATTGGGGATGCCACTGGTCACCAGGGAATATTTAATATAATATGGGGCCAGGGATCAGAGGGCAGAGGTGCCACTGGACACCAGCAAATATTTAATATAATATAGGGATCATCTCTGAAACTGACACATGTCTTCTCTGTGTCCAGGGACTCTGCCACTCATATGGTATTGGTCTCCTTGGATGCAGAGAAGCCTTTGACAGGAGTAAGCTGGGAATTTTTGCTTTTGATGCTTGAGAATTTGGTTTTCCAGTTTCCTTTCATCGTTGATTCAAATACTGTATTCTTCCCTATGGCTAAGATTTATTGCAATGGGGTTTCTTCCTTTTCTTTGCTTTATTTTCTGTACCCATAAAGGTTGCCCCTTTCACCACTGTCTTCCCTGTCTTTTTAATTTGTATTTAGAGCCCCTTATCCTTCAATTGAAGTCCTCTCTGGCATTGACCCGGTATCAAAGTTGGCTCCCTGGAGATTAAACTTTCAGTATATGTAGATGACATCTTGCTGCATATTACCCATCTCATCACATCCCTGCCAGCTGCCCTAAACATTATAGCAGATTTTGGTCAGTTGCCTAATTATAAATTAAATCTTGATAAGATGGAGGTCATGCCTCTCACTCTGACAGTGGTTAAAGTTGATATCCTTTCACTGGGAAATAAATTTCCCCTGCTCCATTAAGTATTTGAGGATCCACCTTTCAAAGTATATTACCTTAGCATGTAAACTTAATTTAGATGATCTTACAGTTAAGATTCAACAAGATCTTCACGGTGGCAGGCTTTTCCTCTCTCTTTGTGGGGCAGAGTTAGCATCATTAAAATGAATGTCCTTCCTGCATTTTTTATCCTGTCAATATGTTGAATTTCTGGCTTCCCTTGCCTGGTTGGAATGTATTAAGTAGAATGATTACTAACTTTTTATGGCTACAAAGACCTCCAGATAGGCCTACAAGAAACTGGCTGCTCCTAAATTTATGGGTGGCCTTAAGCTCCCTCACTTTCTTACTACTTTGCTAGCCACTTTAGCAAGATGTTTCAGTGGCTCTCTCCTCCATCTCAGGAACCCACTTCCCTTACCGCCTCTATGGCTAAATTTAGAATTGGATGGGTTAAGTAAATTTGGTTTGTCAGTATCATCTTTATTCTTTGCCACTTTTAAGTCTCTTCCATTGGTTTTAAGTGCTTCTGTAATGGGGACCTCCTTAGAGTTTACTCCCAGTTCTGGTCTCTGATGAATCATCCCTTTAACAAAGATGTCTCCCAACCCATACTTTGTAACAGTAATTTCAAATTGGGGTCACATTTTACTCCTGACTGGTTTCCTGGTTGGTAACTATAAGAGTTTGTGACTTGTTAGAACAGGATCATTGTTATCTAGTGCTGCTATCATTGACATTTTTATTTATTTTTATTTATTCAGTTATTTGGAAAAACCTTTGAGCACAAGCTCTTTTACAAAGGTTCCACGTCATAGATTGCAAAACAAAGTACAGTAGGAGAAAACAAAGGTACATTACAATGAACGATACAGCTTGGATTCAGAACTTACAGAATAACTCAAAACATGGGTACAAGTTAAATAGCAAGAAACAAACAATTTATGAGGTTGGGGGATAAGCAGCCACAAAGTGCCTTGTCAGTAGTTCAGAGGGACAGAGATATCTGGCAGAGGGTGAAGAATGCTAGACATGCTAGAGTAAAATGCTGGGGTGTGAGGGGCATGGTCAGGCAGCCAGCATTAGTAGTGACTGTTTGGGAAAACATGATCCAGTTTGAGGCCCATCAGGCCGTTAATGTTTTCAACCTAGACACATGATGTTGCAATGGTTTGGGCCAGGCCTATGGACCATGAACTCCACTGAGTTTTAGCCAATATTGCAACCTTGGCATCTAAGCTGCATGCAGTGTCTGTCTTGTAGTACCTGCTTTTACTAAGCTTTTTTCAGACTTAAAGTAGATGGTTCCTCACCTTCTTGGAATAAGTTATATCCTCTTACTTCTTCCCAATGGCAAAGTTTCTAGATTGATCTTTACCACTTTGTTACTCAACATAGATTAAGACTCACTAAATTTAACATGTTGAACAACCTTTATTACACCCTCAGAAACTTGCTAAGATGGGAAGGCAGACCTCTCTGGTGTGCAATTGATGTGCATAAGAGAAGCTCCCTCTTGCATATTTTTTGGTTTCGTTCTAAAAGTACCCCTCTTTGGAATCTCATTGAATCAAGGCAGACCCACTTTAGGGGTCACAAGGTTTGTTTTGTCCAGAGATTTGTATTATGGGGACTACAGTTCTATCTAGGTTACAGAACAGAAATATTACATGGTTTCAATCTCTCTCTCTCTCTCTGTATGAAAAGGCAATCCTCAGGCATTGTCTCAACCAAGTTCCATTTCATATCAAGAATGGCTCTAGGAGTTGTTATTTAATCTCCATGTAGAACGTATGATAGCAAGCCTTAGACATAGGCTTCCCTTTTGATAAGAGATGGGGCAACTTCATACCTTTACACTCTTTGATGTTGTGTATATAATCAGGAATTTTGATTGTATGGTGTATGGTATTGGGCTCCTATTTTCTCTCACTTTACTTACACAATTGGGGTATTATCCCTCTTTCTGAAGATTGTTACGATGGTCTGGTGGGGTGGCTCCACTGGGGAAAGTGTGGTTGGGGGGTTGGAGGGTATATTATGATGGGTGGGGGCTTCTTGGGTTCATTATTTTTGAATTGTATTTTTGTATCTTATACTCAATAAAGTTTGTTTAATTAAAAATATAATATGGGGATAGGAGGCAGGGGTTGCCACTAGAGTCCAGGAACTGCTTTGTTTTCTTTGGGGTGTGGGATATTTAGGAAGGGGATGCCACTTGACACCAGGAATATTTAATATAATGTGGGCCAGGGATCAGATGCAAGGGGTTGCCACTGGACACCATGGAATACTTAATATAATAAGAGGAGTGGGATTGGAGGGTGGGGGTACACCAGGGAATGCTTGTTCTGTTATGGGGATTGGGTTTGAGGGTGAGGGGTGCCACTAGGCCAGGGTCCAGGTGTGTTCTCCCAACTGCCAACTTGTTTGTTGAATACAGTGTCTCTGCTAGCTGCTAGCATTGCCTGGAATAAGCAAGGTCCATGGGATATGGTCACAATCAACAAAGGTGGGACAGTGCTCACTACAAAAGGGGTGTTTACTGCAAACAGTCAAAACGAACCAAAGAAAACTATATTGGCACTCAAAACTTGATGAAACACACACATATGTGGTTAAGGCAAAGTATCAGTTTATTTGCTGAATGCTGAAAATAAAAAAGCTGACAGAGGTCTAAGACAAAAATCTACTGCTCCAACACAGACTTCAGTGTTTCGACTCTCAAAAGTCTTCTTCAGGGGTGGGGCTGGTAGGAAGCAATGCAATTTTGAATACCAAACCATGAATATTCATTAAGTGAAATTAGCATAAATGTATTTCTGAAAGCTTAAAACAACTCAAAATGAAAATAGGAAACTGGTCTGTAGGAAACATCATTAACTGACATAATAACAATTATAATTACAAGTACAGTGGGTGGGGAGGTTTTGTAAAGGTGATTTTTAATAAAAAACAGTCTATCTGCAAAGTTGGTGCATCTGCCTTGGAATTCACAAATCTTGTAAATCACAAATTTTCACAGATCTGTACCAACTTCACTAGCGGATTAAAATTCTCAACAGCTCTTACTACAATCACTCAATGAAACATAGTTTTGGTGTGTATGATTAGCCATACATTATTATGTTTGCTTGCATGCATGTGCAAGAAACATAGTGCCACCATATGAGTTTTCGTGGGTGTGCCCACTTGCAATGCCCTGCTCCTTTTGCAGGTGCGGCCGCACCGCACCAATGATACTGAGCTGTCTATGCAGCCGTTCAATCTGATGCCATACAGTTTTGGGAAAAACGCCGCTACAATCAGCGGGTAATTTGTGGTAATTTCAACTGCTATTAGCAGGCAATTTGCATACTGCCATTGACAGTTAGCAATCTGCTACACATTCCACTGCATCTGAACTGTCATAGACAGTTCATTTCTGATCCCTGTTGGATCCAGTCCCCCTCCATGAACACCTAGTAGGTACACTGTGAGCCCACCCCAACATGCTGATGTGCTCCCCTCCACCCCGCACACTGTATGACTGACTGGGGTGCCCAGTCCCCATCGGCTCCATTAACCCCAAAAGCAAACTTCCAGGTACCACGCTGGGACCCACCCCAGAGTGACAAAAGTCTGTGCCCACGGGTGCCCAACCCCCTGGCCAGCTCCATTATCTCCCCAACAAACTTCCAGGTGCCACACTAGAGTCCACCCCAGCGTGGCAAAAGTCCCACATCGCTCTTTAAAAAACACCTAGAACAAAAGAAAATGGTCCCTCTTTGACACTGTTTCCCCTCCCAACCCCGCCCACCCTCTGCATTCCTCACCTCCCACATCCCCCTCACCACATACTTACCCCTGGAGGCTGGTGCAATGATCTTTGGTGGACCGGAATACGTCTGCACTCTTCAAAGCTGACCACGAACTGAAGAAAACCTGATAATCCGTATAATGACATAAATATTTTTTTCAACATTGGTGCAAAGCTTGGTCATTTTGGGAATTGTTTCACCAAATTTTCGACATGAGGTTCTTGGGACCCCATTTCATGAACTCAGCTACTGTCATTTTGTTGTTCAGTCTCAAAAGATGATTTGCGGTCATTGCGTGGAATCACCTTTCAGGACTGAATAACAAAATGACAGTGTCACAAATTCACGATGTAGGCCCCAAAACCATGTGTTGAAAATTTGGTGAAAAATTCCCAAAATGAATGTTTTATGAGCATGCATTTCACAGTTCTACACACATAAGTAACTTTGAGAATTTTTACTATTTTCACTCCAGATTTTCAACATTGCCATTTTACCACATATCCTTATGTGCAGTATGGCTGTCATTTTTCACATCTTGTCCAAAATGTGTTTTGTGCATGTAGTGCACAGTGGCGTGGTCGGTGTGCAAAATCAATATTTGGGACAGATTAAGAAAATTACAGTGACACTGCTCATGAGCAGAGGTCTTAATATGGCTATGTTGAAAATTTGGTGACAAAAGTCCATAAAATGACTGTTATGAACTTGCATTGCTCAGTTTCCACTCACCCTCATAAGTTCACAAATTTGAAATATTTTCAATCCAGATTTTCAACACTGCCATTTTTGACACCTCCTTATGAACCCTGGCGAAATATGTTTCGCACTTCTGGTGCAGAAATCTGTGTCACTGTGGGAAATCAGTGTTCTGGACAGATTAAGAAAATCACAGTGAGTTCATGAGTGGAGGTCCCAAAATGCCTGTGTTGACAATCTGCTGTAAAAATACCTAAACTAATTACATTATGGGTGTGCGTTGCACAATTTCTATCACACTCGTGACTTTGTCAGTTTTTATATTTTCCTCGAATTTACAACATTGCCATTTTACACCTCTCCATGAACAGTACAGCTGTCATTTTCACATCCTGTTCAAAATGTGTTTTCGCACCTGTGGTGCCAAATGGTGTAGTCGCTGTCCAAAATCAGCTTTTGGCTAATGAACTGATATTGCCGCTGTTCATGAGGTGGGGTCACAAAACCCATGTTGAAAATTTGGAGTGAAAATACCAACAAAAGCCTGGTGCATTAGAGTTTCCAACCATACGCCCCACCCTGTAGAGACTGACAGGCATCAGGGTGTGACTTGGGATTGTTGCCATTCCACCCCACCTACACTCTGAAGCCAGTGACAGGCATCGAGGTGTGCCTTGGACTCTTCAGCCCAAAGGTTCACCCCATTCTCTATACTGCACCATCTCACCATATTTCCTTATGGAATGGGGTGAGGTAAAGACCCATATACCCCAAGGCACACGTGACACTTTGTCGGTGTCTGCAGGGTAGGGTGTGGTGAAATGGCATAGGCGGTATGGCCAATGACCCAAAGGCACACCCCAATGCCTGTCAGTCTCTGCAGGTGGTGGTGGGTTGGCTTCAGTTCAATACTTCACTGCTATTCCTATTATGCATCTCTTAATTCCTACACTACCAATGCCAATGCCAGCAAGCAAACATTCGGCATTGATAAATGCTTTTCATTTAGTACTGTACTGTATATGTTTTACAGTTTCACAGTAATAGGTCATGTTAGAGAAGTGTCAGCCCGTCAGTGACACTCTTATTCTTGCCATTTTCTTGTTAACTTAAATGAAAAAAACACTCTGAGCATGACCATAATACCCACCTAGTGCCAAGATGTTTATCTCCTAAATTATATGCAAGTAAGTTGAATTGGAATTATAAAAGAATCCAGTGTTGTGTGACAGTCCTCACACATTAAGTGCTTTCATTCAAATGATGCTTATTTAAATGGAAGTACTTAATGTGTGAGGATCATTGTTCTCGATGGAATTTTTATGACTTCAATTACATTTAGTAAAATATAAATTAATGGATACAAATCATGACACGGGGTTGGTATAAAACACATTTTTTTTTTTTTTTTTAAACACAGGTTACTGGCAAATTTTGTCCAGAGAATTGCTTGGAGGGAGGAGAAGCTGCAGGTCCATGCTTTCTCTCTGTACTGAGATGAAGCTACTGTGGAACAACACTAAATTGTTGTACCAGAGTAGCTACCTCAATACTGTGGGACAACACCAAGTCATTGTACCAAAGTAGCTATATCACAGCCATGGTACAACAGCATCTGTGATTGCATAGAGTTCATACACAAACCATATACTTATAGAAAATGAGGTCGTCTGCAGTTTTTGGGTCAGATCCAACATGATGGATGAGATTATGATGTCATCAGAGATTTCTGTCATAATGAATTTTCGTCTGATGATGTTTTTGACCTTCTAAGCACTACAACTATTAGCAGTAATTTTAGTAGTGATAATGCAGTTCTGGTAAGAATAGTGGGGAGGGGGTTCTGGAGGCTTTTCTCCAAAACAAAACAATTTACTGTGTGTGTGTGTGTGTGTGTGTGTGTGTGTGTGTGTGTGGCACAGCCTCCCAATCATCTCCATTCCGATCAGCACCAGTGACTGGTACACTGTTGACTGTTGCCTGGCACAGTCAGCTCTCATGCAGGAATCTCATCTGCCATATTGGATCTGCCCCAGAAACTGCAGCTGCCCCTAAAATGATATTTGAGAATTAGTAATAAGTTTGTTTGCACACCAAGAGAGTAATGTTAAGTAAACCTCAGTGCAAAGTTCAAAAAGTTTAAGCAGACATCACATACTAAGTGTGTGCAAACAAAGTGAATTTTGAAACCAGTCCCTATATTATCATTTTTAATTATTAGAGTAGTTTGTAGAAATAAGTGTGTATTATAACTCGTGTATTATGACATTTGAAAGTGCTGGAAAACCATATATTATATAATGTAACTATTAATTATATAGCAATTCTTTGCAAAAAATAAAAACGTCATTCATGCACCAGTTAAGGTTCAAGTTTATGCCACAAAAATAGGAAATGTGATGTTAAGGTTTCTAACCCTAACTCCTCACCCCCACCACCAAAGCAGCAAAAGGGAAAACATTAGGGTTTGGGGTCTCCAAAGCCCTGGTGAATCAATGACAGGGTCTTCCTTGGGGTTGTCAGCCTTAATGCTCACCTCTCCCCCAGCCCATAACCTTCTGTCCAAAGAACAAGGTACAGCTCCAAGTCAGTGCCTCATAGTGATACACTCTTCAGTTGTTGAGATCAATGTCTCTCCAGATGTTGCCAACACAATCTGTTGTAGCATTCTTCATGCAGGGCCCTTAAGAAAGATCATATCTGACATTGTTAGTTCAAGGAATGGAGTGGGCATTAGGGTTGAAAACCCCAAGAAAGACACCACCACTGATTCACCAAGACTCCAAAGACCCACAACCCTAATGCTTTTCCTGTTGCTGCTTGTTGGTTGGGTGGAGAGTTAAGGTTGTAAATCCTAACACCACATTTCTTTAGTTTTGTGGCATTAACTTAAACCCTAACTGGTGCATTAACAATGTTTTTGCAAAGAATTTCCTTTCTTTTTGATATAGTGGGATCATATCCCCATTCTTGCAGGACCCTTTGGAACCTGTGTCAACTGAGGCAGACCTGAAAGACCCTTTGTGCCTTGCTCTAAAGAAAGACTCTGACTGCCTACAGAAATGTCAGGCCATTGCAGGCCCTGCATGACCGTGCAACAATGGATGTCAAGAATTCATGGGGTGCCTGGTGTAGAAGTGTAGGGCCCTCTTGTCCCTGCACTTTCATGTGGCCACAATACAGACACAAAGGGCAAATAGTCCATCTGTCAGCCAATACCCAGAGCCTTCTGCCACCAATGGATGCTGAGGTACAAGGCCCTATACCAAGAGGACAATTGTCTTTGCTATATTGTATTCAGGCCCATGTGACAACTTTGCAGCTTTCATTCCCTGGCTGGGGGTTTGCATAGTAGTACAATTCTTCACCTCCCCTTCCAGCTGGGTCACTTAGCACACCCGTGAACTTAGCTCACCAGCACAGGATTGCAAAAGCACACCTGTTGGGCTCAGCTCACCAGCACAGGATTGCATAGCATACCTGCTAGGCTACATGCAGAGTTTCTTAAAACATATACCTGCCTGGTAGGGCAGGTATAGTTATGGTTGCACTGCCACTTCTATGTAAACCCTAAATTTTGCACTATAATAACTTTGCAACCGTTTGTCCAATTTGCCTAAAAGTTGGCATGCTTGTTATTGTACCATAGATCTCTGGATCTAGAAATTTTGTTCTGGTCAGATTTGTGGTTGTGGAGCTTTAGAAAGTGTGGAAAATCCTCAACTTTGCAAATTATTTGCTCATCTTCACAGCTTGAATGGTTTGTCTGTCTGGTCTGAAATTTCCAGGGTATATGGAGACTGGGCCAGGGAAGTGCCTTTTGAAGGTTTGCTGAACAAATATTAATCTATTCAAAAGTTATTAAAGTTTAAAGTTTCCCATTATATCCTATGGGAAAAATATCGTTCCATGAGACAGTGACAGATTCATCTGCAACAGTGTGTTTACTGTTGCAAATACCCTATGTACTGTAGTGCCACTGCCATCTTGTTTTCTTTTAGCGGTGGAGAAAAACATAGTTTCAAACTACTGCCCCTAGGTAAACATCAACTGTTGTGTTTACTAAATGGGATGCTAGGAACAGCATCCATTCATCAGAATTAAAAAGAGATCCAGAAATATGTTTATTTTGATTGGGCCATTTGTACTGTTGCAATTTGTGATAGAACAAGCATGAATCTTTCTCAAATTTGAGAAAGTGTTGCACCATGATATCATAGTTTGCGACTTACTTTTACAATTTGCAACAGTACAATCCCAAAATCATAGTTTCTTTGCCACCTTACTGCAACTACATGGTTTAGACTTTTGGGCTACAATTTGCTAGGTGGCAAGCCCCTTCATCACAGATATGTCTTTTGGTGGTTTGGTGAAAAAATTTACATCGGTTCCATATTTACTGTACTGAAGTTGTAAATTTTTCCGTAGGATAACATTGTGTTGGCCACAGCAGGCCTAAAGGTTCCTTGATAAAGCTTTTCAGGTGAAACCAGATTAGGTCACACCAACCGAATTGTTATTTGCACTTTATGTCCTGCACATCTCAGCCAGGTATTTATTGTGGCTATTGTAGCTATTAAATATTTTTTACACTGCAATTTGGTGCATTGTGATTTGTTTTGATTATGCTGTTTTGCATGGCATAGTCATAGCAGTTGATCAAGCTCCTTCCTGTTTTCATTCTCCAAAACCACAGTTTCTGTACCACCTCTCTGCTATGACATGGTTGGACTTTTGGGCTGCAATTTACAGGATGGCAAGCCCTTACACCACAGATGTGCCATTTGCTGGTTTGGTGAATAAATTCACAATGGGTCCAGAGTTACAGCACTCTGAAGTTGAACATGTTCCCATAGGATAACATTGTGGTGGGTGCAGTGCCTTTGGCACCTATATCTCGAAACCAGTCCAATATACTGATTTTTCGCTAAGTGTACTGTAGCTTAGTACACCAAGAGGTGGCTAGGTTATGAATACAACTGTGAAACATATTTTTTTGCAGTTACTACATTTACTGAGATACTGCCAAATAAGGGATAAGAGGGGTGCTTGGAATGCCTCTTGGCTTGTGCTATGTCTGAACTTATGTGTAGGTGGGTGCAAAGGCCCAGAGGACCCACACTCCCACCTATTCATACTATTTATGCAAAACTGGGAGCCCTTGGCCCTCCTATGCTATGCCTCTACACTCATGGGTGGGTGGGGCACAGGGCCCACCTATGGATCAGATTATGCAAAACTAAAAGCACAGGGCCTTCATGCGCTATGTCTTTACACTTATGGGTGGGTTGGAGTGCAGGGACCAGGGTTCCACACTCCCAAATATACATCCCATTATGCAAAACTAGGAGCACAGGGCCCTTCTGTGCTATGCCTTTACACTGATTAATGGGTGGGGCGCGGGGCTCGTATGGCCCACCTCCCACCTATGGATACCATATGACTAACATTTCACTTTCTCAAAGAAGGAAATTCATTGAAAAAACTCTGTTAATGCACAGTTAGGGTTTATTCCACACCAACAAAGTCTGGAAATTCAATGTTAGGGTTACCAGCCCTACTCCCACCCACCATCTTCCACAGAACAACAGGCATCGTTGTGTACCTTGGGGTTGTCGGGACTAACTTTCACCCCATTCTCCTATGCTGCAACATCTCAGCTTCCTTACAAATGGAATGGGGTGAGAGTTAGAGGTGATGACAAAGGCACACACCAATGACTGTTGTTCTGTGGAAGGGTGGTGGAGGGGTAGGGTCGGTGACTGTAACATTAAATTTCTAGACTTTTGTTGAGTGTAATCAACCCTAACTGGTGCATTGACAGAGTATTTTTTCAATGAATTTTCTTCTTTGTGAGTCAACCCTAGCTGATGCATTAACAGAATTGTTTGCAATGAATACGGGGCATTTTTTACAGCTGTTTCTCAGAAACAGCTTTAGGATTATGGTCTGAAATTTTCAGGGTAGAAAGCCTTTGCCTCACAGAATTGCCTTTAGAAGGTTTAGTGAAAAAAATATAAATATTAATCCTTTCAAAAGTTATTAAATGTTTAATTTTCCCATTATTTCCCATAGAAAAGTTAAGATTTTCCACACAAAAATACTTTTGTTTAGCAGAAGGCACTGCATTTTTGCATGTAGTGTCACATAGAACCTAGTTTGTTTTGCAGTGCTCTTTTGTGTTACAGGACCTACTATTATTTTGCATGCAGGGTCACACAGTGTCTACTTTGTTTCACAGAGATCTATTGTGTCCGCCACCTTGTTCCCCATTAGCAAGAGTCACAATATTTAGAAAAAATTTAAAATGAATGAAATACAAAACACATCAAACTTTGCTAAACAGGACCTGTTTAGCTACATTCTGATGTTTTTTTTCTGCTTGTGCCAGAACTTTTCCTGGGCACCTGAATTTCTGGTGCTGTGATTAGCGAGAAGACCACTTCTCCTTCATTCTCTGTATGAGAAGAGCAAGGTTTTCTTGACTTCTGCAGCTGCAGCTGGAACTCATTCTGCCAGCTGTAGAGTCAGTTTTGAACCACCCCTTTCCCTGGTGTCTAGTAGCACCCCCATCCACCAATCACTGCCCCTATCCCTGCTATGTAGTGGCCCCCCTCATGTTTCCCAGGTGTCTATTAGTACCCTCCACCATATTGTTATATATATTTTTTTATTTATAATTAGCATAGTATGTTCTGACACTGGGATGCCCACCCCTGGTATCAGATGCACCCCTCCCTGCAGTTCCTTCTCTTATTTTATTCTGACAATGGGGATCCAAATACCCATGTTGGTAGTAGAATCCCCTCCCCAGCAGTGTGGGACACTAGGAGCCCACATCCAGTGTCCTGAAATACTTATTTGTTTTCTCTGTAAGAAGAAAGACATCCCCGTAGTCTTTTAATCTTGTTAAATCTGAAAAAAGAAAATGGTCCTTCATTGTGCCGACCATATCCATCCCTCATCCTGATCCTCCCACTGGGTAGTCACCACCCACAACCCCTCCCCCACACTGTATACTTACCTGAAGTGGATATTTCATGTTTAAAAATGTGGTATTTGTGAAAATAGGTATAATTTATTTTCACACATGCCACATCTTTAAACGTGAAATAGTCACTAAAATATCTCATCATTCTTGATCACAAGTGGATATTTCATGTTTGAAAATGTGGTACTGTGTGTGTGAAAATAAGCTATACCTATTTTGCACATACCACATTTTCAAAAATAAATAAGCCACTTGCAATCAGAGGATGATTGAGTCATTCTTACTAAGGGAAAAAAACACAGTGTCAACTATAATTCCTCTGTGGTACAGAGAACAAGGCACAGGAACAGAATACCCAAGGGTCCTGGGTTTAAAATCATTCTCTCTCTAGTTTGTTTTTTCCGACCTACAATGAAGAGGAAAAAATGAGGGAGGAGTGGCCTCAGCCCAGGAACTTTTGGTTTGTAGTCCATGCCTTGTCCTCAACACCACAGTCCCCCATTGATATAATCCCCAGGACCCCCATGCAATTTGCTGACATCAGGGGTCCCAGTCCTCATGTCAGCAGTGAAGCCCTTCCCACAGGGTGGGACACTGGGAGCCCACTCCCAGTGTCCTGAGAGACATGTATCACCTCCTCCAGCAGTGAGGGACACTGGGAGCCCTCCCTGCTGTCGTGAAATATTTTTTTATTAAATCCTGTGAAAAGAAAACAGTACCCCAAAGTCTTTTATTTTAAACCAGAAAAAGAAAATGGTCCTCATTGTCCCCACCATCCGACTCCTGATCTTGACCTACCCACTGAGCACCAACCCCCATTATCCTATATTTCCTGCCAGAGGTCATCTGATGTCATCTTCTGGGACTAGGACAAGTCTGCAGTCTTCAAAGTGGAACCTCAAGATGAGGAATCAAGATAAGTGCTGTATAATGTATTTCAATGTCATTTTCAACTTATGTTCATAACTTTGGCATTTTAGGTCTTTTTCACCAAATTTTCAACATGGGCTTTTTGGGACCCCACCTCAAGAACACTGTCACTGTCATTTCATTAATCAGGCCAAGAAGGTGATTTTGTGGTTTCTGCATGAAATCACCTTTCAGGACTCGATTAACAAAATGAATGTGCCAGTGTTCTGAGTGTGGGTCCCAAAAACTCAGTGTTGAATGTTTGGCAAAAATTCCCAAAATGGCTGAGATAAGGAAAGTCATTGAAATGTTTATACAATACGCGCATAACTTTGATAATTTTTCAATACTGACACAAAATTTCAACATAGCCATTTTTCACACCACCTCATGAACAGTACAGCTGTCATGTTTCACATCCTACCTTAAATCTGTTTTCACACTTGTTGTGTGGAATGGCATTTTGGCATGGATTTGAACATTTTCATTAGTGGGGTTTAAGAGGTGGAGTCATAAGAAGACTATGTTCAAAATTTGGGGTCAAAATATGAAAATTTGTTTTCACACCTGTGGCATGGAATGGTGTTACTGGCTGTGCACAATTATGTTTTGGTGTGGATTTGACTATTTTCTGTACTGGGGTACATGAGGAGGGGTAATAATGTGGCTATTCTGACAATTTGATCACTATTGTCCTATGAATGGGCGCTGGGCCCAGAGGGCACTGTGCTTCCATGGCTGCATATATGTACATATCTATGGAGAGATGGAAGTTCAGGGCCCTTTCACAGACAAATAAGTATATGATTATGCTATCTGAAAAGTAAAGACATTCATTGCAAAAACTTTGTTAATGCATCAGTTAGGTTGTTACTACACGCAACAAAGGCAGGAAAATGTGATGTTAGAGTATCCATCCTAACACCCCACCCCACCCTGCACAGACCAACAGGCATCGGAGGGTGTGCCTTGGAGTCATCACCTAACACTCCATGGGGTCCCATTGTATTCATACATTGTACTGATACAGAGAATTCAGGTGAACAGGTTCTCTCACTAAGCTAAGCACCCTGGTTTTAGGGTGCCCAGAAAAGGTATTTCTGACCATTATTTAAAAAATCAGAATCTAGCTTTGTTCAGGATTTTTTTTTGTAAATGACACAATTTTTTATGTGTTTCATATTTTTGGTTAAAGAGAAGAACACAAGATTGCACCTCTCACAGCGCAAAAAAAACTGCACTGAGCGAAGCAAGTGGTGAGAAACCAAAATTGTCTTATGACACAGAATTTTTGGTGTTTTATCAGACGTTATCCAAAAGTCCTACTGAGCCTACTGAGAACATAAAAATCTAAACTTTAAACCATTATAGCTCTGGAACAGTGTAATATTTTTCACAAAATCTTCCAAAGAAACTACCTTGGCACAAAATGCTTCTACCTTGAAAGTTTCAGAAAAATTCCAATACCATGTAGGCTGTATGTGAGAACAAAACCAAATCCATTTGTAAGTATATGGGAAAAATTTAAGGACTCCATAGATTGGCGTAAGCTGGAGTACATGGTAGCTTGTGTCCAAGCCCAATGCACAGGCACCATGCACTAGATTTTCATAGAAATCCAGTCCCAGCACCAAAGTCTCCAGCTCTAGCATAACCCAACCTGTGTGCCAAGCAGATTGTGCACAGAAGAGGAATGGCAGAGGCCACGGCAGCCCCAGACCATCAAAAATCAATCCAGTCAGAGGAAAGCTCCCATGGAATGCCCCGATGGACACCAGGGACTGCTCTTGTCCTCATCAGCAGCACCAGCCTGTGTGAGAGGGTTTATGTTGGGGCATGGATGGGGTGTGCATGGCACCATCAGCCCCATCTTGAGCAGTAGCAATGGGTACACTCCCGATAGTGTGCCACCAGTTCAATGTGGTCAAACGCCAGTGACACAGGAGTGCCCAGCACTGGCCCACTGGCCACCAATGCAGTGCTGCATTAGGGAGGATGCACTTACCCTCTACTGGTGGCAGCAGTTGGGAAGTCATACTGTCCTGGCACACACACACACACACACACACACTCACTGACCATCCACCCAGATCGGGCTACTGCAGTTTCCTCTGATGCAGCCAGTGATGGCTCAGTGTGCTGGTGGTTCATGCCATTGTGCTGCAGCAGTCTGAGCCATGCTGCTCACCTTGTTCAGGAAGCACACACAGATGACAGTGCCATGGCAGCTGGCAGGGTGAGGGGACTGTCGGAGAGTGCCACAGCTGTGTCTGGTGTACAGGGCATGAGCACCATGGACTTTGTGTGTGCATAAGGTCCTTAGATCAGCTTTGGCTGGTCTAACCTCAGGCAGTCTGTGATGCTTAGAAAAATCCCCAAATGGGAATGCTGCATCCCTAGGGCCCCTACACCATGGTGTACTCATAGCAGCAGCAAAGGCTGGTGCATGCCTGTCTGGTACAGGTGGCCCCACTTTGGCCACAGTCAGCATTAGAAAATTGGGACTGATGGATGGTGTGGTGCTTGTGGCCTCTTGCATCAGTCCATTTTGATGCAAGCACCATGCATGAGTCTCGGGCTCTGAAAACTGAGCCGCAGATGTCTACAGGAAAATAACATATCTGGATCTCAGAAACTGCACAAGCTGCCATCATATAACTTTTCACAGGTTTAAACCTTACCCCTACAACATTTCAGCTAACTTCATCAAATGTAGCAAAGCTATTAAGTAGTGCTGTGCAGAATATTCAAATTTTTGCAGAATGCAATTTCATAGAATTTTCGAAATTCCCCAAAATTCTGCCAAATTGTGCTGGAAATGGAATGGCAGAATTATGCACCAGAAAAGTTTTTCACAACATTTCATGGAATTTAATTTTGTGGGTCTCAATATTTTCAGCAGAAATGGTTCTGGAATGATTATCTGCAGAAAAATGTTGTTCTACAGATCACAACATGTGGAATTCGGCAGAAGAACCAGTGAAATTCCAGATGAAATTCCATCAGTAGAATGGTCATTCCATACTACATTAATTCTGTCAGTGGAATTCTGCATTCTGCACAACATTACTATTCCAGTGCTCAGCCCTAACTACAGGGCTGCTACCACACCACTATAATAGTCATACATAATCTTTTCTTGGAGATGTAGTCTTAATGTAAGTATAAAATTGGTATCAATATCACGGTAGGCCACTGGCTAGCCAGTTCAGTCTCTATGGCTCTTGTTATGCTAGGTTTGAGTAAAGGTGTTGTATATGTAACCCTTCCATCACTACAACATATTTGGCATTTGGCAACAGCCAGTGCTGATACTTTCTTTGCTAGAGACTTTTCCTGGCTCAGCCTTGGAGAGGAAGGGCACATAAAAACATTTATATCTATACCGGAACTGGAGTGGGTCATGGCACTGGGGGTCACCATTTAAACACAAAGTCCACTCACAGATGAATGTCCACAACAGAACTAGAGACAACTAGTAGGTTGTATTCTGACAAGATGGACTGACAGACATTTGCCCACTGGGGCAGCAAGTGCAGATAAAGGCACAACAAAGTCCAAAAATCCACAGTGTAATTTACTACAAATTCTTTTGTTCAGATCCCCCCAACCCACCCACATTAGAGGGCCAAGAAACAACATTTCCATTCATCCCAGTTCTGGGCAATGGACATAGGACAGATATCATCCAAATTAGTGTGAGTAGTGCTGGGCTCACAACTTACTAGTTTCCATTACTTTTCCAAAAGGGAGCAACGCTAGGTTCACATGTCCCAGGGGTGGCAATGTTGAGCTCTATTTACCAAAGTCTCATCTTCACAAAGTCTTTTTAACAGGACAGAGCATGTCCTTCAAATTGTGAGAAACAGTTCAATTAACATTTCCAAACACCAAGAGAAGGTTCTCTCAAGTTCAAGTCAGAAACGAGTATGGTTTCAGTTCTGGATAGACAGGAGACACTCATTTCCGAAACAAATTCATCACTGTGTAGGCACCATTTGAGTATCTAAACAGTCCTCTGAGAGTTCTGAGGTAGAATAATGCCCTAATAGACAGGAATTCCCTTAAAGGAGGGCTAGTACTTGACATTCCAGAAGCTGGGTAGCACTTTTCTAGTCAAAGTCTCTCAAAATGGGGATGACACTAAGTTTTACTCATTGTTGCTGGAGCTATTGACCTTCAGGATTTCATCCCTCAGGGGCACTGCACAGGAGATGAACATTGCAATGGCTTGGCAGAAGTCTCTCTGTTACATGACTAGGGGCTGAAGAGGGTCAGGAGAGTGATGGCATCTCTCCGAGGCTCTTCTCAGTCAGCACCCAAGCTAACTCTGCTGCTCTCAGGCAGAATCTGACTACAAGAGAAGCATTCTATCATGGCTTATACTGCTGTAAAGCCACTCCCACTTGAACCTCTGCCCAGCATAGCTGGTAGAAGCTGCCAAGAGAGCCCTAAAATTCTAACTCTTGGTTGCCCAGGCTGCCTACCTAAAACCCACTAACACAGGGTTCTTGTAATCCAAGGGAGCATAAGTGTTACATATACATTTTCAAACTGTAATCCTAAGCTTTGCATTAAGGCACAGATATTCAGGGTTTGCACTCCCTGAAAGTTTCCTCCAGTAGCAAATTATAGATTGGAGCAAACTACAGGTATGTCGTTACATGCATGAAGCACATTGTAACACTAAAGCATGTTTCAATCTACCGAAGGAGGCAGGAACTAACCCATTTGCTTCACATTAATGTCACCCCCACACTGGCTATAAGAGGTATGTGGCCAGTTGGGAGCTATACGGATGCTAGGTGCAAATGGCTGTTAGCACTTGCAAATGGAGAGTGCTCAGGAGGAACTATCTGCCACAATTGATCTTTCCCTATCAAATGATCCCTTAGCCTAGGCAAGGCATTATGAGCTCATTTGCATTTTGTTTGGTCTCATTACAGGACAGGACCAAACTTTCACTCCAGAGATTCAGCCCTTCCAAAGCTGATCACCAGACTGATCTTTTAAAAATATCTCTGGTGGTGTAGTGAGTTCCCAACCCTCAATTGTCAGTCAATTATTGTTAATTCCCTTCTAGTCTATTGGTCCTCAAACTGCTGGATTGCCTGTCTGGTCATTGCTAATTTTATTCCTGAGTAGTCTAATGGTCCTGTCACCCCAGGATTTATAGACCAATCATGAAGTCCCTTCCTGGTAGTCTAGTGATCTTCCCATCCTGATCACCAGTCCAATCAGCAGTCCCAACATTTGTCACCTACACCCACTATCCTCTTTCCCCATAGCACTCACCATCCCTACCCTTGTTGATTTCCTACTCACCCATTTGTAAACACATGAGACACTGAAAGCTCTACAGATAGTGACCAACACAGACCCTCTGCTCATGACCTCTGCCAGCCACTGTCTTACTGACAGGAGAGAGCATGTGCACACTGTGAAGCAGCTGTTTCTAGAGTATGAGTGTGCACACTCCTTGTCAGTCAGCAAGTAGTCAGCCAAGGCAGTGAGCAGAGGCTTCTGCTAGTCATTGACTGAGGACCAGTTAATAGCTCATGTGTTTGTGACAAGGTGAGTCAGGGGACAAAGGAAGTGGGGTAGTAGGTGCTGAGTGGGTGGGCTTTGGTGGAGGTAAGTGAACAAATGTTGCTATAGCAATCAAGGTGGGATTACTATACTACATGGGAAGGAAAGGGAATAAATAAAGATCGGACTGACAACTGGAGGATGGGGTGCCTCTAGACTGTCAATGAAGGCAATTATCAATGATTGGACAGGCTATTGAGGGAGGGAGAGAACAACTTGAATTAAGAATATGAGTGCAGGCTGCATTCCACTAGACTACAAAGGAAGAATTAGCAAAGATCAGACTGGCTATGGGGAGACAGAAGCACTTCTTAACTGCCAGGGTAGGAAGCTTATGCATAGTGGAACAGGGATGGGGCATGTGTCACAGCAGTTAAGGAAATAAGACATAGTAGGAGAAGCTGAGGAGGGGCAGAATGGTGTGGGTGAGAGTCTGCAGGGTTCAGATCAGTGAGGGCCATTTTCTTTTTCAAGTTAGTTTTCTTTTCACAGATTTATATTACCAACATGGGGTCATTACCATGAATGACAAAACCGTGCAGCAATGTATCGCACTGTAAAATCAGTGGATACATTGCTGGTACTAACACATTGCGAAAAAGGATTTTGGCAATGGGAACATGTGTCTGTTTTGTTTATGAGGGGGCTGTGCCCTCAAGCCCCATAAACATAAGCAACTCTGGGGGGCCAACAAGGTAATGGGGAGAAACAATGGGACCAAGAAAAATAAACACCACACAGTGTGGTTTCTGAAGTGTCTGGGACTGGGATTTGAGCCTGGTTCAGATGCACAACATCCTGTAGTGCCACTGCTCATTCCACTGAGCCATGGCAGCAGCTCGGTGGACCACCTCCGAACAGAGATGTTAACCTATGACACTCCTCCTCCTCAACCATGCTTGACAGTGTACATAACCACATGCACCATGTAGGGTTTGTACCCTATCTCGCTAGTGCACTACGCAATGTTCTCCACATGGTAATCCTTGTGTGGTGCTATCTGTGACATTTGCCGCTGTATTTAAATTACTATATGATGTGACACTGGTCTGGGCACCCCAGTATCAGCTTAACTCAGCAGCAGCACTGGGGTGGAACCCTGCTGTCACCACCAATACATTTTGGGAATGACCTGGAGATGAGGGATTTGGCAAGCAGTACCAAAGGTGGGCAACCCTGTCTTCATTTCTTAGTATTTCCTTGCTGGGAAACACAAGTGAGGCTGGCTGATCTGTGATGGGAGGAATAAAACATTGCAAAGAAGATAGATAGATAAATAGATAGAGTGGGTCAAGCAACAGAGATTCATTGCAGGCTCACTGCTGCCACACAAACCAGTGGCATGTTTCCATCTGCAGCTGCAGATCTCTAGAAACTTCCACTGTTCTCAGACAGAGAATACTGATGAACAGTCACTCTAACTAAGCTGGGAACCCTGTATTTTGGGTTACCCTGAAAAGGTATTTCTGGCCATATTTAAAAAAACACCAGAATCTAGCTACAGTAATGGGTCCCATTTACCTAGGGTCAGGAATTTGTTTTTAAAAATAAATCATATTTATTTATTTTCCATGTTTTTAGTTCAGGGGAAAAACAAGATGGAGACTGTCATGACATGAAAAGAAAATGTGAGAAAAGCAAAAAGCTCTCATGACAGAAATTTTTGTGTAGTACTAAAGGATTATGACAGAAAAAGCTTTAAATCCTTATAACTCTGGAACCTTTTAGTATTTTTATTAAACTTTTAAAAGCTATTAGCTTGATACAGGCCACATCTACCCTGAAAGTTTTGGAAAAGCATTCTGTTCTTTCTAGACTGTAGGTTAGAGCAAACAAAAAAAAAGAAGAAAAAAACAAGTATAGAAATAAAATAGACATCTACAGAAAAATGACAGATACATATCTCAGAAACTACAGAAGCTGCCATCACAAAACTTTTCAATATTTAGACCCTGGCTGTGATATTCAAAAGGGTTGCACATGGCTCAACACAGATGCACCATGCACAACCCACTGATGTGCCCTGGCGCGATAGTCAAAGGAAAGTGCACAGCACAAATCCCGACGTGCCAGGATGCATCAGTAATGTAAGCGGTGCAAGTAGGTGAGGCGTGCTCATGCATACTCTGAACATCCAGATATTCACTCCTGGATGTGCTTAGCAGATGCAAGCACAACCCCTACTTGCGCCATACACAGTTGAGCCTAAAAAAAAGGAGAACTGCTGGCCACCCACAGGTGAGCTGCCATATTGCAGGGCGCAACACGGCAGCTGCCAGCTGTGGGTGGCCACCAAGTTCGACTGCAACGGCCCATTATGGTAGTGCCCCCCAATGCCCGATCGCTGGCATAGATATATAATTAAAATGTCCAATATTCCTGGTAGCCCAGTGGACCGCTTCCAGCCTGATCATGGGCATAAGTATGTTTAAAAGCACATCCAATATCCTGGTGGTCCAGTGGACCACTTCCAGCCTGATCGCGGGCATTAGTACATTTAAAACATCCTGATTTATCCCTGGTGGTCCAGCGGTAACCCCTCCCCATCCACGCACTGAGCCCGCCACCCTGCTTCCCCCAGACAGTGGTGGGCAGCAGCTCCCTCACTGCAAGCCACCCAGCCACCTGCTGACTGACTGCATACAGTACGGCTGTATGCCCATTGGTCCACAGTATAGGACAATGGGTGTGCAGACGATACCGTATTATAGGTGTCCCATATGTGAAAGCACCAATTATTATCAGGACTGTGTAGTATGGTACGGTTCGGCACTTCCATTGGCCCACGGCTCCACATTGGCCCTACAATGTACTAATGCCCGTAATCAGGCTGGAAATCATCCACTGGACCACCAGGGATATTGGACATGCTTTTAAACATACTTATGGCCACGATCGGGCTGTAAGCAGTCCACTGGACCACCAGGGATATTGGATGGTTTTAATTATACTCATGCCAGCGATTGGGCATTGGAGGACTTTTCCACATTGTGCAGGGGGTGTCAGTCCTGACAGCTGCAGCCTGGCAGGGTGCCAGGTGCAAGTCTCAGGGGACGATTACAACTGCATGCAATGGGGCCATAAAGACATGCTAATGGCCCAGTTGCGCATTGCATGCATTATGGCCCCATTTGCATATCCACCACTGAATATCCGGCTCCTGCACTAGTATAGCCGCACTTGTGCTGGCGCCTCCTGCTCCACTCTTTCCACTTGCTGGCACAGTGCCACCGCGCCATGCACATTACGGGAGGCCAGGTTGCAATATGCAATAGTGCTGAGCCATGGCGCAGCTCCATTGACTATCACCTAGTCCACACCCTGGTGCATCCCAGTTGCGCTGCATCCTGCTTGAGCCCCTGCTAGGCACATTTCTGAATATCACTCCCTTGACTCCTAGACAGTGTATGCCAAATTGTAGGCAATTTCATAACATTACCAAAGCATTTTAGAACCTGTCGGCTAACCTAACTACACTGATGCCATGCCAGCTAACCTTAACTATACTGATGCAGCCATGCCATTACATTATAGGGCATGGTACTAGAGATGGGCAAAGTGGCCCCAATTTGCTCCGTGAAGTGGAACGCAGAGTGAGCGGATGTAGTGCTCCATAACACGAGGGAGCACTTCATGTTATTAATGAGTAAGGTGAAGTCCATTGAAAACAATGACTTTGTGTTACTCCGCCTTCCCAAACCACTACTCCACTAATTCTTAAGGTGAAGTACATTGAAAACAATATATTTTGCCTTACTGCCTTTGTTTTTAAGCTCCAAAGGTGAATTTTGCAGTGATTCATGGGATTTCAGGTCACATGGGCTCTAGATTGTTCTGCACAGACTCAGTTTGGGGTAGTGTGTGTGGAAGCTGTAGGAGACAATCTGCTCTGAGAGCTCTCTGTGATTCAAACCTTCTCAAAGCTGTTAAAAAGCCTTTTGAGTCATTGCTTTTGCTGAAACTTTAGTTCATCGATTATAGGAAACTCTCCTGTGCTCATATCATCAAGCATTTATTGTTTGTGTGTGTATTTTGAATGTTAATGTACAACATTCAGTCTGTGTACTGAGAGACAGTGGAAGTGTGGTTTGGGGAGGGGCATATCTGTGGTGTAGGTAGATTAACTTGGAGAAAAGACAGTGCTTTCTATTTTGGTGATATTTCTTGTATAACTGTGTTAATGTACACACAGTAATATTTTCAGTAATTCTTGCCTTTTTGTTGATTGTTATGGTGCAGCAGTGCATAACTTTAGTTTGTTTCAAATATGTGTTATATTACTGAAGTTTTCAATTTGCTACGCATTACTTAGTGTGTGTGTATGAGTATGTGTGTGACACATGTCATCCAATCAGACACCTTTTACTGTGCCACATAATTTCAGCAATGTGAACCTGCTGTCCACTGCAGCTGTGTAATTTGTTGTACTTCTTTGTGGTATATTTACTGGTACTCATACTAGTGACTCTTACTGCAGCAGTACAGTACACTGCCCCGCCCACCCCGACCGGCACAGATATTCTTTCAGATTTGAATTTCTGATGGTGAGCACTGGTTAGGTGTTGTGCCTTTGCATCTCTTCAGTGCACAGCACAATCTTAATCTGTCTGTACATTTGCATCTCTTTGGGGCCCAATCTCCATCTGTAACTTAAGACACAGTTGTTTCTTTGGCTTCCCTTCAGAGTGCTGGACAGGTGTGGTGTATAATTCAGCATGAACATTGTACTCATTAATATGCATTTTATGTCAGGACCATCATCAGAGTCACTCATGATACAAATCACGTTCTTCATCATCACGGTCAAAATGCAGTCACAAATTACGATTTACGATCACGTCCACGAATCACAACAGTAATTTTTTTACTAGTTACTTGGATGTATTGTAAGCCTGTTTTGTAGTATCTCTCCATGCTTCACCACCCCACCATTGTACTCATTAATGAGTGTTTTTAAGTCAGGAGTTTGTGCCACACCTTATTGGGGCCAGGGAAGAACAACCGTAGGCATTTGCGTTTCTTTATAATCACGGTCACAAATGCAGTCACAAATCATGATTTATGATTATGCCACGAATCACAACATTAATATTTTTACTAGTTACTTGGATGTATTGTAAGCCTGTTTTGTAGCATCTCTCCAGGCTTCACCACCCACCATTGTACTCTATTAATAAATGTTTTTAAGTCAGGAGTTGAACAGTGTCTGCAGTACATACACAGACAGGAAAGAAAACTGCACCCATGCAGTTTAGCACAGTATACTTCCACTGCTCAGAATACACACAGAAGACAACAAAAGGGCATAATTACATACAAGGGTCTGGGATGGTGGAGGAATGCATTTTGTAACATAGCAAGGAAGGTGTGGGGGGCACATGGTGTGAGAAAAAAACTAATGTGGGATCCCATGGTGATCCAGCAGCAGTGCCAGCATGGACATAATTTGCAGCTGATGTCCTCTATATAAGAAAAATAAAATTTACAGAAAGAACAAATTAAGTAAAAAGAGTACAGAGAGAAAAGACAAAAAAAACCTCTTAAAAGCTGTTGGGTCTAAATCAAAGTTTAAACCTCCTCTTCGTCTGATCTCAACGTATCAGCAGTCACAAACACACTCTGTCTCTCTCTCCGTCTGCACAGGAGAAGGTAAAAGCGCCTGCTAGTATGATTCACTTTCTTCCTACCTAGCCAAACAGCATGTGACTTACAGTACTGTAAGCCATGTGATGTGTGGGGGCTGCCAAATCTAAAACACCAAGTGGATCACTTAGAATCATAATGAGACGCGAAGTCAGTAAAAACAATGACTTAGCCTTACTTTGCATTGCTATTCTGCCTTAACGAAGTGTTGTTGTGGGTGGATGAGCACTTGTATTGCCCACTCCATGTAGCAGAGTGGCAACACAGTGCCCTACTGCATTCACGCCACTGGCGGAATTTAAATTTGCTGCATCTCTACACGGTATTGCCCCCAGTTAGGTGTTCAATGTTAAACCCTAACTTTGCACCTTAATAGTTTCACCAGCATTTGACAAAATCAGCTAAAATTTTGCATGTGTTGTTTAGGTGGCAATATGTAAATCTGTGGAAAGTTTTTGACTGAAGCTTGTGCAGTTTCTGAGATCCACATGTCATTTTTCTGTAGCTGTCTATTTTTTCCTATACTTAACATGAGATTTTTTCTCTCGCCTACAGCCTAAACAAAGTGTATTTTTCCCAAAACTTTCAGAGTACAGGAGTGATGTCCTAAGATAGTGCCTTTAAAGGTAGTGTGAAAACAAATAATGGTTCCAGAGTTACATGGCTTTAAATTTTTGTGTTTTTCTGTTCTAAGTATGCTCAGTGGGGTGCTTGGGATAACGTTCTGATATGACACCAAAAGTTCTGTATCACAAGACTGTTTTTGGTTTCCACTTGCTTCTTACAGCACAAAGCATTTTTTAGTGCTGGAGACCCACCATCTTTTTTTCTTTCCTCTTCAAACTAATACGCATGGAAATTATATACAAATGTCATTATTTTTAACTTACTGCACTTTTTGGAGCCAGGATATCTCCCTTCAGCTCCATGTATTGTAAATGTGGCCACTGTTGGCGACATTGAGGCCTGCCTCAGACCTAACTAAACATTGTAGCCAGATATAGATGTACAGTATGTTCTTCAATTAATGGCCAGAAAAACCTCTTCTGGGCTCCCTAAAGTCCTGGGTGCCCAGCTTAACTGTATGAGAACAGCAGGACTTTCCTGAGTTCTGCATCCAAGCTGGATCCATGCTTTGGGCTGCTCTGAGAGCAGTGAGCCACCATTTCCAGGATTCTAGTGGCACCCCTCCTCCCATCACCATCCCCTTATGTTTGTAATGTTTCACAGGTATCTAGTGCACCCCCCTCCCATCACCATCCCTTTATGTATGTTGTTTCCCTGATGTCTAGTGGTGCCCCACCCTCTGATCACCATCCCCTTATGTATGTTGTTTCTCTGGTGTCTAGCAGTGCCCCCACCCTCTAATTACTTATATATTTTATGTTTCCCTTGTTGTCTAGTGGCACCATCCTTGCTCCTATCACTGTCCCTTATGTACTGTATGTTTCCCTGGTGTCTAGTGGCACCCCACCTCCGATCATAGGCACATAATGTATCTTATGTTTCCCTGGTGTCTAGTGACACCCACACACTCTGATCACCATTCCCTTATATATTTTATGTTTTCCTGGTGTCTCATGGTGCCTCCATGCTCTGATCACCATCCCCTTATGTATTTTTGTTTTCCTCATGTCTTGGTGCCCCCACCCTCCAATCACCATCCTCTTATGTATGTTATGAATCTCTAGTGTCTAGTCATGCCCCATCCTCTGATCACTGTCCCTTTACCTATTTTATGTTACTCTGGTGTCTAGTGATGCCCCAACCCTCAATCACCATCCCCTTATCTATTTTATGTTTTCCTTGGGTCTAGATGTGCCCCACCCTCTGATTGCTGTCACCTTATGTATTTTATGTTTCTGTGGTGTCTAGTGGCATCCCAACCTCTGATTGCCATCCCCTAATGTGTTTTATATTTCATTGGTGTCTAGTGGGGCCATCCTTGATCACTGCTCTTTAGTTTACATCGTTTCTAGTGGCACCCCCGGTCACCATCCCCACATTAATGTGGCAGATGTCAGCTGTAATAAAGAAAACCTTCCCTCAATGTTTTTTAAACCTCAAACAAAATACAGTCCCTTTGCTGATCTAACCTTGCCACCCGTCCTCCAACTCAGCACCTACCACCCAACACCCCAAGTGCAACCCCACACACCTCACTCACCTGAACAGGTCCCATGGCTAGGCTGGGCAAAATTATCTTACACCAGCAGAATTCTGGTGTAATGCTGGTTTTGCTTCCATAAAATTTCACAAAATTTCAATGACAATTTTGTGAAATGTTACAAAATTGTGATTTTGGTTATATTTCCATCTAGTTTAAAACACTGTTGTCCTAATTGCACCACATTTGGTATAATGACTTTGCCAATGTCCATACAGAGGAGAACCAAATATACAATATCTATGCTTAAAGATGACTGAGTTATAAGCCTCCAAACATTCTGAGGCTTTAAAATTATGTTAAACAACTACGTAAACTAAACATGTTTGTCCAAAGTTTACCAAATTTGGTGTAGGGATTCTACTGAGGCCTGTACATGTGTACAGTTTCAGATCTCTAGCAGTAAAGATGACTGAGTTATAAGTCTCTAAACCTTTGGACATTTAAAATAACATTTTGCAATTATGCAAATTGCAGAATTATAGCTCTTATCAGTTTAAAACTAGGGAATGGAATGTCTCCAATGTTGTTAGGTTCTTTGACCTAAATATTAGGCTTTAAGGCAACTGCCATGACCCAGCATCAGAGTTTCATGCTGCCATGCCAATGACCCCAGTTCAGCAAGCCCAGGAAGTCATGTAAGGAGGCAGGCCTTGGCTAAAACTTACAATTTACATAACAATTACTTCTCTATTCAGCAGTTTCTATGACTCTTCCAAGAAAGTATGCATCTATATTTTCGATTATCTAGCTGCCAAGGTGGCTAGGTTGCAAGTCTAGAAATAGTTTCAGAAATTTTACATCAATATTAAATTGCAAGATTTTGAGCCCTTATAACTTCTTTCCCCTTCATCCAAATTTATGAAGCTTGGGACACTTTTAGGACATATAACAGAGAATGTGCATGCCAACTTCAGACCTCTAGCATTAGACTGAGTTAGGGCCAATTAAAGAAATTCAGAAAACTCTGAAAATTACATGAAATTGCAAAATTTCATGGAATTTCACAAAAAAATTCACAAATTCAGAATTTGCTAATTTAGATCCACTCTCAAATTGAAAACATATCTTGCTGCTGGAACTGATAACTGCAATATGAGAAACTAAGGTAAGTGTGGTTCAATGTATTTGAATCAGGTCTTGAACTCTGATGCATATCTTTGTCTTTTCTGCATATTTGTATCCCAAAATTTCAACATGGACTTTCTGACAGCTCGCCTCATGACCAGTGCTGGTGGAATTGGCCAATCAGGCCAGAAAGGCAATTTTGTGGTCATCTGGTGAAATCACATTTCGGGCAGGATTTGAAAACTTCTACTGCCAATTTTCATGAGGTAAAGTCACAAGAAGGCTATGTTGAAATGTGGGTAAAATTATGTAAAAATGGCAAAGTTATGAGTGTACACTGAAATTGTCTATGCTCCCTCATAACTTCAGCAATTTTAAATATTTTGATCCCAGATTTTCAACATAGCCATTTTTCACATCACCCCATGAATGTGACAGATGTCATTTTCAAATCCTGGCCAAAATCTGTTTTCAAACCCATGGCCCAGAATGACATTTCAGTGGTGTAGAATCACATTTCAGGGGTATTTGAAATTTTTCTCCTACTGGGTCCATGAGGTGGTGTAAAGAAAAGGATTGCTGAAATTTTGGTTTACAGATTCACTAAAATGCGAATTATGACTGAATGTTGCAATATTTCAACATTCACTCTGATTTGCTAATTTTAACATTTGGACTCAAAATTTAAACATAGTCATTTTCCACACCACCTTATAAATGTGACAAATGTTATTTTTAAATCATGGATGAGGCGTCTGTCGACACTTCTGGTATGAGATGACATTTTGGCCAATATACTATAAATTCTAAATGTCATGTTTATAATGGCAGTCATAAAATGAATATCTTAAGCATTTGGGGTCAAAATGAAAAAAAAAGAGTGAATGTGTAGAATGAATATGCCAGGTCCTACACTTGGTAGGAGGATGTGTTCTTCTCATGACACAAGGACCAAAGGGCCCTGTACATCTGCAGCTGTTGGTGTAGGTCACAAAGGGACCTCGTGAATGAGGATACAATTCCACTACCTCAAAAATAAAGAAAGTTCTTTATAAAAAAAAAACTTTGTACACCAGTTAGGTAACTTAATGCCACAAAAGTAAGGGAAATGTGGCATTAGGGTTTCTAATACTAACTTCTCCACGCCTACCCTCAAGCAGCTAAAGGAAATGTTTTTTCAGTTTTGGCTGTCCTGAGTCTTGGTGAATCAGGCGGGATCTTACATTGGATTTTCTGCCTAATGCTCACTCCATTCTATGAGCAATAGAGCTGTGTGAAATAGAAAATTTTGTTCCATGAAATATTTTGCAAAATTCATGCATTTTGAAATATTTAGCAGGTGGAAATGTAAAATTTTGATATGAATGCAATATTTCACCTGTGAAATGTGAAATTTCAATTGTGAAATGTGAATGAAATTTGGGAAAAAATTGATGAAATTTTAAATTTTGCTGCAAAATTTCATGTTTCATGGGCAAAACTTCACAATTGTGTACCTAATGAAAACAATTTGCATAATGGCAGAATTTCATGAAATGTTTCATGTGGCAAACTTGGTGATTTTGTCACAATTTCAGCAGCAAAATTTAATTTCGCGAACATCTCTAATGAGCAAATGATGTCATGTGTGACCTGTTTTCTTCAGGCAGGGCCCACAGGTTGTTGGCAACATGTGGAGAGACACAATTCTGTGTGTTTAAACATTATATCTGAATGGGGTAAACATTCTGATTCTATGTGTAAGTACAGTAAGCTGAGTTGGATACAGTATACGAGAATGGGGTGAATATTCAGCTTACAGTGTGGGATGGGGTGTTAATGTTGGAAACCCTAACAGTGTATTTCCCAACTTTTGTCACTGGAACCGTAACTAGTGCATTAATGAAGTTTTTGCGAAGAATGTCCTTACTTTTGAGATAGTATAGTCATAAACTTATTTGCCTGTGGGAATGCAGGCCCCTAGGCCCTGCTCTTCCATCCATGTGCAATCTTTGAGATACTATAATTGTATCCTTATTTCCTGTGCTCCTATCAGTCCATAATGGTATCCATATTTACGTATGGGAGTGCAGGGCCCTAGCATCCATCCATAATTTTTGAGATATTGTAATCCTATAGTTATTTCCTGTGGGAATGCAGGGCCCTCTGGGTCCTGCTTGCCAATCAGTCCACAACAGTATGTACTTATCTCCAGTCCTGTGATGTACAGCACCAAGGAAAACCTCAAATTGCAGTGTCATCCTATGGGAATCACAATAAAATTTGAAACCTGTATAACCACACACCAGATGAACATATTTTCACCAAACCAGCAAAGACACATCTGTGGGGCAAGCCCGTTATACCTGAATATTTCAGACAAAAATTGCAAGATGTGCCTTTACAGCAGAGTGAGAAAGAAATGACTGCATGCACTTCACAGTACAATGTTATCATATGGGCAGGGGCACTGGAAAATGCGGAAAATCATGTCCAAATTGTGGGGAAACTAAAGAAAATGTAATCCCTCACAACTCAAGAGCAAAGTAATCTGCTTTCATAACGCCAGCAAAAGGCACTTCTGTGGTACCTAAAATTTCAGACCAAAATTTCAAACTGTTTCTTTTCTGTGAACTGACAAAAAACAGTTACATAAAATTTTTTTTTATTGGGAAACAGTATACTGTTTCAAGCTTTCTTTTCACAATTTGCGAAAAAGAAAAATACTTTCCACAGATTGTGAAACAGGATCCTGTAACGTGATTATTTTTCACAAATTTGTGAAAAGGATTTTGGCATGTATAAAAAAAAACACATTTACAAGAGATGTATAAAAAAAACGAATATCAGAATCTGACAGAACAAGTTCAGAATACCAGAACACATCTGTTGGTTACTTCAGAAAACATATTTTTGCTGCTTTTAACTTTGTTTCCCTTGCTAGGAAAAACAAGATGGTGGCAGCATGTAAAAAGTTCCCCATTTGTGACAAAGGATTCCCTATTTGTGACAAATGATTGCCCATTTGCGACAAAGGATCCTTCTTCTAGGTGAACATCTAATTTTCCCTTTAAAAAGTATGGAAAACTTTAAAATGTAATAACTTTTGAATGGATTTATATTTTTCACCATACTTTCAAAAGGCATCTATGGCCCATGACCTTTCAACCCTAAAGATTTCACACAAAATACCAAGACATGTTTGTGCAGTGGCGTGACAGAGAATTTGACCAAAAACAGTCATTTTCACACTTTGTGACACTCTGTCTCTCGTAGCAACACATATGACCACAACAAGACCTGGTACATCAAGAGATATTTGGTTCCTAATGGAATATGCTAAATATCATGGAAATCAGTTGAATGGTTGCAAAGTTATTAAAGTGCAAAATTTTGAGTTTAACACAGAAGTGAAGGATGAATTCAACTATAAGGATGCAACTGTGCCCTATAATAACACTCTGTATCACGCACCCTTACATTCAACCAGAATTAAATTGGCACATCAATCGAGCATAGGTCCCCTAATTGTGTATGCAAAATGTCATGCAAACTAGTTGAACGGTTGTGAAGTTATTAAAGTGCAAAAAGCATGAAAAAGATTCCCCATTTGCAACAAAGGATTCCATATTTGTGACAAAGGATTGCCCATTTGTGATAAAGAAATCTTTTTGTAGTGAACATCTAACTTTTCCCATTGAAAAAATGGGAAAAGTGCCAGCCAATGGCACTGAGGGTTGAGCGCCGCAACTCATGCCCGCCAGTGACCTGGGATCGGAGTGAGCTCAGGTTGCCAGAGGTTCAGCAGGAGACAAAGGATTGAGCATCCAGAGGACAGCTCTCTTCTCCTGGGGAGAGTGGGGGGGCAAGTCACTGCAGCACTGGCTATTGGTGGTGGCTGGGTGATGGTGCAATGTAGATAGATCACGGGACAGCGAGGCAGACTTTGGACTTGCAGCATGTGGGTGCGTGTGCTGTGACATCTGAGACATCATTGCATGACTTTGCTGACAACAGGAGTGGAAGGAGGAAAAAGGAAAATGGAATCCTCTGCTGCGCATGAGGTCTCGGCCTATGGCACCATACCAGATGCACTTAGAATCTCCTCCCAGCCTAGCTTACCAGAATTCCCAGTGTGTGGGTTAAGTACCTGCTGGGTCAAGACCTGGGTTGTGTGTAGGGAAGGAGGTTGAGAATGGGAGCTGTAGTTGATGGGGCACCAAAGGTCGAAGGGTTGAAGGGGAACCATAGGTATACCACCCTCCTGAAAAGATAAGGAGTATAAACACAATTAATTAAAAAAAAAGAAGAAAATAATAGGAAACTTTAAAAATGTAATAACTTTTGAACAGATTAATATTTTTCATCAAATCTTCAAAATGCACATCTGTGATCCAAGACCATTCAATCCTTCAAATTTCAGACTAAAATCCCAAGCCATTATTAAACAGCAGTATGACAAAGAATTTGAGCAATAACTGTAATTTTAACATTTTTGACACTCTGTGTCTCCGCATCCACACAGGAAAGAAGGGAGGGGAGACATAATAGAAACCGTCAAGTACTGTATTTTAAAGGCATAAACAAGGTACAAGGGGTAACATCTTCCAATATAGGAGAAGTACAAGAACGCGGGGCATGATATGAGGTTGGAAGGTGGCAGGATAAGGGGAAATGTGAGGAAGTTTTTCTTCGCAGAAAGGGTGTTGGAAGCGTGGAATAGTCTGCCATAGGAGGTGATGGGAGCAAGCACAGTGGGAGGATCTAAACATGCATGGGACAGGCATAAGGGAACCACAGAGGTGGGTAGGAGAGGAGAAAGCCATTGACCAATTAGGGTCAGAGGCCACAAACAAGGGTAGGGTTTACAGGCAGACTAGATGGGCCTAGTGGTCCTTATCCACCATCAATTTCTATTTTTCTATGTTATGTTACTGTACATGCAGAAAGTACTAAGAGCAAGAGTAGGAAGCAGTAAATAAGCCCTGGGACATCCTTAAGAGCAATGCAGGATGGGTGAGATGGCAATGAGTAGGAAGGTTGTTCCATGCGGGGGCATATATTAAACAGTTACAAGTTAATATGAAACACCAAAATACAGACATAATTAACCAAACCACTTTGAATAGAATAATGAATATTTTTGTTTTGTAGTATGCACTTTTGAATGATGGAGCAAGGAAGGAGGTGAAATAAGAATCCATTTAAAATATCACAATGGAGATAACAGTAGCTTGAACTGTGACAGACTGTGAAGCAAAAAGGAAGCATTTCCCATTTCCTTTGTAAACTGGATTAAAATCTGGAAAACATTTCTGTAGTAGAAAAGCATAGTGAATTATGGGTACCTGATATTACAGTGCTTGGAAAAGGCGCCGACAATAAGGCAACCTGCTTTCCAGCACATCCCTGGAGAGCTAGGGTAGGGTAGGGTGGCTGGATGGTGGGGTCAGCTAATATAGTGATGGGATGTTGCTATATGTACGTGGGGAGTGAGCATGCACAGCGAGGGTGGGAGGAATGTGAGTGGTTGTGCTACAGTTAGTTGCAGAGCTGACCCTGTGGCATGGTGGGTAGGTTGCTGGCTCTGCTTGGCAGGGTACTGGGTTCAGGTCTGGGCACTGGTGTTTTTTGTTGTGCCCTGCTAAACCTTTATTTTTTACTGTTTTCACCCCCAACATGCACCCCTCTGGAGTTGAGAACCCTTTAGTAGGGTGGTGCAGGGGTGAAGCAAGTCCCTGGCACTGTTGTGCTGTGCTTTGTGTGTCAGAGTGCTGCAAAATAATTTCAGCACTTGACTTCTTTGATAACAGTGATCACCTTTAGGCTTTCACTATTATCACATAGATCCTGAATTAACTGGCAGTATGCTGTTCTATATGTGGGGCTTTGCTTACAAGAGTACAGATACTTGAGGCATGATGGTATTAGCTGTGCTGTATGTTGATGGTGGAACAAGAAAGGCAGGAGCCAGAGATCTATTGTTCATTACCCATACACATTCAACTGCATACTATGATCAGAACAATGAGATGAGAGAAAGAAATAAGTGACTCAACTAGGATTTGAACCCAGGCCAACCAGAATACTGTTCTGGCTGTGCTAAAGGCTACTACACCAAGGCAAATGGAAACTCTGGACTCCCAGAAGCACCCTACTCTTTCTCTAATGCATGACCTGGTTCTTCACAGATAATTGCATTTTCATAGACAGACAAGGATGCAGTGTGCACATACATATGGAATCCAAACAAATGTAGAGAGAAATAAATGCCTTCGCTGGAATTTTAACCCATGCTGCCTGAAATACTGTTCACACCACCAAGGTAACTGGAAACCTAGGACTACCAGAAGTACCTAACTCTTTCTGTAATGCACAACCTGATGCTGCACAGATAATTACATTTTCTAACACAATGGTTAGGTGTGCATTCCTCTCAACCTTTCTTGACTGAAATGTGTGACAAGATGTGAAGCAAATGAACAAAATGTGTGACATATCGACAAACATTTCACTGCAAGCTCAACACGCTATGGCTATCAAGTGCACTAATGTTCATGATTGTGTTCATAATTTTGCTGATAACTGAGCATAATAGGCAGTTATGAAATTCTGCTCTAAAGTCTCTGTGGGAAGTGTGTAATATGCCTTCCTCATGTGGGACAAAGGATTTTTGAAAAGTAAAATAGCGACATACCTCATAATGTTTGAAAGATGAGAGGTTTGGAGGTGTGCACATATATGGAATCCAAACAAACAGAACAAGACCACTGGAAACCTGTCTTTCCCAGAAGCACTTTACTCTTTTCTAATGGGTAACCTGTTCCTGCACAGATAACTACATTTTCATATACAAGGGTGTGGTGTGCACATATATGAAATCCAAACAAACAGAAGAGAGAATGAAATAAGTGCCTAAGCGTGTGTATGCAAATATTATTATTTGTGGAGCACCAGGCTGTGTATTAGAGAATCAGTAAGGTGCTTCTGGTAAAACCAGGTTTCCAGCTGCCTTGGTGGAGCAACTGGTAGTGCAAGTGGAACAATTGAAGAAGACCTGTTCCTGCACTGAGCCCTGTGGCACCTCGCTGGTTACTCTCCCATCATTAGAATGAGTGACAATAACCACCATTTACCACCTTCTAATGCCTATCAGTTAATCAGTTTCTAAATCAGTTCACATTTGAGGTCACAGTCTGAGAAACAACAACATTATGTCTTCATTTCTCAATCATGACCATTTCAATGTTAAAATTGTTTTTAATTGTGTTTAATTTTGCCTGCTACCTCTCTATGTCCAAAAGTATGCTTCAGTTACAAACAAGTAAACATAATTGGCATTAGCAAATAGAGACATAGAATTTGACAGCAGATAAGCACCATTTGGCTCACCTAGACTGCCCATTTTCCTACCTGATGGATAAGCTGCAGATCCTAGTTAACCAACAGCCTACTTCCTCCTAACCCCCACTAGGACTGCCTTATGTCTGTCCCATGCATTCTTGAATTCCCCACTGTTCCTGACTCCACAACCTCCTCAGGAAGGCTGTTCCATGCATCCACAACTCTCTCCATGAAAAATACTTCCTCACATTACCTCTAAGCCGTCCTCCTCTATCTTCAAATTGTGCCCCTTGTTCTTGCACATCTCTTTTTCTGAAAGATACAACTCTCTTGGACTTTGTTGATTCCCTTGAGGTACTTGAACATTTCTATCATGTTCCCCTCTCCCTTTTTACTCAAGGTTATCCATATTAAGCTCCTTTAGTCTCTCTTTGTATATCTTCTGGTGCAGACCCTGCACCATTTTGATTGCCCTCCTCTGGACAGCCTCCACTCTGTCTATGTCTCTAGGAGATGGGGTCTCAAGAACTGCACACAGTACTCCACGTGAGGTCTCACCAACTGTCTGTTCAGAGGGATAACAACTTCTGTTTTCTACTGTTGATGCCTCCCCGATGCATCCCAGTATTTTCCCCAGCCTTGCTTACTGCCTTCTCACATTGCTTGTCCACCTTTATGTCATCTGATATAATTACCCCGGTCCCTTTCCATTTTTATTGTCAGTATCTGTTTAATGTCTGTTTAAACGTGATTAATTTTGAATAGTGCTGCATATGTTGTTTTATTTGTGACTATAGTTAAATAATGGGTTTGTGGGCATGACTGAAAAAATTATTAGATGTATTCTCTCTCTTTTTTAATATGTTGTAACATTGTAGAGTGTATGTTGTTTTATTGTAAATCACTTTCATTGCTTGCAGAAAAGCATAGATGATGACGATAATGAAGATGATAATGATTGATGTCAGCCTTACTTACCTGGGACAATACTCTTTTAAATTAGGTATCTCGCTTACCTATAGCTGGCAGCAGTCCAGAACTGTCCCTTAAAATGCTTGCCCTACTGTTTCCACATATCGACAGCTTCACTGTGCATGACCTCATAGGCTGTACAAATGAAGCTTATAAACTACCAATACACGGCAGGCAGACTTCATCAAAGATAATTTAGGACTGCTGTCAGTTACAGATAAGCCTCATTCCTAATTAAAAGGGTGTGCCATGGTCTTTCAGACTATTATAGCCACTGTTCATAAGCATGTCCCTTTAAGTAAGTAGTGATAATAATGCAGATTGATGTGACTTTCCATGATAGTAATTCACAAGATTGTGAAACATACTGGTAGGCACCCATGCATTTAGATTTTGAATAGGAATTTATGAACTCATACATTGGAGTCAAGGTAACTAAGATGTTGAGTCCCCAAAAAAAAAATTATTTGAGTCTTCAAGTGCTGCAGAGGAAGATGACAGTACCAAACATTTCTATAGCTACTGTATAAACAGGGTAGGAGATCTTGATGGCAGGAAAGAAAGGCACAGTGGCATGCGACAATCTGTTATCCTAGACTGTCTGAAGTCATAGGAGAGACAGTATTGCCAAGTGTCCAAGTTCCCACTGACACATGACAGACACAGTGAAGGCTTCATTAGCCTTACAAGTCCTATCTTTCCCCATGTCATAGTTCCTGGTGGCTTCAGGTATACTAAGGCATATCAAGCCACAGTACATCATGTTGTAACACACTGATGATACCAACAGAAAGCCAAAAGCCCTTCACTTAGGGCAAAGTCTGCTATAAAAACATGTAATGCCATCTTGAAGGGAACTTTCATGAGTAGGATACTTTGTCAAGGGCATAGATGCCTTAGAGTTATTTGTTTTAATGAAATATCTTTTCTTTTTTATCAAACATATATTGGAGTTATTTTTTTTATGTGTATATTTATCTTACTTTTTGTCCTCCCGCTGAGCCATCAGAGCTCCACCCTGGTCATGGTGCCCGTGACTTCCACTGCCTGTTAAGCCCCTCACTCTCCCGGTCACTTCTGGCTTATCCCCAGGAGGCGGGGCATGGCACTGCAGCAGACACCGTGCCGTGTAACCATATCTGGTTGGGAGAGGCCTCAGCCAGGTGGCTAATTGAAGTCAGGGGGCAGGATGTCATAGAGACGGCTGGCATGGAGGGCATTTATCCCTATAGGCTTGCATGGAGACATACAATGACACCTGCATCTGCCCGGCCCCAGAGACCCTTGACCATGCATTGGTGCACAGGGTGATGCACCCAGCTTCCACTAGGTGTCACTCCTGTACTGAGCACAGAGACTCCCCTACCCCCGGAGAAGGAGAACTGTCCTGGGGATGCTGACCTTCTCCCCGGCTGGCACTCAGGCGACCCGAGCTCTTTCCTGAACCCAGTTTGCCGGCATCCAGAGTGGAAATCCAACTGCTGTGCCAGTGGGCCAGCTCATTGGAATGATAAATTTGAATATGCAATCTACAAACTGGTCCTAATCTCTATCCCCAGATGAAGAGCCTTTATGCCTCAAAGCACTGGGTATTTGACCTTGCAAATTAAAATTTAATTCTGACACTCACTTCACCTAGTGTGCACTGTATTTACCTTTCTCTGATACTGCGCTATTGTGTGAGCAGGAGCACAGCTCAGAGACAATCACTGTGATGTGCTCTGTGCCCAAATCAGACCTCCCTTGAAGCAATATTAACCTACCCAGTCCCTCTGCCTAGCCTTTAAGCTGTTCAAAATGGCTGCCCTCCCAGTCTGCATGGCATCATCCAGCCCAAATCACAGAAAATGGAACTTAGTCTGTCCTCAATCTGTCCACTTCTAGAGTTCCTAAGAGTCTGGACATGAGCAGGTGGCAATCCTTTGCTATTTCTGCAATAACTCTCTGGACTAGCCTACTGCAAGAGGTCTTAAACTACTCTTCTGTAGCCACCTTCTGAAATACCCTCATGACTCATTTGCTTGGGGACAATCACTGAAATTGTAATTAATGCTTCCTCCTGTACATGACTATGTAATTCACTGTAGTAACAAGTTATATAACTGGGTGAGTGCTGGAGTGGCCAGCACTGCTGGCGCATATGCCATAACCCTGGTACGTGTACCTGCTCACATGTTGTATAATGTAACTTAATGTGTATTTAACCTTGATGTGTCTTTGTTCTGTGACATCACATTTGTGTAATATTATATTTGCTTATCTGTTTTGTGTATGTCCTGATCATGTATGTATACTTTTATGTTAGTGTATTAGTGTAATGTACTTAATTCTGGGTCACCCCTTAAAATGGACACTACTCTCAGTGGGCCTACCTGGTCAACAAATTTCAATAAATAAATAAATGCTATTATTTACAGCAGTACCTTTACGTTGTTAGCACACAATTCATTGGTTTTCTCCAATTTGCAGAGGGGCTTCATTCCCCTGGCAAATGTCTGGATTTGTTGACTGGCAGTAGGCTACATGGGGTGAGTGGGAGTGTTTTGTGTTCCATCATTCACAAAAAACATAGATACTGAGGGCAGATAAAGACTAATGATGTACATAGTCTGCCCATATAAATGTCCCTACCTAAAACCCCTTACCTGATGTCACGAATTGGTATCTATGCCTGACCTCCTCCTCCCAAATCTCCTACCTCCCTTTAGTTCACATGGAGATTGGGGTTTCTGCCTGTGCTTTCATCCTATGATGCCTGCCTAGCTACAGGGGCCTTATCAAAAGCAGGTTCCCTGGAGCTAAATGTAAACTTCCATGACATACTTTGTGGGAGTGCTGTTGCTGCAGAAGTGTGGACCCATCTCACCCTGTCAAGGACATTCTGCATCAGACAACACTCCTCAATTACAGCATTCTTTTGTGACACACCAATGCAGGGCCACAAGGATGCCTCTGAAATGTGTTCATGATAATTCAAACACCAACCACCCTCTTCTGCTCATTAACATTTTATATCCTGTGCTTTTTACTAAAGGTATAAATCCAGAGCTTTGTTATATAGTTTTAAGATAAGCTACTACTGTATGTCTGTACTGTAATGCTTACTGATGCATTTGTCTTGTCTGCCCTTCTTTGTTCCTGGATGAACACTATTCTTTATAGCTTTTGCCTGGCTTAACAGGGTTGACAGATCCTCATTGTGTAATGTACAATAACAAACAGCACTGAATTTAATTCATCACCTAATTACCTTGAGGAAGTGGCACTACCCAGAAAAGACTGGTGTGCAGTAGGTGGTTGATATTTCAATAAAAATACACAGATTTTCTCGATTTCTATTTATGTGATGAGTCGCTTGACCAATCTCGCTTGTGACATTTTCATACATGAAAGAACAAAGAACTCATATAATCTTGGTGACATTTTCATAAATGACAGAACAAAGAGCTCATATAATCTTAGTGATAGAGTCAGATTATAGCTTTACGTGCATTTTACCTCTTTGCAAAGCTGGTAGATAAATAAAATATCTAGAAGGATTCAGGGTTTAAAATCAAGTTATTGTGGCCCATAACCTTCAAAATGTCAGAACTGTATTTCACTAATATCTTTGACAGTAACCTCATTTTACCTTTAACCCTGCCTTTTCTGTAGAACGTGGTGTGAAATGCTGATCACATTAGATTATTTTGCTTTATAAAATGGGGAGAGAAAATTCTGCATTTTGATTGGTTGTACTTATTCATCAGTTCCTTCTCATGCACAGGTTAAAACAAGTATTCAGAAAAAGGACACACTACAAAACAAATCAGTGTGCCACATAGAATCTTAACATTTAAAACAGCCACCATTTTCCCTCCTTAGTCAAGATAATCTAAGTTCTCTACAAGTACAAAGAAGGACCATACAAATACACAAACAGACTATTATACACTAAACAAAATATATTTAAAACTGCTTTTCACAATTTATATGAAAACTGCCACACATCAATTTTGTTTTTACAACTCTTTATCTCCTTCCTCTATTCCCCCGAACTCTCTCAGGCTGCGAAACTCACTGGTCCGCTCTACCGCCTACTGTGGTGCTCTCTTCCTCAACTATTTTACTGCCTCTCAACACACCTTCATGAAGCAAGCCCCCAACTCTGAGCCCATTGGGCAGGTCCACCAACCACACCTAGTGCTCTATCTACAATCCAGATCACCCAGCTGGTTTGATGAGAGCTGAAGGGGTGGAGAATGTACCTGGTGTTGGGCGTATGGCAACCAATCCTGTAGGGAGCTGTCATCTATTGAGAGAGAGAAGGGGTGTTTTTCCTGTTTGTTAATACCTCCTCCTTCCCCCTCAGAGCCCAAGCATGCAATGCGCCAGGTTGTCCATCGCAGCTCTGCATCCCACCACGCAAGTCCTGAGCACTGTAGTTCCTCTGGTCTCCACCGGGGGCAGCTGTGGTGCTGAACAGTCCCTGGACCCCCCACAAGAGGAGAGCAGTCCTCCAGATGCTTAATCCTTTCTCTCTCCCTGCTGACCCCTGGTGGACCAGGACCATTCCTGAACCCGGGTTGCTGGCGTGGCTCTAGGTGTGGCATCCAGCGCCACAACCATCAGCGCTACTGGCCACACACATCAAATTTTGAAAGTGAAATAAAACAGCAATTCCTCACACTGTGGTTACACTGAACCACACCTGGACCTCCCTGTGCTCCGCAGTGACTTTGTTCCCACCATAAATTTAAACATGAATAGTTTAAATCACACCAGCTCCCAGCAGTCTATTTGAAATTAAACTCTGCAGTGTATCAGTGTGGTCTTGCAAAATGCTAATTTTGTTAGCTGTCCTCTCTCTCTCTCTCTCACATTACCTCATACCACTGCTGTCTTTCTCACTTTTACTCACTGCTGTACCACACTGAGCAGTCGCTCCTCTCTCAGCTTCACAAAATAACAAAACTGGTCTCATGAACATTGTAATATTTCATTGTGGCCATATATGTTGTCCTTTCTGATTCAAAACATCAGTGTGCAGTGGGGGAGCAAATGCAATAAAGCACTAAATTGAAACAACAACTATAAATACCATTATAGGGCAACTCTCTGTAAAGCAAAACCAAAATTACTAGGTGAAATAACTATTTTACAAAAATGACAATAAATAATGACATTTTCTCACTCTTCAACACGCTTTTAATTTTTAAACTCATGTTAAAAACTACACATTTGATAAGCACAAGACACACCGGTGGCACTGAACAGATCTGACTGCACTTCAGGGCTGCTGAAGACACCAGCGTGGCCTTGTGCCTTACTACACCTTGGATGAACTGTCATATCTGTTCAATGCACCTCGATTGTGTTTTATTGCTCACTTCATTATTATTTTTTTTACAAATACAGAAGAAGGCACAAGCCCATAGAAACTGTCTCACACTTTGGAAATCAATCAGTTAAAACCCCAGATTTCTATCCATCTCTTTCTTAAATAAATCAAAGGATGAAATGTGTACCAGGCTGTTAGGTAGTTTGTTCAGTATCATATGAAGTGGGCAAAAAGCAAAGCGATGACCGTGAAACCATGGAGACCAGAATTAGGCGACATTCATTCCCCCTCCCTGGGGTGCACTCGACCTTGGAGTTGGTATATTTAGAAATGGGAGTGTGGGGGACAAATGCACCTGTTTCCTTAATTCTTGTCACCGTGGAAACTCTCACTGTTTTCACAGTCACCATTTTGTTACTGACATGACATGGAACAGGTTTGTTCCATTTGGAAAGGAAATTACAATCTTCACTCTGGTTTGTGTCTTGATGGCCTCCCTGTCATGAACCTATGCTGCTTACTATCCTGAAGCTAATTTTTCTCCAGGTATTCCACTAGTTCCTCTTTGATTAATGTCTCCATCAGTTTCCCTACCACAGAGGCAAGGTTGAAGGGTCGATAGTTTCTATGCTGCTCCTTGTCCCTCCTTGTGCAGCAGAACTAAGTCTGTCATTTTCAATGTTTGGGAATGGCCTCTTACTGCAAAGAACTATTGAGTAGCTCTGACAGGGATTCAACTAAGACCAATGCCAGTTCCATTAGTACTCTGGGATGCATCCATCTAACTCCAGGGCATTGTTTACCTTGAGGGTCATTAACCCTTTTCTGACTCTTTTGGTATTATATTTCTGTAGCCTCATGTCTGGGACCCCTCTATCAGCTGTTTTAATCCCACTCTCTTGCAAGGGCCTGCTGTTCTCCTAGTGAATACCAAGCAGAAGTAGTCATTCAACTTGGCTGCTTTCCTCCTGTCTTTCTCTGTAACCCTGCCCCATCCTTCAGCCTGACAACACCCCTCCCATCTTTCTTTTTCACTTATATATCTAAAAAATGTTTTCCTTCCTTGACCCCTTCTGCAATATGTAGTTGGCCTCTCTAGTTTTTCCTAATACTTGCCATTCTTCAGCCACCCATTTTATTTGTATCTTAGAAGCCTTTTTAGCCAGCCTGCCAGCCGCAGCTACAAAGCATCTGCTTGCAGCATCGACATCCCAGGTTCAGTGATGGACTCTGGAGTCAGAGGGCCAGACAGGGGAGAAGGATTGAGCATCCCAGGGACTGCTCTCTATCTCTGGGTGGAGGAGAGAAGAGTGTCCGGCACTATGCAGACCTCTGGTGGAGGCTGGGGTTACTACTGCTGCCTGTGCCACATGTTCTGCGGGTGGACACTGGTGTCATTGCATGTCCCCACCCTCAGGGATCCAGCATACAGTAAAAATGCTGGTTCCATTCATGACAGCCCCAGCTTCCACTGCTGCTTCTGTTGAGAATAATACCTATTGGAGGGGGTCCTGCTCCCATGGCCCTACCCTGGGGGTAAGCCAGGGCAAGAGACCAAGATCATTGGGAGGGAGCACCTGCCTGGCAGCCCTGTCCAAGGGTAAAGCCTGGGAATAGGGAGACAGCTAGCAGGGTGGGAGTCTGATCCTCCGGGAGGAGGGAGACCAGAGAAAAAAAAAGCCTTCTTTTGACACTCACCATCCCTGACCTTTTCAGAAAACCAACTTGTTCTCTTACACTTATTTCTTTTGAGAACTGCTGTTAGTCAGGCTCTCACTGCCTCAGGAATGGCCCTTTTATAACATCCAGCATTCTTCCACTTCCCTGATGCCGTATACCTCAACTAACCATCCTGCTCATTCCTCATTTGGTTGAAATGTGCCCTTCAAAGTCTAGCATCTCAGCCATAGATGAGGGCTTACTGCGCCCAAGGCTAACTCAAACTATATAGTACTGTGGTTGCTGGACCCCGTGGTTCCTAAACCAGCAATCAGCCTACTCATTCTGAGTTGGTGAGCACCATATCAAGACTGGAGGATTGTCTAGTGGGATCCCTGACCTGCTGCATCAGCATGCAGTCCTGTAAAGTATTAACACAATCTCATTTGATATGTTCTTAAACCTTCTTCCCTGATTGCTTTCAAATTTCAAGTGCTGTAACAACTTTATTCAATCCAGTCTGACTTATATTATTTTGTACCTTATGCCAGCGAAGTTCATTCTATCCCTTTTTCACTATTTTACTTCTGTGTCTGTATTTGGATAGAAGGGATGGTAGTTTGGCCCCAACAAGGTGGCCATTTGATCCCTTCCTCTTCCCGATACCTCTGGCACATCCTCGCTTTCAGGCATCTAATGATGTGCAGCAAGGAAGAGCCCAGGGCATGCCCCATTGAATTGATAGGAGCTGAATTTGATTACTGTTTAATAAATAATGATAACCAGTTGGAGATTAATGAAAGCCACCACTCACCTAACAACAGCCTTATTTGTCGAGGTGGTGGTCCTCATTAATATTCAGCTGGTCATTATTATTTATTAAATAATAATCAAATTCAGCCCCTACTTCAATGTGGTACACCCCATCCCTGATGCACTCCCTTGCTCCACATTATTATGTGTCTGAGCTTAGGGGTATGACAGAGGAATTAGGAAGTGATCAGCTGGCAACCTTGTTTGGGCCAAACTATGATCTCTTCTATCTAAATACAGGCACAGAGTAAAATACTGAAAATGGCACAGAATGAATTTTGTTGGCATACTGTAGGTACAAAATACTGTAAGTCAAACCGAATCTTTGAAAATCCCTTGAAATTTTATTCAGACACACTTGATACTTGATTCATTTCAAATTTGGTAATGGAATTTCTGCACAATATATGATAGCACAGAGAACAAATTTACGTTCCTTTTATATTCTGCAATATTCCATTCCAGATTGTTTCCTGTGTCAGGTGCACCACTTCAAGAATGCCAAAAAATATTACCAAACAAGACTTGATGAGTAAATTCATATTTTCTTTAATTTCTATTAGTGAGGTAATGTAGTCTAATGGTTAGAGCACTGGCTTGTGAATTGGGGATCACAGATTCACATCCCCACCAGAACAGAATATTCACTGTGTGACCCTAAGAAAGTTACTTAACCTCTGAGTGCTAGTCCACCTGAGTGTGAAATTTGCATATCTCAGCTGTGCTCTCGTGGTTAAATAAGTTGTGAGCTTCATGCACTATTCTTATTGGACTTGAGGTATATACTACTTTTGGAATTTTGTATTATGCATAATGAAATCAGTACTGAAAACTAAGGTTATACTGTAGGTTAAATTAACAATTAAGACCAAAGGTCAAAACTACATTTTCTGAACATCTTATGCCCAGTTGTATTCAAACTTGGCATGTGTCTCTTTTAAACATTACATACAAGATATTAAATTATCAACTTACCCTTCGACCCAAAACATTCATCACCTGCATGACATTGAGTGAAACGAAGAAGTGTTGTGGAAGACATGCCTTGTTGTGAACCTTCAATGTGTAGGACTAGGCAATGCTATCCATGGCCTTTTGTGTTCATGTACCCTAGGCTATAGGACTCACTGGTGTTGAATTTCATAAAAGTACATTCCTCATTGGGTATCAGCATCTCACCCAAAAAGAACTAATGGTCTTTTATGTTTTGTGAGGCCAGGCTGCTTGTAGATGAGACTCACAGTAAATATTAAAGGAATATTATTACCATTAGGTCAGGTGGGACCTTTCACGAGTTATTTTCCTTTGTGTGAATTTTAAAATGCATGCACATTTACACACCTGGTCAAAGGTCAGAGAATTTTGTCTGTTGAATGTCTACTGTGCTGTTGAGAATTTATGTGCATGCCGTAATGTGTTCAGTGACAATGAATGAAAATGTAGGTGAAAGAAATCACATTTATTTATTGATTTGCTTACTTATTAATTTTAAATGTTCTACTAGTAAAAACAGACTGAGCTGGTGTCAGTTCATTTCCAGATGCATCCTGGGGGAGGGGAAGAGGCCTTACAGTGCAATTACAAAATACAACGTTCAGAAAATGTGGTAATGTTGAAACAGTACAACAAAATGAGCAAATCACAGGCAGTGCTTCTGGGCAGGGAATAAGCAATATAATAAATGCAGCAGAAGAACAAAAGAACAATATGCAGTGTGCAACAATGTAATACCTAGAAGGGGTGGGGTATGTGGCTGAACTGGGAAAGAGGGTTATACTATTGACAGTGTAAGATGGATGGCTACAGACAAGTCCAGCACCTACTGTAGACTCAGGAGCAACTGCAGGAGTGAGTAGTGAAATCCGTGAGGAGAGATGTCAGAGTGTAGAGTAGGAGCAGAGCAAATGGGGGGCAGAGTTTAGAGAAGCAGAGAAGGCAGTTTGACTACCAGAGGATTTCAATGATGCGAGAATGAGCAAACCACAGCCAGAGTTGCAAAGGGATTAAGTAGTAATGGGTGTGTGTGTTGGGGGGCAAGGTAAGAGGGAGGAGCCCAAACAAAATTTGGAAAAAGGATGAGAAGTGGGCAATGCAAAAATAGAGCACTATGCAAATGTGGCTTTATTTTGCAAACACACGGAGGGTGAACAGAATGACAAAAACAAACAAACCTTGCTGCATTTAGTTTTTTCTGAACACCATATGACTTTTGATCCACAGTGGGCAAAACAGGATGTATGCTGCAGAGTCGACAACTAGCTTGTCAACCAGCATCATAGCCTTGGAAGCTCCCTGTCAGCTGGGATGTGCAGTTGACGGGAGCTGCAAACAGCGAGGACTGTTTTTCTTTAGAACTTTGTCTCCCCGAACCCCCATGTGGGGCTCTGACCAAACCCCCGCCACTATAGATACCAACTCTAAGTCAGAGTTGGTTCAGGGGTGCAGGACGGGGAAGTGTTGCCTAGTACCAGGTGCAACCACTACAGCGACATGGCACTGTTGTCGGCAGTGACATATGTTGCTATCTGATTTCATGGGAGGTGCATACTGGCAAAGAACTGGCATCAAGGGAGGAGAGGGAGAGGCAGGTGTTCAAAGAACAGTGGTGAGTGTGCAAGGGTCTGTCGGGACAAATCAACAGAAGGCATGAAAATGAGGGTCCAAGATGACTAAGGTGGACTTAGGAGCAGCACTATAAACAGTATCACCATATGAAAATGGGGAGTATCATCTTCACAAGGATTTCTCTGCAGGCAGGAAGTGGGAAGCACCTCTTATTCCTGTAAAGCAGGGGTTAAATTAGGCAGGAGCCCACAGAATCTCAGTTCCTCCACTTTTAAAAACTGTGTGAGAGTTCCACCACCTCTGTCATCTTTCTCCATTGACTACTATAGGAGAGTTCCACCTTCTAACAAGCATTTGTCAATGCTGAACGTTTGCTTGTGGTATTTACATTGGTGTTGGGCATTTATGCAGGCCTCCCCCGTTGTATCCATGTCCCTTCAGCATCCATATCCCAACAGAGTGCCTCTCTGCAACTTCTCTTGCATCTGATTAACATTCCACCTGATACTTCTTAAGTGTCTGTCTTAGAAACCCTAACACCTGGTTGTGCTCAAAGGAGCGATCCTGTGTGGAAACTATGGAATGCATGCTTGTAACACAGTCATTCAGTGGAATTATTTCACCAAATTTTCAACATAGGCATTTTGTCAACTCTGGTCATGAACACTGTCACTATGATTTTCTTACTATGTATCAAACACTGAGTTCCCACAGGAAGTGTCAAAACATATTTCGGCCAGGATGTGAAAAATGACAGCAGTACTGTTCATAAGGAGGTGTGGGAGAATGCAAATGTTGAAAATCCTGGAATGAAAATATTACAAATTCGAGAGGTTATGAGTGCGTTTGTGAATCATAACACACGCTCATAAAATAGTAATTTTATGGAATTTTTCACTGAATGTTCAACATAGGCATTTTAGGACATCTGCTCATGAACAGTGTCACTGTGATTTTGTTACTCTGTACCGAACAGTGATTTCCACTAGTGACCGGCGCTACTGTATGCCAGAAGTGAAAAACACATTTCAGCCAGGATGTGAAAATGACAGCTGCACTGTTCATAGGAAGTGTGGAAATATGCCTATGATGAAAATCTGGAGTGAAAATATTACAAAGTTGCAACTTACGAGTGTGCATGGAAACTGCGCAATACACCTCGTAAACAGTCATTTTTGAAATTCTTTCACCAAATTTGCAACATAGGCTTTTGAGAGCCCACCTCATGAACATCGACACTGTTGTTTCATTAATTGGTCCTGAAGGTGATTCTGCATAGTGACCACAAAATCACCTTTTGGGACTGAATAATGCCATGACAGTGACTGAATTTATGAGACGGGTGTCAAGAACCCCATGTTGAAAATTGGTGCCAAAAGTTGAAAACATGGTCAAGATATCCACCTAAGTTGGAAAAACACTATTTATGCCATTATACAGCATTTCCTCGGTTCGTGTTCAACTTTGAAGAGTGCAGACGTGTTCCGGTCCACTGAAGATCATTGTGCTGGGCTCTGGAGGTAGGTATGGGGTGAGGGTGTGTGTGGGGAGGTGGGTGATCAGATGGTGGGTGTGGGTTGGCGGAGGCAGGTACTCACGGAGACTGTTTTCTTCTTTCACAGTACTTAAAAAACAAAAGAACGGACATTTTGGCATGCTGTGAGTGCACAGCATGCCACCTATGTGTTTGTTGGGGAGTGGATCCGTGGGGATTGGGCACCCCCACTGGCCATACAGTGTGTGTGTGGGGGCATGAGCATGCTGGGGTGGGCTCCCAGCATGCCAACTGGTTGTTTGTTGGAGGTCTGCAGCCAACAGGAGTTGGGCACCCCATCAGCCACACAGTGTGCTGGGGGCTCATGAGTCAAGGGTGATTGGGCACCCTCTCAGCACACAGTGTGGGCTGGGGAGAACACTAATGAGGGAGGGGAGGATTAGCAGAGGGAAGAAGCAGGAGGGATTTCATGCTGAGCTGTGCATGACAGCAGTTTGGCTGACGTAGGTATGCAAATTGCATACATGCTACCACCGCTGATTGCAGCGGACCTTTTCTTAGAAGTGAAGACCAACACATCCAAACTGCTGTCATACACCGCTCGGCATGTATTGGTGCCTAGGGTCGCACCTGCCTACACTGAGCACTACATTGGCAAGGAGGGTTACACACCTTAAAAGTCCTACTGTTGCAAGACATTCCTTGCACATGCTCACAAGCAAACATAAAATGACGGTTCCACCACCCAGAAATCTAGATGAGGGAGTTCCTCACCTAAGCACTTGCAATTTAACGTTGCTTTAAAGTGCATCATGTTTGTGGTGGATGCCTGCCCAGCAGTCATAAATTGTCACTGTAATTACTGGTTAGTTGATTAAATCCTGAAATGAGTACCTAAAATTGTTCATTACACTCACTGCATTTTACAAGAGTGTGTGTAATGGAGAATAGCCTCACTCACACACCCTGTATCAAGCATGAGACCAAACAACTGGAGTTGGGAGCTGAGATAAATCTACTTTCGTTTTCATTCAGCTGACAGCTGTAGTTCATTTAACCAGTAGTTATAAAAATATAAACTATTGGCAGCAGGGATAACTTATTTCTTTTAAATCCTTGACATATGATACCTTCGCAGTCCAGTCAACCTTTGGTCTCATGGTTTACATGGTATCACGCACATTGGTGTAAAGAATAAACTTTTACACATTGTTGCCCATATATTATTCTCTGTGTGGTGCCATAGTGATGTTTTTCGACTGTGCTGAGTCCATTTCCTTTTTAATATAAATTGTGCTGGCAAATTATGTTCCTATCCTTTGCAATGTTTCTTGCTGTGGCAATGCACTTGAAACAGCCACAGGGTATTCTGAAATGGTAAATTCAGGCACCGCCTTCATTTTTGTTTGGGTCCACACTGCACGACTAAACCAGGTCATGTTCATGATGTTCTACTTATCAGGGCCTAGCATTTTTCACTTATTTGAAAACTGGTAACCAGTGAAGGCACACTGAGCCAAGGCTCATTTCCATGTGCAGCCTCATTGATATTTATATTTTGCAGTCTGATATAGACATTTGAAACATTTTTAATACTTTATGTGGAAGTGTTAAGTTCACTACACTAACAACAGATCTTGCAACAAATCAGTGAAAATTAATTAAAACAATCTCCATAAAGTACTAAGTCCTAGTCATGATTCAGAACCTGGTGCCCAATTTTCAAAGACCGAGGGACTAAGTTTCATGCTGCAGTCCACCCACGCAGAACAAATCTCCGCACTGGCAGACAGTCATATTTTAGCCCATGCTTCTCATGGGTGGCAGGTGCAGCTATGGAGGTTGTTACATCTCCTCCAACCAGGCATAACATTTTGGTGCAGCTGTGTCAAAAACAGCTCAAGCTGCCATAAATCATGGAGCTAGCTGCAAAATGGCACCTTCTTTGAAAATCTGGCACATGCAGGAAAAACTATGGCTCCACAAGTCCTGGGGCTTTGAAAATCCAGCCCTGGTCTTTCCTGAAAATACAAAATGTAGGGTTCCTAACAAGAATCAAACTCCTGATTCTTTGCACTCATGTCTAGTAATAATGTTGGCGCATCGCAAAAATATTAGGACTTGTAAGATAGCCATTAGAGGTTAGAATATTGAGCTGTGAATGAGCTTGATACATCCAGCAGACCTGGGTTTGATTCCACAAGTTCCAGTTGCATACTATGTGACACTGATCGAGTCACTACTCAAGGCAATAGTTGTCATGGTGGTTGTAGACACCTGACCTGGGTGCAACAGCAGGAAAAGACAATGTGCACCACCATCTAACTTATAAAATAGGGTGATGTGCTCTGTCCTATCAATAATATGCAAACTCCCTCCCTGCACATATGGAGGCCAGCAAATGAAGTGTGAGGAGGACTGCCCTGGTCACTGTATGTGCAGCCATGGCACCGAGGACACTGATAAGGTGACTGGCAGGGTGGGTGTTTGGTACAGTGGTGGAGGGCACTAGACACCAGGGATTAAGATAATGTGACCAGCAGTACAGTAAATCAGTGCCCATGTGGAGGCACCACTAGCACCAGGAGTGTTATAAGGTTTACTAGGGGCTAAGGATCAGAGGGAGACCACTAGCACCAGGGTGCTTTTTTTACAGAGTTGGTGCTCAGAGGGAGGAGGATCACTAGCACTAGGGAGAATTTATTTTAATACAGTCTGGCGATCAGAGGAGGGTGGTCCAGTATCACAAGCGAGGGTTTATTTTTAATATGGGCTGGAGATTGGAGGTGGGGGACGACTAGCACCAGGGAATGTTTGTTATTTATACTATTACAAGTCAGTGACTGGTGGGAGGGAACCACTAGGCACTAGGGATATGTACAAATGCCTTGGACCAGGGAAAGGGGGAGTGACGTTGCACTAACCTGCCTCCAGTACCCATGCAAATTAGCCTATAATGGACATGCAAATGGCGCCTAAGCACCTTCCATGCCAAATGGAGTCCTTTGCATGAGTCCCTTTGAAAATTGCAGGTAGTGCTCTGGAGCTATCCTCTTGAGGCCCATACATGAGCCATATCTGAGCAGCGCTACTTGACTTAGTGCTGCACTGAAATGGTCCTATAGTCACTCAGACAGTGCCAGTGCACTGTTTGACTGCATATAAGCATCCTCAGACCCTGGGCAATTGCAAACCACAGGGCAAATCTTTGCACTCAGCGCCTGCATTTCTGAATATTGGACCCTGGAAGAATTAATAAAATTCAGCTAATAAAATACATAAAATACTGAATGCATCTTGATCTACAGGAGAGTCAGAAACTGAGAAATTTGACTTCCAACATGGATTTCATGTAGTCCATAGATCAGGAAGGAGGTGAGGAGTCTCAATTCTTATATGCCCAAAAGACCACTTTGAAGTAAATTCCAGCTCAGCTAATGCAGAGGGCCACTGTGTACTAATGACAAGATCTCTAGATGGGTAAAGATTACACTGATAAATGTTTATGCCCCTCCAAAATCTTCAGTGCAGTTTTTAATGCTCATATTTGATTTGTTGACAACTAAAGGAGATGGAATGTTTTTATTTTTGGTGGGGGAGGAGCATGAATATAATCTTTAACCCCAACCGACACCATGAACAAGAAAAGACAAAATTGTTTCTGTCTACTGAGGACTGTGTTCCCTCCCAGATGGATGCTGGCCATCACCCTGTATAGGCCTTTATCCTCCCAGGGTGGTCCCAGTCCCCAAGGTAGCCAAATATTTCCTCTCTGCACCATCTCTTCAGCCATGAGTTGAAGCTCATGGTGAAGTGATCCCTCCTTCCCTGTTGTAGAGAGACAGCACCTCAGTGATAACCATGGAGTGAGCTACCTGTCTAGGATGCCTCCAAAGCTCCCTAAACTCCCTTTGAACTATCAGCCCCATTCCATAGCCTCGTCGTTAGTCTCCAGGTGGACAATGAAATCCAGCTGTTCCTCCCATCCTGCTACCCTAGCAATCTTCAGTATCTGCTTCCCATCCCTCCAAGCAGTGGCTCTGGGTAGGCACTTAACCTGCCTCTCCCCTTTCTTATTCCCAAATCTATTGCTATCGCAGTCAAGTCCCCCACCAGAAATTGCTTTCTCCTTCTCTATGGTCCTCTACCATTCTCCTTGTGGTTCTCCACTATGTAAGGCCCCATCCTCCTTGATCACTACCATGGGTGCCTCTTCCAGGCAGTTCCGCCCTGCCACAATGGCAAAGGAATTATGTAGGGGTACTGGGTTGATGAATGTTCCTCTACCACACCACTCCCACTCCTCCCAGAGCCTACCATTGTCCAGCCATTCCTCCCTCCCTTGCAGCCTCTGAGGTAACAATGGCAGACATGGTGGCCCCTACATGGGGGCAAAGGTTCTCTGAATCTCAGTTAACTCGGCATGGAGTCTAGTGATCTCCTTCATCAATCCAGAGAGGTGTGTGAAGATGGGGCAGCACTGTAGTCTCCAGAAGGTAGCTTTGAAAACTGCTGCCCCACAGCCACTGCACTGCACCACTCCCAGCATTCTCAACTTCTATTCTCCCTGTGATACCTGGAAATACTTTTGTACCTTTACCCATCATAGAGGGCTTCTAGTTTTCCCCTTTTTGTTTGTTTCTATTGTGTGTTCCCCATGCCTTGTTTAAATCTTTTCATACTCCTACCCTAGATTGGTGTTGCTTCTCTTACCAGTTGTGGTCTACCTTTGACCTTCTGCCTTTCCCAGCAGTGACTGTTACACAGTACTAAACATGTGCCTTGCCTTAGTTCCCTGCTTCCCTGCATCCTTCTGCTGATGCCTGTTGACTCCTATGATGCCAGTCACCTGATCCACTCCTTCATTGTTTGACTCGCTCGCTGATGCTGGACATGTTAGAGTGAAAGTGCTTTTACAGTGCTCTACCCAGCTACCCAGCTGAGATTAAATAAGCAACAACAGAAAAATCCTCTGTATTGAGTCAACAGTGACCAAACAATTCATTTTAGAAAATGGAACTCCCTTCTCTGGGAAATTGTGAACAAAATAGATGGTGGTTTTAGTGATGCTTACAATTTGAGAAACTTTGTGATGAAGCAGCAAACTATCAAGTTGTGCGAGCCAACATGGAAGGAAACTGAAGCCATCTTCTTACCACTCTATAAGATAGAAGTAGAAGAATAACTTAGTGGGGTGGGGTGGGGGCAGTTGGGGTGGGGTCGATTGGTCTGTTGTTTATATAATTGGATCAATGTTTATGATTTTGGCTGATTATTGTTTTTTCTTATCTTGTATATGTTTATGTTGCTATTATAATAGATAAAATGTTAGGATGTTTTAAACATTTGTTTATGTTAAAATACAATACAAATCTATTTAAAAATATACTATACAGCACTCTGACATTTACATGGGCCATTCTACTGTATGAATGTATTAGAAATTATGGATAAGTTGTTAACTAGTTGCCCTTGTAGCAACAGCATCAGGGCTAAACTATTTCAATTCTCTCACAGAGGTTTGGAGAAAGAGTAGCTATCCATGGATAAACTTGCTAATGTCTGAAAGACTGTGCACCTAACATGACAGTCCATATTAAGTGACAGTGAAGTTTCTGCCTCTACCTTGTAGAGCAACCTGTTAGTTATACTGTAATTTGTACTTGTACCCCGTATTCTGAAAATTGAAATTTCTGCCGTTTGTACAGCATGATAAATCCATCACTGTGGTTGAAAACAGTAAGTTACATTTCATTGCTTTGACTAGTGCTCCAATTAATTAACAGTTGTTTTACTTAACTGGCATTTTGGGATAGTTTTAAGTAAAATTAGGCATTACAAAAGATTGCTGCTATGCATGCAATCATACGCTCTCTGGTGATCAGGTCTGTCATGGCAGGTACACATGCAGCTCCTGGTCCTAAAATGTTCAGGCCTCTGCTCTGCACCATAACAGGTGGAGTTTAGTCCAGTGCTCCTTGGAGGTGTAGTGGCATAGTTACTAGTTATGAGTGCAATGTATCAGGGGCAGATAATAAAAATAGGTGCAAGTGGGGTGCAAAGGTTTTGCCATGACAACACCCGACCAAGAGTCTGCTACATTCAGTTGTATAGCAAACTGGTGCTATTTGACTAAATATTGGCCACGTTGGTGCAGTTCTAAGTCAATCTGTGCTGCCTCGGCGTGGGCATTGGCTATATCCAGCCCTTGAGAATTGTGCCACTGGCCTGGATAATGCAGGAGCCATGGCACAATATTCAACCACAAAATGAAAATGAGCCCATTGGGCATGCAAGGCACTAATGGGCCATTAAGCTAGCCATTATGAGTTAATTTGCATGGGAAGTAGCAGACCATATTGGTCCATCCTGTAGGACACCAGCTAATTCTTCCTGGTGTCTGATGACCCCTGCCCCTGAAAACCTGGTTCTTATATTGTTGCTATTTTACCTGGTATTTAGTGCAACCCCTAACCCCTTAACACCCATCCCACATTTTGCATGTTGTTGCTGGTGTCTAGTGGCACCACTCACCCTCTCATCTCCTTTCTAATGCATATAATGTTGTTCCTTCTCTATAGTTGTAACCCTTGCCCCAGACCTCCTGTCCAATATGTTTCATGCTATTCCTGGTGTCTAGTGGCACCCCACCACATAGACATACCATCCTGGTATTGTAATGTTTTCCCTGGCATCCAGTGGCACCTTCTGATTTCCTGTCCCAGTGAATATAATGTTGTACCTGGTGTCTAGTAGCACCCACCCTCCAATCTCTTTCTCAGTGCACACAGTGTTTTCCTTGGTGTCTAGTGGCCCTCCCTCCCATCCTCTGATCACCCATCAGAGTGCACATAGCATTTTCCATGGTGTCAAGTGGCACCCCAACCCCCATCTCCCAGCCCATGCATCCTATATGATCCCTGACATCTAGTGGTTCCCCATCCCCACCCACCCTGCTTGCACCTAAAACACCACTCATCCAACCTGCCCTTACCAGCCATTCCTGGGACATGCGGAGAAGCTTGATATGACAGCCAGTCTAGTCCTCCACTCACCCTCCTGGCTAGCCACCATATGTGTTGACAGTGAGTACGCATACAGTATACTATGCCACTAGACCCCAGGAAAAGCAAGACAATATACAAGACAGGAGATTGGATGTGAGGGGTGCCAGCAGACATCAGGGTTCAGATCTCACATAGTGGACTGATCACAATCAGTCAGAATCAGAACTCACTTTCTCTGCCCCTTCCCATTACACAGGGGTCCCACAAGGCTCAGTCCTTGGACCAATTCTCTTCTCCATTTTACTTAATGAGTCTCCTTGGTCTGCTCATCTGCATCCATTCACATGTATGAGGATGACACCATCCTGTATGCATCCAGTCCATCTACTCCTCCATTCCCATGGTGGCATCCACTCTTCACCATGACAATGATCATGTCTAGCAGTGGTTTTGCTCTGCCAGCTGTTTCTAAGCACCAAGAAGACAGTCTCTGTGAGCTTTAACACAAGGCAGAGACTCTCTAAACTCCCATCCTTCCACACTCTTCTTGGGACCATGTTGGAAAACACTAACTCAGTCAGGTACCTCAGGGTCTGGCTTGATAAACACCTTGACTTCTCATGTCATGTGGATGCCATTCACAAGAAACTACTCCCCAACAGGGTACTTTATACTGCAATCTTGAATGCATCACTTTGCTGGCCTGCACAGAAATTCTACTGAGAATGATCCTTCCAACATTTGATTACAGTGATGTAGTCTATAGTACCATTCCGAAACCACCCTTGCCAGATGGACACCTTCCTCCTTCTGTCGCTTTGCTCTCAACTGCCCTCTCACACTCACCATTGCTCCTTATAATAATCTCTGGCACTCCTCACATTCAATGATTGTTGCCTGGCTCATTGTGCCAACTTCCTTGGCAAAGTCTGGTTTGGAGTATTCCTTTCTATGTCTTGTCTTCCCTCCCCCACCTTCCTTTTCTCACTCCCTCAGGAGTAGTGATGCTCACACCCTTACCATCCCCTCCATGTCCTTATCAGCTAGCCAGGTGTCCTTCTCCACCGCTTCCCCAAGCTTTGGAACTCGGTCCACACTGCCATTTGAAATGCTTTGCATCCTATTCTCCCTCATGCACTCTTTCACATCCCCCATAACTGTAACTAATCACCCATTGCCTATCCTACTATCCTTCCCTCTTTGCAAATCCTACTCACTCTCTGCTTCCTGATACCATTGTTAACCCTATGCACATTCCCCTCCTTTCCTTGCCAGGGGAACCTGGCTGAGCTACTTCAAGCACTTATCTTGTACAACTGCTAGTTGACAATGTAATGCATTCTGTAACCATTGCAATCTCTGTAACCTCTGCTTGTATGTCTGCTGTTATCTTCACTGAATCCTATGCTATTGTATCTTATTTCATTGTTACTGTGTATTCTGTGCTATTGGATTTTATTGCCTAGGATACTCTGAATTCTCCTCTGTACCATGCCCTTTTCCTTCCCCAGGATGCATCTGAAACAACACATTTACTCAATATGTCTTCCTGTGAAACTTTTAATTAAATAAATGTTTATGCTATTATATGCTGTTTATAAATGTGCCAGGAAGGCCAGGGGTCCCACTTGACACCAAGAAAACATGGCAATATATAGAACAAGAGTTCAGGGGTGGGTGGTTGAGACTAGACACCATGGAAAACATAAAGAACCAGGATGGAAAATTGGGGGATGGTGCCACAGACACCAGGAAAACATTAATGAACTGGGATGGTGTTTGGGGGGTGGGGGGTGCCACTAGACACAAGGAGCTTTTGCCTGTCATGGGATGGGCAAAAGGGGTGAAAGCTGCAGTATAGCCTTCCCACCATTGGTGGAATGGGAGTGTAGGCTTTGTGCCCTATTAAGTCAAAGTTTCAGAGATGGCAAATAATGCCATTTTGGGTGCTGTTTACCACCCGCTAAACCTTTGAAATTGCCATTGCACCCATATGTAGGAGGGGACCCCTTTGTTTGCATGGGTGCAGTGTTATGTTAGTACCTGAGTGCTAATGGTTTCAACCTGCACTACAGAGGTCTTTGAATATAGACACCACACAAAAACCGAGTGCAAACCGAGTTAGCATGTACAAAAACCCAGTAGGGCCTGCACTAACTTTTGAATATCTGGCCCAAGGACTTTAATTCCTGATAGTATCCTAACATTTCATTCACATACTGGATTTGGGACTGTCAAGTACAGTACACCCTGCATGCCCATTGGTCCACACTGGGGAACAATGGGCTTCTATCATACTGTACCTGTCATTCAGCAGGGGAGGCGGGGCGGTATGTGGGCGGGATGCAGTCGCCCGCTGATGATGGGGGTGGGGAAGCTGGGTGGGCAGGGGTTCTGTGTGGGTGGGAGGGACGGGGTGCCACTGCATCACCAGGGCATTTAATTACAGAGGCTTACTGCGATTGTGGCAATGGGTGGGGGTTCATTAGATCACCAAAGATGGTCATATTGACATATATTGGGGAATCGGGGACTCGGTGGGAGGGGACCACTAGACCACCAGGGATGGTCATGTATTATATTTATCAGGGAATCGGTGGACTCGTGGGGGCACTAGACTACAAGGATTTATCTTTAACCATATACCGTGCAATAACGGCTACAGAGGCGGGTGATGCCCAGGATCCCCACTGCACACGTCATGCTGCAGGATGCCAGGTGCAAGTCACCAGTCTGCCTGCGCAGAGCATGCAAATGGAGCCATAATGACATGCAAATGGCCCCCTTTGTGCCTTGCATATATTATGGCCTCACTTGTGCTGGTGCATCCCCATGCTCCCTATCTATGGCTTGCTCTGGCGCAGTGCCACTGCACCATGTGCAGTATGTGCACTGATCATTCCATATTCAATGGTGCTGCACCATGGCACATCCTCATTGAATATCATCTGGACCTGGCCCCAGCACATAACAGTGGTACTGTGCCTAGGCTTGCGCCACTGCCTGGTGCAGTCTGAATATCCAAGCCATAGTAGGTAAAGGCTAGTTGTTTTTGTGTTCAGATGGGGTGTATGTGTTAAAGTAAGATATTTTGTGTTTGGAGCCGAAATAAGAATGCCTAAACATCTGACAGGAGCACCTTGTAAATAGGACATTCAAACACATAATGGTGCTAATTTTACTTGTATAAAAATACGATTTTACCCTACTACTTATATAAAAATATTCACTGCAAATTCCCTGCAGAAACCTTTGACAGTTTTACTTAAAGGAGCTAACCAGATTCCAACCCAGGGTGCCTTGTATGATTCCATAGAAACATAGATGTTGACGGCAGATAAGGACCACAAGACCCATCCAGTCTGCCCATTTTTCTACCTGATGAATGTGCCATAGACCTTTACTCTGTCAATGGCTTATCTATTCATACTCATCTATATTGCTCCCTTATGTCTATCCCATGCTTGTTTGAAGCCCTGCACTGAATTCATATCCACCACTTCCTGAGGTAGGCCATTTCATGCATGCACCACCCTTTCTGTGAAAAGAACTTCCTCACATTACCCCTTAATCAGCCTCCTTCCAATCTCATGCTGCGTCCTCTTGTCCTGCTGTTTTCTTATATTGAAACATGTTAAGCTCTTTCACCTTGTTAATGCCCTTAAAGGAAACAATGGAAAAGGCACAGCTTACCCAGGCACTACAGAAATTCCTGATTAGTGCTTTCAGACAGTAACATTTAAAAAAAATTACTCTAATTGATTTTTTTAGTGATTTAAGCAGTGGCCTTCAACTTTCACTTTCTGTTGCTGGCAGTCACCATTTCATGAGTAGCAGAGAACTTCCTGGGCTCACTTTATGCTAATAAGTCCTGCAACCAATAGCTGAGGTCAAACAGGCATATTACGACAGTGAGCTCAGGAAGCTCACTGCTGCTCATGAAATCACTGCTGCCAGCAACAGGAAATGGAAGTTGTGGGTAACTATTCTAAATCAGTAAATAAAGTTGTTACTGTCTGAAAGCACTAATTGAGAGTTTCTGTAGAAACATAGAAACATAGACTTTGACAGCAGATAAGGACGCTTGGCCCATCTAGTCTACCCATTTCCCTACCTACAGGATAGGCCGCAGATCCTAGTTAACCAACAGCCGATTTCTTCCTGTAGTGTCTGAGGAAAGCTTTGTCTTTTCTATTGTTTCCCTTTAAGTTGTTTCGATCATATCACCTCTATCTCTCCTTTGCTTTTGGGTACTGTATATATATTGAGCTCCGTTACTCTGTTCTCATATGTTTTTTTGATGCAGTCTCTGCACCATTTTGGTTGCCCTTCTCCGGACAGCCTCCATTTTGTTAATGTCCTTGTGAAGGTGCGGTCTCCATTACTGCTGCAGTACTCAGATAGGGCCTAACCAATGTCTTGTAAAGAGGATTATTACCTCCCTCTTATGACTTGTGATACACCTACTAATACACCCCAACATCCCTCTAGTCCTATTTACAGCTTTAGTGATCTGCTTGGCTGATTTCAGGTCATCTGTGATAATGCCCAAGTCTTTCTTCCCTTGTGATTGCCAGCAACTCCTCCCAACCTATAGGTGACTTCAAGGTTTCTTTTCCCTATGTGCATGATCTTGCACTTCTTTGCGTTAAACTCCAGTTACCACTCTTCTGACCATTTTGCCAGTTTATCTAGATATCTTCTCATTCTGCCTACCCCATCGGGATCATCTACTCTGTTGTAGATCTTGGTGTCATCTGCAAAAGACAAACCTTACCCTCGGTCCATCTGCAATGTCACTAATGAAGATATTGAAGAGGACTGGCCCCAGGACAGATCCCTGAGATAACCCTACTTGTGGCTTGCATCTCTTCTGACTGTATACCATTTACCACCACTCTCTTTTCTGCCCACCAACCAGTTTGCCACCCAGATGATCAACTTCTGACCCACCCCGATCCTACCCAGTTTATTAATCAATCTTCTACATGGAATAGTATAAAGCTTTGGTGAAGTCAAGGTAGGCAACATCAACTGCACCCCTTGGTCCTCCACTCTGGTTATCAAGTCAAACAAATCTATGAGATTAGTTTGACAGGACCTTCCTTTTGTAAACCCATGCTGTCTTGGATCCTGTGCTCCTATGGGTTCAGGTGTTGCACTATCCTTTCCTTAAAGAGTGCCTCCATAATCTTGCCCAGTGCTAAGGTAAGACTGATTGGCAGGGACCCTGGTTTTCCATTTTACGGTAACACCGTAACAATCGCAGAATCCTGCTTGGTTTGCGGATTTTGAATTCTTGTACCAGTGCCGCCACGAGTGCATTTCACTGCACAGAATCTCTTAAGATTTCAGCATCTTTTTAAATTTTTTTATTTTCTCTTTCTATGTCCCTTCTCACAGCATCAGTCTCCACTTTTCAGAGATCCCTAGGCTGGGTATCACCTAGCTTCACCCCCAGGTAATGTTCAGGAGCTCCTGTGGGCCTGCCCCTATTCTGCCTGGATTGTACCCCCAGGTGGGAAGGGAGGGACCCCAGGTCACCCCTCCTTACTCCCTTAATGTGTGTCAGGCAGCTTAGTGGGTCTCTCATGGAGTCTGGTTATGAAGGCTGGGGCACCTGGGTCCCTTCTGCCAGTGGCGATGTGGGGTGATTGTTCCTGGTTTTCTGGTCTCTCTCCTGAGGCACTGGCACTAGAGGAGATCAAGGAGGTAGGTCACATAGGGAGATGCCACTGCTCCAGATTCCTAGCTAGCGTCCTCCTCCTGATTATTCTGCAGCACCATTGCACCACCACCCATGGTCACACAGGTGGTGGTAAAGCAGCAGGGACTTGCAGCCACCCTCCTCCTCCTCGGAGGAGGAGGAGCAGATCCCAGGTGCTCGATCCTACTCCCTGGCAAGCCTCCAGCAACCCGAGTTTGCTTCTGACCCTGGGTCGCTGGCTTTGCAAGCAATAGTGCTACCGTAGTACCAGCGGGCGACCTATATTTCAGCAGCTTAAAATGAATGCTGCTGTGCTTTTATTCTTTCTGCTTTGCTGCATATAGAGTCAGTAAAATCACCCACACTGCTTTGTTGTAATCCAGCCATTCAGTTTAACCACCCATGCCTAGCGGTTAGAGTAACAAACAGTGATTGAACTGGGTACATCCAGCAGACTTGGGTTTGATTCCACAACCTCCACTTGCATACTGTGTGACTCTAAGCAAGTCACTTAACCTCCCCAGTGCTTTTAGGTCACTCTAAAAGCAGACAGTTCTGCCTAGTGGGCCTTACCTGCTTTACAAAGAATATAAAAAATACCAATATATGTTTACTACATCATAGAATAGTAGTCTGGGTACCATGTAATTTACCTGAGTTTTACTTGGGCTGCAATGATTTTGTATAGGCAAAGATAAATGTTCAGATACATTTGTGTGTTTTATAAGCTTGTTTTTAGATTTTAGTCAGGTTTTTATTGTATTCTTTGTATATAACATCTAGGTTGTAGATTGCTAAACGTAGGATCACTGTTACCAACTAGCTTATTCAAGTTTATAATCAGTAGGGCCATCAAAATCCTCAGTTGTTTGAATGAAAACTAGTCTGAATGAAAATATGCTCACAAAGAAGAAGCTGCTTTACTATTATGAAAAGACTTCACAGGTGAATTGGATCATTTGCACCTTTTCTCCCACCTGCTGTTTCAGTCTCTGTGACAACATAAAGTTTTCTGATAGACTGCTTCAACAAAAAGCAAATGTTAAGTATTTAAGTGTACTTATGTTTGGCCAGTGGATTTTGAAAGCACAGTCAATGATGTACAGAAGGTAAGACCACAGGGGCTGTATGATGCTTGTGGGCAGAGTGGTGCTCAATTCACATCTGAACAAAGACATGAAAACTGGGAGACACCCTTTTCATAGACACCAAGTAAAAAAGTATTCACATGTCTGGAGATGCATGAATCCATTTGAAGGTCCTCCACTAATCGCTTGTGAATTTTTAGGTAAAGACATTTTATTTCAAAAAAGCAAATTCAAGCAGGTTTTTTTGTTGCTCCTCCTACCCCTGGCCATCCACTCCTTCAGGCTGCCAAGGCCTGCACCTACCATGCAGCTGAGTCCCGACCACCATCCACTGCCCTCTTCTGTGCTACCAGGTAACCCAAAGTAACCCTTCATTGAGTGGGTCCCAACCCCTGTGGAGGCTACCAGGAGAGGAGAATTGCCCCAAAGAGCTTCCTGTACATCCTGGGCATGGCAGGGGTCAGAACAGACACATCTGGGACTTCCACCTTATATAGGGACCAACAGCTGTCCTTCAGTTGGTCAGGGGTATTTTCCCATTTTCTTGGGAGCATGACAGGCCACATGATGTCCAGGCACAAGCCGACATCAGTCACGCTCCCTCCTGCAGTGAGGGCTGACATGTTGTCATGCCTCTGGCCTCCAACAGGGGCCAGCAAGCGTGAGTCATGAACTCACCCTCCCTCCCAGGAGAAGGTGAGTGGTCATTGGACACTCAAGCCTTCGCCCACCAGCTGGCCTTCCAACACCCAAGTCTGTTCCCTAACCCTGGTCAGCAGTGTCACAGGCAGAAACCCAATTGAGGCAGTTAAATTATAGGTAGGAAAAACAAAGGTAGTCCACCTTAGCGGTGATGGTTCAGATTAATTCACATCTGAGTTCTAACAAGCAAAGAGACCAAGTCATTTGTAATTCATGCATGTGGGGTATGGGTGTTGAAGAAAGGGGTCACAGTGCTGTTGCTACTGCCATCACCCCAGAAGGATGTAGACTGCATTGTTGCTACTGCCATACACCGAAGGGGTGGGGCTGTAGTGCTTCTGCCATCACCACTGGTGGATGAGAAATGTAGTACTGCTTCCATCCCACCTGATGGATGGGGCCATAGTGCTGATACTGCCATCACACCTGAAGAATGGTAAACGTAGTACTGGTGCCATCACACCTAAAGGATGGGGCCACAGTGCTGCATCTTTTGTCACACCTGAGTAAGGTCGTAGTGCTGTTGCTGCTGCCATCACACCAGAGGATGGGGCCGTAGTGCTGTTGGTGCACTATCGCACCTGAGGATGGGACCGTAATGCTGCTTCCATCACACCTTAGGGATGGGGGCTGTAGTGTTGCTGTACCTAAAAAACTTTAAATTGGTACAAGGATGGAAGGATGTGTAATAGTAGAGGTCAAAATTGCTAAAATGCATGTTAGCAGAGTTAAAATTTTTAAATAAAGTACACAAAACTAAAACCCCGTAAAACCGGATTTTGGCTTTAGTAGACGCCAGTGACAATACCGCTTTTTTACAATGTGCTAAACGGAATATGCCTTTTCTCAATCCCGTAAACCAATGTCCCTGCTGATTGGTCTGTAGTTCCCTGCCTCCTCCTTGCTACCACTGATCACATGAGCCCTTCTCCAATCTTCTGTGACCTTCTTGTGCTCAGAGACTCACTAAACAGTTCTGATAATGGTTCTGCTAGTTCTACCCTTAGCTCCTTTAGTACCCTGGGTTGTATGCCATCAGGTCCTATTGCCATGTCCACCCTGAGCTTGGCGAGCTCTTGTAGAACCCATTCTTTGTGAAGGGACTTAGGCACACCTCCCTCCCCAGTGTCCATGGTGCTGAGCTGTGGGCCCTGCCCTACCTTGTCTTAAGTAAACACTGAGCAGAAGTATCTATTTAGGATAAATGCTTTTCCTTGGTCCTGCTCCACACACTCCCAATATTCCCTTTGACCTTAGCACTACACCCTCTGGACTTTCTCCTTTCACTAATGTAGCTATAGAAAGTCTTGTCCCCTTATTTTACTGTCCATGCTAGTGTTTCCTTGGTGTGGGCCTTTGTCTCCTTACTGCCTTCCCTGCTTCCCTCAGGGAAGTTTGGTATGCCTCCCTATCTTTGTCCCACTGTGTTCCCTTATTTCCTGAAGGCCAACCTTTTGGCTCTGACCTTTTCTGCTACTGTTTTTGAGAACCAAAGTGGTTTCCTCCTTCTTTTGCTCTTGCCTTTCTCCCTAATGCAGTGGAATGTTGCTTCAGGTATTGCATCCTTAATGCTTGCCCACTTTGCCTGATTCCTTGTTAGCTTGTTACTTAAGCAGTTATATACGACCAGGGTTATGTTAATGTTCTTGTTACTCACCCCTTGGAGCATATTGAGGCACGAAACACAGCAGAGTCCACGTGCCACAAGAGGTTGATTAACAAGAATATTAATGTAACTCTTGTAGTACGTTATTGCTATTATTAATATAGGGTGTAGTAAAAATAATCTGTACATTTAAATTATATAAACTTTTTTTATTTTTATTTTACTGAGTTTGTAATAACATAGTCCTCCCACACTATTTTGTGAGCTTGAGCAGGTCATGTTGCAAGTGCATGGTTAGAGTAAATTAATTATGTCCTGCCTGCTCTCAAACTGGCACCTCCAGTTTACATATTGAGCCACACCACAGCTATTAATGGACTCCCAAATGCTATTAATGGAACCCTTCATGCCTACACACAAAAACACAAAGCCGTCACTGATGTAAAGCTGCACCACGGCTGTTGGCTATTATTTTAATGTCCAGTCCTCCCACATCCTCAGCAGCAATGCGGCTCTCTTAAAAGCTCCACCCACTGGCTCACTGGCAACACCAGCTCAGTTGTTAAGTCACACCACGGCTGTTAATTTATAAGCCCTGCCCACCTGATAACCAACAAAGCTGGCACTGTTGTGAATCCGCACCTGAGACCTGAATTTTTAAGCCCTGTCCGCCCATCTACACACTCACAAACCAACAAGCTTGTGAGTCAATCTGCAGCTGTCATTTAAATTTTTTTTATTAAAATTTGTGCTTCACTTGCACATGGTAACAGGAAAACAATGAGACTGAGCTCTTCCTCCACTGCCATGTAACTATCTAATAGTAATCCACACAGAAAGTACGGTGTGCTTGTAGGTTTAACATGAGAAGTGAATGGCAACATGACAACGGTGGCAAACAGGTAAGGATTTTGTCAGGAACTGCTGAGTCAGGGCTCCCATACATACACAAGTCACTGTTACTTTAAAATTTAGGATAATTCTACTGGCAGCTTTACTGGAACTCTAAGTTTGAAATTTGGAATGCTGAAAATGTAGGACCGGAAAATCAATACTCAAGTAATCAGGCTTCACAAGCATATTAATTAAAGATTAACCTGGGGCTCTTAGAATGTTGACAACCAATCAGACTGCAGAATTTCTGAGACCCTTCTAACAATTAAGCAATAAGGCATGACCAGGGTTAGATTAACAGTCTGTTAATCACCCACTAGGGGTGTAATGTGGCACAAGGTGCAGCCGAGTGCTATATTGCCCCTAGGGGTGATTGACTGTTAATCTAACTCTTGGGAGTGCCTTATTGCTATTATAAAAACACACCAAAAGGAAAGAGTTTAAAGTATACCTTTTCAATGTTTTCCTCATTTAGAAGGAGATTTTAATAAAATAGTTCTTCCACCAACAGTTAAGAATGCTGGTTCAAAATCAGAGTGCATCATTCCACACATTCAGCAGGGCTAGAGGATGGAATGCTGACAGAAAGAATTCATGTGCCATGGTGATCAGGCTGTACATGACAGTATAACATGGATTAATGTAAGGCTGTTGGAATCTAACAGCCAATCAGATTGCAGCATTTCTGAGACCCTTTTATAATTAACCTGTTCACCATAGGTGCTAACATTTACTTCAGTGTAACATCAGTTGTGCAGTGGAAATGGAACTAGCCAAGAATGCAAAGGGCCATGGGTTTGATTACTGCCATGAATCTTCATCTTTTGTATTTCCAGGAAGAGACCAGGGTCTCAGTTCTAACAGGGACTTAGTCCTCAATGAAGATATATATTTTTTCAATGTTACAGTAATTTTCATCAGAATGGTGATCCATGGTGACACAGTGATGAAATTGTAAACATACATGACAGGGAGTCAAGTGCAAAAGTGAATTTGTTTATATGTCTGTTTTTCCTTAAAGTTCCCCAGGAGACCTCTCAGGACACAGGATTGGAATTTGTAAAGGCAGGCCTTGATGGATAGTCCGGCTTCTTCCATCTAAAAGCTATGTTCTTGTTGTGATAACATATATTTAGTATACTAGGATGAATTCTCAAATTCTGCTGGAATGGAATTCTGGGTAATTTTGGAAATTTCTGCTTTATTCCATGATATTCCATAGGTAGTAGAATTCTGAAATTTTGAAAGCTGAGTGGTTTTCACAGACTCATAATTTGCAGTTTTACAAAACACAGATTATTTTCTGCAACCAGTGGAAAATCATTCCATGGTTTACATGATGCCAAAAATGTTTTCCACTGTTTACATATGGAAATTGTACTGACTTCAAACACAAAATTCAGATAAGCATTTCAGAAGCAGAATTGCCTTTCTGCACATTTTATTGTGGCAGAGTTCCACATCATAACAACTCTAATATTTAGATGACTGTCTATTCCTCTAACTTTGCTCTTTTCCACTTTTAGATCTCACATAGAAACACAGAAAATGTTGGCAGAAAAAGATCATCATTCCATCCAGTCTGCCCTTTTATATCCTATGCTACCACAGGACATAATGTCCACTTGGGGGTTATGCTCTCACTTTCCCCTTACCCTCTGCCTTACTGCTATTCTTTTGAGGAACTAATAATACCAGTCATGCTTGAAACCATTGATGTTTTTGCAGTCACCGCATTAGCCAGTAGCTGCTCCATGGCTCTGTCACCCTTCTGTAAAATAAAACCTTCTTATATCCCTCCTACATTTCCTGCCTCTTAGCCTCCTCTCATGCCCTCATGTTTTGACTCACTATTCCTGATGAAGAATAGTTCCTCAAAATGTTCATTAATTATTCTTTTAGGAAGTTAAAGATCTCTTTCATATTATTCCTCTCAATTCTAGCCTATAGTAAGTATATGTTTTGTGCCATGAGATTGTTTTAGGTGATCATGTCTAATAACTGCTAGGTCCCTTTTCTCAGAAGTAGTGTACACTTTAACCTCTATAATACAATACTCCATCCTTAGGTTCTTGTTCACTATGTGCATCATCTTGCACTTTTGGTGATGAATTTAAACTGCCAGATTTTGGACCATGCATCTCCTTTGCCCCTCCTCACTATCTACCTGCCACGGAGTTTAATGTTATCTGCAAAAATACCCATTCTGCCTTGTATTCCTTCTCCTATGTCATTGAGAAATATATTAAACAGGACTATTCCCAGGACAGGTTCTTGCTGCACCCCATTTTGAAGTCTCTCTCCCCCAGCTTGACCTTGTTTTCCACCACCATCTGCTGTATCCCCTACAACCAACTTTCTACCCATCTTATTATGTCCTTCGCTGTGCCTAGATGTTCTAAATTCTTCAGCAGCCTTCTATTTGACACCATGTTGAGTACCTTGCTGAAGTTGAAGTATAGTAAATCCACTGATTATCGTATCTACTTCTTTAGTTACCCAGCTGAACACTGTTAGGTCAGTCAGACAAGACCTTTCCACCATGAATCTATATGATTCCACTATCCTGTTGCCCCAAGAGCATTGTCACAGGATAACTGTGATGAGTTTGCTTACATCTTTGCAGATAAGGTTGCAGGCATCAGGTCTGAGATCTGTTAGGCATGCTCTAAGGGGGTTGCAGTGACCCGTGGTAGATTGCAGAACCTCAGTCTGGTTGGTTGGCGTTTGGCAGCAACTTTCTGTAGTTTGGACCCGGTCCGACCACGCCTCTCCTTGTGGGGTGTGTGGATGTCATTGGCCCAGTCCTGGTGGAGATAGTCTGAGTTCATTAGAGACTGGGGAATTCCGGATTCTTTTAAAGAGGCAGTAGTGATTCCTTTCTCAAGAAATCTTCTCTCAACCTGGACTGTCTTGCCAACTACAGGCCATCTCTAACCTTCCTTTATGGGTAAGGTTATTGAGTAGTTGGTTGTGCTGCAGCTGGAGGACCATTTTGCCATCCATGACATCTATAATCCCTTCCAGTTGGGTTTCAGGAAAAGGCATAGTACTGAGACTGTCCTTGTTAGGGTGCTCAATGACCTCCTTGTTGCAAGAGATCAGAGGAGCTCTATTATCTTGGTCCTCCTTGATCTCTCAGTGGCATTTGACACCATGGACCATGGGGTACTGCTAGAGCACCTGTGGCTGATCTGTGGACTGTCTGGTACAGTCCTCAGATGGTTTCAATCTTTCCTCTCTGATAGATCTCAGAGAGTGGTGTCAGGATTTTTTCCTCTGATTCCTTCTGCCTGCCATGTGGGGTTCTGCAGGGCTCAGTGCTTACCCCATGTTGTTTGCAGTGTACATATTGCTGCTGGTGGACATTGTAAAGTGGTACAGCTTGAAGTTTCACTGTTATGCAGATGATACTCAACTGTACATGTCCTTTGCACTGGGCCAGGATGTTGCACCTTTGATATTTAACTCCTGCCTATCCAAGATCCAAGACTGGTTGAGTGCCAACTGGCTGAAGCTGAATTCTGACAAGACTGAGGTTTTGGTGGTGGACCTGGGTCACGGGTAGAGGGTCTTCAGCAGGGTGAGCATCTGATCTGGTACGTGTGACTGCCAGCTGAGGACTTCTGAACAGGTACATAGTTTGGGCATTATTCTCAATGAGGGATTGACCCTGAAGTCTCAGGTGTCATTTTTGGTCAAGACCTCATTTTACCATCTGAGGAATATTGCTCAGATTAGGCACCTGGTTCCAACTGGTGACCTTACAACCCTGGTCCATGCCTTTGTGACCTCTCGCCTGGACTATTGTAATGCCTCTACCTAGGGTTACCAGGGGTTGATAGCCACCGTTTGCAACTAGTGCAGTATGTGGCAGCCAGGTTACTGACTGAGCTTTCTTGATCTAGCCATATTACTCCTGTGTGCATGCACTGCACTGGCTGGCAGTGCAATAGTGGATCACCTTAAAGTTAGCTTGCAGACCTACAGAGCCCTACATGGACAGGGTTTGAGTTACCTGCAAGAGCTTCTTCTCCCTACCACCCTCCGCCCTTTCATTCCACTGATGAGGGATTTCTAGAGGTTCCCAAGGTACAGCTGAAAACATCTGGTGCTCATGTGTTTGCTTTGTAGCACCTTCCCTGTGGAATTCTCTACGCCATGTTTCAGAGTGCCAGACAATGGAGATCTTCAAAAGACACTAAAAATTCACTTATTTAATCTTGCCTTTGTGAATTTTTGTGAATAATTAACTGGTTGTGTACATTGGATTTTAATTCTTGTTTTAGAGCTTTTGTCATTTTTCTGTACAGAGCTTTGATCTTTGAATTGCGCTTGATAAATAAAATTATTATTATTATTATTTATTATCCTCTCCAGGACGGAAGCTGCAGTTTTTGGAACACCTTCTGGAAACTGAGGTGCTGCCCCATTTGTAGTCACTCTCTAGGTTGCAAACAGAGGTTGCTGGACTCAAGGTCAAACTGAAAAGGGTAAAGGGACCTTCTTCCCTGCCTGTGGCCACCAAATCTGCCACCATTCCCCTAAGGATACCTAGGCTGGGGCAGAGCTGATAGACCTTGGTGGGCTCTAGGAGGTGAGGGTGGCAGGAAAGGTACACACTCCTTCACCTATACCACTACAGAATTCCCTCTCCATACTGGAGGACGGTCAGCTGAGAGAGGCACCCATCAAAGTGAGAAGGAGGAGGTGGGGGTTCTAAGGGAGGCCCCAGCATGGGAGGTAGATGCCCTTAACCTAAGAGGATACAGCTGCTGGTTGGAGACTGTATCGTCCGGGGTTACATTTGGAGTGGGAAGTTTGAAGAATAGGAAGGTAGAGTGCCTGAATGGAGCTTTGGCTAGGGGATGGAGAGTGTGTCCAGAAGATTGCTGAGGTTGCAGGAGCTGGAAGGAACTAGACATCATTGTCCATTGATGATGAATAACCTGTCAAGGGATAAGGTAGGAGTGGTGCATGATAACTTTTCCGGAGTTGGGGAGGGCCTTAAGCAGGTCGCATACACGGTGGCTTTTTCTGAGGTGTTACATGTGTATGGCCAGAGAGATGCTTTGGTACTGTGCACCAGGGCATTTAATGACTAGTTGAAGACATGTTGCATAGTGGGAGGCTTTGACTACACCAGGGACTGGGGCCAACCTAGGAGATTATGGGCCTCTGTATGGAAGATAGTCTGCTGCATCCTTCCAGGAAGGGGACCCAGTCTTTGGAGGAGGTTTAAATGCTACTCATTGAGTATTTAAACTAGCTGGGAGAGGAAGTAAAACAAAGGGAGGCAACAGTTCCACCCCTGAATAGTGAAGTAGCAGGAAGGGAGGGCCTTGGGGAGAAAACTCCCTTAGGGCAGAGGCACAGAAATGCATGGATGGGAACAAGACAAAAAAAGGGCAAACTCAATCAAAGTGAGGATAGAAGATTGAAGGAGACAAGGAATGGGGAGGTTAAAAGATAAGAAGAAAGTCAGGGGAGCTTTAGGGAAACAGGCAATAAGAAAAGTGAGGGAAAGTAGAGCAGCGGTCGGGGTAAAGACCATATGGAGAGCCATGTGTGCTAATCCAAGGAGTCTTTATAGCAAAAATTTCAGACCTGGAAGCCATCATGGTAGAGGCTGACCTGGATTTAGTGGACATAACAGAGTCATGGTGCATTGATCCACACCAGGTTACTCTGTGTTTAGGAGAGACAGAGCAGGGGAGGAGGGTGGATGGGTTGTTTTATATGGGAGGGAAGGAATCAATGCCCTGGAGGTACAGTGGCACCAAGGGGAAAGGAAAGGCTGGAGATGCTGATGATCAGCCTGGAGAAAGGCTCAAGGTCCACCATCAATATCAGGGTTAGTGTACAGACCTCAAGCAGAGGAAGAGCAGTTGGATAAAGAACTTGAAGAAGCCATAACTGGAGTGACAAGTAAGAGGAAGGTGCTGCTAGCTGGTGACTTCAATCTGCCAAACATGGAGTGGATCCTGCCAACTGCAGTTTCGGCAAAGGAGTAGGGCCATCCTTGACTTCCTACCAGGGATTTTCTCAGGAGCTAGTCAAAGAACCCACTAGAGATGGGGCAGTGCTGGACCTGGTCCTTACAATCAGGGCAGCATTGCAAACATCACAGTGGTCAGTCCTCTGTGTAACAGTGATCATTGTACAGTACAGTTTTACAGTACATTAAGACAGAAACAGAGACGAACCACATGAAATTATGTAAGAAAATAGCTGGGGATCACTTAAGTCTTCAAAATAATGACACACAGATTCAATCATAAATGCTCCAAAATATTTATTAAATTCAACCTAACCACATGAGGATGAAGATTCTGGACTTTAGGAGGTTGGACTATAAGCAAATAGGGGCTGCCTCAAAGTGGGGGACTGGCAAGGGGATGGAGGCACAGTGAGGAAAATACAGGAAGGTATAATTAATGCAACCAACCACTGTGTGATGAAAGTGAGTAAAAGCTAAAGGAAAGAGTGGCCTCTGTGGTTCTCTAAGGAAGTGGCAAGGGTGGTACAGGAAAAAGGGTGCCATTCAATAGTTATGAGGAAACACAAAGTGAGGAGGACAGGGATTAACCTAGTAAAGCAGAGGGAAGCAACAAGGTGGTGAGGGGAGCAAAGGTGCAGACTGAGGAAATAATGCCAAAGGGGTCACTAGGGAGGGTAAAGATTTCTTCAGATACTGTACGTAAGTAAGAAAAGAAAAGCAAGGCGGGGATAGTGAGGATTAGAAGGGTGGAAGGGGAGGCTGCAGAGAAGACCAAGAAAAGAAGGCATCCTAAGCAGGTACTTCTGCTCATTCTTCACAGTGGAGGGAGGTGGGACTGGACTGTTAGCAAGTTGCAGGAGTGTGAGAGGAGGTGAACACAATTCAATTTTCAGAGGAAAGAGTCCAGAAGGGATTTGCAGCTCTGATGTTGTGCAGAACTATGGTTCTGGATAGGATGCACCAAGGGTTCTAAAAGAACTCATGAAATCTTAGTACACCCACTGACAGCCTTATTCAACAGCTCACAGGAAACAGGCAGGGTTTCAGAGGACTGGAGAAGAGCTGATGTGGTTCTTCATAGGAGCAGCAGTGGGAGGAGGCAAACAGCTATAGGTCAATCAGTCTTACTTCATTGGTGGAGAGATTAATGGAAATGTTGCTAAATGAAAACTGATGAGTATCTTGAATTCATCAGCTGCAGGACCAGAGGCAGCATGGATTCATGGGGAAGGGGGAGGGAGGTCATGGCAAATTAATCTGATAGATTCCTTTGACTGGGTGGCCATGGAAATAGTTCCGGAGAGGACAGTTGACATTGCCCAGCTGGATTTCCAGCAAGGTCTTCAGCACTGTGCCACACAGGAGGCTGATAAAGAAAAGAGCATCCAAGGTTGAGATTCAAAGGGTGAGTTAGATTAGAAACTGGTTAATGGGTAGGAGACAGAGGGTGGTGGGAAACGACACTCACTTGAATGATGGAAGAGTGATCGGGGTGCCACAAGGCTCTGTACTGGGATTGCTCCTCTTCAGTGTCTTCACAAGTGACATTGTTGAGGAAAGCATTCCTTTTGCAAATATACCAAAATCTACAATTGTGGCCACTCAGAAAGGAGTGGAGAAAATATGCAGGGTTCTTGTGAAACTTGAGGTGTGGAAGAACATGGCAGTTGGGGTTCAATGCCAAAAGTGCAAAATCATGCACCCAGGGTATAGGAAACCAGTTACTGAGCATAGGAGTGGGGGTAATGACAGTCACTAAAGAGGAAAGGGACTTCTGAGTCATCATATCTGATGACTTCATGGTGTTAGGGCATGTGGAAAGCAGTAGGTAAAACATAGAAACATAGACTTTGACGGCAGATAAGGACCGCTTGGCCCATCTAGTCTGCCCATTTCCTTACCTACAGGATAGGCCGTAGATCCTAGTTAACCAACAGCCTATTTCTTCCTACCCCCACAAGAATTGCCTTATGTCTGTCCCATGCATTCTTGAATTCTTCCACAGTTTTAGACCCCACAACCTCCTCAGGAAGGCTGTTCCATGCATCCACTACCCTCTCTGTGAAATAATACTTCCTCACATTGCCCCTGAACTGCCCTCCTTCTATCTTTAAATTGTGTCCCCTTGTTCTTGCAAGTCTCTTTTTCTGAAAGATGCTACCCTCTTGGACTTTGTTGATTCCATGAGGTACTTAAAGTTTCTGTCATGTCCCCTCTCCTTCTTTCCTCAAGGGTATACATATTATGCTTCTTTAGTCTCTCCTCATATGGCTTCTCTTGCAGACCCTGCACCATTTTAGTTGCCCTCCTCTGGACTACCTTTATCCTGTCTATGTCCTTGCGGAGATGGGGTCTCCAGAACTGGACACAGTACTCCAGATGGGTCTCACCAACTGTCTGTACAGAGGGATAACAACTTCCTGTTTTCTGCTGCTGATGCCTCTCCCTATACATCCCAGTATACCCCAGCCCTCCTACTGCCTTCTCACATTGCTTGACTAACCTCAAGGTCATCTGATATGATTACCCCCAGGGCCCTTTCCTTTTTGTTGTTGTTACTACCTCCCCACCCATTGTGTATTCTTCCCTGGGTTCTTGTTTCCCAGGTGCATTATTTTGCACTTCTTTGCATTGAATCCTAGCTGCCATACTTCTGACCATTCCTCTAACCTTGCCAAGTCTCTTTTCATCCTTTCCACACCTCCTGTGTATCAACCCTGTTGCAGATCTTTGTGTCATCTGCAAAAGGCATACTTTTCCTTCCAGTCCCTCTGCAATGTCACTGATGAAGACATTAAAAGGACTGGACCCAATACTGAACCCTGAGGTACCCCACCAGTAACCTCTCTTTATTCAGAGTGGACTCCATTTACAATTACCTTCTGTGTCCTGTTGTACAGCCAATGTTTTACCCAGGCTACCACCCTGGGACCCACTCCCAGGCTGGTTAATTTGACTATTAATCTTTGTGTGGGACTGTGTCAAATGCCTTGCTAAGTATAGGTAGGCCATGTCCACAGCCCTCCCTTGTCTACTACTTTGGTCACCCAGTCAAAGAAATCTATTAGATTCATCTGACATGACCTTCCCGCTGTGAATCCATGCTGCCTTGGGTCCTGTGCTCCACTGGCCTCTAGGTACTCAACTATTCTTTCCTTCAGAAGTGACTCCATCACTTTCCCTACCACAGAGGTCAGACTGACAGGTCTGTAGTTTCTGCCTCTGTCTTGGTCCCACTTTGTGAAGGGAATCACATCCGCCTTCCTCCAGTCCTCGGTACCACACCATCTTCCCATGATTTATTAAAAAGAGTAGCCAGTGGTTTCACTAGTTCCTCCTTAATTCTTTTTAGAATTCTGGGGTGAATTCCATCAGGACCCATTGCTTTGTCCACCTTCAGTTTTAGGGTTCTTGCAGAACCCTTTCTTCTGTGAAAGGACTGGGATCAACCCCCTATCAAGAGTGCTTCTGTTAATTGGATTAGGCACTTCCCTCCTCTTTTGTGAATACTGAGCAGAAATATTCATTCAGTATCCCTGCTTTTTCACTGTCCCCTCTGCTCACCCACCGTTCATTCTATTCAGCCTCACTATCCCTCCCTTGTCTTTCTCACTCACTGATGTACCTATAAAGGTTTTATCCCCTTCTTAACTTAGTTGGCTATCTTTTCCTCAGTTTGGGCCTTTGCTATTCTGACTTCCCTCCTGCTTCCTTCTGCCTTAACTGGTACAGCTCTCTGTCCTGCTCCTTCTGTGTTTCTTTATGCTTCCGAATGCTATCTTTTCTTCCTGACCTAGTGGGCCTAGTGGTATGCTGGTGCATAAGGAGGTAACTCCAGCAGGAAGATGGAGGTGGTGCAGCTCTGTATTGTTCACTGGTGAGACCCCAACAGGAGTACTGTATCCAGCTTTGGAGTTTGTGCCTCAGTAAGGAAATAGTGTGGAGGCAGTTCAGAGGACTAGTGCTGTGCAGACACGAGAATTCCACTGGCAAAATTAGAGCAGAATGACCATTCAGCTGGTGGACTTTCTGCCAGAATTTTGCTGGTTCTTCTGCAGAATTCCTCCTACTGTGATCCACAGATTAATGTTCCACAGAACAGCATTTTTCCATGGAAAATTATTCCACAACAATTTCCACAGAAAATACTGAGATCAACAGAATAATATTCCATGGAATAGCATTTTTTCCATAGAAAATCATTCTGCAATTGTTTTTTGCTGTGGAATTCCACCATTCCATTTCTGGTGAAATTCTGAAGAATGTCAGCAGAATTTTGAAAATTATGCAGAATTTCATTCCGCTCAGAATCTGAAAATTTCTTACAGCATTACAGAGGGCGAAATCAGAAAGGGTTACATGAGAAGCCCTACAAGGAGAAAGTGAGGGATCTCAACATGTACACCCTGGAAGAAGAAGATTGAGAGGTGATATGATAAAGACCTTCATGTACCTCACAGTGGTGAATAGGGTGCAGAAGGAGTCTCTTTCAAATGAGAAAAAGCACAAGGACCAGGGAATGCAATAACGCTGGAAGAGGATTACTTTAAGAGAGATATGAAGAACTATTTCTTCACTGAAATGATTGAAAACAATTGGAACAGACGGTCAGCAGAAGTAATGGAGATGAAAACAGGTGGAGCTTCAAACATGTGTGGGATAGACATATGAGTGTATTGGAAAACAGGCAGGAGGATAGGTTCAGCAGAAATCAGTTAAGGACTGTGGAGACAGAATTAGTAGGACACATCTGGGCAGACTGGGTGCCAAGAATTGTTTCTGTTTCAGTCCACTATGCTCCCTTGACTAATGACTCCATCAGTGTACCCAGAATGGAGGTGCTGTATGAGTGATGGGCTTGTAGTTACTCGGTTGGTCCTTGTCACCTCCTTATGGGTGGAACTATGTCCTCTACCCTCCAGTCTTTCAGAACTACCCCAGACTGTAGTGAGGGTACTAAACTAGCCAAGACAGGGGTTCCAACCAGTTCTGATGCTTGTTTACTAGGCACCCTCTGGTGTACTCCATCCAACCATGGAGCCTTTCAATTTCGGGGTTGTAAGCCCTTTTCTGAGCCTTTCCCCTATAGTTGTCACCAGCCCCATTTCTGAGATGCTCTTGCAGCAGTCATTATGCCACTTTCTGGCCATGGCCCGCTATCTTCCAATAAATACAGAGCAGAATTAATCATTAGTACAGCTGTCTTCTCTTCATCCTCCTCAATTACCCAGTCCCCTTCTGTCAGCCTTACAATTCCTGTCTCATCTTACTTTTTCCTAATGTATCTAAAAACAGTTTTCCCCATTCCATGACCACCTCTGCAATATGCAACTCAATGTTTGCTTTTGCATCCCTGTCTTCTTGTCTTCATTCATCTTTGCTTGATATTCCTCTATTCCTAATCCACCTGTTTCTCTTTGCATCTGATAGAGGGTATTTTTGGCCCTCACTGACACCCTGACTTTTTAGAAAATCAGATTGGTCTATTGTATCTTTCACTATTGATAACCATTCTCAAGCATGAGTTAGTTGCCTAGAAGAATGGCTCCTTTGAATTACTCCCACCTCTTCTCCACTTCTATGATTTGAGCTATTCCAACAACATATTCTGGACTAATTATCTCATCTGGTCAGTCTCCTCATCTGAAATACAGGACCACTGCCTTGATAAGGGAATACTGATACAAGGGCTTGTTCAAACCATGTGGCATTATGGTATTTGGACCCCAGTGGTTTCCAATCAACATTCCACATACTATTTCTAAGTTGGTGAGTTTGGTGAGTACCGCATTGAGAATGGCAGCCACCCTTGTGAGCAACCTGACCAGCTGCAGTAGCAGGCAGTCCTGCAACTTATCTAGCATGGTCTGCTTCCTGAAACTGTTAGCTGCTGGAGTGTCCCAATCTATAGCTGGTAGATTGAGATCCAGCCCCCCATTACTACTGCCCCATTTGCAACCTCCTCCTCTCAGTTCCTGCCCTATTTTCCTGCCACAATCTTCCCCATTCCCAGTGATCTATATACCACACCCATGCACAAATTCCATTTGTTGCTATCATGGGCTATACCCACAGTGATTCTAAAACTATTCATGCTTCCTACTGTCTCCATCTTCTACTGCCTCTATGCCTTCCTTGCAATAGAGAGGGCTAACCCAACTCCTTTTCTCCTACCCTTATCTCACCTGTACATGGTGTACTGTGGAACTGCCAAGTTCCAATCATTATTCCTGGAGGCCCATGTTTCTGAAATGGCCACAAGACCTATCCAGCATGTACAACTATCACCTGAAGAAAGTTAATTTTGTTTCTTATACTCTGGCATTTGGGCAACCACTTTTCAACTTGTGACAGTACCTTCTTTTGTCAGTTACTGTCCTTTTTCCTCCCCTTCCCTAAATTTATTGATTTTCTGTTCTTAACCAGTTTGAGTGTCCTCTCCTGGCAGCAGTTCTTGTATTTTTAATTTATTTTATTGATTTCAAAGTGCAGAAATACAGTAAAATAAATACCTAATTCTGAGTACAGAAATATGAAAGAGCAATATCATAGATACTCATCATCAGTTACAACTTTTTGGAGGATTTGCCAACATTTTTATTTATAACCAAGATTCACTAACAACATAGAAACATACAATTTGTTGGCAGATAAGGACTGCTTGCCCACCAAATCTGTGTATTTTTTCCCCTGCCTATACTTTCACCACAAACTCTGCCTGATTTCTGGCTGCCCCACCCCCACCTCTGTTCTCTAACTATGAGTCCTTTGTGCCAATCCCATGCAGGCTTGAAACCCACCATTGTTTCACCCCCACTACCTCTGCTGGAAGAATATTCCAGGAATCTGCCACTCTATCAGTAAAGTACTTCCTCACATCCCTTCTAAATTTCCCCTTCGAGCTTCATTGCATGTCCCTTTTTCTTGTGTACCTTTTCCTCTGAAAATACTCCCTCCTGTACCTTTGTTTAACCCCATGAGGTATTTATAAATCATATCCCAGTGTCCCTCCTCTCTTGCAGGGTGTACATACCGACATCCTTTAGTGTCTCCTCTAGGACTTCTGATGCAGCCCTTGCATCATTTCAGTTGCTCTCCTCTGGACAACTTCCACATGGTCTGTGTCCCTCTTGAGATCTGGAACTTGATTCTCAAAGGTTGACACAGGGCTTGCAAAGCCCTGTGTCACACCCCACACTGCCCCAAACACATTGCCGCACTGCGCTCGATTCACAAAGGTCACATGCATTTGCAACACTTTTCTGCCTTTTATGGCTGCTTGTGCCAAATAATTGGTGCAATCCCACAAAGGAGTCCACACACTACCAACAAAGTTGGTCTAATTTTGTATGCAGGCACAGGATCAGAATCCCAATTGCTGGCCAGGGAATGCCACAAGCCCCATGCACTGTGTGTTCAGTGTAGCCGAGGCTTGTGCTGTTCCAAGGTTTTTATGAATTGGGCCAGTAGTCTCCAGAACTGGACACAGTACTTCAGGTGGGGGTCTCACTAACAATCTATACAGTGGCAACACCACCTTCCTCTTTCTGCTGGTGATACCCCTCCCTATGTAAGCCAGTTTCCTCTGGCCTTCCTCCTGTCTTGTCTTCACTGCCTCGCCACCTTGAGGTCATCAGATGTGATTACTTCCTAGGCCTCTCTGCTGTTTGATGGGTGTCAATACCATTCCCCAAATTATACTCTGACTCTGGATTTCTATACCCTTAGTGCATGATTTTCACTTTTTATGAACTGATTCCCAACATGTATGGGACCATAAGGAGATGAGATAGCCAAGGGATACAAGAAATTATAGAGATGTGAGAGATACAAGGATACCTGAAACCACCCAGACCTAATGGATGGCAGAGAATGTGATGGTGGGATCCGCAAGGGATCACTTGTTTGATTCTGGGGATGGAAGAGACCCCAGAGACACAAGGCACATTCAAGATGGTAGAAAGCAACCTCCTGTCTAGAAATCTAGAATGTCCCTGGAGGATCCATTCTACATCCAGCAGTCTAAAGTCCCCACCTGCAGCACCTCACCTTTTCTGCCATTGTGATAATGGCTAGCCCACTGCCTTATCCAGTTCTTCCCTGTGTTGGAGGTCTGTTTATCACCCCAGTGCAAATAGTGGCTCTGGCTCCAGTCTCCATGGTGACCAACAGTATCTTCAACCTCCCCTGGTTTCCGTATATTTCTGTCCCTTTGATACTCTCAGTTACATACATGACCACTCCTGCCTTTCACTCCAACCTATCCATTCTGAACTGGGTATAGCCTGGTATAGCCATATCCCTGTTTTGTTTCCTCGGCACCACAACTTAGTAATGATCACAATATCCAGGTCAGCCTCTGCCATGATAGCCTCCAGGTCTGGAATTTTATTTCCAAGACACCTTGTGTTTGTACATGTGGCCTTTTACACCTTGTTGACATTTTGTCTATAGCCCCCTCCTTTCCTTTTTCTCCTCCTCCTTCTTTTCCCTCTAGATTTCACAACTTTTGTTCCCATCCCCATGTCTACTAGTACTGCACTGTGTTTTTATCCTGCTCCTGGGGATTCCCTTCCCTTCCTGTCCTCCATTCCTTCTATTTTAGTCTGGGAGGCAGTTTATGCTTCTTGTTTTACTCCAACCATCTTCCTCAGCTAGTTTAAATGATCATCAAAGTAACATTTAAACTGTCCACTGAGGACTGCAATGCCCTCCCAGATGAATGCATGCCATCACCTTTGTATAGGCCCATATCCTAAGCCACTGATTTATGGTGTTTAAACTAATGAAATTCAATTTTCAAGACTTGCAATTCCAGGAATTGTACCAGTAACTGTTAGTCTGATATCTGGATTTTACCAAGATTCTGCAGTCATTCTTTTATCATGTAAAAATAATCAGAATAAAAGAAGGTTTAATATACATTAGAGCATTAGATGAAGCAAAAAACTGAAAATAGTACAGGAAGCAATTACAAGAAAAATACAGTTTCTGTTGATTTACTGATTAGGTATAAAATGTTAAGTTCCATGAAATTCTTAGGTTTTACTGATGTACAGGCTGTCCAAATTCTGGAATTTCACTGTGTTCTCCAATAAAATAGAAAACCAGTGGCCTTGCCCATATCCTTCCAGGTTGGTCCCTAGTCCCCAGTGTAGCCAAACCCTCTTCTCTATACGCTTTTTAAATCGTGAGCTGAAGCTCCTGGTGTTGAGAACCCTACTGTCCCCCAGTCATAGACAGGCAGCATCTCAATGAAAGCCGCCGTGACATGCCATCTAAGACGATCCCTAGTTCTCTGAAACCTCCCTGCAAAATCCCACTCCATCCCTATCCAGATCATTAGACCCCAGGGGACAGTGACATCCACCTCCCTCTTCTGCCTTGCTGCCCTATTGATCTTTAGAATCCACTGCCCATCCTCAAGCCAAAGCACCAGGTTGGCACCTTACCTCCCTCTTTTCTTCTCTTTCAATTCCCAAATCTACCCCTAAGAGTCCAGTCTGCTGCCAGAGTTGCTTCCTCTTTGAAGTGGTCCTCTACCTCACTCCTTGGGACCTCCCTACAGAGGACCCCATATCCTCCCTTGCCACTACCATGAGTTTCTCCTCCCAGCAGTCCCATCCTGCCCTAGTGGCAAATGAGTTTTGTAGTGGCACATGTTGGGAAATTTGCCAATGACCCACCACTCCTCCCTCCTGAAGCCCACCACAGTCCAGCCACCCTCCCTCAAGAGTTTCTAACTTTGTTGTATGTTGGCTGTGCCCCACTGACACTCATTCTAATTCATCATGGACCACTGAATTGCTAAATTCATTCCCTTTCTTCCCAGCACCATTTTTGGGGAGACCTAGCTAGATTCCCTTTTGTCCTCCATTCCCTATTCAGGGACACTGGTTTACGGGATTGAAAAGGTCATATTCCATTCTGCAGATTGTAAAATACGGTATTGTCACGGTGTCTGCTAAGCCAAAATCCAGTTTTGCTGGTATTTGGTTCTTGTACTTTATTTAACAATTTTTAACTCTGCTAACATGCATTTTGCAATTTGACCTCCACTATTGCACATCCTTCCATCCTTATACCAATTTAAAGTTATTTTAGGTACAAGATGTGATGGCAGCAGCACACAGCCCCCATCTCTAAGGTGTGATGGAAGCAGCACTACGGCCCCATCCCTCACGTGCGATGGCAGCACCAACAGCACTACAGCCACCCATCCCTCTGGTGTGATGGCAGCAGCAACAGCACTATGTCCTCCCTCTCTCAGGTGTGACAGAATCAGCAGCACTGTGGCCCCCATCCCTTATGTATGAAGACAGCGTACTAGATTTCCCATCCACCAGTGGTGATGGCAGAATCACTACAGCCCCACCCCTTCGATTGTGATGGCAGTAGCAACAATGCAGTCCATGTCCCTCAGGAGTGATGGCAGTAGTGACAGTACTATGATTCCCTTTCTTCAACACCCCACCCCACATGCATACGTTACAAATTACTTGGTCTCTTAGCTTGTAGAACTCAGATGTGAATTAATCTGAACCACCACCTCTAAGGTGGACTACCTTTGTTTTTCCTGTCTATAATTTAACTGCCTGAACTGAGTTTCTGCCTGTGATGCTGCTGACCAGGGTTAGGGAACAGACTTGGGTGTTGGGGGCCAGCTGGTGGGCGAAGGTTTGAGTGTCCAACGACCACTCACCTTCTCCTGGGAGGGAGGTGGGTTCATAGCTCAGCATTTGCTGGATCCTGGTGGAGGCCAGAGGCACAACAACACATCAGCCCTCACTGCGGGAGGGAGCATGATGAGCGTTGACTTGTGCCTTGACATCATGTGGCCTATCACGCTTCCAAGAAAATGGGAAAACACCGCTGGCCAACCGAAGGATGGTTGCTGGTCCCTCCATAAGCTGGAAGCCCCAGACATGTGTCCGTTCTGACCCTGACATGCCCAGGATACACAGAAAGCTCTTGGGGCAATTCTCCTCCCTGGTAGCCTCTCACAGGGGTAGGGACCCACTCAATGAAGGGTTACTTTGGGTTACCGGGTAGCACAGCAGTAAGGGGCAGTGGATGGTGGTCTGACTCAGCAGCAGTGGTAGGGGCCTTGTTAGCCTGAAGGAGTGGATGGCCAGGGGTAGGGAGAAGCAAAAAAATGCTTGAATTTGCTTCTTTGAAATAAAGTATCTTCACCTAAAAAATCCAGAAGTGATTAGTGGAGGACCTTCAAATGGATGTATGCATCTCCCAGACATGTGGATGCTTTTTTTTTACTTGGTGTCCATGAAAGGGCGTCTCCCAGTTTTCATGTCTGAGCTCAGATGTGACTTGAGCACCAATCTGTCAACCAGCATCATACAGCCCCTGGGTCTTATCTTCTGTATGTCATTAAATGTGCTTTCAAAATCCACTGGTCAAACATAAGTACACTTAAATACTTAACATTTGCTTTATGTTGAAGCAATCTATCAGAAAACTTTTGTTGTCACAGAGACTGAAACAGCAGGTGGGAGAAAGGTACAAATGATACAATTAGCCTAAATGGGGGTGACTGTGAGAGTCTTTTCATAAGTAATAAGACAGCTTTTACTTGTGAACATACTTTCATTCAGACTAGTTTTCATTCAAACAACTGAGAATTTTGGATGGCCCTGCTGATTATAAACTTGAATAAGCTAGTTGGTAACAGTGATCCTGCATTTAGCAATTTACAACCTAGATGCTCATATGCAAAGAATACCAAAAAACCTGACTAAAATCTAAAACAAGCTTATAAAACACATAAAATGTAGTTGAACATTTATCTTTACCTTTACAAAATCATTGCAGCCCAGGTAAAACTCAAGAAAATTACATGGTACCCTGACTACTATTCTATGATGTAGTACTAAACATATATTGGTATTCTTTTTTATATTCTTTGTAAACCAGGTAAGGCCCACTAGGCAGAACTGCATTTTTCAGTAGTGACCTAGAAGCACTGGGGAGGTTAAGTGACTTGTTTGGAGTCTCACATTATGCAAGTGGAAGTTGTGGGAATCAAACCCAAGTCTGCTGGATGTACCACTTCAATCATTGTTTGTTATTCTAACCACTAGGCTATATTGCCAGCCATAATAACACCCATATGTAACGTTTTAATATATGATTTTAATAATAGTGCACAGTACCTACAGTACAAATTATGAGCATGAAACACTTTACAACATTTTACTAAAACTGAACTATTTGCCACTCCATCTGCTTATTTTTTCTTACACCAAAGCTGGTGAATAGTTGACAGCACTGTAAATAGCTTTTGATCAGGCTTCATTATTTTACATCCAGAAACAGATAACATTTGTTTATTCTGGATTTATTTAATATTGATTTTCTGTGGATCACTAATTAGAATCTAACACTGTATGAGGCAGATGTTTTTACATTTTGGAAGAGGCAAACATCTTATCCATTTAGGATTCATGTTAGAAACAGAATTTGTTTTCATATTTAAAACATATTCAAGTGTCAGTGTATTCATTTAGTAGTTTATGCTGGCTAATATATGCTGTAGAAAACAGTAAGGATTTATTATGAAGCACTCAGGATCTATAGAAATCCTGCAATTTGCCAAGCATGTTTTGCAAAAATCTCTGAAATTTCAGATTACTTTTCCTGCAATTTTCCAGCGGCCCTGCCCATGTGTGCTGATACTTGTAGAGTCTTAGGCACATACTATGTGAAAACTGTGGTTTCAGGAAGGAAAGCAGTCCTCAGGTGATGGAGATGTTGGTGGGAAGCATGGGTGGTTAAACTGAATGACTGATTACAACAAAGCAGTGCATGTGATTTCCTTACTGACTATATGCAGCAAAACAGAAAGAATGCAAGCACAGCAGCATTCATTTAAGATGCTGAAATCTGGGTCAGCCTGCTGGCACTGCTGTAGCAGTACTGCCTGCAATGCCAGTGACCCAGGGTTGGAAGTGAACTCAGGTTGCTGGACATCTGGCCAGGGAGTAGGATCAAGCACAAGGGGACTGCTTTCCTCCTCTGGGGAGGGTGGGCTGCAGGTCCTGCTCCTTTACCACCACCTGTGTGACCATGGGTGGTGGTGCAATGGTGCTGCAGAGTGATCAGGAGGGAATGACGCTAGCCAGGATCTGGAATGGTGGCATGTCTCTATATGACCTACCTCCTGGATCTCCTCTAGTGCTGGTGCCCTCAGGGACAGAGACCAGAAAACCAGGAACAATCACCCACATCGGCCACTGGCAGAAGGGACCGGGTGCCCCAGACTTCATAACCAAGCTCCATGAGGGACCCACTGGGCAACCCAAGACACACACTAAGGGAGTGTGGAGGGGTGACTTGGGGACCCTCCCTACCCACCTGGAGGGGTTGGCAACCCAGGCAGGATAGGGGCAGGCACACAGGAGCTCCTGAGCATTACCTGAGGGTGAAGCTAGGGGATACCCAGCCTAGAGATCTCTGAAAAGTGGAGACTGATGCTGTGAGAAGGGACATAGAAAAGAAAATAAAAAATTTAAAAGATGCTGAAATCTTAGAGATTCTGTGCAGTGACATGCAATTTCCGTGAGGCACCGGTGCAAAATTCAAAATCTGCACACAAGCAAGATTCCATGATTGTTACGGTGTTACCGTAAAATGGAAACCAGGGTCCCTGCCTATGGTTTCCTTGCCTCATTCTCTCCCTGCTTAGTTTAAATGTTTGCTAGTGTAGACATCAAACATGTGCCTAGGTCCACTAGCCCTCTTTCATGTCAGTTGAAGGCCATAACCCTTGAAGAGCCAGTCATCCAAGAAATTCCTCTAGTTGCCAACAAACTGCTACCATCCTCCTGACACTATCCCTTCAACCACCTGTTAAATTTCTCAGTTTCGTTCTCCCTCACTGTACCTTCCCTATCCACTACCCCACACAGGGAAAGGGCCAAGAAAGTGAAGTGCACTTCAGGCTGCTTTCCCAGCATTTGAAAGTTGTGCTTCACTGCCTCCATAGACTGGTTTGCCAGATCATTGTTACTCAAGTGTACCAGCATCTCAACCCCCTTCTCCTGTACCATCCTCCCTACCTTACTGATGTCCCAGATGGCAGATACACCTGAAATATGTAATCATCCCTCCTCCTACCACTTCTTCCACCACCACTAATCATAGTCTTCACATCTTTGTACAGCTAACCCTATTTCTAATGTGGTTGTTATTGCACATTGTAATTTTTAATCAGATTATATCTACAACAGTTTTGTTTACTGTGAGCATTCCCCTATTATTAATCTAGTAAATGTTTCAGATGATGTTGTAATTATTTAATTATCTTTCTGTAAAGCATGCAGCTGTCCCTACTGGCCTCATAATTGTTTATAGCATCACAGTATGTTGTCATGGTGGTCCATGAGTACATCCCTTTCTCTCCAACATTATTACACTGGCATCCCAACCCCATTCCATCTGCAGATTTACTCCTATCTTTTGACTTTTAACTTGAGGGAGGAGGGAGGAGGTTGGGGTCCCTCGGTCTGGACATAACTTCTTCCTGAGGATGTACCGCTTTGGAGAACTTTCTGGCCTAACCTACATAGATATCACACCCAAGATAGGTTTCAGTTAGTGCAATATAATATTGTTAACAACTTGTACTATACCCGTTAAACTTTTCAGCGTAAATTGATCCCCACTCCAGAGTGTTTCAGGTGTTCACAAGGTGAGGGCAACTAATTCATAGTTTTGGGATTGTGCTAAAGTTGCCCCACTATGGTCCTCGATTCGGACAATTTAGATTCCCTTCTGGGTCTGAGTAGGTTTTTTGTCCCGAAATTTGTGTATTGGGTGATTTCTCTCTTATAGACAGTGTGGAGCGTGGGTATCATATGGCCCTGGTATCTATGGCAGTCAAGAAGCTGGTTCTAAGGCACTGGAAGGACCAGTTGGTTCTATCATATGCGGACTGGTTAAAAGAGTTGATGTCGTATCTCCAGTCCGAAAATTTGATTGCCAGCTATAAGAATCGTATGGACTTATTTCATAAAAGATGGGGTAAGCTCCAGTCTCTCTGTCTACCTTAATGATAAGGTTTGATGACCCGATCCCTGGACCTCATACCATATAGCATAGTAGACATTACCTTTTAGTGTACTGTTTTATTGTGGTTTTAAGATACGTTCCTCTTATTATAATTTGGACTGTTGGTCAGGTCACCAAGCATGCTGTTTAATAGGTGTGGATATCCAGACTCTAGAAGTTGTAAGTTTATGATTTTTAGCTGGTGCACCCTGGGGAGGGAGGGAGGGTGGGGGTATATACTCTTTGGCACTCTGACTGATAGATAGATAACTCATGTTTTGTTTTCTTACTCTCAAGTGTGCCCTGTTATTCAGTACATTTGTTCATGGGGGAGGGGTTGGTTTGGTCTTGGCTTACCAGTTTGTTTCTTGGTTGTTATTGTCTTTGGCTGTATTATTTTGAAACCAATAAACTTAAATTTCAAAAAAAAAAATGTTGTCATGGTGGGCACTGTGATGCCAAAAGAGACCTTTGAGGTCAGTTGGTGACAGTCGGATGCTTTTATACGGATCTCTTAGACAGCTACCAAGAGGTTTAATAATTTAAACCTTGGAAAGACAAAGTGAGAATTAAAAAAAACATGTGTGCAGTAGTAAATTATGATAGGAAATATTATATTTATGAACCTCAATACTGAAGTGCAGAGCTGCTCTTTAATCTTACTGTGCATAATTGTCTGTCTCAGTCCCTTACAGCTTATCCACCCTGAGCTGTTCTTATACATTTCATTTACATGTGCATACTTCTTGGCTGCAGCCACACTTTATCACAAATGAAAGAAAAATCACACTGGGAAAGCTGTGGTCTGAAGATACAGAACAGAAATCTGTCAACAGGTCTTGCACCCACAGCAAAGATATCAGCAGGACAAAGTAAAAGATTGAAAACATCTCACCTTTGCTACAAAATGTGTGCTTCCAGTACAAAATGCAACAACAGTGCATAGTTCTATACACCAACCTACAGGGGACATGACTTACGTTTTGCCCAGTGCCTTCTTGGCTTTGTCAGAGGATACATGAGTCCTTAGAGACACCCCATAAGTAGTGTGTAACTTAAAGAGACACATTTGTAGTATTATCCATTGGTATGCAGATATACCATGCTAAGTAAAGTGCAGAAGTGTATGAAAGACTTGGAAATCTCAATCTCCAGATACATGCTTAGGTTAAAAAATACAAAGTATCAGTTCATAGGTACAAATAATCAATACAAAATACACACACAGTAAAACTATTGGAGCGAAATGTGATCAGCTGAAGAATAGGCTGTGAAAAAAAATTCCACTGGTGGAATTTTGGCAGAGATTGACTTTCTCTTCCATGAAAGTTGGAAATCATTTTGCCAACTTTGCTGAAATTCAACCAAAAACTGTGGAATAAATGTAAGAATTGTGGGTTAAAATTCTACAGATCTGATCACTGTCAGTGTTCAGCTCTGTGGCTTTTCCCCACAGTTTAATTCATTAACCCCTACCCCACCAATCTTTTCAGTCCCCAACCCACCCGCGGATCGTCCCTCCATATAATAAATAATAATATCCTCATTTCCTGGTGTTTAGTGGCCCCCCACTCACCGATCACTGGTCCCACATAAAAAAAATGTTTGGTGTCCATCTAGTCACCCACCCACCCACCCACCCACTGATCACCCCTCCATATAAAAATAAAATACCCTCATTCCTGGGTGTGTTGTGGCCCCTCCACCCACTGATCATTGGTCCCATAGAAAAAAATGTTTGTGTGCAGTCCCCTTCCCCACCTGCCAATCACCCTCCATATAAAAATAATATCCTTTCCTCATTCTCTGTTGTCTAGTGGATCCACCACCCCCACCCTGGCAGAAGTCCATCACCACCCCACTCCCCCGCAATCCCAACCCGAGTGGGCAACTAGCACAGCCCTTCGCTCTTGTGACTGGTTACCACTGAGGCTGAATGAATGAGTGCACACTTTCATTCATTGCAGCTCCCAGTCATATTACAGCATAGTTTTCAAGGGTAGAGAAGAGAATGGGGCTGTTTCGGTCACCTGTGGGAGTGGAGCGATGGGGAAATGGCATTGTGGACCCCCATCCTGCCCACCCCATGGGCTACTGGAACAGCCTCATCCTCTTCTCTACTCCCTGAAAACTGTGCTGCAATATGACTGGGAGCTGCAATGAATGAGCGCGTGCTCATTCATTCAGCTCAATGGGTGGTCAGCCACGGAGGAGAGAGAAGGGCTGTGCTTGTTGCCCACTCAGGGTTGGGATGGGGGAGCGGGTGGTGATGGATTACCTGCCAGGGTGGGGGGGTGTCCACTAGACACCAAGGAATGAGGAAAGGTTGTATTTTATTTTATATGGAGGGGTGATTGGTGGATGGGAGGAGGCCACTAGACACCAGGGAATGAGGATATTATAATTTTTATATGGAGGGGTGATCACTGGGTGGGTGGGGGACTGGACACTAATCATGTTTTTCATATGGGGCCAATGACTGGCAGGGGAGGGGCTGTATGCTAAATAATACATTAAACTGCAGATGGAATAAATTTCACAGTTTAATGTATTATTACTAATACAACAAAATTCTGAGGAAAGAGTTAAAATCTGCAGAAAAGGGACAGAAGTTACTGATCTCGTCACAAGCAAAAGTGTGAAAACTTTTATGAATTTCCAAAATTCTGTGAAAATTCTGCCACGGCGTGAATTTGCAATTTTGCCCATCCCTACTGAAGACACAAGTGAATATTATATCCATGTTGTGGTTGAAAAGAATTCTTCATTATCCATAACCTGTTTTCAGCTAACACACATGTAGAGATTTTATCTGTCAAAACATAATCATAAAATATTAATACTCAGATATGACATGATCTAACAGCTTGCATAATGCTCCTTGAGACACTGTATAATGTATGCAACAGTTCTTCAAAATACTAATCTGGATGCATCATTGAAGGATTGGATTTCAATGCAACTTGATAAAATGATGCAACGTTAGCATAGAAAAACTGCCAAATCAGTACTATTGTTAAAGCCCTTACCCATTCTCAGTCCTAATTGGTATATCTCAAACTTTTATGACGGACAATGTTTCTCCCAGCCACCTTCATGATGCCCATGCAGACCTTCTTAACATCCATAAAAATAACATGATGAGTCATATTCCTATTCATATTGATATGTTGTACAATGGCATATCTCTCATCCTCATGTTCGAGGCATATATCTTTGCCACATGAACATTGAACTAAAATCCTACCAACATAGTCGCACCATGAACAATTCAGTAAGTATACTACACCTTGAGTTTCACAATTGATGAAGGTTTTAATGCAGAGCTCATCTTCTGTTCTAGGATTTCTGAAGCATTTACATTGTTTAGTGTGGGGCCAATACTTACACATCCTACAGTGGAATGTTCCTATGGAAGGGGCTGCAACCAGGGCAAATTTCTTAGGGCATTCACAAAGAGATGGCTAGAGACAACCTTGACATGAATGGTCTTTGGAAATCTATAAACTAGCTTTAGACCATCACCAATAACAGATATCAATTTTTCATCAGTAGCAAGAATGCTCCTGTTTGTTAATGTTTTCACCTTATCTGATCTTATACAGTATGTTGTAATAAAAACATAACCAGAGATATTCTGATGAGAATGAAATCTATCATGGTTGTGTTTATTATTTGTATACATACTGAATTGTTTGTGTGGGGCATACCATGCTGGGAGGACTGTTATTTCAAAGTTTGTGTGGGTGAACATATATGTGCCATTGAACATGGGAATAGAGATATGCCATTGCACCTGTACAATATATCAAAAGAATAGGAATATGACTTATCTTGTTTATTTTTGGGTGTTATGAAGGTCTCCATGGGCATCAGGTGTGGCTGCTGGGAGAAACTGATTGCCCCATTGTGAGAGTTTTTGAATATACCAAATCTGTGTTCAAGATTGCTTGTCATAAACTCAGAAGATTTATTCTTCAGTCTCCCAGACGTACCCACCACTGCAACCTACTAGGTTACTTGGTTGGTATGGTATGGATCAAAATGCTTCTTGCACATTCTCCTTTTGATGCTGAAGTATGTTCAACAGAAAAAAAACTCTCTATCATTGGGACTTAGTATCAACTTGTTTGATTAAAAACAGCCTTAGGTCAGCAAAAGGCATTAAATACACAATTCCAGTTGCTAAACATTCTAGAGGATATCAAGCTATTTGCAATAAAGGATCAAAGTCCTGGAATTTACTTCCCATGTATTTGTGTCTTGTTAAAGGGCAATTTCTTTTGCAAATTTTGAAGAACTAGTTTAAAACTAAACAGCTAGTCTGCTGTAGTTCTTATATGTAGATATCTAACAACTTGGTATTGTTTTATGTCTTTCTTTAATTTATATATTTTCTCTCCAGTGTGGCTTCATCCCCAGACAAACCAAGTCCTGGTCCCTTTAGCAAGTGTAACTCATTAACCAGTGAAGACTGAAAGATAGTTCTCCTTTGTACTTTGCATATTTTGTATATTGATAAGTCTTGTTTAATGGCAACAGTTTGTTGTGACAGTTCATTTCAGGAAGCTTTTGTAAATGAGTGTAAGCTCAGGTGGTTTGTAATAGATGCTTTTAGTCTTGGTCCCATTGTCTTCTGGTTCAAGGAGGGCCCCACTGTCTTCTGATTCAAGGAACACTCATAGCAGTAGTATTCTAATAGGTTCTAAACTGTAATATTATTAATCTGATGTCAGATCAATGCCATTTATGAGTTAGAACCTTAGAAACAGCAGCACACAGCTGCAGTCAAATGGCTCGAAGAAACTGCTACCACAATCACTGTTCTGTCAAACTTTCTACCATCTGTGGAGCATCCATCTATGGAGCATCACGGCTACCATAGTGAAGATCTGATGCTGTGATGGTAGCCATAGCAACAGCTAGATGTTGCTGTGGCTGCCATCACATCATCCACCCCGCAGCATCCATCTATGGAGCATCACTGCTACGATCCAATGGAGACATACACCTTTATCTCCTTTCTTTTCCTAGCAAATTTAAAACAACTAAAAGCCTTTAGAAGATATACTCCAATGGAGACATACGTCTATCTCCTTTGTTTTCCTAGCAAACTTGAAATAACTAAAATGCCTTCAGAAGTATTTCCCATGTGAAGATCTGATGGTGTGATGGTAGCCATAGCAACAGCCAGATGTTGCTATGACTACAATCACAGCATCCATCTATGCAGCATCTATCTATGAAGCATTGCAGCTACCATCCAATGGAGAAATACACCTCCATCTCCACAACAATGCCACCATCAAAAGATGCTGTCTTTGTGTTATTGAATCAGACTTAGAGTGTGATTAAAAGTTAAATAAACTAAAAATGTTCTGTTACGTTAATGTTTAAAGTAGTTTTCAAGTTTATAGAGCTTTGCTATCCCATTTTCACCCTAATAGTTCTGTAACATTCATACCCCCAAAAATAAAATATTTAAAATTGTTTTGATTTGCGATGCCACTATTATTTTTTTCCTGTTATCATGTGTGCCTTTGTGTGTGGCGAGAGGGGTGCAGTAAGATTCATGGTATGTCACAAAAAGTCACACGTACATCTATATTAGAGTGTCTTTCAAAATGAAAGTTCACTTTCTTTTCCTAACAAACTTAAAATAACTAAAAAGCCTTTAGAAGTGTTTCCCATGTGAAGATCTGATTCTGTGATGGTAGCCATAGCAACAGCCAGATATAAATGAAGTGCAGCTGCAGATCCCAATAGGAGGTCTCCTGACTACCAATACATACATGCATGGTTGCCACGATATCCTCAGAAAGCCACTGAACAGCAAGTGAGGTTGTGGCAGTGAGTGCAGTTTACAACAAATTGATGCTGTTACTGCAGAGTCTGAAAGCATCTATTACAAAAATAGTGTATGGCATTCCATATGTTACTGTGCCTTTAACACCATTTTGGGGATCCATGACATCAGACATCTCTTGAGCTTCACTCTCAAAGTGAATTATGTCATGGGTCCTCTTGAGTGGTGTTACCATACCATAACATTTATAATGCCATACACTATTCTATCATACCATCTTTCCTGTTTTAATGAAACTCTTGAAATCTTGAAAACCAGTTGTGGGCCAGAATGGGTAAGGGGCTTGAATACTAGTATTGATTTGGCTGCTTTTCTATTTTGATGTTGCATCTTTTGTCAAGTTGCATGGGAATCTAATCCCTCAGTGATGCATTTGATTAATATTTTGAAGCTGTGTTGTTTATATCATACAGTGTCTCAAGAAGCATTGTGCATATTATTTGATCATGGTATAGCTAAATTTGAACAAATATTTTCATACTTTTGTTTTGATAGATGAAATCCTAACATGCCTATGAAGTAAAGACAAGTCATGGATGAGAGGAATTTTGTTCAACCAAGACATGGATATAATATTTATTTGTGCCTTCAACTGATCACATATGGCTCCAATAGTTTTACTTGTTTATATTTTGTATTGATTCTTTGTACCTATGTATGGCACTTTGTATTTTTAACCTAACCTGTATAACTGGATATTGAGATTTCCAAGTCTTTCATACACTTTTTCACTTTACTTAGTACTGTATATCTGCAGATATATCAACTCAGTGGATAAAACTATGTATGGGTCTTTTTAAGTTAGGCGGTACTTAACAGGTGTCTGTAAGCACACATGTTGCCTCTAACAAAGCCAAGAAGGCACTGGGTAAAATGTAAAGCATTCACTTTCATGGGTCAGTGTATATTACCATGCACCATCACTGTATGAAAGTACACATTCTACAATAAAGTGAGATGTTTGAAATTTCGATCTTGTCCTGCTGATATCCTTGCTGTAGGTGCTAAATTTGTTGAGGGGTTACCATACTTTATGGCTTGTACAGCACTTTTGAATGTAGTATTTATGTATATGAAAGGCAGATTCTATTCTATTTGATTATTTAGTTTCAACATATTGTCGACTGGGTTTCATGTTGGATTCTTTTCATATTTTGAAGTAATTTTGATTTTCAGTATGAAGCAGAGCATGTATTGCTATATACACCTCGTAGCTTTGTAAGTCTTAGCAATGCAGACAACTCACTCAGTTCACTAAAGGGGTGGCAGATGTAGATTTCACCCACTGTTGTCCTGTGGAGTCTTGCACTGGAATGTCATGGAGCAGACCTAGCAAGCTGATGGCACCTCCATATGCCTGCACAGAGCCTGGGATAGGCAGCCAGAGAGCAGGAGCTGAGCAGGTCACTGTGCCTTAATTGGAAGCCCAGCCTGGATGCCAATTGGAACCCTAATTTTAGGCCCGAGGGGATCCTATGATGTAGTAGTCCATGGGGTAACTGCTGCATCCCCCACTGATTATTTTTGTACATACAAAATGATTTCCTTTCACTGGCTAGCCCATTGCCTTGCTCCCATGGCAAGGGAGGGGTTGGAAGAGGCATCATTTCTCAGTGGGGACTGTACTTGTCCTTGGGAGTGAAGGTTGTGGGGGTGTTGTCTGGTGGCATTTATGGCAGAGTTCAACCTGAGTAAGGTATGCTGCTCCTAGCCCTCATCATGTGGCATCCCGAATGCTGTGTTAGTCAGCCACCTTCAACCTGGCTGACTGTATTACTACATGTCTTGATTGGGTTCAGATGGATGTCACTCACAGGTTTGCCAAGAGGTGATAGTTCATGCCATTTGGAACTATCTGGCCACACTTCATGGGACAGTTGCACTTTACTATGTGTTATGGTATTGGTTTAGTAAATCAAGCCCAAATTAACGATGGGCTGATGCTGAATTTGTGTTTGGTGAATGTGTCGCAGTTTGGTACTTTTGCCTTCAACTTGGCCAGGTTGAACATTTGGGCCACATCGGATTGTTTTGACTTTTGGCAAAATAATTCGAAAACAACCCTCTAGCCCATTCTACATGGTTAGACATAGTGCTATGGCCACTCCTTTCTCCACTCAAATCAATTTGTAAACATATTGCCATACTCAGACATTTTTAATTAAAAAACAATTCCAGGTCCTGGCAAGGCACCAAGAAATGACTGATAATTAAAAGAAATGACTGGAAGAACAGGGATCACTGAAGAGGTTAGAATTAACTGGAGTTCTGAGGAGGTGGACAGGGGGACCTGTTTCCAATATTTCTAGTCTTCTAGACCCCTCCCAAAGAACCCAAAGTATCTTTATTTTGAAGTATGAAAGTCAAACGGAGGTCTGTGGGTCAGAATCGAACCTGAGTCAAAGTTGACAATTTTTATATTCATTCATCCTTAGCTCAAGTGTAAGAAATGCTACATTTATTCTCTTTGTACTCTGAACAGTTCATTAAAATCTTATTTGAAAACATAGTACTGTTTGGTTGTTCATGTTTCCCAGTGTAATGCTGAAAGAACTGTGTGACTGCTCATGTCAGACTGGGGCATCATTTTTATTTTATTTTTATTCTTTTGGTGACTGGGTATGGCCCGCTAGCTCAGGCGTCTGTTTTCAGGGGTGACCTGAGAGCACCGGGGTGGTTAAGTGACTTGCTCAGAGTCACACAGTAAGCAAGTGGAGGTTGTAGGAATCAAACTGAGGTCTGCTGGAGGTAACAAGCTCATTCACAGCTCATTAGTCTAACGTCTAGGCTATACTTAGTGCAGGTTAATGCATGATTGTTAACAGGTATAATCATAGTACTTCAGACTAAAATGTATCATATTCAGTACATACTGTAAATGAAGGAGCCAGAACAATGTAAAGACATTTTGGATGCATAAAGTGATTATTATATGTATTGCTAAATGATTATTTAGTTAGATTTAGTTTACATATTAGGAAAACCAAAGGATGGATCCAACTGTTTTTCCCAGTGGTGATGTGACTGCAGGAGACCCATGATTCATGACATCTGCAATATAAATTTTTATAGTGTACCTTAGCGATTTTGAGAAGAAATGAATGTTACGTAATGCCAAATCAAAATGTAGAACAGACCTTATCTGTGCACTTTTTGTTCTTTACTTTAAAGTGTCTCTTGTTAAATTCTTTTGTTTTTGCCTCCTTTATATCCATTTGTTCCAGGCATTTTATGTCTTGTTTTCTGACATCCATCTCCCAAACAGGAAACTTTTGCTTGTCTCCACAGCATGTCCTTTGGGAGGAATGATACAAGAATAACTATAGGATTCTCCATGACAGAGCTTCCTGCTATCTCTTGCTCACAGAGTCATGCAGTGCAGAATTAATGGTGCTGGCTTTTTGTACTCCCTTGGGTGAGAAGCATATGCATGATCACCATGGAGAACAATCCCTGCTCTCTGGCATAGTTGAGACCAAGTAACTAACGCAGGCAAGCTAAGATTCTAATTTGTGAATATGAGATGTGGTGTATCAAAATATGACACAGACCTTAATTTATTTTAGCATTTATAAATACAGTATTTGTGTATTTTGTTTCGGCTAAAAGTACACTGAATCAAGTTCCTTTTTAGAGATATGGCCGGTGTCAACATACAACATTTACAGGAGTACAAATGCAAATGTTAAGAATACAAAAAATAAATAACGCATATTGAAACTGTATACAACAAAGTATAGGTTACACAAAACATGCACAAAATCAGTTATTAAAAGCAATTACATAATTGATTTTGCACATTTTACATATATAATATGAATTTTGAATGCCAGATTGTAAAAAGTAATATAGAAATCCATCTGGTTTCAATACCACTAAGTGAATAATAAAGTGGAACAATTTAGGACATTGAAATAAATAGTTTATAAACTAAACTTTTTTGAACAGAAACTTTAGTTTCATCCAGGAATCTCTGACTGTCATATCCCAGAAAACATCATACAGTATAGATGTGCATGTTGATTTCAATATCACTGGATGAACAGTAATGCAGAGCATTTCTAGACATTGAAATGAATAGTTTATTTACTAAAACTTTTGTTCTGAACAGAAGCTTGGGTTTCATCCAGGGATCTCTAAATGTCAGATCCCAGAAAAGACATATAAATGCATTTGTATTTCAATGCCACTGGATGAACAGTAACATGGAGCTTTTCTAGACATTGAAATTAATAGTTTATACAGTATACTACACTTTGTTTCTGAACAGAAACTTGAGTTTTATCCAGGAATCTCCAGATTAAAGATTCTTATGTGGTATATCATCCACTCTATTATATATCCAGCTAATAGTGCTGCTATCCTCATCTGAATTCCTTCTGTGCCCAGCTTTTGACACTGGAAAGTTCTTATTCAAGATAGATGGTGATTATTTGCTATGGTATCCACACTGTATCTGCTCTGTTTTACCTGGTCAGTCATTATTCAAGTCAAATAATGTCTTGTCAAACTGGACAAGATGGCAGACACTTCTTACTATACCTCTGGTGGGGCAGCAAAAGATTTAACAGTAAGTTATGTAAAATGAACAACTATTCTCTCAAAATTAGTGTCTATGGTGAGCAGACAACCAGAGGCAGCAAACAAGCCATGCAGTCAGTGAACTAATCTTCAGTTTGAGCCTCTAATGCTGATGACAGATCTGCAGGAGACCCACAAGGTCCACACCTGCTCTCAAACTACCAGCATTCAAGAAGGTAAAAATGACTGAACTAGAAAAATCACTTGCTGGTATGCCAGTCATGCTCAGCAATATGCAGCAAGAAAAGAAGGCAGTATTCATAAATATAACTGCCCAAATTGCCTATCTTCAAGTAGTGGTATTGGGACTATTGGAAACTGCAGTGGTCCACGTAACACACCTGAAGGAAGCAGAGAACTGAATAGGAGTAATGGAGGACACAGTCTCTGATGCTATCCACAAAAGAAATTACCAAAAAGCAAGTATTAGAGCTGTAGTCCAGGACAGATGATCAAGAAAACAGGTTGTGGCACTCCAGCCTAAGGATTACTGGGCCACGAAGGCTGGAACAGAACAATCCCAAAGTTGAAGTCCATCAATGGCTCATGCAGAAACTGAAACTGGGGAAAGAAGCACTTAACTTTGAGATCGAGAGGGTCCATTGGGCAGGGCCAAAGTGAAATCACGAGATTGCCTAAGACATTCCTCATAATATAACTCCAATACACAGACAAGGAAAAGATACTCAAGGTGCTTAAATCTATGAGCCCAATCTGATTCGAAGATGGTCAGCAGTGCCCATCTTTCCTGACTATAGTCAGGACCTGCACCCACGCAGACAGAACTTCAGTGGAGTGAAATTCAAACTCCACTTGCTCAGCTGGGACTTTGCCCACCTGCACCCCAAAAATCAATTACCTGGTTATCCACCCCATGACTTTAACAGTCCCCAGGTGGTTAACACTTTGTAGAGAGGAAGATGCAGCAGCAGAGGGAAGCTTGGAGCAATGAAGCACAGCACTGGCTTGAAGTGCAAACACTTACCCAGAACATTACCCCTTGTGAGCACTCCTTACTCCAGCTGCATGGCTTCAAGTCCACACCCTAATGTACCCTACTAGCCAGCCATCAATAGATAATACTTATTACCTCTTTAGGTGGTGGAGTAAATCATATTTAACCAATCACATGGGTGGTCCTCTAATTTCCTCAACTGTGAAGCAACAAGCCTCTGTGAGAACCAGTTCTGTAAATGACCAGTGACCTGAGTAACAACTACTTGGAAAGCACCAATTCCACAAAAGATAAGGTATGTCCTCTAAGGGTGGAGCAAGTAACATCCTGAACTTAGCCATATCAACAGTAGCATATAATCCCCAGGGCACGGCTCATACTTAACTTTCCAGTGCTCTGATTTTATGCCTTGTTTAAAACTTGGATGTGCAAACCACTCCATGGATCTACAAGGTCCCAGAAACACAGACTTGCCATTCCTCTCTAAGCCTGAGTTTGGGCCATGGCAGACACTGTCCGGTGAACAGAAGCGTGCTTTATTAACAACATAATACTATGTGATCTCTAGGTACTTCTGGAGACTTATTTTGTAATGCTGAGTGGGGACACTACTGCTTTTGGACAATAGGAACTGCAATTTTGCAGTCAGATGGTCTCACCCTAGAAAAGACGTCATTTGGGTTGAAGTGCTGGATGCCACACCTCACGTCATGCGGTGACCCAGGTTTCCGGAACAAGCTCAGGTTGTTATGGGTCAGTCTGTGGGAGGAGGATTGAGTGCCCCAATGGATGCCCTCCTCCTCTGTGGAGAAAGGGACACTCCAGGCAGCAATAGCACCCATAGCATTATTGTCAGTGGAAGCACGGGTGGCAGGGTGCATGGCTGTCATGAGTCGGGGACAGGAGGTGTAGCTGCTGTACATGACAATGATGTGCATCAGCATATCGTCAGCCTGGATGAAAGTCCTTCACACTGATGCCTTCAGGGGTAGGGACCACACAAGAAAAATTGGAGAAACCAGAAAAGTCCTGGATGTTGAGCACTATGATGCCAGGATCCTGGTCCACCTGGACCCAGCTTAAGAACCAGGAGGTGAAGAGTACCCCCAGGGCCTGAAGCCCAGGACAAGTAAAAATAAAAAAGGCATAATTTTACAACATACAGCTCAGCAATCAAGAGAAATTACAGCACAGGAAACATGTGCAGAGCTCTCATGAAAGTGCAGCAGAGAAACTGGCACTGACAGACATGCTGTGCAAAGTTAACACCTGGTACTATGAGACTGGAATACGACAGGGTCTGTCTCTGGTCACAATCACAAGTTCCAAGGCGGGTGATAAAGGATAGATTGGAGGGTTACACCACTATTATCAGCCCTCGTCTCCTTGGCTGTGCCTGTAGATGTGGGCAGCAGAGGAAGAGAAGCGATACAAATGGCCCTGCCTCTGGAGCTTGAGGTATGCCAGTACTAGAGTTGCCTACAACTGAAGTCCTCCACTTTGAGTGGTGTGATGTGAACAGTGATCTGGACATGACTCCCTCTTTATGCTGGCACAAGAAATCATATATGTCCTGTAACAGGGACCCAGTCACCATCTAGGACAAGCACATGGATCAGCTCTTTTCATATGGCTGGGAGAGGGACACTGACAATATTGAACCAAAGGTGAAAACAGTCTGGAAATGGACACCAGTCCATGATTTAATTTCTGATCTTATTCCATTCTATTTTTTACATACTTGTCTGCTGGGAGCATTATGACACTACTATAGACCCACTCTCCAACTGCACCTGGAGGTGCAGGACTCTGAGGGAGGGGAGAAGGAAAACCACTATATGTGTAGCCATTACAATGTGGACATACAGAACAACAGAACTCTATCAGTGGCTAACAATGCACAATAAACTATCATATGTCTGGTTAGAGAGCCTGTGCCCTTTGCATAGTTAAGACCTTACTAAGTATGGGTAGCAGACAGCTGCTGTAGTTGTGAACAGATGGTGAATGGCTCAGGGTCTGGCAGCTGCTTCTGGAGAAGGTACCCCACTGCAGCAGCTTTCACCACCAGGGTAAATTTGACATAACAAAAACAGAAAACTAACAACAACAACAAAAAATAGGGGAGGTCACTTCTTGCTAGCCTGTCCCAGGTCTTACTGCTTTCTCATAGATAAAAATACTACAGAATAGGTAGCAAATCAATGCTAAAGGTTATTGTTCTAGCAAATATGGGGGAAGGGAGAAGTTGGAACTGGTGTAACTTGTAGGCACCTCAGTGCACAAGTACTCAGTTTTCAGTGTTACAACTTCTATTGCTTGTTGTTGAAAGTACTGAATTTGAAAATGCCAACCATATCATCATCATAAACTGTGGGGAGTGAGGCCAGTGTATATATTCAGACTGGCCCAGAAAACTATGTTATTTGTTGCAATGTGTTCATTAGCTGAAATGATAGAAAATCCAAAAGAACAAGCACTGGTTAGTACCAACTAGACACTCTTGAGTTTTCAAAGAATGATGGGAAGAGGGGGATCCATGAGTTTAGTTCCAAATGGAGTCAAGTTTCAAAGGGAGGGGAGAGAAAAGTGGAGGAAAATTTATTGAAACTTGTAGTGACATGGATTTGATGATTCTTAGAATGCAGTTTTATTTCTAGGTAGACCCCAGGATGGTGGCCTAGATGGGCATTGAAAATGGCATGGATGCAAATTGCAAAAATAGATAAACAACGAATTTAACCACTTGGACTGTAAATTGATTGATGAATATGGTGAAATGTAAAAAGTTTCAAGGTAGAGAAAAAAGCGTTAAGTCCTCAATACTTCTACTACAAGACACCGCATGGCCCTAAAGAGCTTGACAAAATTAAGGGCAGTTGGGAGGTACTTGCGTTGCTGCCTATTGTAACTCAAAAGCAAGGGCACAGCTGTTTGGCTACCATGGATTTTCAAGGTCTAGTTAAAGTAACTACACTGACCCTGCTGGGCGCTATGTGCTGGCACAGCTGGAACTCAACTCAGGAGGAAGTTTCTTTCACTGACTCCATATATGGTCCTAATATTAAAGACCGAGGTTTCTGTCAGAAACTAGTGATGGACATAACACGATTTCATGGACCATTTATCATAAGTGGAGATGTCAACTGTGTTAGTGACACAATACTAGGCAGATCTAATCTGGCCCCTATACCTATAGCTCACAATACTTATGCTCTTGAGAACTAGAATTAGCCTACTCTCTTGCAGATATATGGAGACATTGTAACACCACAAAGAGGGAGTATAGATTCTTCTCTCACTCACACCAAACTTATGCTCATTTAGATAAAATACTGGTATCCTCATCTGTTGCTCTGCAAATTACTAGTGTGGAATACTCACCCATCCTGATCTCAGATCATGCCCCCTTACAATCTGCTTACTCATTGGTAGTGGGTACTCCCATCTGGACCATGGTGACTAGAATCCACACTATTAAAAGACAAGGCATATGTCCATAATATCCACTGCCATTACTGAATATTTAGCTACCTTAGTGATCACACCCAGCATGTCAAAATAGGTAATACCTCTCCACCCCAACTGGTCTGATCTGGATTCCCTAAGGGATCAATTCTGGTCTCTTGCTGTTCAGTATCTTTCTTAACAATCTCCCCTCCTCCTGCCAGGATAGAATCCTTCTTTAGGCGGATGATGCAGTTATATTAACATCACACTCTGACCCATCTCATCTCCAGAGACAGCTTCAATCAAGCTTTACAGTGGTTATGAAATGTTTTCAGTCCTACAAACTCATCCTCAACTACAAAAAAACAAAACTATGATGTTACTTGGCTCTCACAACAAACATAAAAATACAGGCCTAGATATCATTAACAATGATGGTGAGAAACTTGAATAAATTCACCTGTTCAAGCACCTGGGAGTGATCCTTGACTCCCTCTAGCCTACTCTAAAGACATAAACAACATTGCCAAAACAGTTAACACCGGATTGGATTGTTGTCCGACATAGAAACTGCCTTATGACCGAAGCACTAAGTACTGCAATCCAGAGCTCAATCACCTCTATAATTGATTATGGTCTAGTGATTTCACGGATCAGACACTGACACTGCACTCAGATGTATTTGCATGGAGCTAAACAATGCCTGCCACCTTCTGACAGCAGCACCTCGCTGTTTGCACACATGCAATCACTATGAACAATCTAACTGGCTACAACTATCCAGTAGGCTCTGGTACGAACTTGCATCATAGCCAAAAGGCCACGCTGAACTTACTACCCCTGGTGTTTCAGCCTTGCTGGCCTCTCATGGTAGCTCACGCCATACCAGAAGCTCAACTTCGCTTTCCTTCTCCATCCCTGCAGATGGACCTCACAAGGCCAACTCTTTTTCTTATCTAGAGCCCCAGTGTGGTACAACTCCCTCCTCCAAGTGTTACTAACAACACATCACTAGGATCCTTCAAGCAAGATCTTCACAAGACCTCTTCACTATGGCCTCCTGTGACTGCTGACCCTAGCCCTGCTGTCATAAATCCTACCCACTTGCCAACATTCTACATGTTCCCATCCCCTGCCCTCCTCATCCTAGAATCCCCTCACTCCCCTCCACCCAGTCTTTTCTACATTCCTCCTTTCTCCACCCTGAGATAGTTTTCTTATCTCCTCTGCCTCTACTCCAATTTTTTACTTAGTCTCCTTTTCTAATCAATTTAATTGTTCCCTGTTTATCTTGTGTAAGTAGTCCTAGTGCCCTGTGCCTGGCAAAGCCATTACCTGCTAAAGTTGTCTTAGTCTTGATGTATGTATTTTGCCTGTATGTTATCTCATTCTTTGTACATTGCCGCTATGTTTTATCTAATGACTGACATGGAACCTTTGTAAAGAGCCTTGGCTCAAAGTGTTATTCAAAATTCTAATAAATAAATAATAATAAAAATGCATTGGAGTCTTCGCATTTAATCAATGCAGACACTCAAGGCCTACATCAGGGGCAAACCATCTCCACCTAAGTCCACAAAAGGAAAGGAGGTAGAACTCCAACATTTGGAGATCAAAATTCATGCATGTGAGGAGGTCTCATATGCACTGATCCACACCAGAACTTGTGCTCCCAGGTCACTCCTGTAAAAAGCTTTCAGCTTAGTGTGCTATACCTGGTTAAACAACTAAATAAATAAATAAATAAATAAATAGAACCATACTAGGTCATCCAAAATTAAAGTGGAAATACAACACAGCCAGCACTGCACATTGTGAAAAGAACTACAGAATTTTGCTATATAGAGTTGGTCCTTATTTTGAAAGTGATAGAGGAGGAAATTCCTTGCTGGCAACTCAGAAAGAAAGATGGGGACAACCATACATGGTATAAATAGATGGGGAGGAGGGGAATGAACATTGATCCATAATTTATAGGTCAGGCATTCTCAAAGTTCTGTAGAGATTTGCACACTTCAGAAATGTCTCCAACCTAGGCCAAAATCCAAGCATTTTTGGATAAAGGTCAGAACACCCATAACCCCTGAAGCCTCCCAAACATTAGAACAAGCATTAACTAGGGAGAAATTCTACAAGCAATAAAGGGATAAGCGGAGGTAAAGCCCCAGGCTGATGGCCTTCCATTGATTTCTTTAAAATCTTTAACCTTCTTATAGATCCTGCAGTACATGATTGAGAACACCTAGGATGGGTGGAACTTTCCTTATCCATGCGGTCTGTCGTAATTACCATTCTTTCATAACCAGGCAAGGACCCACTCTGTGCGCTTCTTACGGCCCTATCTCACTTTTAACTTTGGATTATAAAATTACAGTAAGAATTGTAATGGCTCAATTAGAACCAATGCTACTTCAATACATTCGCCAAGACCAATATTGGTCAGTTCATGGCAAGCAGGGGATGCATAATATTTGCAAAACTCTAACATAAGACATGGTTGGGCACATAAACTGGGGTCTCACAGAGTGGTGGTCTTTGCTCTGGATGCAAAGAAGGCATCTGACTATGTAGTATGGGGGTACATATTCACCCTACATGGTCACACCCTGCAAAAATTTGGAAAGGGCCCCATATGCTGACCTGGGTCAAAACTTTATATACAAAGCCCCATATTCAGAATCTAGTCAATAGATCTCTAACACTTGCTTTTAACTTCTCTCTGGGGACCAGGCAGGGCTGTCCATTTTCTCCTTACTATACTTAACAGGCAGAATTTTTAAAAGTTTTAGATTGCCACAAACCCGGTGAGCCAATGATTTGGCACATGGGACTTACTGACAATCAAATGAGATTTTCTATCCTGTTTGGCAATTGCCACAAGTTAGACCAAATTTTTCTGGTCTGACTTACAGCAGTCATGAGTCATATTTACAGAGCTTGCACCAGATATTTGGCACAAGCTGCCATAATTCATGGAAACTGTAGCAACTGCGCCTAAGATTGTAAAACTGGGTAAAGTTGCAGTGAAGGATTTGGTACACTACCAGAACCTAATGTCGTGGCACAGGACTACATGCAAGCACTGTGCCATACTTTAAAATCCTGCCAAATGTCTTAAGAACCCTGGCAGCCGTAGTTCATCAGCACCCGGGCATAGAGGATTTGGGAACAAAGCAATCATAAAATGTTTTATTACTGACAACCTGATACTGTATCTGAAAAATCCAACTGTAGGCCTTCCAATTTCAGATCCTCCTAAATGAGTATGCCTCCCATCTGGCCATAAAATAAACTGGACCAAAGTGAGATCTTATCAGTCTGGAGGCTCCTTAGGGAGTCATTGACTAGGAACTCCATAGCAGTACAAATAGTGAACCACATTAAATATCTAGGGTGACCATTTCTGCCAGGGTGAGTCAACTGATGAACAATAACTATGGATCTCTCTTACCTCAGTCAGTGAGGACTGTGAAAGATGGAAAGACCTCCAGTAACCCTCCTAGGAGGGTGAATGTAGTAAAAGATGACCATCCTTCCCCAGTGTCTATATTTAATTCAGTCGCTACCTATCCATGTTCCTATAATATTTTAAAGCAACTGGATACTAATACACATATATTTATTTGGGGAAGAGTGCACAAATAGGTAGAACTATACTCCAAATGTCGAGCAAGGGGTCCCAAATTTCAAATGTATACAACTGAGCATCTCAAATAACTTACCTGTTCTTCAGCAATCTGAAAGCAGCTTGGTCCTACCAAAGGAGGGCCAGTTGTGTACCTACAGGTATGCCAAAGGCTTGATACTCTAGGTGTGCCTCCCCAAATGGTCCAAGCATAATCCCACTCAAGAAGAACTATACTGGCTACAACCTAAAACTAAGCCACTCTCCATCTATTACAGGACACTTTTGGGGTACACCTCAACACCACAACAACAAATCATTCAAAATTTGGAGGAAGACTGGGCTAATACTAACCCTGCCATTTCTGAAGAAGCTGTCAAACATCTAAACAACTGCTCCAAAAAACAAGTGTGCATTCCACCTCAAAAATGTGTTAAATAAATCTGACAAATCTGAGATTTGCCCCAAATGCCAGGTGGGTAGGGATCCTTTCTGCACATGGTATTAACATGTCCTAAAACTACAGTGTTTTGGTACAAAGTTCACCAGATAATGAGTAGAGTATTAGGTTCTACTCCTCCTAAACCCCACTTGAATTTATACTCAGAGCAGATCCAAATAGGTGCCAATCAAATCAAGATGCTACACTCTAGTCATTAGCCCTTGTCAACACCTGAAGGCTGGCCCAAAACTGGATCTCAGAGAATCCCCCTTCACAATACAATATCAGGTCCCTCACAATTCAACAATGGGTTAACAACTTCTTAGATTGTCTGAAAGTGAAATGTGCCCAATCTAAAGCTACAGATACTCAGTATAAATTTAAGTTAGTATGGGGAAAGTTGGAGGTTGCTATAGAGAGTGGCCTATTTCCTTGTTAGTGTGGCAGTGTGGCACGCAGATGAGAGATATAACCATGATCATTATGAGCTGTGATGCTGTGTACTTTAACTTGATATATTCACATTCCATATATCTTGTAATTACTGTACTTTATGCCTTGATGAACTTGATTTCAACAAGATGTATGCACTATCGATTAACTGTCACATGATCCACTTAAATGGTGGTAACTGCTCTGTTTTACAAGTTCTAATAAAATACCCCCAAAAAAATGTCTTGACAGTCCATTGTTTGCTTCTAATCCAAGACCACTTTGACAAACTGGATAAAACACACCACACACATATACATATATATACTGTGTGTGTGTATATATATATATATATATATATATATATATATCCAAGCCATCTGAAAGAAAGTCTTTATCTGGGATATACTATACATACACTAGTGGATTCTCAGGCAGCCTTCTCCAGACTGGCTCAGATGGATATCAGCCAGTCATAGTTTTATTCCTTGGTCAATGCAGATATGTGTACACACAGTACAGTACGTGTATGTGTATGTTACATTTCCTTATTATATACAGTGTAGAAAGGAATGTCTAGTTTTTCCTTTAGTGTGATACCACTGCTTTCATTTATGTACAGTGGGACAATATATATAATATAATCTGGAAATATTATCAAATAGTTAAAAAAGATTTTTTCCTTTTCCTTTAAGTTTGCTTGTGTACAAGTCAAACTAACAAATAATTGTTTTGTAGGTCTTCTGAATATGTTAAGGATGTTCCTGGTGTTTCAGTAACACCATGTGAAAGTCCTAATTTTGCCCAGTACATGATGGTCACCTAAACATTTTTTTTTTTTTGGAGGAGAGATTCACAAAAAATGTGCCCGGCACATCTGTGATGCACTGGTGCATCTCAGAAATGTGCCCATCCATGATTCACAAGGGCTGAGATGCACAGGTGCATCTGGGATGTACCTGCCTATCTCCGATGTGATGAACACCACCTATAATGGTATTCAGTACATCTGGAGAGGGCATGCCATGTATATAGGGCACATCCATATTCAGAACCCACCTTGGAGGTGCATCTTGGAGTAAGTCTGAAGATGAGTCTCCAAAAGTTACATCAACAAAAGTAGACCTAAGTGGGTGTCTGCCCACAGGCAGGCTGCAGTACTACAGACAGCAGCATGGCAGCCTGCCTACCTTGGCAGTCCAGTGCCCCCTCCCAAATCTCCAATGTCAAATAAAATATCCCATTCACAGCCCTGCCAGTCCAGTGTAACTCCTCCCTGCCTGAATCCCTGATGTACAATAAAATGTCCCAGTTACAGCCCTGATAGTCTAGTGGACACCCCTCCCTGCCCGAATCCCGATGTAAAATAAAATATTCTGGTAACAGCCCTGGAAGTCTAGTGGAACCCTCCCCCGCCTGTATCCCTGGTAATAAAAAAATAAGATTGGTATAATCCCTGGTTGTCTAGTGGAACCACCCTCCCTTCCCATATCTCTGGTAATAAAAAATAAGATTGGAATAGTCTTGGGTAGTCTAGTAGAACCAATATACCTGCCCATATCCCCAGTGATAAAAAATATGATTGGAATAATACCTGGTAGTCTAGTGGACCCCTCCCTGCCCTAGCCCTAGTAATAAAACAGAAAGTTTGGAATAATCCCTGGTAGTCTAGTGGAACCCACCTCCTGCCAATAGCCCTGGTAATAAAAATATTTGACCAATTATCCCTGGAAGTTCATGGTACCCCCCATCGCTGCCCGATCACCTCACCGTATAATGTTCCAAATTCTCCCTGGTGGTCCAGTGGAACCCCACCACCTCAGGCACCCCCACCCCACCCTCCCCATCCCAGCATGTGCTGAACATCGGCGAGCAGCTCAACCCACCCACAAATGGCATAGCTGCCCGCCAACTGAAGTGTCAGTGAATGTCCAGCTACTGTTCTCCTGGAAGCCCATTGGTAGACTCTGTCAAACAATGGGCTTGCAGTGTATACTATAGCTGTCATTCACAACTTATGAATGAACTGTATCAAGAATGGTCAAAGGTTTAGCAGCTGAAATTCAAAGCAAAGAAGTGCAAGATAATGCATGTGGGGCACAAAAACCATGGAACAACATATCAGTTGGGGATGAGGATATAGCATCGCCAATCAGGAAAGGGACCTTGGGGATATCATCTCTGATGACCTCAAGGTAGGAAACAGTGCAACAAGGCAGCAGGTAAAGCAAATAGGATGCTGGGATGCACAGGAAGGGCATCACCAGCAGGAGAAGGAGGTCATAATTTCACTATACAAGAAACTAGTGAGGCCCCACCTGGAGTAGTGTACAATTCTGGAGACCTTACCTATGTAAGGACATAAACATGGTAGAGAAGGTTGAGAGAGGGCAACAAAGATGGTACATGGATTGCTTCACAAGTCCTATGAGGACAGGCTGAAAGGTTTGAATATGTACTCCCTGGAGGAGAGGAGGAGAGAGGGATATGGTAGAGACATACAAGTACCTTACAGGGAGGAACAGGGTGCAGGAATACACTATTTTCCAGTGAAAAGATGTTCCAGAACTAGAGGGCATGGGATGAAGTTGGAGGGAGGGTGATTTAGAGGAAATGTGAGAAAGAATTTCTTCACAGAAAGGGTGGTGGACAAGTGGAACACCTTGCCAGAGGAAGTGGTTGGGGCTGAAACAATCATGGGATTTAAGAATGCATGGGATAAACATAAGGTAATTCTGGAGGTCGGGGATCAGGAAACAGACTTCTAGAAAAACACAAAGAGAACTTACAAGCTCAAATGGGCAGTCTGGGTAGACCATAGGCTCTTATCTGCCAACAGTGTCTACGTATCTATGAGAATTCAAGGCTCAAATGCTGCAATAAAATTGAATGACTCAAAGTGTTTGATTTTGTACTCTCTCATGTGGCAGCATAGGGATCCTTCCTGGGGTACAGTACATGCAGTGGTATCACAGAGAATTTGAAAAATATATGTGGGGTGGAATTGTACTTAAAGCATAGCACTTTACTCATTAAATACCAACAAATTTAGCCCAGAAGGTATTCATCCTAAACTCTTTCACCTCTCAGCCTCTGCAATTGTGACCAGCTAGCCCACCTCTAAACCTTTCCTTTTCCTCCGAGTAATATACCCCAGGCTTGGACGATTGCCAGAATGATTCCTCTTCACAAAACTAGTGATCCTTCCATACCATGAAACTACCATCCAATCTCCCTCATCCATGCCCTCACCAAACTGCAAAATCCCTAGTCCACTACAGATTGTCTGACTTCCTATCCTCCTTGACTTCCCTTTCCAGTTCCAATCCGGTTTCCTTAAACAACATTGAAAGTCTCTTCCTTGTTACATGTCACTGATAGTGACATGTAACTGACTTTAACAAGGCATTTGACACAGTCCCACACTAAAGATTAATAGTCAAATTAACCAGCCTGGGAGTGGGACCCAGGGTGGTAGCCTGGGTAAAACATTGGCTGGACAACAGGACATAGAAGGTAATTGTAAATGGAGTCCACTCAGAAGAAAGGGGGTTACTAGTGGAGTACGAGGGTTCAGTATTGGGTCCAGTCCTTTTTAATGTCTTCATCAGTGACATTGCAGAGGGACTGGAAGGAAAAATATGCCTTTGAAGATGACACAAAGATCTGCAACAGGGTTGATACAAAGGAGGCGTGGAAAGGATGAAAAGGGACTTGGCAAGGTTGGAGGAATGGTCAGAAGTATGGCAGCTAGGATTCAATGCAAAGAAGTGCAAAATAATGCACCTGGGAAACAAGAACCCAGGGAAGAATACACAATGGGTGGGGAGGTAGTAACAACAACAAAAAGGAAAGGGACCTGGGGTAATCATATCAGATGACCTTAAGGTTGCAAGCACTGTGAGAAGGCAGTAGGGAGGGCTGGGGGTATACTGGGATGTATAGGGAGAAGCATCATCAGCAGAAAACAGGAAGTTGTTATCCCTCTGTACAGACAGTTGGTGAGACCCCATCTGAGTACTGTGTCCAGTTCTGGAGACCCCATCTCCGCAAGGACATAGACAGGATAGAGGCAGTCCGGAGAAGGCAACTAAAATGGTGCAGGGTCTGCAAGAGAAGCCGTATGAGGAGAGACTAAAGGAGCTTAATATGTGTACCCTTGAGGAAAGAAGGAGAGGGGACATGATAGAAACTTTAAGTACCTCAGTGGAATCAACAAAGTCCAAGAGGTAGCATCTTTCAGAAAAAGAGACTTGCAAGAACAAGGGGACACAATTTAAAGATAGAAGGAGGGCAGTTCAGGGGCAATGTGAGGAAGTATTATTTCACAAAGTGGGTAGTGGATGCATGGAACAGCCTTCCTGAGGAGGTTGTGGGGTCTAAAACTGTGGGAGAATTCAAGAATGCATGGGACAGACATAAGGCAATTCTTGTGGGGGTAGGAAGAAATAGGCTGTTGGTTAACTAGGATCTGCGCCTATCCTGTAGGTAGGGAAATGGGCAGACTAGATGGGCCTAGCGGTCCTTATCTGCCATCAAAGTCTATGTTTCTATAGTTTTCACTCAGCCATTGACCAGGGCCACTTGATTGCTGCTATCATTGTGGACTTTGCCAAGGCTTTTACTCTGCCCCCACCCCACTTCCTCACTAAGATCGGAGCAGCTGGCTTAGCTCCACACACTGTTACCTGGTTCAGATCATATCTTGGAGATTGGATGCAATAAGTGCAGGCGGGCAACTCCTCCTCTCTCTCCCCATCTTAGCAGGTGTGCCTCAAGATTCCATTCTGGGCCCCATCCTGTTTTTGATGCTCACCAACAACCTCCCTCCTTGTGTTCCAGCTCTCATATACATATGTATGCGAATGACACCATCCTGTTTGACTCTGCTCCTATCATCTCTGATGTCCACCCCTCTCTAGAAGGACTTAAATATAGTGAAATCTTGGTTCCACAGAGACCAACTAAATGCTCAACACCTGTAAGTCCCACCTGGATTTTTCAGTCCACATACAGTAGATGCCATCAGCACCAAGCTCTGGCCCAAACTCAGTGTATGCTCACGCAACAAGATCGCCTCTCCCTCCCTGTCCAAGGCGAATTAGTAACTAAGATGCTAATTTCTATTTTCAACTATCTTGATGATGTTTACAGTACAGCTCCTGTTTCTCACTATCCAGGCTAGATATACTTCTGAACTTGTTCTGTATCTTTGCTACAAACTCCCCCCTTGAACTCATCATTATGATCTCTAATCCTCTCTCGGTATACTGCCCCTCTCTCCCATATACACCCAATCCATTCACTAACTTTCAAAGCCAAATTCTGGCTTAGTTTGCTCCCCTATGTCTCTGATATGCTGTCTCCTGCAGCCCCCTCCTCCTATGTTCTGCAAACCAGAGACCCCTGTCCTTGTCCCTTCCCCACTAGCACACATCAACTGGCCAATCTGCTTTCTCTACAGACTTTCCTCCCTTTGAAACTGTCTTCCTCCCCAACTCCATAACTCTCTCTTACTCCTCCTCTATATGCACTTACACCAACTTCCTCCACCCTTGCTCCTGCTCACTACTTCCCCTCAATTACTTTGCCCATAGACAGGGAAAAGAGTCTCAACTTTCTTTATATTGACTCCATATTTACAATCATATATGGTGTATCATTTCTGAATGGATGTGCATCACACTAACCTATCGCCTTTTAATGATCTTGCCTGTACTGCTACTTCATTACTTGTATCTAAATGTATGTATAACCTTTGTCTGTTTGTCCACTGTTCTCAGGTTGCACCTGGAAATGAGCTTCAACTATGTGTGCCTTGCCTGGTTACCAAAATTTTAAATACAAATAAATAAATAAAAGCCTAACAAAGATTTACAGATTAAGGGACTTTAAAAGCATGTTCTATATGAGTGTGCAAAACTGTTTTCATGTGGGGTCAGCTTGCATATCCTCAACCTTTATGTTATGTTCCCTATAGGTGTAGTTGAAGCAAAGATTGCATCATACAGTTGCAGCCAGTCATAAGTAGTACTATATGTCTGGATATACAGTATATAGCTATAGCACATGAAATCCTATCACTATAAATGAGAATTCAAAGTGATATACTTACCCTCAATTGGATGTAAATTATTAGAAAGATTCTTAAAGGGCATATCTTGGATCACCTTGAGTCTAATGACTTGAGAGACCTAAAGTAACACAGTTTTACAAAGATTAAATCCTGCCAGAACAACATGTTGGAATTTTATGAGAAAACTAGCCAAATGTTAGATCAGGGCAAGGCAGTGGATGTCATACTTTCAGATTTTGCCAAAGTGTTCGATAAATTACCACACCCCAAGTTAATAACAGAACTAAGGGACATAGGTTTAGAGACAAACTTAGTAAATGGGATTGGGGCATGGCTCACTGGAGAAATCAGAGGGTCTCAGTTAATGGTGGTATGTGGGATTGGGCAGAAGTGACCAGTGGGGTGACTCAGGGGCCTGTTTTGGGTCTCTGTTTGTTTAATGTGTACATGTCTTCCCTCCAGTATAATCTGGATAGCATTTGGATTACTAAATTACATGAGCGATTGCAGGCTGGGAGTATACTTACTGTAAGTCTCAAGTAGACAGAGATAATATTAAAACACACTGAACTATATAGTAAAGTGGACCATAAGCCTCAAGCCCTTCTTAACACCAATAAATATGTAGTCATGCACATGTGGGCATAAAACTCTTGAGTACAGTTATACCATAAATAATCAACCTCTTAGTGTGTCACAGAAAAGAGAGACCAGGATATTATAGTATCACACAATCTTCAGTTTAAATCACATTGCAATATAGTTACACAAAAAGCAAACAGAACTTTGAATTGTATTTTAAGACACATAGATAGTAGAAGAAGGAGGTTTTGTTGCCCTGTATGGATCACTGGTGAGGCCTTTGGTGGAGTTTGTTCTTAGGTTTGGGCACCATACAAGAAAGGAGAAATAGATTGGAAAGGGTTCAGGAAGAGCAACTAAATTAATAGCTGGACTGTCTAACATGACTTATGAGGATAGATTATTGGAACTGAACCTGTTTTCCTAGAGTACAGAAGACATAGAGAAGACTTATGTCTGCTTTCTAGAGCATTCACAGATGATTCATTGTGGGAAAGTTTAGGTTTAAAACTAAAATTTCAGCATCATAATATGAGATTGCATGGGCTTCAGCTAAAAACAGTAGACAAAATTCAGTAAAAAGACAACATTGGTATTGCAAAGGGCAGTATCGATTTGGAACTCACTACCCCAAGAGACCGTAACTGGTTCTCAATGATGACACTAAGAACAATTTAGATAAATATTATAAACTTAAGGGTGCTATCTTGATAATATTGGCGAGCATAATGGGCTGTAAGTCTAAATATGCTCAGTATTTCCTATGAATCCTATGAACCCTATGATATACAGTATCTATCTATCTATCTATCTATCTATCTATCTATCTATCTATCTATCTATCTATCTATAGCTATCTATTGTTATACAGTGCCTGTCTGTCATATATTTTATTTGGTTGGTTGTTTGTTTATATAAGTTTTACAAAAAAAGTAATTTCAGATATGTCCTGTAGGAGGGAAGAGAGGAGAAAAGAAAAAAGTACAATGTATAAAACACAGTGGTACAATAATATGGAAATACATATATTGAATATTCAGTGTCACGTACAATTAAGTTGCCAAACAATAAATTACCTTTAAGGAAATTGTGGAATGGACAATTGAACATAAAACAGTAAGCAACATACCAATGCCAGGAGCAGGGAGAAATGACTGAAAATAGTGGAGAGGGGCAGTACTGTTGTGAGTGTTGGGTGTATTGCAGGTGAAAAGGGACCACCCCAAATCAGAAGCAATTGCAGGCATGAACAAAGAACCCATGGGTAAGAGATTTCACACCAGGAAAGGAATGAGCAGAGTGAATGGAAAAGGGAAGACAACCCCATAGTTTAAGGAAGCAGAATGAGAAGGCTGCTTGGCCAGCACTAGATTTCATTTGAGGAACAGAAAAGAGTGAGGGTAAACATTGTGAAGGGAGCAAGAGGAAGGAGGAAGAGAGGAGAAACAAGATTTTTTATTTAGTTGTTTTACCAGGTATAGCACACTAAGCTGAAAGCTTTTTACAGGAGCGACCTGGGAGCACAAGGAGGTTAAGTGACTTGCTCAGGGTCACACAGTATGCAAGTGAAAGCTGTGGGATTCAAACCCAGGTCTGGTCTGCTGGATGTCACCATATTTGCAGCTCAGAGCCTTAGACCACTGCACTATACTGCCTCAAAGATATGAGGAGAGAGCCAAAACCATTATTTGGAGATAGAGGAATCACAGTGGGTAATGTGCCTGGCATTAAGAAAGTGGAGGGAGAGAAGAGTACAGACCACAGTGATGTGTGCACAAGGATTAATCAAGTAAAGCAACAGAAACAGAAATAAAGACTTGATGGCAGATAAGGACTGCTTGGCTCACCCAGTCTGCCAATTTCCCTACCTATTGGATAAGCTGCTGATCCTAGTTAACCAACAGCCTACTTCCTCCTACCTCCCTCTAGAATTGCTTTAAGTCTGTCCCATGCAGTCTGGAATTCTCCCACTGCTCTTGACTCCATGACATCCTCAGGAGGCCATTCCATGTGTCCACCACCCTCTCCATGAAAAAATACTTCTTCACGTTGCCCTGAGCTGTCCCCTCTGTCTTCAAATTGTGCCCCTTGTTCTTACACATCTCTTTTCTGAAACATCCTACCCTCTTGGACTTTGTTGAGTCCTTGAGGTACTGAAAGTTTCTATCATGTCCCCTTTCCTTGAGGGTATACATATTATGCTCTTTTAGTCTCTCTTCATATGGCTTCTGGTGCAGACCCAGCACCATTTTAGTTGGTCTCCTCTGGATTGCCTCCATCTTGTGTATGTCCTTGCAGAGATGGGGTGTCCAGGACTGCATGCAGTACTCAGATGAGGTCTTACCAATTGTCTGTACAGAGGGATAACAACTTTATGTTTTCTGTCAGTTATGCTTCTCCCTATGCATCCCAGTATCCCCCAACCCTCCTTCTGCCTTCTCACATTGCTTGCCTACCTTTAGGTAATTTGATATGACTACCACCAGGTCCCTTTCCAGTTTTGTTGTTGTTAATACCCCCCAATTGTGTACTCCTCCCTAGGTTTTGTTTCCAAGGTGCATTACTTTGCACTTCTTTGAACTGAATCTAAGCTGCCATACTTTTGACCATTCCTCCAACCTTGCCAAGTCCTTCACATCCTTTCTACCCACCTTGTGTATCAACCCTGTTGCAGATCTTTGTGTTATCTGCAAAGAGGCATACTTTCCTTCCACTCCCTCCACAATGTCACCTATAAAGAGATTAAAGAGGACCAGTCCCAGTACTGTACCTTGCAGTACCCCACTAGTAACCCCTTTCTTTGGAGTGGACTCCATTTACTATTACCCTCTGTGTCCTGTTGTCCAGCAAATTCTTGACCAAGCTACCAGCCTGTGACCCACTCCCAGGCTGGCTACTGTTATAATCTTTTGTGAGGATAGTGTCAAATGCCTTGCTAAAGTCTCAGTAGGCCATGTTCACAGCCCCTCCCTGGTCTACTACTTTGGTCACGCATTCAAATAAATCTATTAGATTCATCTGACACTGACATTCCATTGTGAATCCATGCTGCCTTTTGTCCTGTGCCCTTGCTTCTGGGTACTCAACAATTATTTCTTTCAGAAGTGATTCCATCATTTTTCCTATCACTGAAGTCATACACATCTGTAGTTTTCTGCCTCTGTCTTGCTCCCACATTTGTGAAGGGGAATCACACCAACCCTCCTCCAGTCCTCAGTTAAAATATCGTCCTCCCAAGATTTGTTAAAAGGGTAGTCAGTGGTGTCACAGTTCTCCCCTTGGTTCTTTTTGAATTCTGGGGTGAATTCGTTGGGCCCCATTGCATTGTCCACCTTCAGTTTTAAGAGTTCTTTCAGGACCCTTTCTTCTGTGAATGGACTGGTTTTTTGACTTCAGGGTGTTTCTATTGTTTGGTTTAGGCACCTCCCTCCTCTTCTTTTGTGAATACTGAGCAGAAGTATTCATTCAGTATCCCTGCTTTTCACTGTCACCCTCTGCCCACCTTCCCATTTATGAAGCCTCACTATCCCTCTCTTGGTCTTTCTTGCTCCATAATGTATCTATAGAAGGTTTTATCACCCTTCTTAACTGAGCTAGCTACCTTTTCCTTGGTTTGGGCCTTTGCTATCCTGACTGTCTTTCTTGCTTACTTCTGCTTTAACTGGTATAGTTCTCTGTCCTGCTCCTTCTGTGTTTCCTTATACTTCCTGAATGTTATCTTTTTCTCCCTAACCTTCCCCACCACCTCTTTTGAGATCCAAAGTGTTGTTTTCCTTTGTTTTGTTTTATTTCCCTCACAGAAATTAAGTAAGTAAGTATTCTTTATTTATAAAGCACTTTTCAAGTACCAAAGCATTATACAGTACCTCAGTAAACCCACATTATCAAGTGAATAAACAATTAACATAAATATAACAATTAAAATACAGCAAATGAAAAAAACATTATAAATCATCAGGTTCCTGAAAAAACACATAAAAGCAGTCAAAGATAATCTTGTTGAAACAGATAGGTGTTTAAATGAGTTTTAAAACTTTTGACCATCAGGCATTCTCTTTACCGTGAGGTGAGAGAATTCCACAGGGTAGGAGTCGCATATGAAAAGCTTGGGCACCAGGTGTTTTCAAACACACCCTGGGAATCTCTAGCAATCCCTCATTGGCAGATCAAAGGGGTGGAGGGGCAGTAGGAGTTAGATCTTTCAGATAGTCAGGTCCCTGTCCGTGTAGGTCTTTAAAGGTTAACAAGCCAAACTTAAGGTCATTTACCACTGAACAGGCAGCCAGTGCAATGTGTACACAGATGTAATATGACTGGACCTAGATATGCTAGTCAAAAGCCTGGCCACTGTGTTCTGTACTAGCTGCAAGTGGTGAATATAAATCCCAGGTAGAACTAGGTAGAGGGCATTGCAATAATCAAGGTAGTTGATGACAAAAGCATGGACCAGGGTAGCCAAGTCATCCAAAGGGACCAAGTGTTTCACCCCAGCAATATTCCTAAGCTGGTAAAAGAGGACTTGATGATGGCCAACACCTGAGATTTCAGTCGGACTGTCATCAAGAATAACACCAAGGTTCTCTCCCCATTGGAGGTGGGCAGTTGGACACCATCAAGCCATATGCCTGAAGGTTGCACAGCCCCAAACCTAGTCCCAGGCAACATGGGTCCACAACTAACACCTCGGTCTTCTCCGCTCAGTCTCAGCAAGCTGGCGCTCATTCAGTCTTTGATTTCAGTGAGACAGCTGTTGAAGACGGAGACTGCATCCTCCTGTTCAGGTAGAAAAGACAAATACAGTTGAGTATATCATCTGCATAGCAGTGAAGCTCAAACCATATTGTCTGATGATATCTTTAATGGCAGTATGTACACTACGAACAGCATGGGTGACAAATGGAGCCCTGTGGCACCCACAAGACAGAGGGAGGCGTCAGAGGGAATACATTCCTGAGACAAACCTCTGAGATCTCCCCATGAGAAAAGATTGAAATCACTTAAGGACTACACCCAATAGTCCATAAAGGAAACACAGAGTGCTCCAAAAGCACACCATGGTCCACAGTGTTGAATGCTGCAGAGAGAGATTAAAAGGGCCAAGATAGTGCTCACCTTTCGATTTCTCGCTTTTAGGAGGTCATTCAATACCGGACAAGGGCAGTCTCCACACTATGCCTCTTCCTAAATCCTGACAGGAGGCCTCATAGATACTGTGAGATTCCAAGTAATCCTCAGTTGTAATGCACACCTTTTAATAACCTTGCCTACAAAAGGCAGGTTAGAGCTAGACCTGTAATTAGCTAACTGGTTTGGATCTAGGAGGATTTTTAAGGAGTGGTTGAATGACCACTTCCTTAATAGGATCTGGAAAAAACCTTCTCCAAAGAACCCCAAACAATTTCAGCTAGGATTGGGCAGATAGTGTCAGCACAACCCCTTAGTAAAGAGGTTGGGCCAGAATCCAAACTACAAGCTAGTTGGGCACATACCCTGGATGATTTGGACAATATCCATGAGTTCCAGATGGCTGAAGTCTGACCAGGTAGTCTGGATGCTCGTCTTCTCCCACCAATCAATGCATTTCCTCATGGGAGTGCTGGGCCAGTGCTGGTGAGGATGTTGGCAACCTTATTTGCAAAAAATTTAGTAAGCTTATCACACTTCACCTTCAAAAAGTTCTTCAGGGCTGGAGACAGATCAGGTTGCACAATCTGTCTGCAATCTGGAAGAAACTGGCTGGTCAATTTCGAGCAGCAGAAATCTCCCTGGACAGAAATTCTGCCTTCTTATGGATGATTTCCAAGTGAGGCTTGTTGCCTCTGTGATGGCAGTTTTGATTTTACCCAATTGTTCTTCCTCACTCCTTCTTGCCCATTTGTTAGTGCTTTTCTGAGGCACTCTCCCATTTACCAAAGTCAACACTCCTAATGTCCAATACCCTCGCTGTGTATCGTTTGACTCTATGGCTATGTTTACCATGAACCACACTGTTTGTTGATAGCTTGTTCCCAGATGGCTACCCACTTCTAAATCTGAGATACTCTCTCTATCCCATTTGAGGTACTAGGTCTTGACTGCTCCCTCCTGAGTGGGTTTCAACACTAGCTGTCTGAGGCATGCCCCCTGTAGGGCATCAAGAATGATCCTGCTCTTGTTGTAGCTGCAGCAAAGATGCTTAAGTTAATATCTGGCATATTCATGTCCCCATCAACAATATCTCCTCAATTTCTGCCATTCTAAGGATGCCTTCTCTCATTTTCTTGTCCATTTCCTTCCTCTGAGACGGGGTCTGTATACAACCTCCATGCAGATTGTGGTACCATTTCCTGTCTCCACGGTGACCCACAGTGCCTCCTCTCCTCCTGTGTACCCATTAGTTCAATTGCTTTGATCCATTCCCTTACAGAGAGCTACTCCTCTTCCTCTTTTATCCTCCCTGTCCCTCCTGTAGATTTTGTACCCTGGTATGTTGACATGCCAGTCATGGTTCTCTGTGTAACATGTTTCTGTGACTGCCACAATATCCAGGCATCCCTCTTCCATCAAGGCCATTAGTTCAGGAGCTTGTTACCCAGACTATGAGCATTGGTACTCATTGCCTCCATTTTTGTGGCCTTACCCTTTTAGCTTCATCTCTTTCCTTACTGTGTTTGCCTTTTCTCCATTACCCTGTCCTGCTACATATCAACTTCTCTACCTTGGTGTTTACCTCACTAACTACCCTGTTTTGTGGGGAAGGCTGGGATTTCCCTGCTCCATTTCAGTGCCCATAGCTTGTTTAAATGCTTGCCAATGAAGCATTTAAACCTATCCTCAGGATCCTGGTACCCTTCCTGGACAGATGCAGACCATTGCACCACTATAGACCTGTATCCTCCAAGTGGACCCCAGTCCCCAATGAAGCAAAACCCTGAGCTCTGCACCAGTTTTTCAACCGTTCATTGAATCTCATGGTGCAGAGGACCCTAACCTCATCCATACTATATATAGGCAACACCTCAAAGAAGGTTACCATGTGTTTACTTGTCTAAGGCCCCTTCCCAACTCCACAAACTCCTCCTGCAGTGCTATGATCCCATTCCCAGCCAGGTCATTTGCCCTTAGGTGGACAATGATGTCCATATCCCTGCCCTGTGTAGCTGCTGCCATGATCCTGAGTATTCAGTTCCTGTCCCTCTAAGCCATGGCACCTGCAGACACCTTACCTCCCTCTCTCCTCCATCCCACAGTTCTACTGCCTTAACAATTGAGTCCCCACCAGGAGTTATTTCCTTCTCTTGTTGGGTCCCATGTCACCCTCATGTGGTTTCCTTTGTTTCTGGTTCCCAGCATCATCCTTGGTCTCCATTGTGGGTGCCTCCATATAGGAACTACACTTTGCTTAAACAGTGTATGAATCATGAAGAGTTAAAACTGGAAGGATGCACTTCTGTTCCACCACCTCACACTCCCTGAGCCAACTGTGGTCCAACCGTTCCTTTTTCTTGGGAACCTTTAAGACAGCAGCGGTGGTCCTGGTGGTCCCTGGGTGGGGAAGGAGGTTTCCCAAATCCTCGCCATGTAGCCTTGAGATGGCCAACCTCCTCCTTCAGACCAGAGGTGCCTACAAAGGGGCATTGCAGCCTTCAGAACATCTCCAAGAAGAATGCCACCCACAGCCAGTGCATTGCACCACTCCCACATGTCCTTCTCCTTCCCATTTATCTATTTTTTATTTTTGCTAGTGTGTGTGAGCTTGTGCATGTGTTACCCCTAAACAGCATGCTGGGCTGTTAAGGATATGACAGTTGAATGTCCTTTGCTCTTCTGGGAAGTGATGTCAGAACCTGTGGTATAAAGGAAATTATGCACTTGGGGTGGATGGGGTGAGGAGCAGGGTGGGTGGGACCATGCCCATGCCCTTCAGAAACAATCAGGTAGCTGGGGCCCCAGGCCAGACAATTGGCACCCTTTCCCAATATGCACTAAACTGTGCGGCAGAGTAAAGACAGCAAAGAAATAACAGCCCAACTAAAAGCACAACAAAATAGGTTTAAAACCAGAAGAAACAGGTCTCCAATTCAAAGAAACAACAGCCTCACCAAAAGCATACCAAAATAAGCTTGAAATTAGAAGAAATAGGTTTCAAATCAAAGAACAACAGCCCCACCAAAAACACCAAAATAGGTTTGAAATCAGAAGAACAGACCTCCAATTCAAAGAAATAACAGCACCTCTTAAAGCACACCAAAATAGGTTTCAAACTTTCAACATCCCCAAAACAATTCCCTTCTAGCCCCTTACAGGTAGTAAGAAAAAACAACCTGCTACCAAGTGATATCAACAAAGCAATAAAAGCAGCAATGAGCAGTTACTGCACTGAAATTAATCTGATTCCTTCCCTTCTAGCTTCTTGAAAAAGTGAAAGAGGGTCCAGTCTTGCTAAAGTGAACTTTGGAGCAGCTCTGTAAACAATGTCTCCAAAATCAAAAATGGAAGAATCATCTTAGTGAGGATTTCTCTGTGTGCTTCTCTTATTTCTGTATAGTGCCTAAACTTGACGTGGATGTTCTTGTAAATAGCATCCACAGGAACAAAAAATCTAGGTGGTGATCGCCAGACCGTGAGGTACTTGAAGGAGGAGACATCTTCAATAGTTTCTCAATCAAGGGTGTGAAAGGAAGGAAGTGGGAAAACTCTAGCAAGTCTTTGCCTGGTGCCAAAAGTCATAGAAACTGATTTCTTAGTATTGAAAGAAAATTGATTTTCTTGGAACCAGAGCTGGACCTTGTTATTGTCCAGTTGGGGCTGATTCATGAGGTCAGGGTAGAGGAGCCAGAGGAAAGAGTACTGTATCATCTGCATACATTCGAATTGGTGCTGAGGAGCAGGCATTGTGTAGGTCATTTACTAAAGTGCATACTAATGAAGTAGGAGAAAAGAAAGGCGGTAAGCCCATGATTGCTCCTTTCATTCACTCATAATACAAGAGAGTATATCCATGCAATATACATGAATCTAGATTACACTTAAATTCTTGTTTATTCTTACTAATGACTACTTCAAAGGAAGTCTGTTCCAAGGATTCACAACTGTCTGAGTATAAAATGTTTTCCTTCTATGAGTGTTAAATCTTTTGGGTCTTATCTAGAAAGGATGGCCTCCTAGTACCCTGCCTGCTGTCTTTATATTCAAAGCTAGCTCAATAAACAGATAATATTCCTGGACAATATCATAACATAACATAACAGGAGATCCCTCTCAGTCTCCTGGTCTTTAGGACATCAGATCTAATTCAGTTAGCGTTCATTGTAGATCATAGAAACAGAAACATGAAGTTGACGCAGATAAGGACCGCAAGGACCATCCAGTCTGCCCATTTCTTTTTCTACCTCATAAATGTGCTATCGACCTTTGCTCTGTCAATGGCCTATCTATTCATACTCATCTATACTGCTCCATATGCCTATCCCATGCCTGTTTGAAGCCCTGCACTGTATTCATAGCCACCACTTCCTGAAGTAGGCTGTTCCATGCCATCCACCACCCTTTCTGTGAAAAGAACTTCCTCACATTACCTCTTAATCAGCCTTTCTCTAATCTCATGCTGTGTCCTCTTGTCCTGCTATTTTCTTATATTGAAACATGTTAGACTCTTTCACCTTGTTAATGCCTTTTAAGGTGTTTGAATGTTTCAGTCATATCACCTCTCTTCCCTCCTTTGCTCTAGGGTATACATATTGAGCTCCATTAATCTATTCTCATATGTTTTCTGATGCAGTCCATGCACCATTGTGGTTGCCCTTCTCTGGACTGTCTCAATTTGGTTAATGTCTTTGTGAAGGTGTGACCTCAGTACTGCATAGTACTCCAGATGGAGAGCTAACCAGTGTCTTGTAAAGAGGGATTATTACCTCCTCTTCCAACTTGTGATACCCTACTAATACACCTTAACATCCCCTAGCCTTACCTGCTGCTTTAGTGGTCTGCTTGGATGATTTCAGGTCATTGGTGATGATGATGCCCAAGTCTCTTACTTCCTTTGTGACTGCCAGCAACTCCCTCTCAGCATATAGGTGGCTTCAGGGTTTCTCTTCCCTATGTGCATGATCTTGCACTTCTTTGCATTAAACCCCAGTTGCTACTCTTCCGACCATTTTGCCAGTTTATCCAGATCTGTTCTCATTCTGCCTACTCCATCTGGATCATCTACTCTGTTGCAGATCTTGATGTCATCTGCAAACAGACAAACCTTGTCCTTCAGTCCATCTGCAATGTCACTGATGAAGATATTGAAGAGGACTGACCCCAGGACTGATCCCTGAGGTACCCCACTTGTGACTTGCACCTCTTCTGACTGTATACCATTTACCACCACTCTTTTTTTCTGCCACCAAACAGTTTGCCACCCAGTTGACCAACTTCTGACCCACCCCAAGCCTACCCAGCTTATTAATCAATCTTCTATGTGGAACAGTATTGACAGCTTTGCTGAAGTCAAGGTAGGAGACATCAGCTGCTCCTCCTTGGTCCACCACTCTGGTTACCCAGTCAAAGAAATCTATGAGATTAGTTTGACAGGACCTTCCTTTGTAAACCCATGCTGTCTTGGATCCTGTGCTCCTATGGATTCCAGGTGTTACACTATCCTTTCCTTAAGAGTGCCTCCATAATCTTGCCCACTACTGAGGTAAGACTGACTGTTCTGTAGTTCCTCCTCCTCCCAGCTACCACTGTTGTGGAGCGGGATTACATGAGCCCTTCTCCAGTCTTCTGGGTCCTCTCCTGTGCTCAGAGACTCACTAAACAGTTCTAATAATGGCTCTGCTAGTTCCACCCTTAGCTCCTTTAGTACCCTGGGAAGTATGCCATCAGATCCAATTGCCTTGTCCACCCTGAGCTTATTGAGCTCTTGTGGGACCCTTTCTGTTGTGAAGGAGTAGTGCTCACCTCCCTCCCCTGTGTCCATGGTGTTGAGCTGTGGGACCTGCCCTACCTTCTCTTCAGTGAATACTGAACAGAAGTATCTATTTAGGATAGATGCTTTCACATGGTCCTCCTCCTCACATACCCTTATCTCCTTTGATCTTAGCAATACCTGCCTCTGGACTTTCTCTTTTCACTAGTGTATCTATAGACAGTCTTGTCACCTTCTTTCACTGTCTGTGCTAGTGTTTCCTTGGTTTGGGCCTTTGCCTGCCTGCCTTCCCTGCTTCCCTTAGGAAGTTTGGTATGCCTTCTTATCTTCATCCTGCTGTGTTCCTTATATTTCCTGAAGGCCAGCTTTTCTGCTACTGTTTTTGAGAACCAAAGTGGTTTCCTCTTTCTTTGTCATATGACTAATGTTGTAGATCATCCTTGTGGGTTGTCTTGGACCCTTTAATCTTTAAAATATCGTCCTTATAAGTTGGTTCCACCAGGCTCCAATAGTCTAGAATGGGCCTAACATATGTTCTATATAATGGCATGATAAGCTTTTGGTCTCTGATCCTAAAGTTTCATATAATGGTCCATAGGAGTCTTTTGCCTTTGCCACCTGCACTTCACAGTGGGATTTAGAATTTAGCTTACTGTGCAGTTGATTATCACTCCCAAGTCTCTCTCTCTTCTGATTCCCTGAGAACTGTGCCCGCTAGAAGATATTTACACTTTTTATGGTGTTTACCAAAATGTATCACACAAGATTTTCTTTGTTGAATTGTATTCTCCTTTCTCTAGCCCAGGGCAGAATTAGATTGAGGTCAGCTTGTATGGAGGCCCTATCTTGTTCAGTTTGTACCCACTCCTGTGAGTTTTGTATCATCAGCATACTTGCATGACCAGTCAGCCACTTTCTTGCACATATCTGATATAAATGTCTGAAGCAGTACCATTCCCTGCACAGACCTTTGAGTGAATAATAGCCATTTATACAAACTCTCTTCCGTCTCTTAATCATGTTCATAGCCATCCCACTATCCTATGATCTAAATTAAGGGCTAACATAATAATGGCCCAGTGTGGCACAGCATCAAATGCCTTGGAAAAATCAAGATATCATGCAGTCCACTGGTGTTCCCTTATCTAGTGCTGATGATAGTTTTGTAAAATCATAGCAGATTTGTTATGCATGATCTCTTAGATGAGAAATCATGTTGTGCTGTATCTACCATATTGTGTCTATTTAGGTGGTTGTATATCATGTCTTTATTATAGCCTCAAGTATCTTTCATGTGACAGACATCAGGCTGTTAGGTCAGTAGTTGGCACAGTCATCCTTCCTCCCTTCTTATGGACCTGAGTAACTGATGCCAATCTCTAGCCAGAAGGGACTTCATTGTTAATTAGTAATGCTAAAAATAAATATTTTAGCATTTGAGTTATATTTGGTAGCATCAACTTAAGCATTTTGAGGTGATGTTATCTGGGCCTGCAGAACAACTAGATTTCAGCTTCAAGATTTTCTTTATGATGTCATCTTCAGTTTATATTATATTAGAGGCATAATTGATTGCTAAATTTCCTAAGTAAGGTTCATCTTTGGTGAATTCTGATGCAAAGTAGTTGTTAAATACACTCTGCTATACTCCCAGGGTCATCAATAATTCAGTTGTCAGAAACTATTGAACACAATCAGTTGTCCGAGTTACAGCCATAAAATGTGCTTTGTTTTATTTTGTTTTTATTTGTGGCTAATCTAAGTTCAAACTTTTGTTTACTTTTTGTTGTGTATTTGCATTTCTTTATAGCTGTTTTATACTTTTCCAAGCCTATACAGATCTGCTTTTGACATAAACATTATATAGTTTATTTTTTGTTAATGAGTCTTGTTATTTCCTTGTCAGACACTTAGGTTTCCTCCCTCTATTGTTACATTTATTTGTTTTTCTAATGTGAGCATCACATAGTCTAATAATATGTAGTTTGATTAGTGCCCACATGTTGCTGTCTGTTAACCCCTTCAGCTCTACATCCTATTTTATTTTGTCCAATTCTTCCTTTATTGCTTATCTGTCAACTGAATTGAAATTATAGATCATTCAACATCCCTTTTGATAGAACAGCATTCTTGGAATGAGAATGCTGTTGTGATCTTTGGTACCTAAAGGGGCCTCCATCATGCATTTACTGATATTTATATTAGATGAGCCAAACAAGATGTCCAGGGTATTTTCACCGCAAGTTTTTTTTTAAGTGTTGAAGTAGATCAAGCTATTCAGATATCCTGAGGAATTCTTTACTCTAGTGCTTGCTACTTTTCTTAGTTTCCAGCATATATCATTGTCCCGGATTCCCCTTTCCCTCACAAAACACAGAGACCATTGTTTGTTGTTGTGCTCAGACTGGCAATTAATTTATTTATATTCATAAATCCATATTCCATTTTCCATTTCTTTATCGTCATATTTCCAAAATTTTCATTTATTTCCATCCATATATCACTCTCTGATTATCCATCCCCAGGTGAAAACCTGGGTGCCTTCTTCTTCTCCTTTTCTGTTAGGTAACAGTGAAAACCGAGACCACTTTCTCCTTCATTTTCTTCTTCCTCTTGTGTTACTCCTTTTTCTCCCCCTCCCGTCTCTCCCCCTTTTTCCCCCTGCCATCCACCTTGGCAGTCGATAAAGGGATTATTATCTGCCATCCACTTCCTTGGCAGTCCTCAAGAATTTCCACCTGCCATCCACCTTTGGCAGTCCATAACCATATTATCCCCTGCCATCCACCTTTGGCAGTCCATATCCATATTATCATCACCTGCCATTCACCTTTGGCAGTCCACTGTCTAACGGACGCGTCTGTCCTCCACCTTGACAGACCCACATACAGCCCCAAATTGACTCTCTTTCCCTCGTACTTTGTCTAATAGGGTGGGTGGGAGGGATCAAAACTCCAACAAAAGTGGCTGAGGCCCCTTGTGCTGTCCCTTATGTACCTCCTTCCCCCTCCCTTCCTGCTGCCTGCCCATTGTTCTGGTTCTTGGCCCCTCCTTCTTATCCCTCCCTTCTGAGCACAACCATTCCTAAAGGAGGGAAGGGGTGCACCAGGACAACATGGTCTGCCCCTTAAGGGCAAACTCCATTGTCCCAGATTCCCGCTTTTCCTCACAAAAACACAGAGACCATTGTTTGTTGTTGTGCTCAGATTGGCAATTAATTTATTTACATTCATAAACCCATATTCCATTTTCATTTCTTTATTGTCATATTTCCATAATTTTCATTTATTTCCATCCATATATCACTCTCTGATTATCCATCCCCAGGCAAAAACCTGGTGCCTTCTTCTTCTCCTTTTCTGTTAGGTAACAGTGAAACCGAGACCGCTTTCTCCTTCATCTTCTTCCTCTTGTGTTACTCCTTTTTCTTCCCCTCCCATCCTCCCCCTTTTTCCCCACTAGCCAGTCTCTAGCTTGCATTGGATGACTGGCTTCACCCTAACCGGTATCACTCTCCCTTACCTCAGGGATGAAACTTCCTTCCCACTTTTTTTTTTTTTATTTACCAGCTTTTGTCTGTTTCCTCCATTCCTCTATAGAGCCCATTGTTTCCATATTGAACATGTCTATTGCTATATCTGACAAGTGTACCCTATCTGACCTGTAGAAGTCATCCACCCATTCTTCTACTCCCTGCAGTATCACCTGTCCTCCCATCTGCCTTATCAATGTCCCCACCTGTCTATTCATCTTTCTCCTGGCCCTCTCCACCACCCTGTGGCTGTGTTTCCTGTCTCCATACCCTTCAGTGGTATTATATCCGACCAGGAAAGGCATACTTGAGGCCACCACTGTCTTATTGCCACTAGGTCCCTCTTTATCTGTAAATATGTGCACCCATGGTCTGCCTGCAGAGTCGTTGCCTCCTAGGGTATAATGATTAGGTCTGGACTGGGCCGATGTCCCATGAGTTCTTTCAAAGTGGGCAGAAGCTGTGCCATCTCATCCCCCGTAGGCCGTGCCATACCAAACTACACTGTCTTACATCCTGGTACAATTGTTTTCCCCAGCTTTTTCTGCTCTCTTACCAGCCCAGTAAATATAGGAATGGCCGCAGATCCAGACTTCTGTGCTCCTCCTCTACCTATGGGGTGCAAAGAAAATTAATTAATTTACATATACTCTCAGTGTCCTCATTGTATTATCCCCCTGCCTTATTATTATTTTTTTTCATACCAGTGCTCTGATGTATCTTTTATAACTGGCTGACCGCCAGCACCCTTTTCCAAAATGCCCTTCACGGGTTCACCCATTGCTGCCCACTGTGAGGCTGCCCCAATCCTTAGGGAATGGGATGAGTAATTAGCTGGTTCTCCCCAAAACCCATGTCCCTTTTTCAGCACTGCCGTAATTTGATAGCCGGTGACCCTTTCTCCATCACCATGCATGAATAGCTTCCCGTCCTGGTTACCTGCTCTCGGCAAAACCCACACGGCCTGCACTGGGCATATCGCGATCTCTGATTGCCCTCTTGAGTGTTATCATGTACCCTTGCCATTTTGGTCAGTCTTTGACTGTCTTAGCTAGATCTGTATTTCTTTTGTCCCCAACTCATCCTCCCATTCCACACCTCCTTCCTTGTCATCTTTTCCATGGCCTACCACCTCAATCACTCTCATAGCCCCTGCAAACATTATCACATAAATTGTGTGAAATAGCTGAGCCTCCTCCTTTGATTTGCATATTGCCGGGAGCACCTCTTTTAGCTTTATTAGCCACTGCTCCCTATAGGCCTCCTGTTATCCCTGGCCCTCTTTTCAACCTGCCCCAGCCCTGCATCATCCTTCTGATGAGCATTGATTTTGTTGGGTCATTCCATCCTTTCAGGCTGCAGATCACACTGATCCTGCCAGATAAACCCCCATTGTGGCATGAGCAGTCCCTTTCTGCCATTGTTCCACCATGAACATTCCCAACTGTTCCTCCGAGAGTGACCCACTTACCTCCATCTGGTGTTCTGCACTGAATGTTTGAAAAACCCTCCAGGCCCCATCGTAGGCCCTCAGGGTCCGAGGCGTCCATGAGCTGTGAAACAGCAGTTCTGCTTCTTCCTGCCAACGTCCCAGATGTTACGTTAGTATGGGCGTTTTTGTTCTTACGCTGCTGGTGACAGCTTCGAAGCGGTCCAGCTGCAGATGGGAAAGGCTGTCAGCCAGGGTATGGTGTACCCTTCTATGTGTTTTGCTCTGAAAGACATGTTCAGCTGCAAAGCCCTTAAAACTAACTGTCGTACTACCTGCATGACTGTATCCAACCTGGCTCCCTTGTTGTTCAGTACATCAACCACCACTCTATTGTCACACCAAAATGTCACCTTCTGATCCCATAATTCCTCCCCAAACCAAAGTGCATGCCCATATGGGCATGATCTCCAGTAGTGTTATATCTCTCACTTTCCTCCCTCACCCAACTGGCCGCCATGGTTCTGCAAACCACCTGCCCCTCAGGTAACCCCCATGCCCAGTCCTCCAGCCGCATCCGTGTAGAGGTCCCAGTCTGTGTTGTACAGCCAATCCTGCTGCCAAAATGAACACCCATTGTAATCCTTCAAGAATTCCTCCCATACACTAAAATCCTCCCTGACACTTTGAGTCAGATCAACCCAGTGATGTGGTTTTGTGACCCTGCCATAGCTCTGGCCAGCCTCCTTGTGAATTCCTTCCTGGTCCTTTGGCCCTGCATGCGAAATTCAGGTGCCCCAGTACCTGCTGAACCAATTTTACTTGTACCCTTCTCCTGCTGGCATGTACCGGATTAGCTCCTTCAACCTCCTTACTTTTTTGTCCGGTAACCTGAATACTTCACTCATGGCATCTATCTCTGTCCCGAGGAATTCCATAACCTTGCTGGCCCCTCTGTTTTTCCGGTGCTGATGGGACTCCCAGCTCCCGGCACAGTTCCTGAAACTTACCCAGCATCCTCTGTGTCTCCCTTTCGCCCTTCCCAATGAGGAGAAAATCATCCAGGTAATGGATGACTGACCTATAGCCCATTTTTCTTGGAATATCCACTGCAAACATGTGCTGAACGCCTCAAATGTCACACATGCTGTGGAACACCCCATTGGCATTGCCTTGTCGAAATAATATTGCCCCTCACTTTTAAAACCCAAGAGATCCTAGTCTTCCCTCCTGACTGGAAGCAGCCTGAAGGCAGACTCAGTGTCCATTTTGCCATCCATGCATCCCCTGTGGCCGGATTATTCAGACTGCATCTTGAGTGTCTTGTATGTCACCCTACTATGTTCCTCCCTGATATAGTCATTCACCGACTCTCCTTCTGGATAAGACAAGTGGTGTATCACCCTGTATTCCCTTCTTGTTTCTTAGGTACCAAACCCAAAGGTGATATCCACATGTTTTCCAATGGGGGATGTCAAATGGATCCTCCACCCTGCCTGCTTTTCTCTTTCTCAGTCTTCTGCCTTAGCATTTCCTCTTTCCCTTTTACAGACCCCAGGTTGCTTGCCTCCCTTGCTTGCCTGGGTCCTTTAGACTGCAATGAAAACGCTGAGTCAAAACCACATAAAATCATATCCCGCATGCTCGTGTCCAGATATCTGTTCAGGCAAACTGTCAATGCTGCTATGTTGATGGGGGTTCTGGCCATACAAACTGCTCCTTGTTGTGCCACCTGTCCCCCTTCCCTGAACCCTCCCTTCCTTCCTGTCTAACCTCCCTTGCTTCAGTGGTTCTGACCCCTCTACTCCCATTCCCCTGTCCCTCCTCCCTTGTTCCATGTTTGCCCCTAAACCCTGGCCATCCCGAAAAACTGTTGGCCTGATCCTTGCCCCCATGCCCTTGTGCTCCCTGTATACCTGTTGTTCTGCACTTGCTTGCTGAATACCCCCGCATTTTGCACAGGCATGTCGCTTCGACACTGAGGCCACAAGCAGAAGGCCCTGTTATGCTCAACAACATCTCTGTGGCGTAGCCCCTTTACCCCACCTGCCTTGGTGTGGACTGATCTGTTACGTAATCCATCCATAAATCTATTTGCTTGGTGTTCCCATCTTATATCCCCAAATGTTGCCATTCTCTGCCGAAAACATTCGTGTAGTATATCCAACCCACCCTCCTTTTGCCTTTGCTCTCCGTATTATCAATGAATAGGTAATGAGCAGGATGCCCAGCTCCGGCCTTTTTCCAGAGCGAGGCTGAAAAGATGGCAAAACCTAGAAACCACCCATCCCAGGTCTTCCCTTTTGTGAACTTGTCGTCTCTCTCTTTCCTAAGAGCACTATGGCAGCTGCCATCTCACTCTTACCTATGCTCTCTGTCTCTTCATATTTAGCTGCCACCTCTCAGCTCACCAAAGCGAATATATCCACATATTCCCCTCTCCATATTTTTTCTTTTATTGCTTGGGCACATGTTACGCTATTCTCATCCCAGCTTCCCACCTCTCTCGTACCTTTTTCCTCTCTTTTCTCTCCGTTTCCCGTATCTCCTGGCACCTCTTTTCCTGCTTTAATCTCTGCCAGAGCTGATTCCATCTACCCCAGCCCTCCTGTCCCCAGTGCTGCACTATCTGCCCTATATATTCTTTTATACTATCACCTACTGTGTTGGATGTGTTACCTGTGACCTTGTCCTGGCCGGGCTGCCTGGAGGTCTCCAAAGGTCCCCTGCTTCTTCCTGTGGTTGAGGTGGAGGTGGAGGGTGAGCTACCAGAATCTGCGGCGGACCCCCGTTCAGTTTCGTGTCCAGGTTCCACGAGGAGGTTCCCCTGATCTGGGGTAGGTGCTGGCGTCAATGGGTTGACTGGCCATGTGGTTACTGGCTCAACTGCCTTGGTGGGCCCTGCTGTCACTGGTGCTACCCTAGCAGGACTGTGTCGCCCCTCAGCTGGCCTCTTCCTTTGCCACCTTTTTCCATACCAGCTTTTCTCTTCTCCCGGGCCTCCCGGGTCCTCCCCTCCACCAGTTCCCACATTTTGTTTGCTTTTTCAGCCAGTTCGATTATAGCCTTGTAGGCATCTTCCTTCGATGGCCTGCTCTTCTTGGGTGCCATGTCTGTCCTGTCCTGTGCTCTGTGAAACAACTATAGGAAACAAAAAATAGGGTTATTCGTGTCTCAGTACCTCCTATAGATCTCCCTCCTGTCTGTCCCGTCACCCCCATGCCACACTGGCCGGGACCCCCTGTGAAGGGCCCCCATCCTGCCTGGCAGGTCGTCCCTTCCTAGCATGGGCTCTGCATTCCTTGCCGACCTTTTACCACATGAGGTGCTCCAGGCCCTTTTAAAGCTTTTACAGGTGCGACCTGGGAGCACAGGAAGTTAAGTGACTTGCTCAGGGTCACACATTATGCAAGTGGAAGCTGTGGGGTTCAAACCCAGGTCTGGTCTGCTGGATGTCACCAGATTTGCAGATTAGAGCCTTAAACCACTGCGCTATACTGCCTCATGAATTCCCGGGTCGAGGATTCCTCCCCTACTTCCCCTTTTTTTATATACCTTAGCGTGCCCCCCCAGGAGGCAAGCTTCCCGACCTCCATATCCCCTAGCAGCGCATGACACCTTGCCTGAGGTCCTGTGTCTTATTGCCTCATATGTACGGGTCCCCCCTTTATTCATTTACTATTTATTTATATATTATTTTATATATATATATATTATTATTATATATTTTTTGTCCCCTTTTTTGACACTTCATAAGAAGCAATAATGTAACTAAGGTACTTCTGTTGTGGGATGCTTGATCCAACATCCTGTATAACCCAAAATTATCAGCACAGTGGTGGCCAGCTTTACGGTCACCAATAAAGCAGAGTCCATAAGTAGCTTGGGCCTTGTGGACCCAGCCCGCTCCCCACAAGCCTCTTCTTCACCCATCTCTTTATGCCATCCTGCCTCCACTTGCGCCCTCCTGCCTTCTATGTGCGATGCCATGGTGGTATTTAACTCCTTTCAATGCCCCGCTGCCATGCACATGCATCCACACCCCCCCTTTTGTTTCTTTGCTGCTCAGCCCTGAAGTAGGGCCCTGCGAAATGGCCTCCTATCACGACCCCCCACGTGGCATGTGACATCATGCCCATGGGGTCCGCCATTCAGCAGTTCTCCCTCCCAGCCCTTCAGAGCCTCCTTCAGCCAGCCACCACGGGTCCTCAATCCGCACACAAGAAAACAAATCCCGAACTGTTGCCTGCCCCCAAATGAGGTAAGCCTCTGTGACTCTAGCAGCCTGTGACGACCCACCCGGGTCTCCGCCTCCTTCCTTCACTTACCAACCCAAAGCTGATCCTCAGAACCAACAACCCCTATCCAGCCCAGCGCAGCCATGCCCCCAAAATAAAGGAAAAAGCAGGGGGGCCACCTGCATAGCTCCACGTGATGTGTGGCGCCGCGCGGCCTCAGTAATACACTAACATGTTGTGCTGCCCTCGTGCCTCTCGCTCACTTTCACCAGGGCCTCAACAGAAATAGCTTCAGGGCACACGCCATTGTCCTTGCAACAAAACAAAGGAAAAGCTTCCTCATGACCCTAGCCGTGTGACATCACGCCACGGGTCGATCCTCAACAGCTAACTCTGGGCCTAAAACCAGGCATATCTCCTTATTAGCCACACACTCCCAAACAGCGCTAAAGGCAGCAAACAGGCTAAAGAGGGGCCACCTTCCTCAGCAGCCCAGCGGCGTGTGACTATGCCACGTGGCCTCGGGACTGCTCTCACTCCTTACTTCAGGGCCTCTTCTAGGCCTGGTAATTAACCAGCAACCAACATTTTCACCCCTTCTTTTTATATCTTTTTTTTTTGGGCTTCCCAACCAACTGGCTCTTCTCTAAAACAATTGCAAGATGCCCTCCAGAAAATTATTCTACCACTCTGTGCTGCCCAAACCACTCTCCCCTTACACTCTCCCCCATGCAAGGAGCTTCCATCAAAACCCTGCTTCATCTTGTCTTCTAATAGATCACTTCCTTTCTACTAAATGCTACACATTTTCTTTTCTCTCGCTCCCTTTTTTAGATTAACTCGCATATCTATCAAATCAGTTGTTGCATCCTTACCTCTTTTGCTGTGAACAAACCTCATAATTAATGCCAAATCTGACGTGCTGCAGCTGATCAAATCAAAACTCCAGCAAAAGTGTCTGAGGCCCCTTGTGCTGTCCTTATGTACCTCCCTTCCCCTCCCTTCTTGCTGCCTGCCCATTTTTCTGGTTCTTGGCCTCCCTTCCTTATCCCTTCCTTCTGAGCACAGCCATTCCTAAAGGAGGGAAGGGTGCACCAGAGACAACATGGTCTGCCCTAAGGGCAAACTCCATTATAATTTACTGTAAGTTCCCATGACAAGTATCATTTAGAAAATGGAGAAAGAACTGGGCCAAGGAGAGACCCTGAGCAGACTGGGAGTTTGGGGGTGGAACTCTCAATAGAGACAGTTTTCAAGCTGCCTCAAGATAGGAGTATAACCACTCAGCTAAGAAAGCTAAGAGTCTGGCTGCTTTAAGTCTGTCAGGGGAATGGCTGGGCTATACCATTGAAAGCTCTGGCTAAGTCGACAAAAACAGTGAAGATGACAAGGCCTGATCCGTGCCAGAGAAGATAGTATCAGTGAGTCAAAGGAGAGAGCTGGAAGTGGGTGTGTCCTTCTAAAGCCAGAATGAAACAGACTGAAGAAGGAGGTTGAGTCAGTACAACAATATACTGTATATACAATAGGTGAGAAAATAAATTTGCCAGGATAAACATGTTTTTTTTCTGGCATCATGAGCAAAGTACAGTAATAAAGCGGTTTACTGAAAATGCTCAGAAATGTATCTTACTAAGTTTGGTCACATTGAGCATGCTCAGAAATGCATTCTCCTAAATTACTAAATTATGGAGCATGTTCAGTAACCAGCTTAATTTGTTTTTACCCAGGATGCCTTTGAAAATAAGTGTTTATGGCTTAGTAGGCCTTTATAGGTAAAACTCTTTCAATAAATAAACAAAATGTAAGAATTATTTTTTGATAGAACATATAGAAGTCTATGTAGTTTGCTTTTTACTTTTTATTTTTGCAGCTTTTAACATTTTTATCACACGCCACCTAAACACCTATTCTACTAATCAAATATGCCATGGGTTGATATAAAATAGCATTTTTATCATCATTTGAAGCTACTGGTCTATTTATATTTCACAGCGTGGCTTTGTCATGTGTGAGATACTACAGACCAATACCTTCTCTTGAAGATAAAAAGGAGGGGCCAGATTCTCAAAGGGTTGTGCATGGCATGTCACCGACAGGAATGATGCAAGTAGCACTTTGCACCATTAGTTGCACCATGCAAGATTCACAAAGCAGCCTCGTGACATGACGCAGGCTGCTTGCACCAAAGTGGACTTACACAATGGTTGAGCCAAATCCTGAGCTGCAACATGGCGCAAGGGTTTACAGCAGTTTCTCCACCCTATTCTGAAAGGGCAGCTGACACATCCTTTAATTTGGCATTCTAATACAACCCTGGCAGTCATCTGTCAAAGTACATTCACACTAACTAAGAGCTGGTGTAAGTGTACTTTGCCATCCACCTGGGTTTGCACTAGTGTGCCAAGTGCCCCTACAGCCCTCCCCCATATAATCACACATAAGCCCCCATTCCCATTTCTAATTGTTGCAATAAAAATGCCCTTGTGGGCTACCAGCCCCACATTTCCAATCCCAGTGGTTCAATAAAAAACCCATGTGGGCTACTTGCCCCCAATCTCCGATCTCACTTTTAGTAATAAAGAAGCCCTCATGGGCTAGCAGCCTCCCTCAGCCCCGTCAACAAAATATACATAGCCCCTCCCAGCCTCAATCCCTCAAAACATTAATAAATAGTCTCCTCCAGCCCTGATCCCCAAAATATTAATTTTCAACAAATCTATTACTCTTTGTTATATTGGGTAAAATAGCCCTGGCTGTCTAGTGGCCCCCACCTCCCACCGAACAGTGCCAGACCACCGCTCCCCTGACCCATACCCAGCCACTGGCTGGCACAATCCACCCTCACCCACCACAACCCAGCCACTTAATGAGCTCTGTATGAGTGTGTGTGTAAATAGTACATGCTCAGTGAGCGACAGCTGATGTCTTTCACTGAGCACGTACTATTTACAATACGTGCTCATACAGAGCTTAGTCAGCAGCTGGCCATGGTGGTGAGAGGCGGCTGTGCCAGTTGCTGCTGCATACTGGTAGGGGGGAGCAGGATAGTCTGGCAATGTCAGTTGGGGGTGGGAATACTAGACCACCAGGGTTATTTTACACAACATAACAGACAAATAATAAGTTTATTGAAATGAATATTTTCAGGATTGAGGATTGGGACTGGAAGGAGGCAATTTATTACTGTTTTGAGTGATTGGGGCTGGAGGGGGCTATGTAAATGAATATTTTGGGGATCGGTGCTGGGAGCCACTAGCCCACTAGGGCCTTTTTATTACAATTGGGATCGGGGATGGGGGTGGTAGCCACATGTGCTTTTTATAGTACCACACGAGGATCAGGAATTGGTGGGCTGGTAGCCCACAAGGCATTTTTATTGCAACACTCAGGGATTGGGGCATGGGGTTGGTTAGCCTTGTGGGGCTTTTCCATATTTATCATTGGAAGTCAGGGCTTGGGGGGCAGATAGCCCTATGAGGTTTATTTATTCTTAAATTTGGGGATCAGTTGGGGGCTCTAGCCCAACAGGGCTATTTATTTTCTATGGTCGGGGATCACGGCTAGGGGAACTTGTACCCATCTACTGCCATTGCCGCAGGCTTACAGCAACTTGGTCAGGTACAGCTTCCATCTGGTGTATCTTTCAGGTTGGTGCAAGTCATGGACTTAGCCGTGGGAACCCTGCCTGATACAGAATTGGGCATAGGATCCCTGACGCAATGGCACCTGACACAATCTGTTATTGTCACTGCTTGCATCCAAACTTTTAAAATCCATCCTGAAATCTTTAGTTAGCCTATGTCATATCCCTTATATATACATAAAAGCATATATAGAGAGAGAGCGATCAGAACTTTTCCTGTATTCTTTTATCTGAATTTGTACTTCAGGAAAACAAAAGTACAACTTTCTGAAAGCTAGTGATATTACTTTGTCACCATCAAATGTCATATAATACCTGTTTATTTGCATACAGTAGCATTGATAAAGTGTGTCTAGCAAAGCATCTAGTTCAGTACATTAAAATATTTAAAAATGATAGTCAAATGATTAAACTGAAAAGAGTACTGTAAAAGGGACTGTGATAATTAAAGTCAGTTCCTTTACTCATCTGTTTTATTTACTGTTGATTTCAGCTGGAAATTAGGAACATAAATAGAATGTACTGGTACTGGTGAAACAGAAATCACATATTCACACTAGCCTGTTTCTCTTTAGTTACTGATGGAAATAAAATCAACAGGTTTGCACTATCAATCATAGCAAATGATATTCATGTTTGCCTGAACAGTTGAACAATAACGGACTCTAATATTTTTACCCAAGCAAAGCCGCTTGATACACTGTTCTTTTTATCTTTTTAGGTCAAAGAGTGGCTCTGTTTAAACTGCCAGATGCAGAGAGCACTAAATATGGAAATGGCTTCAACACCTGTCTCCAAGCCACAACCATCACAGTCAAAACAGCAAACAGTCCCTGCTTCTCCTCTACAAAAGCCAAACAGCTAACCCAAGCAGCACAGGCATTACAAGCCCAGCAGCCTATGCAGAAGAAAGATGATTCTCAGAAATCTGACATAGCAAATCTGAGAAGCTAAAAAACACCTCAACTAATCAAGCAGCAATCCTTGTTACATAGCCCTCCTTGAAAGCTAAACAGCCCATGGCTGGGCCTCAAGCTGAGCAGCCTCCACAGCAAAAGGAACTGGTGCAAAACAGGAACATACCAGGCCATGGAACAGAAGAAACCAGACATGCAGAAGCAGGCAGAGCCGATTGTTCGTACGCCTCTTGAATATGGAACTGGTAAGGCCACATCTGGACCCAAGGCCCCATTGCTCCAAAGCTGGAAAATCAGAGAACTGTTCAAGAACAACCATTGCAACAGGCCCAGCAAGGAGGTAAAAACCTGTGCAATCTGATCCTAAGATCCAAACTCCCCATACCAGGAAAAAATTGATTTGAAGACAGGTTTACAGCCCTTACTGGTTGCTAAAGATGAGAAGTCTCTTGAGCCAGTTAAACAGCCCACAGAAATGGGGACTACAAAGGATGTTTCTTTAAATGTTGATACTAAGTCTGATGCCAAGGAAATGTCAAAGGGACAAACAATATCTGGAAGCCCAAAAACTGGTCCTCCACAAGTTCCTTCTCAATCTCAAGGGTCTCAGAAGCCCCAGGACCAACCTAGACGTTTCAGTCTGAACCTAGGAAGCATGACTGAGACACTAAGCATCAACCCCTAACTCCCCAAGAGACAGTAACTGGGAAATTGTTTGGATTTGGAGCCTCCTTCTTTAATCAAGCCTCAAGCTTTATCTCCACAACAACTCAGCTCTATGCTCAGCCGCAAGGCCCTCCAGCAGCAACAGCTAAGCAGCCAGCTCCTTCTCAACAGGCAGCATCTCGACTACCATCCAAAGAGGACATCCGTGCTCACAGTCTCCAAAGTAACCCCTGCAAAGAAGGAGGCAAACCACTAGTGGCTGCAAAGCCTGACCAACCCACAATAAGTAAACCTCCAGCTGCTACATTTAAAGGATCAGACATTGCACCTGTTCAGAAAAAGGGCAGCAAAGCTCCAGAAGATGAACGTAAACAGCTTAGTAAAGTATCTGAGCCAGAAAAGGCTGCTGCTTTACCGAGCTCTAATTGTCTGCTGTGTAAAACTGTATTAAATATTGGTTCTAAGGATCCTCCAAACTTCAACTGTTGCACAGAATGTAAGAGTATCGTTTGCAATCTATGTGGATTTAATCCAACACCCCACCTGACTGAGGTAAGGAGTCCTTAATTATTTATTTGTGCTATGCAAGATGACATTATATACCAAAATACACAGACGTATGTGTCTGTCCAGTAATGTACTGTATTGTTTTGTAAGGATGAACTCCTCAAGAAAGCAATGATTTCGTTGAAAGCAGAAGTACATGTTATGGTACCTTTGACAGATAATGTTGTGCTCATTGACAAGTTCTGTCATGTCACAGCATGTCAGCCAGTATTAACCCTCAGGAACTCCAGTTAACAATAGTTAATCCTTTTAACCAGACACATAATAAATGGTGATAAAAAAATCATTTTATACTATTAAATGTCCTTTTGTTTTCTTTCCATTTCAACATTGTACAGTATTCTGATGTACTTTGACTAAATTAATAGTCAAGCTTTGAAGGTAATAATCTAAACAGAAAACTGGAGGGAATCTATTGATATAAAATTGCCTCATATCGCCATTAACGCATAATGATTCCTAGTGTTAGAACAAGTTCAGTTGTAGTGGAACCTCCCACAGAGTACCACTGTACCTTTTGGTTATATTTTAGAGTGTCCTTTCCTCCCATTACAAAAGATGCACTTGTTCTCAATTTTGAGTCTAGTTTTGCACATTTGTTTTTACATTTGAAATAATGAAAGAAGTGCCCCTTTATTATGGCTAATCTTAGGGCTTTGTTGAATATTATCAGCTGTTTTCTCAGTAGTCTGTGTCCTAAATTTCTGGGAGCAGTGTCTGTTATACATTAGCTTATCTTATTCATAAAAAGAAGTGTTAAACGATCAGGTCTCAGTCCTCAGTCACAATGTTATGGGCACAAACAGGCACCTTGTTGTGCTGACCCACAAAATTCGTGATACTGAGAAGAACAGATTTGGATTCTGGTTGAGACCCCTTGACATTATTCCACAAGTACAAATTTGACATAACTCCACAAGTACAAATAATGCACCCCAGATGTTACTTTCTACAAACAGGATTAGCACAGGGTAATGGCACCCATTACCACCACACACATATATGCATGTGGAATAGTGCCATGAACATATACTTGTGTGACAGTGCCAGAAACCTGTCCCTAAGCCACCTGATCCATACCTGCAGGCCACTTCTGACCTCTGCAGCCATCACTATGTTGTTTCTCACCACTCTCCCAGCTAGTCCAGTGGTGTCTCCTAATCCCAGCCTAAAATGTATCTCTGCTAGTCCAATGTAATGCCCTTCTCTAGCCCTGTAAATCATAGAGTGTCATCCCATGCTCTGGGCCATCATCACATCTTCTGCTGTGTCTTTGGTTGTGCAGCACTTTTTCAATACTGACTGCTTATGATAATTCTACAGAGAGGAGCCATCACAAAAGTGCGACTGGGCAGTGCAGAGTCATTATGCCCTTTGTGTATGGCACTGCTTGCCTCTAACATGGTGACTCCATTCTTCCATGCACCAGTGCACTTTGATGCAGGCTGGCAGAGAGGAGGCCATAACCACATTGAGCATAGCTTGTGGGGATGATTCAAGGGACCATTACAAACTCAGCTGTGTAATGAGTACGTAATGGTCCCTTACAACCAGAACCAGTCCCAGGGGTTCAGAAATAATTGAGAATAATGATGAAAACCTGAGGAAAGCCATATGAAAAACATTGATTCTTTTGTTATTTTAAATTTTAGACAAATGGCAAAGACATTCAAACTGTAGGAAAAAGGGCATCTTTGAAGATAGGATTAAAATGTATAGGTCTAAAATTTTCCTGAAACATGCACTACTTATTTAAGTGCACATATTTTTCTTGGGATTAAATGTATTGTGACTATGATTACAATATATGAGCATGGCACAAAATGAACTTCCGTTTCAAAGTCTTAGACTACACATGTTTCCTTCAGACTTGCTCCAGCAAGGAAAAATCAGTTTTATATGCTACTGCCTCACCAGTATTACTCCTTCAAATGAGAATACCAGTACACAAGCTTTTGATTTCAGGGTGAGGGAATATGATATACTTCTGCTTCTGGATTTTCTGCAAGACTGTGATAAATTAGATTCATTTTTATCATCACTGTGTAAAACTTTCACAATGGCATAAATGTGATTTTTGTAAAGTCAATAATTTTAGTGAGACTAAGCCTGCCATTCAAAAGTATACACTTTCCTTAATTAAAATATGTGGCTTGCTTTATTTTTCCCTTTAAAGGTGAATGTGTAACAACATGATTTTTTTTTATTTTACAAAAGAATCTTTTCATACGGTGTGGTATACTGTGGTATCTGTCATTACAATATATCAAAAACACTTTAGAGTAACCAAAACATAAAATCAAGTATAACATAGTTTGAGTAAATAATAGACTATAATAAATCAAACAATGACTCATTGTTTTACACTTAAAAAGCCAATAAATTCTTCCATTGGCATAGCTGTAGCACTACTGCTTGAGGCTAGTGAGTCAGCTTCAGAAACAAGTCTGGGTTGCCAAAGCATGGCCAGTGGGTAGGGATGTTGAGTATCCTAGCCAATGCTGTCCTACTTGAGGGTGGAAGGACTGTGATCTCTGCATTATCACCACCACCTGGGGATTCTCTGGTGGCAATACAGCAGGATACATTTCTGGAGGGAGGTGACACTGCCTTTGCAGAGTATACATGGTATGATCTGCATGCATGCAGCAAAGTGAATTGAGAGCGCATGCCAGGGCATCAAGGAGAAAAGAAATTGTGAGAAAAGGTACCACAGCAGTAGGATGGAAGACCAACTCCACACAGACCCCACACCACCATCCATGGCTTCTGTCTTCTCTGAGAACTGGTCTGGAGAAGAGGCTCCTACCAGTGGGGCAAGCCATGATTTCTAAGACAGGATAAGTCCTATAAATGGTGGACATTGGGGCTGGAAGCAGTCCAAAGGAGACAGGTCAGAAGGCGACAATAATCAATATGAAAAAGTTAATACATTTGTGAATAAGTAGGTCATAAGAAAATAAAATGCGCTTCCTAAAAGACAATTTGTTAGCACAGGTAATTCAAAAATGCAGTTTGAGCTGTATTACAAATTTAACTAAATATGTTTTATATGTGTGTATCATTATTATAGTAGCTGCTCAGTAAAATGTTCAATTTTATCCAGCAACCTTTATAAGACAATAGGTTATGTACACTGAAGTTATCATTTGTAGCCCAGTTTTTACTTATTGGAACAATTTGCTCTGGTATGCTATAGAAAATGTCAGTGTAGTAAATATTGAACTAAATCATCAATAGATTTCCACCATAAAAGCATATCCTTGTCTCTGGGTGTGTATCATAGACTGTGCCCTTAGTAATGCAACTGACTGACTTACTTAAACTTAAGAGAGTATCTATGCTTTTCTAGGTAATAATAATTTGAGCAAATCAGAATAATTTTCTAATTTCTATAATTGGCAATAAAGATACTGAGATTAAATAAATCCCAATCCTTTTAATTGAATTATTTACATAACTTTGAAAACTAGCACTGTAAATGGTTTTGTCTTCCTAGTTATGAAAGCCTCAGTATTCTACAGGGAGTAGCTATATCTGTAGTAATGCAGAGGCTTTCATCACAATTTGCTCTTTACTAAATAGGCAATTTAAAATGTATGTTATAAAAAAAATATTTAGTCTTACTAGTTCTTATCATTACTTTTTAATACATATTTTTCATGAAGGGCTAGCATAAACATAGTAAGACTACAATCATTGAAATTATATCTTTGGAATATTCAGAACCTGAAACAACCGTGATAGAGATGAATGAGTAATTTTTACAGGAAACTGAAGCCAGTCTGGCAATGTACTGCATCAGCAGAAAACACATATACTTTGTTACATGGGTGGTAGGTAAAGAGAATTTATCCTCACCCATGCATATTCAAAGGATTTGGTCCAGTTCCACTCAGCAAACTACAAAAGGTCAATGAAGAAACTGCGGAGATCAAGCATAGCCACCACACTAATTAACAGCTTGTGGTCATAGAGGAAAGATTGGAAGTACTCTAATCAATAAGACTAGAAAAGAAAAGGTTGAAATGAGACATGGTAATTGAGTTCCAAATGCCTAAGGGTATAGACACAGTTCTGTACAGCACACAGAGATGTTTGACATCATGACTTCTAGTAGAACAAGATACCAGTGAGGATGGGAGTCAGGATAAGGGAAAACATTGAACAAATATTGCTTCATATACTGTAGATGGAGGTTAACATGGAAACTAGCTCACTCTCTGAGATTGTGGATGACAGCACTGTTCAGGCTTTCAAAGCAGATTTGGTGGAGAGTTGCATCAGGGCTTACACAGCATGAGTGAGGTGGTAGCATTCTAATTAATCAGCTTGGAGGTGTGTCCATACTCAGCACTCAGATTTAGCATTGACACTGATGTGTTGCAGAAGAGACATGAAAGATGGGCCATACCGTAATCTCTGTTGATACCATAGTATTGTATACTATTCCATGTACTGTAGATAACATAGGGGCAGAAGTGGAAAGTGCATTGTCACTGACTTACACAGCACCATACAGTACAATTCAATTTAATTTTATATTTCATATTTTATACAAACACACACTAAATTATTTTACAATGAGAATAAAAATACAGTAACATCAATTAGCAAATGCATAAATACTATATGTTGCATAGGATCAATTAAAAGAGATGAGAAAGACAGAGATTGAAAGCAGAATAAGCAATACAATTAGTGATACATGATGCAGGGTACTTAGAATATTAATAAATCACAAGTATTTGATGGTGATATTGTCAGAGAACAAAGCTTCACTGTAAGCAATCATTGAACAAACAAACAAAAAAAAAGTTGGAAGAACCTGATAGGAAGCTCAAAATGCATGGAAAAGGAAAAGAGGGGAGTATTGAGGTTGGATTTAAAGAATGAAAGGGTAGCTGACCGCTGGCACTGTGGTAGTGCTACCACTCACGATGCTGGTGACTCGAGTTCAGGAGTGAGCTCAAAGTCATGGGGACCAGTCAGGAGAGGAGGATTGGGCATCCCACAGGATGCTGTCCTCCTTCAGCGAGGGACAGTTGCTGTTCCTGCTGCAATACTGCCTCCTGCGTGACTACAGGTGGAAGTGCAGTTGGGGTGTCATGGGTGGATGGCCATCAGACGGGATCTGGGAGCAGTGACATACCTATGCGTGCTCATGATCCCTTGGGTCTTCTGCATGGCAATGTCCTTGGGAGACAACCGATTAAATGACCCCTACACCCAAGGATGACAGAGTGCCTGGCACTTCTCCAGATCCCTCCTGCAGGTCCTGCCACTCCAGCCTCCTGAAGAATTGCAAGACTTCGAGGGTAAGTCCCTCACCTCATTGCCACCTGGGGATGCAGCCATGCCTCATGGGTGATGGGCCTGAGCAGTGGACCACAGCAAAGGGGCACAACAGCAGATTGGGTGCCTTGGTGACTCCTGAATAAGTTTGGGCATGGGAGACAAATGGGGCATAAATAGAAATATCACAAAAGAAAGAGTGAAAGAAAATCAGTGCAAGGGAGACCATGGTTAGTACAGTGTATTGAACATTCTGTTGGATTAAAACAGTATCTTGCTACTTTGCAGCTATTACCAGTCACAATAAAGAAACTAAGAATCATACTTAGGATAGATTAGAGCAGAAGAGGCAGTGAAGAAAATAATTGCTGCTCACCCATTATTTCAGTGATTAAAAATATATTTGGATGTTCCAAGATGTATTAATCTACTGTAGTTGTTTTATAAACTCTGGTTTGGTTTAGCAGATAATTATCACTGGTGGTAAACTGTTCCATAATCTGATAACTCTTTGGGTGAAAAGTACTGTCTTTTGTCTATTTTGAAAGAACTCTTTTGATCTGTAGTAGGTGCCCTCTTGTACCACTGTGGACTGGTTTAAAATCCTAGTCAAGTGTTGTCATTAGGAGTGGAACCTCTATTAGGTAAATAGTAGTAGCAAGTTTCATCTGACTCTTAGGGACATCCAGACAGCTATCCTGTCACTATAGGAATCATTTGATAATCCTTGAAAATGTTAGTTGTTCTTAACATAACTATATCATCCTGCTTATATAATCAACATAACTGTGTTCCATAATCTAACAAGGGAAATTCATAGACTTTGCATAGGGGTCTCAGTATTTGAGGGCTTCACTTTTAATAGATTATTTGATCAACCATGAGCCCATGCTTGTTTTTGCCACAACTTCTGAGCATTAGGGCTATTGTTGAAATCCAGTGTAACTATGATCCCTAAATCTCTTCTTGGTGGACTACCATGATTTTATGTCCTTGTGGGTGCGCGCAATTTTATTTTGCTCACCCATGTGAATTACTGCACACTTCTCAAGATTAAATTTCATTCCCAAGTTTTTGCCCAGTTCCCTACTTTGTTCACATCTCTGACTGTACATTCCTCTACACTTGCAGAGATTCCCCTCAGTTAAGTGTTGTAAGCATGTTTTTGGCAAAGCCCCAGAAGATCACTATCCATATCAGTGATGAATATATTAAACAGTATAATTCTGAGGACTGACCCTGTGATGCACCACTTAACACTTTACTACTTGATGACAAATACCCATTTACTATTACATGCAGTGTTCTGCTTTCAAGCCAACTTGTTATCCAGTTTGTTATGAGATAGGGTAAAGGCACACAGGTGTAGAGGGTAAGGAAGTGGTTAGGCTAGGTCCCAAGACCCATAGAAGGACTGGAATCCATGGGCAGACTTGATGGATCTATGGTCTCTTTCGCCATCATTTTGTATGTTTTGTCCACTGTAGAAACATAGAAACGAGAAGTTGATGGCAGAAGGAGACCGCTAGGCCCATCTAGTCTGCCCATTTGTTTTAGACCTATCTGACACTCCAGTTCCCTTTGTAATCAGGGCTCCCATGTGTCTATCCCATGCATTCATGAATCCTTCCACAGTGTTGTGTATGAGTGGTTTGTGGATTTTCAGATTTTTGAGCTTAATTGTTATTGCTCATTGCAGCACTTTAGCAATGGCTGTAAATGCTATAACATGTATGTTCAAGTTCTACTAATCTACAGAGTAAATATTTTTAATTTGAAATAACTCTTTTTAAAATGCCTACTTTTCTTATTGGGTAGCCATCTGGACAACCATGAAAATAATTGTTTGATACCTTTGCTTCATGGAAGCATATTCCTATGGCCTTCTGCTACAGCAGGCTAGCAGGGATATAGCACTGTACCTTAGAAACATAGAAACAAAGAACTTTTTGACAGATAAGGACTGCTTGGCTGACCTAGCCTGACCCTCTCTACTGTAGAGTGCTGCAGAATGCTGGAAGGAACAGTGCAATTCAATAGCAAATAAACACTTTGTCATGATTTTGTGACATGTCACTTAACGAAGGAACTGCACTTCATCTTGGCTGGCTCCACTGTATGGCTTGCACTAGCATATTTATAGCTAGACAAAAAGGGTACGTTGGAATTAAACTTGGTTCTCCACTCACAAACGAAGGCACGCTGAACCCGGATCTTCCTGACTGTGCCCGACCCTACAACCCTCTTTTCCTTCAGATCATTCTGAACTTGGTGACCTTTGAATCTCCTCAGCCTGTTTTCTATCTGATTTTACCTGGTTTAATTATTTTGAAGCATATCTCAATGACAGCCTGCTCTATCATCTATTTAGAAATTTTTTTTGTCTACTTTTCTATTTGCAAATTATACTGCATAGCCACTAGAGGACAACAACTCACTTAATTTGTTCTGCTGGCAACTGTCACTGTCCACCTCTTCTCACAGTTAGTTTACCTCTGTTACTGCCACTTATCTTCTCCTTACTATTGATTAGAATACCCTGTTCTATTTTGCTCCACTGATCCATACAACATGCCCATACTTCCTTCACCACTTTTTGTTTTCTTTCAATAGTACCAGAAGATTGACTACAGAAACTTTTTATTTTTTCTGTAATATTTCTGTAGCCATTATTAAGATATGGGATATGGATTATTATTAACATGGATAATTGTACCATAGAAACATAGGTGGTCATAAATACATAAACCTGGAAGACTCCTCTTTTGGTATGAACATGAAAATGCAACTATGTTTGCTGCAGTATGAACACAGTTTGTTATCATGGGACCCTCAATATGTATGGTGAGTAGAGATAGGTGACGTGGATAAAATTCACTTTGTAAATTAATTCACAAAGTTTGCAAAGTGAAAAGTTCCCTTTTCCTAGGCAAATTGAGTTAACTCGTTTAACTTTGCTTTAACTTCACCACTCTTTTAGCAAAGTTAGGCAAAGTTGTGAAGTTCCTCACATTGTAACTTCACCTAGCTTTGCCTAGAAAATGATGAAGTTAAAGGGACACTGCCAACCCCTAATTATGTTAAATTTGCAACCCATGCTTTTTACGTGGAATTGTGTTGCTCTTTATCTTACAAAATCATTTATATGCTTATTTTTATAAAACAAAGCTCAGTTCACATGTTTTAAAATAAAACATATTACCAAACGCCATATTGGTGTTACCACACTCACTCTTTTAGTTTGTTTACATTTTGCCTGCCACCCATTTGCCTGTTATGTGCATGCTCCCAATTCAGAACACGCTGCTCTGAAGTGTCATTTGCCCTCATGGGTAAAAATCCTGTATTGCCATATCCCATTCCATCAAACAGACTGACTGAGAATATAATCAAGTTCCAAACCCTGGAAAGAACACTACAGTAAATTCACTGGGAACCCAGGATGTCCAAGAGGAACCTAAGGATTGAAAGAGAGGATTTGACTGGTCTCTGTAGTGGTGGCTACCTCTTTTCGAGGTAATCACCACTACCCCAAGTATGCATCCCAAAAACAGAGGCCCCAGGAAGCCAACAGAAGAGTGGAAAACTCTCTTGTCTGAGAAGTTTGAGAATGGTGACATCTTTGGGCTGGTGAAGCTTCCTAAACAGCTGATGTGGAGACTGCTTGGCATGACTGCTATGATTATAGACACAGTAGAACTCTGATTATCCTAAATGCAATGATGACATCAAATTGGTTTGGATAACCTGGAGTTCAGAAGATTGGGATTGCATGGAAGTTTTTGTTTAGATGTATTTTCTGACAACGTTATTCTCTAATACAGCACTAAGGCACCTAAGTCAAAATACAGACCCCTCTCAATTGAAACCCAACTGTACCTCACGCTTATTTTTTCATTGTTCACAGCAGTCATGCCAGCACCATCAGGATGCCCAGGAAGAGGATGTAAGACCACCTCTTCCCTCAACTCTCCTGCAGTGGTTGCTGGCAAAGCCGATGATGAGCTGTAGGATGAATCCCAGAATGGGCTGATGATGAGCCACACCAGGCTGTAGAGATTCCTGTGTAGACCCATGCTGAGCATCACTGGCATTGCCAATGCTGCCTCGACAGCCTAGCAGATGTCCCTTCCAACATTGTCATGATGTACATGATCAGTCTCCCTGTCGGTTGTATCAGAGGCTCCACCAGCTCAATGATGTGTCCAATTAAAACATATAATCAAAGTCCAGTCCCATGGTAAATCTTTACTTACAAGATTTATTTCTTCTTAAATTTGCTATTTTCTTCTCTGTGGGTTGTTTCAGTTTTCATCTCCACGTGGTCCAGCACCTTCATTTTTTTTTTTTTGTTTGTTTGTTTGCTTAATGCCATCACTGCCTAGGCTCAGCCCCCACCCTTGCCCTGTTCCCCCCAGGAAAGCTTGTCAGGTTTACTGATACATCATTAGGAGTGAGTAAAATCATTCAGTCAGGTGCCTGGTGAAAATCAAGGTGACAGTACAAATGATTTTTGATTGGTAGTGGGTTACATGTTTTACTGTGATTGCTGACAAGAACTAGTCTAGTTTTCACCAGAGCAGCAAAGTGACATCAAATTGGTGTCCAGTAGTTTCAGCAAAACAGATGGCTCGTGTATGGCACAGCAATCGTGTCCATGACACACTTAACATTACTGTGCATGAGTCAGCAGCTGAATGTTTCTCCATCAACATTGCCTATGGCACAATGAGAGCAGATCACACAAGATGAGAAAATATAAATTGAATCACTAATTCTGTAAAATTTATAACTGTTTTAAATTTTGTTCAGTAAATAGATTGACTTGTTTCATAACTTTTGATGTAATTTACACACATCCTCTCACACAAAAACAGGCATACTTTAAAGTAAAAATCAAGGCTGACAGTGTTCCTTTAAGGTGAATTTAGACAAAGTTAGTTAATTCACCTAGTGAAAGGGCAACTTCTTTGCAAATTAATTCGCAAAGTGAATTTTATCCACTTCACCCATCTCTAATGGTGAGCTAGATAGTAAAATTAGATTGGGCCTTTTTCATCATTGTCTGACTGCTGACAAACAGCAGAAGAACTTTGAAAAACTTCCATGAGTTGGTGTAAATGTGTAAAGATTGCTGTGTGTTAAAGTGGCTTGATTTTATACCGCTCTTTAACACATTTACAGATTATTGCCAGTGAAGTATTTAGGAATATTTTGGATAATGCAGAGTCACATGAGTTAAATAAATGAGACTTGAGTCTCACACTGAATTGGATCAAGCAAAACATTTTAAGGCAGCGAATGTACCATATTAAACTTGAATGAAATGACAGCTTGTCTCAGGGGTGTTTTCCAGCTATCTGTTTAGTTTTGAAACACCTCAAACAGGGTATGAGAAACCTGTCAAGAGAGAGAATAGTGACATTTTAAATGATTAATTGATTGAGTCTACATCTCGGTGAAGATTTTTGTTTTGACACATACTCAGGGAAGACCGTTACATGGGTGATATATACTAAATAGATTACTATGTTAGGTTAATAATAATGAACATACTTTTAAATGGGTTATTGTATGCTGCAGCACATAGTAAAAATGCAATGAGTATTTCTGTCAGTCTAATTATCAACTCAAAGCAGAGGATTGTTTAAAGACTTGTTAAAATTATGTACAGATAGTTGCATGTTAAACTGGCTAGATTTCATATTACTTTTAACACATCAATAACATATAAATAGAGAAGTACAAAACAATGTGTATTTTTGAGAACTGACCCATAGCATAATCTAATAAATGAAGCAAGGTGGTAAACTTAGGCAAGTTATCTGTAAAGTGAACACAGTGAATGACAGTGACTTATGTAGTCATACCTGTAGATAAGTCCCAATATATATCAATATGTTTAGATATAGCACATGAAATCCAAATTATTTTCACTGTTATTTCCTGTGATTTGTGTAGACAGCACTAGATATATTTTAGGAAATATCTTTGTCTTTCACTGAATATGCAGTAATATTTTAAGAGACCATGCAGTCAAAGCCAGCAGAAAGCATAACAGAGGTACAGTATACAGAGGTTGTGGCACTATTATTTTCTGTAAGTTCTTACATTCCATTAATATGAAATCTTTTCCACTGCATGTCTTTGCAGGTATGCTGGCATTCTTAATCATGATAATTAAAATCACGTTTTTTTTTCTTGTTCTGAGGTGTGTTTTACATCTGCTGGCATACAGTACACTTCCATTTGGAAGCCAGTATATAATGGGATTCATAAAAATTGGTAGAGGTTCATTAATGGTGATAATTTATATTCAAGGCCACTGTTTTTCGGTTTTACCGGAAAATCCGTAAAATTCTGGAATTAGGACTGCCTGAAAACCAGTAAAATGAAGATTTCATGGAATCTGGCATGTTCTATCAGATCAGTAAATCTATAAAAAGTGTGTTTTTCTTTTAATTCCTTCCTGTACTATTTTCAGTTTGCTTCATTTAATGCTCTGTATATTAAGCCTTCTTCAATTCTGATTATTTATGCACATACTAAAAATGATAAAAGAAAACCGGTAAAATCGAAAACTAGAGTAACAATCACCGTGAAATTCCAGAATCTTAAGTCTTGAAAACAGAATTTAATTGTTTTAATCACCGTAAATTAGTGGCCTTGCTTATATTTGTTTCTGCAGCAGAACTGATCTATAATCAGACATATTAGTTTGATATTTCCTATAGTATAGGATAATGTATGTTCAATGATGAGCAACCATGCTATACTTGCATCAAGTGGATAACCATGGCAACTCAGTTAAACCTCAAAGGTGTAGCTCGGGAGGTTTCTCTGAGTGCCATGGTATCCATGGATGGTAAGTGTATGCATTGTTGCTTATCGCTGAACATACTTTATTTTTACAGTGAATGGTAGCCAAACTATTGCAGGAAATTTAGTTTCAAGCATGAAAAGCTATAACCCTGACACAAAACTACTTCTTTTTGTAATACCTTATGTAAGGAGTTGAGTTGGATCAAGTGCAATCAGCTAGAAATGTATTCATTTTGACACACAAACTGATGGTCGCTACACTCAGGCTTAGAGTACACACTTGCTGCCATGCTGACATACACTCTCATTTACTGCTGCCTAGGAATGCCACTTACATGAGGAGTAACTGTGTACGCCAGGAAGACTGTTTTAAATCTTGTGAACATTCACAAGGTTGCATAGGCAGAGGCAGCTCGTGAGGGATCTTTTTGTTACACCATTGATGTGATCTCTGAACAATAGTATAACAACATCGTGACGAAGATCAGTGGTGTAACAACTCTGGGAAATGATGGATTTTGCTATGTAGCTGCATTCTACCTTACATTATAGTCATATTTTCCACAAAAGGAAAAAGGCAGCCTGCATTATATGACAATAGGAATTCTCAGGTTAATTTAGAAACAGCAGCTCCTAAACAGTGTATCACTAGTGTGAGTGTGCTTGTTTGTTTTTTGCTGAAATACTACATTAGTTTACATCCTGCTGCAACTTTTTAAAAAGAAAATATTTTTATTCCACATTTTCTGCTAATTCAAATGACTTCTAGACAACCCCAAGATAAATGAAGATACAGGTACTCCATGTGACAAATTCTAGCCCCATCGTCCTCTAATCTGAAAGAGTACTAATAAATAGCTCACATTGCACAGCAAATAAGCCCTAGGAAGGCAAGACTATTCACCATCAAAAACTACCATTTGAAGATTACTGATGCTTAAAGTCACATCTGTGCTACCCATATGTGGTGGAAGGTCACTGAACAACTCAGAGTACTAAAGAAAATGGCTGAGGACTGGCAGGGCCACTGGCAGACCTATTTAATAGTTCACTAGAGACAGGCATAGTACTGCAGGACTGGAGAACAGTACATGTAGTGCCACTCCACAAAAGTGGTCCCAAGGATGACCCAGAGAATTACAGACCAATCAGTCTGACCTCCATTGTGGGCAAGCTCATGGAGACCATACTAAAGGAAAGGTTGGTGGAATATCTAGAGGAGCATTGTATCCAGGATGTGAGGAAGTATGGGTTCATGGGGTGGGGCTTGTGTCATACAAATCTTATTGACTTTTTGACTGTGCCACTAAGACAATAGACAGGGGCCAAGTGGTATACATCCTCTATCTTGATTTCAGCAAGGCCTTTGACTCTGTGCCCCACAAAAGGTTAATCAGGGAGTTGGTGGATCTTGGGATTGGGGAAAGATGGCCAGATGGGTGGAAAACTGGCTGAATGACAGAACCCAGAGGGTGGTTGTGGAGGGAGAGTTATATGGCACGACAGATAACCAGTGGGGTCCCACAGGGCTCGGGTGCTGGGGCCAGTGTTGTTCAATGTCTTCATCAATGACATTGGAGATGGCATTAAGGGCAAAATGTGCCTATTTGCAGATAGAGATGGCATTAAGGGCAAAATGTGCCTATTTGCAGATGACACGAAACTCTGTGGGAGAGTGGACACAGCTGAAGGAATAACGGACCTACAGGAAGATCTGGAAAAGCTAGGGAGGTGGTCCAGAATCTGGCAGCTTTGCTTCAATGCCAAGAAATGCAAAGTTATGCATATTGGAGCCCAGAATTCTAGGACAGAGTACTGCCTGGTGGAGTCTGAGTATATGCATCAGAGGAGGAGAAGAACCTGGGAGTGATGATCACTAGTGACCTGAACACTCCATGCAGTGCAAGAAAGCAGCTGCAAAGACTAACCTGATGCTGGAATGCACATCTAGGGGATCAGTAGTAGGAGAAAGGAGGTTATACTGCCCTTGTACAGGTCACTGGTAAGGCTGCATCTAGAGTATGGAGTTCAGTACTAGTGCACACACCTCAAAAGGACATTAACCTGCTAGAGAAAGTCCAGAGGAGGGCTTCAAAATGATAGCTTGTCAGCAGGGTAAGGCATATGAGGAGAGGTTGAGGGCACTGAACATGTACCTCTGGAAGACAGGGGGGACATGATTGGAACCTTCAAGTACTTGAAAGGGATAAATAAGGTTGATAAGAACAATCTTTTAGCTGAGTGGCAACCATAACATGAGGGAGTACAGTCTTAAGCTGGAGGATGGTAGGTTTAGGAGGGAGGTCAGGAAGCACTTCTTCACAGATAGGATGGTGGACACTTGGAATGCTCTGCCAGAAGAGGTAATCTCATTGAAAATAGTGGACACTTTAAAATAGGACAGGACAGGTATAGGGGAGGGTAAGGGTCATGGGTTGGGAGGATGGGACGAGTGGGGAGAGGGGCAGGGACAGTATCTAAGCTGTGGACCCTGCAACATGAGCAGACTTGTTAGACCAAATGGCCTTCTTCTGCTGGCTTCTTTGTATGTCCATATGGTAGAATATAGAAATTATACATAAAGCAATATACTATAATTTCAGAGGAGCTGACATTAGCAGTTCATATCAGGTTCAGATGCATTTCCCATTTTGAAGTATTGATTTTATTTTATTCCTGGGGATATTTTGATGATTCAAATTAATTAATAATCATTTTGACAACTCCTGTGTGCTTATTCAATACATTAGGTAGGCATGGTTTTGACCTTCAGCAGCTGTTCAGGCTTGGATTCTAATTGGGAAACACGTGGTATAAGATTCCAAATGTATTGCAAAACAGGTAAGCTATCATTTTCTCCAACTAAAAGATACAATCTTGATTAGAAAATAAATCCATTGATTTGTTTATTTGAAAACTGGTGACCAGGAAAGGCACACTGATTCAAGGCTCATTTCCAGGTGCAACTGGGTAAAGTGGTACAGAGGAATATAAAATACTTTGTACAACTATAGCATGCAGCTACAATAAAGTGCAGTTAGAGAACATGATGGTATGGGAGCAACTGCAAGATGAGCAGACAAGGCAAAATACAACAAATTAAGTTTTACAGTCACACCAGTGTAGGCGTAGGAGCCAGGTGCATGGAGAATTGTTAGGAAGATTGAAAAGAGGAGCAGAGGGAGGGAATGATTCTCAGCTGATACCTGAGGGAACCAGGGAGGCAATGAAGCAGAGTGATGAAGAGGACTGGTTCAAAAGTTAGGAAGACAGTAGCAAAGGCTGATTGCCCATCAGAGGAGCAGGGACGTGGAATAGTGAAAATGCAAAGATCCCTAGAGCAGCAGGAACAGGAGGCAATGGGGATGAGGGAGATGAGTAATGAAAAGTAAGAGGGAAGGGACCAAAACCAATATTAAGATATGAAGGTGGCACAGAGAATCTGGTGACATTGCACTGAGGGTGAAGGAGCAGTTGAGTATGTGAGTCAGAGGAAGCGCAATGGCAATAGTGGAGATATGGAGGAGTTTAGAATCCAGCCCATCTGGGCTGAACTTGCACAGGTTGAGGGAGTAAAGGGTAGTGAGGATTTCATGGTGGAATCAGGGAGAAAATGAAACTATGGGATGGGGAGGAGGGAGGAACATGAGGTGAGAGATGGAAGCTGGACACAGAGGAGAGGAAGAGCACAAGTGATGAAGAACTCATGGTGAATCATTACGAAAGGACTGAGGGGTAGACTGGGTGGCAGGGTCAGAAAAGGAGTGAATTACCTTCCAGGAACTTTAAGGGGTGTTAAGGTTGTTCTGAAGGTTGCCTTGAAATACTGCAATTTTGCATCCTAGCCTGCCTTTTGTGCATTAGTTTCTTCTAGTCCTATATAAGTGAAGATCAATAAGGGCATGAGATACTTTTAGTATGTCCAAGTGAGATTTCAGGACTTGTACTGGTTCATAATTTCTGGTGTGATTCAGTGGTGAAGGTGAGATATGACTCTAGATTTCCTGAGTGGGGCATGGTTGCTCTAGACTGAGGAAGGAGAGAAACAGGGACAGGGTGATGTTAATAGCAAAGGTGAAGGGATCCATAACATCTGACTTTACAGCTCTTCGGGTTATATGCTGATGATTCACTAGTGGTACTGACAGGTACTGTAGCAGCTGTGGAAATCTCAGGTACAGTACTTGAGTTTCATTGACTCCCAGGAGTATGAATGGGATTCAGGGATTTACAGAGGATAAGAAAACAGAAAACAAATCTCTGCTGTGACTTGTTACTATAAGTATATTACATAGTGAAGCAACTATGACTAATAGGATTATAATCAAATTATGTGATATCAAATTGTTACTCTATTAGGATAAATCTATGTACATCCCCAAAATGTGATTGAAAACTGAAGTGGTAAATTTTTAATGCCTATAACCACGGAAAAAGAATAATTTATAAAATGACAAGCAATATTCCAAGAGATACATGATTATCCATTAAATATTTTTGTCACACATCTCATTATTTGACACCTGTCAAATTTCATCTTCAAGTATATAAAATGTGCTGAGATGTTGAGTAAAATTGATTTTAGATTCGCTGCAAGATGTTGTTGTCGATTCTTCAGTGCTGAGAGTACCTGCATATTTCTAAAGCTTTTCAAGCAGCAGAACAACATTTTCTGTCTGGGGAAGCAAAGCATCGACTAAAAATAATAAACATATGCAGTGCCACTCACCAGTATCAAGCATTCTGAGATGTTACAGTTTACCGCATGACACAATGAACTACAGTAATTGCCACTATACAGAATTAAGCTCCTTCTGTATCCTGCAATGTATCAAAGCAGAAACGGTGGTATGAGTGCTAGATCTTGGTGTGCCATTGTGTAGCATGCCCTTGCTATCACTGTTCTAAAAGATGTGCTATCCTGTACACTGTGCATTGTCTTTATATTCTTTTTTATACTTCATTTATTGATTTAGTTCTTACATTTTACTTTACAGCTTAAATTGCTTATTACATCCATGCATAGTACTTCAGATAACAGTATGTATCCTCTTACTTTCAGCCACCTGAGATTTATCATATCCATCTTACAGCTTTTATAGCCATAGTTACTCCCTTATTTGTCTTTATATTCTTAATCCGAGTCCCTTGTGAAACTCATCATAATTTTTCACAGTCATATGGAGCAGTGCACAGTAACTGGGACATCTAAGCAGTATCGGCCTAATATTGACACTGTATGACAGTATAGTATAGCAAGTGTTAACAACCAGCTGGGTAGACAGTAGATGAAAGGAAGATAAACACATTAGCAAGCAGGCTTTTAATGAAAAATATGTCAAACATTGATAAAATATGCTTCCATGATGGCTAAATTTATAATCACAGAAGTAAATGAAAGTGGAAAGTTCTTCAAAAAGGCAGTTACAATTTGCAGGCCATTATGTGTGGGTTTTAACACCTGCAGTTTTGTAAGTGATCAATTCTCAGCATGAACATAAGGTAACTTTCAGCTCTTTAATAAAATTGAATATATATGTGTGCTTATATTGCATCCTGAATTTCTTACTGTACTGTTTCTTGTGCTCTCTTTGAAATAATCTTTCTTCTCCTTTTATGGTCCCATTGCAGTTACTATAATTACTGATCAGTCTGGATGCACTCACATCAGATGAGTGGAAGGCAGTGGAGTTAAAGTTCCACTGCAGGCCTCCTCCACTCAGTTGCTATCCCACGATTCCAGACCTGATCACTGATTAAAAATAAATATTGCACCTGTGGACCCTGAACCACAAGGAGCCCTAAGAAAGGAAACACAAGATTAACTCAGCATGAATCCAGGAAACTGTACAATAGGAAGATTTTTGAGTCTACACACATCTTAAAATTGTCATTGATATTAAAAAGAAATATAGACTTATTTATCTGAAATTTGCTGAACAGGCTATACTGACTGACCTGAAGCCCATTTCCAGGTGTGACACAGTGGTAGAGGGAACAGAAGAGATGCTAAAGAATACAACAAATGGATTACAAAATATATATCATGTTCAAAACAGCAAAGAGTACAAAACAAAACACCATAGGTGTGTGGAGTCAAAATACACAAAACAAGGATGCACAAAAGTTACAGGTATAATTCAAGTGAAAATTAATCAATTTTCTCCAGTAGTGGTTTTAGAAGTCTGAGCATTCCATTGCTCAAGCAACAATGCAACAATACTTAGCTAAAATATTACTCTACTGTTTTTTTTCACAATAATAGACTCCAGTCAACATTTAGCTTTATTTGGTGGTACAATGTTGTATTTTCACAATATTTGAGTATTTTATAAATGTTTTAATTTAATGTTTTCTTGAGAAAAATAGGGCAACCACATTTGGCATGGAAATAGCATTGTAGACCTGACAAGTGTTGGAAATTAGAAAATAAAACAAACAACTTACAATGCCCAGTGTAGGAGATATATCGGAAAATATATTTAAAAGGTATGCTTATATTTGTATTACCTGTAGCTGAAACTAGCTATTTGGAAAAAAAACCACGTTTCATTGCATTGCTGTTTTAACCTTGATACAAAATGGTGGCTTCAGACCAAAACTGTCCCACTGATCTGGTTGGAGGGAGGAACTCAATGAACCTATTGCCCCACACACCCCAGATCTTTATGTATTTGTAAGCACATATTTAAAGGAGAACTGCACTGAACCTGTAAGTCATTTTTCCTGATGAAGCTCATTTTTAAATACTGGTTCCAATTCTGCTACTGTTTCATCTGTACAGTCTTTTGTGTAATTCTAGTGGGTGTTTGTAGTCTGCACACAGGTAGTTAGTACCATTTTAGAACTGTATGTAATTTGTTGGAATAATGTATTAATGATGTTCTACCTTAGAGCCCTGTGGCTGACAGGGACATATAATAGAGTTCTCAAATAGCATTTAACATCATAGTGTAAGCAGAAAAAGAGAATGTATTAATAAATCAGTATAGATGGAATAAGAACAGAATTAGAACCATTATTTAAAAATAGCTTCTACTGGGAAAATACCTTCAGGTTCAGTGCAGTTATCTATTAATTAACTCTGCTTCTACAATGATTCTGGTCACTTTATAGCCTTTAGTGAAACAGTTTTGCAGCAGCAGGCAACATGTTGCCATAGTGAGTAGACCTGAAAATGTCTGATTTCTTAAACGTTTCCCAGGGTCTGTGAAAATCTGTGTCACATGCTCTCCCCATTCCGAACTGAGTCTTTCAAAGTCAAGCCCATAGACTTTTTACAGTGAATAACTGGACAACTATTTTAATGAAGTCAGTTTATTACCTTACCAACAGTCATAAATACAGGACATGGACCTGCTACATATTTTAACTAATCACAGCAATAGTACAGTACAAGGTCTACATCTATGAATAAATCTATATATGGGTGTCATAGTCCTATTAATTACATACACTTCAATCATCAGTTAAAGTGCATTAACTAATCACAGCAATAGTACAGTACAAGGTCTACATCTATGAATAAATCTATATATGGGTGTCATAGTCCTATTAATTACATACACTTCAATCATCAGTTAAAGTGCATAAACTAAGAGCAACAATCATGTGCCATCTCTGCCATGCCCAACAAAAGAAAGTCCATCCTAAGGGACTATAATACAAGTGGCAAGCTTGGGCTTGCCTCTGCGACTGGAGAATACACTTGCAGCATAATACAAGGTCAGGTATTTCATGATATTTCTAGAGGTCCTCTCTGGTGCCCCTCTAGTTGTATCTCAGACAGAGAATTTCTAGACAGATCATGGAAATGCCAGGAAATATATCAATTGCTACAGCTGTGGGCAGGACAGATATACTGAGGACAATACTATCCTACTGTTCCTCACATGGAACCCAAGCAGAAGGTTATCTCAGGTCTGGGGACACATTTTGGCACCTTAATCCATATTTGTGATCTACACAAAATAGCATTCATAAAAAGTCAGTTTCATACATGAAATGTCTAATGAGTCATAATTTGTGCATAAATACCTTACTTAGGGTAAAGTCTTAAGGATGTTGTTTAGAGAAATACATTCTAATTCAGTCAGCGTCCAGGGTGCTCATTTTGTATTGGGGCAATATTATATTTATTAACTCATTATCAACACTGTTGATGGTGTACCTTGTGACTGGTTTGTAAGACATATTCCATAAATCCTCAAGAATTAAAGTACATGACAATCCATTGCAGACAAATTAACTAACTGTCATTTTGCAAGTAAGACATGTTTAAAAGCTTGGGAATGAGGGCAGATTACAGTTTTAATCACGCTGTTCATATAAAATGCAGTCACCACAGTAAAATGTGTTTAAATGTTAATCTGCTCAAGGACAGTAATTTTTCAGAAATTTATTGTGAATGTGAAAGATGATAATCTTTGCATTCTAAAGTGGTTTAATAAGTATTTTGCTCTAAATAAGACATTTTTGCATTCATGAATACCTACTGAGTAAGTATGCCTACTATTTGAAAAATTCTTTGTACTAATAGATGTACAGTAGTGTGTTAACCAGTTTATTTAAGCTTTATTGTGGTGGTAATATCCTACTTTATCACAATTTAATTACCTAGGATAGCCTAGCTAAGAGGCAACATCTCATTTTCAGTGGGGTTCTTCTTCTTTCCACTTCTGCAACTAGGTTATCATTAGCACTGTGGGTTACATGGCTTTTCAAACATCACACAGTGTTTGGCTCAGATGGGACTGAATCTATAATCTCATGGTTCCCAAGATGGTCATCCTGCCAGGGATTGTATTTATTGCTTCTGCTTCACGAAAGTGAGATCCTCTTCATGATAGTCTCTTCAACCATGCAAATCAAAATCCTCCTGAAATAATTACCATTTATTTGCCTACAATTCACCTGGTATGTCTCTATTTCTTTCCCCTATATTTTCATTTAGGAATAGGCTGCCACAGTGTTTAGGCTAGGCTACCTCCAGTTAGCATATGGTACTCTTCTCAAATCATGCATTGTGGGTTGGGTTCCTCTTCAAGAATGAGAGGGCATTTTTAGCATCCTCTGAACTCTTGACAGAACCATGCATCATTGCCCCATTAAAGAGACAGAGTAAGAGCCCTTCCTGTAATAATGTCCCCTGTATAGGATGTCTAAATTGCAGCATCTGATTCATCACTAATATGGACCCTAACCCGCAGGTTGGCAACCTAGTCCTTGGTTCCCAGAGATTCCCTTCACAAGGGATTTTCCTCTCTCTAATGGTTTGATTAAAATGGTTTCATTTTTCACTGAGAGTTGGAGCTGGATGATAGTTGTCATCCTTTGTTTTCAGTGTATTTCATTCTGGCTACATTTTCCTCTCCTTGGGAAGAATGTGTTTTCAGTATTGTTCTTTGAGTCTGCTTTTGTAAGGTGCCTTTGGTCTTGGGGATCTCACTCATACAACACGCTGAAGGGTTAGAACCCTTTTTATGGTTTCTTGTGTCTTTACAGCATCTTGTTAGAGTGGTAGTGCCATAGCAGGGACAGAAAGACTGTAAACTAAAAGTCAAAACTCATTGCACAAGTAGTCACATACTACCACTTAGTACTCCTGTTCATTTTAAATCATGCTTACATAGTACCCCAATAACCTGTGAACTTCAAAGTATAGCCTGACGTTTGAAGGGGCAGTGATAACTATGCCACCCCACCTCTGAGCTGCACTTAAATTATACATGTCCAAGCATGCCTTAGACTGTATGTTACCACCACCTCCCTCCCTCCCTCCTCCTCCTGTGGTGCATCTTTTACCTTGGGGTTGGGCTTTCACCAGTAAGGTGCCTTTGATCTCAGGTCACTGTGATACCATGAGGGGTAGAAACCATTTTTTAAAATGTTCATTGAAGTTTCAAAACAAAAACCAAACATGGACAGATGCAAAACAGGACATATGTTTGATACTGTTAATAAATGCAATATGTGAGAACAATGGGCATGAATTGATACCTAGGAACTTATTAGTGCAAGTTATTTGTCATAAGTAGATAGCACAGATCTATACCATTGAATGCATTCAGTTAATACTTTATCCCTTCCCCACACATCACTTTCCATCCAATACCAGAATCCTCCTGTAAATTGACGCTTGAAAACCTGATAACTGAATATGTTGTAGTGGCGCTAGAATCATCCCACTACAGATAACTAAATATGGGGTAATTCATACCTGCTCAGTCTATGTGGCTCACATGAGTATGCCCTATTTCAAAAGTATACCAGAAGTCTGATACTCAACCAAAACAGGCCAGTAAGTTACCACATAGGAACTTGTCACTTTTCTAGCTTTTCTAGCTTTCTCCATAGTGCATCATATTTCTCATATTTTACCAAAGCTGTAAGCTGATCTCTCTCTATTTTATATGAACAGCAATTGTTCACCCATTGTTGGAGAGATGGAGGGTCTCAGAAATCCAACACTTAGATGTAGTTTTACAGGAATTCATGAGGTCAAGAGATCATAAAGAAAGGTCTTTAAATGAATGTCTAATAGGGTATGTCCCTAGTACAAATTCCAGGGGAGGGTGGGTGGCCTAGAGGCCAGTGCTCCTGTCATGATTGTATGCATGTATGCATCTCAGACCAAAAAGATGAGATTTTGGATGCATGACAGCCACATGGATAAATGTGCCATCCTCCAATTTGCATTCAGGGCATTCCTTTGGTTTGTCCTGATTAATCTGGTGTAACTTTAGTGAGTTGAATTTGATGTAGCATGTTGCTCTTTGAGCATTCATTTAGGTTCTCAATGGCCTCTTCCCAAATATTTGGGAATCTTCAATCCTAAGTTTTTTCTCCACCTTGTTACTGTTCACTGTTGTGGGGATCAATACTCCCCAAATACCATTTTATAATAGAGTGGTCTTGAACTGGATTGGGCTGTACAGCTCCTCTTCCAGGGCAATGAATTGAGGCCATGCATGGTGGCTACAGTTAAACCAGAGAACCTCTGCCTCACTTGTATTTGTAGAAACAAATCCTCTGGAAACAAATTCCAAAGCCTTTTCAGTTCCTCAAAAGAAAGAAGTCTCTTTCCTCATGCATTTGAGCTATATAACACAAACCCTTTTGTGTCATCTCAGTAGGCCTCTGTGTAAAAACAAAACATTTTGGGGTAAACTTTAGGGCAGTTAGAATACTAATATAAAGCACTATGCACCAAGTGGGCTGTGGTACACTAAAAAGTGCATCCCCAGCCCACATAGCTGTGTACCGGGGACCAGTGTGCCCATACCGGCATTCACTAAGACTGGCCACCTGTCTCTGGCTCCTCCCCAGCACACAGGACTCCACAGAGTGGCTGGGGAAGGAGTCAAGGTCCAAGGTGGGCATTCAACTGATTGCCTGTCCTGGGTCCTGAAGTGGATCCCTCATGTAGCGAGGCATGAGTCTGGGATAGTGCATGCCTCACAGCAGGCATCTGGACCCATGCACCCAGTGGTGGGCTGTGTGACCCCTTCCTCCTGCACTGCTGCCACCTCCCTGATGCCCATACATGCTGGTCAGTGCTGGGCATTCACCTGACCAGCAGTCCCAGCCCCTCACTGCCCAGTGGGTCGGGCAGCATGAAGGGGTTGTGGCTATGTCCTGCCATGCCTGGTGGGAGGCTTTTTGAGGTGCATACTGGGTTACACTTGGTACTGGCTGACATACTCAGCATCACCCTCTGCACTCCATGCAGCCAGCACTATGGCGGGTTAGTCAATACCGCGAGTGCTGGCACACCCTAGCACATTACAGTCCATGTGGCAGTGGAAGCGGCTGCTTTCCTGATGTGTGCTCCTGTTTCATGAATGCCATGTGGGGTCCGCAGGACCCACGCGTGGCATTCATGTATCGATGCTAATGCACCTGTTTATGCGGTGCATTGCATCAGCATAGGGCCATTCATGAAGATTCTTAATGTGATTTTCAGGAGTTTATGGACTGTTGTTCACACCTGACCAATGTATAGGTCAATGGATTACTACAACTTCTATGCTGTGCAAAGACCACAGCTGGAGACAGCAGATCTCTCTGTAGGTCTCCCCTTGCCTGTTCTTCCTCAAGATCCATCCAAGCTGGATTATGCATATTTTCCACTGTGGGAATCAAAGACAGCTGTGCAGTCCAGTAGTACATCTGAAGTTTGGAAGTCCCCCTCCTTGCCTAGGGGTGTGAATGAGGAATTGCCTTCTGAATGCATGTGTTCTCCCTTCCCAAAGGAATTTATGAAGAGAGGAATCTAGCTATTTAAATATTATCTCAGAGACATGCATGGGCAGGGACTGAATTATATAAAGACACTTAGGGAGCAATGATATTTTAATCACATTGATCTTGCCTAACAGTGTTAGTGGGAGGTCACTTCACCTCTCACAGTCCTCTACAACACTGGTGAGTAATGGGCACATCATTTCTGGATATCTATTGACACAGGTGAGCTGGGATCTGGACACCTAGATATTTAATATGATAAAGAAACTATAATCCAAGAGAATTGTGAGCAAGGGGCTCTCTGTTTAGCTTCCTGATCAGCATTATCTCACTTTAGTCCAGTTACTTCTATTACCAGAAAGGGCACCATATTCAGTGAGGAGAGATTTGACAATGGAGGAAGCTTGACTCAGTTTTTGCAGGTGGAGCAGAAAATCATCTACAAACAGTGCAATTTTGTGTTCTGTTCCTCCTGAGCCCCCAATCCCTGGGTGGTTACAGATTGTTGCTGCAAGAGTTCTAATGTCATGACATATAGAAAAAGGGCAGCATGGGAAGTCTGATCTCCTACTTACGGTAAAAGAGGGTGTGAGAGCACCATTTACCAAGATTTGTGTGGTCAGGGAAGCAGTACTAATCTATCCCAACAGGTGGCTCCTCAATCGAAACTTATCTAACATGGCAAACATGTGCCCCACTCAGCAAGGTCAAATGCCTTCCTGTGTCCAAGGCAAAGACCACCACTTCATGGATTTTTCAGTTCCTCCCACTGATGGATTATATTAAGGGTTCAATGTATATTATGTTTCCTTGCCTGCCCTGTACAAATCCACCTTGGTCTGGGTGTTTGCAGTATGGTGATACAGTTTCAGACAGGCTGCTATTACCTGAGCCAGGATTTTATAGTCTGATGTGAGCAGAGAAATTAGGTGATATGAGACACAGAGAGTGGAATCCTTACCTGGCTTTGGAAGTACTGTGATAATGGCAGACTGTGTGGATGGGGGCTGTTCCCTGATCTCAGGCTGTCATCAAACAAGTCCTGCAGGGTCATTCAGAAGTGAAACAAATGACTTTATAAAATTTATAGGTAGTCTATCAGGCCCAGGGTTTAATCTCCTTGAGTTTCTGTACTGCACTCAGAAGTTCCTTCTAGACAAGTGCTTAGAGATTGTGATGCCTTGGAGAGTTGAGAGAACCCTCAGCTCTCTGAAGAAAGGAATGTAGCTGTTCTGAAGATGGAGATCTTAAGTATATAATTGTTTGTAAAATTCAGCAAAGGACTTTCATATGCCCTTTCTGTCTATTGCCATGCCACCTTCAGGACATCTCATTTTCAGAGCCAGGCTTTCTCCTCCTTTTTTTAATTGCCACACCAGGAGCATACCCCCACTCTCACCCTCAGAGTAGGAGACCACATGACCCAACAGGATTGCCCTCTCAAACTGCATACAACTAAAAGTGTTAAGCTTCCATTTAAGCTCTTGCACTACATTGTAGAGTGCCAGAGTGGGTTGTAGCATATGTGGCCTCTTGCAGGCCTGGAGTGTGGTCTGTAATCTTCTAAGCTCTTCCCCTTCAGCTTTCCTTTTAAAGGTGGCATAGGAAATGGTCTGTCTCTTAATGAAAGCTTTTAAGGCCTCCCATAGGATATGGCGTGTCCCCAAATGAGAGCTTTTAAGGCTTCCCATCAGGCCATATGTGATGTATCAGACCTGCTATTTAGGGCTAGGAATTTCTGAATGGCTGAGGCAATATTTGTTTTTATATGCATTGTCTTTTAACAGATTGGGGGTCAAGACACCAAGGCTGCATTGGCAGAGGTTCTGAACCCAGTGCTAATTCCATTGTAAGTGTAGAGTGGTCAGACACCAGTATTGGCACATTGTCAACATTACGTACTTTGATGGTGACCAAGAAAGAAATCAGAAGCCTACCAAAGGGGGGCATAGGAGTAGTGAAAGTAAGAGTAAAACTGTTTCCTCCTGTGGGATTGTCTCCAAATATTTATGACAGAATATGTTGTTTTCCCTCCCACAGAGCTTTTGCTTTTCAGGAAACATGGATTGGTGCTATATTAGATCTATCTAATACAGTATCACTGACACAGCTAAGTCCCTGCCTGGAGTCTAGGGCCCCTGAAACTGCCATATCCTCTGAGAGCCTCTGATAGAAACTAGGGTCTTCAATGTTGAGGCCATAAATTGAGCATACTGAGACATAGTCCCCAATCCAGAGCTTCAACTGCACCAGTGCATACCTCACACCTGGGTCTGTCAAGGTTTGGACTATCTTCCTTCAAATCCCTGGGCATCCATATAGCTGTCCCCTTGCTTAGGAAATGTAACAAGAGTACACCCAGGTGCCACCCAATTGTTGTTTTGTTTCAAACTCTTTCACCCCACTTGGGTTTCCTGGAGGAGCACAATTGTAGATTTCAGCTTCCTGAGTCTACCCTGTACCCTCTTTCACATAATGAACTTTTTCAAATTATTTATGTGCCAGGTAGTGATACTTATCTCCTTATCCATGATGAAGGTAACTTAAACCAGTTTTCCCATGGCCTTTTCAGCCCCATTCTACAGCGCTGATATTGGCTGTTGTGTTTTGTATGTCAACAACCATAGCATCTAATTAAAAGCATGAAACTTCAAACTTTTCCCACTTTTTACCCACCCTTTCACCATCCAATCCTCAAAGTCAAATCCTAATACCACCTAACTACAGAACACCCTTCAGAACTGGGTATTTCACATGTAACCCTGGCTTCTACGAATATTCATGTAACAAGGATGGTTCCCCAGAAACATATACAAGTACAACTCATCAACAAAATTCATGCCTTCCTAAGAGCCAAGCTTCTCCCTCTCTGGCCTGAGAACACTCAAGTAATGATGGCTAGATATGGACATATGCTATCAGGCAAGTTGTTACCCAAAAACATAATGTATTGCTGATAACAGCAACTAAACCATATGATTTGCTGGTGAGTGAGGCCCACAGCTAAACTGGTAGCCCCTCAACACTATGTACTGTCAACATTAAGTAAAGGCATATGCAGTTTGGAACAAGTGAAAAGCACATGTAATCACATTCAAACAAATATGTGAACATTTATCCAGTCCATGGCACCTCAATTAGTATTTGGTCCCATAGATTTGAGGGAGGGAGGTAAGACCCCAGTCCCATCTAGGCACCCTTAATTATGTGTATCATGCTGGATTCAGCCTCCTCTATAGATGAGTGAGGTGTATTGGCACCATGTCTAGTTGTCACAGGTCAAAAACAGCACCATGAAATCCAGTCTCTTTTGCCAGAGTCAGAAAAATGTTTGCTTGATACACTCAGTCTGGGTGTGCACTCTATAGGCAGAAAATAACCAGTTCATCCCATTGCTACCTACACCCCCTAGTGCAGTCAGGGGCAGGAGAAATAAATCTAGGTTGTTTGCCACATCTCATGTCCAACTGCTGTACATCCAATATTCCCCAGCATTTAGTAGTAGGGCTCAAAACTATGATGCTAGCAGAGCTCTTAATGGAGTTCATCGAAGAAACATGGCACCATTGGTTCAGACACACTGCTAAGAAGGAAACTTGCTTGAAGGTTCCTTCCCTCCAGCTAAAGACTCCATTGCTGTATCTGCAGTGGGCCATTTGGCACCAACTCCATTGTATTGAGCAGAGCAGTGAAACCAAGGCACTATTCAGCCCCAATGGATTATAAAGTTTTATGTGCATCAGCCCAGCCTCAGAACAGTCAGAACCTAAGCCAAAGACACACATCATAAATGTGGAGAAATTATTTAACAAACACTGCTGGCTGTGTCTGGGCAAATTAAACTGTGGCTATCCTGGCAGACCATGCATGTACTCCCCACCCCTCCCCGAAAACAGACTTGAATTCTCTCCCTCATCTGCAGCCCCATTTCTGATCCAGATACTGAGTCTTCTCTGCAAGTCACCCCTGCAACTGAGAGGCCCTAGCTAAGGAAGCCCAATCCATAAGTGGGAGGACACTCAGGATGTACAGTAGTGTCCATCAGGAGTTAGTCAGTGAATCCAGGGTGGGACAATCTGAGAGGGTTAGACCTGTGGGTGGGTGGGTGGACTAGGAAACTTGTCACATTGTCAGAATAATGTACCTAGGACCTATACAAGAGCAGTGCCTTGGATCTGTAATCGCCTCTTCAAAGCTGCATCCTCCTTTTTAACAAAGTGTTCTGCTGAGGAAGGTTCAGTGAAAAATCTCAGTGGCCAGCCTTGTCTGGTCACATGGAGTCTCAGGGTAAAGTTGGTAATTCCTACCCTCTCAGGTGCAATTTTGACTTGACACCATTAAATTCTTGTCTCCTCAACTGCAGGCTTTTTCTGAAGTCCTGGAAGACAGACACTCACTGCTCTTCAAACATGATGGGCCCCACTGCCTTAGTCACACACAGGATAATTCCTTTGTTGGAGTACCACAGATATTTGATTAGAAAATATCATGGTTGCTTACCCAGCTGCAATATTGGGCCAGTGTGGTGAGCCCATTCAACTTCAAAATGCTGCGCTTCATCTCACAACCACAAATATTTAACCAGCCACAGGTTCACCTTCTTCTTGGGGTTATGTTCATCTGTACTTTCTGGTAGTCTGATTATCTGTAGAATGGATCTACAGGATCTATCCTGGTCAGTCACATTTTAACTTCAGTTCCTACAGGGCTGATATTAAATTGTTCATCTCGGCTAATATCAGCGATGATATCCTCCACCTCACTGATGTACAGCTCCATCATCAAGCTGAGAAGTATGTGCTGCAGAGGTTTCAGAGAGTCCTGTTAAAACTGACTGAAGGGGGATAAGCTGTGCCATGATATTTGTAAGCCCAGCCTTTATCTCTGCTTATAGATTTGCTAGCATCCCAGCCAGGGACTTTTCCAGTTCATGCACGATGCAGCCTTCCCTTATGGTGGTGGTTTGGGAGTGAGTGTGAGACTTGTGGTGCTACTGTGGCACACCTCATGGCTGTAAGAGTCCAAAATTCCATTTGTCTACTGTTTTCCTGGCTTACTCTTGCCATGGGATATCCACTGACTGCGGTGTCAGTCTCCAGAGGTTTTGGACACCTTTACATAGTTTCTGCTGTGTTAATATATTTTTGCCCTGGTAGAGTTTCTCTTGGAGGTATCTGCCATCTTGCCTGGTAGACCACACCCCAATAACGGCAAATGTATCCAGTATGCTCTTGTCCTTACAGTGTGTATAATGGGACAGAACATAGTCTTGGTATGAGAGACTCCCCAATTGACTAAATCTGAAAAGCATCTGAAGGAAGAAAGGGTCTATTCCACACTGGTTTTGTATTCATTCCTTTTAATTGGAAACCACCCACAGTATGAGTGGGACTGGATGAAGTTTCATGTCCCATCTTGCCACTTTATGCAGGCCAAGATTCACCTATCAACACACAATAAATAATACAATTTTTTCTAAACTCTTTTAAAGGTATGCTATGATAACCATCACAGTGCCACTAATAGTGGATCCCAACTGTGTCTCATCTTTTATTTGTTATATTCTGCTATTGAATAATGCATTTCACTTTTTAAAAATCATGCCTGTCAATGGCAATGCCCAGTGATTGAATATCCATGTGCAACTCACTGGGTGCTGGAGAATTTCTTGCACAACTGGAAATGCTATTTTCAGTATTTTTATGTTTTTTTTGTTTTGCAGGGCAGAATTTTTCAGTTTTGCTGTGGTGTGCAAATAATGTTATGCCTAGTAATATCAGGTGTGGCATTTTGAAAAGCAATGCAAAATAAATTCTGTAAGCTGTCTTAAAATTTATAAAAGCTTGGAAAAAGGCAGTCTACTTTGAAATGTGCATTCATGTGGAAAAAATTGTGATTCTGCAAGGGTACTATCCTTGCACTACAGTTTGTTTGTTTTTGCAGCAATTGCACATTGTTTCCAATTTTGAAAATATGTCCCATTACATCTGGTGGTATTCATTTTAATACACATAGTACAGAAAAAGGAACTAAATATGCACAACATATGAAATATAATGTGAAATATATCTAAATGTTGTTTTCAGATTGCCCCTTTAGATGTCATGTGTTCTTAGAAATGCTTTTATGAGGGTGTTTTGATTTGACTATGATTTCTGTTTTGATGGGAGATTGTTCCAGCTGTGATCCTCCCTCACCACAAAGCATCTAGCTCCAGTTCTCAATGTTCAGCAAAGAGCTTTACCATACTACAGTATGACAAATTGACATGAGCATGAGGGTCTGTTGCAAGAGTCAGTGAGATGTATTTATTTGAGTGTCACTTGCTTAGCTGTGCTGGAATAAGCCATAAACAGTAATGGTGTTAGAGAAGGAAACCATGTAGAGAGTAAGAAGAAGGAGCCCAAAACAGAGTCTTAAGGAATGTCAGGTATTAGGAGATGTATAGCGCTATTAAAAGCAGACAGACTCTGACAATCAAACATATATGAGTGAAACCAATTTAAAACAGTGCAATTAAATAAATAAGGGCCTGCAAATGATTCAATAGAATCTAATAAAGATGGTTTGTTGTGGGAAGGAAGAGGCTGTATTAGAGCAATAGCACAGTAGATGACTATCAATATTTGTTCACATATCACTGAAAATTCTTAAAAGAGCTGTTTCCATGCTGTGGACAATGCAGAAGCCAGACTGAGAGCAGGGCAAATGCCCATAAGAGAACAAACAGCTGGTCAGCTACTTGGCAACAACCCTTTCTAGAAACATAGATAGTTCAAGTTTATTGCAGGAAAGACTCCGTTGAGCAAGCTCATTCACAAGGAGGTTCTGAGGCACATACACATACAGTTCTCAATTACATAGACAGGAAATATAAAATGTAGAACAACAAAGAAAAAAAGAAAAATATATATATAATACAAGAGGTATACACAATAGAAGTCCTTATGCTATATATGCAGTACATTCCAGCTTTAACCTTGCCTAAATTATGCAACACATTTCAGCTTAATAAGTAGAGGGCCAGCTGGTACCTAGGAATTGACTTGGTGTTGAGGGCCTGGTAGAAAATTACATATGTCTTTTAATTTAGAGATAGCTAGTGTTTTGTAGGAGTTAATTGACACGATGCTGGTTAGCTTCAGCATTGCTTGTAGTTGGTTCCAAATGTTTGGGATGGCATATGAGACAGCTCTTTGGCCAGCTGTGGTATGAGTCCTGGGAACATCTAGTAGGATAAGGTCAGATTTCCTTAGGGAGTAGGCGCTATGCGAGATGTGTATGGAGGCGTAAATAGACAGGCAATTTGTGGAGTAGTAATTTGAGGGTCCAAATGCGAGCATGCAGGAGGCATCTGGTGGCAAGAGAGGTCCACCCAACTGCTGCATAAAGATCACAGTGGTGGGTCCTGTACGCAGAGTTAGCAATGAAGTGAAGAGCATGGTGACAGAGTATGTCCAGTTTAGATAGGCTCAAGGTTGGGAGGAGATAAAGATAATGTCTCCGTAGTCAAGCAAGGAAGGAATGTTGCTTGGACAAGTCTTTTGCGGGTCGTGAGGAGAAAGAGGGTCCTATTTCTAAAGAAGAAACCCAAGCGTGCTTTAAGCCTCTTTGATAGATCCTTGATGTGGTCATTGAAGGAAAGCTTGTTGTCTATCCACATACCTAGATATTTAAATTTAGGTACGACTTCCAAGGGTTCACCTTGGAGGTAACCATGAAGTTTTAGGTGGGGTAGGTAGGGCACCAGACAAGGCAAGTCTCGAGAAAATCATTGTCTTGGTTTTGGCATTTAAGAGAAGCTTGGCATTGATAAGGTTGCTTTCTAACTGGATAAAGTCAGCTTGGAGTGCTTCCCTGACTTCAGTTAAGGACAAGCCTGATGTGTACAAAACCGTATCATCCGCAAAGAAATGTATGCTAGAGTTCTTATGTGGAGTCAAGGTTGTTGATGTACAGGAAAAAAGGATTGGTCCTAGGATGGAGCCTTGAGGGACTCCTCTGGCAGTTGGAAGGGGGCAGATAGTAGGCCATCAGCTTTGATTTTTGTATCCTTCCTGTGAGATAACTGTAAAGTAAGTGGAGTGGCACCTATGTAGGCAAGACAGGTGATTAGGAGGTGATGGTCTACAGTGTCGAAGGCCTTACTGAGGTCTAGAAAGACTGCACCAGTAACCTTTTGGTGTCCATAGCATGGATCCAGTCATTAGAGACTATAGCCAAAGCTGAGATGGTACTGTGCTTTGACCTGAAGCCAGATTGGGCCGGGTTTAGGAGTGAGTGCGCTTTGAGGTGATTTTTCAGTTGGTTGTATATAAGTTTTTCGGCACTTTGGAGAGAACGGGCAAGGTAGAGATAGGACGGTAGTTGTTTAAGTCACAAGGATCTCCAGACTTGAAGAGAGGAAGAATATGGGCAGATTTCCAATAGGATGGAACAGTGGCTGTGGTAATAGAGAGGTTGAAGATGTGAAGGATGGGGACTGTGAGCTGGGCATAGTCTAACCGCAAGAAAAATGATTCAAGGCCATCGTCCCTGCACTTTTCTTGGTGTCAAGGCTAAGAATTATGTCTTCGACTTCTTTGTAGCTAAACAGGCACAACTGGAAGGGATGAGGTGGAGTAGCATGTGTAGTATCTGGGCTAATGTTGCTATTCACTCGGCTAGCATATGGGGAGAGTCGAATGCCAACCCGGCAGTGCAAAGTGAAGGTTAAGTTCTTCGAGATTTGCAGTTTATTTTCAACCATCCGTCCTTGGCCAGAATCTTGGTGGGAAGGGAGGAAGCAGCAGGATGGCCTTCAATGGACCTCAGTGTCTTCCAGATTTTTGGGAGTTCCCTTTGGCCTGCTCCAGAGTGGAGATGTAGGCGTTTTCTTTAGTAGCACGTGACACTTTAACACAGGCATTTCTGGCAGTTCTAAATGCCTGCCAGTCTGCTTGGGTCCTTTGTGTGCCTGGCCCTAGCCCATAGCTTGTCTCAATTGGTAAGTGCAGATTTGAGCTCTTGGGTGAACCACGGATGTGAGATTTTCCAAACCTCATTTTAATAAGAGGAGCATGCTTGTTAATTAGGGTGGTGAAGTTGTCATTTAGGACAGAGATGGTGGCATCAGCAGATTTGGCAAGATATAGGTCTTGCCACCTGATCCATAGCTAGATAGGTTAGGAAAGTTACTGAGTTGAATTTACGGAACAAGCATTTGATTCTGAATATAGGGTGCTGCTGGGTTTTAGATTGGAATCTTGTATATACAACAATACTGTGGTTGCTTATGCGTTATGGAAAACTGAAGAATATGAGATATTTGGGGATGCAAAGTTAAGATGACATCTAAGAGTGAGCTGTTGGCAGAGTTAGAAGCATTGATTCTTGTGGGTTCAGTTACTATCTGTATAAGACCCAGCTCATCACAGATGGCTTTTATGGAGTGGGATTTAGCAGTGAGCCAATCCATATTGAAGTCCCCTAAGATTATTGTTTCCATCTTAGCAGCCAAAATTATGGATTTCAACATGTTAAGAATTTCTGTGCCTCTGACGGGGTCTGTAGCCACCAATGATTGTGATGCACTCTGAGGATGGAAGGTGAAGTTTAAGCAAGACAATCTTGTATTCCTTAGGCTTAGTTTTATGGGAAATGCTGATCTGGCAGAGCCACTATGACTGTGAATGCATTAACTAGATAAAGGGTGTTTCATGGACTTAAATATAAACATTTATTTATTTATTTTAAAATATCAGATTTACAAACCTTTTAGTCAGAGACTTTATTTACAAAGGCACCTTGTCGAAACTAATACAAAGACGGCACAGTTAACAAGTCCAAAACAATGGCTCGGAGAGCAGACAGTTATAAATTCTGATGGGTCTCACCCCTCCCGATGTCGCTACTCTCCTACAATCTAAAAAAGCAGCCAAAGCACCAGGGGTCCAAACCACAGCAGTTCCAAATCCCCCACTGCCGCACAACCAAGGTCAATGAGCTTTTGTCTATTGGGCCACAAGCTGGCTAAATGGACTCTAGTGATATCTCCACCGCCTCCATGCTCGGCGCTTCAAAACCAGGCTCCGCACTCACTCACTGCCTCCAGCACCTGTGACAGCAATGTTTAATAATGAAACACCACAGTCTGGACTCCCAGATTATGAATGGATCCCTTACTCTGAGGCTTCCCTTGTCTGTTACATCTATGAGGGCCATAGCCTCTCAGCACTTTCCACCACCACCCTGCCCAACTCTTGCACTTCTCTTATTCACTGACAAAGCCTCATGGCTGCATTCCCTCCTTCTCCCCCACCGTCCCTCTACCCATCCTTCTAGACCCCTTACCCACCTTACCTCTACCATTTCCTCTGCCCCACCTTATTCACTTGCTACCTCCCCTTTCCTCCTCCCCACCCCTTTTTTTTTATATAGGTGCAACCAGCTGTGTACCATTAATGCTATTTGCATGTACTTCCATACATGCTTTGCCTGTTATGTTCTGTCTTGCTGTAACTCATGACGTGAACCTTCAGAAAAGAGCCTTGGCTCAAAGGTATTTATAACCCTAGGCCTAAATAAAAAAAAAAAAAATAAATAAATCCTAGTGTCTCCTTCCTCTATCTGCTATTAGGAGTTTTTCCTAAATTAGCTTGCTAGCTGTATGGTAGTTTTACGACCCATGGGGATCTCCATGACAAGTAGTTTTATTGGCTTTCTTTCTCCTACGATGCCCCCTGTCTCATATGAGTGATGTAGCCATTGCCCTTAGATTTAGCATGTGTACTGCTTTAAAATTAGTTTAGCAACAGCAGAGCCTTGTAACTGTTCTTATCCAGGGAGCACAAATGTCAACAGTTAGTTTAGCAGATACCTGAGAGCAAGCTAACTGGAGTTTCTATAAGACAATAGCTACTAAATAGCTCTAATTCACTATTTTTGTTTTCTCATGCATCAGGTCTAGCTAGCAGGAGTGTTTTAACATTAAAAACACAAATAATGAATTAGAGATATTTACTAGCTATTTTAGCCGATAAAACTATTTCTTATGGAGATCCCCATGGGTCGTAAACTACCATACAGTTAGCAGGCAATTTAGGAAAACTCCAAATAGCAGACAGAGGAAGACACACTAGACTTAACATACATATCAAAATACTCTACATAACATATGTTTTTTTGCACATTCTGGGTGGACTACTCCTTTAAAACAGTTTTAACCCCCATGACAATTTGCATTCTGGGAAGATTACCTTGGCAAGGTGCTATAAAAAACTGAAAAACAGGTTTAATGGAGTGAATGCTGACATCCTATTGCAAGTGTCCATGATAAAATAAAAATAGTTAAGATTTTTTTTTATGTCAGCTCTGATCAGAATAGATTTTAAAATCACCAATTGTTTTCTTGTTCAATGTTTTCTAATACATCTCAAACTTAAAAGAAAAACACACTTTATCATCAAAGGCTGTTTTCAGTTTCCTACCATATACTTCATTTGTAAAAAAAAAAAAATGATCTTGTCACAGACCACAATCAGCACTAACTACTAACAGAATGCTTAGACCTACATTTACAATTTAGCAAATACTTGAAATCAAACTGAGTGGGGTTTCTGTAAGAAAACAGCTAGAGTCTGTTAATTATAGCATTTTATAGCATTGATGATCTGGGCAGTTTGATCTGGGTTTGAATCCACAGCCCCCACAAAAAAATGAACATTTTCTTACAGAGCTAGATGCATGTCTAGATCTCCTTCTAAGGCCCCAGGTGGCTCTGATAATCATTTGTTCAAAAGATTTTTAAGTCAGTTTGAAGGCATTAAATATCTTCTGTTCTTTTCTCCACTGCACAGGCATGTCTGTTGGTTGATAAGGTCCCAAACTAGTGTATCTGGTTACAGCCTGCTAGAGCTATCTCATGCCCTCCCACATAAATCAGAAAAAGTTTGAGGTGGAGGCGGAGGTGGATTTACTCAAAAAAAAACCTAATGCTGCCTCCCACTACTCTGGTTCCAGTTCTTGTACCACCCATTTAAGAAGGAAATACTACCCTGCAACCATTGACTAACATGAAAGCATCTTTATTTGAGAGCAGAAAACATTGCTTGGAGGAGAGTAAGGTGGAGGAGACTATTTACCCCTTCAGTCAGTTCCATGGACAGAAAACATGACATCACTCCTTTTGTACATGCAATACTCCTGTAGACTCCACCCCAGTCATAAAATGACAGCTGAGATACAGCTTGATAGAGCAGATGACTTCTACATTAACACTGACTGGAGGTTTACTTAGAATGGGAATAGTAATGGTAATCTTAAATGACGGCGGAAATGTCCTGTAATAAGAGAGGGACAGAAGACAGTAGTGATGAATGGAACAGATATCTGTAAACATTTCTTTAGTAGTCACATACAGTAGGGATGGGGTTGTGAGTAAATGCTGTGGTGTCAGGTTTTTTAGCCCTGAAAGCAAATAAAAGAGAAGAACGCAGTACAAGTCTGTTCAAATATGGTGGCGTTACTGATGATTGGCTCAGTTTGGATCAAATTACCCACCTTGAGTCAAAGTATTTGTGTCTGAAGGAGATGGTTAGGGTATACCATCAAAATGGCATTGAATAATAGCATAGCGAAATGTGTGCCGTGGAAATGGCATGTGGAAAACAACTACATGTACAGAACATTGTGGGGATATTACAGAATGAGTCCAACCATTTGTCCCCACCCCCACTTTCTCCCTCCTGGAGCTTGGAATCATAAATGGCCCCCTTAACTTTCTCCCTCTCAGAGTAGGCAATCATAAATCTCTATCCTCTGAGTTGCCTCCCCTTCCAGAGTTGTATTTTTAAATCACTGCTCACTGTCATTACCGTTCACTGTGTTTCTGAAGCATGGCTTTTAGTGTTGCCATTTTGTCTGTGCTGTTATTGACTGTGCTGGATTTCTTCTAGCAGTCTTGTGGTGGATCAATAGTTATTACAGAAACAGGGACTGGTCACTGTGGTTTAACAAGAAAATTTATGATTTATAAAAAAAAAAAAAAAAGCTGATTGACGCATACTGCTTGTTAATGATACTGTTCCTGAAACACAGTAGTGCCATGTTTAATCCTTGTTCATTCAAGCTGCTTGTACCTTGTATTTTCATGCAATAAAGAGAGACAGTAAATCAGGGATTATGTTGATGAGAATGAGTTTTTATTGGCTTGAGTTGAGCACAGATCCAACATGGAGGTCAAACAGAAAGTTTTGTAGACTGCTCAGTCATCTAGAATGTAATTACTGGGTAGTGCAGCAAACTGTCAGCAAGTGCTCAGATAAAGTCTGAATGATTTATTGCCACAAGGGCTTATTTGAAAGGAAAGCAGCTTGAAGTTTTAAGTTCACACATGGGGCCTGGGTGGAAATATTAAAATACTGAGAAGGATGCCACACTTTCCTGCATCACAATTGGAGTAACTGGCATTGGATTACATTGTGGTCTTGTAGTATTCTGTACCATGTCGCTGACAGAAATTGCAATAAGAGGGTTGCATCCTGCTTAACTACACTGTATACCTTAAAGAGGAACTGTCAGCACTAAGATCCCCACACCAAAATATGGAACTGGTCCTAATGTGCACTCTGTGAGCAAAAACATTGTGTTTACTTACTGTTTACTGCAGTGTAGTAATTGCATTACACTAATTCTGTTGACTTGCAAGCTGACATTTTCTATAACTACAAATCCCAGAATCCCTCCACCCGAATTATGAGAAGGACAGTAGCAGTTAAAGACTTAATAGCCTGCAGTGTATTTTAGAACATTTATACTGTAAGCTCCATCATATGTTTGCTGGTTCAGCTGTTCTCCGGACTAAGCACAGTCATCTTTGACAGTACCTAGGCTGAGGAGGACAGCAGGAACAAGAAACAAAAGACTGAAGATTATAAAACTCTAACATGTACTACATGCTGTTGAATCTCCACTGCTGCAGCCCCTTGAATGTCAGCAGCAGGGATTCTGTTTTTTGTTACAGAAAATGTCAGCTTGCAAGTCAACAGAATTAGTGTGATAAAACTACTATACTGCATATAACAGTAATATGTTTTTACCACAAAGAGTAAGTTAGGACAAGTTCCACACTTGGGTGTGGGTCTCTTAGTGAGGACAGTTCCCTTAAATTAGGTAATGCATGTGAGGCAGTAGTTTCCTTATCTGGTGCAGGGTGAGGTCTGAATAGTAAACAAAAGGAACATCACATCTTTCAAGAGAAACAGCTGCATCACTACAAATGTATCAAAGAGTTTGTGGGTGATTGTCAAATGTTTCAATGCATTTGTAGCACTTTGCACACTTCAGAAGAGCTACTCATACTTCTTTTTGTTGGGTGCATTTGTGTTTCTGATGTGCAACCTGAGGCACTTGCAACACAGTGTTACACTACTGGTTTGTGTGTGTGTGTGTGTCGCCCATTCAATTTTGGCACAAGCAGCACAACTGCAGCAAACACATGCTGCAATTGTTTGGAAAATTCAGATCCTAGTGTTTAGGCAGCTGGTAAGAGTGAAGAAATCACTTCTGGATGTGATCAGGTTGACATTTAGGGCCTCCAATTTTAGAAACCGACAATAAATATTTGGCAATGCTTTACTTCAAAATGTTCTTTTCTGTAGTGCATGCTTCATTAACAGAGCCTTAGACATCTCCTAAGGGAGAAGCAATATGCATTTTATACAAATTAAAATTAATTGAAGGAAATGAATTATGAGGAAAAGAAGTTAATTGGGCAGAGGCTTAGTCAAAATAGCAGAAAATTGTAGAGCTGTACTCTAAAACACTGCTTTCAGTAAGATACAAGAAATGACTAATTAAAGCTCAGAGCAAGAGCAATAATTGGAGCCACTATTTCAAAGATCACACATTCTGATTCTGTGTTTGTAAAATCAAAAGCCTGTTCTCCCCTTCAGCTGTCAAACCATAATGAACTGATTGTACAAATCTGCCATTCTTCGTGATTGCAGAAAGCATCAGCCTATTATATTGGCTGACTTTTCCATTCCTTCCCTTTAATTCCTTAAGTAGTAAACAGTATAATGAATGTAATTGTTTTCCATTAAATGTCTCAATGGAGTTTAATTTTATGTGGCCAAGAGCTGGGGTAAAATAAGTTCCTTACCAGTCAAGCATAGAGAAATCATTTACAATCATATTTCTGGTTTAGGACAATGCCAGTAGAGATGCTCTCATTAGCCAAACTATGTTACAGTACCATGCAGTGGCATGCTCTCATTTTGCCAAACTGGCTGAAAGACATCTTGGGAATTACTGTTGCTTAAAATTAACAGGAGGCTAGAAATGGATTTCAGCATTTACCTATCTGTAACTTGGAAATCATCTCCATGGGGTAATATTTTGCTCTAGAGAAATTATAGTTAATTTTCCTTATTTACGTGTGTGCACCTTAATCTGTAGTAACTCATTTCTGTTAACATGAGCCCAACATGATGGATTATAAGATTTCCACAAAAGTATATTTTGGGGAAGATCAAGTGTGATATGGGCAAGTTTTTTTTTTTTTGTTACGCTGGAAGTGCTGCCTACATCACAGAACATTTGGAAAAATATTTGGGTTTTGTATAAAGAAATATTACACATTGTACTTCAGAAGTAATCTAACTGGCACTGTAACTCAAATACAATCCTTAATGATGACTATCAGATTGTATCAGGGCTTTAAACATGGTTTATCTTTCACTCTGCAGCTCAGGTTAGCCTCTCATAATCCCCAAATTCAATCAGTAGCTCTGATTTTATTTGAAATCGCTTGAGTCAGAGTGGTCTAATTGTAGTTTTATTCCTTTCAAAAAAAAAAAAGAGAAACATTTAAATAGCACAATTAGATCCAAAGGTATTTTGTAATTTAAACCATAATATATTGTTTTATTGTAAAAGGAACATTGTCATACAGTTTTTAATGCCACTTATGAGGAATAGTTAAAAGGTACATCTTATACATTTTGTGACAGTCTCATTATTATTTTTCTATAGTACATGTCTGTTTCTCCATTTACCTGTATATCCCATATCTGTACTCTTTACCCTATGACATGCCCCTTCTTCATCCCTTTGAACCTTCCTTTACTGCAATCAGAGTGTTGTAATTTTCTTCTTCTGTTTGTTACTTAGATTACCACCACTGCTTGCCCAATACAGGTCTCCCCATGGGTGGTTGTGGTGAGAAATCCAGTGAATGTGTGGGGGACATTCCAGCTTTGCAGCCTGCACATGCTATCAGGCACAAGGGACAGGCTATAGTTTGCCTGAATGACCCATGTAAATGTCCTACTGTAATCCCATCATCATTGAGCCAACGGAGGGAAAGCAGTCAGTTATTGATGGTTGCCACATACCTTCCCAGGAGTCATTGCATAGCCTTTTCAGATTGTGCAAACCTTGGCTGCCCTAATTGGGATCCATGGGTATCTGACATGAATCTGTTTGCACTATGTGAAAGAAGAACCTTCTTAGGAAGATGAAGGTGAGAGATGTTAAATGGAATGCACTGAAACCCACCCCTCCCCGCCTATGAAATTAGTACAGATCACACAAGGCCAAGTACATCAGAAACCTCCAATCCCTAACCTTGGCAACCCAAAGAATTTCTGATCAGTAGTTAATTCCCTTATCTCACCCAGGACCAAATAGAACACCATGCAGATACAAATAGGGGCAGGATCCTGAACCAACCCATTCAAGTTTGCCAAAGCCCTGAACACAAAATTCACAGACCAGTTTGACTGCCTCAACAAACTTCCCCAAATGTCCCCATTCAATATCCTATTGGCCAGGCCACAGAAACCCTAACACTCCACCTCTTTCACTTTAAGGCCATCTCCCACAAAAAACTGTAAGCTCCTTGTGGCCCTCCCCAACTAGAGTAGCACAGGCAGTGATGGCCTCTGCCCAGGATTCCTAAAACTTTTATCCCATGCTATTGCCAAACCTATGACTATATATTTAACCTATCTCTTACCTCCTTCTCATACTCCCCACCTGGAAGCAAGCCAGAGTCAACCCCATCTTTAAGCCCAGTGATTCTATAGTAGCTGATAATTACTTTCAATCTCTAGCCTCTCCCACCAAAGTAAAATCCTCAAAAGGTTGTGTACCAGCAAATCTCAAACCATGTGTCTAAGTACAACCTCCTCAGTCCCAAACAACATGGCTCTAGGCAATGCCACTGCAGCACCACTGCCCTGTTTTGCTTCACCAACCAAGTGTTCAGAAGCTTGGATGAAAGCAAACTCACAGGTGCCATTTTTGTGGATCTCATCAAAGTCTTCAACCTGGTGGACCATAACATCCTGTTAGGTAAGTTGAGCAGCACTGGGTGTTCAGTGATTTCCACAGTCTGATTTCATGACTAGCTCTGGGTGAACCAAGGCAGTCTGCAGAAAGAGTGCTATCACATGTACCCAGGAGGTCCATACCAGTGTCCTGCAAGGATCCATACTTGGACTCATTTTATGTTCCCTGTTCATCAACTCCTTCCCAAGGATATCACTGCATGCAACTCACTGCAGTAGGCTGAAGATCTTATCCTCTACCATAATGCAAAGGCTCCAACTGAACTTTCATCCATGCTCATGTACAACTTTGGCACTGCCCAACAGTGGTTCTTTGCCAACTGAGGCTTGATCAATGCCTGAAAGACTAAGGCCATGCTGTTCAGATAGAACCCCAGACTAGCTAGATGGGCTGGTGATGCTACCTCTCTTTGCATCCAATCCCCTGATGGTTCACCCCTTTAGATAATGACTTCCATCAAATACCTGGGAGTCACAACTTTCCCATCTACAGTACACACAGATCTTATCTTCCAGACTGTCCAGACTAAGCACAACCTACAAGAGCATCGGTGAGGTTTCCTTGATGGCATTGTACATCATGCATCACTGTTCCCTCTACAAGGCCCTAGGATGCCTCCCCCAGACCCACTGGGACTACCTCCTAGGCTGCTCAGTTGACAAATCTATCAAAGAAAAGGAGGTGCCTCCCCTCTTTCCTGTACTTAGGCCAAATCCCTGCTATGAAAGCCTCCAAACCTCCTCCAGCCTACTATTACAGTGCTCACAATTCACCATGTTTATGGGTCAGAAGGCCTTCTCTTCAGCTGCCAAGAACATTTGGAAACACCCATCTGCTCCACTACAGATCCTTGGTCACACTTCCTATTTAAAACTCTCAACAAGAATTCACTCACTGTTACCAATACCCCCATATGATAAAGAGACCCATCCAAGGCAAACACATGCTCTTCCCTCGTCAAGCTTGAAATCCAGAGTGACACAGTGATTCAGGAAATTATTGTGATTTTTTTAAATGTGAAACTCTGAAATTGTTACTGTCATGATATATATTGTGCCTACTCAATACTTCACAAAAATGTTTTGTAGGATTGTATTAAATCGCATTTAACAATGGGCAGAAGATAACAACCTTATTTCAGAATTTCAAAATGGATTTAGGAAAGACCATTCAACAATCCAACACTGCTTTGTACTTCAACACTTAATCTGGAAATATGTGAAAGTAAAAAGGCAAAATTGCACTGTTGTTTTATCGACTTAAAATGGCATTTAATACAGTAAGCAGGAAATTATTATGGAACAAACTAGAAAATTATGAATGGACCCAAATTATTAGACATTTTAATTAGGTTGCATAAAGATACATGACTGACAATTACATATGATCAGTATGGAAATTTAATCCAATATTACAACAAACCTAGGTGCCCAGACAAGGTTGTCTCCTGGCTCCTTATTATTTGATGTATACATAAATGCTATTCTGACTAATTTACAAAATCCAAAAGTTCATTCACCATCAGTGAATTCATTAAAGGTGACATGTTTAGTATATGCAGATGACATTGTTTTGGGATCAACCTCATTCCTCAGTGTATATAACACAAATTGAGCAATTTCTCACAGTTATGTAACGATGATAAACTAGTAATAAATAAGGATACATCTAATCTTGTCATCTTTGGAAACAGAAGTAAAAAATACATTATATTTTGATAATAAAATTAATATCTCTATTTATTATGATTATTTAGGTTTAAGATTTTCTCAAAATATGTCATGGTCATTCCACATTAAACTAATGACCCCAAAATTTCGAGTTCATTGAATGCTTTTAAAGATTCGGTTAAAAATGGGACAAGGATCAGTTAAAGCACTTTTGAAAGTAATAAATGCTAAAATTAAGACTGGAATATTGTATGCAGCAGAAATTTGGACCCCAGTTAACTTAAAATCTTTAGAAATTGAAATGAACAAACCATATAGATTTATCCTAAGAGTCCAACAGTCAGTCCCGGCAGAAATCTTAAGACAGGAATAAGGTCAATATCCATTGAAACTAATGGCCTAATAAAGGACGATTTTGTTCTTCCTAAACATATTTCATCTTTCAGAGCACAGACTTCCAAAATGTGCCTGGAGGAAGAGATTAGTTATCATCATACGGATTTCACTTCAGATGTGATTCAGACAATTAAAGATCATATCATTAAGAAGGATTGGTGCATATATTATGAAAATTATATATCACTTCCCCACAACACATAACAATAGAGGTGGAAAGGAGGTTAAGAGACATTTCTATTATAAATGATCAAGAAAGAATAAATAGGCTGAAACACTATAAATGGTTCAAAATTATAAAACAGAAACACCATTTGGAACCATACCTATTTTATTAACCGATCCTGATGAAAGAAGGATAATCACCAGATTTCATTTAGAGTTATACACTGCCAACTACATTTTTACTATCAGCATAGGGCAGGAATTGTTGAACTAAAATGCAGATGCAATTATGATCTAGATAATCTTACACATATATTGTAGTTTTGTACTGCCCTTATACGAACTAAAAGGGAAAAAGTGAATGGGTACAATATTAGCTTCCCTTTGTCTCCCCTTTGAAGAATTATTAAGTTTTCAGTTTAATTCAGTGCTTTTGTACTTATGGAATTATGTAATTTTCTATATTCTTTAATACTGTAATGTTAGATATAATGGTTGGAAAAACTCAGAACTGCTATCCTGGTACTAAAGCAGCAAAATGAGACTAACAAAGTGCAATATAAAGAAATAGATTTGAAAATCAAAACTGAGCAATTTGTGTGTTGTGTACTGTAAAATCTGATGCATAAATATGTCTGGAAATGAATGTTTTATGATTGTAAAGATATTATGTTGATCAATAAACTTGTACCTACCTACCTACCAATTGTGCTCTGCACTGCCTCTTAAACTCTGTGTACTATATTTGCTTGCACTGTGGTAACATTATACCAATATTATTATTTTCTGTGCCATTTGTTTCATACCACTTAATGTTTCACTTATGTATTGTAACTACTAGCTATTCTCTGTTGTTTTGTTCCTGTTTTTTTTTACCTTACTTGTCCATCTTTATGGCTAGGGCTGTACCTGAAAATGTTCCTGGGTACAGTGCACCTACGTAGTTAACACATAAATTAATCATATATATATATATATATATATATATATATATCATAAGTCAATCAGGGCAGTTGCATCTACACATTATATTAAAGGTGCTCTTACTTTAAATTCTGCTTTAGCTCATATTATCCTAAAATAATGATTAGTCTTTTTTTTTTTTGAGATATAAGTCTTTTTTTTTTTGGTGTACTCCTCTTCAATAATGTATTTCTTTGTAATTTCAGACCAGGAGAAGCACACTGAACTTTGACAGCAAATTTTCAGGCTGCATCCAGGGGAGGGATACATGAATCTGGACAAAGGGAATGTTGGCCATGACACAAGAGAAAATCACCAAGTGTTATATGTGCCATAGAGTCTTTAACTTCCATCTTGATAGGCATCAGCGGTGGGTAGAATGGAACTCAGTTTAACAAGTATGGTGTATCACAATGGTGCACCATTAATCTGAAGCTGCACAACAGTGTCATTAGTGGGTAGACACACATTGTGCTTGTTTTTCTATGGCGTAACCAATAAGTGAAGCTATTCATAACTTTGACCAATAAAAGTTCATCTTCCTTATATTTTTATTTATCTTTCAGCCTTTATACCTCTCGAGTTTCAAGTATGTCTTGTGTACAGAGAGTCCCAAGAACAGTCTACATTGTGGGGTATGGAGCCTGAAATGTATTACGTTGCCCTTCAGGACATTGATCATTAATGCATATTGCTTCTGCTTTTTATGAGATGAAGTGGACCTGGAAAAGGGTGTGTTTGTTCTCTTATGGAATAGCCACTATTATCTTCAGACAGCAGTTTTACATGTGGCAAATCAAATGATGGAAAAATTGTACATACTTTACCAAGTCAAAGTCCTGCTCAGGGTGAAGTAATTATTTGAGCCTGTCCTTCAAGAAAACTTTAGGGTTCTCTCCTTCCATTCCCTCCAGCAAACCCAGCAGACAAACATGTGTAGCTCGGTGTCATATTTGATATTTTTAGCCATCTCCTCAAAAGACCTTTTAAATAAAATAAATGTCTAGAAAACATTAACTTTGAAAATGATAACCTTCACTGGCCTGGTGGCATAGAGGGCTGGTGCCTGGGCCTCACGCCCGGCGACCCTGATTTGGGAATGGCCTCGGGGCACGGGGTCAGCAGGGAGAGAGGATTGAGCATCCAGAGGACTGCTTTCCTTTCCTGGGGTGGGCTGTGGAGTGAGTCGCTCTGCAGTGACCTCTGGGTGGAACCGGAAAGCGCAGATGCATGCAAAGAGGGCCGTTACCAGAAAAATGGAAACTGGCTCACGCTTGACCACATGATGGCCACCTGGTGGTCCAATGCCATCAATGTCCTGGGAACCACTCATCTGTCAGCAGTACCCCAGGGCAAAGTAGTGTTGCCTGCCCCACAGGTGCCTCTCCCTCGGAGGAGGGGCCCACCTGGCAAAGGGTCACATCCGGGTCACCCTGGGGATGACTGCAAATATGAGGAAGGGGGCATGGTAACAGGATGCATTGAGATGCCTTGGCACAGCCTGAAGGAGTGGCTGAGAGTGGTAGCATGTAGGGGAAAAAGATAATACAAAAATAAAAAAGGATAATGCTAAGCACTTATTTTTGTTAAATGAAATCTTTAAAAATATTAAAAATGTATCCCACCAGTAGCATTGTTATGTATTGATACATGTTAACATAGAAACATAGGTACAGATAAATAGATACATCCAGTCTGCCCTCTACCTGCTTAGCTCCATCTTTGGCCTAATGGGTTGGATTTAGAAATTGGATAGCCCTAACGGACTGATCGTCATCTCTTCTCTAGGTATTTTAACCCTTTCCTACTTGTGAGTCTCTCTGTTCTCTTATTGAAATTTAAACCCCATCATAGTCTTGGGTGCTGCCATCTCTGTGAGCAGTATATTCCATCTGTCCACCACCCACTCCATGAAGAAGAATTTTCTTACATCCCTCCCGCATCTCTCCATCAGCAGACTCCACCATGCCCTCTTGTCATTGTGCCCTTATTCCTAATAGACAAGTCCTTTCAATAAATCCAACTGAATCCCTACAAGAATGTGTATGTCTCAGTCATATCCCCTTGTTCTTCTGGCCTCTACAGTATGTATTTTAAGATCTGACTTTCTTCATGTGCCATTCCTTTTGCTCCTATACTGTATCATCTTTCTGGCCCTCTTTTACATGGTCTACATGTAGTTCCTTTATATATACATCAATATACATTATGTGCATGGTTAACAGTGTATTAATGTATATCAGTATGTATAGTTATGTATCAATGCATGGATACCATATCAACAGATCAATTCCATAGCAACATGATTCTAAGCTTTGATGAAAGATACTAAACACATTAAGTTCCTAGCCCTGTGGCTTCAAAATTAGCCCTTCCTAATAAAAATATTTTAGAAAGGGTTAACATTGAAAATGTTACAGTTAGATACTTAAATTTGTTTTAAGTAAGCTTATTATCATGCTGATGTAGAACTGATCTGTTGATACAGTTTCTGTGTTGTATTACAGTACATGGTAGCGTGCAGAGTTGCAATGAAGTTTTACTCCGCCAGTGAAGTTGATGGGAAGTGGCCAAAATTCGCATCCCTGAGTTTTGCAAAGCTTTCCTACCCTCAGCAACTTCAACTTCACCCAAAACCACAACATTTTCCATGAAAGAGGAAATCTATCTGCAAAGTGTGGAATTTCACCCACAAACTGCAGAAGTTTGCCCCAGATGGTGAAATTCCACCATTCATGGGCTCCCAATGGACTGGTGGCTGCGGCTTATCTACAACCTGGCCATGTGCTCTCCTCAGCCCACCCACCCACCCAGCTTCAGGACACCGCTCCCACCTTGACCGGGTTCCCAATGGACCAGCATCTGTGGCTTATCTCCAAGTCGGCTGCATGCTCTCCTTGGCCCACCTGCCCAGATTCAGGTACGGCAAATGTCCCCAGGAAAGCTTGGCTTGAAAGATGCTAATCTGATTGGCCTGCAAGATTTGGACCGCCCCCATTGATGCCTGCTCTGCTCTCTGTTTTTTTAAACTAGTGAGCTGAGCTTGTTTTTAATTTAATTGTAATTTCTGCCTCAAAAACTTCTGAGTTGGACAGTAATTTGTCCGCCCACCCTGTCAAGCCCTGACCTCTATGAAATACTCTTCCTTCCCCACTAGCTACGCTCCCTCATCCCTCAGTAAGGCTATTGACTGGCACTGACTAAATCACCCTTAAAGTGACAGTCCCAATTTTTAGGGCATACTACCACACTAGTTTACTCTGTTATCTCACTGAGCAAATCAGCAGGGTTCAAGGGAACTAGTGTGTCAGGAGTGTGCTGACTGGCTTAGGACCTGCAACACCATATGGCTTTGGGCAGCTTCATCTACTAATATATAGCCTAGTACTACCTGTTTAGAGCTTCACTCCTCTAAGTGTTTGACTCTGCTTAATCCCTAACATATTGTTATAAACACCCCAGCTCCTTATCCTGCTCATCTCTGCCTTCGCTCTTCCCTCCCTTCCCATACTCCTCTACATCCCTATCTTGTGCCAGCACCATTCTGCCATATCCCTCCATCCCTCCTGTTTTCATCCATGCCATCACCCCTCTCCCCTATTCAGACTTGGGCACACTACCTCTTCCACCCTAGTGCCTTGCTCTCAGCAATGCCTCTGTACTGCACTCTAATACTTATGCTTAGCTTCCAGCTCCTCTCTGCTTACCTCACTACCCTTCTCTCCAGTCGCTCATCCACCTCATCTTGGTTCAAGAGTGCCAAACTCCACTTTGTTATTATTGCTTTCCTACTCCTATCTGCTGGGGATATAAACCCTAAACCTAGGCCATGCCCTATAAGTGCTACTGTGTCCCCATCCCTTCCTACAGGAAATTCCCCTTGAGTCCAATCATACTTCTCCAAGGCCTAAAATTCCTGCACCTGAATGACACAGCCTCCTCCCAAAAGTGGACCTACTTCAACCTCTGGTTGTCTTGCTCGGCCCTGATATAATCATCCTAACTGAAACCTGGCTTAACAAATATATAGGTGACTCCCCTCTCCATCCTGTGCTATACTATATCCCACCAAGACCGGGCAGGGAGAGGCATAGACATGGCAATCTACATCTCCTCATGCATCCAACTCACCGCCACTTTTTCTGTCTCATTCCCTAAAACTTACGAGGTGCTGGTATTACAGCTGTCCCTCCCTTCTCTATTACCCTTTTGTAGCAGGTGCCTACTGCTGCCCTGAAATCTAGTCTTCACTTACTATTGATCTTATCAGCTCCATAACATCCCATACCACTTTGGGTGAAGTATACATTATGGGTGACTTTAATCTTAACTGGTCAATCCCCACCCTAAACAAAGTTGTGAAATGACATAAATGCCCTCAACTTAACCCAGCTTATCCTCAAACCAACACAGATGAACAACAAAATGAGAAACCACTCCTTAATTTATAGGGGCCCTCACCTCACACCCCAAAAGTCATCAATTCTGGAGTATTATCTGACACACTCAGTGACCACTGCATGACCTTCCTGATATGTAAAGTTCATAAAATCAAAGCCCTACATAAAATCTTACTAATCCATTCATACAAATCCATGATCCTTGCCCCTCTCCTACGACCTGGTGCACACTAACTGGTCCACCATAGTAACTGTGAACTCATTAGACAAAGCTGTTGATTATTTCAGAGGTAAATTCTTCTACGTCTGGAACCAGCATGCCCACTTCACTGGGTCAGGGTCTGCAGGAGCCACCTTCCATGGATCTAGCCTGAATTCACAGCTTGCCAAAAGCCAGTGACCAAGCGTGGAAGCTTCATAAAGGCTCCAAGCTTCTCAAGACTATGAAACCTACCACTCCCTTAGAAGTAAGTGTCCGAAAAGCCACACAATTGACCAAAGTCGAGTACTTCAATTCCACCTTCCACGCCAACATAAATAATCCCTCCAAATTTTGGAAAATGATACACTGTCTCTTCTACCCTCCTTCTCCCTTCTCAACATAAACAACTCCTCATTACCAACCACTCTAGTGGTGCTGCTGCTGCTTTCAACACATACTTCACCTCATGTGCCTCTGCCCTTCTAGCCACCTTACTGGCTACAAGCCTGGTCACACCTATCACCTCCTCTCTTTCACCCACACAAAATAGCTTCTCCTTCTCCAAAATTACTCCTACCAAAATGCTGGAGGCTTTGTACCCCTAAATCCTAAAGGCTACACTCACTGATGCCTTGGATGCCAAGCTATTATACCTTTCATCCTCGGCTATCTCTGTCCCTTTGTCTGCTCTTCTCAACCTCTCTTTTGACCTGGCTGCTATCCCTTCTGGATGGAAGCATGCTATTATTCTTTCTTTATCTAAGGGTGGCGACACCTCTATACTGGGAACTACCACCCTAGTTCCCTCCTTCCACCTAGCTAAGCTGCAAGAACATCTGGTTCTAAACAAACTAAAGTCTTATCTCTCAATCTTTAATTTCTTCACCCCTTTTAATCTGACTTTTGGAAAAAAACACTCCAACACCACCTCTCTGATTAGGCTTACTGATTCGATCCTCTCAGGGATGGACACTGGCCTAATTACATCTGCCATTTTTGTCAATCTGGCCAAGGCATTCAACATTGTTTCCAATACCTTTTTACTCACCTCACTCTCCTAAGCAGGTCTGTCTGACTCAGTCACCAACTGGTTTTGTGCTTACTTAAAAGGCTGGACCCGTCAGTCAGAATCACTGACTCTATATCCTCTCTACTCCCTATCAACACAGGTGTCCCTCAGGGATCCGTGTTGGGTCCTATCATATTCTCCATCTTCCTAAATGACCTCCCATCCATCTGCACCTCATCTTCTATACACATGTATATAGATGATATGGTCCTCTTCACCTCCAGTAGGTCGCCATCTGATGTTGCAAACAGATTTCAACTGGACTTCAGCAATGTCCAGAACTGGTTTTGCACTCATCAACTCTTCCTCAACACCAAGAAGACAGTCTCCATGACCTTTGGCACTAGGCAGAGACTCTCAAGGCTCCCTTCCTGTCTTCTTTCCATACTCTTGATGAGACAGTAATTGAGGACACCTCCTCATTTAGATATTTGGGTGTTTGGCTTGATCAACACCTCACCTTCTCTGACCATGTTGATGCTATCCTGAAAAAGTTGCACCCCAAGCTTGATGCTTTATACGGAACTAGAACTGCCTCCCTACTTGCTAGTCATGAAATGGTCCAGAAGGTGATACTACTATCTTTGACTACTGTGACATAGTCTGCAGTGCGCTCCCATGACTTCCTTAGCCTTATTGAATCGCTCTTCAACTCCTTCTGTCACTTTACTCTTGACTCTCCTCCTCTTACCCATTACTGTCAACTCTAACACTCCCTGGCATTTACCTCTCTAGAAAACAGACACTTACACCACTATGCAAACTTCATCTCAAAATTCTGGTTTGGCTCACTCCCAGCTTATCTTACTTCCTCATTACCTAGCCCCCCTCCACCTGCCTGCTCACTCAGATCTCATGACTATAGAACCCTGACAGTTCCTCAATGTTCCACCACTAAAGATGAAGCTGTCTTCTCGTACCACTTCCCAAAACTGTGGAACTGGCTTCTGCTGAGATTGCCACCATACTCACCCTCTTCATTAATTGCAGTGCTTCAAAACTACTTGTCTGTTAATTGCTCCTGTGCCCAACTCCTTACTTATCTTTTGAATGTGAATTTAGTGACTTGTGTGCCCTCTTGTTCACTCATCCTTGGACATTCTGAACAGCTGCATTTAATCTGATGGTGCTATACTTTTCATGCATTTGAATACTGTGCCTTTCCAGAGTTTTCTATTTTCTGGTGTCAACCATTTCATTTCTGCCAGATGGTTATCATAGCGCATGTTCTCCAAGTCCTTGACCACCTCTGAGGCTCTCCTTATCAATCATGCCAGTATTTTTCCCAGAGTGGAGATCAGAACTGCACACTCTACCCAGGATGGAGCTCAACCCAAGGATCAGTAAAAGTGTCTTATAATATCTTTTCATGTGCTTGTGTAGATCCTCTTGCTGCATGCTATGGATCTGATTGTCCTGCTAGTTTCTACCTTACTTCTGCTGGTCCTATTTGAATGTGCTCTCAGTCTCTTTCCCAAAGACTTTTTTGTGCTGACTTTTGGCAATCTCTAAAACATACAAGTATCATTTGGCTTTTTAGATCTTCTTTCCTAAGTGCATGACTTTGCATTTCTCCACATTGAAGTTCATCTGTCATTTCTCTGCCCACTTAAAGGAGAAAGGCATAAAAGGGAGGCATAAAAGGGAGGGACGGAGGCAGACACAAGTTATTTTTCTGAAGAAAGGGTCCTTATAGAACTGGAAGCAATAAAAGTTGATAAGGCAATGGGACCAGAAGGAGTATACCCCAGGATACTGAGGGGACTAAAGAATGTGCTGGCTGCACCACTGGTAGCTATGTTTAGCCTTTCATTGGAAACAGAGGTGGTACCAGAAGACTGGGCTGATATGGTCCCACTATATAAAAATGGGAACAAGGAGGAGGAGGTGGGTAACTACAGGCAGGTCAGCCTAATCTCCGTGGTATGCAAGGTAATGGAAAATGTTTGAAGGAAAGGATTGTAGAATACCTGGTGACTAGTGGTTTACATGACCTGAGATAGCATGGTTTTACAGTGGGAAGTCATGCCAGATGAAACTCATAGAGTTCTTCAACTGGGTAACTAGAGAATGGATCATGGAAGAGCAGTGGATGTGACATTCCTAGATTTTAGCAAGACCTTTGACACGGTTCCACATAAAGACTGATAAACAAACTAGGAAACCTAGGAGTAGGTCCTGAAGTAGAGGTGGATGGGCGTTGGCTGAAAAAATGGGACCCAGAGGTGGTGGTAAATGGTGCATGCTGGGAGTGGGCAGAGTGACCAGTGGAGTACCCCAGGGATCAGTGCTAAGCCCAGTCCTCCTCAATGTCATTATCAGTGACATTGCAGAAGGGCTGGAAGGAAAAATATGCCTTTTCATAGATGACACAAAGCTCTTCAACAGGGTAGACACTATGGGGGTTTGGGGAGTGGATAAAATAAGAAGAGACCTAAAAAAGCAGGCGGACAGGTCAAAGGATTGGCAGCTCGATTTCAACACTAAAAAGTGTGAAATAATGCATATGGGGCACAGAAACCTGGGGGTGGAATTACCACCTGGTGGGGAATAGAAGGCTCAAAACAGGAAAGAGACTAGGAGGTAGTCATCTCTGATGACCTGAAGATGTCAAAGCAATGTGACAAGGCAGTAGGAAAGCTATCAGAATGGTGGGATGCATAGGTAGAGGAATCACCTGCAGAAGGATGAGGTAATAATCCACTTTATAGTTCATTGGTGAGGCCTCACCTCAGGCACTGCATCAAGTTTTGGAGACTACATATTCTAAAGGACTTTAACAGGGTTGAGGCAGTTCAGAGGAAGGCAACAAAATGGTGAGGGGCTTGTACCATAAACCCTATGAGGAAAGGCTGAGGGAGTTAAATATATAACACTGGAGGACAGGAGTGAAAAGGGAGACATGATTGAAAAATTAAAATGCCTCTCAGAGGAAACAAAGGTACAGGAGAGTAACATGTTTCAAAAAAAGATGCTCATGGATGAGGGGCACAATATGAAGCTGAAGGGGGTCAGAGAAATGTGACAAAGTACTTTTTCACAGAGAGGGTGGTGGTCAAATGGAACAGTCTGCCACTGGAAGTGGTGGGGGCAGAAACTGTTACTGGTTTGAAGAATGCATGTAACAGACACAAGGGATCTTAAAAAAAGTAAGGAGAGGGGACCTCAGGCTGTTAAAGGCCTGCTGAGTCACTATAGGTCAGGGTAACAGGGCAGATAAGGTGGGCATGGAGCCCCTATTTGCCATCAATTTCTATATTTCTATGTTACTTACTGAACTTGTCCAAGTTATTCTGAATCTACTTTATCCCTAGCATCTCATTTATTGTCATTTGCATAATTCTTTATTTCCAGTCCTTACTTCTAAATCTTTTATATGCTAAGCTAACATTGATAATAAGAATATACTCCAGATCTCAGTGTGATTCCTTCAAGGTGCTATCACTTCCACCATAAATATGCTTATTTCTGCAGGAACTACCTGTACACTTATGTTCTGATTACATCATTGGGTTTTCAAGGGTGAGTTCTATATTTTGTGGGGCACCTAAACTGTGGATGCCTGGATTTCCTCCAAGTCAGATCTCTCTGTCTCCTTCATAAAATATAAGCACGAGTATCTTTTTGAATCTGTGTTCGATTGCTTTAAACAGTTCAGCCCTTTTCACAGTTTCTCTGATGATATTCAGCATTTTGTTAAAATGACAAATTGCATACTATGCCTGGCTTTCCATTAAGTACTGGTGTCTTGAAACTCCTGCTAGACAATTTTGTTTTCTGTTTTTATCATGCTGTCCAAATACTGTATCCAAAACCTCTAGGCAGATTCTCTACTCTCAATGTTTGACTCTCAGCTGAAAGCACAAATTATTTCCTGGCTGATAGGCTTTTCTATATTGTCTTAAACAACTGTAACCATTGCAAGCTGCTGGAAATGCAAATGTTGCCTCTAACTTTAACAGATTTAATGTCTGGAATTGTTCATGAGACGTTCTTGTATTGATTTCACCATCATTTTTATTACGTTTGGGGTCCCTAGGACGGTGTGGAGAGTGGATACTCTAAGTATCAGTAGAAGAGAACTCTCATATCCTGCTACCTGACATATTGAAGGCAAAACAGGAAGTCTGCCAAGCTTGTTTTCTTATCTGCAACCAGCTGCTGAAAATCTTTGGCTCCAGGCCAATTTTTTCTGTACACTGTGTTGAAACATAACAGACATTTGGGTCTTTTGTGTGGTGCACATGCTGAAACAATGTCCTCAGGATTATCACCATGTACAGCACTAGTGTAGCAATGGTATCAACCCATTCTCTGATTTACACATACTTACAATAGTATGTTGTTTGAGAAGTCTGTCAATCCAAATTACTTAATGAAACCATTGTTCTGCAATTAAACGTATATGGTTTTCCATTTAAAGCAAAAGGTGGTGTAGAACTGATCGGCTTTGTGAAGTGTATGACACGCGGTTAATCCACTAGAAAATACATGTATTTAAGCCAGGGAATACATAGTATATTTAACATCTTTGGTTCTGCACCGTGGGGTCCCCAAAAATATAACAACACAAGCAAACTTAGTTAATGAGATTTATTCCAACACTAAGGAAGATCCCGGCTGGAACTCCCTGCCCTGCTGCTTCAACCCATATTGACTACTGTGCTGAAAAACATCCCTGTAAGTCAATCAGAACACAGAACTACTGTCCTGTTATGTAAGCATTAAGCTACAAGTGGGTGTGCATTAGATACTTAATGCACAGCCATCAGAGCTAATAAGGCATGAGGTTGCTTGCTGAGCACCTTCAGTCCCTAGATGTGCATTAGAAATGTCTAGTGCACACCCTGGAGGGTCTTATTGCACTTATAAAGTGATACTCTTACATTAATCCTAGAATTTTCTATTAAGAGATTTATAGAAAAAAAGGCATTTTTAATGTATGTTTACATAAAATTGTTCCTCTGCCTGTAAGGTTTAAAGAAAATCTGCAAAAAGACAATTCATTTACTTAACACAACATGTTTTAATTTATTTAGTTTTGTTGACCAGGTAGGGTGCACAAGGCTGACAGTTGCCTATTTCCAGGAAGGATCTGGGAGGTTACAAAGCAAGAGAGTACTAGATCAGAAAGAGAGAGAGAGAGTTAACCAGTTCAATGGAATAGGTAATACCTGGTACACAGTACACAGGGTTGAATAACAAGCATTACAGGGTTTCAGATTATACAATTACATCTTAACAATGAGCGATCTAAACAGCAAAGTCCAGAGAGGCTGGAGACTTAAGTTCTGGGGTGCTCGGTGGTTTCAGGGACGGGAGGTGAAGACACTCTGTCTTAAGTGCATAAGGGAGTTGGACCAGGTAAGTACAGTAGGTATTTAGGAGTAAGCACATTTAGAATGCAAGAGACAGCTATGAAAAAAAGTGGGAACTCCCATGGTACACATCTGCTATCCCATGAGCTAGCTCAAAAATGCATGCTACTGGTTTGAAATGTTGGTGTTATTGCCACTGTGCAAGAACATCAACATTCCAGACAAATAACATGCATATTTGAAGAACCATCTTGAGATATTCCCCATATATAAAATGTGTGAAAATAAATGTGCCGATATAAACATTTTATTCCGCAGCTAGAGTAAAATAAATGAAGCTGGTAACTGAGCATGTTCCAAAATGTATCTTTCTCATTTTGTCACACTAGGCATGCTCAGAACTTTGTTCTCACATGTGAAGATAGATATCTGAGCATTTTCAGATACCAACTTCATTCATTTTCCCCTGGACACCTATGAAAACATTATTTTGTGGCTCATTAGGCCTTTCCCCATTAAACTTTCTGAATAAATAAATAAAATGAAGGTGGTCAATTATTTTTACTTGAATATAAGAGTCTATGTAGTTTACTTTTTACTATTTACTTTTGTTGCTTTTTACCATTTCTGTCACAAACCACTTAAAGACATGTTGCATAAATACAATATGCCATAGAGTGACTTAAGATATCATTCTCATCTTCACCTGAGGGTATTATTCTATTGCTATTTCATTAGTGGCTTTGCCACTCATGAGATATCAACAGACGATTACCCTCTTATAAAAATAAAATAAGAAATCTTTAGCCAATAGAATATTATATATACAGCAAAGCCTGCCATGATTCCACACAGTAACTTGCAGTAAATGACATGTCATAAAATACTGTAGTATACTGCAATGTTTTGTGATATACTACATAATTATTGTGAGGCATACTGGCTGGAGCCACTATATATATTCTGGCTAGAGGCACAGTGTATATGTGTGTATATTTATATATATATCTATAGTGATATGCCACAGTCGTCTGGAAATATTAGTGATATTTCTTCAAGTTCAGTTTGACCTTATGATGTCATGAGTGGTGGATCCACAGCTGACGTCACAAGGTCAAACTATACGAGAGGAAAATATCACTGAAATTTCCAGTCATGCCATGGAATATTTCATTCATCTAATGCCAGGTTCTTTGTTTTTTTTTTGTATTGGTTTTAGAGTTATACACTGTATGGATCTCAGAGGTCTTTTTTTCTGGTGTGTTGCTTCCATGGCACTCATAATAGGTAAGTAGTGATGCTAGCATGGTAGCTAGGGTAACTATGTGACCTCATTGCAAATGCAACATTTCACTGGCTGCAATTTTGTGTGCTGAGCTGAAAAGTTTTGTAAACATGGTGATGGCAGCTCTGGCTTAGCGGGGTGCCAGGTTGCCATTCTATACTTTTGTTTAATTGTTTTCCCTTTTTTAAAGGTTTGATTTTTAATGGTGTGTTATCTGGTTCATCCTCCTTTATGTTTGTTGGCAGCCCTTCAGCCAGCAGAACAGGTCATTGATGGCTATCAGAGGCATTGTCAGCCAGTCCGAGGTAGCCACTGGAAGTCAGGGCTGGAAAGGGAGGGAAGTATTGAACTGCATTCTTCGGTTTTCAGGAAGGTTGTTAGGGTTTTCAAATACAATTTGTGATTTGAGTGTTTAAGTACATGATGTGAAAAATAATGAACCTCTCACTGTGAATGTCAGTTTCACACTGAAGAGGGTTCTAATTGGAATCAGCCTGCAGGTGAATTCAGACTTTATACTGACAGTGAGCTCTGGTTAGTGCAATTTGTGCCCGTGCTTTGGTGGTGGTGCGGTTAAGTGCAGTATTTGCCTGTGGTGGACCTACTGTGGGATAAATGACCTACAGTGAGGATAAATCTGATATTCTCCTCTAGGTCTGACCACACTGAAAATATTAGTAATATGTGCCATTTTGTATCATCACAGGCACTACATATATAGATATAGCTATATATATATATATATATATATATATATATATTCATAGATTCAGAGACATATGTCAGCAGAAAAGGACCCTCCTCACCCATTAAGTCTGCCCATTATCCTCCCCACGTGTCCCTTCCCTCCAAGATTCCCCTCTCCTCCCCCTGACAATCCCTTGTGTTTGTCCCGAGCCCTCTTGAAACCCTCCACTACACTGGCACCCACCACCTCCTCTGGCAGTCCGTTCTAGGGCTCCACCACCCTCTGAGAAGTAATACTTCCTAACGTTTCCATTAAACCTTCCCCATTCCAGTCTCGATCCATGCCCCTTAGTTCTTGTATCTACCTTCCCTGTAAACAAGCTCTCCCACTTTATTGATCCCTTCACATACTTGAATGTTTCAATTATGTCCCCTCTCCTTTCTTGTTTCCAGAGTATAAAAATCCAGCTCATTCAACCTCTCCTTGTATGACTTCCCTAGCCATGTACCATTTTAGTCACCCTTCTCTGCACCCTTTCTGTGCCAGCTATGTCTTTTGTAGATGAGACCTCCAGAACTGTACCCCATACTCTAAGTGTGGCCTAACCATGGAGCTGTAGAGTGGCATCAGCAACTCCATCCTTCTGCTGGTTATTCTCCTCCTATGCATGCCAGCATCCTGTTAGTCTTGCCCACTGCCTTATATATTTATTTAAAAAAAACATATTCTCACCAGCATTGAATAAATCCTGCATTATGTATGCACTGTGATAATATTTGACATTTATACACACAGTGCACATGTCACAGTCTGATATTATCACAGTGCATAAGTCAGTTCTCCTAACTCCCAATATATGTAGATAGCAGAGCTACTTAGCAAACTACCAGACTCAAATTAATATTCGTGTCACAACACAAAGCTGCATACCTTAACCACGAGATTCCCAGGCTGTGAATCAGAGGTACTCAACACATTGTTTTATATATTTGCAGAGTGGGACTATGAAAAAATTCCTGAAAGAGACTACCTGTAACAGAGTCAGATAGCGACTCCAGTAGCATCATAAAAAGAAGAAAGCTAGCGCCTTACCTTACACCACGCCTGCAACCCATGTTCAGGAATGAGCACAGGCCACCAGAGGTTAGCAGGGATGGAGGAAGGATTGAGCATCCGAGGGACTGCTCTTCTTCTCTGGGAGGGGATGCAATGGTCGGCACCAACTGGCCCCTAGCAGTGGCTGGTGGGCAGTATACTAATGCTGAAAGAAGGGGGCGGAGATGTTGCTGCTGTCTGGAGGAGCACATGTGGATTCATGCACACTTGCACACCCTCTTGGCTGGGGAGAAATGAAAGTAAAAAATGGATCTCTCACCTTGGATCAAGATGTCCCCTTACAGCCCCACGGGAGGCACACGCCCAGAACTGGATCTGGACTGGTGGGTTGTAGGTCTCCCACACCTCCGCCATGGTGGTAAGTTGTGGGGCTGAGGGAGGGGACTAATACCTGGTCAGCACAGGGGGCATCTGATGGCTAAAGGCGAGGCTCCCATAAATAGTACCAACAAAAAAATAAAAAGAAGAAAGCACCACCAACATGACTAGAAGAGAATAAAATACATCTAGCACAGCATACTTACAGAATAAAATACTTTAAATCCTGTGCCCACCGATGCCAGCCAGCTGATAATTAGTGAAATCACGGCAGCATAAAGCTCCAGTGAAATTAACCGGCAAAGTTAAAAATACTATGCACACAATATAAAGCAGCACAGTCACCTACCAAATAAAAAATAAAACTCGATAACATAACACCTCAAATAAAGAAACTACTAAAATAAATGGTACTGTTACCAAACACCACCAACTTCGAAGGAAAACAAGTCCCGCCCAAAGCACAAAACAACCTATCAAAACAGATGCATTACACATGCAAGACACAAACAACCAATCAAAGCAACACAACAGCAACCATTCATAATGTCAATCAATCATAAAGTACAAGAGACAGTCATTCATAAAACAAACTTCATTCATAAAAATGCATCACACCAGCAGAGAATTACTATAAGAAATAACACCCACAACAAAGCAGATTTATAAGCATGTCACACAACAAACATCATAAAATACATTAGAAGCCCTATTGTATAAATCCAATACATGATGGGCAAAGTGGAATATGGAAAAATATCTAAACTTGAGAACAATGGCCTCGCGCAACCATCACTCATGGCTCCTTTATGCTCTGCCACTCATGAGGTATCCCAAGGTCACTGTTCACTCATTTAGATATTTTCCATATTCCACTCCTGCCCATCATGTATCTCCTTTGTATATTTGCAAACAGAACTATGTTAATACATCTGTTATGGATGAAGCAGAAGTGTACAAAGTAGGGAAATAAAACATTAGGGTAAAAATCTATGTGACCTTGGCAGAACCTGGGGTTCATACCCCAAAAACATATTTTGGGTTGCATTTTAAGGTGCCACTTATGTGTTCACGAGTGGCTGACTTTTGCATCCTGGAAATGTGGGCTAATATGGTCAGAAATTTCCAAGTTATGAACACAAAGAAAACTGAAAAACTATATCTAGGTGCATGGGCAATTAGGAATTTCAGACTCAGTTTTTTTATTTGTTTTCTTTAGTGGAAAGAATCTGACTGAGGCAAAGAGATATTTGGGTAATGTTGATACTGCATCTAATGATCACGAAGAACTAATTCCACTGAGGGGCTTAAGGGTCAGAAACCACTAGCTCAAAAAGTTAAATGATTTATAAGCTCTTTAGACCTCTGAGATGACATTGTTTCTTTAAAGTCTACCCTCCTGAAGTCCTGGACCTGTGTCCTCATGTGACTCAACTATGCTCCTTTTCATAGAAACATAGAAGCATAGAAGTTGACCGGGAGATAAGGACCATAAGGCCCATCCAGTCTGCCCATTTCTTTTTATACCTTATGAATGTGCCATAGGCCTTTGCTCTGTCAATGGCGATCTATTCATACTCATCTGTATTGCCCCTTATGCCTATCCCATGCCTGTCTGAAGCCCTGCACTGTATTCATATCCAACACTTCCTGAGGTAGGCGCTCCGTGCATCCACCACCCTTTCTGTGAAAAGAACTTTCTCACATTACCCTAAATCGGCCTTCCTCTAATCTCATGCTGTGTCCTCTTGTCCTGCTACTTTCCTTATATTGAAACATGTTAGACTCTTTCACCTTGTTAATGCCCTTAAGGTGTTTGAATGTTTCAATCATATCACTCTCTCCCCTCCTTTGCTCTAGGGTATACATACTGAGTTCAGTTAATCTGTGCTTATATGTTTTCTGATGCAGTCCCTGCACCATTTTGATTGCCCTTCTCTGGATTGCCTCAATTTGGTTAATGTCCTTGTGAAGGTGTGGCCTCAGTACCGCACACAGTACTCCAGATGGGGCCCTAACCAGTGTCTTGTAAAGAGGATTATTACCTCCCTCTTCTGACTTGTGATACCCCTACTAATACACCCCAACATCCCTCTAGCCTTACCTACTGCTTTAGAGATCTGCTTGGATGATTTCAGGTCATCAGTGATGATGACGCTGTCTCTTTCTTCCTTGTGACTGCCAGCAACTTCCTCCCAGCCTATAGGTCGCCTAGGTCTCTCTCTTCCTATGTGCATGATCTTGCACTTCTTTGCGTTAAACCCCAGTTGCCACTCTTCTGACCATTTTGCTAGTTTATCCAGATCTCTTCTCATTCTGCCCATACCATTTGGATCATCTACTCTGTTGCAGATCTTGGTGTCATCTGCAAACAGACAAACCTTACCCTCCAGTCCATCTGCAATGTCACTGATAAAGATATTGAAGAAGACAGGCCCCAGGACAGATCCCTGAGGTACCCCACTTGTGACTTTCACCTCTTCTGACTGTATACCGCTTACCACCACTCCCTGTTTTCTGCCCGTCAACCAGTTTGCCACCCAGTTGACCAAAGTCTGACCCACCTGAGCCTACCCAGCTTGTTAATCAATCTTCTATGTGGAACAGTATCAAAAGCTTTGCTGAAGTCAAGGTAGGCAACATCAACTGCCCCCTTGGTCCAAAACTCTGGTTACCCAGTCAAAGAAATCTATGACATTAGTTTGACAGGACCATCCTTTTGAAAACCCCTGCTGTCTTGGATCCTGTGCTCCTATGGATTCCAGGTGTTGCACTATCTTTTCCTTAAGGAGTTTCTCCATAATCTTGCCCACTACTGAGGTAAGACTGATTGATCTATAGTTCCCTGCCTCCTCCCTGCTGCCACTCTTGTGGAGCGGGATCACATGAACCCTTCTCCAGTCTTCTGGGACCTCTCCTGTGCTCAGAGACTCACTAAACAGTTCTGATAATGGCTCTGCTAGTTCCACCCTTGCTCGTTTTGTACCCTGGGATGTGTGCCATCAGGTCCCATTGCCTTGTCCACCCTGAGCTTTTCGAGCTCTTGTAGGACCCTTTCATTTGTGAAGAGACTAGTGCACACCTCCTTCCCCGTGTCCGTGGTGCTGAGCTGTGGGTCCTGCTTTATCTTCTCTTCAGTAAATACTGAGCAGATGTATCTATTTAGGATAGATGCTTTACATGGTCCTCCTCCTCACACACCCTTATCCCCTTTGATCTAACAATACCCCTCTGGACTTTCTCCTTTAACTAATTTATCTATAGAAAGTCTTGTCACCTTCTTTTACTGTTTGTGCTAGTATTTCCTCAGTATGGGTCTTTGTTTGCCTTACTGCCTTCCCTGCTTCCTTAGGGAAGTTTGGTATGCCTCCCTGTCTTCATCCTGCTGTGTTCCTTATATTTCTTGAAGGACAGCCTTTTGGCTCTGACCATTTCTGCTACTGTGTTTGAGAACCAAAGTGCTTTCCTTCTTCTTTGCACTTTCTTTTCTCACTAACACAATGGGGTGTTGCTTCAAGTATTGCATCTTTAATGCTTGCCCACTTTGCCTGTACCCCTCACCTGTATTTCTTTGCCAGGGCTGGCTTAACTCTATTGGCCATCTTATCAAAGTCAGATCCTCTGAAGTCCCATATTTTTGCCTTGGAATGGGATGATTTTGTTCTAGTGGCCAAATTGAACCATACCATGTGATGGTCACTGGCCTCGGTGACCTTCCACCTGAAATCTGTGCTCCTTTCCCTGTTAGTCAGTACTAGATTTAGGATAGCCCTGTCTCTAGTGGGTTGTTGTACCAGTTGTTTGAGGCCCTCCCCTGCAGGGAATCCACCATGTGTCTAGTTCTGGCAGATGTCTCTGCTGGTATTGACCAATCTGCATCTGGCATGTTGAAGTCTCCCATTATCAAAACCTCCCTTTTAGCAGTCATGTTTTGTATATCTTCTAACAGTAACATGTCTACGTCCTCCCCGGTCTGGAGGCCTGTACACAACCCCAGTTCATATCGCTGTCCATTTCCTGTTTCCAGGGTGACCCACAATTCTTCTGGCTCCTTCGTGTATTCTGAATTTCTGTAGCTTTGATATTTTCATTGACATAAGGCCACTCCACCCTCTTTTTGCACCTCGGTCTCTTCTGAACAGTACACAGTCAGGTACTGAAGTCTCCCAAGTGTGGTTACTGGTAAATCATGTCTTGTTAATGGCTACTATGTCCAGTTTAACCTCTGTCATTATTGCCTGCAAGTCTGGGATCTTGTTTCCCAGACTGCGAGCATTTGGTACATGATTTTTCATTGGTCAGATTTTGGTGTGTTAGTTGTTGGGTGAGGTCCAGTGTTTCCACTGTGCATCATATGGGAGCAATACCTTTTCTTTACCTGGTGATCCAAATGAATTACAAACATGCTGAACTCCTGTTAGACCACTAGCTGAGGTGGGAGGGATGTTCTTCCCATTCAATGTTTGGTGCTGCAACCCTCTCCCCATTTGCTAGTTTAAATATTCTGCAAAGACATCAAACTTCTCTCCCAATGCACTGACTCCTCCTTAGTCAGATGCAGTCCAACAAATTTAAAGAACTTTCACTCCCAAAACTGTTGCCAGTTCCCTACAAATTTGTGTCCTTTTCCTGGCACCAGCCCTTGAGCCACATATTTAGTTCCCTGTTTTCCTTTGTTGAATCACATTGTACAGTGATCACTGGTACCTATGTGACTCCCCACTGTGGCATCTGCAATGCTTTCCCTGTTTGTTAGCTCTGGGTCCAATACTGCCTCATCCCTAGAATGTTATTTTTCTAGCTTCCAGAAAAGCGACCCGTAGGGTATCACGGATGGCCTTGCTCCTTGCCAGGGATGCAACCAGAAGGTTCCATTTCACATATAGCAGAAAGAAATTTCTAATAGCACCTCTCCCTTTCCAGTCATCCTGATAATGACCTCTCCTAGTGGCATGTCCTCTCCTCCCCAATGCTTGGGGGTCTGTACACTACCACAGTATGGATAGCAGTCCCAGCACCACCCACAACATCTCCAGATCCTCCTCACCATGTTGCACCTGCACCTCAGTGGCCTTAGTTCCTCACTCACATATAATTCCAGCCCTCCTCCCTGTAATTCTCTTAAATTGAGAGTAGCCTTGTATGGCCATGTCTTAGTCATAATGCTCATTGAACCATGATTTCTGTTTTAGCCACAAGATTCAAGTTACCACCTCCAGAATAGCCTCTAAGTCTGGGATGTTGTTTCGAGGCTCCTGGCCCTAACACACATGGCTCTCCATGCCTTCTCACCCCACTGCATAATGCCCTGCATCTTCCTCTCCTTCCTGCCTAAAAGCATAGGAACATACACTTTGATGGCAGATAATAACTGCTTGGCCCACCTAATTGGCCCATTTTTCTCTGCCTATCCTAGTCGGTTAACGCAGACTCTACTTGATCTCAAATTATGTTACCTGATGGCTATGATGTTATTTGAAGCTCACTCTGGGTAGTAGAGCACCATGGCTTTGAATGTCAACTACATGCTTGGATCATAAGCACTGCCATCTGAAAAGAAAAACTCACCATGTTACAACTTTTCCTTGCTTCAGATATACCATTGTGCATATATAGCCATATATGGAAACTTACCTTTCAAACAAAATACAAATACTGTACTGTACTGCACATGCTACAGGCTAACAGTTATGGATTCTGTCTCTTTTATGATATGTCCAAACTGTTGCTTCTTAATAGATATTTTATATTTTCTACCAGCTCATGTTGGGCATTGTAGAGTCATGTGGGAAGTCCTTCAAGACAATGTTAGCTTGAAGCTTGGTCACCAGGAATGATGAAGCACCATCTTCGTGACTGTTATTAGTCGTAATCTCTTGTTTTTATGCACAGAGCATCTTGGTACCACATTGTCTGCCATGTTCAATATAAAGTTCAGTCTTGCTGCTCTTATCTTGTTTGAGAGGTGTCAAGTTTATCATAGAATATCATTACATTCTATCAGTTTCTTTTTATGAGTGGCTGAACACACTAATTTGGTAAAATGGCAATGAGTGAATTAACACCTTGTGCAACTAATTAAATGTTCAAAACCCTTTTGTGACTGTAGCAGTAAAGCTGTAATATTGCTGCAGTGCTCCTTGTAGCATCTGATTGCCATGTTTTTATATACTACAGTTGAAAGATTGCTTGCAATGTTTATTAAAGAACTACACTTGAGAAATCTGATTGCCTTTTCTGAGTAGGTAACAAGGGAGGTGGATAGAGCTCAGGTGGTTGATGTGGTCATATGGACTTCAGCAAGGCCTTTCTACTGTACCACATGAAAAACATGGAGAAGGTAGCACAGTATAAAGTACATAAAGTAGACAGGAGGTGACTAGCACCTTGGCTAACTGTCAGGAATCAATGAGTGATGGTTGATAGTCACAATTCAATGGGGAGGATGTGCTCAGTGAAGAACCCAAATGGGTCAGTGTTGGGTTTTGCTCTTTAACATTTTTATCAAGGACCTGGAGGGGTTCAGTAGCAGGCTACTGATGTTTGCTGATGATCATGCTAAACTGGCAAGAAGACTGGACACAGCAAAGGAGGGATACACTATGTGGGACCTGCACTCAGTAACAGTAGTGAAACAGAAACATAGACTTTGTCAGAGTAAAGAACTGCTTGTCCCACCCAGGTTGCCCAGATGTACTTTGCCTCGTCTGTCTTTGCATGCCCTAACTGATCTTTGGAGACCCTCAATCCTCACTGTCTACTTACTAATATATCCTTATGTCTATCTCACACATGCTTGAGACCACCAGTGTTTTGCCTCTACTACTTATAATAACATATGAATATGCTATCAGATAAAGACCTTATGGATTATCTGGTCTGTTTGTGCTAGATCCCCAGCTGTGTCTACAAAGGACTCACCCCATCCATAGATCCTCCCCTGCCACTTCATATTTCCTCTCCCCTTGCCCCACCTCCGACAGCAACTTTCCCCTTTATTCTGCCCTCATCCTTTTTTAAAGCTACCCACTATTTTCAGGGAGAGAACCTCCTCTTGCAACTCTTTCCACTTGGCCATCACTTTCTCTGTGAAAAGTGCCTCCTCCTCTTGGTCTTGATTCTTCCCCTACCAGCTTTAGGGTATGTCTCCTAGTGGACTTGTTCCCGTTAAGACTGAAGAGGCCATCTGTATTTACCTTTTAATATCTTTAAAGTATTTGAAAGTATCAATAATATCAGCACTCTCCTTCTGTTCTCAGGGGAGTAAATATTGAGCCCCTGAGTTTATCTTTGTAGGTGTTGCCCTGTTGGCCTTGGATCATCTTGGTCACCCTTCTCAGAACTGTCTCCAGCAAGTTAATATCCTCCTTAAGATAATGGCACCAGTACTGCACACTGTACTCAAGATACAGCCTTACCAGTGACCTGCAGAGTGGCAGTATGACCTCTACATTTCTGCTGGTAGTCCCCTAGCTGTGCAGCCTAGCATCCAAATCTGCTTTTTCTGCTGCTGTCCTGCAGTGTGCCAAGCATTTCAAGACATATGTGATGATTACCCTGGGTCCTTTTATTCGTCTGACTTGGTAACCTGCATGACACCCTACCAGTATTTTTCTCTTGATTTTTGCCTCTAAGTGCAAAACACTGCACATTTTGTATTGACACCCATATGCGATAGGAAGCACCAAGTGAGGTCAACAGTGAAATGCCAACCTCCCCACAGTGACTGCACAATACTGACACAGGCATTGTGCCGCCTGTTTCAAATTAGTTTTCTGTGGTGGACTGCACCCCCACACCCCTGGACTTTAGGATTCCAACTCCAGGTCAGGTTGGTCTGGGAGGGAGGAACACTGGGGAAGGCGAAACACATGAAAAGAACCATTACCACGAATGTCACCATAATGGTCTTTTTCCAGTTTTGCCATTGTGGGATTGACCTGAAAGGTGCACCATATGTGATATGATGTTTCTGAATGAGCCAGGACTTCCCTAAATTCCTGTCTCCCTTTCTCCATGTGCACCCTCCCACTGGAGCTTTGTGTCATCCCTGAACAAGCAGATTTCTTGATCCAATTTGCTTTGTGTCTAGTGAAAATGTTTAACAACATTGGACAAAACACTGAGCCCTGTGGGAACACACTGATCGCTGGCCTAGCTTCTGAGAATTCCCTGGCCACCACCTTTTGACTTCTGTCCTTCAACCACTTTTGACCCGCCTAGTAAGCTGGGCTCCAACCCCATATCTTCTAGCTTTGTGACCAGTCTCTTATGTCCCACAGAGTTAAAGGCCTTGCTAAAGGCCCTGTCCCAGTCCTGGTCAGCCAGTTGAAAAGTCCATCATATTAGTCTGTCAGGACTTCCGACACAAACCCATTCTACCTCTCATCTTGCAGGCTGTTTTCATTGAGAAACCTAACCAGTCTTTCCCTAAGGGTAACCTCCATCAGTTTTCCCACTACTGAGGTCAGACTGACCAGCCTGAAATTCTCTGGCTTGTCCCTTGGACTACTTTATATAGAGAAACCACATGTGCAGTACGCCTGTCCTGGTGCACATTTCTGGACTCAGAGATAAGTTAAACAGGTCTGCCATGGAGGTTCACCAGCACATCCACAAGTTTCCTTAGGACCCTTGGGTGCACACTGCTTGGTCCTGGAGATTTGCCCACCTTCAGGTCCTTTAAGCCCTTATGCACTCTGTCTGCTGCTATTATACCATCTATGGTTCCTTCCTTCTCCATCCCCACCCTCCTGCTCTCTTGTGGCACTAGTCCATTCTTCTTTCTAGTGAAGACAGAGCAGAAGTACTTGTTAAGCACCTCCACTTTCTCTTCACTCTCTTCAGCCCAACCCTCCTCCTTCTTTAATCTGACAGTCTCACTTCTTTTGGCAGTCTTTTCCAGGTGTCGGCCATTCTTTCAGTGAAGAAATATTTCCTCATCTCTCTTAACCCCCCACACACACATACTTCAGTGCATGCCCTCTGGTCCTGGAGCTTCTTCTCATTTGAAAAGACTCCGCTCCTCACCTTGTTTACACATGTGAGGTACTTATCATGTTATCTACCCTCCTCTCTTCCAGGTGTACATGTTAAGATCCCTAAGTTTCTTCTCATAGGGCTTTTGTGCAACCCCTGCACCATCTTAATTGTCCCACCCTTGACTGCCTCCACCCTGTCTCTGTTTCTTTCTGAGGTACATCCTCCAAAACTGGAACCAGTACTCCAGGTAGGTTCTCAACAGTGAGCAATATAGAGTGTCAACACCACTTCCTCCTACAGCTGGAGATACCCTCTTTATGCCCCCAGCATTCCAGTATCCCTACTTACTGTGTTTTCCCACTGAATGACACTATTAAGTCATGAGATATAACCCCAACATTCCCTTCCTGTTTAGTGACTGTCAGTACCCCCTGCATCCTATACTCAGTTCCTAGTTTCCTATTGCCTAAGTCCATGATTTTGCACCTTTTGTTATTAAACCCCCTGTCATGCCCTTGATCTCCTGCAGTTTCTCAAGATCCATGCACATTCACTTCACCACCTCCTTAGTGTCTACCCTGTTGTAGATTTTTCTATCATCTATAAAAAATGCATACCTTCCCTTAGTTCTCCTGCAGGGTCACTTAGTAAGACACTGAAGAGGACTGGTCCTAGCACTGAGCCCTATGGCACCCCACTGGTCACTCTCCGTAATTATAGTGAATGCTGTTCACCGCCACCCTCTGTCTCCTTTCTGTTAACTAGTTTCTAACCCAAATCACCGCTTTGAATCTCACCTGTATACTGCTAAATTTCTTTATCAGCCTCCTGTGTGGCACAGTGTTGAAGGATTTGTTAATGTCCAGATAGGCAATATCCACTGCCCTCCCCAATTTAGTCCTCTGGTCATCCAGTCAAAAATCTATTAGATTCATTTGCCATGCCCCACCTCCTAATTCTATGCTGCCTGTGGACTTGCAGCCCACTGGAATCAAGATACTCTGCTAGTATTTTCTTTAGTAGGATTTCCATTAGTTTTCCTCCGATAAATAAAGACTGTCCAAGCTATAGTTGCTAGCCTTCTCTCTGTTGCCGCTGTTGTGTGGCGGGAACATGTCTGCTCTATTCCAGTTCTGACGGAACAACACCTGTTTTCAGTGAGCTGTTAAATAGTCTGCCAGTGAGGCAGCTAGTACCTCCCTGAGTTCTTTTAGAACTCTTTGGTGTATCCCGTCCGGACCTATAGATTTGTCCACCTTTAAATCTACAAGTTCTTTCCAGGCTTTTTCCTCTGAAAATGCACTTGTGTACCTCATCCCCAATTCCCGGTTTCTGCCACTTCCTGGTGATCCATTTTTCTTCTATCCACTGTAAAGACTGAGCAAAAGTGACTGTGTCAGCTTTTCTTTGTCCTCTCTGCATAGTCTCACTTCTCTGCCTTTCTAATCGTCATTAGTCTTCCCCATTCTTTCCTCTTCTCCTTATGTATCTGAAGATAGTCTTATCCCCTTAATGACCCTTTGTCAGCCTTTCTTTTGTCTGCACTTTTGATCCTTACCACATTACCTGCTTCCTCTGCTTTACTAGATATACCTTCCTGTCCTCCTCCATTTTCTTGGCTGGAAATGGGGGCTTATATTAATGCATAGAAGTGCATGGTACTACACCCAAGTGCAGGAATCTAAGTTGCTTTGTGGTGCAAAAGTGACAGCACAACTTGAAAAAGATGTAAGAAAAACAGTGGACACTAAGCTGAAGCCAGACAGAGTGTTTTGGTGGTTAAGAAAGGAAACTGGATGTTGAGATGTATTATGGGGAGGGGATGTGCAGTTAAGGAAGGTCATCCCTTTGTGCAAGGATTAGCCTTGATTACACCACACTTGGAGTACTGTGCCCAGTCCTGGTCACTGCAGTACAGAAAGGACATTACAAAGTCTGAAATGGTTCAGCACAAAGCCACCAAGTTGATTATGGGCTTAGATGACAAGAATGTCATGGAATGATTACCCATACTCAAGTTATGTGGCCTGAAAAAAAAGGATGAATGGGGACATGGTCACAGCCGTCCAAACATTACTACAGATGATAGACACGGTGGAGTGTACACGTATATTTGAGTTAGTTTGAGCAAGCAGCACCAGAAGGTATGCTCACAAACGGAGAGGGTGAAGAATAAGGAAAACATTAAAAAGTATTATTTCATGCATTGGGCAGTTAACAGATGGACTAGCCAAACCAATAAGGTTATAAAAGCAACATTAGCACTCATCATGCTTTCAGAGCAGAACTAGGCACATTTCTGCAGAGAAGGAAATGGAAGTTACATAGCAGTAGGTATAACATTTTGACTATTAAGCTTAGATGTAGTTGAGGATATTAATCACATACTTTTGACTGATCTGACTAACCTGCAAAACTGGCTACCTGCAAATTAGATTATCTTAAACAAGGACAAAATGAAAGCAATGTGTTTTGGTCAAAACCTAGAGTAAAAAAAAAGCAAAGAAAGGCATTGTACCAGGTGCCTACAAGTGATGGCTCTCCACAAAATTGGCAGTTGTTCCCAAGAGGTTTACACAAAAATCCATGAATTTAATGAAAATTCACAGAATTTGGGAAATCTCATCAGTAATATCAACTGTTTATAACTAAACTGTCCATTGATCTAGAGGCTTGCCAATTGGAAGGCGTATTCATGAGTTAAGGATCTAAGCAACTGCAACATTTTCAAACATTTAATTATGTTCTCCTCTTCTCCCCAAAGAGCAGTAGTGTATTGTCACACTGAAAAGTATTTGTTTTCTATATATTCCTTGCTGTGTATTGCAAGTGCTATTTAACCTGCTGCAATCTGGTTAGTATTTCATCTTTATTAGCTGCCTCTTGCAACTTCATGCTGTACCTGGAAAAGGGACTCTGGCTCAGTGTGCCAAGCTTGTTACAAAGAAACAAATAAATAAATAAAATGTAGTGTTGACCTTACAGTGACTCAGAATATGTTAGTGTATGTGTTTCATAATAACATCCTGACATGTGGCCAATATTTTCACCTGGTTATGACTCACTTGTTCTTATAACGTACATACTGCATGTGTTTAATGCCCTGCAGACCCATGAACAACTCTCTAAGAATATGACAAATTGTCTTTCTCTAGTTTACATGACTTTGAATTTACTGGGGCTCAAAATCTGAAGTTTATTTCTTCGTGACATTTTGTTAACATGTCTTGATTTTGCTTCTTATAACTCAGCCACCATCAGAGATGGATATCTTTGTGGGGAGGTAGTATAGCATAGTGGTGAAGAGCATTGAGCTGGAAACCTGGACAACTGGGTTTTGAATGTCACAGCCACCACTTGCATAATGTAGGACATGCTGCCATGTACCATGATCCGCTGTTCCTGTGGGCGGAGATCCACCGGGGGCTGGTTGGGACCTCTGATTGAAAGCCTGAGCTCTGGCACATGTGTGTCTCCTGGCTAGCACCACACCTAGCATGGAGATAGGATGCAGGTTTGCTTGGGATGCCCAGGGCCAGGTAATCACATGGGACCAGCTACATCATTCACATCTGTGCAACCAGTATGTTCCCCTACCGGCATATATACGTCTGTTGGTCAGTAGGGCCCGATGGTTATGGATGCATGCCCCTGCCAAATGTGGCAATGCTATGTTTTCTGGCTTTAAAGTTGCAAGGGCTTAAAATCAGGTTGTTTACTTACAAAATATCTTAATACTTTAAAGACAATCTGTCTGCATACAACTCAGTCTCCCTTAGAGTTTGTGACATGCTTGTTTACATGTACACACATTGTTAGAAGCACAAAAAAATCTTACAAATGTGATATTTTGCATACTTGCTCTGAAGTGAAAGGATCTTATAGTGATGCAGTTTACTTATTTGCAAAGTTTGGGGAATTTGTGAAATATCGGGCTGCTTATAACTCAGTCACATTTAAAAGTAAAGCTCTGCAATGCATTATGTTTTCTTCTTTGATATGATCAGTAGAATTTGCCAGATTGTATGAATGTCTGTCAAGTAGTTTTAAAATTAGATGGAAAATAATGAAAATAAACTAGGAAAATATTTGCAAATATTTCAGGATATTTCACAAACATTTAAGGAAATAGAATTTGTAATATTGCCTATATTCTACAGGTGAAACTTAAATTTAGAACAGCACTAATTTGTAGACAAGAAGTTGTGCAGCCAGGCCACTGATAACCACTGTATCAGTTGCCTTCTAGGTGCTAAGGATGTTGGATCTCACCTCCCTGGTGATAGAATGCTGGCAAAAATCTGTGACTGTATCCTGGCTTGCTTGAAATGCTGCTTGTGACTTTTTTTCATGGCTCCAGTTATGCTCTTTCAGTGAGCCGCCTTCTGCTCCTGCATGATTTTTAGCATAATTTTTAAACTAAGTCTTGGGTGTATGCTAAACACTAAACCATCTGTTCACTTCTGTTTATCTGGTAAGCCAATGCACAACTACTGTAGAACTCTGATGTAATCAGTTCACACTGTATTATTCAGGGAAAACAAAGCAGAGTAAGAGCATTATTACGTTAAGCGTAGCATGCGCAAAGGCGTTTCGGAAACACAGATGTGTGCTTCTCTCACCCAATGCACTGCTCCCTTGAGCAGGTGTGGCGTCCTGCACCAATGGGTGCAGCAGCTCAATGTGACAGCGGTGTTCTCTGCTTCAAGAAAAACACCGCTGCCATAGTAAGCCGCTCCCCGCATCACGCCACCTCCCCCACGCACGCCCGCCCGCCCGCCTCAAAGCTGTACATGCTGGGAGCCTACCCCAGTGTGGCAAACATTGTTTGTCGGATGGGGTGCCCAATCCCCGCCGGCTCCATGGTCCCCAAAGCCATCCTGCTGCCACGCTGGGAGCCCCACCCCAGCGTGGCAAACATTTGCTATTTTGCCAACAGGGTGCCCAATCCCCGTCGGCTCCTCGGCACCCCAAACGTAGTTTGCCGATGGGCTGCCCAACCCCGTCGGCCCTCGCCCCCAGTTATATTCTGCCACGCTTGGGAGCCCACTCCAGCATGGCAAACGTCCCACGCCGCTTTTTTTTTTTCAAACCTGTAAACAAAAACTGTCCCGCGATCTCCCAACCCCTCCCACAACCCGCACCCACCCACTGCACACCCAGCCTTCCCACACCCCCACCCCATACTTACCTCCGGACTCGGCGCGACGATCTTGTGGACCGGGAACACGCCTGCACTCTTCAAAGGTGACCGCGAACTGAGGAAATGTCGGTAAGCTGTATAATGGGCTAGATGGGGGTTCAACTTATTGCATATCTCAGTCATATTTTGAATTTTGCACCAAATTTTCAACATGGGGTTTTGGGACCCTTCTCATGAATGATTCACTGTCGTGGTGTTATTCGGGACTGAAGGGTGATTTCGCAGGCACTGTGTGAAATCACCCTTCAGCCTCGAATAACACCATGACAGTGACATCATTCATGTTGAAAAATTGGTAAAAATTCCAAAAAATGACTGTTTTACAACCGCACTATGCAGTTCCCACGCAGGCTCGTAAGTTCGCGAATTTTCAATATTTTCACTCCATATTTTCAACATTGCCATTTTATCACATCTTCTTATGAGTTGTACAGCTGTCATTTTCACATCTCACCCAAAACGTGTTTCCGCCCATGTAGCGCACAATGGCACAGTTGGTGTGTGAAATCAATGTATGGAACACATTAAGAAAATCACAGTGACACTGTTCATGAGCAGATGTCTTAAAATGGCTATGTTGAAAATTTGGTGAAAAAATTCTAAAATGACTGTTTTATTTAGCGCGCAGCATTGCGTAGTTCCTACGCACGCTTGATTGTTTGCGAATTTTCAATATTTGCACTCCAGATTTTCAACATTGCCATTTTACCACACCTCCTCATGAGCAGTACAGCTGTCATTTGTCACATCCTGCCAAATGTGTTTCTGTCATGTAACGCACAATGGCGAGGTCGGTGTGCGAACTCAATGTATGGGACACATTAAGAAAATCACAGTGACACTGATCATGAGCAGGGGTCTTAAAATGGCTGTGCTGAAAGTTTGGTGAAAAAATTCCTAAATATGACTGTTTTATGAGTCTGCGTGCGCAGTTCCTACGCACGCTCGTGAAGTTTGCGAATTTTCAATATTTTCACTCCAGATTTTCAACATTGCCATTTTACCACACCTCTTTATGAGCACTGCAGCTGTCATTTTCACATCTGTCATTTTTCACATCTTGCTCAAAACGTGTTTCCGCCATGTAGCGCATTAATGGCACAAGTCGCGAGCGAACTCAGTGTATGGGACACATTAAGAAAATCACAGTGTCACTGTTCATTAGCAGAGGTTTTAAACTGTCAATGTTGACAATTTGGTGAAAAATTCCTAACAATCACTGTTTTACCAGCGTGCATTGCACAGTTCCCACGCACGCTCCTAGGTTTGCGAATTTTCAATATTTCCGCTCCAGATTTTCAACATTGCCATTTTACCACACTTCCTTATGAGCAGTACAGCTGTCATTTTTCCATCCTGCCCAAAACGTGTTTCCGCCTATGTAGCGCACAATGGGGGTAACAAAAAGGTCATGCTAACAATTTATTGTGCAAATACCAGCAATCGCACAGGGCATTAGGGTAAAGCTCCAAACATGCCAAACACCACTGCAAACACCTGCAAGCGTAACGTTCAGCATTGACAAATGCTTGTTCTGTTTATTTCAGTTTCTGTTGTCATAGTCCTGATAAGATCACATGTGTTATGTGAAATGTGTGCATTGCATTTTTTTCTCTTTCTCAGTGAAACTGACTTGTGCAGTTTCTAGAGGTTATAGAATGCTGTTCAACCACAGAAGGGTACAATCACATTCTACGACCTTTAAACTATTGCACAACAGTATTTTGAAAAGATGAATTTTTATATAGAACAATGCTCTACTATAAAGTATATATCTGGTTAGATGATAAGTGGCTTCATAGCCAAAGAGCTCGATTTTATGGCTTCATGCTTGTCGGATGACCAATGCTTGTTAAGTAAGAGTTTTGTTGAGTGTTTCTATGTATTTTAATCACTGTTGGTTCACTGAGCCTGAGATGAGGCACCTCAATAGACATGTGACTGAGCAGCAGGACAGTTAAATGGATTCTGTGAGTTTTCTGTGGTTTCAGTCTGCTTTACTGTCTCATGTCTCAGTATCAATCCTAGTTTAATGCTTTTTCTGTAAATATTTTTTCTAGTAAATCATATTCATCTAAGTTCTGAGTCTGTCTGATGTAGAGGTAAGATCAGTGGATAAAGTATGACATGTGATCCAGGTTGTTTTAATCTGGTTTTCTAGTTCACCTTTGAAACATAACATCTTCAGTTTAGTTTTTTCTGTCAAACTGTCCTTTTTTGTAGTGATTCACATTAATTCTATTGAGTTCTGTGTGTGATTTGTGTGAAGTTAAGATGAGTAGCTGCAGTGTGACGCTTGACCCAGGAGGAGGGCAGGAATATGTACTATTAATAATATGTTGCCATGCATTACCTGATCTCGGGATCCAGCTAGGGTTCACGGAGGTCATAAGGGCTGCAGACAGTCGCCCTCCCACCCCCATAACAACCATTGCAGGTATGACACACAAGAGAATGCCAGGCTGAAACCTCATAGGACAGCCATAATTTTTTGCCATTTTCAAGTTCAAACTGCCAGCATTTGTGTCGTTGTACTAGTAGAGATAGTTTATTTGTAAATTGTAATGCTGCCTGTAATTTGCTATGTGTTATTAGGAGTCAGGTGGACTGCATGTGACATTTAATTTGATTATTTTTAAGAGACCCGACTGTTCTGCATATTATGTCTTAATTGAACTCTAAGCTCAGTAGCTTTAAGAAGAAAAAGCCAGCATTGTGTGGCTTTAAAAACTTTAAAAGATAAAGCCAACACTGTGTAGCTCTAAGAAGCCTTAAAAGATAAATGTTTTAAGGAGTCGCTGGATCTACATTTACTGATTTACCTGGAATCCAGTAGCTTGCTTCAGATGCAGGACGTTGTAATCTAGCTGATAAAATTTAACTGCATGTAGCTTAAGTCCTTAGAGGATACATTAATTATGCACTAGCCACCTTACTGCTCTTTTATTTTTAAATCATTTACGGTTTGTTCATTTGGAGAGGAATTAAGGATGCTATGTAAAGTAATTAACTGAACTGAGTTAATCCTGTTTTGGAAAATTTCTAGTGCCACACAGGGGTTAGCCCTAGCTAAACCAAAGTAGCAGAAAAGTACAGCAGGCCCAATACTCACTCTATATCCCCTCCCTTGGTTATACTCCGCCTATAAAATCTTACCTCGTGCTTCTGTTTTTCAGATACCTGCTCTCGGGATCCAGCGAGGGTCCACGGAGGTTGTGGGGACTGCAGACAGTCGCCCTCCCCACCCCCGAAAGAACCACACAGGTACGGCACACAAGAGAACACCAGGCGAGAACCTTGTAGGACAGCCATAGTTTGGCCCGCTGATGCTTTGGCATTGGCTCTCTACCACTCCACCACCACCCTTGGTGTGCACAGTCTTTATAAGGTCACAGGCTGCTCCTGAACCAATCAGCCCACTTCTCCTTTAGCAGACTACACCAGTTTGCCAATAGAGGCAGCTCAATTTCTCTTCTCCTTCTGCAGGCTCTTCCCTGATCTCCTCCTTCCTTTTATTATCATGTTCCTGGTACTCCTGACTCTGCCCGCTCTGCTGTTCCCGGTGCTGATTCTCCCCATCAATTTTCCTGAGTATCAACCTCCCTATGTCACTGACAACTGTCTGTCTGCCTGGCAGCTCTCCCCTAATATCCATCTAGCAACACAGTTGAGACTCTTTGTCTAGGCAACCATTATGCTCTGATACCTCCTCCTTTCTGGATGGTGCCATCTTTCTGCCCAGCTTCACTACGATCACCAGCAATGACCACTGTCCCAGATGCACCCAGTGTTCTCCTCTTTGCCCCGTCTGCCACCCTCCCAGAACCCCTGACCCCTTCCCCATTCTGCTACCTGTCTTACTGGTTACACCCCCATATACTTACCTCTCCATTCCAACATACTGAAGCACTCATGGGTCCCACACACACAAATCTCACTATCTCAAAAGATGACCTGGAATTCCATCCTCAGGTCCCTCCTCCTTCTCCTCCTTATGTCTGGCAATATCCACCTAATCATGGCCCACTTGCAACCTCCACACCTATCCACAACCCTGCCACTGGATTACGCATTGCCACCATTAATGTCTGCAGCTTATTAAAAGAGGGACTCCTACCAGGGATGGGTCCTACAACATCATCCGGATGTCATTGCTGTGGGTGAAACCTGGCTATCCCTAGTATTCCAGACTCGACAGTAACTCTCTCTGGGTACAATCTCTACCTGGCTGACCGGCAGGGTAAAGAGGGGAGGCTGTACCATATCGTTAAGGACACCTTGCATGGTCAAATACTCTGCCCCGCTGGAACCTGGACCCTATGCCTACACTCAAACGCACTCTGGGATGCTCCCAAACCCCTTCTCATCACAGTGGTATACATTCTCCACAGGAATCATAATGTAGCCTTCCACTCTGTCTTGTCCCCACCTCGCCACCCTCCCATCCCAAAATGAAATAATTGCACTTGGGATTTTAATATCAATTGGCTGGCTACCGCCACCCCACTCATCGATGCTGCAACTGCCCAAGACCTTACAAAAGTAGTCCCTCCCCCACGAGCCTGAAACAATGCACTGGGTCCTCCTCCCTACTGGACCTGGTCTGCTCCAACTGCCCCCACAAGATCACAAGCACTACCATGCTATCAAATGCTCTAAGTGACCACTCCTCTGTCCTTTGCTCCTGGTCCTGCAAAGCTCCAAAGAACTCTCCCAAAATAATATTACAATGCAAACTTGGACCTGGTAAACTTGCTCTCCTAAAATCTCACCTCCATTTGCTGGACTAGTCCCTCATAACGAACACCCTTGACCCCAACTGAGCCCTCAACATTTTCATTCAGACCTTCAATGCTATCTGTGACTCTTTTGCCCCACTTACTAAAAGAATGGTCAAAGGCAACCCTGCCCCTTGATCACTGGCCACCCACCGTACTGATGAGGACCTGAGACTCACTATGGCACCTCTTCAATGAGACCAGCCTGCCATCTGATAGACAAAGGTACAGAGACCCAGAACAAATGGATGTGGACTCTATGTCAAGCAAAGTAGAGTATTACGAATCCTCCCTAACCTCTGCCTGGGGCTCAGGGTGCAAGTTCTGGAATAATATTATGATATCTGTGGCAAGGACCATACTCCTCCCCCACAAATCAGATAGTGTTTGCTAAGTGCCTGTCTTCTGACCCCACTCATATTGCCACAGCCTTTAATTATGCCTTCACAAATCTCAGCCATGTCCCCTCCCAACTTCTTCCGACCCACCCCTACCTGCTACCCTCCGACCCTCCAGCAGCCCTCCTTTCCACCTTCGATGTGTCACCCCGTGTCTGCCAAGCCTTACCTAGAAAAAGCTCTAAGCCACTCCCATTACAGTAGTGAATCCCTAGACCTGAGACTCCTCCATCTCACACTACATGTGGTACTCCACCCCTCACCCACTCACCCACATTCTCAACCGCTCTCTGCCAAGGGAAATTCCTCCCAGTGGAAATCTGTCTCCATTACCTCCATATTTAAGTGCGGAATCGTACCACCACCAACAACTACCGCCCCATTTCTATCCTCCCCTATCGAGGCGCTTGGCGCATTGTCTCCGACCAGCTCACTGACCACCTTAACAATCACAACCTACTCTGTAAACAGCAACATGGCTTTGTAAAGGGCACAGTACATGACAGCCCACTTGTAGTTCACACACACATGTCCACCCCCATAAACAGAGGTCGATCACTGGTGCTGTCTTTGTGGGCCTCTAAGGCATTTGGCACTGTTAACCACTCCCTTTACTAAACACACTCTCCAGTATCAGCTTCTCACAGGATGCCCTCGCTGGTTCACTGACTACCTGTCAGACCAGTACCAATAGGTAAAATTGGTATCGCCGATCAAGCAGACTACAAGTCTGCTCTGGTGTTCCACAGAGGTCCATCCTTGGTCCTGTACTTTTCAGTCTCTTCCTTAACTCCTCCCTCGTCCTGCTCTGGCAATTTATTACTGTAGGTGGATGATGCAGTCTTGTATTCCTCCAATCCAGACCCCACTCTACTCACAATTCCCTCCAGTCCTTCTCTGAAGCCGAAAATGGTTCTCCACACAGTGTCTTATTCTAAACTACAAGAAGACTAAAGTTATGTTCTTATCACACCGTCCTGAACTCCCGGAAGGAGCTCTGCCCTCAAATTCTAGCTGACAATCAGAAACCACCGAGCAAGTGGATACCTTTAAATATCTGGGCATCACCCTAGAGCTGGCCCTTAACTTCCACCAGCACATCCATCATCTGTCCACAAACCTTAATGTCCAGCTCAGAATCCTCTATCACTTCAAACACTGTCTTACTCCTGAAGCTCTTCAGCTTGCTGTCTCCTCCTCTGTTCTCTCCTCCTTGACTATGGTATTCTTATCTATGGCGCTGCAAACACCTCAGCCCTAGACAGACCCCAACTCTCTGAACAAAGCATGCTGCCTCATCCTTGGCTGTGATCAACTCACCCATATATGCTCATTATATAATTCCACTAACTGGTTGAACCTTGATAATAGAATCTGGTTCCACACATGCCTTATTGCCAAAGATCACCCTTGGTCTTTCACCCTCTGGCCTCACCCAAATATCCAACTAGCCCGACTATAGAAACACCTGAAGCTTTGGCAAGAAGCTCCTCTCAGTTCCCAGGTGCCAAACCTCCCAATTCCAAAGGTCCTTCAGCTACAGGGCCCCTTACTGGGTGAACTGTCTGCCCAGTGCACTCGCTTAATGAAAACAGAATTGGCCCCTTCAAAACCTTTCTCAGAGACCATCTTCAATCCTCTAACCCCTGCGACTGTCATTGACTCCTCCCTGCCCCTCCCTCCCTGACAAGAGCCTTGGCCAGCTTCACTCTCCCCTTTGCCCCTACCAGAGTTGCCTGTTTAGCTCTATATCTAGAGCCTATATACTAAGCTGCTTTACACCTGTCCTAATACGCCTATTGGATCTAACTGTTAGCCTTTTATTGCATTCTCTGTAACAAGTCTGTCTGAGTCCTGCTTTTATTGTGATTACTGTTGTAATGTTCTACTTTATGTGACGTGGAGTTTTGTAAATGAGTCTTGACTCAAAGGTACTTTCTGAATTAGCTAATAAATAAAAATAAAATACATTTCTCAATATTGTTTTTTAACAAGGATATCCTAGCTGAGATATAACATTTAATTTAAAAATAATTATCTAGCAAGTCTACATAAAAATGTAGGCACTTAATGACCATTGATAAAAAAGCCAACTTTTAGGAAAGATGGATTACAGGAATCAAAAATAGAAGGCTTGGGGAAATGGATCAACACAGTAAAAGAGAAAATAATTAAGGTAATCATGGGTGAGGTTGGGAAACTGGAAGAGGCTACTGAAGCCAAAAGCTACAAAGCATGATGTGCAAATGAACAAACTTCTGTAAAGTAATCTAATTTGGAAGAGCTGACATGTAGCACAAGATGATAAGAAGTAGAATTAGAACAAAAGAAACACATCTGCAAAACTGCATCTGGAGATGTAGGTACACTAATGCAAGAAGTCTGAAACAACTTAATGGACTAGAGACACTGCTGGTGTCACTAGAAGAACTGGATAGACTAAGAATAACAGGTATATGGCAGAATGGCAATGGCATTGTGGGAATGGATTATGCAGCTACAAACTGTGCAGAAAGGACAGAACATGCATGAAAGGTGGAAGAGTTGCACTTTTGTTGAAGGCCAATTGTGTATAGCTGAAATACAGGACCTTACAACAGGTGTGATCAAAATACTCTGCTTGAGAGTTTTGAATTGAAGTGGTGACACAAGCTCTGTTGGTCTACTGCATGTTGTATACCACCAAATCAGAATGAGAAGCAAGATCTTATATGTTATGTCACTCAGACATAGACTAGGAGAATGAAATTGCTAAGACCAGGCAAGGCACAATGGTAGTCACTGATATCAGTAATTATATCATTAGCTATAGTAAGCCATGACAAGATATAGATCATTCAGTTTCATTGCAGATGTTAAAGGCCATGGCTGGATAAGGATGGTTATCACTACAGGTTGCTCTGGCTAGCACTGTAGTCATCCTTTGGATAGAAGACTTCTATGTGATACAGTGTGTCAAGAAAACCACTAGGTCATCTAGATAGACTGCAGCTAGAATGTGTCCCACAAAAAGTAGAATAATAGGAGACTTACATCTATGTATATGGTAAAGGAGGTACTCAATAAAATCAAGTGAAATAAAGTTTCATACTGTACACAATAAGTACATTTCAAGACACCATTGAAAACATAAAGGTCTACAGAGTCAAATTCAGAGAGTGCAAATGTAGAATCAGGGGTGCAAAAGAAATGGCAGACAAGATATCACATGAAGTCAACTCTGACACAATGTTCTTCAAATATGTTAATGAGCAAAGGAAAATACCAATAAATGTTGGACCAAAAGTTTCAGGAAAATGGTAACATAATCATCAAGGAGGAAAAGATGGAAGAATGCTTAAATGAGTATCTTGCATCACAGTTGACAGAAGAATGAGATGGAATGATAGCGGACTGTGTAAGGTTGCTCACAGGTGAGCAACAGGACAAACTACAGCATACAAGTATGATTCCAGAACTGATGAAAGAATACTGAAGATGGTAAACATAACAATACAGTACGGCCTGATGGAATGCATTCAAAATTCCAGAATGTACTATCCAAGAAATGATCTATTGTACCAGCAATACTAGTCATTGAGTCATTGACGATTGTTTAGTGTGTCTGATGAATGGGGGAAGGGAGGCATGTGGTGCCAGTATTCACAAAATACTTTGAAGTTGAACCAAATATGTAGCCCAGTCAGCCTAACATCAATGCCATGAAAGATGCTTGAGATAATCACAAGAAAAAGTATTGCTGAACACATACACACACAAAAAAAACAAAACCTTAGGCGAGTGGACCCTATATGGATTCTTCAAGGGATATTATGTCAAATCAGTCTTATTGCATTTTGTGACAATGTCAATAAGAACATGGTGTGAAGATATCTGTAGATCAGAAACAACATTAAATAGTGGCAACAGTGTAGAGCAGTAGCTACAAAGAAAATACATTCATTTTGTGCATCAAAATAAATTGGATAAACAAATCCAGAGATATCATAATGCTACTGTACAGACCACAGGTCAGACTCCATCCTGAGTGCAGTGTACAATTATAGGCCTCGTGTCTGAGGACAGACAATAATAGCATTCAGATGATGCTGAGCATGGTAACCAAGGTAGTTGATAGCATGGAAAAATTGGTCTAGGAGGACTGACTGATAGGATTGGGACTGTTCCCATGGAAAGGAGAAGAGTCTGAGGTGGCATGATTAAAAGTTTCAAATACCTGAAAAGATAACACCATCTGAACAAATGCAGCTATTCTGGATATATCTGGATGATATGATGACCAAAAGTCCAGTACTCCGACCTACAGCATATAAAGTATATGCAGACTTTCCTTTTGTAGTGAACTGGAACACGCCTTGACACGTTTCTGAGTAACTCCCCTTTATTAAAAGGCAAAAATTACAAAAGGAAAGCCTGCATCTATTTCTATATAGGTGGTGAGTGCTGGACTTTTGCTTCTGTCATGTTATTTGATTCATCTGAGGCATCACCTCCGAGTGCAAAACCTTTTCAGTACTGCTATGTAACAGGTGAGCAGAAAAAGTGGACTCAATAGGCTTTTAGATCAAAATGTGTGTTAGTTGACACTACTTTTCTTCATGCTTAAGCTAGATAAGTAACTTGAAGAAAAGAGAATGACAGGGTATTCCACTGAGTTGGTGGGAAAGGAAGCTGATGGAAATGGTGGCCTTCTTTTCTTTCTATATTGATATGTTCAAGTATATATAGACTCAGAGAAATGTACTGTAAATGCAATAGAAACATAAATGTCAATAGCAGAAAAGTCCCACCTGCCACATGTCAGTAGGATCTCACTAAATTGAAGGATAGCTTTTTCTCAGACAATCAAAATTAAATTTCATTGTCCATACATAAAAGGCTATGATTGCAGTTCAGTGGGTGGGAGCAACCAGCCACACCCCTGCCTGAGCTATTTTAGTCAGCTCCTGCAGTCTCACTCGGATGCATTCTGTCTTTGTTGCAGCCAGAGGCGGTGCTGGATCTGTGTGCTCACCCTTCCCAGTGTTTGTCTCCTGCTTTGTTTGTGCTTTCAGATTTCTGCTTGCTGTATGCCTTCTACTTTCTAGGTCAGTATTTTGCTCCTGCCTCATGGCTGTTGTTTGTACTTCTTTATCTATTGCTTTGTGCTGCCCACCTGTCTTCCAGTTCTGAGTTCTTTTTCTGTTGTATTTCTTTTGGGATGCTTCTAGTTTTCCTTGTACCCTGCCTTTGCTCATTTAATTTGCTTCATGCTACTCCATACTCTAGTGTTTGCTGTTTTGTACCATTGCAGTCTTCTGTTCCCTAAACTCCTTAATTGTTTACACCTGGCTCCTAGCCACAGTCACTCCTTCTGGTTCTGTGGTTTCTTTAGCTCACTTCAGCAGCACACTGCTCCCTAAGTTTCAGTTCACATATGCCATTGCATTCTCTAACAGTATTTATTCACTCTCTACAGCTTCAGTATGTTGTCTCTTGCCAGACTCAGTGCTAACAGTTGCACTTCACCTCATGCAGTCTGTTAACTTACTCTTGTGCTAACAGTTGCACCTCTATTCATGCATTCTCTTGATGAACTCAGTGCTAACAATTGCAGTCCCCCTCATGCTGTCTATTGCTGTTCTCAGTACCACCAGTTGCACTCCTAATCCTGCACTCTCAGTTGGATATCAGCCTCTCTCTACCTAACACGCCTCTGTCCCCTTGAAGTCCACATCTTGAGAGTGGGTTTGTAGCTGGGGCAGGGTCCTTCTTTTTCTGCCTTTCAGGTAAGAATTTCCTTAGCTCTGTGGGAATTCTTTGGCCATGTGAACAGCATCAGCAGCACCTCTTAACTTAGCATTTAAGACTTCAGCTGCTGGAAGATGGGGCCTCCAAGTCCAAGTAGGTTCCTTTAGCTGGACCAACAGCATCAGCAGCACCTTCAAAAGCTATTCTTCCCACAGCCACATAAGGCTCACCTGGTCTCCATTCCCTATCTTCACTTATCCTTCCTGTCCCTCAGTGGGGAAGATTATACAGTCACCTTGTTCTTGCCCTCAGAGCTTGGATCTACCTCAAGGGTTTGGCTTCTCCTCTAGACCTCCTCTCTTGGAGGCCAGGTGAGTGCCTTTCAGTATTTGTTGCTCTCCTCCTCCACCCAACAGCTTTCCCTTTAGCTGCAGAGGCCATCTCTTACAGTGTATATACAACTTCCTGTTAGAGGGATAGAGAGAGAAACCTTCCTCTAAACCTCCCCCTGAACTGGGTCTCAAAATTGCAGTGGCAAGCCATCATTAATCCATCTCCATCTTGAAGGGAAGGCCACTAAGGCCTTGGATCCCCAGAGATTTCCCTCATAGGAGTTTTTCTTCTCCTCCATGCTGAAGATCATAAAGGTTAGTAGTCTCTAGAAGGTAGTCCATCAAGTAGTATATCTATAGTATATGTTTACACAGTTAAGTTTCTGCTGTTGAGTTGGATAGTGATCCTCTTTCTATTTCACCATTCCCTCTCCTTATGGAAGCCATGCCCCTTTGTTATCAATACTGATATCATCAGTCATATCACAATCCTGCCTATGTCAGTTACAATGTAATCACTACTGCTGTCAAACCATGCCCATCCAGTTGCTGTGTTCACTACTTGCTGTTCAACCTTTGGGGATCCTTTCTAAAGTACCTTTAGCCTAAAGGAATTATCTTCCTGTGGCATTTAGGGTGGAACCCTCCTCAAGAGGGTTCCTTTGCCTTCAGGGTGCCCCAGAAGGAGGTAGCTCCCCATCAGAGAGTGCAAATGGCCAAAGTATCTATTTATCACAATCAACAACATTAGCATTCAAATAATATCATACTGTCATTGAAGTTGCACAAGCATAACTCATCACTAAGTCACATACACACACTGAAATTAAAGGCTATGAGTACAGTTCAGCGGGTGGGAGCAACCAACCACATCCTCTGTCTGAGCAATGTATGTCAGCTCCATACAGTCTTACTCAGCTGCATTCTTTCTTTGCCCCACAATCCTTGTCTCTTCCTCCAGCAGCACACCTCTCTCTCCCTTGAAGCTCCTTCTAAGGTAACTTTAGCCTAAAGGAATTATCTTCCCAAGGCACCTCTAGGGTTGAATCTCTTTAAGAGGTTCCGTTACCCTCACGATAATCCAACAGGGTGGTTATTCCTATGTGACAGAGAGTGCAAATGGCCAAAGGAGATATTTATCACAACCAATAAAGCATTCAAATATTGTTAGACTATCAATGAAGTTGCACAAGCATAACTCATCACTACGTTGGATACACATATTGAAATTATGTTGCATTTACTGTACAGTGGCTTTAGATCTATGTTTTAATTATATGTTAACATTAATGTTTATGTGGACAAATTTTACATTATGTTACAATTCTTACAAGTTTGTTTCAGAAGAAAACAATAGTCTGCAGCACCCAGTTCATTAAATTTCAGGTATGTCACTCTTATAAGGTAAAGTTTTCAGGTAGATTGTATGAACAACATGTTTTTCTGCCTATATCTTTTCTATGTTTCTGTCTTATTTAACTACTATTCTGTATTTCTCTTGGATCGTTATACAGTATATCCCACAGATTTTTATGTATTTTCTAAGAAACTTGTTTTGGTTATTAATCTCTTAAAGCTTAGTAGGGCTGAAAAATAGTGCCCCTTCAGTAACAAAGAGGAACTTTTTTTGCCAACCACAAAATTCCAAGTATGGTGAGCCCTAAGTATAGATGCAGTTTTACCTTTGCTGTTCATTACCAGTGATGTTCATAGCACACAACTGTATACATTGGATTCAATAGGAAGGCTCACCTATATCTCAGTGCAGTCGAAACCCACAAATGGTCAAAACATGCTCTGCGCAAAGACTCAAAAATGCGTGGGTCAAAAATCACACTAAAACTAAATTAACTCAAAACTGTGCATGCTGTTTTGACCACGTGAGTTTTTGACTGCACATCCCTCCCTTTGTTATCTTGATGGGATACCCAGTAGGAATATGTTGAGTGGAGAAACATTTGTGTCTAATTATCCTGGATTCAATCTGGACAAAACTCTAACTTTTGATGTTCATATACTGTAGATCTTATAGTTAGGAAACTTAAGGAAACTTTGGATATCCTATTTAGGAATCATCCTGCCTTTCTAAACAAATGCATTAAATTATTGTTATACAGTAATTATTAACAATTACTCACTACAGACACTGTCTGCCTTAACAGTATCCAATTCTGTAATTCACAAAATGTAAAACTGTGGTCAACAATATCTGTCTGAGGGTTTGAAGAGTTCTACAGCACATCCATTATTGTTAACTCTACAAAGATCTTGACATCCTCCTATCAGAGGATATAATAATATTGTGTGTGTATTTGCTGCATGATATACTTAACCATAGTGCTCCTAATTGTGTTCTTATAGAGCTACATGAGATACAGTAGTTGCACCGAACATGGAAAGCTTCTTTGAAACAATTCATGGTAAAACTTTCTAGATCTGCATTTTGAGAGTGATCATTTACTTTTGCTGGGTCACCACTTTTGAACTGTCCTTTCATCTGACATTGCACATGATAAGACTCCTGCTTGTTTTAAAACAAGCTAAAAGCATTTTAACTACATAATAGATGTGTAAATCTAGAAAGTAATACATATCTTGTAGATTTGTAACGTTTGTGCTTAGTGTTTTCTGTCAGCCATGACTGAAAATGGATTTCATGAACTCAGTTCACCTCCTGATTAAAAACATAAAATTAAATAAAACACATAGGTAACTGGGCTACTGGGCATGGCACACATGTGAAGAAATAAAAACATATGCAGCATTTTTCCTCGCAGTTTGTATACCACAGAAGGCACAAGTGAGATGCACCATCACATTTCCATGGGGATCCTTCTTTTTATCCAATGGTGCAAGTTTTGATGTAGCCTGTGACAAGATACAGTATCTGCATGTATCAGGAAATAGAACAGAAATCCAATTGAAATTAACTAGGATTTCTTGTGATATATTATGGTATATCTAGATTTTTACATCAAGGTTCTGGCTCCAACTGTAGGAAACCTGAAGTAGAGGGAGGATAAATGTAAATAACATGGTCAAGGTCATGCAGTGCAAGAGTAGCTGCAGTAGAAATTCTCTCTGGCCTTATGGTTCACTATTCAAAGTCACTGGGCTGCACAATTTTCCTTCTTAAGGCTGACTGAATCCAAATCAGTGTTTATTTCATGATGCTGTAGATGACTTCTATCATTCCTGTAGCTAGTATGGGCTTCAGTAACCTATTTTAAAACACATTCAGCTTAATTTAAAATGATTTAGAAGCAGGCATAAAAAATAATTCATCATCATCATTAGAAGGAGAAATTATCTTGAAAATGACATGTTCAAATAGTGTTGTCTCCATTTGACAAAATTGTAATTTAATAGCAACAATCTGCAGAATAGTCAGGTATACTTGTCAAAATGTCTCTTCTACATTGTGAAAACATGTCAGCCTGCAGTCTCATGATGAACTCAGGACTGAGGAGATGTGTATTGACTATATAGCTGTCTCTCATATGGATTATTATTTAATTAGAAACCTCAGATTGGGGATTAATCATTCTTAACGTTTCTTTACTTTGCTGTGTCTTTCAGGTCTTGCTGTTAGAATAAGAATGTCAAACTGGTCTACCTAAACTTGGAAAACAAATATCTTAAGTTACTTATGGTTACACAAATGTTCAATTAAAAGTAGTTTACAACTGTAGAAGGCTTTGCTTGTGATATTATCCTTAACATGTGTTGCATGCTCTGACTGCTCAGCTGTCACTTTGGGCATTATCTCATGATAAAGGCAACCACATCCTCCAGATATTGCTTAATGAATAAATTAGCAGCATAATAAAATCTTGGATGTCCGAGTTAAATATATATTATAATGGTTTGCATAGTAAATAACACTTGATCAATTTTGCTTCAAGCTAGTAAGCAAAAAGCAAATCTAGAACTCATTTTAATTAGAATTAAAATACTGAACAGGTAAATTATTATATGCAGTACCCTTTTCAGCTGTGTATTGAATGGACTTGGCATACAGTACTATTGTATTTTTAAATATTATTTCCAATCCAGAATGCTAAAGTAGAATGGCAGGCTTCAAACTTTACTCATACTTATATCTAATCATGCTAACAATATTTGAAAAAAATAATGTTTTGCTGTTTAATTTGGAGCCTGTAATGTTCCTTGTTTATACTGATACGTAGGTACATTCCATGTACTGTGTGCGCATAACATTTATACATAGATATATAGACAGTGTTGTGAGATGGGGCCTGTGGACCACCAGTCTGCCCATTTGAGCTTCTCAGTTCAGTTTATGTTTTCCTGGAAGTCTGTTGCCCTCACCCTGACCTCCAGAATTCCTTTATGTCTATCCCATACATTCTTAAATCCCATGATTGTTTCAGCCCCACCACTTCCTCTGGCAGGGTGTTCCACTTGTCCACCACCCATTCTGTGAAGAAATTCTTCCTCACGTTTTCTCTGAATCATCCTCCTCTAACTTCATCCCATGCCTCTAGTCCTGGAACATCTTTTTCACTTAAAAATAGTGTATTCCTGCACCTTGTTCATCCCTGTAAGATACTTGTATGTCTCTCTATCCCTCTCTCCCTCCTCTCCTCCAGGAAGTACATGTTCAGTTCCTTCAACCTGTCCTCGTAGGACTTGTGATGCAATCCATGTACCATCTTTGTTGCCCTCCTCTGAACCTTCTCTACCCTGTCTATGTCCTACATGAGGTAAGGTCTCCAGAACTGTACACTGTACTTCAGGTGGGGCCTCACTAGTGTCTTGTATAGTGGAATTATGACCTCCCTTTTCCTGCTGGTGATGCCCCTGCCTATGCATCCCAGCATCCTATTTGCTTTACCTGCTGCCTTGTCACACTGTTTCCCTACCTTGAGGTCATCAGATGATAACCCCAAAATCTCTTTCCTACTTGGTGCATGCTATATCCTCACCCTCCCAACTGATATATTGTGCCAGGGTTTTGTGCCCCATATGCATTATCTTGCACTTCTTTGCATTGAATTTCAACTGCCAAACCCCTGATCATTCTTCAAGTCTCTGCAGGTCCTTCTCATTCTGTCTACACCCTCTGGTGTGTGTACTTTTACAGAGCTTTGTGTCATCAGCGAACAGTGAAATTCTGCCTTCTAGGTCCTGCACAATGTCACCAATGAAGATGTTGAATAGGACCGGTCCCAGCACTGATCCCCACTGGTCACTCTTCCTCTGTGGAGTGACAACCATTTACCACCACCCTCTGTGTCCTGCCGCCCAGCCAGTTACCTACCCACCACACTACTGTCCTGCCCACACCCATATTCCCAGTTTGTGTAATAGTCTTCTATGTGGCACAGTGTCAAAGGCCTTGCTGAAGTCAAGATAGCCATGTCCACTGCCCTCCCTGATCCACCTCCCTAGTCACCCAGTCAAAAAATTCAACCAGGTTGGTCTGACATGACCTCCCCGGTGAAACCATGCTGCCTTGGGTCCTGTAGTCCATTGACAACCAGATGTTCCACTAATCTTTCCTTCAGTAGTGCTTCCATGATCTTCCCTCTACCGAGGTGAGGCTGACTTGTCTGTAGTTCCCTGCTTCCTCTTTGTTTCCACTTTTGTATAAAGGGTTCTACATCCGCTGTCCTCCAGTCTTTGGGTACCTCCCTGTTTCCAGTGATTGGCTAAACAGTATAGCCAGAGGTTCAGCCACCACCTCTCTTAGTTCTTTAAGGACCTGGTGTGCACCCATCTGGCCTTATTGCTTTATCAACTCTTATTACTTCCAGTTCCTTCAGGACCCTTTCTGTAAAGGGACTTGTGTCCATTTCTGCACCATTCTCACCCCTTGTACTCCCTTCGACCCATTACCCTCCTTCTTCTCAGTAAAGACTGAGCAGAAATACCTGTTCAATATGTCAGCTTTACTGTTGTCATCCTCCACGTGGCCCCCATCCTCCCCTTCAGTCTATCCCTCCCTTTGCCTTTCTTTTTGACTTATGTACTTGTAAAGGTTTTGTCCCCTCCACCCACTGATTTTGCAATGTGTTCTTCTGTCTGAGCTTTGGCTTCCCTTACTGACCTCCCTGCCTCCCTTTGCTTCTCCTTGACGCCTTGGCTTTGGAAAGGCACTATATAAACTTACACACTAATCCAACTGCCATACCCTTGACCACAGTTCTCTGGTCTCTGCTCACCCCCCACCCCTATGTCCACCCTGTTGCAGATCTGAGTCACCCACAAGACCATCTCTTCCAGTTGCACTGCAGTGTCACTTGAAGACACTAAGAGTATCAGTTCCAGTACTGATCCAGTGTACCCCTTTGGTCACCTTCCATTTCTCATAACCACCCATTAAGCTGTCCTTTTCACAGGTTATTGTAGATAATTATGGAAGAGGCCATTATGGCCTATAAGCCAGATCATCCTGGGTGAGATCCTTGGGAGGACAAGACCTGGTGTGCTAGACCTCAGTCAGAATGCCCAGTCCTCTGGGAGAAAGGCCTTTGAGTGGTATCAAGCAACACCTCGATGAACTGGAGGGATTGGGTCAGTAGCAGGAAGACTGATACGTTGATAAAGAGATACCCATGTCTCCAATTTGATGATAGAAAAGAGCTGGTGGCCAATCTAGTCTATCCATATTTCTACCTGAAGGGTTGTTTGGCTTTTTGATGCTACTGTATTACTTAAGAAATAAGGCATGACAAGGTGATAGATTAACAGTCTGTTAATCACCTCTAGGGCCGTAATGTGACACAAGGTGCAGTTGAGCACCATTTTGCAACTAGGGGATGATTTATTGACTATTAATCTAACTCCTGGGAGTGCCTTGTTGCTATTATAAAGAAAAATAATTTCAAAAGAAAAGTGTTAGAAGTGTGCCTTTTGAACATTTTCTTCATGAAATGGAGATGCTTAATAAAGTACCTGTAGTTCATCTGCCAGCAGTTTAGGAATGCTGGTTCAGAATCAGAATGCATAATTCCTGTCATTCAGCAGTGCTACAGAATGAAGTGTTGACAGAAATAATTTATGCACCATGGTGATCAGGCTATACATGACAGAGATTAGTGTAAAGCTGTCTGAATGCTGGCAACCAATCAGAATGGAGCATTTCTTTTTTTTCAAATTAAGTAAACTTTATTTAAATTTAATAGACAGGAATAACAGATTACACACAGCAAAAAGCTGTAACTGAATAAGAGATATCAGGAAAAAATCAGAGGTAATAATCATTAGTTAAAACATATAAATGAATCCTAAAATAACAATTACAGCTATCATCTAAATATCTGTACATCCCTGTCACCTCCTGCCTACCCCTCCACTCAAAGTTCTGGACAGTAACAGAACATCATCATATAATATACCATAATATTCTATAAACACCACATAAGAAGAATAATTTGTCTATGTTTAAAAAAAAAAGTATAACAGGGAAAGTTAATCAATTAAAACATAACCTGTATACATTCTACAATAATAAGATAAGTGTTAGGTCATACAAAGAAAAAAAGATTCCCAGTCTTGCATCAGCTGATCATAGGGCATCTGAACATCACCCAGGGGCTGGCCCACTGATGCAGTGGTAGCACTATCACTTGTGATACCAGTGACCTGGGTTCAGTAGCAAGCCTGGGCTGCTGGAGAGCCAGCCAGGGGAAAGATCAAGCACCTGAGGGCTCCTCTTCTTCTCCGGGGAGGGAGACTGCATTCCCACTACTATACTGCCACCTGGATGACCACAGGTGTAGGTGCAGCTGGGAAGCAGTAGTCTCAGGGAGGGGCAGCCATTGGCCGAGGGTCTGGAGTGAAGGCGTCTCTGCATGCCTTCATCTCCTTGAGCCCTCCTCGCGTGTTGGCATCTGTGAGGGGTGGGACCAGAAAATGTGAAAAGCCTACATCAGCTCCTGAAGATTGGAAGAGAGGAGCAGATGTGGTGTAGGAGAGGTATAAACAGATAGAACAAAAAGAACATCCCCAGTATTATATAGTCAATAAGGTATACAGAGGTTCCCATAAATGGTTATATCTTGCTAATTTGTCTGCTAGGCTAGCAATAATCCTTTCTGCTTGCATGGTATACAGTATCTCTATAGCACTCAGTATAACTAGGGATGGTCTGATCACACTAGTGTCTGAGAATGATCTTTTGCAGAGGCTGATATGAAGCTATGTAAGCATTTTGACTGGCAACTAGACCTTCAGCATAATCACCTAACAGACAAATTTCCAGTGTGAATGTCTGGTCAAGGCCCAGCAATGGGTCCATATTGCTTAATGGTGTCCCAGAGAGATTGAACCCTTTCACATGACCACAAAATATGATATAATGATCTAGCCACTTTCTGGCATCTAGTGCACATGTCTAAGGCAAGCTTGCCCATTTTATACAATTTAATTGGCATTTAGAACAAATTGTATAGATGCTGAAATTGCATAAAGCAATATCTGTCCAATTTAATAAATTTATGAGTATCCATCCATATGAGACACCATTTACAAGGACCATGCAGCGAAGGAAGGACAGAGTCCCAAGAATAAAAAGATCAGGTTCTCTGGCATGGAGGGCCTCCTGCAGCTTGAATAATAATAGCAAATGGTATGTGAAGTGTGAGCAGAGGAAGCTAAACCAAGCATTAGCTCGCCATATGCCTTGTGCCAGATGCCAGATCCAAAATGTGGAAGCAACATGTGAGGATATTTGAAGGTATTGAAAACAGGACAAAAGCCAACAAATTTCTGCTGGACTTCAAAAAGGAAGTATCCTACCATCTTTTAGAAGGTGTTCCACTGAGTCAGCTTCGGTAAAGACCAAACTTTCTTTGTCAATACCCAACCCACAATTTTAAAATTGAGATTCCCTTTTATAGGCTGTGTGATGTCCTTTGTGGGTCAAGCTAAGCAGGGAAGAAAGCTGACTATGGGCCAGTAAGGAGTTATCTATGGGGGTATCTGTCAACATCTTGAGGATCTTTTGAGAGGGGTGTACAGCAGAGAGCGGGATCCAGTCCCATTTGTGAACATAAGGCGTGTTCAGTACCCAACCACAAAGATAGGTAGAACTCTGTACACTCAGTCCAGAAGGAATCCAACAATAAAACCTAGAACAATGTATAGCCATATAATAAAGAAAAATATTTGGAGCTTTTAATCCTCCTTTCTCCTGGGTCACATGAGCTTGGTAAGGATTCTTTGAGGAGGTTTTTGCCACAAAAATCTGGAAATGAGCCTGTTGATCTGAGCAAACCAGACATTGAGCAATTAAGCACTATAATAGGCTAGAGAAGGTGGGTTAGCACATTCATTTTAATTACACTTATGTGGCCCCATAGAGACATTGGTAAGAGAGACCAGCAGTCCAAATCCACCTGAAGTTGTTTAACTGCATTGTCCACGTTATATTGTTTTAGTTAGATGAAGTAATGCTCAAATAGATACCGAGGTATTTCAGTTTATATTTGACCCAGAGAAGCTCCAGATGCTCCACATTCACCCTCATAACAGCTGCATTGAGAGGCATAAGTTATGTTTTGGAATAGTTCAGATTATGATTAGATACACAGCCAAATTGCATAACAATATCCAACTCAGCCAGTAAAGAGACAGCAGGAAACTGAACATGTAAAGAATACCATCAGCATAAACTGACAGTTTATACAGATGCAGACCAAAGGAATACCTTGAATTGGGGAGAAAGATTAATTTTCCTAATTAAAGGTTCCAAAAAGATTAAATAAAAGAGAGAGAGAGGGCAACCTTGCCTCGTGTCTTGTTGCAATGGAAACCATTCTACAACAGTCCATTACAGAGAATAAGTACCGAAGGGTGAGTGTAGAGCACCTTTATCCAACAAGGAAACCCTGAGGATTCCAAACCTGAGCAATAGTGGGCATTTGTCTGTAATAGAAGTTGCTCTGCCTTTTCTCCTAGCCAAGTGTTGTACTGTGCCCTAAGGACTCCAACTGATCCTAGTCGGATTGTGGAGAGTCAGTGAAAATCCTTTTTCTACTGACCTAATCTGGTTCAATAAAAGGGAGATTGCCTGTGAAGCCACTTTTTTCCATCTAGAGGCCAATATGATTATTTCTCCCCAAGGGCACATTTTAAAGCTCCCCAGAGACTATCTAATTTGGGCATAGTGGGCAAGATATGATCAAGAAAGGACCTGACAAATTGTTGTATGCATTCCATCATAGCTGGGATTTTCAGTAATTGATTATTGCAATACCACATATTGTCTCACCTAAGAGAGGAGACAAGATTGACCTGCAAAATGACTGGGTGATGATCTGAAACCACCTTCAATCCATATTGACATAAATTTATACTTGCCAACTGTTCTAATACCAATAAAAAAATCAATTCTGCAGGGGAGTTACTGTATGAGGGATCAAATGGAATGAGTATTCCCTTGCAGTTGGATGTAGTGCCCTCCAAGAATCCCAGTGAGTCCATAAGTCCTCGTAAGGCTAACTGGCTTGATGATAGAGCATGACAGTGCTGACTAGACCATTCTTTTTCATTATTAAAACAATATTCCAGTCCCCTGCTAAAATCATAGGAATGGAGGCCAGGGGGATGGTAATGGTATCATTTGGGAAAAGAAGGAGGGAGTCTCCACGGTAGGATTGTAAACTGATCCTAGCACCACTTCCACATGACCTAACAGTGCACTTACAAATATATATCTCCCCTGGGGATCTGCTATCTCCTGAAGTAAACAGAGGGGGACTGTCCTAGCTACTAAAATGACCACCTCTCTTAAGAGAATCCACACCAGAGCCAAATGCCTACCCGACCCAGGAACGTCTAAAGGACTGAACTTGGGCTGGAGAAGATGAGTTTCCTGGAGGAATGCTACATCCACCTGCAGCTTGCACAAATGTAATAACACCTTAGATCATTTTATCGGAGATTGAGCCCCTTAATATTCCACAAACAGTATCTATAATTGAAAGTCATATCCCCATTACCACAAAAACATACATACCTAGCAAACAAAAACACCCCTGTTGGAGTTATTAAAACCCCTAAAAGTATCCGTTAATCTCGGGAAAACCCAACCTGCCACCCCCACCCCCACCAACCTCAGAAGCCAGAAGATAATGAAACTTCTTAGACAAATATGACCACCTCCTCCCAGAATAGTGACTGTGCAACAAGTCCCCTCACTCATGATGCAAATAAATTAACTAAACAGATGCAACCACTTAGCCTTAACCCCCAAACAAGAAACCCCGAGACCCCCTTCAAGCTGGGCACAAGCACCTATCCAGCATAGCATATCACTCTACACAACTCTGCTCCTCCCCACATACTACTCCTATATTTGCCCCTATAAACTACCCACTATCAAAGGTACAATGTAAAATCAGTAAAATATCAAATGTCCCATAAATGCAATGGAGCAAAGCAAGAGGAATCTAATGTACTCTATGGCATTCTAAGACTGTAAAATGTAAGTATACTAAGGCAAGACATGACTCCAACCATTTATGAAACTCACAATGTTCATATTCATGCCATAGAATAATTCAGGTGGAAAGAGAGAGAAGGAGAAAGCTGGCTAATGACCAGTACACATTCCTTGCCAGCTGTCATTTTATAGACCAGGAAGCAAATATATCAAAAAAAAAAAACTGAAACAGTCCATTAGTTAAATAATTAGTATGTGGTACTTGTCAAAAAACTAATAGGACATTCAAGTCACATCAGGAAAACAACTTGTAACAACAATGGAAGCTTTGTTACAGGGACCCAGCTAAAAGCACAGACTGAATGATTATTGTGGCCACCAATGGATGTAAGACACAGCCAAGGATGTAAACAGGTCCTCCCAGGACATAAAGGAGAGATCTTCATTACAGAGCCAATTCCAACTTGCTATTCCCCAAGTCCTTTATCGTTGTATGTAGCAATCAGCAAAGCTGTGACAAAAAAAGAAAGTCCAAGTTCAAACTGTGATCTCGCTGCAAACTTGCCAGTCCCGCATCATAGGAGAATGAAGATGAGAGCCAGGATCAGCAGTCGGAGTAAAAGTAAGTCTGAATTCAGGGGCTTGCAGAGCTGGGAATTTCATGAAGAGGAGCAACAATAAGGAGAGAAGTAATCTGTCTCCCGTTATCACTGACACTGCTCAAACGTGGTGACTATCAATAGGGGCCATGTCAGTGCTTAGGTCCCAACCAGCTCTGCTGACTCTAGCTCACACCAGTCTCGTACTGTGGAGTAGGATTATCCATCAATGTAAGGTCTTCACAGAGAGGGTTGTGGATGCATGGAACGGCCTTCCGGAGGAGGTTGTGGAGTCAAAACAGTGGTGGAATTCAAGCATGCATGGGACAGTCATAAGGCAATTCTAGGGGTGGGGGTAGGAAGAAAGGCTGCTGGTTAACTAGGATCTGTAGCTTATCCAGTAGGTAGGAAATGGGAAGACTGGGTGGGCCAAGTGGTCCTATCTGCCGAAATTCTATGTTTCTGTGTTTCTTGGGTCAAATTGAAGCAGCAGCGCAGAGTGAGAGAGCCACTGGCAGATGAAGACAGGGAGCAGCTATCACATCTAAAGCTGAGCCGCATGGACCTATAACTTTTACCTCTTCAGGGAATTGTGGAGATATGCTGCGTGAAATAGCCAAGATGTAGCCTGCAGAAGCATAATGGTAATTGCTGCCAGACACAGTCGTTTACAAGGCAGCCAGCCTGATCCTTCACCATAGAAATGCAGGATACCAGGGTAACCAGAATTATATGACTAAGGTAATTAGTCATGTCCAACAAACCACTCCTGCAAATATTTAATGCTGACAATGTAGTTCAGAACTTTAATGAAGAAAGGTTGTGGGTGTGAAGCTGTGCATCCAGCACCAGAAAAAGATACCCTTCACATTAATAAACACCAGTTGGGTCTTGCCACCTGTGCTATAGATCAGTTCTGAATATGTTTTGAGGTATGATCCAGGAAAAAAAAAAAGAGGAGTGATTTCAGAAATGAAAAGTGCAGATCTTAAAATTAAGCATAACCTTCTAAGCAACAGAGTTGCTGATCATCCGCATGAAAAGCAGTGCCTGTTCACTGGTCTTTAAACAAATTAGGCAGCATCTTTTGAGTTCCTGAGTAGCCTGCTCAACATAGTCAAATGCTTGCCAGGTATTTTGCAGGGAAACCTGAAGTCAGGTGGGATAACTCATACATAATTTAATCCCTGCTACAATAATCTTAGAGACTGTGGGATGGAAGGCGGCTCTTTTTGCAGGGTAAGCGCTGGAAGATTCTGTACAATCTGAAGTTTCGAGCCCTCCCATAGAATGTCCTTTACATCTCTAGTCTTTTGCAAGATGTGTTGCTTGTTGAAAAGTTAAGCAATTTTAAGATAAATGGACTTGGTGGGAGCTTGGTGGAGGTCTGGGGTGGAGAGCGATGTGCCAGCTCCACCGCATAGACAAGTTGTTTGATGAGGGACCAGCCAACCTTTTCTGAAGTTTCTGTGAGACTAGAACAGGAGAAGCCCTCTGCTTTCTCCAGGAGGCCAAAAATAACTAAATTATTTCTGCAGCTTCTCCTCTCCAGATCTTTAAGTTTAGCTTCTAATTTAGCCATCCATTGCCGCATATCAGCCGTATCTAGATCCAAGCTATCTTACCATTTTCCAAAGATGTGGCATGAGCTTCCATGTCCCTCAGGCACCTGCCCACATCTCCCAGATCAGTTTGCAAAGATTTAGGTGAGCTCTTTTAATGTATCCTTAAAAGTCTGGAACTTGGAGAAATCATTCCTCCAAGAATGGAGAGATGCCGCTGAAGTGGTAGCAGAGCAGCTGGCACTTGCTCCTTGGGTCTTGGCCTTTTAGACTGTTTATCTGGTATTTGAGAAGGGCTGTGCTGCAGGAGCTTGCGCATCTCTATTTCTGACATATTTATGAATTTCATACCAAAACTGCTACAGATGGTATCAGACACACTGGAGCCTTGATTCCTGGTCTTTGATACCAAGCAGGACAGGTTAGTAGATAGAAAGTTAATGTATGAAAGTGGAACATGAGGCAGTGCAGGATCCAAGCTGCTACTCGGTGAGAGCGTTATGTGACCTCCCAGAATGAAACATTTTTGAGACACTTTTAATAATTGCAGTTCATTTACAAGTCTAGGTAGGCCCATACAGAAATTTTATTTTCAATATTTATTGTAACATGTGTAGCCTGGTCCTAAGAGCTATTTTTGCTTTCTTTTGAAAACTAATGTCCTTTACTGGTATGTCTCAGAAGGCATAAAATATTTATGTATGAGGAAGTTTATTTTGCAATAAGTTCACTAAAATCTAATAAAGCTCAGTTTACATGATATTAATTTAAAAATCTTTCTAAAATAATTCTGGAAAGGCTCAAATCACAATAAATCAAAACAGGAGGGTTCTGAAAACTTCAAGTGGGCTTTAGAGATGGCTATTCTATTTTAGACAACTGTTTTATACTACACCATTTAATTGAAAAATATGTACACCTTAGGAAGCAGAAATGATATACATTATTTGTTGATTACTCCACAACTTTTGATTCAATTTCAAAAAAATTTTGTGGGAGCAACTAATAAACCAAGGTATTGATTCAGACCTAATTTATATAATATCCAGTCTTTACAGTAATACTTGGGCAAAGGTCAGGCTGGGAGCTAGAGGACATCTTTACAGATCTTTTTGTGTTAATAAAGGCGTACAACAAGGTTGTGTTCTGGCACCTACTCCCTTTTCATTATATGTTGACAATATTTTAAGAGACAGTGATTACTTAATTTCAGATTCTCCAAGGATACTTCAATCCACATACTGTGCCTTAGCATATGCAGATGACCTTGTCCTGTTTTCCTTGTCAAAAAGGACTACAAAAAACCTAGACTTACTGTACAATAAATCAACAGAACTACAGTAAAATTAAAATGAATTACACAAAAAATAAAATTGTTATCTTTAGGCACAGACAGCCTAAAAGGAATGTGGTAGCTGGGTCCTCAAAGTGTAGAGACTGTTAAAATTATACATATTTAGGGATAGTTTTTGATGCAAGTTGCTCATGAACTAAGCAGAGCTCTAAGGGCACAATTCAAGATGGCTTACACATGGCGCAAGTCGAGATACACCAAACCCCATGGCATAATACATGACTTTAGCTATGCGTTACACGTTTGCTATTCCAAATGGTGCCTTGTGCCATGCCCTATGTGGTTCACCATCCACTATGCCTGCAACATGTAACGACATGGTGCAAGGGTGGTCAAGTCAACAACTGTGCCCTATTCCAATAGGGTGGCTGCTGTAACCCACTTATGCCATTCCAGGAGCCGCATTGGTGCAGCGGAGTTAGACCATCATGGAGATGGTCTAAGGGGCATCCGTCCATGCCAGTCAACAGATGCCCACTCTGCAGTGCTGCAGCAAAGGTACTGCTGTGTTCCCCGTGCCCCCTGAACACAGGTGTCATCCTTAGTACTAAATTTAAGAAATACATATTCAAAAGGATTAGTAATTTTGGAATAATGCAGACTTGAGAAACAAAAGTGAATCTGCATTTTCAAAGTGGTTTGCTAAAAATAATTATCTATTTGGATATAAGTTCTATTTGGACATTCTGACAGATCTCCCCTGCTTCTTAAGAACACGGAGATCTGTCGAATCTAAACTCTGATCTTAAGAAGACTTTTTATTAAGTACAAATCTGAGTGCTTCAAAAGCAACATCCTCCAATTACGATACTTTAAAACTCCTAATGGTACTGGTAATTGTACTTGTCATGTATTATGGGTCTGTACTTGGTACTTGGTACAGTCAGGAGAGGACCTACTGATTTGGGTCCTTTTTAAACATAAGGTATAGTCTGGACACCTCTATCCTGACATTAATCCTGAAACAAACAGAAGATCCTTTTTGCATTGTGAGGCTAGCCAAATACATCTTGGCAATTAATAAGGTAAAGAAAAGAATTCAAAAGGCTGCTCTACCTTATTTTGAGATATAATTTAACTATTGAAGAATGTTCATAACTGACATAACTGAGGGACTAGAGGGAAGGTGAGCTTATTAGCAGATGACACAAAAATAAGCAATAGGGTAGACACTCCAGGAGGGTAGAAAAGATGAAGGCCGACTTTAAGGCTCTGGAAAAATGGTCAGAAACATGGCAACTAAAATTTAATGCAAAATAATGCAAGGTCATGCACCTAGGAAGGGCCAACACAGGGAGGACTACTACCTGGGAGGAGTACAACAGGAATCTTCCAAACAGGAAAGGGATCTCAGAATAATTATAACAGATGACCCAAACATGTCCAAACAGCATGAGAAAGCAGCACCACAGTGAATAACATATTGGGCTGCATAGGCTGGGGATCACCAGCAGAAAAATAAGGTCATCCTCTCACTCTATAGATCTCTGGTGAGGCCACACCTGGAGTACTGACTACAGTTCAGGACACCACACCTAAAAGGATATCAACAGACTGGAGACAGTGCAAAGGAGAGCTACAAAAATTATACATGGCCTACAGAACAAAACTATGAAGACTGTCTGCAAAACCCAAACATGTACTCCCTGGAGCAGAGAAGGAGAAGGAAGACATGACTGAGACCTACAAGTTCCTAAATGGAATAAACAAAGAGCAGATTCAGGAACTGTTCCAAGTCAGAAAGCACACACGTACTAGGAGGCACAACATGAAGCTGAAGGGGGCAAATTCAGAGGTAACACATGCAAGTTTTCTTTACCAAGAGGGTGGTGGATGCATGGAACAGCCTTTCTCAGGTAGTTATGGGGTCAAAAACAGTGGTAGGTTTCAAGAACGCTTTGGACAGGTACAAAGGCACCACCTCACTGACTAGCAGTTAAGGGAGGTGGGTAGGCCTATGGAGACTAGATGGACAGTATGGTCTCCTTCTGCTGTCACTTTCTATGTTTCTATGTTTCTAGTGGTGGAATGGAGAAGTAGGGCAGAGGGATACAGGGAGTGAGCTGGTTACAGTCACAGGGGGATAAAGATCAGCAGTGTAAGCACATATAAAAGTAAGGCTTAATGATCCACAAATTCCATTCCATCATGATTATATGTTGAGGAATCTGAAGGATACTGATCAGTGGGAGAGATGGAACAGCCCGAGGCAGGATATAATCCAACAACTAATAGAGGAGGGAGACCAGCGTTTGCAAGAACCTACTAAATGTCAGACATGTAAGATGCAAAGGCAGGCTTAGGTTAAATATTTCTCGTGGGTATGTCCCTGGAGAGGTTTAACTTGAAACAGGGGAATGTGGCTTGAGAAAGAAAAGTGCTGGGAGCAAGAGTCTGTGAAGACTTACATAATGGTAGGAATGGCAGGACTAAGACGGCACAGTTCTTATGGGTATAGCCTTTTATGTTTAAATATGGAGCTTGCAATAGGGGACAATGGCAACTAATAGAGGAGGAAGACCAGTGCGTGCAAGAGCCTACTAAATACCAGATGTGTAAGAGGCAAAGGCAGGCTTTGGTTAAATATTTCTTGTATAAATAATAGAAAGTTTCAGCATGGGGCTGAGAATGCACTAATAGACAGAAACAGTTTCAGCAGAGGGCTGAAAATAATCGACAGGCAAAAGTGGGAACAAGAAGGAAGATATTGTGATGTCTCTAGTGGCCAACTCTTATAACAAGCAAATGGAAAATCAGGCATTTGTAGTGTAATGCTAATTTAAATGCAGTCTAGGAATTACCATACAACTAGATGGATTGTAACTGCACCCACAGCATCTCTGTCTTCCTGTCTTCTGACTCTTCTGTTGAGCACATTATTTCATCCATTATAAGTACTGTTACCCCCCTCCTTCCCAACTCCCTGTCCCTTCTGTACAGTTTTGCAGAGATCGAAATCCCAGTCATGGTTAGGAGTAGCCCAAGTTTCAGTGACCGCTGCAATGTCCACCCTCCTCTCTGATGATAACACCTGCAGGTCACCCATCTTATTACCAAGGATTTGTGCATTCAGGGACACCACCCTCTACCATAAATCTGGGCCTAACTCCATGGTCTGACTTCCTCCCTTTTGCACTAGTTTGTCTGCTCCTCCACCCACCCTTTGCTCCTCTCATTATTTCCTTAGTTTGCCTGTTAACATAGTCTCTGTGAGCAATCATATCATGTTATTACTCACCCCTTCACATGTACCCCACCCCACTGCTCCCTACCAGTTTCTGCCTCCCCTTTTTCCCAGACCTTTCTCTTAATTCAACCTGCCAGGATTGGAGCAAGGCCTGTCAGTCTCCTACTCCTGAAGACTCTGGGCCAGAAGACCCTTTCTTCCCCCAATCATTTTAAATTAAGGCCCTCAGTTATGTAATCCTCCAGTCTGTCCCTCAGGACCCTTGAAACACATCTGCTGAGGTGCAGCTTGTCTGGTGCATAAAGGGATTTGTCATTCCCAGTGTCACCCAGCCACCAATGCAACCATAACCTTTCTCATTACACCATCCACACAGCTAGTCATTAAACTCCTCTATCCTCTTTTCCTAGCTGTGCTGGCTCTAAGTACTGGCAACACCTCAGAAGCAACTACTGATCTGCCTGCCTCCCACTACAAATCTTCCCCACTTCCATGAACCTCTCCTGCACCACACCCACCTCTTCTCCAGTTAGGTCATTTTTCCTAGAAGGATGATCACATGGGGGTCCCCACAACCCCTGCACAAGCTGAGCAATCCTTGGGCACTCCCAACCTGCATACCACATTCCCTCCCATGCATGTATCCCCTTCTGTCCCCAGCATATGCCCTTTACTCTTAAGTCCCCTGGATTACAACCTACCTCCCCTTCCCTTCCTACCCCCACCACCACTCAATCCATCCCTCAAGCTGCTCTCCTGCCTGTCTTGTTCCCTTCAGCCTTGCTCTCAATCCTTCCCCTGGTCTTCTACCAAGTCTCACCATCCCTCCCTCTCTCTGCCCTCCTCACACCTGTCCTCTTGTACCCCTAAACATCCTGCATCGATCCCCTCAATTTCCTTCTGAGCTCCTGGGCCCTTTCCCTGAATCTGTTATTCCTTCCTATATGACTGTATTCTGCCTCCCTGCTGCAAGCACCCTTTCAACTCTTCCCTTCATGGCTACCCTTAGTGGTTCCCCTGACTGTGTATGGATTCCTCTGTCTACCTTCATCACCCGCTCCCAAACTCAAGTTAGTGGGAGGAATTAATTACTCACTGGCACCTCACTATTCACTCCACTCCAGTTCCTCACTATGACCACACCCTTACTGCCCAGTACTGCTCACCCTCCTCCCTATGACCTCTCACCCTGTGAGGTAGGGAGGCCCCAGAGCATCTGGATCTTCCCTCCTCAACCCTCCCCTGCCTGCTTTTCCTCTCACCTCGGCTTCCCCTACCCTCCACCATCCTCCCTGCCTCACCATCCTCCCTCACAAGCCTCCCTAACTCCTATCTAAGTTGCCTCACCTCTGCCTGCAAGTGATTCAGGTAACTCCACACTAGGCAACCACCCACATCCCACAGTGTACCCAGGAATACGGCCGCCACTCACCCTCTACAACTCCACCTTGCTTCTGTCCTCCTGATGCCAATGCATGCACCACCAACCCCCCATATGCTCATGCTGCTTTTCTCCAATTCTGTTCTTGTCTCACACATATATAGTAATCTGTCCCTAAGCATCCTGAATCCTTCCCACTACACTTAAGTGACTTTATTCCAGATGGGGTGTAGATGCAGCCCACTATCCTTTGTCAGCTGACCATAGACAGGGATTAGCTGCAACCCTTTAGATTCCATTATCAGCAAACCCTATATAGGATTTAGTTGAAATCCCTCCACCCCACTGTTCTTCAGTCCTACTCAAGGATAAAGAGTACACTAGTGTTCTACTCTAGGTATGGTATAGTTTTGCCCCATGTGTACTTACCACATAGGTCAACCCCAAGCCCTTTGAATTACTCTCTCCTTCTCCTCCTCCTTACCTTGCCTACTGTCCTCTTGGCAGCGTACCCTGTGGCCTTCAGTCCTCCTTGCAGACACCTTGCCGTGCCCTTGAACACCACTTAGTTGGACAACACACTCTTCCTTTATGGCTTTTCATGTGAGGGGTTGCTAGGCCTTGTGGGTATTTTATAGAGACTAGATCCTCTTTATTGGAGTTCTGCAGCCAAGTGGCCCTCTGGGCCCACCACTCGCACTGGCTGATCCAGCTGAGTACCTGCCCTCAACAATCCCACTACTGCTTGCAACCTCCCTCCTCCCATCCCAAATAGTCCCTATTCACCACAAATACAACATTTCTTTTCTGTTTAAAAGTAAGCAGTCAGTTATTCCTCCCCACATAACTTATCTGTTTGGTCCTTCTCTATGTCTCTTGGCCTGCTTGCCAGCAATGCATGAAAAAGGGATTAGATTACAAAACACAGGCTTTTAAATAAAAAATACAGCCTTTCTATTGGAGGTCTGCAGCCACATGGTCTGCTGGGTCCAACACTTATGTCAGCTGGTTCAGCTTCACTCCTGTCCTCAACCCTCCCATTGCTGGTGTCCTCCTGTTCCTGTTCTCCACAATCCCCACTCACAACAAACACATTTTTTATTTCTGTTTGAAACTAAGCAGTCAGTTATCAATTCCCCCACAACATTTATCTGGTAGATACTACTTCATGGCTCCGCCCGCTTGATGGCAATGCTTGAAGAGGAGCAGACTGCAAAACACAGGCGTTCAAGTCAAAAACTAGAGATTCCCTATTGGAGATCTGTAGTCATATGGCCCACTGGATCCACCATGTATGTTGGCTGATTCAGTTGAACACCCTTCCATTGCTGGTAGCCTCCCTCCTCCTGTCCAGCACAGTCCCCACTCACCACGAACATAATATTAAAAAAAAATGTTTTCCATTTAAAACTATGCAGTCAGTGATTTATTCCCCCACAGGATTTATCTGTTTGATCCTGCTCTACATTCCTCGTCCTGCTCAGTGGTGATGCTTCAAAGAGGACCGGACTACCAAAACACAAGCTTTTAATTCAAAAACAACAATCACCCGTGCTATGATTTGTGCTCTTCTCAGAGGAAGGCACAATCCTGTTAGCAGCTGCCAAAATATGATTATCTTGGTTGCTGAGTTTATTTCTTTTACCAGGTAGGGGTGCAGCTCTGTATCATCGATAACCTCATCTGTTCATATTCTAAACACAAAATCCTACATCCTTGATAACAAGGGATTTCTGCTGATCCACTTTCAGAATTGATAAGCAGTCACAGGGGATTCTGTAATGTGTCTAACAAAAGAGATTTTTCTCTGAACAGTGGTCCCACTGTTGGCCATTGTGGTAAATAAAGGAAACAGGGATCTGCTCAGCATTTTCTTTATCTTCCTTAAAAAGAAGGCATACTGATAGACCTCCAGTGTCAATGCCCATCACAGCAGTCTTGCAGAAGCTTGCTGTGGAGCAGATTTGGATTCATGGGAAAAAAAAAAAATTGATAATGGTTTATGGTATGGACTCATTTGCCTGCTGTATGATGTTCCTATAAAAGTCTTCTGGAGGAGACAGTGGGCATGAAGGCAATAAGACATTTAAAGTAAGCTTGGACAACATTTCTCTTATCAAGGGAATAACAGGGTAACCTCAGCTGGGAACCCTATACATTTGTACACATTTGCACAACATACTTATTCATCCCTGTTTACAAGGGAGGTTAAACATGATAGACCTGAGTCCTTATCCATTTGAATGTACCCTTCTCTGTAGCAGTATGGATTTTTGAGAGATATAACCAATGAGCTGCTCAGATCCATTCTCCATCTGAAGAAAAGCACCACACCCTCCCTATATGGCAAAGTATCAGATGACATTCTCAGGACTTTATAGTGATCATAGTGACAGAGTCTGTATAGGAAAGCAAGAGCTTTTTCCAGTACTGAAACTTCTGTCCCATTCTATTCCCCAGTTCTACAGTCTGATTGTGCAGTAACCAATGCAGTGTGCCTAAGGTTTTTCCTGAATGGAGAGACATTTCCCATAATAACTAAGTATTCTCAACAAAGAGTTAAGCAAAGTCATAATCCTTGATAGTGGTGCTGCCATACACTAAATGCTCTGACCTTGTCTTTCATGAAAGCGGTATCCACTTCCATCAGCATTAGGTTCCAGGTGCCTTCGTCTGCTTGAAAAGTACACTTACAGTGATTTAGAGTTACCTAAGCCGCTAATGATGTCAGAAGTATTGTTTCCATGTTTTGTGCTGTTTACCATTGGTTTCCTTGTAAGTAAAATATTATCTTAGTAGAAAACTACCTGTGGAATACTCTAAATGAGATTTCCCATAACTTTGTGGAACATTACAGGTGCAGAAGACTCTCCAAATGGAACTCTTCTATGACAAAATAAGGATTTATTTGTGTATGTTTCAGTATACAGGAAAGTGGATGAAGAAGAAGATTACCAAAAGCTGCTAGCTATTACCTGCTATCTATTCTTCAGCATCCATGGGTGAATGTCTGGTCCTGTTTTTTGTTTTTAAGTTCTCCAGTCCCTAGTGCACCCTTTCCCTTGTAATCCTCCCTACTCAAATCAGTCCTTGCATTATCCTTGAATTCTCTCTTGCTGTCTGTGACTGGGCTTGCCTCTTGAAATGTGGACACTGAACAGAGTGTTTTTTCAGTATGACTGCCTTCTCTTCATTATCCCTGTAGTTACCTAATCATTCCTTATCCCTTTTATATTTTACAGATCTCTTTTGATTCACTAACATATCTAAAGTAGAACTGGTCATTCACCTTGACCCTTGCCACTAGCCTTAATTTTCCCTTTATCTTTTCCTTCCTGATAAGCTTTTTACTTATAGCCAGTTTCCCTACAGTTTCTCCTGATACCTCTCTCTGTTTGTCTCATTATAGTTGCTTCTTGTCATTATCATTTATCATTGTTTGTTAGAACAATGCTTGATGAATAGAGTTGTCTCAGAACACTGTACATTCAGAAACTGATACTTTACTCATAGTGGACTACAATGGGATATGCATTATAATATGCCATCACTATATTTTCAATGCCCTTGTGTTATTAAAATGTCTACACTTTATTTATTTATTTATTTGAAAATTGGTGACTGGGAAAGGCACACAGAGCAGACACTCATTTCAGGTGTGACCTAGGAGAAAGGGAATTAGGAGGAACAGAGAATCATAATACAGTGCAATACTGTACAGTGCAATTCATGATGCAGAGTAAATTGCAGGCATTGTGCAACTAACTCACAGGTACATGCTTGGAACAAATTAGTCTGCAAGTTTATGGACATGTGTTATATCAAAATTCAAGTGCAAAACATGCCATAGAATATTTTCATTGAATAAGCAACACAGTGCACTAGGGACAAGTTTGACCAGGGAGAAACCAAAACCCAGTGCTGCCAGTGTCAAATAAGGAAGGCCTCCTATAAGAAGCAAGTAAATGTAGAGGTGTGAGGAGTTTCATCAGGTACCTGAAGGGCCAGATGAGGTGAAAGATGGAGAGATAAAGGATCTGGTTCCAGAGTGTTGGAAAGTTATAGGAGAAGGTGGATTGCCCAGCAGAAGAATGGGGTGAAGAGTGAAGAAGGGTTGCTGGTCCCTGAGTAGGGAGAGCATGGATTTGAGGTACAGTAGGAGTGGTGAGAGGTAGGAGGAATAAATAAAACCAGTATTTGGAAATGAAGAAGGAACAGTGTAACTGGTGACATGATGGTAAGTGGATGAAGAAAAGGAAAGAATACAGGGAGCAATTGTGAGTTTATGTATGACATCATCAAGTACTGTAACAATAATGGTCTGCTGGACTATCATTCAATGAACTGATAGCTCTACAGCAAGTAAGAGCCTCTGTTTATGTTGTCAGATGATCAGAATGCATTTTTTCAGAACTGAACTTTGATTCATGTTGGGTTTTCTTTCTTGCTCCAAATTCATATAAAACACTTAAATTTAGAAAAATATTAAAACCATATCATATGTACTTATTACTTCTTACTGATATCCTGTATCATCAAATTGTGGTGAAGGTTTATTGTATTTTTGTTGACCTGAAATGATGCTCTAGACAATATTCCTATTATCAGCCTTGTCTGGGGAGCGGGTACAGATGAAAAACAACTGAAACAGAACCAGATTAAACTGTTAGTGGCATTTTAGTTGGGGGGATTTAATCAGGACACCATGGGCATTCACCCACTCTTTTCAATAAGTGAAAGGGAGCTTTAACTTCTACTTGAACAACCCTCAGAAAAGGCAGACAGGACCTCAGTTTAATATCTTATCTGAAGGACAGCATGCCCTGACAGAACTCCCTGCTCTTAGTACTGCTCTTGGGTACCAGGGTTTATGGTATGAGGCGCAATCTTAGTGTCAGACTTGAATCCATGACCTTCTGGCACAGAGACAGATGTGCTACCAAATAAGTCATGCTGACAGCTAAATGTTTACATCAAAGTTGTAAATATAATAAAGAAATATTAAATGCAAATTAAAATGGTAAACCAAGAGCATACTGTATGATGAATTGTAGTGTAGCATGTCTCTTAGTACTTGTGAGTAAAGACTTGTAATGCTCATCACTAGGTTGCCGAGTTTCCCATAAATGAATATCACTTTTCTCTGAAGCATTCTCATTAATGTAGTCTCTAACAAGATGAAGATATCAGCAGTTTGCTGCTGTGCACGCATATTACTGGATCCCAAGGACATATTGCTATGCTGGCCCTTCAATAAATAAATGATGTTTGATCATAGACATTTTCAGTTCCTGGATTTCCACTAGCACAATTGTTCTGCTTGAATTAATGTAACTAATTAATATATCTCCTCTACCCACTGAGGATACTAAAAGTATGCACTTAATCAGAAAACACATTTCCTTAAAGTAGTAGTAGACGTTTATTTGATAAGTTTTAAAAGCTAACAAAGTCAATACACAATACAATACAGTTAAAATCAGTACCTTTTAAAGGAAAAGATGACTATTAAGTCACTTATTAACTAATATAAAATGCATTGCTGAGATGACACAATTGCAAAGTTAGCACTATTGTATAATGTATTTGAACTATTTCTGCACTGTTTTACAACTTTTGAAAATGTTCACATATTAAAGTTAATAATTTGTCAGTACCTGACAAAAGTTGATATAGTTGTTTACTAGGAGGATCAAAGATATTTCAGTAAGAATGAACCAACCACTATTTTCACTGTTTGTTGTATCTTGGGCAGAACAATACCACACATATTGTATTCTTGGGGATTTCTAGCCTACACTCACAAACCATAGATTCATATACATGTGACTATCCTGAACATCTTGCTCTCAGCAAATTTTAACCAAATGTATGAAATCTAAATTGTGTATATACTCATCCTAAAGGTAGATCTGTTATAGACTAACTTATGCATGTTTTACATTTCAGATGGCCAAGGGTTAAATTAAGAAGAAACCAAAAATTCAATTAAAATAATATCATCCCTCTTTGGTTCTTCAAATTCTGACATAACCTAGTATTTCATTGTTGAGTTACTTATTACATGATATGGTGTTTGCCACGTGCTAGTGAGAACTAAGATACACCAGCACAATTTAGAGGCTGTGTGGTCCAGTGTTCAGAGAACTGTTTTGTGAACTCAGAGAACATGGGTTTAAAGCCCACCGCAGCCAAATGCTCACTGTGTGAGCTTCAGCAAGTTACTTATCCTCTAAGTGCTCTAGTCCACGCAGATATAGAAATGGATAGAAACAGGACTCTACTGGAAATGTCATGGGGCATCTCAGCTAGGCTATCCTTGGTAGATAAGTTGTGGAAAACGTATATCAAAGAATAAACTGCTGTTTAAAACATTTATATAGCAGAAGTTGTATTTTATTTTTGAGACAGAGAGGTGCTTGCCACCCCACCCACAACAGTCTTTAACAGAAACAGAATGTTTAACTCTTGAAGGAGGGACATACATAGGCATTAACCATTGTAAAATTGGTTAGTAACTCATTAACAACACTTCACACCCCAATTCAGGGAAGGATCTCAAAATGCCATATTGGATGACATGGTTAGCGAGCTGCTAACCCATTTGTGACATGCCCTAAATCATGCCACTGCACCTATGCAAGCAGCTGATAACATTGCACATATAGGTGCACTGGCATGCTAGTAGGTTGGGAGAGGTGGTAACAAGTCATTAGTGCCACACAATTACAGCCTCCCCAAACTGGTCTTACAATCTGCTCCCCATTTGCCACCCCACCCCTCAACACCTGGACACGACATAAATGGTATTACCCTTGTATCCAGTAGTCAGCCCCCCAACAAAATGTTAAGACATGTTCCTGGAATCTAGTGGTGCCAACTACCCCATTCACTCTGCTGTTATTGTACTGCAATTCTGCTGCTGTCCTGTGGGGACCACCTTTGCTCACTCCACCTTTCATGTTAGATAAAGTCCCCAGTGTTCAATCATGCCACTGACCCTCAAGCACACTGTCCTGAGTGTCATAAAATTAACTTGGTGTCAGTGGTCCCTCACCACCCCAAGCACCTAGCTGTGACTGTCATAAACTTTCCCTGGTGTCCAGTATTCTTCCCCACTCCCTGTAGGTTTAAAGTTCCCCAACCTGTCACACCTGTCTCCACCATGAGCATCACAAGTCCCACTTCTACGGTACATGCTCCCTTCACCCCTATTGGTGATCAGCACAGACCCTCCAGGTCTGGCTGATGACTAACATTTGTGATTGCATGCCTACTGTAAACAACTCTTTCTATAGCAGGTGCATGATTGCAAACTTCCAATCAGCGACAAGCTGCAGAGGTGAGCAAGGGTCTGTGCTGGTCCCCAATGGGGGGTGCAGCTATAGTAGAAGGCAGGCCAGGGGTGGTCATGGTGGGACATGGTGGGTCAAGGTGGGAGTTTTGAACCTACAGAGGTGGGGAAGATCACTGGATACCTAGGAATGTTAATGAGCATCACAGCAGGATGCTCGGTGCGGGAGAGCCACTGGGAACCAGGGTAATTTTATGACAGTCTGGGGGCTTGAGAGCAAGGGGCACCACAAGAAACCAGGACATTACTTTTCATGAACAGTGGAGTGATTGGGAGCAGGGGTGCTGAGGGGACAGGAGACCACTTGGTATCAAGGTAATTTTATGAAATAGGAAGGAAAGGAAATCCAGACACTCATAGCATCAGTAGGTAAAGTAGGACTGAAACACTTCTCTCTACCAGGAAAGTCTACTTCTTTATTTGCAAACAAATCCAATCCACATCTTCATGAGAACAGTCAGGAGTAGCAGCACCAGTGGACACAACATGCAAACAAATGTTTCATCCCAATCTGGAGCTTTGTCAAGGTATAGCGATCCTTACAGGAGATGGCAGTTTATACCACACTGGTAACAAGGTTACTGTAATTTAACAGAGATAAGGTGCAGAAAAAAGTTTAAGCGTAAAGATTGAAAGAAATGTGCATCAATCAAATACAATTTGTTTACATTTATTTTCTGTGTGTTAATCATTTTCTGACTAATATTAGCATATTTAACATTTGATGCTGCGTAAACATATGTTACTCGAAAATGTCTAAAGCTACAACATTATTTTGATGCATAGTATATAGAGTACTTTATCAAGTCTGAGCAGACAGCTGACACATCCCAATATTTTATGATACCTACCCATAGGGTAGTGCACCTGTAGCTCTGGAAAAGATAATGAACACTTTCGCAGCAGGTCACTTCACACCAATAGGCTGTACACAGATTCAAACCTTTGGAGGACCAAGAGCAGAAGAAACAAAAATAAACAACATCATACTAATATAAAGTTTTCATCTAATACTGCTGAAACAGTCCAGTACTAATAATCTTTTTGGGGGAGTATTACTTGTGTGTAATAAAGGAAGTCACTTACAGCTAGTGCAGAACGCGGCACCTGGCTTTTGACAGGATCATCTCAGTCCTGTCATATTTACGCGCTACTGCGTGGACTACACTGGCTGCCAGTTCAGTGGTGGATCACTTTTAAAATAGGTCTTCTGGCTTTTAAAGCCCTACCACGGACTTGGCTTGGACTACCTGAAAGAGCTTCTGGTACCCTACTGCCCTGGGCGATTGCTCCGCTCAGCTGATGAGGGTTGCTAGAGATTCCAAGGGTATGTTTGAAATCTTCTGAGGCTAGAGCATTTGTGTATGCTGCCCCTACCCTTTGGAATTCTCTACCCCATCAGTTACGTGAGTGCACGACAATGAAAGGATTCAAGCAGGCACTAAAAACTTTCCTATGGTGCCAAGCTTTTGGTGACTAATCATTGGATGATGCCAGTTTGACATTTTGTTACTGAGATGTGTGTTTTGTTTATATTGTGATTTTAATATTGTTAAGGCACCTTGGTTTTGAAAGGTGCCATATAAATAAAGTTTACTATTATTATTATTTTAAGTTGGTCATTGATCCCTGGCCATTTACATGCCTGCATTGTCAATATCCCAAAAGTCTCCCTCTGAGCTAATCAACTGTCCTGATCACCCACTCTTACCACAGTTTTCACATTTTCAAAAACATCATTTTATGTTCCACTCTGTTGCCTAAATTTTTAACATGAATTACTGAGGCATAATTTTCATTCTTTTCTGGTTAACCCTAATGTGGTCCCCACACCTTCTTTAAAGTTTATTTTAGTTCTTCCATGGTAAAACACATGACAACTATGTGCTACAACATAAATTACTCATTATACAATGGGGCAAATTAAATGACCCAAATCCTGCATCCTGATTGATTGGCTGGCAGCTTTTCAGCATAGTAAATCCTCCAGTGTACCCACTGGAAAAGGTGCCAGTTAACCTTGTCACCATGCTATCCTACCAGTATCACTGCCTCCAATGAAAATCAAAACAACCACCATCATTTTCTTCACTGGTCACAGAATGGATCAACGGAAATTCAAAATAAAATTAACACATAATTCAAACCATTAGATATACAGCACCTTTAAATAATACTCAGTGACCAAAATGAACCATACGACATCAAAACAATACCTGTAAATACAATTTCACATCCTCCATCATCAACTCCATGTCACACTCCCATTGTAAATATGGTCACACTCAGCGCTGACACAGAAACTTCACTCAGCCTGGTATGTCATCAACAACCTCCACCCTCTCCACAAGCAGTCTGCTGCTTCCAACAGTTCAAAAACAAGGCCACGTTTAAAAAAAAAAGTTAATGTTTGTGTCAGAAATCAGAAAAAACAACATCAGTTGTTCCTGACTGCAAAATGCCCACTAAAGCCACAATCCCAGATACGGCACAAAGCCTGGAAACACATAATGCAACCTAGCGCTCACACTGCTGATCAAGTATTGTAAATCAGAACTTTTTTGTCATGTAGCAATAAATAAAATAATTAAAGATGCATAAAAAACTTTTTAAATTGTTTTGTAAAAAAAAGTTGAATATTCTATAATAGCAATATACCCTCAGTGAGTGGGTATATGAGTGGATTGTCACTACTGGTGTGGTTAAGTCACTTGACTGCGCCTCATGACCAAAACCACACACACCACATGGTAAATCCACCAAATACCCACTCCCTGTTGGAGTATATTGCTTTATTAATTAGACCCTTTTTCCATTACTATGGTTCAAGATATTGTCACCTCCAATACTCACAGGGCAAACTTTACACCTTTTGCATTTCTTACACCCCTTAGGAAGAAGACTAATTTCTCAGTATTTCAACATGCTATACTAAATGAACCAGAATGTCTTTTAAGGTTTTGGTTCTCTATACACAGTACCATGCATGGTAGAGTTCATGCTGCTTTCTCAGATTAACTGTCTGAGCCCAGGACATGACAGTTTTTCTTAAGAATTTCACCCACTTTGTTTGATCTCATGATTAATGTAATACGAACATGTATTTTTTGGTTCTTGTTCTGAGATTTGTTTTTATATTAGGTAACAAGAGATTTTCCCTACTGCTACTGTATGTTCACTTGCTTCACTAGCATTCTGGATTGTTGCAGCGCTATACCTATATACCAAACCTCCTTGTGAGGTCATTTTTGCTTCCACATATTCTTCATATTCACTACATATCCTCCAAGTCCTGAACAACTGACATTTTGGTACATTTTCAATAGTGCGGCAGGGGTGGCAACTACTTGCCAAAAGTACTGTTTAAGATCAGTGGGTTTTCAGTATACACTGTTACTTTTCTACTATCATTTGCATTTTTGATCCAGCTGTCCAAAAAGAAATTTCCTTTTACTGTAGTTCATGGTAAACTGTAGTACTGAGTTATCATGCAGGAATTTGACAAATGTGTATTACTCACTTTCACTCCCTGCCACACCATACAAATGTTATCTATATATTGTTTCCAAGTGCTTGTGTTGTTAAGGTACGAATTCATGGCAGGATTGTACACAATGTTGCCCCTGAGCATCCCCAGTAAACAAACTGCCATCGTCTGATGCAAACCTGGATCTTATACCTGTACCCTTTTGTTGTGAGAAATTCCTCCCCATGGAACAGAATGCATTGCTCTTCAATACTAACCTTGTTATTTCCCTAAAAGGTCAGTACCTGGAATGGCAACCCTGTCCCTCTTGCTGAAAAAGTGTTTAAGTGCTAAAATATCTCCCTTGTGTGCTATATTTGTGTACAATAACTAAATATAGAAGGTGACCAAAAACTGTCAACCCCTATGTTGACATTGCTGAGATTCTAAAGATCTCTTCAATGTTCAAAACAAAGGAAGGAAGTAACATTGCAAGTCAATTGATGTGGTCATCAATGAACTTGGACATGGGCTCAGTAAGTGAACATGTTCCAGAGATAATATATCATTCTGGGGGAGGGAGGCCTCTGAGCATTTATGGACATTAGATAAAACATACATTTGAGGCCTAAGGGTACATCCTACTTTCAGGAAATCCTCTTCTCTGATGAGAATGATCCCTCCATAAGAGCCCTGTTCAGAAACACATCCACTCTTTTTTTTAGAGATAATGTGCAATCAAAGGTCAGTGGCCTACAAAATACATTATTCATCAGTAGGCATTCTACTAACCTGATGTAGTCATTAGTATTGAAGACTACCACACTGCTCCTTTATCAGTGTTTATCACACTGCTTCCTTTATGAGCCTTTATCAGCAGATTTGATGGTTATGTTAACATTCTCCTTTAAAAATGTTAAGGCCATTTTTCCATCATTACTCATGTTAACAATCTGAGGATGGTATTCCTCTTTTGCAGAGTTTCAAGTCCCTTTCACATAGTCTCTGGAATATTGATATGGTAAGTTCTTGTATATGTTGTGTGTGTGTGTTGGGAGGGGGACAAAATGTAGACTTCTTCTTTCTTAAGGATGGATTCTCATTACGGTGCTCCCTCTCCATGTCCACTGCCATAGTTTTGAGTCTGTGTCCCTTAAGAGATGGATGAAGTTCACAAAGTTTGTTCGGTGAATGAATTTGTGGATTTCATGGAATTCACATTGTGCATTTCTGAAAATGTTGCTGCGGAGCATGAAATTTAACCTACAATTTCAGGCTTTAATCATGAATTCACACTTCTCAACAAAATGCACTCATTGTACTGCAAAATTCACGCAATTCCACGTTTGGCAAATTTTCACGGGTCAACCAAAATTTCAGAATTCCACAAAGCATGAATTTTCTGCGATTTGCATGAAATCTGTGGGTGAAGTTTTACTTCACAACATCACTAGTCCCTTCTGCTAGCAGTGCTGCCAGTGTCTCTTGTGTGAAGGGAACTGTGTCCTCTGCAGCATACCCCATATTGTTTTGGCTGAAGAAACTACATACATTTAAGATACAGCAAAGTCTGTACAAATTGACCACTATCTTAAAATGGTTAAAATCATTGGTCAGTACAAATGAAAGGCCTTTAATTTAGAAAACTAACCTGTGTTTCCATCAGCTGGTATTATGAGAGATTAAACATGTTGATTTCTTGTATACCTTCCCAGATCATTGTTTGCCCTATGACTTAATGCTGCCATGTCTTGTTCTTCCAAGGATCCTCAATGCCTGGTCTCCATCAGAGGAGTAGCCAGAAAGTTCTGTTTTGTACACAATCTCCAACAGTTACACCCCCATTAGAAAATATACACATCCTTTCCAAATGGCACCCCTTCCAAACAAGTCAGATTGTTGTCAGATGATTCCTCTAATCTCTAAAGAGGTTATACATGTATCTGTCTCTAAACAACAGAAGTTTAAACAGAGACACTCCTCAGTGGCCTCCCAACCCAAATATTACAGATTAGAATGAAAATGTTAACAGAAAAGCATATGGTTTGTGACAGGCACTCAACAAAATTGTACACAAATGTGTACAGTGAGTATCCGTCTTCACCCATAGTCTCCATCTGCCTTAAGCACATCTGCACCTGTTCTTTTTCTAAAAAGTGTTGCATTGGATCCTTCAAGTCACTGTTCACATGGTGTTCTGAATCATGTGTAGGTTTTCTTAGTTTTGGTTTAGGCTCAGAACAGATGTTCTTTTGGTCCTTTTTCTCTGTGACTTGTTGTTCTACCCCAGTTAAATATTGTCCCAGTTCTGTAGTCATGTTTGTTATCAATAAACCTTTTTCTTTTTATAGCACTTGCTTTATCCTGAAACTTTACTGTATCTTAAGCTCCTCTTTGATGTTTACAAAATCTGGATTGTTTCTGAATTGAAACAACTATTTATCTTTTAACTCTTTTTAACTTTCTCCTGTGTACTTTTGAATCATACAAGATCAGATGCATCCACTGTATGGAACCTTGATGACTAACATATTTCCATTAGCCATAAAAATGTTCCTTTCCCAATTCAAAGGCAGGGACTATTGTGATTTGCAATCTCCATGGCACCCTGTCTACTTCAAGGTATGCCCTGTAGAAAATTGCTTCCTAAAATGGCATCTCACCAGCAGGGATAATCTCTCATAGCCCAGGAACACGTCCGTTATATCAGCGTTTGTCTCTGTGGCTACAGATGTAGCTGCTTCAGCTCCTGTTTGGTGCAAAGTGGGCTGAAAAGTGAGAAAGGATTCCTCCTTTCACTCATTCAGACAGTGTCTGTGTAATCTCTACCACCCCTCCCCACCATGCTGCTATTTTCCCACTGTGTTTCTATGACATTCTATGGACTGGAGTGGAAATAACAGGGTAATGCAGAATACATTACTGAGAGTGTTGCCAAGTCTATAGATGTAATTTTCATAAACAGAAGACCACTCAGTTTAGTGAGGTTCTTCTGACAGTACAATGCATAGGAACAGAAAGGAAATCCCTGGCACTCACCACATCAATTAGTAAAAGAAGAAATGAAGCACTTCTGTGTGCCAAGAAAGTCTACTTCTTTATTTGCAAACAAATCCAATTCACAGCTTTGTGAGCACAGTCAGGAGCATCAGCACCAGTGTGCACAACACATGAACCAATGTTTCATCCCAGTCCAGGGTTTTGTCATGGTATAGTGACACCCACAAGAGACAGTATTTTATACCACCCGGAAGCAAGATTACCATAATTTAGCAGTGATAAGATGCAGAAAAAACAAGTGTGAGCATAATGATTAAAGGAAATGTGCATCATGGAGCATGGTTCCTCTATGGAGGCACCCACAGTGGAGACCAAGGAGGATGCTGGCAACCTCCATAAAGAAGACCAGAGGAGGGTGGTATGAGACCCCACAGGGGAAGAAACAACTCCTGGTGGGGACTCAATCATTAGAGGACAGAACTGGAGGGGAAGGAGATGAGGTAAGATGCCTGCCCAGCACCATGCTGGGAGGGACAGAAGTGAATCCTCAGGATTGCGGGAGCAGCAGCATGGGAGAGGGAGCTGGATGTCATTGTCCACCTAGGGATAAATTACCTGGCTGGGAATGGGTTCAGAGCAGTGCAGGAGTGGTTTTATGGTTGGGAAGGGACCTTAGACAAGCAGCAGTCATGTTAACCTTCTTGGAGGTACTTCCTGTCTATGGCATAGGTGAGGCTAGGGTACTCTGCACAATGATATTCAATTAATGGTTGAAAAACTGGTGTGGTGCTCAGGGTTTGGCTTCACTGGGGAATGGGGTCAACCTGGAAGGATGTGGGCCTATACTGATGCAATGGTCTGCATCTGTCTGGGAGGGAAACCAGGATCTTAGGTGATATGTTTAAATGCTTCATTAGCAAGCATTTAAACTAGCCAAGGGGAGGCACTGAAAAGAACATGGAAATCCCAGCCCCCTCAAAACAAGTTAGTTAGTGAGGTAAACACTAAGGTAGAGAAGTTGATAGGAGCTGGACAGGGTCAATGGAGAAAAAGGCCAAGACAGTAAAACAAGGATGGGGCTAAAAGTGGTAAGGCTATCAAAAATGGAGGATGAAGAGTACCAATGCATGTAGTCTGGGTAACAAGCTCCCTGAACTAGTGGCCTTGATGGAAGAGGGACACCTGGATATCATGGCAGTCAAAGAAACATGGTACATAGAGAACCATGACTGGAATGGCAACATACCAGGGTACACAATCTACAGGAGGGACAGGAGGGTAAAGAGAAGGAGGAGTAGCTCTCTATATAGGGAAGGGATCAAAGCAATGGAACTAAAGGGTAAATAGGGAGGAGAGTAGGCACCATGGGTCACTCTGGAGACAGGAAATGGCACCACAATCCATACAGGGTTGTATACAGACCCCATCTCAGGGGAGGAAATGGACAAGGAAATGATAGAAGGCATCCTTAGAACTGCAAAAATCAGGATATGTTGTTGATGGGGGACTTGAATATGCCAGATGTTAACTAAAGCACCTTTGCTGCAGTCACATCCAAGAGCAGGGTAATTCTTGATGCCCTACAGGGGCTATGCCTCAGACAGCTAGTGTTGGAACCCACTCGGGAGGGAGGGAGCAATATTAGATCTGGTACTCTCAAATGGGGCTGGAGAGAGGATTTGGATTTAGAAGTGGGTAGCCATCTGGGAACAAGCGAACACCAAACAGTGTGGTTCATGATAAACACAGCCATAGAGTCAAATAACACAAAGGTGAGGGTATTGGACTTTAGGAGGGTTGTCTTTGGCAAAATGGAGTGCCTCAAAAAAAAAACAGCAAATGGGGAAGAAGGTGGGGTGGAGGAACAATGGGAAAATCAAAGCCACCATCACAGAGGAAACAAGCCTTTGTGTGAAGCAAATAAACAAAACAAAATGAAGGAAAAAGCCACTACGGTTCCCAAAATAGGTGGTGGGAAGGTTAGAGAGAAAAGATAGCATTCAGGGAGTATAAAGAAACACAGAATAAGCAGGACAGATAACTGTACCAGTTAAAGCAGAAGGAAGCAGGGAAGCCAGTCTGAATAGCAAAGGCCCAAACCAAGGAAAAGATAGCCAACTCAGTTAAGATGGGGAATAAAACCTTTTATAGGTACATTAGGGAGTGAAGAAAGACCAGGAGGGATAGTAAGGCTTAATTAAGGGAGGGGTGGGCAGAGGGTGTCAGTGACAAAGCAGAGATACTAAATGAATACTTCTGCTCAGTATTCACAAAGAAGTGGAGGGGCAGGTACCTAAACCAAATAATAGAAGCACACTGGATAGGGTAGTTGATACCAGTCCATTCACAGAAAAAGGCTCATGAAAGAACTCCTAAAACTGAAGATGGACAAAGCAATGGGTCCTGATGTGATTCACTCCATAATTCTAAAAGAATGTAGGGAGAACTAGTAGCACCACTGACTACCCTTTTTAACAAATCATGGGAAGATGGTGGTACCTGAGGACTGGAGAAGGGCAGATATGATTCCCCTTCACAAAAATGGGAGCAAGGCAGACCCAGGGAACTACAGACCTGTTATTTTGACCTCAGTGGTGAGCAAAATGATGGAATCACTTAAAAAAAAAACTGGTGGGTACCTAGAGGCCAGTGGGGCACAGGACCCAAGGCAGCATGGATTCACTGTGGGAAAGTATTGTCAGATGAATCTAATACATTTTTGACTGGGTGACCACAGTAGTAGACTGGGGAGGAGCTGTGGACATGGCCTACCTAGACTTTAGCAAGGCATTTGATACAGTCCCACACAAAGATTAATAAACAAGTTAGCCAGCCTGAGAGTGGGTCCTAGGGTGGTAATATTGGTAAAAAATTTGCTGGACAACATGAAGCAGAGGGTAATAGTAAACAGAGTCTACTCCAAAGAAAGGGGTGTTACTAGGAATTTGTACAGCAGGGTTCAGTACTGGGACTGGTCCTCTTTAATGTCTTTATAGGTGACATTGTGAAGGGACTAGAAGCAAAATTATGCCTCTTTGCAGATGACACAAAGATCTGCAACAGGGTTGATGCACAAGGGGTGGGAAGGATGAGAACGGACTTGCAAGGTTGGAGGAATGGTCAAAAGTATGGCAGCTTAGATTCAATGCAAAGAAGTGCTAAGTAATGCACCAGGAAACAAAAACGAAAGGAGAGTACACAATTATGGAGGTATTAACAACAACAAAATGGAAAGGGACTTGGGGTAGTCATGTCAGATGACATAAAGGTAGGCAAGCTATGTTTAGAAGGCAGTACGGAGGCTGATGGGATACTGGGATGCAAAGGAGAGACATCTCAGTAGAAAACAAGAAGACTTGCAGTCAATAGTTCAGTAGTATCTACCATTGATTACTGACCAGGCAATATATGGTGCAGCCACCTCACATCTCTAAAAAGCTGAAATTAACACTTAACAAAGCCTGTAGGCTTATCATGAACTCTGACCACTTCACTCACATGTGATCTTTATGCTGAAACTGGCTGGCTCAATCTACTAGGTTGGATCAAGTATCACTCCACTATACTAGCAAAGAAAGTGCTCAGTGGAGATCTACCTACTGGAACCTCTTGCTTTCTACCCAGAGCCCTCAAGGTCTGCCACACCGGTTTTGGACTCTGAGCTTCTACTTGTACCAAGGTTCCAAACTTCACAGTGCCAACGGTCTTTCCTTTACAGAGCTCCCATCTGGATAAATGGCCTTGGCCATGATCTAACAACCAAACATGGGATGTCCAAGTTTAAACGCCTTCTGCGCCAACACATCTTGCTACAGAGGACCCATGACTGCCTAAGTTGAGAATAGCCTTGCCCACTTGAACCTTATCGGTTCCTCTTTCAACCCTCTTCTCCACCATCTTAGATTCCTCCCTTGGCTTTCTCCTCTTATTCTTCCCCACTTTTATACTCTCACCCTCTCCCTGCCATTTGCTATCTCTCGACAAAGCCCTGGGCTGCTACCCTTCTCACTTCTTTTCTCATCTTCCTATTTTCTTCTTCCCCACTTCCCTCCTCTCCCTGTTTATCTCATCTAATTTAACTTTAATCTTACCTGAGAATGTATGTACAGTTTTTGATACTAAGCTATTTTGTTGCTTAAACTTGAATTGTTTCATTTGCCTTCCTTTGTCCATTTGTTTTTGTTTGTGTTACCCTCCTCTCTTTGGTGTGGGACCTTTGTAAATGAGCAGTACTGTCTCAAAGGTATTGTCAATCCGAGAATGAATAAATACATACATACATACATACATACATAAATATAAAAAATAAAGTTGGTATCCCTCTGTAAGAACAGTTAGTGAAACCCCATCTGGAGTACTGCATGCAGTTCTACAGACCCCATCTCTGCAGGTACATGGACAGAATGAAGTCAGTCCAGAGGAGGGCAGCTAAAATGGTGCAGGGACTGCAACATAAACCATATGAAGAGAGACTAAAAGAGCTTTATGTGTATACCCTCAAGGATAGGAGGGAGGGGGGACATGATGAAAACTTTCTAGTACCTCAAGGTAATCAACAAAGTCCAAGAGGGTAGCATATTTCAGAAAAAGAGATGTGCAAGAACAAGGGGCACAATTTGAAGACAGGGGGATGACTTGGGGGCAATGTGAGGGAGTATTTTTTCATGTAGAGGGTGGTGGGCACTAGGAATGGACTTCCTGAGGAGATTGTGGGGTCAAAAACAGTGGAGGAATTTAAGAATGCATGGGACAAACATAAGGCAATTGTAGTCGGAGGTAGGAGGAGATAGGCTGTTGGTAAAACTAGGATCTGCAGCTTATCCAATAGGTAGAGAAATTGACAGACTGGGTGGACCAAGTGGTCCTTATCTGCCTTCAAAGTCTATGTTTCTAACAATAAAAATACTACTTTTACATTTCTTTTCTGTGTGCTACTGCATGTTCTAACTAATACTGGCAAAATTCACATTTAATATCTGCCTAAATGTGTCACTAGAAACTGTAAATGCTATAATATTATTATACACCCACAGCAAGTGTTTTAAACACAAACTGAATGTTTGACTTTTAGAGACTGGGATATTCAAAGGGCATTAGCGATCAAAACATGTGTTAGAAACTCACTAACACTACTTCATGCCCATAAAGCCAGTGAAGGATCACAAAATTTCAAATTGGATGGCATGGTTAGTGAGTCACTAACCTGTTTGTGACTGGCTGTAAATCATACCAGTTCACCTATGCAAAGCAAGTGATAGCAGCTTGCATATAGGTGCGCTGGCATGCTGGTAGGTTGAGAGGCGGTGTCTAGTCATTAGTGCAGTGCTAATTACCCTTTCCCCAAACCAGGTCTTATATCCCTCCCCTATTCACAGCCTCTCCACCCCTGAACACCTGGATATTTCAAAGATGGTATTACCCTGCTGTCTACTGGTCCCCACAACACAAACCCCCATCTGGTAATGTTGTGACATATCCTTGCTGTCCAGTGCTGCCCCAGCTCCCATCAATCCACCGTTCATGAAAGGCAATGTCTCCAGTGTCTAGTGATGCCTCCCATCCTTCAGCACACTGCCCTGACTGTCATAAAATGACCATGGTGTCCAGTGGTCCCTCACTCCCAAAGCACCAGTTGTGACTGTCATAAACTTTTCCTGGTGTCCAGTGTTCTTTCCTGTCCCCATACATTTAAAATTCACCACCCTGACACTTTCACTCCTTACTGTGATCACCCCTCCTCCCCACAGTACATATGCCCCTCACCCCCTGCTACTGAGCACAGACCCTCTGAGGCCAGTTGCTGTCAGGCAGATGTGTGATTGCATGCCTACTACAAACAGCTGTTTTACTCTAGGGACATGATAGCAGACAGTGGCATGCTGCAGAGGTGAGCAAGGGTCTTTGCTAGTCTCGGAAAGGGTGTATCTACTGTATGAGGGGAGCTAGGGGTTGGATGGGGTGGGGACAGGTTGAGTAGGGTGGGGGTATAAACCTACAGGGGTCAGGAAAGACCACTGGACACCAGGAAAGTTCTTGACAGTCACAGCAGGATGCTCATGTGAACACATGGGGGGACCACTGGACACCAAAAGTAATTTTATAACAGTCAGGGTAGGGTGCTGAAGGCAGGCAGCACAACTGAATGCCAGAGACATTAACTAACATGTACACTGGGGTGATTGGGGGTGGAGGGTTCCTGCAGGGCAGATGTGATTGACACAATCCCACTTAGCAGGTCAGGCCCTCTGCTCCCACAGTGCCAACCTCTGAGCACAGTATTGTGAACAGTTAACAGAACAGGGTAACCCTCCTGTCTGTTTTGTGAGTTCAAATCAACCTTTGGTCTCAAGTTCTGGAGGATTCAAACTGTGAACCTCTTTCTAGCGTACCCAATGTACAGGCTCAGATAATTCTGGTCTTCAGTGGGGCCAGATATCTTGCTTACAGGCATATAACCGGGTGTACAAAATGAACCCTTAAAAACTCTATGAAAGACCTCAGAATAAACTCTTACCTTTTCCCAGTTTGGCAAAACCAGTAAGCTTTGTACATGTCAGCTTTAACCATATATGCTTCCCTTGTCAAGAAAAGAATTTCAAAGTCACACCAGGTAGTCTCTAAAATAGAGGTTTACTTAAAATGGATAAAAATGTAAAATGTAAAACACAGACCCGTATATCACCGAAACATACAATCTTTTAAAATAATAAGGTTTAAAAAGTGCAAATTCCTACCAATAAAACACTTAGACCTGTCTACCTAATGCATTCTTATCTTCTTATAGTGCTGTAGATGTTTCTTTTTCAGAGTCCAAACATGTGTGTGTCTCTAAAGGTCTGTTACAGCATAATTAAAACACTGTCTTGACCCTGCCTTCTCCATGATGTCACCCAGCTCTTCCTCTGTTTGTTAAAAATTATATAGTCAGGATGTCTTGTGTAAGGAGGTAAATTAATAGCTGACATCAGCAAAAAAAACTTGTTTCCCCATATGACTTCCCAATTAAGTTTGTAATTTTCCAAGTCATTTCTTTCATCCATGAGCATCCTCTCTCAAGGACATAAAAGGACCTTTTATGACTTAGCACCTACAGTGACATAACCTGTATTCTTTTCTAAACATCATAAAAGTTTATGATTTTCCAGCATAGCAGCTGGCAGCTACAATTAAGCTAGATAAACAGGAGATCCTTACTTTAAGTCTCTTCTAGCCTGTAATTATCTCCTGGCTTTTATCTTTTAGCTGAAACAGCATGCCTCATGAGAGACACTCAATAACACATTTTTATATTACAAAAAGCATTGATTAATCAGAACCAGCTGTACAAGCATCACAGTGATCACTTAACATCAGGGAATTTTATGACAATCACAACAGGAAACTGGGAGCAGAAGACCCCACTAGACACAAGGGACATTGCCTAACATGAAGGTGTGGTGATCAGGGGTGGGGGACACCACTGGACACCAGAGAAATTATATGATAGTCACAGGGGTGCAGAAGGGGCAATTTGACCTCTAGTACCAGGAGGGAAATTGTATAGCTATTATGGTGGGGTGCTCATGGGGCAGGGGAACTACTGGACAGCAGGGACATTTCACGACTATCACATTGAAGTACTCATGTGGTGGGGAAACCAGTGGACTTCAGGGTAATTGTATGACAGCAATAAAAGAAGTCACTCCACATGGAGTGATTGTAATGAGGCTGAAACACCATAACTAGCAACATAAAAATGCTATCACCAGTCAAAAGTCCTAATAAAGCACCAAATATTTATTGGAAGTGCTCAAATAAAGTGCAAGCAGTTGTGAAAATTATGTGCAACTTACTGCAGTGATGGCATTAATTCTGTAGCAGTAACTCTGTGAATATTGGGTGGTGAGGACCACTGGGCAGCTAACAAAATTGTATGACAGTCCTGGTGGGGAGTGAGTAATGAGGGGGATCATTGAATGCCAGGGAATGTACTTACAGTTACTGGTGTTCATGCTGGGTGGTGGGGAACCACTGAACACCAGAGCTTGGTACTACAATACATGGTCAGGAGCCCTGATAGGTGCCGGGGGGTTATCAAAATATGTGTACTGTGGGCCTGTAATGGGGCCTTAATGAGATGCAAATGACCCCATAGTGCCTTGCTAGTGCTATGGGTCATTTGCATTAAAGAACAAATATGCAGATTGCATCAGAAGAGCAATCAGCATTAGTGGGCCTAATAGCTGGATTCCTCCTCCAATCCCTCAAAAATATTATTACATACTTCCTGTGGCCAGAAGGAACTAAGTTGCAATTGCAATCAGGATAGTGCCTGGCTGGTATATTGGAACATGCATTCCACTTGCAACATAGGACACATGACTGCTCACTGCATACTGTGTGCCCATTTGTTTAGAACTCCCCTGTGCAACCAAAAATCTTCTGGAAAGAATCAACCATAGTCTGTATGCAAAGCAAGCATTCCTGTTAAAATCAAGTATCAGTGCCACCTGAATAATGTGGCATGACCATCCACAAGGTATTCTTGGGACCAACAGGTAAAGGGTAATGCAGAGTCATAATACAATAATGCAGTAATCTAAAATGTCAATTTGTAGTGGACATTATCTAATGAAGGATTGCCTCTGATTGGGCAATCCTGTTACTAAATAAAAGCTAATGCTTGGTAATTCACATCTGACTCTAGAAACCCTCACATGCAGATTTAAATTTGTCAGATTAAAATCTGATATGTGATAGTGCTTGGGGATTTTCAAGTTCCAGCATAATGAAATTCCATGAAATTTCACCAAATGTCTTCTTTTTCCACAGAAGTCCATCAGAAGCAGAAAGATGGAATTATGTTGTGGAATATACTGAAATTCTGCAACTGTGTGCTGAAGTTCTACAGTTTTATAAATTGTTTCTGCAGCACACATTTCAAATTTATGTGAATTATGTTGAGCATAAATATTCATCAGAAATGCACTAATTTGCTTTTTGGTGGCCCCAAGTCATTTGCCTGGTGGTTCTGAGCGTTCTGATTTTGCGTTTCAAAACTTCCTGAATTCTATTAATTACATTGACTTCCTCCATTACAAAATCACATGAACAAAAACATCTGTGGTCTGAATTAAAAGCACAATATGTTTTGTTATGGAAATAATTACCCCCAAATTCTGAAAAGCATTTCAGAAGTGGATTGACATTCCACCTAAATTCCACCATCAAAATCTTTCATTCTGTTTAGCTTGAGCGGGTGTCCTCAGTCAAATTCATGACATGTTTCTTATTTATTAATTTGCTTATTAGGTGAATATTCACCCAAGAAAGCACACTGAGAAGTAAAACATTTCATTTCTAGGTATCCTGGTTGGGTAGTGGATTACTTATACTGGGAATGAAAAACATTTTACAGGAGAGAGCATTTAACAGTTCCAAAGCATTCTAAAATGAACATATACTAGTTACAAATCAGTTTTATCTCTGTTTTCTATATTTCTGTCTTTGGAGCTTGTCTGCAGTTTACTTTCATCGCAGTTTAAGTTGATATCTCAGTCCTTCTGAGCTGTTTGCTAGAGTTTCTAGGTTCTAACATTTTTTAAATGCCTATTTTCTGCTCTGCATTTAAGGAAATGTCATTGAAAACATGTGGTCTGCTATATATTACTTATTTGAAGCAGCACTGCAGTAGTACTGTAGTTTGTTAATCAGCAAAAATAAAAAAGTTATTTTATCCAAAATGCATTTCTGACATCTTTAGATTCCTCCTCAGAGTATTTTTAGTTTTCTCAGATATTTTAAAACAGCTTTTATACTGTAGCTTAGTTTGTAATTAATGGTTCACATCATTAGAAAGTAGCTGCCACTCACAATTTTAACAAACTATGGTCAGAGCCCATATGGCTGCCCAGAACAATTATATGGTGAAGGCGTTTAAAGTTCTGCCTCTCACTGCACTGGAGCTTGCCCAGTCATCCCACAAGATGGCAGCTCCAATAGATCTGCACATGAACACTTGTGCATGTGCAGTTTGAATCGAGCTGCTGTGCGCTTCTGCAGTTGCAGAAAGTAGTGTGTGGGATGGGGCACTGCTGTGAAAGGGAACTGCATCTGCAGAGGAAAGACGAGGACTGCAGTACTGTAGACGACAGATCGCATCACTGTAGGAGAAGACAGTGATCATTCTGCTTCTCTCCTACAATGATGTGATTCCAAAAGACTACAAGCTCCGCACCATGCAGCCATAGAAATCACTTCCACTGAGGTTACTTGTTGATCGTGCATACTAGATTCATACTCTAGATCTATTAGGATGGTGCTAACTTATGTTTCTGAAGGTGCACAGCACTGTACCAAGATATTTAATTTTTCATGGCGGGAATGGAACTGGGTGGGAACATTTAAACACTTCAGAATTCTGTATCTTGGTTCAAAAATGAAATACATCTTATAGAAAAATCAGTATCTTGATATTTTGCCAGAAAACATTATTCCTAAAAAATGGTAACTAAAGAATACTGCTGTGGTGAATGAAAATATATTTATGTAGTATGTTTAAGCATCAGAAAAGAACATGCATGCATATATATATATATATATATATATAGTTTCCGATAATAATAATAATAATAGTATGGCTAATTCAGAGCAAAAATTCTTCCTCATGAGAATGACACTTTATCATGCTAAAATAAATTGTCTAATCATCCCTAAGCATAAACATACTACCTAAATTTGCTTCAGCTGATGCATGTCTTTGCATGCAAGCTAGAGTGACAGAAAGCGTCTGATGCAAACAATTTACACTGAGTTGCATGAACAGTATTAGAATAACTAAAAATCACATAAAAATGAGCCCAAAATAGACCTTTTCTGTAGCTAATAAAATAACTGAACATTTTAACTATTCATATTGTGCAAACATTTCAAAGCTGTAACCCAAAGTCAACTCACACATTTCTCTCTCAATTAATAGATATTTCAGCATACCATGTAGGACATATGCTTTATTTGAGTGAGTCATCCTTAACTGAAACAGACAAGGGACATGATCAGTACACACTGAGTTTTAGCGTGAAAGGCAGAAGCAAATATCAGGTTTAGGAATAAAGCATCAGGGTTAGAGTCAAACTGAATGATTAAATTTGGAGCTGCTTCTACATGCAGCCAGTTTACTTGTCATTGGGATGTGATAAGTTACACACTGTTTTCTAATTTATTCTGCAAATAACACAATGCAAGGTATTAAATCACACCATTACCTTTGTTTTAAACATAAGAGGTAGTTTAGAGAACATTAAATAAGTGGCATTCCTGAGAAGAGGAGCTACATTTGTTGATCTCAAATGTGTTTTCTTTTTAAATAGAGCTCCCATTAAGCTGAGCATCAAGAAAAGTCAAGCTTCCCAATTATAGGGTTTCATGTCATAACTGTGAACACAGAACCACTACCCACTGAACAGCAGTCCATATTGCCGAGCATAATGGCGCTCACCACCCACAAACGAGCAGGAAACACAGTGATGGCACTATACAGTGCTATAGAGGGAGAATATAATTCCAAATGTTTTAAGGGGGCTACACCTCACACCCCTCTTTTTGGGGGCTACACCCTCCACCCCACATATTATTATAAACAACTCCAGTGGTGTGCATCTCAAGGAATGGTGAAACTTGTGGGGTGGCGCACCTCAGGCTGGACCACCTGCCAGAAAGGGAGAACAGTGTCAGGGGAACAAACTTGAGGGACAGAACCCCTGAAAAAAAATTCACCCTCAAACAACACCCAATAAAATAGTAGCACACCAGGTCCAAACCCAGGTCATCAGCATTAATGGCTGTAACCCTAGTCACTGAACCACAGGAGTGGCTTGGAACCAACCTGTAGCAACACTTCACATCCCATCAGACCCATACTCCCACACTATACCCTCCCAGAAGTTGCCGCCTTTAGACACCCTCCTCTACCGTCGCATTTTCCTCATAGTCGCCTTCTGTCACATTCTGAAATGCATTGTTCAACTTTCAATCTCTCATCCTCAGTCACTGTTATAATGGTATACGATTTGAGGATGTGTTCGGATCAAATCATGGTGCACTAAGCATTCTGTTGGATTGTTCTGTTTCTGTTGCTTGGTAGAATTTGCACAGGAAAACATGTTAAGTGCTTTATAGCTTTGTATGTATATTTACAATTTATCTCATGGAATGGAACATCAGTAGACACAGTGTTCCTGTTTTGGCCTGCTATTACATACCTGATGACTTGTCAAGGTCATTACATGTTTTAAAACTGTAGTCAACTCTTTCTGGACACAAGACTATACTTCCCTTGGAGGATGCTATCATTGTAAAATGGAAAACTAGATGCACCACAAAATACAAAACTATGATATTAGTGTTTCTACTTAATTATGATTTTTGTACGTGAAAGACATTCTGAGCTGCATGCAGTTTATTTCCAGGTGTTTTGTGGAGGTTGGATACAGTCATTGGTAGAGGGGTGGAAAGAGTGAACAATGAATAACTGTAAAGTACTTTACATGTAGGCAGAATATATAAAATCAGAAAAATACAGCACAAAGTTAATATAAACTGAAATTAGAACATGTACTGTATAATCTGTCTATTAGAGAAATTGTCATGTAGCAGGCAAAACAGAGACTGAATCACTGAGAGTAGACACCAAACTACTGTGTGGAGATTTTAGACTAAACTATGGTGGGGGGTGGTTACCAACTTGGTAGTGGAGCAGCTTCTGACTGGTCTAGTAATTTCTCTGACATGCCTCTTGAGGCATGGCCATGCAGAGTGGACAAAAGCAAAGATGAAAGGGAGTTCCAGAGGAAGGGGTCTTTGGAAAAACACAGCTTGGCCAGCAGATAGGCATTGTCTGGGAGTAAAGAAGGGATAAGGATATGAGTTATGCAGGAGTAGGCATTGGGGAGGAACAGGTAGGAAGAGTGTTGATCAGAACTTGAAAGTCAGAAGAGTACCCTGCATGAGCTGTGGACCATCCAGTGAAGGCCAGTTTGTCTAGAATACAGTTCTCAGTGGTGGATGTGAGGTCAGTTCAGAATAAAGTGACAGAAAAAATGAAAAAAGGTGTTCAGCCTGGTTAGGGAGGACTGTAGTGCTGTGCCATAGATTTTGTGACTGTAGTCAAACACAGGAAGAGTAAATATGAAAACAAACTCCTACCTGGCAACAATGGTGAGGCAGAATGTGCTACAGTGGTGGTCACCAAGCTTGAGCAGGAGTTTAGCTGAGATGAAGTTGATGAAGGTCAAGAAGTCAACAGCCTGGTACAGCTAGACCCTAGAAATTGAAAAGACATTACTTTATCCAGAAGCGTGGTGGGAGAAGAGTTTGATTAATCTTGGTCTGGAGCCCAAGGTTATGGTCACTTCCTAACATTCAATGTCTTTTGGATTAATGGAACCACATCTCACTAGCATCAAATCAGGTTATATTAGGGATTTAGGCAGTCCATTGTTTGGTCATCTGCAATTAGCACTGCAGCATCCACATACAGGTGGATAAGGGAGGAATACAGACAATAAGTAAATAATTTAGGAAAACGGATAATAGTATGGGTCAAAGGACAACACCATGGTGAAGAGATAAAGCCAACCACATGTACAGAGGTAGGTGATAAACCAAGGATTTCCTTCGCAGACAACTCCGCACTGACTAGATTGTTCAGCAGGAGAGTTGTTAGACCTTGTCAAATACTTTAGAGAGGTCGGTGAACATGGCTGAGGAGAAGCTCTGATTCATTTCAGTCTGGATGTAATTAATATACTTGAGAAGGGCCATGGCAGTGAAAATGTTACATTGAAAAACAGACTAGAAGGGGCTATATTTAGAAAAGAGGAGAGCTGGGAGTGGACAAAATGCTCCTGAACATTGACAAAGGTGGGAGAAGGGTGACAGGCTAGTAGTTTCTTGGGGCAAGGGCCACCTACCTTATGCATATGGATGGCTTTCATCACTTTCCAGGCTGGTGGCACTTCACGGTAGAGGGAAAAGAGGTTCAGAAGGACAGTGATAGGTGCCACCATGAAAGGGGCATCAAGGAATAATGTGCTTAGGACCAGGCCATCAGGGCTGTTCTTTTTAAAGGGTTTAAGAGATGGAGTGCTTTGCAGGTGTCAGTAGCAGCGATTAGTGAGAAGACAAAAGGATATCCTGGGGAGCAGGCTGATGTGGAAAAAGGATACAAAGTTGAGTGGAATGATAGCAAGAGAGTGACTTTGCTCTGCTATGAAAGTATTTCTTGACTTTATTAGTGACTCTGATGATTCGGTGTAAGGAAAAGCAGAAACATAGACAATAATGACATAAAAGACCACTGGTCTATCCAGTCTTCCCATAAAACTGTAACAAACCAGGACCTTTGTCCATAAAGACTCTACCCACACTATCCACCCCAAGTTACCCACTCTAGGGCTACCACTCTGAGCAGCATTAAGCCCTTCACTCTGTCCCAGTCATGTTTAAAACCATTGATAGTTTTGTTGCTCACCACATCAACTAGTAGAGTAAAACAACAGCTTCACTAGCCTTTCTGTAAAATAAAATTTTCTTACTTCCCTCTTGAACCTCCCACATCTGTTTCCACTCATGCCCTCATGTTTTCGATCCAATACTTATGGTAAATAGTTCCTTGCAATTCATCTTGTTCATTCCTTTCCGAACTTGAATGTCTCTATCATATCATCCCTCTCCATCTGGCCTCAGTGAGTACATGTTTAGTGCCTTGAGCAGATCCTCATAAGCTCAGCTCAGCTCTGTTGGCCATGAATGATTTTGGTCACCCTATGTTGCACTGTCTCCAGCCTGTCCTTGTCTTTCTTTAGGTGAGGATTTCAGTACTGGGCACAGTACTCAGGTGGGGCCTCACCAGTGATCTATAGTAAGGCAGTAATGCCTCCTTCCTTTGCTGTCTGTACCTTGCTACACCCCAGCATCATATTTTCATTATTGTAGGCCTTATCACACTGGCTTGATTGTTTTAGGGAGTCACTGATAATGACCCTTAGGTATCTTTCCTCAGAGGTCATGCCCAGCTTTACCCCCATCCAGTATTGTCTCCTGGGATTTCTTGCTCCCTATATGCATCACATTGCTCTTTTGGCATTGCATTTCAATTGCCAATCCTTTCAACACCTCTCTAGCTTTTGTGAATCTTTTGCAAATTGCATCTCCTTAACCCTGTCTTCACTGTCTAGCATGCCACAGAGCTTAGTGTTATCTGCAAGAGACATATCTTATCCTGGAATCCTTCTTCCGTGTCACTGATGAACAAACTGAAAGGACTGGGCCCAGGACCAATCCTTGTGGCACCTACACAAAAGCCTAGGTACCACGTATGTAGCAGCATGTAGGCATGCCTATGACTGAATGCTGCACAGCATAGTCAGAGGACCCATAATGGCATTCACTATGGGCACACTAGTGCCTTGTAGACTGGATCCTCCAGTTGCCTGCATTGCTACGTACCATGGTCAGTCCAGGGGCATGCAAGGAGGCATGCTCACACTCTGTGCTATTCACAAGGCACGGAGTCTCAGGGCTAAGGAGGGCACAGTTTACACTGGTGGACCCTGTCATAACTGGTATGCACCCCACCAACAGATTGCAGCTGGGCATGGTGGCAATGGGAAACCCTGTACACTGCTGCCCCAGTCCACCAGGTAACAAGGGGACTGAGGGGCAGCTATTCGACCAGTCACCCATTGTACTCCACATCCCAAGGTCCATGCCTTCCCTGCACACAGAAGGAGATCCACTTTGGGACCCAGGATAGGCAGCGGAATGTATGCCCGCCTAGATTCCCCACAATCTGACCACCCCTACACAGCCACATTCACACAAATGCAGCTGTGCATTGAGGAAGGTGTACAGGCTTAACCAACAATGGTGAATAATAGCTAGTGCATATGTGTCCCTGGGTGCAGAGCTGCACAGATTCTATACATGCAAATCACATGTACATCTTGCACATTTGTGAATAGGCACCAATAATTGTAGACCTGTATTATTTTAGTTGTTACTAGATTATTGTTTATTTGCATCTGAATATTATTCTCACTCTTAGCTGAATGTTTTGATTTATTTGGGATTGAATTTAAAGGTACCTTGGCTGTGGGATCAAGGCTAATTCATGAATGGAATTAATCTGTCTGCACCCTATTTAGACCTCAAAGAATGTGTTTGGCCTTGATCCCATCCCTTAAAACTACTTATATCACTATTGTTATGCCTCCTTTTAGGTCATATCCTGTTAACTCATACATTTGGTTTGACATAATATAAAGGATGAACTGCAAAACGTCATACAATATACATTTTAAAACTATTTCATTTATATCTGCTGCCCCTTGCAACTGATGCAATATGGTTATTCTACTGTGGTGACCAGAATTGTACTCAGAACTCCAAGAGCAGACTTACAAATCCTACTTGCAGTAATGTGGCAGAATAATATTACTTTCATGGCATGTTAAGCTTTTATAATTAATAACTGGGAGGCATTTTCTCCCATAGAGAAACTTGGAGATAATTACTGGTGACCCCTTTATCAACCTGATTTCAGGTACCCTTCAAATGCTGTAATAACCCGGGAATCGGGTTATTACAGCATTAATAACTCAAGTCACTGCTCACTTATACTGTCCATGCGATCACTTTACTTTTCTCCAACACAGTAGCATTGCCGAGCAGTGTTGTTTTGGTAAATTACATGCCCCAAATCCACAAGAGAAGTGCCTTGTATAAAAAAATTATAGCATCGTGGGTGCTCAGCTAATGTTTGTCTCAGTTTTGAAAAACAGAAACCGCTGAGTGTGAGACTGAGGGAAGCGAGTGACTTGGCAGCTTCAGAAGGTGAGATTCAAGCGTGAATGAGCATTGCTATAGCAACACTCATTAGGTTGAATCTCGCCTTCTAAGCCACCGAGTCACTCGCTCTCCTCAATCTACACACAGGGCTTCTGTTTTTCAAAACTGAGACAAAAATTAGCTGAGCACCCACAGGTTACAATTTTTTTATTCAAGGCACTTTCTCTTTGTGGATTTGGAGGCATGTAATTTATCGAATGAACACCACTCGCCATGCCTCTCTCTATCTTGCCCAAATACTTTGACACACAGATTCGACCACCAGTAATTATATGAAATAAAGATATGGAAGTGTGTGCTTATGAATATATTTTCACACCCTCAGTGTGTGATGACTACATAAACCTCAGGTGCAAAAATATATTCATAACACACACTTCCATATCGATATTCTCTATATAATTCGCCTTTATCACCATGAGTTATAATGGAACATGCACCAGGTTTCCATTGCTCATGCATGTGCCAGCCACCACTCTTCAGTGCCAGACACTACACCGTGAGTAGCACTTGGCAGTCTTCTGTTTCTTTTAATGAGGCTGGGAGAGTGAAGAGAAGGTGATAGGAAGTGAGAACCAATATCAGGGTACTGAGGACAGTAGTGTTTTTTTCAGTCTGAGGAAGCAGTGTTTTCGTGATGCAGGAGAGCAGGTGTTGTGGAGATTAACAAGTGAGTGAAAAAAAGGAGGTTTCAGCACTGTTGGCCACGGTCCGTTTTCATCCTTGTACCAATATTTTATATAATTTCTGTGATAAGAAAACGCTCCCAAGCAATTATAAAAATAAAGGCTGGGTAGGTGTGTAAAACTTGCATTTTACACACACCTACATGTGGGATATTCGTATAAAACCCCTCAAGCTTTGCTCTTGGGGTTTATGTGGCATCCCATCTCTGTGTGTGTAAAATTCTCATTATAACCACCTACCCAGCCATTATTCTATATTTAATGCTACCTTGCATTATATTTGCCTTACTTGCCACCACTGCACTTTTCTGTGACAGATTTATGTCGTTATCAGTAGTGACTCACAATCCTTTTCAGGGCCCATTGCTTCATTACAAAATTCCGATAACCTGAATTCTTTGGGCTTAAATACAGGACTTTATACTGATCCAAGCTGAGTTTTATTTCTCACTTGTCTCACTCCTACAGAAGACTTAAGTCTCCTTACAGTGTTCTTCCTTTGTCTAAAAACAGTGTGTCATTTGCAAATTGAATTATTGTGTTTGAAATCCCTGAATGTTGGTCATACATAAAATAGTTAACAAAAAGGCCTCCAATCTTCAAACTTTCATGTAAAAAACTGATATAATATGGACGATCTAGAAATGAGCAATATTTGCTCAGCATGCCTTCCTGGGAAACAAGTGAATAAATAAGTAAATAAAATAAAGGCAACATTTTTAAAGTGAAAGTTTCTAAAAGGCTGTTTACAGCATCGCTTGCACCAGAGCAGCCCAAGTGTTTGGGTTAAACTGATGGAAAAATGGCCATATAGATACTTACTTAATCATGGTAAGTCATTTTTGCATCTGTTCTGGAACTGCATTTATCCTGGGAATGCAGGTTGGAGTGAGCAGTGTAAGTAGCCATGTGGACAGGCTGCACTGCTTGCTCAAACATAGAAGAGCCCTCAAAACAGTGCCTCCCAGCATTCCACAAGTTTCCACCAACTCACAGCTCCTCTCCAGCACTTCCTGCATTGGCACTGAGAAGGTCATGTGGACACACAAGGCAGCACCTCATGAGGTCAGAGCCACTCTAAGACGTTCTGCAGCAAGAGCAGAAGTAGCAATGTAAACATGGCTAAGAAGCACAGAGCCCTGTTAAAGTTGGCTCCTATAGGTTCATAGGTGAATACAAAATCGAGGGACAAGCCCATTAAGACTTTGCCACCTAACCTGGGTGGTAGTGTAAGTTAGAATCTCCCATATAAGTATCTAAATTAATTTTAAATAGTCCGAGATCTACACTATCTACTACCTCTTGTCGAAAGGAATTCCAAAGTGGAACTATTAAGCTGTATTACGTAGTTTTCCTCTTTACAGTCTTTGCTAAATAAGTCTTTATTTTCATATTATGGGATCTAGTAGTATTTATAGAGTGGTACCATTCCAGACATAGAGTTTCAAATAAGGCCTCATCTCTAGTTGCGAAAGATTAAGCACAAGTCACCTCTAGCTGAGCGATACTCTAGAGAATAAAGATTCAGTTTTCTGAGTCTATCATACAGGAGCATTTTTAAATTTGTAATATTTTTGTAAATCTCCTTTGTACTTTTCTTTTAAAATCTTATCCTTGATTAAAGTTGGTGCACAAAAGAAGAGCAGTAATCAAATTTAGATCTAATTATACTGCTATATAGTGGAATAAGCACTTCAGGTTCTCTACTTTTCACATTTTAAAATACAATTTATTAGCTAATGGCACCTTTTAACTGTAAAGTTGTTATGATCAGTAAATTTTAAGTTGTACTAACAAAAATGCCCAGATCTTTTTCAGGCGTAACTTTAATTAATGGTATATTGTTTATAAAATAATTTGTCATGGAGTTATTTTATCAAAATGCAGGAGTTTGCACTTATATATGTTAAGAGTCGATTTATTATTAGTAGCCCAAACAAATATATTGTTTAGATTGGACTGTAAATTCTGTACTGAAGAAGAGTTATTGATGATGCTACCTAATTTTGCCTCATCAGCATATTTATTAAAGCCATACACCATCCGAGGTTATGCGTACTCGATATAAGAATGTTGAACAAAACTGTGCCCAACACAGAACCCTCGCGGTACTCCACTGGTAATTTCACTCTATGACGAGTTATAACCATGGATACAAACTTGCTGCTGCCTAGTGGTCAACCAAGACATAATCCACTTGATAATACTTTTCTGGAACTACAACCTTACCAAACAATCAATTAAGATTTTGTGAGATATTGTGTCAAAAGCTTTTTCATAATCTAAGAATATCACATCCACAGGAAGGCCCAAGTCCAGAGCTTCACTGACTGGCTCAAAGAAATTTATTAAATTACTTTGGCATGATCTACCTACTATGAACCCATATTGTGATATATCTAAATGACCATTTTTCATTATATGTATATTTATTTTATGTGAGAGGAGTTTTTCCATAACTTTCCCTATACCAGACATCAGACTAATTGGTCTGTATTGTTTTACATTCTGCTTTGAACCACCTTTATGAATGAGGATTACCCAAGCTTGTTTCCATTCATTTGGAATTATACTTTGAGATATTGATGCATTAATATGCAGGCCCATTTGCTTTCTTTTACTTTTAAAATATTCAGAGAGTGAGACTTCACTTCTTTTTGTGATCTTCAGGCATGACAGGTGAAGTAGTACTGTGCTGCAAAATTTAAGTCCCTACCAAACTAATGAAGAAAATCCTGGCGACAAAGTTGAAAAGTCTGATAGTCTATATGTGCTGCAGTTAGTGCTTGAAGTAAACATCAGCCAAACAATGGAGCTGGTACACTAGCCCAGTACAGTACAGTAGTTCTTTAGTTCTTTACATTCATGTCCCAAATATAAATTAGATTTAAGTCTTTAGGGGTTGCTTAACAAATTAGCCAATGTAGCCTGCAACATCATAAAATATCAGTTAATGAAATCTTTACATTGCAGGCAGTTTAATATTCTGTAAACTGACTGAAGCAAAAAACAGCAATATGAGCAGTTAGCTGAATTAGGAGCACAGCCTGGTAGTGTGATTCATTCCTCACCCTGTCATGGGTCACAACCAACGGGCCCTGAGGATCTGCCAAGAATCAAAACTATGGTTCAGGAATTTGTGTGACAACTAAAGTGAGCAAAGGTACTGATCCATATAGCTGAACTCATCTTGGGTCAGACCTGTACTGTTATGGTTCACAAGGAAAGATCAGTTTGACTTGGTTAGTATTTTTCTTTTTATTGTCAACAACCAGCTGCCTACTGCACAGAAAAATGGGTGTCTAATTTTTTTGTTATTCAGCTTGTTACCCATTTTCAGGATTGGGCCCTTTTCAGCATACATCCTATATTTGATTCATGGTATGTGCAGTATAAGAAATAACATGTTATTTTTATTTTGTGAATATCATAATACTGCCAGCCAGAATGTATGGTCCTGGCCCTCACTCATGAAAATAATTTGCCTATCTTGAGTTATGTGATTGAAACAGATAGAAAGATACACAAGTGAGAGAGGAAGAAAGAAAGAAAGATGTGTAAAACCCTTGTAGTTTTCAGACTCTTCTTGACTAAGGTTAAGTCACATATATTTTATAGATCCTAATATGACTCTCTTTTGGGTCATAATCTCATAAAGATGGCTACTGTGATAGGAAGGAAGGAAGGAATGTTTTAGAAAAGATCCAATGTTGTAGTTAAATTGGATGCTATCCTCCTTATTAGGGAACCTAAGTAAGCCTAAGTTGCACATAGTCTTTGTTCTGCTATGTACTATGTCGTGGAGTAGTTCTAGGGTTTTTATTAGTTTTATTGACCCATAATGTTCATTAAGGTTTTCACATGCTTTTTAATGTTTTGATCTGTTGTGCATTTATTCTTCTCCTAATTCACTAGTTCCTTTTTAAGAGCAATGTATATCACCAAAAGAGTAAAATAAAAACAAAAAGAGCAAAAATAATTTCATGAATAACAAGGTAAAAAAGGCCTGCTAACCAAGTACTTGTGAGGTCTGAGATGGTAGATCTAGCACTGGCTAAAATAGGAATCATCAGTACTTGACTGGAGGAGGGCTGATGTAGTCCTGCTTCATAAAATCAGCAGCATGGAGAGTCTGGCAACTGCAGGCCAATCAGTCCAGCATCAGTGGTGGAGAAGTTAATAGAGATGCTTTTAAAGGAAATGCTTCTGTAGTATTTTGAATCAGTTGGTTATTAAAACCTGAGGCAGCATGAATTTACAGTGGGGAAGGTTATGTCAGGTGAATCTGGTGGATTTCTTCAACTGGGTGACCAGAAAAATAGATCAGGGTGGGGCAGTGGGCGTGGCCTACTTAGACTTAATCAAGGACTTCAACACCATATCACATAGGAGGCTCCATAAGGAAACTGGGGCAGTTTGGGGGTGGGTCCTGAGGTAGTAAGTTGGGTATTAAATTTGTTGACAGATGACAAAGGATGGTGGTAAGCAGCACTCATTCAAGGGAGTGGAGAGTGACCAGATGGGTACTTCAGGGCAACATGTGCTGTAGAAGGGCTGAGAGTACTAAGAAGCACTTCAGGATTCTGGGACTCTCCTGCAGAAGTTAGAGTGAGTGGTGTAGCCTGTTCACATGGCTACTTACACAGCTCATTCTGTGCTGCATTCTGAAAATTGATCTGGCTCCTCGATAAGCTCAGTGAAGGACTTGCCATGATTGAGTAAGTGAGAACACAGTCACCTTTGCACAACAGCAACTCACGCACTCAGGCTGCTGCAGTGCAAAACTGGCTGTGCAAACAGTTTTAATGTCTTTATAAGTGACATTGCAGAAGAACTGGAAAGGAAAGTATGCCTGTTTACAGATGACACCAAAATCTGCTATCCAGAGGTGGAGAGAGAATGTCAAGAGGTCTGAGAAAACTCATGGAGTTGTTAAGGGTATGGCAGCTGGGTTTCAGTGTGAAAAAGTGCAAAATCATGCACCTAGGGCACAGAAACCAAGAGGTGGAGTATAAAATGGTGGAAGAGGTACTGAGGTCACAAAACATGAAGTACTCATATTGAATGGCCTCATAGAAGTGAGGCAGGGAGACAAGGCAGTAGGTAGGGCCAGCAGGATGCTGCATGCATAGGAGAGGTATCACCAGCAGAAAAAGAGAGTTGGCGTTACCACTGTATAGATCATTGGTGAGACCCCAACTTGAAGTACTGTGACCAGTTGTGATGGCCACATCTCAGAAAGGACATAGACAGGGTAGAGGCTGTCCAGAGCAGGGCAGCTAAAAATGGTATAGGGGCTACATTAGAAGCCCTATTGGGAGAACTGTGGGATCTCATCATTACACCCGTAAAGAGGGGAGTTAGAGGGTGGTTCATTATAGAGACCTATAAATACCTTACAGGGGTAAATAAAGTACTTTTCAGTATTTTTCAGAGAAGAAGGTGCATGAGAACAGAGGTCATGCAGCAGAAGCTGGAAGGGGGAAATTTAGGAGGGATGTGAGGAAGTACTCCTTTTCTATGAGTGTTGGATACTTGGAACAGTCTTTCAGTGGAGGCAGTGGGGCAAAAACAGTAGTAAGCTTCAAGCATGTATGAGATAGGCATAAGATAATCTTGCTAGGAAGCAGGGAAGTAGCCGGAGTTCATGTAGGGTATATGGTGACAGTATAAGCAGGGAAAAATTGGAAAATTGGGTGGGCCAAGCAGTCTTTATCTGCTTATAGATTTTGGGTTTCTATGTTTCTATGTTACTTCTTTGAGGATAATACCTACATGGCTGCTCTAATGAAGGCAGTCATAAGGCTTTTCTTAAGAAGCAGTCTGTAAACCCTGCAAACTACAGCAATTATTGCCTATCTCCAGCCTAATCTAATGTGGTTAAGGTTATAGAGAATTGATGGCAGTCGTGCTGCAGTTGTAATATCACCTGTATCTGTTTTACATCTTTTAACTTTTCCAGTCTGGCCTCCACTAGTGCCATAGCATGGGGACAGCATTAATCATGGTGTGAAATGATCTCCACCATGTGAGAGAACAAGATGAGTTTTCCATATTGAGCCACCTCAATCACTCATCTGTTTTCAAAACTATGGATCACAGGCTTTTGGGAAAAAATTGAGAAGCACGTACATGGTTTCCTGACTTTCCTGAAAGAACAGGAGCAGTCATTGACCATGTGTGGTAGTATAACCTAGAGGTTACAGTAATGAGCTGTGAATGAGCATGGCAATTCCAGCAGACCTGTGGTTGATTCCCACAACCTCACTTGCACACTGTGTAACTCTAAGCAAGTCCTTAACCTCCCCAGTGCTCTCAGATCATCCCAGAAAACAGTTACTTGTGCCAAGTGAGTCTTACCAGGTTACCAATGACTATGAATGTGCCCCTTTCTGTCAGGGCCAATAGCCATAGATTTTGGTATTCCCCATTGATTTGTTCTCTTCCCCAAAGTTTTTTCAGTGTATATAAGACATCTCAGGGATATTCTTAGCACTGTCATGCAGATGATATGTAACTGTACTACTCCTTGCACCTGGTCTGGAACAGGGTGATTGCTCAAGTACAAGTTTAAGAATGGTGCTTGGCAAAGGTTAATGACTAGATGGCTTCTAGCTGGTTGGCATAATCTATACAAGATGGAACTACTGTTGGTAGGGTTGGAGCAATAGGTCCCTTCTTTAAAAATAGATGTGTGCTTCCCATTCTGGATGGGGTTCAGTTTAAAGTAAAAGGGTTATTAGCAATAGTTCTTGATGAATAGCTGTCCCTGGGATCCCAAGTGTGAGCTGTAGTCAGGAGCTACTTTCACCATCTAAAAACATTTCTAGGTTGTGCCCTTTCTTGAACCTAGAGATCTGATACCATTGGTACAGGTGTTCATTTCTTCACACCTTAATTATGCATTGCACTCTTGTGGGCCTACTCTGTGGTCAGATTTAAACAGAACATGTTACTGTGGTGCTTTGCAGACTGGGCATGAATTCTATAAGGTAGAAAATCAATTTTATGGTGATTATTTTGTTATCTAAGGCCCTTAACTGGTTGGGTCTTTCCTTCCTCTGTGAGTTTCTGATCCCACGCTGCCCTGAAATAGCTCTTTTGCACTAGGAACCATAGGCTTAGAACCCCATGTAGTTGCATCTCATTATTCAATCCACAAAATCATAACATAGCTATTTGTTCAATGCAACGTCTGATTCTATCAAGTGTCTGGCAGGTTTCTGTTATGGCAGTGCAGGGGCCAGATACTATTTGCTGAATACCATGAATAGTAGGGCTTCCAAATATTGGGGAGCTCTTCCAGAAGATGGGACTATTTGTATTCGGAAATAGTATTCAGCCACCTGCAAAATAGAAAAACATGACTCTCCCCACCTCCCTCTCCTAGCCCTCAAAAACCCCAAAAACTGTAAACCCCATCCCACTAAAATCTATCAACAGCCCAATCATACCCTCCTCACCCCAGCACTCACAATTTGCTAGAATATTTATACATTAAATGGTAAATAAATCCACCAGTGGTTGACTTGCTCAACCTACCCACCTGCACTGCTGGTGGCCATCTTTAATGTAAAGCACTAGTTAGTGTTTAGAAAAATATGATTCATTTCCCCACTGCACTGCACCCTACTCCCTCCAACCCAGCAGAACTCATTTCTTAATATGAACTTGAAAAGGTGACCAGTTTAACCTGTCCTCCTCCACAGTGAACTGCCTTCTCATGAATGAAAACACTCACACATTTGCTATAGTAAAACCAGCTGATCACACAGGTCAGTCACCCATCAAGGAATTTAACTACTATTTTACTGAATGAGTATTATAGCAAATTGTGGGTGCTTGGGGAAGAGAGTGTGATTGAGATATTGTTAGAGGGTGGGAGGATGGGGTTTATATTTTATATGGGTTTGGACAGAGGTAGGAGGGAGGAAGCTGTTACTTTTTTGTAGTGGCCAAATACCTTCTCCCAAATAACCGTATATATGGCTGCCAAATACAAATTTTCAGATGACTTTTGGGGAGAGATATTTGCATTGCCGTGAGTTTTGTAGCATTCAGAAAAAAATTGCAACAAATATTTTTAATTAATCTAATGATTTATGCAAACTGAAAATGGCACAAGGGGACATAATAAGCAACTTCAAGGGAAATGTTTGAGGTGACAAGAGGCAATACTACTTTTCTCAGAGAGGAGTAGGTATATGGAATTAATTCCCAAGTAATGGGGTAAACTCAGAAAGGCAGAAAACTTATAAGGACAAATTTAATATATACACCATATAGTACCAAATGATGCAAAAATAAACAGATATGGTACTACCACAAAAATTGATATGATGGTCTGGAGAGGGCGACAAACTTGTTTTTGTCCTATCTTTCATATGTTTGTAGTATTTATAATACTCTTAACTATGTATAACAAAGATGATGGTAAAAGTTCACTTTAGGAGAAAAGAATGATTTTGGAATACCAGACAGTGAGGTGTTCTAAGGACTAAGGCTTTCCTATAATGTAGCAGAAGAGAAAGCAAGGTCATTGTGAAAATGCCCAACTGGTGCCCTCACTGCTGATGTGTTTAACAGGTTAAATCTAGATGCTTGCCTGTCATATAAATCCCTATTAAATAAAGGTGGGTGACTATTATCAAAAAATCTATGCAGAAACAATACTGCATCTCAGGAAGCACCACTGGAGGGCAACAGTGAATTTGACAACATCGATATTGTGCCATCCTAAAATGAAGTGTTTTTTGTGGGGGCTATGCTCCCCACACCCCCATGCACTATGCCCTCCCCTGGATTTCTATATAATCAACTCCAGATCATAGTTATTCCAGGGAGGGACAGAACACCAGAGATAGGCATCATTCAAAAATAGACCATTACAGAAACAGTCACTGCAATGGTCTTTTTCGAATAAGCTTTCAGGGTGTCGCACTGGAGAGGCAACCGCTGCATCTGGTCCAGCTGTTTAAAACAGAAGGATAGAATGCTTTTCAGATGTACATATACAAAGACTATGTGGTGTTAAGCGTAAGTTGTAATCAGTTTTTTCATGGTAGCTGAAAACATGTACTTAGTTTTAGGCAACAGTGACAGCCCATATCAAAAGATATTTATGTATTATGACAAATGGAACAACCTCCAGGGTGCTTTTCTGTTGCAGACCTCATTTCATTTTATACCCCATCCATTATGAATGGAGATGGCTGGGTCATGCCATTTATTTGAGACACCTGCATTGGTACAAATATATGGCTAACAAAGACAACAGTTGCTTTGAAAGTAAAGCAATTTATTTGCCCACAGCTTTTTCAGTAAACTGGGTCCCTACAGTATACTCACTAAAACTAACACCTTTTATATGTAATGCTATAAAGTAAACATATGCCTCTATTGGAGTGACATCTTTTGTCTGCCAAAGATGGAATCATAGCCACCACATACTTTAAAGCCATTGACCAAGTCCTGGGCAGTAACAGCAGTTTTCCATTGACTCTGTATCATCTTCATGGAGCTTTCTAGCATTACAAAAGCATAATAATGTTATAGAATGGGTCTGGTGTCCCTGTTGGCCTGTATTGCAAACCATAATGTTAATAACTGGTGCCAAGTTTTCAAAATAATATAATACTCTGTTAATGCCACAGTTATGCCTTCTTCAAAAGATGCTACTTTGAAAAAGTTAAATAGTAGATGATTTTATGCCATCATCTTACTTTTGCAGAAGTAATTTGTGGTTAGAAGAGACTGTAGGCACATCAGGTCTGCAATCTGCCAAACTTCATTAACAGATAATAAATATTCCATGCAGAAATGTACTAATTTATAAGAATACTCACACCACGTTAAGGGTCTTGAACCATTATACAAAAATTACTTGCTTGCAAGAGATTGTGGTGTGAGAAAGATAATCACACAGATAAATCTTGCACATGTATTAAGCTGGAAAATACATAGAAGGCAGATTCAACATTTAGAGGAGCTATGAGGGATAGTAATAGACAATAGATTGGACAATATGAGATAAAATGCAGTCACAATTAAATACAGTGCACTTTTTCTCAAAATTCTGGAAAGCTATGAGGATAGTAATGAGACGATTGGACAGGGACAATATGAGATAAAATGCAATGCACAATTAAATACAGTACACTGTGTCTGTAAATATTGTAATGTATGTGATGAAACTTGCCAGTAAAACACTTTATCTCATGCTTGTGAAAACAACAATGCAGTGGGGAAATATTCTGGAAGTATTGCTCATTATAAGGATAATCCAGTGCTGTATTTGCATTCTGTAAATGTGCCAGAATCCAGTGTTTTGGACACCAGCAAAAGCAGGCTTGAAGGAATTAGCTTTTCTTTCTGCATGTTGACGTCATGAGGACACAGCACTGTTTACAGGAGTGCACACTGAGCATGACCAAGTTGTTGCCAAGCCACATGACCTACAGCAACCAATCAACAATGATGAAACTGAAAACTCGGGTTGCACACACCTTTGTGGCATTTCCTGTTGTGTCACAGAGAAAGGACCTGGCTACCAAAGAGTTTCTTTCTTGTGAAATAGATTGACTTTTGATCACAAAACTTTAGAAATCATCAGAGAATGTGAAGTGCCATTCAAGTTAACTAATTCTTTACAGTTAAATGTAGTTTCAGGCAGATATGCCAGTGAAATTGTGCTGTGGAGTAAAGGAGAGAGTGCACAATAGGACCTGCAGAACTGCACTGGTAGCTACAGACCCTGCAGCTGGAACAATGCAGAGTATACTTAACAGACTGTGAAAGGTGCAGTGTGGAATTTTATTTATTTGACAAATATTTTTACTGAGTGCTTGTATAGACAGAATAAAAATCCATAATTAAACTTTTATTTTTCTCCTGCAGCAGTAGCAGGGCAGAGGAATATTTGAGACTAGGAAAGATTTGAAGGATTCATTTGACATATTATTGTTTTACTTAGTGCTGGTAATGTTGCAGGGTGCAGAAATCCCTTTCTTTTCATGTTTTGCATGTGTGTGTATGTGTGTGCGGCGCACATGTGTGTGTGTATGTGCATGTGTGCCTGCCAGTAAGTCAGTGAGGGAAAAGTGAAGCAGACTACAAGGTTAAACACAGGAGCAAGATTTCAAAAGGATCCTTCCGAACTGCATCTGCTGCTATTTTTAACATTAAAATGTGTCTCAACTTTAGAGCACAAATTAGCTGATCTACTAGAATCCACATTTTATATCCAACAAAGGATGCAAGTGCCTTACAGTGGACACAACCTGCAGTGGTGTCTGTTTTTTACAGCAGATCAAGGAGTTTTGTGGTGACTGGAAGAAACATTTGAAAATAGCAGCAGGGCTGCCTTAATGCAATCAGACAAATGCAGACACAGGCATAACATGCATTTGTATCTGCATTCAGCCTTTTGAACCCCAAAATCTATCAGTGGGGTGAGTTGTGGTCTGTCAGTGGGGAGGGATGTAACCAGGTGGTGCCACTATTCTATGTCACTTTGCAAGTCATATGGCACTCCAGCTTGTCCATGCATCAGGTGTGTATATCAACTGGGCATCTAAAATTATCAACAACTGTTGTGAGTTGTAACTAATAGTATCTAGCAGTGACTGCATCATTGCATCACCTGTTGTGCCTGTATTATTGATGTAATAAAAATAAGCATTTGTCCATGCAGAATGTTGTCTTGCTGACATTGGCATTGGTAGCGCAGGAGTTGAACAGATGCATAATAGGAATGGCAGTGAAGTATGAAAGTGACATCAACCCCACATCACCCTACAGAGACTGACAGGCACTGAGGTGTGCCTTTGGGCATCGGCCATAATGTTCATGGCATTTCAACTCACCCTACCCTGCAGTGTGACAAATATTGTGTTGTGTCTTGGGGTCCTCAGGCCTTATGCTCACCCTGATCGGCCGTAGCAGCTCATGGTATTTTACCTCACCTTATCCTGCAGACACTGACAAGTGCTGAGGTGTGCCTTAGGGTGTTCGGCTTTACAGTCACCCCATTTTATAAGGACATATGCTGAAATGGGTGCAGCATAGGAGAAGGGGTGAACTGTGGGGCTGAAGAGTCCATGGCACACCTCAATGCCTGTCAGTGGCTTGAGGGTGGCGAGATGGTATGGTGTGAGCATAACAGCTGGCAATGCAAAGGCACACCCCTGACACCTGTCAGTCTGTACAAGATGGGACATTATGGTTAGAAACTCTAATGCCCCAGCTGTTTGTTAGTATTGCACTACAAATTTGCAACATGGCCTTTTGTGACTCCCACCTCATGAAAGTGTTTGGGACCTCTGCTCATGAATAGTGGCACTGTGATTTTGTTAATCTGTCCTGAACATTGATTTTTCACAGTGACCATGCCATTCTGTGCCAGATGTGGGAAAACACCATTCAAGCAGGATGTGAAAAATGTCAGCTGTACCATTTATAGGTAGGTGTGAAGAGATGGCAGTGTTGACAATCTTAAGTGAAAATAAAAATGCTTGAATTTACAAGCATACGTAGAAACTCACGCAATGCACACTAGTAAAACAGTCATTTAGTGGAATTATTTCACCAAATTTTTAACATAGGCATTTTGGAACCACTGCTCATGAACACTGTCACTTATGATTTTCTTCATCTGTCCTGATTGTTGATTTCCCACAGCGACCGTGCCATTGTCGCCAGTTGTGTGAAAACACATTTTGGGCAGGATGTGAAAAATGACAGCTGTACTGTTCATAAGGAGGTATGCAAAACTGACAATGTTGAACTTGTTGAGTGAAAATATTACAAAATCTTGAAGTTATGCATGCATGTGAAACTGTGCAATGCACGCTAGACATACTCATTTTGTGGACTTTAGTCACCAGATTTTCAACATAGGCATTCTAGGACCTCTACTCATGAACACTATCACTGTGATTTTCTTAATCTGTCCCAAACACTGATTTCCCAGCGACCATGCTATTCTGCGTCGGTAGTATGAAAACATATTTCGAACAGGATGTGAAAAATGACAGCTGTACTGTTCAAAGGAGTTGTGGAAAAATGCCAAAGTTGAAAATCTGGAGTAATATAATACAGATTTGCGATGTCTACGGCGTACGTGGAAACTGTGCAATGCACACTCGTGAAACAGTAGTTTTTTGATTTTTTCCACTAAATTAGCAACATAGGCTTTTGAGAGCCCACCTCACGAACAGTGGCACTGTTGTTTCATTAATCAGTCCTGAAAGGTGATTTTGTGCAGTGACCACGAAATCACCTTTCAGAACTGAATAACACCATGACAGTGACTGAATTCATGAGGAGGTTCCCAATAACCCCATGTTGAAAATTTGGTCAAAATCTTTCGATATATGCACCAAAGTACAAACCCTCTATTTATGCCATTATACAGCTTACCAGCATTTCTTCAGTTCATTAGTCGGCTTTGAAAGTACAGGCGTGTTCCAGTCCACGAAGATCATTGCACGGGCTCTGAGTAAGTATGGGGTGAGGGTGTGGGGAGAGTGGGTACACAGTGGGTGGGTGCAGGTTGGGGGAGGGTGCGTGGACAGTGAGGGACCATTTTCTGCTTTACAGGGTTAAAAAGTAATAGACATCGCAGGAAGGTTTTTTTTGACAGGTACCTTTAGCATGTTGGAGTGGGCTCCCAGCATGCCACCTGCATATTTTGGGGTGGGGGACTGGAATTGATAAGTTGGGCACCCCCATCGCTACACAGAGTGGTGGGGGTCACATGAGCTGAGGAATTAGGCACCCTTGGCACACAAGAAATGGGGGGCACATTATGCAGATTGGGATTAGGCAACCCCATCAGCAAATTAACTTAGCGGGGCATGCCGACTGGGGACTGGGCACCCGTCAGCTTTCTGAGGGACTGTGAGAGGCAGTGGCTGTCCCTCAGCTTCAGTCCAGTTACAAAAGCTGACAGGGAAACCACCGCCATTTTGCTTGACAAGGAACACAAGGCGAGGCATGCAGTAATGGCTGCTGCAGTCAGGGACTTTCTTGGGGTGCTCCTGATTGCAGAGGCTAATTTCTCTCAAGGTGGTGGCACTTTTCTCAAATTGCTGTCATAGACAGCGTGCTATACCGTGGTGCCACAGAGCCGGCCACAGAAAGCAGTGGCGTCCATGGCTGCATTGGGAACACCTCTGAAAGCCATTTCTACTGAAGAACTACAATATGTTGTCTACTCTGTGCATGCAAGACAACATAAAATGAACAGTAGGAGAAAGGGATGCAGGGAAGGAAAGACAAATAAATTTCCCACCATGCTAGTTCCAACAAGCACAAGTTCTACAAGCAGCAGTGGTGGAGACAAAGCTGGTCATGATGGGACTGGGACTGAGACTGAGAGTCATGGTTGTATGGCTTTGAGGCAAGGGCTGAATGAATGATAGTGTAGCTACAAAAAACCCTGGTTCCTTTCTCCCCAGAAATCCTTTGGTTCTATGACCACTGCACTGCAAGTGCCATTCCTACCGATCATCCAGTGCATCTGGTGATAAACCATTCTGAGCAATCCAGAAGCATCCTAGTTTTCCTCACTTCCTTTTCAAGAGTTTCTAGGTATCTTACTCAGCTGGAAGTGACCATCAGAACTGTACAGTCTAGTTCCCAGACAAAATCCTCTTGCATTCACTACCCCATTCCTCAAAGTACCCCTTCTCATTGTCACTAGTGACTTTTGAAAACAACATTAGGGAAAGCAGTCAAGTGGCAAGCCCAAATCCAGAGTTCAGTTTCAAGATTTATGTTTTTGGCACATAAAAAAAAAAGATAAAAATAAAACATAAAAATTATCATTTGTTAGATTATTTGAAATACCATTTATTGCTTATTATATTATCTTCTCATATATCATATTATATTGTATTATGTTATATTATTTTCTCTAATATCATAATATATCAGATTATAATAACTTATCCTATATTATATTAAAGCAGATTAAATTATCTTCTCATATATCTGCTTTCTTGCCTACCGTGTTCAATGTTATCCGAAGGCAAGTCATCCCACAGTGGCAAAAATCAAGCAATCATTTTACAGTCACTACTCATTTCCTCCAAATGCACCCACCAGCCCGCATCATCAGTCCACTTTACATAAGAAAGCAAATCAATCTTCTGCAGTATGGGAGTATTTTACAGATGACACCATGAATCCACTGAAAGCATGTTCCAATCAGTGTGGTAAAAGATTGTTTACGGTCAGAAAGTCTAATCAAACTCTGGAACCTACTGTACTGGCAGATTATATAAAATATGAGTATGATGTACTCCTAACAACTATGTCTAGTTCCTGTCACCTTCGAGCAGATGGACCAGCAACAACAGGGACAGTCGGGTCAGGCTAGATATGGGATATGGTGGGATAAGGCTGTTCACTAAAGTATTTCAGCCAATGGGTCCAACAACCAAAAGCTAGAGCCACGTCTAGCCTACAAACCCTAGCTGATGCTGAATTTATTGTAAAAAAGTATGCATCCTGAGTCATTATATGCCCATACTAAACTGGCAACTAAGCTTTCCTTCTACTTCTCCAATAGCTGACAGTCAAAGAGGCATCTCATTTTTAATCTTGTTTCCAAAACAACACATTCACTTAAAAATCACTAAAAAGAAATTGTTTCAATTGTGCATACTTGTGTTCTATGGTTGTTTCTGGTCATTTTAATTTTGGCCATTAATGGTCCATTTGTGGAGTTGACTGGCTCCAACTTTACTGGGAGCCATAATATCACCTCCCCATTATGAACATACACATGTGATTTCATTAATGTGCCTTAAAATGTGTTTTTGAGGTTCATGCAAAATGCATATCAGGGTACAATAACAAAATCACACATATGTTTTCATGGGATGATGTAGCAATATGGCTGCTCTGTAAATTATGGGCTGATCAGCCCAGAAGTGTCAAAGGTATGGCCATCCATTAACAAAAATTTCAAATGCCGGCCTGTCAGCACAGTGGTTGATTTCCACTTGTGATGCTGGTGACCCAGGTTTGGGAATGGACCCGGGTCAGTGGAGGGCCAGCAGGGAGAAGAAGTCTCGAGTGTCTGATGACTGCTTGCCTTCTCCCAGGGGAAGGAGGGATGCAGCTCACTGTGTTCTGCCTCCTGGTGGAGGCCAGGAGCTTGACAGTTCAGTGAGCCCTGCTGAACACAAGGGCATGGTGGACGTCAGCATGTGCCTTGACATCTGTGGAACACTATGCCCACTGGGGAGCAAACCAGAAAACTGCTTCTCTCTGCTGGCTAGATGATGGCCACTGGCTCCTGTCACAATGAGTGCCCTGAGGCCCCAAAGCCACCTCAGTAGCTCCTGGGAACTGAACAGGTAGTGCACTGATTGTCCTCCCTGGTGCCTTCCCCTCAGAGGAGAGGGACCCATCCGTGAATGGATACACCGGCTACCCTTAGGATGGCTGCACATGAGGTAGGTAGAGGGGTTGGGGTGAGGTGTCGGTGGGATCTATGGCTGGCCAGAAGGAGAGGTAGACTGAGAAGCCTAAGGAAGGAGCAAAATAAATAAATAAAATTTCAAAAGAAAATTGGAGAGATTTTCTAACTTCAACACTAACAAAATGTTTAAAGCTGCAACAATGGCCATCTAAAATGTCCAAAGTCATACTACAATTTAGGACTCATGCACTGTTTGTGCAGGACTCAATGTGTAATAAGGTGCTATGAGGCTGTTTTGCACAGGTCCACAGGCCCTGCATGTCCTGTTTTGCACAGGGCACATAGGGCCTAGCCTTAACAAGTTATTGCACAGGTCCTGTTCTGTACAGGGACCAAAAGGCCCTGCACATCTTGCTCTGTGCAAGACCCAAAGGTCACTTGTGTGGCCTCCTTATTTAAGCCCTACACTACTGTACCTCTTGATTTGCACAGGGTCTGAAGGGCTCTGTGTATCATGATTCACACAAGACCCATGAACTAAGTTAGGACTTAACTTCTGACTTGAGGATTCATACCAAATTGCTTCTGGCAGGGTCTGAAGTTTAATGCAATGCTATGAGGGACATTGACTTTGTAGTGAAATTATTTTGCTTCCTGCTGCTTTTAAGTCACATGCCAAACACTTTCTCAACAACTGGATAAATAACCCCAAAACACAACCATATATTACCATGATGGATTTCTTCCTCTTTCACTGTGACACATACTCAATAAAGTTATCAGCAGCATACTAATAGTGCACATTCCTAAGTCAATCAGACACATGCACACAACTTAATTCAATAAAGTTTTATTCAGGATAAAACCCACTGAGCAGAACAAACATGCTACAGCCATAACAGGGTTAGACACAGTGTACATATATAAGGCAATGTATGTTTACATAGGCATAACAAAGTACCAAATGTAAGGTAAAAGCCTTGTTCGGGGTATGGGGTTGTGGCTACCTATGATACACCCTTTGAAAATGATGGCAGCAAGATTTATGCCTAGAGGAGACTGAAAATAATCATTACATGACTTTTGTAGTAGAGTGCAGGAATTGGTTTACCTGGCATAGGGATTATGGAAGGTATTTCCTCAAACACAGGCATCTGTAGCTGAAGCCAAGGGACCTACAGGTCATATTTGCAGATTTCTTGCCTTTAGTAACAGATACCTGAGTGTGAGAACTCTCTTCCTCTGGGCATTTGAATAGTGTGGGACCATGAGCTTGAGTGATCCATTGAGTGCAAGGAGCCAGGACAGGACTTGCAGGCTACCCTTCAGTGCAAATATGATGGAAAATGCCATTGATGCTCTTCAGGAGAACAGAATAAAGTACAGTTCCCTCCTGTCTCCCAGTCTTAATGTTCTGTAGAATTTACAGTTGTAAGTGTTGTTAGAGCAGTCGGGTATCAGCCTGGTAGACTGTTGCAAAGCACATCTAATTTGACCAGTCTGGACTTGGAGGTCCCATGAAGAAACATGTCCACATAGACAAAGGAAGGAGTATTATAGACAGGATTATTCTGTCTTCTGCAGTCCTGGTGCAGCAATAACATGTTTCAGAACAGAAAGCCAATATTTCGTTCTTGACTTTTGATGAGTTGTTGTTGTGGGTATTCTCTGTATGAAGTGAGTCACACCAGCAACCCAAATATTAGTATTCGCTAACTACTTGCAGGGGTGGGGATTCTTCAGTGGTAACAATAACCAGAGCAGGTTTGAGCTGTCAAACTCTTCAGCTGAGGGGCAGACCCAAATACCAGAGCTTTTGTCTTGCCAACATTTAAAGATGGTTTTGAGATGAGGAAAAGGCTTGCAGGTAATGAAATCCCTTTTGGAGAGTGGTCTGCAAAGCAAAGATGTTGGCTTCAGAGGAAAATAGAACTGCATCATCCACGTACAACTGGTAGTTCACCACTCCAACATGTGGATCTAGGTCTTTACATATAAATAGAACAGTAAGGGTAAGTACTGAGCCTAGTGGTACACCCTGGAGGGGACAAACATAGTGCATGTATTCTGATGTTCTGTTTAGAATAGCTGTTAGAGCACTGATCTTTGTGCCAAGCTTTGTTCCTAGTCTATATAGGTCAGGGAGACCCAAGGTGCAGAGTTTAGTCTTACCCTATGACTCTTGAGGAGGGGCATGCTTGTTGGAAAGCCCCAGGGCTTATGTACAAAGAAAGAGAAAGTGTAATGCAGGTCAGGTGTACTGTAAGTTCCAGCAGTAACCTGCATATCCCTTGTACTACTCCACTCTGTAATGTACTGCTCAGAACACTAACCAGGAGCAAAAGTAACAACAAATATTTAATTAAAGTCAGTACAAAAACCCTGCAACCATGAATACTAACCTTCCCCACATGCAGTTGAAGTAGCCATGCCTTCATCAGGAAAGAAGGTGTGGCAGCACCGCATCCACATGCAGTTAGAGTTTGTGGTTGTAGCATATTTTGGCACTGATTGTATTACTATGTGTGGTTTACATGTTTGCTAACTAAATATATTTTGCTACTCTAGAGCACATGCCCCTTTTGCTCCACATATAAGTTCTAGCCTGCTCCAGGAATGGCTGCCAGACTGCATATTAAAGCCGGAAAGTGAGCATTCTTAAAGACATAATGAAATACATGAAAAACGAAAGAAATAGAAGGATGTTATGCATATGATATTTGAAAAGCATGAAGTATAATTCAAACACAGGCACATGCATGCTGTTTAGGAGACTCCAAGATAGCAGAACATGAGGGCACAAGTGCTAGATAAGGGAGCAACAAAAGGGACTGTAGAAACATTTGCTCACCACAGAGTTCACAGTATAGCATACATGGATTTCAGCAAGGCCTTTGTCTCAGTCCCAACAGGAGGCTGGTCAAGAAGCTATGGTACATAGGGTGGAGGACAGCTGGTGACTTGTGCAGAACACTGGCTGAGAGGAAGAACACAAAGGGTAGTGGTTAATTGGGAGTTTTCAGAAATAAGAGAAGTAATAAGTAGAGCACAACACGGGTCAGTACTGGACTGATCTGTTTATCAGTTCATTTGTGATATAGGAAAGGCATCAATGGCAAGATCTGCCTCCTTGCTGATGATGTAGAGATCTGCACAAGGGTGGACAAGGAAGAAGGGATGAGGCTGTAGGGCAGGAACATATACATCCTTGAGAAAAGGAAGAAAAGTGGTGACATGATTAAAACATACAAGTGCCTGTAGCTGAACAGGATAAATGATGTGGATGCCAAGGAACTTTACTCCTTGAAGCTCAAATACAAGGACATGGGAACTCCTTCAACTTGGTGGGAGGGGAATCAAGAGGATAGTCCATAAGCACTTTTCACAGAGAAGAACAAGCTGCCAGAGGCAGTGGTAGCTGTCCAAATCATTGAGCAACTTCAAGCAGGCATAAGACAGGTATATGAGATTATTTAGAAGGGAGGGAATATAAAGCGGTGGGGCCACTATGGCTAATGCAGAGTATATAGGTAGAATGGGCAGACTGGTTGAGCTCACTGGCCTTTTTCTGTTGTCATTTTCTATGCTTCTATGTTCAGCAACAGTGTTGTGAAACCAATTGCCAGAGGAGGAGATAAAAGCAGTGTACTTAGTTTCAAGACTAGACATACTGTTACAGTTATCAAAAGAAGAAAGGCGTTTCAGTTTATTGCAGTTAGGATAACAGTGAACAAAGCCTGATGCACCAGTTTCCATCTCACTACTCTTATTTTTATTCTGTCAGATGCATGGTGTACTTGTTTTGCCCATAACCTGGGATCTACATGGTATTAGTTTCAATTACATATCGTCCCAAGTTGAAGATGTCTTGAAGTAACCATTCATGAACAGTAAAACAGTACAGTATTCATTATAATGGCATGACATAAATATGTTTTAGTTAATTACTATATCACAATTTAACAATTTAGAATAAACCCTAATTTATGCTTATAGCAATTTTTTCATCTTGGCTGGCTCCCTAAAACCCTCTCCTTGTAGAGTGGTCAAAAGCAACTACAAACTGTTATGCTGTAAGAGATGACAGAAATATTTATCACTTCAGAAAGTAGAGATTTAACAATATCAGGCCTGATCTTGTAAATGTTTTTCACAGTCATCTACTGTAAATGGAACAGTGGAAGCATGCTACTGATCTGGTTTGGGAATGGACTCCTGGAGCCTAGTGTGGCCAGGACATGGGAGTGCTTTCTATGCAGCATGAGTCAGCCCAGGGAGGGAGATCAGGAGTGTAACCAAGAACTTCAAAACTGTATATCGAGCTGCCCACACTGTTACCCCTGCTGTTCCTCCCCCACACCCCCACCCTGCACCCCCCAACATTGTGGCATCAGTGGTGTACATTCAGATAGGCATACTAATACAGTAAGAAAACCTTTCAGTCACCAACAGTGTTAGATTAACAGACTGGTTTTTAGTTACATTGTTACATTCTGACAAGCCTCTGCACCACATCATGGTAGTCTGCCCTACAGAGGTCCATTCACACCAGTACGTTTGCTCACACACTATCTGCTTACTCCTACAACCATGACCCAAACCATGAAAGTTTAGGACACACATCTGCCAAAATCATTCACATATTCACTATTGCCCAAAGTACCATATGGTAACATATCCAAAACAACTTACAATTGGATAATAATTGCATTACAAGTCTTAAATCTGGCCTTAAAGTTGCAGAGGCTGTTTAAGGTCTACAGTAAGCTAAATGGGGCAGGTTTATGTCTGGTTACCTGTGCCTCCATACACCAATAGACCACAGCAACACAAACCAAAATTTGAACCAAGTTATGGGTAACTGGAATTCCACCTCTTCTTTCAAGTTATTTATGACTATTTTAAAAGGTACAGGTCTCAGGACTGATCCATGTGGCACCAATTAGTGTGACAACATTGCAGTCGGGATAGCTGTCAAAACGGCCACCATTTGCAAGCTTTGGAATCAAATACAAAACAAAAATGCCTAAACTGATGTGCACAGCAAGTAATTTATAGGGCAGCAATGACTTCTTCAATTGGTATTTTGTAACCACGAAACTCAACAGCAACACATCCATAAAAAGCCATAGGACCCAATTCTCAAAACACTTTGTGGGCATGGATGGCTGCTAAAACTGGAATATTGCCCCTGTACTCATTGGGGCACTCCATAGCATCCCAGAACCCCAACCCACACCAATAAAGAGGTGTCCCTTACCTGAACCCATAGCTCTTGGTGTTGGATGGGCAGGCTTTGGAGCTCAGGTCCATGGTGCCAGCCTTTGGGTACTCAAAGGGACATGGAGGTACACATATTGGAAATGAATGGTAAACCATTCATGCTCAATGCCAAGGGCACTGGAGTGACTCACAGACCCACACAGGCCCAAGATTCTTGTCAACCAGCCCTACAGAACAGCATGGATAATTGGTAGATGCCTACAAGAGTATCCTCAGTCTTCAGTCTGGAAAATGGATCTAAACAAATAAACAAAAATACAGTGTCCCTGCAGCTATTATCATCATTGAATTACATTCTGCAATACTAATTGGTAAAAAGATCTGCAGATCTAATTGCTAAACTACACAAATGCACAGTGCAATAAAACATTTGTCTTTGCAGATTTTGAAATTGTAATTTTAAAGCCATATAAACTGTCTGCACATTAACTTTCACTTCCACATCTGCCTTGTAAAATCAGTCTGCAGCACAAATAAAAGCACATTTAGCCCAAAATATAAATACATCTTAATACCACCATCCTCTGAATCTGACACACTGGTGCATGATCCAAGGTCTTGATTCTAAGTCTGAACAAATGTACACTTCATCTGCAGTTTACATTTTTCTGCATGCATCACCAGAAAGAAAGTGGAATGTCTTCATTTATATTAGTCAAGGCTTTTATTGTCCATGGGAAACAAATAAGGATATTAATTTTATATTGCACATGTTTTGTAAACCATCTCCTGATAATGACAGGATCTTGTCTTTTTAAAGAAGCAAGTATTTCCTTTTGGACAAGCATGAGTTCTCTTTAGTATTTAAATTTCTGCCTTAAGTCTCGGACAAATACAGATTGCCTTTTAGCGTTTGCATTTTAGCCAAAATTCATGACTACTACTACATACTGTAGTTGAACTGTTTTCACTACAGTTCTGAATACTACAATTGCCACTTTTAGACTGGACCCCCTTCTCTGACTCTGTTCTTCATGTAGGTTTCTGCTTCTTTGTTGCAGAGTACATGATGGACATACATGTCTTTTTTGTTTAAAATTGGGATTACATAAAAGAAGTACTTGCCTAAGTATACTGATTGTCAATTCTTTTTGACAGTGCATTGATTATGTCAATTTTTTTAAAATTAAATATTCCCACAGCATACTCTTCTTATTAGTGACAAAATAAACCTTTGAACACAAAGAGAGACTTTCATTATTGTCAAAATTGTGATATAGATCTTCTAAGCTCCTGCAAAAAGTTTGAAATTATTTGAAAGGAATATTAGGACATGCTGGTTATAAGGGGAGAGGGTCATCAACAAAGCATGTAATGCACTGGAAGGCAGCATTGTGTAAATCCTTCCAAAGTCCTTGAATCTTATGATTTGCCTTCAGTCAGAAATTTGAACAGGCCAACAAGGTAGAAAAATAGTTTTAGGATAATCCTAATAGTATTCACTTTCACTGTGCTCCCCAAGTGCCACGACCGACCATGCTGCTGTGTAGCCATAAGTTTCGATCTGTGCACGCTGATCATCTCTCCTCTAAGGTGATGCTGATGATGACTGATTCTTCTGCCTTCACCGATGCCTGAATCAGGATCAAAATATCACTCTGCTTCTACTGGTACTGCTAGTACTGCTCAAGTCATGATTGCTGATGGTTCATCCATAGCCTCCAACTGAACAAATTAAAAACCAAAGGTTAAACATCTTACCTTTTACTACCACTATGGCGCCAGATTTGAAAAGTCCACTGATCCACTCCCACCCCTCCACCCCAGCCAATAGCAATAGGAAACTATTGTTTTCGTCAGCATGCAGGTCACACCCCCAATGCTACCTGATCACGTTCACCCCATCCCCACTCCCTGTGTATGCATCACCAGAAATATGAGCTTAGGGTCCAGTGTGGCTACAAGGAGTAACAAAACAAAGGAGCAGGCTAGGCAGCAGCTCAGGGAAAACTTTCAAAATACTACGCCATGTTTCAAGAAATTGCATGCAGTAGCTATAATGTATACACCTACCAGTGCTGGTGAGGTAGATGTTTGGCTTCTGTTATTACAGTCACCCACTGTGGTGGACCGGGAGGCAGTTTCTTCAGCAGGGTGCACTTGTGCACAGTCCATGCTGCAACATTCATGGCAATCAGTGGACTGGTTCCAACATAAGAGAGATAAAGGAGACGGAATATGTGTGGTGATCAAGCCATGCCACCATTGTGATGATGCCTGGTGGCTGCCTTAGACCCTGCACCATGCAGTCCCACACCATCAGGAAGGTAAGGGTTAGCAGCATTTGGGGTTGGGTACACCTCCAGGCCTGTGGTCTGGGAGAATGACAGTGAAGGATAAAAAAAGTTTGATAAGAAAAGAACATGTTTTCCCTATGAATGGGCTGCAAATTGAGACTACACACACATCACGCGTATTAGGTTTGGCCTATAACAGGTCACCAGGTGTGAGTAATGACCTTACAAGAAGAAGTAGGGATGGCCCTGTGATATAGTAGCAGCACTCACTGTCCTGTTACCTGGGTGACCCGTGATTACATGGGACTTGAGTGTCCTGCCCAAGATTAGAAGGGGTCAAACATGTCTAATAGGTGAGGCACTCAGCACCAGGAACAGAGGGCATGTGCTGCCTAGTGCATATAAACTGCTAGCTCATGGCAGATGGCAGTCACTCTTCTGCTATTCAAGTCTGAGAACCCTGTACATCAGTAGAGGCCCAGTGATCATTGTAGGGGTAAGGGAATTATTGGAGAAGTGGGCATTTGACCCACAAACAATAAAAGCAGGAAGTAGCCTCATAAGCTTGTAGAGACAGGCAAGATTTTCAGTGTGTTATGTACATTGTGGGCCTGCATCCATTGAAGGGAGGACTGAAACATGCAGTGAGCAAGTTTATGTCACCACGTTATTGGCTCACCAGAGTAAGGGTGCATTCTCAGGAACCTAAATACCAGATTGTCAGTCAGCGATGAATCTTAGTACTGCAAGAACTAATCAAAGGAAAAAGTAAGTTTCAGATGTTTTCCATCTAGAAATTATTTTCCTGCATGAGTGTAATTTCAAGAGACTCCTCTAAATATTTACAACTTAAACCACTTTACCACTGTCCATCAAAGATAAGCTCGATACACAAATTTTGGTCAAAATGGACCCAGGAACTTTGGGAGAAGAGCAACATATAACATTCAACAACAATTCAAAGGAGGAAGCTTACAGAAAAACAGGCCCAGTGGTGATAGCTTAGTCATTTGAACATGCTCAATTTCTAACTTAATTTTGATCCATGTTGGCACCTGGCATTAATGTTACATTCCCCATCTGTACAAAGTATTAATTTTAGTACCCAGAAAGTAAAGGTCAGGACACAATTAATTGCACTGCTTGACTTAAAATGTACATCCAGAGAAGCCGTGCTACAAAATCAATATCAAATTTAATAGATAACCTTCTATGACAGAGAAACCATAACTTAACTTTTTGTAAATGTGGGGCAATTTTGGATGATCTATATTTAGTTTTTTTTCATGAACTTGCAGTCATGGCCTTTGTGTTCGTGTATCTTTCAAGCAGCAGTGCACATTAAGGTGGAAATGTGACTTGAATGTTTTCACTCTGTAGCTGCTCATTATATTCTGTCTTCTAAGATACACCCCCGTTTATGTCTGCTTTAGTACTTTAGTTTACACTTGAAATGTTAAAAGGAATGCTCTGTTTAATATATAATTGTCCTCATGTTGTCATTGTTATTCTTGGCTGTTTTTCAACTCTTATTGTTCATTCCATAAGGTCTGAGAGCAGAGCTGCTGCATACTGGTTCCTATTAATCACAAAGTGATGTTAAACAGTAGGTGCCCAATTTTCACTTGAGTTAGAAGGACACAAGGGAGTTGCATCACACATATTTGACACAAGTTGTGATTTGAATCACAACTTGCACCAGCCGGGATTTTCAAGGCAGTCTGTCCCTGCCAGACACAGCTCGCCAAGCTCCCTTGCACCAGGGTTGCATCTAACAGCCCAGTGTGCCAGGTCACACAGGGGTTGCAGAATTGGCAGGGCTGCCACATCCCTTTATTGGGAATTTCACAGCCCCATCATGATTGTATCAAGGGTGACCACTTAGGCCAGACAGGAGCTGATCTAAGTGGTCTGTGATGGAATAGGTTGGTGGGATGTACCCGGGCCAAGGAGATTGTAGACCATGCACCTGTCAGGGTGCCCGTTGCATGCTAACATGGTAACAATCATTACACATATCAACCTACCACCATGCCACTTATGAAATGGCACCCAGCCCTAATCCCGTGATTGACCTCGGATCCCGCAGGGATGCTGATCCCAATCCCCACCAAGTCACTGCATAAAACCCTCCCAAGTGGTTTGGAGGACTGCCTTCCCCACTTCAGCCCTGGTGATCACCCCTTTAATAAGGTCAAAAGTATGCCTGGTGACCCATTGGCCCCTGCCCCTCCACCCTATCAGGTATTGTCCCACCACTCCATCCCAAATGGCAGTCAGTAGTCAACACAACCCTCCACACACCACTACAGCTGGCTACTGACTGTGCTGTCATGGACTGCATACTGTAAGTGAGTGACAGCACAGTCACGTGTTGTGCTGCCATTCACTTATAGTATACAGTCCGTATGAGTACAGTCGGCAGCCAGCCATGGTGGTGTGGAGATGAGTGTGCTGGCTGCCGGCTGCCATTTGGGATTGGTGGGGTGTGAGGTGGTGGAACAATAACTGAGAGGATGGGGGCATGAGGCCAGTGGGCCACCAGGCAGTCTTTGGACCTTATTAAAGTGATATTTGCAGGGGCTGGGGTGGGGAAGGCAGTCCTTCAAACCATTTGGGAGGGGGTTTTATGCAGAAGCTTGGTGAGGATCAGAGATTGGCATCCAATGGGGATCAGGTCTCTACTAAGGATCTGGGCTGGGTGTCTCTTTCCATAGGGTGGCATGGGGGGGTTGATAAGTGTGAGTGCTTGTTACCAAGTTGACATGCAGCACCCCTGATGGTGTTCATGAATGCTTCACCGTTCTCCCCAATGCCCACTGCCATCTCCTTGGACCTGGATACACCCCTGGCACTCTACTGTTACACCCCCTCACCATCCTGGCATCTCTAGTGTTGTGCCTTGGGGGTGATACCTGCACCACATCGTATGGTTGCAGCCAGGTTTTTGTCTCATCCTGTGCCTCTCGGTAATCTCAGAAGTTTGGCACAGGCACCTGCTGTTCTAAAATCTGGTGCAAGGTGTCTGCTGTAACCAGGGTTTGCTGCAGCCCTAGGGTGATGCAAGTTGTGTCACTCTAAGGGGTCTTTGCAAATAGGGCCCTAGGTGTTCTAAAACAGCTGAGCAGAATGATGGAAACATGGGGATAGCAACATTAAGGAACTGATCATTTTATTATTTCAAATGTAAAAAAGTGGTAAAGTACACTCAAAGCGGGAAGGGCAATCTTGTAAGTTGCAAGTCAGAAGAAAAGGAGAAATCTAAAGTAGAATAAAGAAAGGTAAAGGTCAAAATTATCACAGTTAATATGCCCCATTGCTTTAAATTAAAGAAAAAAGAGCATTGCAAATTCTAATAGGTTTGCTGCCTGCTACACATGTACAGTAAAGTCAAAGGACTCATTTCAAGAAATGTATGCACTGCCTTAATGCTGTGCATTGTCTTTCTGGTACTTTCATTCAGAGATATGAATGGTTCAGTGCATGCCACTTCTCTCAGTGGTCATGCTGTTCCTCCAGGCAGTTATGATTATGCAAGGTGTAGCCACTGTCCCAGTCTGGTCTAGGGACAGGGACTTTGTGTGCCTGGCTTACATCAGTATACACAAAGTCATACTGGGCATTTGAGGAGCATATACTGCATATCCATGGAAAATGAATGTAAGCTTCAACGGTGTCTTTCCTTTTCTTTTAATAACCTTCATTTACTAGTACTACTACATACTAAACTGGCTGTACCCTGACATAAATGCAAATGTGCCAAGATACTGGACTACAGTGGCAGCTTCCACACTTGACAGACTCTTTGCCCAGCCCTCAATGATCCAGAGGAAGTCAGGGAAGGGCATCACAGTTTGAATCTGGTCAAGTGTTTCTTTAAAGTACCAATTCATAATTGTGAAGAGGATATATTTATTTATTTTTTATTTCAAATTTGAAAGTATTTTTTGTCCAGGAACATATTCATTGAGCCAAGACTCATTTAGCAATGACGTTTTCATATACAAGAATGCGGTGTGCACATATATGGAACCCTAGTAAACAGAGAGAGACCTGAATAAGCGCCTTATCTGGATTTGAACCCTGACCACTTGAAATCTATTTCATTTGTACTACCAGCTGTGCCACCAAGACAGCTGGAATCCTAGAGACTCCTGGAAGCACCATACTCTTTCTTTAATGCACAGCCTGGTGCTGCACAGATAACATTTTAATACAAAGGAAGGAAGGAAGGAAGGAAGTCAGTCAGTCAGTAAGTAGAACACAGGCTGCCCAGACATACATTACCAGCTGCACCACCAAGGCAACTGTAAACCTGAGACTCACAAAGCATCTTACTCTCTAATGCACTATCTGGTGCTGATCAGACAATTACATTCTCATTCACAAGGGTGCATATGCACATACTGTATATGGAACACAAATGAACAGAGAGAAGAAATAAGTGTGTTAGCTGTGATTTGAATCCAAGCAGAAAAGAAATAATTGCTTTAGCCAGGATTTGAATCTGGGCCACCTGGAAAACTGTTACAGTTGTGCTACCAACTACACCACTAAAGCAACAGGAAACCTGGAAATCATAGACGTCCTTACTCTTTCTAATGCACAAGCTGGTTCTGATCAGATAATTACTGTACATTTTCATACACAGGGTGCCATTGCACATATATGGAACCCAAACAAACAGAAGGCAATGATGCCCTGTTGTAAAGCAACAAACGTGTTCAGTGTTTTACAACTCCAACAGGTTACAAACTGACAGATTATAACAAGTTTGGTACAGAGTACCGATGGGTGTCACAAATTTCTAGCACTGTACAGAGACAGACACAATACAGTACAGTACAGTTATGATTATACTGAAGAGCTACAGCATGGTGTGGAACTTACTACCATTGCATACCTGAAGCATGGTTTAGGCTTATGTCCCATATCAATAAACCATCATTGACCCTAGATCCTTCCCAATAACTTCACCACACACTGTTTGTTGGTTGCTCAGTTTGCAAATTAATTTATTATCTCTTCCCTGTATTTACAGATTACTAATTCTTAATTTCCATAACCATCATAACATATTCATCTCCTTTCTTCAAATTTTTCATCAACATATTTACATCACATTTTATTTTTGTCTTCTCCCCAGATGTACATCTGGGGTCCTTATCTTCATTATTTCACTTTTATTGCTGGGTTAGGATGTACTCACACCCCTCCTCCATAGCTCCCTGTGCATATGCCCAAAGTAGTCTCTCCCCCTCAGCCTTGTGTATACCCAGTTAGGTTCTTCCTCCCCTCCGTTTTTCCTTTTCCTTTCTGCTGTCCACCTTCAGCAGTCCCTTCTTGATACAACCATCCACCTCCAGTAGCACTTCAACCCACTTCCTTCATTCCTTATCTTTGTTTTCTTCCTAATTCTGATTATCAGGGTGGGTGGGTGAAATGTTACTGGCTAGCAGATGAACAGAAGGGCTGCCTGCACTTGCAGCCTATTTTACCCCTCTTCTCACTCTCTATTTCATTTTTCCCCTAGCCAATCCACTACCTGGATTTTTCTTACTTTCTCTGCCCCCTTCAATGTCATCCCCCTGGCCCCGCACCCTTTTCCATCCCCTCCTTTTCACTGCCTGACTAAGCTGTCCTCCCATTGGTCCAAAGCCCAGGACAAAGGGGTTGCCTCTTACTTAGGCAACCCTTCTTGTTCCCAGATCCCTTCCAATAACTTCACCAGACACTGTTTGTTGGTTGCACAGTGGGCAAATAAATTTATTATCTCTTCCCTATATTTACAGACTACTATTTCTTAATTTCCATAACTACCATAATATATTATTTCCTTTCTTCAGATTTTCATTAACATATTTACATCACATTTTATTGTTCATCTCTCCTCCTGATGTCTATCTGGGGTTCTTGTCTTCATTTGTCACTTTTATCACTGGGAGCCCCCTGATAGAAACAAGGACTGGAGATATTCAGGAATTATGTCAACCACAATGTATGGTTGACATAATTCTATTGCTGTGATGCCGCCCACAAAGTGTTGTCGAACCAGTATCATAGAGCTGTAATGCCATACCCGGCTTGTCAACATTTCCGACCATATCAATTTTAGATTAGGCCACCATTCCTTTATTGTCTTAATGTCCTGTCCTCTTTTATTTGAAAGAAAATATCCAGTCAGGGCCTGGTTCCTAAATTATTGCACTCAAGATGTAGTATTAGTAAATGCGCTCCAGTATCGTTGTCTGCATGTCTTATAATAATGGAAGTAACTGCATCCATCACATCCTCAGCAGGTCCTCCCAATGTTTCCAGAGGCTGTTCCAGTCAAGGTACATCTGCCTTTTTCCCTCCTCTCAATGCTGTGCTGCATTACACCCAATAAATGTAAGAATGCCTGCAGATGCAGACCTCTAGACACTCCCAATACCTGTCACCAAGTAAAAGAAAATATGGTGTGAATGTATCCCAACTAACCCTCCCAATCTCCTTTCCAACATTTTTTATGCCTGTTGGTCTTGCCCACAAAACAAAGCAAAAATATGTTTTATCATTCAAATTTTCTTATATACATCCTGTAACAGTCTGATGTGCATCTCCCTACTCTCTTCATTTCCTCTGAGGACCCCTCTTGCCACCAGTTCCATTGCTGCACCTATCTTAAATGAATGGGAGGCAAAGTCCTCCTGGTCTTCCCCCAGAAACTCTATCCCTTTTTCAGAACCACTGCTAGATGTACCACCATCACCCAAGAACCATCCCTGTGTTTAAACAATGGTCCTGGACTAGTCAGCCTAACTGCTGCATACACAAACAGGGCCTGAACTAGGAAAATGGTAGTCTTATGGTGTCTTTGCAGCATAATCATCACTCATTGTCCTATTTGGTCAGTTTTGACCTATGGAGCAGTAGGTCCACTCTGTCTCCTGCCAATGTGTCTCTTCCCACTGAAGACCCCGTGTTCCTCTCCCTCCCTTGCCCTAGTGCCCATTGACCCGTAATGCCCCATGAAACATTACTATGAAAACCATTCTGAATAGTGTCACTTCCACCCCAGAATAACATACCCTAGGCAATATCCTTATCAATCTTTTCAGTAGCACTTCCAAGATTGACCTCCTCTTGTCTGGTTCCATCCTCTTACTCTCTGCCAGCCCTGCATCATTCTTTTTACTAACTGCCCTTTCCAGGGCCTCCACCCCCAGATTGCTGACCATCCTATGGCCACCAAGTGTACTCCCATTGTCGAAGTGTCTCAATTCTCCATCCATTAACGACAAATTTTGTCACCTATTCTTCCATGACTCTACCACTTACCTCCATGTCTTGACTTGTCCAAAAGGCCTGGAAAACTCTCCAAGACTCCTCATATGTCCTCAGGGTCCTTGGTGACCAAGAGTTGTGAACAACATCGTCTCCCTCAACCAATTTCCCACATGTATGTTGGGATCATTGTTCCATTGCTGCCTGCCCCTGGTGCAATGGCCTGAAACCTGTCCAACTGCAGATGTTTTTTATTTTTATTTATTTTCATTTTTATACTTGTAAACCTTATAAACAAATTGCCTGTTTTCATAGGTGACAAGTTTACACACAGACAAATTCATAACAATATAAAAATCAATGAAGGAACACACAACTTCAGTCCGATAAAGTGAAAGTACATTAATTTTGGATAAAAAGCCACTGCTTTAAACAAGTTTTAAAACATTTGATAGAATTGCTTTTAACAATTTTGTTGGAATCATATTAAAAAAGATGGGCACCCTAAACAATAGTGTTCTTTGCCCAAATGTTTTTTTTAAATAAAGGCAGTTTAAAAATGAATCTGAATTGGGACCTAGTGGAGAAAGTATTAATGGACCTGGGGAACAATGAGACAATGGAAAAGGGATAGAGCCCTGTCATCACTTTATAGAAAAATGTCCATTTTGCCCAAATGCTCAAATGTGTTCAGTACTTCTTCAATGTGCCTAGCTATAAAGCACATATTCAACCTCAAACCCTGCAAAATCTTTTATTTCAAAACCACATGACTGTCTCTGACATGGTCCCTCTCTTGTTAATCAAATCCACTACTGCCATATTATCTCACCAAAAGCTTCCTTATGATTGTAACTATTCCCCACACTACCATAGTGTAACCCCCAGGTGGCGTTATCTCTAGTGTTACACCCTGCCCACTACTTACAAGTTTGGCTGGGGGTTTGGCTCATTGACTTATAGAAAGATTACTCAGAGTATGCTTTATGTGGGCTAGCTGTTATCAGGTATAACTTCCTGACATGTTACATCACCCACAAATACAATTTACCATCCCCAGACATGACCCAATAGACATTTCCCACATTTCAAACATGTTTGCAATTAATGACTCTCTCTAATAATATGCTCACACATGATGATTTGCAAAACAGTAACAACAGATTTATTTGGCAGACATGGGAGTTAGGAATAGGAGATGGATTAGAAGTTATGCTGATTGCTATTTACAAATTTACAAAGTTTGGTTTTGGTTTGCGATGAACCCTCCAGCTGGGTGCTACTATATTAATAGAAAAGGCAATCACAATTTAGTTGACAACATGACACCCAGAGCCCTGGGTATCTAAGCTGCTGACTAAAATCAGATGTTACACAACAATTATTTCCACTGGTACCTGTCCCGGATACAGCTGAAACCCTGCAATCTCACACTATACACTGGGTACCCAGATGCCAAAGCCCTGGATGTTGCGGGACTGGTGGATGTTGCAGCTGGTCAGTTGGTCAGCTTTGATTATAAGGGATGGGCAAACTTGGAAAGCTACTTTCAACAATGGCTGTCAAATATCCTAAAGAATGCAGGGATTGCCTGCATTTGGCAGATAAGCAGGGCTTGCCCTGATGATTGCAGAACTGAACATTTCAGAAAAGGCAACTGATCCGGTTACCTTGGCCAGATCTAGGATTCACAAATCCTGAACATTCAACACAATGAAAATGGTAGTCGCATCCAGTACACTCATATAGCAATACTTTTATCAAGCATCTTTACTATCAGACAAAGTCATATCCAGTACGTTCAAATACCAATACTTTTATCAAGCATCTCTATTAAGAGACATAGACACATCCTAGTACATTTATATACCAATACTTTCTTCAAGCATCTGCACTATCCAATGAAGTCCAGCAATGTGGAAATATGTTATTTCAAGATGTATAACTCTGACATAACAAAACTCTAGGGCCTCATGTCCTCTGAAGTGGCAACACGACCTTGGCTGTCAGCTCCAACAGGGCAATCTTGACCCATAGAGGGTACAGATAAATACCAGCACATCTATATGATTTAATAACACAGAACTCCATACACCTGCAGTGGGCCATCTGGGCAGCAGGCAAGGTGCAAACAAGATAAGCACTAGTGATCACAGTCTCTTCAGGCAAAGTGGCCCAGACCATTACTTTTACTGTCTCTCATAATTCAAATGATAAAGGGCATGTCAGCCCCAAGATTATTTATTTATTTTCCTTAGCTCAGAACAACTGAAGCCAGACAGAAGCCAACTGAAGCCAACAGAAGAAGCCAGAAGGTGAAGGAAGGAAACATATTCAATTCAGTGCTTTAGAGTAACTGGTAATTGGTATTTTTCTTTTAAACTTAGATTGTAGGCTTGTAGTGACACTATACTTTCTTTCTGTGTTGTCTTTACTTATAATTGTTTTTGGGCTGTTGAAAATTTAAAACATAGTGGTGGTGTAATTCTGTGCTGTCTTTAATTGCTGCAAATTTTATCTTGCTTGTCTGACTGACCTGTAGCTGGGTGAAGGGTGTTAATTGTCTGGCCTCTGACCTCAGCTACGTGATAACTGGAGGTGGGGCTTAGTCACAGTTAAAGCAGCAAACAGAGGTTCATCTTCTCAGAAGAAGCCAGAAGGTGAAGGAAGGAAACATATTCAATTCAGTGCTTTAGAGTAACTGGTAATTGGTATTTTTCTTTTAAACTTAGATTGTAGGCTTGTAGTGACACTATACTTTCTTTCTGTGTTGTCTTTACTTATAATTATTTTTGGGTTGTTGAAAATTTAAAACATAGTGGTGGTGTAATTCTGTGCTGTCTTTAATTGCTGCAAATTTCGCCCCCCACCCTTCCCCAACTCTTAATTATATGCCCTGATAAATCTGATTGACAGGAGCTAAACACAGGGTATAGTAAGAGGTGTGAAGTAGGAGGGCATAAGGGGAAGAAGATCACCCTCAGCACGACAAGTGTTTTGACTCATTTATTTATTTATTGGTTTCTTTTCCTTAAAAAATATATATATCTGACGATCAGTTACAGGATTTTAGTACTGTAAATAAATAAAGAGAACTAAGAAAGCTTCAGTAGCAGAGAAGTAGTGGAATTGCAGTATAATGTGGGGAGTGGTGCAATGCAGTGGCTGTGGGGCAGCCATATTCAGGCAGACCTTCTGGACACTGAGGTGCTGCCCTATCTGCATGCATCTCTCTCTGGACCACGGGATGAGGTAGCCAGACTCAGAGCGAAGTAAACTGGCCAGGAGTACCATCACCCCTATCCAGGGACCACCCAGTCCAATGCAGCTGCCTCAAAGGATGCCGAGAACGAGGAGCACTTGGATGACAGTGGGCTCAGGGAGGGTTAGAGCAGTCAGGCAGAGGCACATCCCAGATCCTAATCCTCTCAAGAACTCATATGCCACACTGGCAAATGAGGACAACCAAATAGAGGTACCCAGGGAAGTGGAAGGAAAGGATGTGGAGGTTAGTCAAGGAGGTGAACTCAGTGGGAAAGCAGTGGACCCCAGAGGAGGAGAGTGAATCCTGGTGGGGGACTCCATCGTGAAGAGGGATTCAGCTAGGAACACAGGAGGGGAGGACAGGGAGGTGAGGTGCCTACCAGGTGCCACGGCATGGAGGGATGGAAGGAAGATACTGGGGATCACTGGGAAGGCAAGACGGGAGGGTGAGCTGGATGTCATTATCCACCTAGGTACTAATGACTTGGCAAATGGGAGCCAAAGGAAGTTCAGGAAGAGTTTAGGAAACTGGGGAGGGTCTCAAGCAAGTAGCTACTTCTGTCACTTTCTCAAAATACTACCTGTGAGAGGCAAGGGAGAGCATAGGAGTGCATGCACCAGGAACTTTAACTCATGGTTGAAGAACTGGTGCTGTGAGGAAGGGTTTGGATTCATTGGTGACTGGGGACCCACCTGAGGTTGGAGGTTTGTTCAAGCTTGACGCCTGCATCCATCCTGGAGGGGAATCCAAGCACTCAATGATAAGTTTAAATGCTACATTGACAGCATTTAAACTAGCAAAGGGGGTGCAGGCCAGCAAGGATGGTACCTACTTGCTCACCCCCACAGCTAGTAGTGGAAACCAGTGAACCAGAGGAGTGGCTATCTCTGCAAAGCAGTGTGAAAAGATGGAGATTAGTGTCCAAAAGGTGGATAAGCAGAAAGGGGCAAAATTCAGCAGAAGGGCAAACAGCAAGGAGAACCAGGGATAAATGACAACCAAGGAAGGGGCTGAGTAGAACAGTGAAGCAGTCTAGGAGGTCAAATCATGGAAAGCCATGTGTGCAAATGCCGGAGCCTTAGCAACAAGATGGAAGATCTGGAGCTGTCATGGTACAGTCAGACCTGGACATTGTGGCCATCACTGAAACCTGGTGTAATGAAACCATGACTGGGAGATGGCCATACCTGGCTACAACGTATTCAGAAGAGACAGAGCAGGCAGGAAGGGAGGAGGAGTGGCACTGTATGTGAAAATGACATAAGGGCCACACAGATCCAGGAGGAACAAAATGGGGAGAGATACTGTAGGTTAAGCTGGAAAGGAAAATGGGGCCAGCCATCCGCACAGGTGTGGTCTATAGACCACCAGTCCAGGAGGAAGAAACAGATAGGGAGTTGATGCTAGCCATCCAAAGGATGGCAGACAAAGGTGAGGTAGTACTGGTTGGAGACTTCAATATACCAGACGTGGACTGGAGCATCCCAGCAGCAGCATCAACTAGAGCAGATTTATCCTGGACTCCTTCAGGGTGCCTTCCTCAAGCAACTGGTCATGGAACCAACTCGGCAGAAGGCAATACTGGACCTTGTGCTCACAAACAGGGACAGTGTGATGGGATAACAGTGGGGAGCACCTGGGTAACAGTGACCACCAGTCATTGTGGTTTGATATCACAGAAAGAGCAGAACCAAACCACACAAAAACACGTATCCTGGATTTTAGGGGGCAGACTTTGGGAAAATGGGGAGATACTTGAAAGAGGCATTAAGGGGAATGGGACAGGAATCAGGGTTGAGGAACAGTGGGCAGTATTTAAAATGGGATTATAAGAACAACAGAATTATGCATTAAGCAGGTTAGCAAGAGGAAAAGGAAGAGGAGACCATTATGGTTTTCCAAAGAGGTAGCAAAGAGAGTGAAAGCCAAAAGATTGCATTCAGGCAATACAAAAGACACAGGCAGAAGGGATAGGGAGAAGTACCAGGAGAAACAAAGGGAGGCAGGGAAGACAGTAAGGGAAGCCAAAGCTCAGACAGAAGAACACATTGCAAAATCAGTGGGTAAAGGGACAAAACCTTTTACAGGTACATAAGTGAAAAAAGAAAGACAAAGGGAGGGATAGTGAGACTGAAGGGGAGGATGGGAGCGTGGAGGATGACAACAATAAAGCTGACATATTGAACAGGTATTTCCGCTCAGTCTTTACTAAGGAAGAGGGGGTAATGGGTCTGAAGGGTACAAGGGGTGAGAATGGTGCAGAAATGGACACAAGTCCCTTTACACGAGAAAGGGTCCTAAGGAACTGGAAGTAATAAGAGCTGATAAACAATGGGGCCAGATGGAGATTCACCCAGGGTCCTTAAAGAACTAAGAGAGGTGGTGGCTGAACCTCTGGCTATCCTGTTCAGCCAATCACTAGAAACAGGGAGGTACCCAAAGACTGGAGGACAGCAGATGTAGTCCCTTATACAAAAGTGGGAACAAAGAGGAAGCAGGAACTACAGACCAGTCAGCCTCACCTCGGTAGTGGGAAAGATCATGGAAGCACTACTGAAGGAGAGATTGGTGGAACATCTGGTTGTCAATGGACTACAGGACCCAAGGCAGCATGGTTTCACCAGGGGAGGTCATGTCAGACCAACCTGATTGAATTTTGACTGGGTGACTAGGGAGGTGGATCAGGGGAGGGCAGTGGACATGGCCTATCTGGACTTCAGCAAGGCCTTTGACACTGTGCCACATAGAAGACTATTACACAAACTGGGGGATATGGGTGTGGGCAGGACAGTAGTGTGGTGGGTAGGTAACTGGCTGGGTGGCAGGACAAGAGGGTGGTGGTAAATGGCTGTCACTCCACAGAGGGAAGAGTAACCAGTGGGGTACCACAGGATCAGTGCTGGGACCGGTCCTATTCAACATCTTCATCAGTGACATTGCACAGGATCTAGAAGGCAGAATTTCACTGTTCGCTGATGACACAAAGCTCTGTAACAGAGTAGACACACCAGAGGGTGTAGACAGAATGAGAAGGACCTGCAGAAACTTGAAGAATGGTCAAGGGTTTGGCAGTTGAAATTCAATGCAAAGAAGTGCAAGATAATGCATATGGGGCACAAAAACCCTGGCACAATATATCAGTTGGGGGTGAGGATATAGCATGCACCAAGCAGGAAAGGGATCTTGGGTTGTCATCTCTGATGACCTCAAGGTAGGGAAACAGTGTGACAGGGCATCAGGTAAAGCAAATAGGATGCTGGGATGTATAGGCAGGAGCATCACCAGCAGGAAAAGGAGGTCATAATTCAGCTATACAAGACACTAGTGAGGCCCCACCTGGAGTACAGTGTACAGTTCTGGAGACCATACCTACGTAAGGGACATAGACAGGGTAGAGAAGGTTCAGAGGAGGGCAACAAAGATGGTGCATGGGTTGCATCACAAGTCCTATGAAGACAGGTTGAAGGAACTGAACATGTACTCCCTGGAGGAGAGGAGGGAGAGAGGGATATGATAGAGACATACAAGTATCTTACAGGGAGGAACAGGGTGCAGGAAAACACTATTTTAAGCGAAAAGATGTTTCAGGACTAGAGGGCATGGGATGAAGTTGGAGGGAGGACGATTCAGAGGAAACATGAGAAAGAATTTCTTCACAGAACGGGTGGAGGACAAGTGGAACACCCTGCCAGAGGAAGTGGTGGGGCTGAAACAATCACGGATTTAAGAATGCATGGGATAGACATAAAGGAATTCTAGAGGCAGGGGTAAGGGGAAACAGACTTCTAGGAAAACAAACTGAACTTACAAGCTCAAATGGCAGACTAGGTGGGCCATAGGCCCTTATCTGCTGACACTGTCTATGTATCTATGTAACTGCAAGGGTGGACAGGCCCATAAGTGAACTTACAACATACTTTTCCTTGCACTGGGGTATAAGAGTACTCATGCGGTCCTCCATGGGCGGTCATCCACTATGGAAGGCATCCTGGCATCTTCTTGTCCTCTCACAACTGAGGTTCTGGTCAGTGCTCTCACCGCTGCATGATGTCATCTGGTCTTCGGTCCACATCTTTCCCTGATGTGGGAGGGAGGACTAGCACCTGGAGGACAAATCTGGCAAACCCCAGACTAGCAGGTAAAATAAAACTAAATTACTTTAACATTACTTAAGAAAGATGCAATCCCCTCCAGGCTGGAAAGGATAACTGGAACCCAGGCTCAACATGACTGGGGACAGGCCCCCCAAGAAGGGGGTCCCGCGCAAATCTGCAGGTTGGAATCTGTCTCTCAATCTGTCTCAGTCTGGCAAAATGCCTGCAGCCACTGTCTCTTATAGGGCTTTCCCAAGGCTTCTGATTGGCTGTAATGATGGGGTGATTGGCCTTTCATTGGCTTGAGAACCTGTCAATCACAGAAATGAATAATGCATGAAGCTCACTCAATGTACTTTTGCTCTGGTGTGTTGGTGCCTAAAATTAGGTTGCTGTAAGTCCCCATGAGCACCTAGTGTTTACCCGTGAGCTTTTGTGAATGTCCCACAAGTCCTGGCTTTGTTTTTACTGGCTTTCCACTTGGTTGTGGCTACTTGAATGGCTGCTTAACCCACTGTCCTTGTAGCAGAACAAGCACAGTCCTGAATAAAGTTTTGGTGCTGCCAGAGTTGAAAAGATATTGGCCCCAATGCCCCAGAGTTCTTTGGCCCAGGTTAAGGTCTTGCTGTCACTGCACAGAGAAAGAACTTTGCTCAACTTGTTTTCCTGTCGCTACTGCAAATACTCAAGCTCCCCTGCAGCAGCAGACAGGCTGACATTTTGAGTCCCAATATTTATCTGGTACAGCCAGGAGAAGCATTTAATTATTTAAACATTTCCATTTGTAACACACTTCCCCAACATACAGTAGCAGTTAAAATATAATAAAACATTTATTTTTTCTTTTTCTCAGTTGAAGCTAAGAACATGCTGCCCTGGGGACAGACAGGCACTAATAAATATTCAAAAGAACCGGACTCAGCTCATGAATATTCAAATGAGCCCCAGATCCAACACCTGCAAACTCCTTTAAAGCGATTTACCAAGTTTGATATATGCACGCATATACTGCAAGGTGACTGTATATAGAACTGATTCACAATGTATTTTGATAGATGCATAGCCTATTTTAGCAAATTAAATCAGGTTTTCACCCTCACAAACCAGGAAGTGTCATTTTGTGTATTTGACCTGTATTTGGTGACCTTTGACACTCATTACCTTTGTAATGTCACCACAGGAGATCTGTGCTCTGCAATTAAAATTAGTTCTTGGTCACAGCAATTCTGTCTTGATAACAGAGCTCTTGGTTGCAGCATGCAGCACGACAATAGCAATGTCAAACAGTTCATTTTCAGGGTCCGATGATGGAAGCATTATGTTGTCCTGCACTAACAGTGATCTTCGAACACTGACATAGTGCCAATTGACAGCCACTGCATAGTAGATCCCCATAGGGGTGACCCTATGGCAGCGTGAGAATGATGTGGGCAGTAGTCCTGATCCATTCCAGTACAGCAGTGAGAGCAGACTTAGCAACACGGACTGTTAATATTATATTTTGCTACTTAGTGCTACAGTTTGGTTCCCGTCATTGCTGTCATTTTACTGTGCAAAATAAGGTATGTTGTTTGTTCTGTTGCTCCCAGCATCGATGTCCCACACACAAATGCTAGTGATAGTACCCTAGGTTTTATTTTCTGTATTTTTGGGGGTTGCTTTCCTATGCTAACGAGTTGTTGGCCACTCCAGCTTGACACTGAGAGCACAACTCGATCTGGTGGCATTGCTTCAGCAGGATAAATGGCTCAATTTGTCCAACTCCAATTTGTCCAAATTCCTCACTTGGTACTAGTTAGTAGTGACCTCCACCAATTGATTTATCAGTCACTCACTCTGATGGAGCACAGGGTGGAAATTACAAGCTGGCACCTTGTACCCCAACCAGTCCAAATCCCCCAGCTGCACACATACACTTAGCAAAATGCTGCAGCATAGAACTTTATCTGTAAATTATTTGTACTGTTTGGGTCTGTCTTTTCCTAGTGCCAACTGGTCTATGCTATAGCTTTCTTCTCTGTGTATATGTGTGTGTTTTGGGTGGGGGCCTGCTTGTACTTTCCCTTTAGAGGTATCAGTGATTGAGTAACGTGTTGAAGTCACCAGTTCCCCTGTTTAGGCGTGTTATAAATTTAAAACTACAAATTATTGCACAAGCTTTGTGTTACCTCTAAGTGCTCAGGAACTATACAGACTGCAGCTGTCATTAGTGCCTGCATAAGCATCCGTAATACCATCCTGGCATTGGCTTATTGCTGCTACATGTGTGCCTCCAGGTGCATTATGAATTGAGCAAAAATACACAGTACAGTCGGTGATCGTCCCCCACCCCCAATGTTAAAAATGACACTGCCAATACCCTTCTCATAGAGAAAGAGACCGCATTTAGGTTTAGATAGCCAAAGTACCATTTGATTGGTCCACTACAAAAGGGACATATCCTTACGGTAGGTACTCAAGTGTTAGACTGTATTTGAACCACCCTTCCTCACTTATGTCACCATACTTCATTACCACTTCAGTCTGTGTCAAGCCATTTGTGTTTTCTCATTTTTCCATTACAGTGGATCTCTGATGCACATGCATAAAGTTGTACAGCAAATACAACAGATGCTGCACTATACTGTCTCCCATGCCTTACCGATGTCATGGTGCATTGTGTAGACTCCTGCATTAATTTCTGTAGCCTATATGTTGGTTCAGACATTATTCCCTAAGTATGCCGAAGACTAGCACACTTTGCAATATAACACCATAGAAGATGTACATTGGTACCACAGTGTCGGAGAGAATGGCAACTGCAGTCTCTTCTTTGCTGATGCTCCGGAGCACATACAATGATGCTATAATCCTAATTATAAATAAAGACTGTATGTTAAAATTTAAAAAACTAAGTGTTTTTAATTTTGAGATGCACTGTAAACTATGTACAGTATAACTATGTACAGTATATAACTGATTTTATTGCATTCATTTATAAACTTAGCGAGGAGCTGGCAAGCTGGAGAAACAATTCACTGCACCATGCCCCTTTATTCATGCACATTTAAGCATACTTTGGTGATCAGTGTTATGGTGCTTGCATGAGAACATCAAATGAGCCCAAGAAAACACAGGAGCACAAGAAAAATATAAACTGTCTATAATGATGGTGACAATCAGAAATGCAATAGCAAAGACAGTTTACTGAAGCAATCACACTGAAGCAGCACTTGCCAAAATGCACAGTTTATTGCACTGTTCTCCTGGGATTGGACTGTGTAGCTCAGTGCTTATACTTTTGCACATTACAATTCTGAACTGTTGAAAAAGTCATCCATTTAACACAGACCTCTATGTACTAATACTGAGAAGCTTACTTCAATTTATAGATCTGCCCAGTTCAAAAGTTGTCCTTTGTTTCCCAATACGCTACAGATTACAGCTCCACTCAGTTAAAAAATTTATTTTTATACAGACTTGTTATAATTATGTACTTGCAGCACTTATTAAAACTGTAACACTGTACTCAAGCAATGTAGATTGTGATGTTCCTAGAACCGATGGACCTAGGACACAGAGCTTAGTCAGATGAGTAAAATTGAAAATCAGGAGAAATCACCACTCTGCAATCCCAAAAGCAAGTATAACAGCTGCCAATATAACAAACAGTTTCAGTCATCAGTGCTGTAATTTTTGCCAGTTCAGTTTTGGATCTGCACTCACTGAGGCTGGTCCAGGAAAGATGAATGAATGAGCAGTGAGAAAGGTGCAGGGGAACACCTTCCCTGTGCTGATGTCACTCATGCATGTGGATGCACTGCTCATGTCGAAATTCAAACAAAGGAAAAAACATGAGAGGCAATTGTGGCACAAAAATGTTAAAAACTAAGCATCTGAATATATTTAATACTTAACTTCAGGGCAGCTGAGCTTTGCATCACTCAATGAAGGAAGGTGATCTGCAAACATGACATCTGGGAAGTTGGTAAATCACTTTAACTTTAATAGAGGGACCCTCAGTGGCTTGTCCATGATCACTGGGTCCCAATTAGGTGAGAGGGACCTTGAGACCAATGGAACACTCAAGGTGACTGCAAAATGAAGCAATTCAAGATGAAAGGCACCGTCATGCTTACATGATTCCGCTACCCTGGAGGCAAATCAATGGTGGGAGATCATGGTTGCAAGTTTTAAGCCCCAAGGTGCTGGATTACTGACTTGGACTGCAAGACTGGGTACCAGGAGGCAAGAACAGGACCTGGGGAGGCAGAACAAGTTACTGGGTGGATCAGAGATGCCCAGAAAGCAGAAGGAGAACAGAGTGGCATGATGGCAGATAAGCCCAAGCAGGCTTTCTAGGAACTCCCATTGTGGGGGTCACAATAGTAAGTGAAGTAAGTAAAACTTTATTTGTATCAAGTGCCTTCCAGAGCTCAGGGTGCCTAATAGTCAACATTAAAACAAATACTATTCATTGTACTTTAAAACTATAAGTAAAATTACATCATTCCAAAATGGACTAACTAGGTCCCTTGAAAGCTTGGATAAACAGGTACATTTTCAAGGATTTTTAAAATCCTTCCATGGTCAGGCTATCTCATATCCAGTGTGGTAGAGAATTCCAAGGACAGATGCCATACAGGTGAAAGATCTTCCTCCTGAAGTTTTTAAGGATACCCTGGGAATCTTAGCAATCCCTCACCGAAGATTGGAGTGGCGGGTGGGACAGTAAGGAGACAGGAGCTCTTTCAGCTAGAGGGGTTCCTGCTCATGTAGGGCCTTGTAGGTCAGCAAAGTAACCTTGAGGGTGATCTGCCACTGTACTGGCAGCCATTACAGTTCACGCCACACAGGTGTTATATGACTGGATCTAGGAGCTCCAGTCAACAACCTGGTCATCACGTTCTGCATTAGCTGCAATCGGCGGATATCCACCCCTGGTAGCCCTAGGCAGAGGGTGTTGCAGTAATCCAAATAACTGGTGACAAAGGTGTGGACCAAGGTAGGAAGAACTTCCGGTGGGACCAGGTGCTTCACCTGACTATGTTCCTCAGATGGTAAAGGAATATTTGACTATGAATGAGATCCTACGCCTAAGGTCAGACCTTCATCACATATCATGCCTAGGTTAGGCATCTGGCCGGAGGCAATCAGTGGGGCCCCACTAAACCTGAGGGTTTCTCCACCCATGCCCTTGTCGTCCCATGATCAGGGTCCACCACCAATACCTCAGTTTTACCTGAGTTCAGCCTCAGCCAACTAGCACTCATCAAGTCCTGTATCTCCGACAGGCAGTTGTTAAACACCAGGATAGAATCTAACTCCTGTTCAGGCACAAAGACATGTACAGTTGAGAGTTATCTGCACAGCAGTGAAAACTCAATCCATACCATCTTATAATGTCCCCTAATGGCAGCATAGATACAGCAAACCACATGGGGACAACACCGAGCCCTGTGGTTCCTGCAGGGCAGCCAGTTCGGGGCTGAGGAATAAATCCCAGACACCATTCTCTGGGATCTACCCTCAAGGAAGGATGGAAACCAACTGAGGACTCACGAGTCCTCAGAAGAAACACAAGTGCTCGAGCAGCACCCCATGGTCCACAGTGTTGAATGTTGCTGAGAGATCAAGGAGAACCAAGATGGAACAGAATCTCGATCTCTCAACATCAGAAGGTCATTAAGCCCGTACCAGGGCAGTCTCAGTGCTATGCCTTTTCCAGAAGCCAGACTGGAGAGAGTCATAGATATTGTGGTTGGATAAATGATCCTCCAGCTGCAGAGTGACCACCTTCTCAATAACTTTTCCTATAAAGAGGCAAGTTTGAGACTGGTCTGTAGTTAGCTGGGCAGTCGAGGTCAAGGGAGGGTTTTTTCAGGAGGAGCCACACTATCACCTCCTTTAAGGGATCCAGAAAGATCCCTCTCCAATGACATCCCCACTATCCCAGCAAGGATCAGGCCAATGATCTCTACACAACCCACAAGGAGGTGGGTAAGCCCAGGTCCAGATTACAGCAAGCTGGCTGCAGAGTCTGGATGATCCTCACTATATCCAAGACTACTGGTTGGCTGAAGGTGGACCAGGTCAACGGGCATTATTTATACCCAATTGATTAATGTAAGGTCCAATGGGGAGGCACTGGCTGATCTAATCTCTGATGGTGGTCACCTTATCAGTGAAAAGCTGTGCAAACTCCTCACACTGTACCTCTGACCATGCTCGACCTGAACATAGACAGGCTGGATTGCACAGTCTGTCCATGGTCCGGAAGAGCTGGCTACCTATTTTTCGCTGCAAGCAATTTTTCCAGGACAGGAACTCTGCCTTCTTATGAGAAACTGCTGATTGGTAGATCTTATAACGATCCAGCAATTTAAGTCTGTCCCCTCAGGCAAGTTTTCCGCCATTGTCTCTCCAGCCGTTGCCCTCATCTCTTCAACTCCTGAATTTCCCAATCAAACCAAGGGGCACCCGGACGAATAGTTAGAGGTTGAACACAAACTGGAGTAATGATATCCAGGGCTCCAGTAACAACCTTATTATAGGCAAATACAAGGGCCCAGGAGCAATGCTATCCCATGGAATTCCTGTGAGGTCCAATGGCGTCATTAGGTCTTCTAAGGTAACTCCTCTCAAAGAATGGTACTGTACCAGCTCATAGGGGCAGGCCTATTTTGGGAGGCTGAGAAACTGAATATTAGGGCGTGATGGTCAGACCACCGACTGGCTCCACTTCTATAAAGAAGATTTCCATCCCCAGGTGGAACACCAATTCAATAAGTGCCCCCGTGGGTTGCAGCAGTAATAACCCATGTCAGGCCCAATGATTCCATCAACTGGAGGAGGTTTTGTCCAATTATGAGAGTTCATCGTTGACCCAGGCATTGAAGTCACCCAGAATTAACCATCTGGGGCCTCCAATACCATCTCGTGATGAAGTCAGCAACCTCCTTCAGAACTCCCTCCCATAACTTGGTGGACAGTAAATGAGAAGGGCCCTGTAGACTGCACGTGCACCCACTATGCACTCAAAGGAATTTGTAGCTCCAACTGGCAAATCCATGATTTCCAGTTCCTATCTAAAACAGACAGCAACCCCCCAGTCCTCTCTCTGGCGGTGTATCACCAAGAACCAGCTGGAACAGTGGACTCCAAAAAGCCCACATTCTCATGCAACCAGGTCTGGTGATGCAAGCCAGGTCCACAGAGCCACCAGATCCACAACCATTGTGGTCTTATTCCTAATTAACCTGGCATTGCATAACACTGCCCGAGAGGGACTGGAATCCGAGGATGGCCCCACTTCTCCCTGGACCAAGGCAGAACCCTTGGGTATGGATACAAGGCAAGGAGGACCTTGCTCCTGTAAAATGTCACCCCAGGGCACCTCCTGGTTCTCACTGTCTCAATCCGTCCACTCCTTTCCCATCCCCCTGAGGTTCCTGGATCCTCCACCCTCGTCTCCTTAAAATGCCAGGCGCCCTACATCTACCATATACTTGAAGGGAGTGGGGGTAGTCAAGCAGATGAAGATCCTTTAGTCTTGAGGGGAGTACTGCCTGACCGTGCTCCTAGCTCCCCAGCACATTTTTAGAACACACCCACATGCACAGTATTAATCCAATCACACCTGCATTCCCTCAATCACCCCTCCGCCTAATCACATATATATATTTTAATGTATAAAATCCTCTTCTTATCTGACTTACTTACTTGTACATATATCCCTCCCCATTCAGTAATCTCCAAACTAACCCCTTTTCAATCTAATCTACAAACATTTCCCTGTCCCCTCACTGCTTTAGACAAACCACTCACCCAATCAGCACATAACTTTAAAATGTTTATAGTACAGAATTTAGTCTCAATTACAATCTTGATTTATTTCCCCTCACAGTGCTCTCACCACTGCAAGATGAGGTTTTCAGTACTCTTCAGCCCCTCTCATGGGGCTGCATTTAATGGTTTCAGTATTTAATAAATTTAGAGATGCTCAAGATGTTATGTCCGGTCTACAGTACAAGTTTCATAACAAACACCACCTGAAAAAGAAAGAAGATTGTACTTCACCAGATTGTGCAGAATTTCTAATAGGCATTAATTCACTATAATGAGTGCCAGACTTCTCTCAGCCAGCTGTTGGACCACCTTCTAACCTTCGTACCATGGTGGTGTGGGGCACCTCTTTCAAGCTTCCCTGGGGCCTCTCTTCCATGGATCAAGCTCCCCCAGACCTTCACCTCAGTGGTCCAAGATCGACCCTCCCTCTGTTGGACCCCTTGTTTCACCTGAGGGAAATAAATCCACTAGCCACCCTCCAATGGTGACAACGGCTGTCCTTCTGTCTGGGCTGGGGTCCTAATCCCTCCAAATTTTAGAGAAGCCCTTCGGTATTTCTCACAGAAAGCTTCCTCCCGGCTGGTCCTATCCAGGAAATAGATGATGTACTTCCTCCCGCTTGGTTCGACTGGGCTCTCACCCCAGCTAGAAACCACCGCTGTACATGTTGTTCCTCTGCACGTCTCTCCTTCATGACAGCCCTGCAGTCAAGCCTTCACCACCATGTCATCTGCAACTCCACACAATCCTTTGGATACCACTCCACTCCACCTTCAACATCACTCCTTTCGACCTTTGCAAATCTGGGAAGTATTTCCCTTGGCAACAACATTAAAATAAGATAAAACAGCTCTCCTACTTTGCCGTTTCATTGTTCATTGATTTTGCTATGCCACATTTTCTATACAGGGTTCACTATAAATGGCTCCCTAATGCCTCACAGCCTGGGCATTGTCTGAGTCAAACCTACAGCCCTAGTGTACACTCAGAGTATAACTCATACACCAAAGATGTTATGTTTTCTAAATATCTCACTGTGGGTCCCTGACTAACTATTTTAGGATAGTTCCTTACAAAGAACAACTAAATTAACTTAATGTGACAATTTCCACCTAAAATTATTTAAATAAATACTAAAAACACCTAAAACTGGAGAAGGATTATGCAACTAAATTTAGGACACCCAGTATGGTGGCCATATTAGGTACCAAATCTCTATTTCTACCTATATGGTAAAAATTTCCAGTAATGTGATGTCCCATGTCAAACCCTCCTTTACCTATGCTTCTGGCCATGACTCCGATATCCACTGTCCTCTAAAATAAGTGCCCATCCCTGGTCCCTAGCACGTCTGTATAAAGCTGTAAATCTGTGTTAAATATCCACTCATCTTGCCAAAGATTATTCCATTGTACTCCTGCAAGAGATCCTCCGATACATCCAAATGCTCCTTATACCTTTAGTGATGCCAACCCAATGGTGGGGCTTAGTGGCCCTCCTTGTGGCCCTTGCCAGGCTACGTGTAAATGTTTACCCTGGGCAATGGCTTGACATGCAAATACAAATGTCCCATTAGCTGTTGCACCGCCTATAATGGCACCCTTCTCTGGTCTTTTACGCTATCAAAAGCCCTTTTAGCATTTGCACCTTTTGTTTTGGTATTCTAAACACACCTGCCTTGGTATCTATCTCAATTCCCAGAAATTCTGGCACTGACTTGACCATTCCATTTTTCTGCTGCTAGTGATACCCCTAGCTGATTGCACATCCTGAACTCCCTCAGCTTCTGGTGTGCTTTCCTTCTCCTCTCCCACCAGTAGGAAATCATCTAAATAATGGAAACCTGTCCTGTGCCAATACTGAAAACTGAATTCCCATTGCAGCCACGTACTGAATGTCTCAAAAGTGGCACATGCACCAAGCATCCCATTGGCATGGTTTATCAAGTAATAGAGCCCATTCATACAAAAATCAAATAAATCCAGTCCTCTGGGTGCAAGGGTAGCAACCAAAAGCACTTCAATGTCTTTTTTGCCTACCAGCCCTTTTACCCTTATCATCCTTACTGCTCTTTTAGTGTTGCATAGGTTACTGTACTATCCTCCTCGCTAATGTGATAATTTACTGACTCACACTCAGGGTAGGATAGGTGGTGGCTAATCCAATATTCTCCTGGCTGTTTTTGGGAGTAGGCCTAATGGAGATTTTCTAAGGTTGTCAGATGTGGGCACCAGAAAGACCCTGCCACATAACCTGCTGCCCTTTCCTTATCTATTTTCTTAACCAGTATCTCCTCCTTGCCTTTCACTGATTTGAAATTCTTTGCTTGTGTCCTCACCCTGTCTCCTGAAAATGTAAAGTAAAACCTCTTTTGAAACATTCCTGTAACATCTTGCTGCCTTCCAATCTGGTTGGGCCTTCAGCGACTCCTTAACACCTCCACCCAGACCAACATCTGGGCCAATTTAAATGTCCCTGCCCTGTCACCCACCCAAACATCAGCTATCGGCCTCCCTGTATGTAGCCCCTACCCAAATATAACCTTCCTCTTCCTCCATTCTCCCAACTGGTTCCTCAGTAACCAGAGTGACCAGCCGAAAGGACTTGCCCCAAAAACTATTCCATCCTGTGGTTTCACTGTAGCTTCTACATTTTGATGCTGATGTTATCCCCACACCTGGAACAGGCATGCTTAAACCAGCAATTAGGCCAAGAGCAATGTGCCCTGTTATAACCCTAGCAGCACTTTGAAATCCCCTGTGTTCTTTGTCCAGTCTCCCTCTACACCCCTAGCACTGTCATGGTTTAAATCCATAGGTCCAAATGCCTTATGTCCCACCTCACATCTGCATGTTAAGCCATTCTCTGCCAGAACAGCATATCATACTATAATCAGCTTCTGCCCCTTATCATCTTATAATCACTTGAATTATTAGTCAATATGGTAAAGCAGGGTTGCTAGCTCTGGCTTTTCTCCGAACAGTTTGTGCTGTAGTAGGTAAAACCTACTGACCACGCATCCACGTTTTTCCCCTTAAACTCCTCGTGCCTTCCCTCTGCCTAATAAAACCAATGCTGCCACCATGTCCTTTTTCAAAGCTTTCTTTGTCCTCTATATTTCTTCACTGTTTATTTACCAAGATGAATACATCAACATACTCCTTTCCAAATTATTGTTAGAGGACATGGTCCCAGTTCTCACCTCTGGTGTCTCACCTCCACCTCCATGCCCAACCCCCCAAACTTATCCCCACTCCCTGTACTTGCTAGTAGCACCTCTGACTTTCCCTTTTTGACCTCACCTAGCACCCTTTCAAACTCTCAATCCAGTCCTCTTCCACATTATCTAGCATCTGCTCAATGTACTCCTTAATACTGCTTTCCACTGATACCACTACTCTACCTGGTTTCTTTGGTATCAGGGCTGGCACTGGCATGGCAGCTCCTCCATCTGGGGTGATACAGGCTGAGGAGGCAGCAAAAGCAGAGGTTGAGGTACATGCTCAGTTGCAGAGCCAGAGGGGTTGTGGCACTGGGCACGATTGGAGGCTCTGGAACTGGCGCTGGCTATGGTTGAGGCATCAGTAACAGCTGAGGCAGTGGTGTTGGTCCTGGTATTGGCAGTGGTACCAAAATCTGCTGTGGCCAAGGCACTGGTACTGGTATGGGCTGTGGAATAGGTACTGACTTGCAGTTCAGGTATCAGCAAGGGCTTTGGCATTGGGACTGGCTGTGGTACTGGCACTGCGCCGGCAAGGGCAGGATTGGCTGTGGCACCAGTATAGGCAGGGTGTAGGCAGAGAAGGCAGGACAGGGTTTGGAGAGCCCAGCAGTTGAGTTGGAGCAGGCATCCTAGGTGTGGACATTCATATCACCACTCCCCTCAGTTGCTTTTGGCCCTTCACTCCTGTGCTCCTACCATCCTTCCTCTTCTTCCCCTGCCCATCGAGCTCTGGTCCAACTGAATCATCCTCCACTGACTCTAGCATTTTATTAGCCATTTCCACAAGCTCCATCATCATTTTATGAACTTCCTCCTTGTTATTTTTTCACCTTCCGAGTTCCATTATCCAAGCATTCTTGTGTAGACTGTAAAATATTATCAAACATTACTAACTCATTCCATGCCCTCTGCCCCTCTTTGGCCTGACCCTTCATAAGTACACAAACCACAGGCCCCTGCTGTAGCATTGTAACTTATTCCTTATTATTGTTTTATTATGTATTTATATATTTTGTGTATTCACAAAATGCCTGATAATTATCCTGTAAATTCCCCTGCAGTACCCTTTATAACCAACTGCCTTATCTTATACCCTTATGTCCCTATATCCCCCTTTCATTACCCAAAAAACCTTTTCACTACTTCAAACTTTGATTGGCTTAATTTCTTATTATGCATATTATATTTATGACTGTGGTACTCATATCCTGTATGCTTTGTCAGATATGAAAGCAGACACTTATGAATTCTGCTGTATAGTACTACCTTTGAGGCATTTAAGAAAATCTGAACATCATGCAAACCTCTACTTTCAACTGGGGAAAATAGCTGAGCTGCTTGTACTGAAGACAGGGATGAGTGTGTTGGAGCAACTCAGAATGAATCTGCATATTATGTTATACATTATGCCTAGTTTTTGCAAAGGCATAGCCCAGAGCTGAGGCACAAATAAGGACAGCCCTAAGGATTGGAAGCAGGCTCATGTTGTGCCCATCCACAAAGGAGGATCGAGAGAAGTGCCGGAAACTACAGACTTGTCAACTGCGTCCGTGGTGGGAAAGGTTATGGAGACAATACTTAAGGAGAGACTGGGGAGATCTTGGAGGAGATGGGATGCATGGATAGTAGGCAGCATGGGTTTGTGACAGGTAGATCGTGTCAGACTAATCTTGTGGAGTTCTATGGTGGGTAACAGCAGCACTCAACAAGGGGAGACCAGTGAATATACTCTACCTGGACTTCAGCATGGCATTTGATTCGGTCCCTCGCTATGGCCTACTGGAAAGATGAAGGGATGGGGCCACTGATGATCTGGTGGATAAGAAATTGACTTGCCATGCAGAGTATGTTGTAACTCTCTGTCCCTGTATTGTGAAAATCTGCTAATAAAATATGAATTATAAAAAAAAAAAAAAAATTGACTTGCTGGGTACACACAGGGTAGTGGTTGGCAGGAGGTCTCGTCTCCTAGGGAGGTCATGAGTGGAGTCCCACAGGGTCTCAGTTCTGGGGCTGCTCCTGTTTAATGCCTACATCTCTAACATCAGGGAGGATGTAGTGTGTGAAATGAGTCTCTTTGCAGATGACTGTAAGCTGAGTGCAGTGGTGGAGGGTGGAGGGAGGTTGGCCCTGAAAGGGACCTGGATACTCCGCATATGTGGGCTGGCACCTGAAATTAAAATTGAACTCCTCCAAGTGCAAGGTGCTACACCTTGGGCAGGGTAACCTCAAACATTAGTACTCCTTGGGAAGGAATAAACTGCAAGCCATGGAAGGAGAGAAAGACCTGGGAGTCCTGGTGGATATCAACATGAATAATTCAGAGCAGTCCAGGAGGGCTGTGGCCAAGAGCAAATAGGATGCTGGGTTGTATTGTAGGGAATTACCTCAGGGGATCGGGAAGTGATTCTGCCACTCTACAACAGCCTTTTAGACCACACCTGAAGTTCTATGTGCAGTACTGGAGGCCGCACTTAAAAGAGAAATCCAACTCCTGGAGAGTGTTCAGAGGAGAGCAACCAAAGTGATCCGGGGCCTGGGGATATGACCTATGAGGAGAGACTGGAGGGTGGGGCCTGTTCTCACTGGAGGAGGGAGGGACTAGGGAACATGATAGAGGTCTTCAAGAACCTCAAAGGGGTCAATAAGGTAAACCAAGAATGAATCTTTCAACTGATCAATCAATCGACTCCGCCTCCTGGGTCTGTGTGGTGGCTGCTTGTGTTTGTCTGTGTCTATAGCTTAGTTTTGTGGATTTACATAGTTTGCTACTTGGAGTAACTACACCATTCTTGCTCACTACATCTGTGAAAGTCTCCTGGACTTGATTTCTACAAAGCATCATCACCAGGTATCTGCATTTTTCTTTTAAAATCAACTTGGAAGGTATCCCAAGCAAAACATAAGTAAAGCAAGGAAGTCTGACAAATTCAGTGACTCTGGGTCCTGCTTGAATCCACATTTCGTCTGACCTTCCCCATGATCTGTGTTTGGGCTTTTCAAGACCTCTTTGAATGACAAAGACGCATACTGACAAAAGGATTTCACATCCTGCATATGCACAGGCAGAGTTCATCCTTTCAAGAATTCTAACTCATTCTATGACTGTGAACCTCAGCTGTTGATCATTTCTTTTAGCTTTTGACTTAACCACCAGGTAGCAAACATTTTCAATTGAAATCAAATGTACTTGTCTCTAAGGGCTATCTATCCAACAACCAATTTGAAGAACAAATGAAACTTTTGGCCTGTTCTCAAAACCACTGCAACTGTGCCCTTACAGCTCCTTGCTATAACTAACTGGTCACTACCTCATGCATCATCCTTATGAAAGGAACCTGTTAAAAAGGCCCTGCTGCCCCACAGAAGCAACTTTAAACCCTTTTAAAACATCTAATACTGCTACTGTTGCTTCTCTCAGGCAACATTCACCTAACTTGACCCACCACAACTTGGCCACAAGGTTAACAGCAGTGCAGGGTCACTCTCCTTGGCAAGCATTAACATCTGCAGCCTCCTCTCCAAACTTGATACCCTCTCTGCCTGGGTTTTCCAGCACAATCCAGACATCCTGTCAGTGCTGGAAACAAGCCTGTCTCCGAAGATACCTGATTCCACAATAGCAATTCTCCAGATATGTAGTTTTAGATGGGGCAGACTTACCAAGAAAGAAGGAGGCTGTACCCTCTACTTAAAGAGTCCTCATGGGTCATGTCATGCCCGTGCCCATCCCTGGAAATGACATCCAAATCCTTGCTGCCAAAGTACTTCTCAGAACTCATAAGATCCTGACAGTTGTCTCTGTCTATATACCACCCATGTTGAGCAATCTGGGCTTTCACTCCCTGCTTGACTGTATCAACTCCTGGATCAGAATACAGAAGTTATCCTACTTGGTGATTTCAACATCAACTGGCTGGCTTCCAGCTTGAATAGTTATAAGGATGCCCTAGCTGCTGCTAACTTCTCACAAATGGTCAAATCACCTACTAGAGTAAACTACAGAACAGGGACCTGTACACTTCTAGACTGGGTGCTAACTAATGGTCCAGAGCACATCTCCGAAGCAACAGTCCTCCCAGACTCCTTAAGTGATCATTCCCTATCTTGTATATCTGGACCAACAAATACACCAAACTCCCCCAAAACTATTAACAGGAGAATGCTGACCCCGGCCATCTTGAGTCACTAAAACAGTCCTTCGTGAACATGACTGGTCACCAATTGATATAGCCCCGATGTAGACACAGCACTTGAATACTTTATGACCTGTTTCAACTCAGCCTGCGCTGTTCATGCTCCATTCAAGAAGCATAAGTTCAAGCGTGTCAATAAACCATGGATGACACTAGGCCTCCTTACACAAATGAAATCTGAGACCAGCTCTGGTATCGTGCTAAGACTACTGGCACCCAGACTAATATCCAGGCCTACAAACAGCAAGGAATGCATGTACCAGAGCAATCTGCCATGAGAAGGTTAAGTATTACAGGAATGCTTTAGCCAGCACCTGGAATGACAGGAGTAAATTCTGGCATAACCTTGCTGAAGTGACTGGAAAGGATCCCAAAACAACACCCACAATGTTGAACATAGATGGTACCATCACTCTTGACCACGTAATCATTGCCAACACATTAACACCACTTTTGCTGACCTTGGTCATGTGCTACCCCTAACTTTTGATCCACCACAGTCAACCCAGCTCCTGTTAGCTCAAGTTTGCCACCAGGGCACCCTCCTTTCCATTTCAAAGCAATCCCAGAAAGCCTAGCTAAAAAACACATTCTTAAAATGCTTGGAAAGTCTAGGGTTAGTGGATATTCACTGGATATGAAACTTCTAGCCCTCACCATTGACAAAGTCCTGCTTCCACTAACCAAAATCCTCAACCATTCCTCATGCTCCAAGTTCCCCAAAAGTGGAAACTGGCAGTGGTGACTCCAGTCCATAAAAGTGATGACAAGACTCTCACGAACAACTACAGACCTGTATCCATCCTCCCTCCTCTATTCAAAGCCTTGGAACGGATAGTGGCTGATCAGCTCATGAAGTACCTTGTAAAATACAGTCTGCAATGTTCCCAGCAGCATGGCTTCTGCATAGGGCACAGCACTACCACGGCATTCCTCGAATTCACCATACATATCCGTCATGCACTTGATCAGGGCCAGTTGGTCAGCGCCTCTTTTATTGACCTGACTAAGGCATTTGACACTGTCAAACACTCCATTCTCCTCAAACAATTATCCCTCCTTGGTCTTTCAAGTGAAACTACCCTCTGGTTTCAAAGCTACCTCAGTAACCGGATCCAACAGGTCAGGATTGGTGAATTCCTCTCATCATCCCTACCAATCCACTCTGGGTACCCCAAGGCTCTGTCCTGGGCCTTGTTATTCAGCATATTCCTGAAAAATCTCCTGCCTCCTGCCATGACAGAATGTTACTGTATGCAGATGATGCAGTAATCTTGACTTGCCACACTGACCCCACCTCCCTTCAGTCTCATCTACAGAAGTTTCACAGAAGTGGAAGACTGGTTTTGCTCACATAAACTCATCCTTAACCACAAAAAACTAAAACAATGTTGTTCCATGGAACCCACAACAAGTACAAGGACCATGAGCTCATAATTAACAACCATGAAGGCGTCACTCTTGAGCAGGTGGATATGTTTAAATATCTGGGCCTGACCCTTGACTGCTCCCTCTCGTATACCAAACAAATTGACAATATCGCTAAAACTGTGAACTCCTGTATAGGGCTACTATACAAGCATAAACATTGCCTAATGGCTGAAGCCTTGAACCTTGCTATCCAGAGCTCTGTTATCTCAACTATTGACTACGGGCTTGTTGTCTAAGGATCCGCTACTGATACTGCACTCTGGCACATAGCTGTAGCCCATATTGTATGTAGACTCCTTATTTTAGCTGCCGCCTTTCTCACCGTGTGACATTTCGAGCAGGCTAATTGGCTCCAGCTATCCGGCGGGCTAAAGTACCAGACCTGCATCCTAGCTAAGAAGACATCACTGGGCCTTATGCCCCTGGAGTCAATCAATATTGACCCTGCAGCATGTCCGCCGCCTAACTAGAAGATCGGACATTCTAACCTTACAATACCTCGCTGTTGGACCTCTCAAGCTTAAGCGTTCTTACCTTGTCAGAGCCTCCACCTGGTTCAATTTGCACCTAAAGAAATCTCCAACATTGCCATGATTGGTGCTTTTAAGTGTAAACTGCATCAACACCTCATGGCTAATGCCTTCTGTGATTGCTTCTTATAATCCCCTCAGGCATACTACCCTCAAGCATCCCTCCTCACTGCCTCAGCTCCTCCTCCTCCTCCTCTCCTACCCTTCCGTTACTGGGTATAGGATGAATCTGTCTCCTTTTCTTTTCATTGCCCCCTTTCCTCCTCCCTTGCTGTTTCCATCTACCTACCCAGCCAATGCCTCCCCATTTCTTCCTCCTCCCTCTCTCTGTCTCCCATACCACCACCTCACCACCACTCTTCTTTCTCTTTCCACTAACCCACTCTAACAAAGCATCACTGAGCCGCCTATGACTTGTACTGTATAATTAACTACATAACACAGTTCCTTGACAATGCCTTTGGCTGCTATTGTTGTATCCTTATTTGTCTTTTTTTTGTAAGTTCCATTGTAATGATCATGTTATGTTTTGTACCTTATTGTCCTTATTGCCTTGACGTGGAACCTTTGTGAAGAGCCCTCGGCTGAAAGGTGTCATCCGAAATACAAATAAATAAAATAAAATAAATAAACTGAAGAGGGGAGATCACAAGAGGACACAGCTGGAAACTCAAGGGGGAGAGTTAGGGGAAAAGGAGGAGAAGATACTTCACCAAGAGGGTGGTGGAACCATGGAATGCTCTGCCTGGGGAGTTGGTGCAGAGCCTCTACAGTGGAGGAGTTTAAGAGAATGTGGGATAGGTATAACCAAGAGGTAAAGCAGGCATGGATCTCATTGGGGGTGGTCGGGTTTGGGATGGGAACATTGGAATAGGAACCAGGTGGTGGCAATGGTACCAACTAAAGGTATTGAAGCACAGGCAGACTCAATAGACCATGAGGCCTACTCTGCTGGCATCTAGTATGTTAGCATGTTAGTATGTTAGCCGAAGATAGGAGGAACTAAGTCTTTATGATTTGCAGTCTCACACCATGGGTTTGGGTCACGCTGTTCTTTTATTTAACTCTCTTTTATTTCATTTTAATTGCCAGAGACAACAGGCATATAACAGAGAAACAGTACAACATAAGCATCTAACACAATACATAAGCAACGTGGCTGCTGATAAATATATGAATAAGCTCATTACAGTTCTAAAACAGAAAGCCCAATCTGGATAGAGTCCTTCAGTGTAGGTGATCCAGTAGATGGATGGGTCAGACTACATCCCTAAGTATCTATAACTGCTGACTCACTGAGGGGAACACTATGAGTAGGTACAACTGCAAAGCCACTATTAGTCTTGAGAGAGTCCCTAGCTGAGATCATTATCTTTGTCTTCTTTGTAAACAAATCTGTTTCCTAATAAGAAGTCCTGCAGTGCTTCAAAACCTGAATGTAGCATTGTTTGGATAGTACTGTTGAACTTGATAATTACCTATACAGTCATCTGCAAATAACTGATATTTTTGGTTACAAAAAGATACAGTATGGTTTGAACACTCAGCACTGATTGTTAATAAATGGTGGGAACTGAATTGAGCCAAGCACTGACCCCTGTGAGACCTCTGAGGAGGAACACTATTGTCTGACAGGACACCATTATTAAGTACATATTGCATTCTCTAAGAGATGTAACTGGTAAACCACTAGATTGGGCCACATCCCAAATCATACAGCTTGCAGATCAGTATATTGTGATCAAATATGTTGAATGTCTTAGGTCCACAACATATGAAAGTTCAGACTGGCCATGCTGCTATGAGTCACAGTCTACCACGCCCATAGAGCAGGGATTCACTTAGTGACTGGCTTTAGTTTCTGATTGGAAGCACAACACTGCCCAAGCTTTAGCTCATGTACAATACCTGTTCCTTACTTTTTCAGAGAGGCACAAGTTGAGAACTTCTCAAAATGTGCTATGCATACATGATAGGGATGCAGATCTATACAACCTGGCCTGCACATATAAGCAGTTGCCAATGATGAATGGGAACAACTTAGAAACATAGACTATGACAGCAGATAAGGACCATTTGGCCCACCTAGTCTGCCCATTCCCTACCTACTGGATAAGCTGCAGATCCTAGTTATCCAACAGCCTATTTCTTCCTACCCCACAAGAATTGCCTTATGTCTGTCCCATGCATTCTTGAACTCTCCTGCAGTTTTAGACCCCACAACCTTCTCAGGAAGGCAGTTCCATGCTTCCACCTATAACAAAATACTTCATATTTCCCTGAGCCGTCCCCTCTATCTTCAAATTGTGTTCCTCGTTCTTGCACATCTCTTTTTCTGAAAGATGCTACCCTCTTGGAATTTTTGATTCCACTGAGGTATAAAAGTTTCTATAATGTCCCCTCTCCCTCCTTTCCTCAAGGGTATACATATTAAGCTCCTTTAATCTCTCCTCATATGGCTTCTCTTGCAGACCCTGCACCATTTTTTGCCCTCCTCTGGACTGCCTCCATCCTGTCTATGTCCTTGTGGAGATGGGGTCTCCAGAACTGGATGCAGTACTCAGATAGGGTCTCACCAACTGTCTGTTCAGAGGTATAACAACTTCCTGTTTTCTGCTGGTGATGCCTCTCCTATACACCCCAGTATCCCCACAGCCCTCCCTACTGCCTTCTGACATTGCTTGCCAACCTTAAGGTCATCTGATATGATTACCCCAGGTCCCTTACCATTTTGTTGTTGTTAATACCTCTCCCTCCATTGTGTACTCTTCCCTGGGTTTCTGTTTCCCAGGTGACCGGAGGCAGTTTAACACAGTGGTTTAAGGCTCTGAGCTGCAAATCTGGTGACATCCAGCAGACCAGACCTGGGTTTGAATCTCACAGCTTCCACTTGCAGACTGTGTGACCCTGAGCAAGTCACATAACTTCCTGTGCTCCCAGGTTACACCTGTAAAAAGCTTTCAGCTTAGTGTGCTAGTCCTAGTTAAAAAAAGGTGCATTATTTTACACTTCTTTGAATTGAATTCAAGCTGCCATACTTCTGACCATTCCTCCAACCTTGCTAAGTCCCTTCTCATCCTTTCCATGCCCCTTGTGTATCAACCCAGTTGCAGATCTTTGTGTCATCTGCAAAGAGGCATACTTTTCCTTCCAGTCCATCTGCAATGTCACTTATAAAGACATTAAAAGGACTGAACTCAGTACTGAACACTGTGGTACCCCTTAGTAACCCCTTTCTTCAGAGTGGACTCTGTTTACTATTACCTTCTGTGTCCTGTTGTCTAGCCAATGTTTTACCCAGGCTGCTATTCTGAAATCCACTCCCAGGCTGGCTAATTTGTTTATTAATCTTTTGTGTGGGACTGTGTCAAATGCCTTGCTAAAGACTAGGTAGGCCATATCCACAGCCCCTCCTGGTCTACTACTTTGGTCACCCAGTCAAAGAAATCTATTAGATTCATCTGACATGACCTTCCGCTGCAAATATGTGCTGCCTTGGGTCCTGTGCCCCACTGGCCTCTAGGTACTCAACAGTTCATAGAAACATAGAAACATAGAAGTTGACAGCAGCTAAGGACTGCAGGACCATCCAGTCTGCCCATTTTTTTCTACCTTATAAATGTCCATTGGCCTTTGCTCTGTCAGTGGCCTATCTATTCATAGTCATTTGTATTGCTCCTTATGCCTATCCCATGCCTGTTTGAAGCCTGCACTGTATTCATACCCACCACTTCTTGTGGTAAGCCATTCCATGCATCCACCACCCTTTCTGTGAAAAAGAATTTCCTCACATTCCCCTTAATCATGCCCTCTAATCTCATGCTGTGTCCTCTTGTCCTGCTATTTTCTAATATTTAAACATGTTAGACTCTTTCACCTTGTTAATGCCCTAAAGGTGTTTGAATGCCTCAATCATATCACCTCTCTCCCTCCTTTGCTCAAGGGTATACATATACTCTGTTCTCATATGTCTTCTGATGCAGTCCCTGCACCATTTTGGTTGCCCTTCTCTGGACTGCTTCAATTTGGTTAATGTCCTTGTGAAGGTGTGGCCTCCAGTACTGCGCAGTACTCCAGATGGGGCCTAACCAGTGTCTTGTAAAGAGGATTATTACCTCCCTCTTACGACTTGTGATACCCTACTAATACACCCTAACACCCCCTAGCCTTACCTCGGCTTTAGAGGTCTGCTTGGATGATTTCAGGTCATCTGTGATGATGATGCTCAAGTCCCTTTCTTCCTTTGTGACTGCTAGCAACTCCCTCCCAGCCTATAGGTGGCTTCAGGGTTTCTCTTCCCTATGTGCATGATTTTGCACTTCTTTGCATTAAATCCCAGTTGCCACTCTTCTGACCATTTTGCTAGTTTATCCAGATCTCTTCTCATTCTGCCCACCCCATCTGGATCATCTACTCTGTTGCAGAACTTGGTGTCATCTGCAAACAGACAAGCCTTACCCTCTAGTCCATCTGCAAGGTCACTAATGAAGATGTTGAAGAGGACTGGCCCCAGAACTGATCCCTGAGGTACCCACTTGTGACTTGCATCTCTTTGACTGTATACCATTTACCACCACTCTTTGTTTTCTGCCAATCAACCAGTTTGCCACCCAGTTGACCAACTTCTGACCCACCCGAGCCTACAGCAGCTTTATCAATCTTCTATGTGGAACAGTGTCAAAGCTTTGCTGAAGTCAAACTAGGCGACATCAGCTGCTCCCCTTGGTCCACCACTCTGGTTACCCAGTCAAAGAAATCTATGAGATTAGTTTGACAGGACCTTCCTTTGTAAACCCATGCTGTCTTGGATCCTGTGCCCTATGGTTCCAGCTGTTGCACTATCCTTTCCTTAAGGAGTGCCTCCGTAATCTTGCCCACTACTGAGGTAAGATTGACTGGTCTGTAGATCCTCCTCCTCCCTGCTACCACTCTTGTGGAGCGGGATCACATGAGCCCTTCTCAGTCTTCTGGGCCCTCTCCTGTGCTCAGAGACTCACTAAACAGTTCTGCTAATGGCTCTGCTAGTTCCACCTTTAGCTCCTTAAGTACCCTGGGATGTATGCCATCAGGTCCCATTGCCTTATCCACCCTGAGCTTAGCAAGCTCTTGTAGGACCCTTTCTTTTTGTGAAGGAGTAGTGCTCACCTCCTCCCCGTGTCCATGATGCTGAGCTGTGGCCCTGCCCTACCTTCTCTTCAGTAAATACTGAGCAAAAGTATCTATTTAGGATAGATGCCTTACAGGGTCCTCCTCCTCTCATGCTCCTTTTCTCCATTAAACAGCAATACCCCCTCTGGACTTTCTCCTTTCACTAATGTATCTATAGAAGTCTTGTCACCTTCTTTACTGTTCGTGCTAGTGTTTCCTCAGTTTGGGACTTTGCCTGCCTTACTGCCTTCCTGCTTACCTTAGGGCAGTTTGGTATGCCTCCTATCTTCATCCAGCTGTGTTCCCTTATATTTCCTGAAGGCCAGCCTTTTGGCTCTGACCTTTTCTGCTACTGTATTTGAGAACCAAAGTGGTTTCCTTCTTCTTTTGCACTTCCTTTCTGTCTAACACAATGGGATGTTGCTTCAAGTATTGCATCCTAATGCTTTCCCACTTTGCCTGTACCCCTCACGGTGTTTCTTTTGCCAGAGCTAGCTTAACTTTGTTGGCCATCTTATCAAAGTCAGCTCCTCTGAAGTCCCATATTTTTGCCTTGGAATGGGATGATTTAGATGTAGTAGCCAAATTGAACCATACCATGTGATGGTCACTGGCCCCGGTGACCTTCTACCTGGAGATCTGTGATCCCTTCCTTGTCAGTCAGTACTAGATCTAGGATAGCCCTGTCTCTTGTGGGTTGCTGTACCAGTTGTTTGAGGCCCTCCCCTGCAGGAATCCACTATGTGTCTAGTTCTGGCAGATGTTCCTGCTGGTATTGACCAATCTGTATCCGGCATGTTGAAGTCTCCCATTATGAGAACCTCCCTTTAGCTGTCATGTTTTGTATATCTTCTAACAGTAATGTGTCTATGTCCTCCCCTGGTCTGGGGCCTGTAGACAACCCCAGTTCTTATGGCTGTCCCATTTCCTGTTTCCAGGGTGACCCACAGTTCTTCTGGCTCCTTATGTGTATTCTGAATTTCTGTAGCTTTGATATTTTCATTGACATACAGGGCCCCCCCCCCCTTTTGCACCTCGGTCTCTTCTGAACAATACATAGCCAGGTACTGAAGTCTCCCAAGTGTGGTTACCGGTAAACCACATCTCACTAATTGCTACTATGTCCACTTTAGCCTCTGACATTATTGCCTGCAGGTCTGGGATCTTATTTCCCAGGCTGTGAGCATTGTGTACATGATTTTCCATTGGCCAGATTTTGGTGTGTTGGTTGTTGGGTGAGGTTTGGCATTACCCTGGTCGTATGGGGAGACAAACCTTTTTCTTACCTGGTGATACAAATGAACTGCAAACATGCTGAATCCTGTTTGACCACTAGCTGAGGGGAGGGGTGTTCTTCCTTCAGAAGTGATTCCATAATTTTCCTGCTACAGAGGTCAAACTGACAAGTCTGTAGTTTCCTGCCTCTGTCTTGCTCCCACATTTGTGAAGGGAATCACATCCGCCCTCCTCCAGTCCTCAGGTACCACCACCCCTCCCATGATTTGTTTAAAGGGTAGTCAGTGTACCATAGTGGCTTTTTGTTTTGATTTGTTTACTTGCTTCACACAAAGCTTGTTGCTGCTATGAATGCAGTTTTGATGTTTCCCATTGTTGCTCCACCCTCCTCCTTGCCTGTTTGCTAGTGCTTTTCTAAGGCACTCCCATTTTGCCAAAGTCAGCCTTCCTGAAGTCCAGTACCTCATTTTGTATGGCTTGACTCTGCAGCTGAGGTTTATCGTGAACCACACTGTTTGGTGGTCATTTGTTCCCAGATGGCTACCCAGTTCTAGATCTGAGATCCTCTCACTGTCCCCATTTGAGAACAAGTTCTAAGACTGCTCCCTCCTGAGTGGGTGCCAACACTAGCTGTCTGAGGCATGTCCCTCATAGGGCATCGAGAATGGCCCTGCTCTTTGATGTGGCTGCAGCAAAGGTGCTCCAGTTAACATCTGGCATATTCAGGTCCCCGTCAACAGTATCTCCCTTTCTCTGCCATCCTAAGGATGCCTTCTATCATATCCTTGTCCATTCCCTCTCCCTGAGATGGGGGTCTGTATACAACTGCTGTGCAAATTGTGGTGCCATTTCCATTCTCTAAGGTGACCCTCCTGTTTAATACTTTGTTCCATTGCTTTTATCCCTTCCCTTACATGAGAGCTACTCCTCCCCTCTTCTACCCTTCCTGTCCCTCCTGTAGGTTGTGTACCCTGGTATATTAACATCCCAGTCATGGTTCTCTGTGTACCATGTTCCTGTGACTGCCATGATATCCAGGCATACCGCTTCCATCAAGGCCACCAGCTCAGGGAGCTTGTTGTCCAGACTATGGGCATTGGTACTCATTACCCTCCATTTCTTGATGGCCTTACCCCTTTTGCACCATCCCTGTCCTTATTGCCTTTATCGTTTCCTCCATTTACCCTCCTTTCTCCCTATCGACGTCTCTATCTTGGTGTTTACCTCACTATCTACCTTGATGTTTTGGGGGCTAGGAATTCCCTGATCCTTTACAGTGCCTCCCCTTGGCTAGTTAAATGCTTTACCAGTGAAGCATTTAAACCTATCCTAAGAATCCTGTTTCCCTCCTGGACAGATGCAGACCATCATGCTAGTATAGGCCTGCATCACTCCAGGTGGACCCCTAGTACCCAATGAAGTCAAACCCTGAGCTCTGCACCAGTTTTTCAACCACTGATTGAATCCCATGGTGTGGAGCACCCTAGCCTCATCCATGCCATAGACAGGCAGTGCCCCCAAGAAGGTTACCATGCATGCTATTTGTCTAAGGCCCTTCCCCAACTCCACAAACTATTTCTGCACTGCTGTGATCCCTTTCCCAGCCAGGTCATTCATCCTTATGTGAACAATGGCATCCAGCTCCCTTCCCGTGCAGCTGCTCCGCGATCCTGAGGATTGGTCCCTGTCCCTCCAAGCCATGGTGCCAGGCAGGCATCTTACCTCCTCTCCCCATCCTCCAACTGATCTACCTCCTAACAATGGAATCCCTCACCAGGAGTTGTTTCCTTCCCTCTGGGGTCCCATGCCACCCTCCTTTGTGGAGGTTCCCAGCATCCTCCTTGGTCTCCACTGCGGGTGCTCCATAGAGGAACCACACTTTGCAAGAATGGCATATGAACTGTGGAGATGCACAATCAGAGGGATGCACCTCTATTTCCCACCTCACCCTCCCTGAGTCCACTGTGGTCCAACTGCTCATCTTTCTTGGCACCCTCTGAGGTAATGGCGGTGGCCCTGGTGATCCCTGGGTGGGAGAGGAGGTCCACCAAATCCTGGCCAACTCAGCCTGGAGATGAGCAACCTCCTCCCTCAGCCCAGAGAGGTGCCTGCAGATGGGACAATACCACATCCTCCAGAATGTCTCCCAGAAGACGGCTGCTCCACAGCCACTGCACTGCACCACTCCCATAATGTCTTATTTCTGTCCCTTAACTGTTGTTTTTGAATACTTACTCTTTCCTCTGTTTATTTAAATGTTTTCTCCCTGCTTACTTACTGCCTCTGTGTCCTTTAAGCCCTGATCTACCTGTTCCAGTTCCTCCCCTTTGGCTAGTTTAAATGCTTTACCAGTGAAGCATTTAAACCTATCACCAGGTATGGTTCACAATAAACACAGCAATAGAGTCAAGTCACACAAAGGCAAAGGTACTGGACTTTAGGAGGGCTGACTTTGCCAAAATGGGTGAGTGCCTAAGGAATGCACTAGCAAATGGGCAGGAAGGAGGGGTGGAAGAACAATGGGAATAATAAAACTGCCATCACAGAGGTAACAAGCCTTTGTGTGAAGCAAATAAACAAAACTAAACAATGTAAAAACCACTATGGTTCTCAAAGGAAGTGGCAGTGAAGGTTCAAGAGAAAAGAAAGCTTTCAGGAAGTACGAGGAGTCACAGAAGGAGCAGGACAGAGAACTGTATCAGTTAAAACAAAGGAAGCTGGGAAGGCAGTCAGAACAGCAAGGCCCAAACCGAGGAAAAGATGGCCAACTCAGTTAAGAAGGGGATAAAACCTTTATAGGTACATCAGGGAGCGAAGGAAGACCAAGGGAGGGATAGTGAGGGCTTAATAAAGGGAGAGGGTGGGCAGAGGGTGACTGTGAAAGGCAGAGATACTAAACAAATATTTTTGCTCAGTATTTACAAAGGAAGAGGGGAGGTACCTAAAACAAACAGTAGAAACACTCTGGATGCAGAAGTTGATACCAGCCCATTTACAGAAGAAAGGGTTCTGAAAGAACTCTTAAAACTGAAGGTGGACAAAGCAATGGGGCCTGATGGGATTCATCCCAGAATTATAAAAGAACTAAGAGTAGAATTAGTGACACCACTGACTACCCTGTTTAACAAATCATGGGAGGATGGGGTGGTACCGAGGACTGGAGGAGGCAGATGTGATTCCCTTCACAAAAGTGGGAGCAAGGCAGAAGCAGGAAACTACAGACCTGTTAGTTTAACCTCAGTGGTAGGGAAAATGATGGAATCACTTCTGAAGAAAAGAATTGTTGAGTATCTAGAGGCCAGAGGGCACAGGACCCAAGGCAGCATGGATTCACAGCAGGAAGGTCATGCCAGACAAATCTGATAGATTTCTTTGACTGGGTGACCAAAGTAGTAGATCAGGGAGGGGCTGTGGACATGGCCTACCTAGACTTTAGCAAGGCATTTGACACAGTCCCACACAAAGATCAATATACAAGTTAGCTAGCCTGGGGTGGGTCCCAAGATGACAGCCTGGGTAAAAATTGGCTGGAGAATAGGACACAGAGTAATAGTAAATGGAGTCCACTCTGAAGAAAGGGGTTACTAGTGGGGCACCGCAGGGTTCAGTATTAGACTGGTCCTCTTCAATGTCTTTATGCTACATTGCAGAGGGACTGGAAGGAAAAGTATGTCTCTTTGCAGATGACACAAAGATCTTCAACAGAGTTGATGCACAAGGTAGGGTGGAAAGGATGAAAGGGACTTGGCAAGGTTAGAGGAATGGTCAAATGTATGGCAGCTTAGATTCAGTGCTAAGAAGTGCAAGGTAATGCACCTGGGAAACAAAAACCCAGGGAAGAGTACACAATGGGGTGAGATACTAACAACAACAAAATGGAAAGGGACCTGGGGTAGTCATATCAGATGACCTAAAGGTGGGCAAGCAATGTGAGAGGGCAGCAAGGAGGCTGGGGGATACTGGGATGCATAGGGAGAGGCATCACCAGTAGAAAACAGGAAGTTATTATCCTCTGTATAGACAGCTGGTCAGACCCATCTGGAGTACTGCGTGCAGTTCTGGAGACCAGTCTTTACAAAGACATAGACAGGATGGAAGCTGTCCAGAGGAGGGCAACTAAAATGGTGCAGGGTCTGCACCGAAGACATAATGAAGAGAGACTTAAGGAGCTTAATATGTATAGCCTCCAGGAAAGGAGGGAGAGGGGGACATGATAGAAACTTTCAAGTACCTCAAGGGAATAAACAAAGTCAAAGAGGGTAGCATCTTTCAAAAAGAGGTGTGCAAGGACAAGGGGCACAAATTGAAGATGGGGGCAGCTCAGAGGTAATTTAAGGAAGTATTTTTCACAGAGAGGTTGTGGATGCATGGAACGCCTTCCGGAGGAGGTCATGGAGTCAAAAACAGTGGTGGAATTCAAGCATGCATGGGACAGTCATAAGGCAATTCTAGGGGTGGGAGTAGGAAGAAGTAGGCTGCTGGTTAACTAGGATCTGCAACTTATCCAGTAGGCAGGGAAATGGGCAGACTGGGTGGGCAAGTGGTCCTTATCTGTCGTCAAATTCTATGTTTCTTTGTTTCTGTTCTGATTCAAAGTTCCTAAATTTCTCAGTATTCTCCTTACTTGCTCAGAGTCAGACCTCCAGCAGCAAGGGGATGGAGAGCTACTCTTTTCCTTCTATGATGGTGACTCTTTTGTAGCACTGTGATCACCCCTCTTGCTCCCAAACAGGAAGATCCTGATGTCAGTCAAATTGTGTGCCTATAAAAGTAGAACTAGCTAAGGGCGGTGGGGTTGAGGGAGGAAGGAGAGCAATATAGTCTCAGTAGAGAAATATAATTATAAAAGCAGCTCCTTCCTCTTGCTGTTCTCTGCCTTTTTTATTTTGTACTGGGTTTGGGACACTTGTGTACCTAGCATCTCTATACAGGAAGTATTTGTTCCATGCTATTTTTCATATAGTCATCCATTTTATTTGTTTATTTTTAATCTGAGACTTTGGTAGAATCATTTAGACATGCATGAAACAAGGTGAAAAAGTCTAACAGGTTTCAATATAAGAAAATGGCAGGACAAGAGGACACAGCATGAGATTAGAGGAGACTGATTAAAGGGTAATGTGAGGAAGTTATTTTCACTGAAAGGGTGGTGGATGCATGGAACAGCCTACATCATGAAGTGGTGGATATGAATACAGTGCAGGGCTTCAAACAGGAATGGGATAGGTATAAGGGCAATACAGATGAGTATGAATAGATAGGCCATTGACAGAGCAAAGACCAATGGTACATTCATAGGTAGAAAAGAAATGGGCAGACTGGATGGGCCTTGGGTCCTTTTCTGCTGTCAACTTCTATGTTTCTATGAGTCAACTAGATTAAAACAGATTCAGCAAAAGTGGGTATGCCTGTGTAAATTCAATTTCCATCATACCAGTTAAGTGAAGATTAAGACATAGCAGTGGAAGGCAATAGCATATTAGGGAAGGACAAAAGTGTTAAAGACCAGTTCTGCAGAAACTCATGTTCCAATTTATGGGCCCTGGGGGACTTTTTCAATTTTACTTTTAATTTTAATTTTAATAACTGTGGACCAGGAAAGACACACTGAGCTGTGATAGCTCATTATCATTAGATGTGTGTTAAGGATGATTTGCAGAGGCATACAGTATTTTATTGACATGGAAATCTTGCCATGATGCCATTGAAACTTCTATATATGCCATGTGATTTCTTTTTTTTTGGCCATGTCTCCTCCGATCAGATCTTTAATGTCCACTTGGCAATGGATAGTGTTTAGCATGGCAGAAGGGACCCTGATTTAACATTTCATCCCAAGGATGGAACTTTTACAGTGCATTGGCCCTACTGTACTGCACTACTACAGTGTCAGTTATGATTAACACCCTAAATACCTAGAAACCATGGCTTTCTGATCTTCTGGCCCCAGAGGTATGAGTGATACCTACCAGCCATTGGCACTGACTGAAAGAAAGTCTTCTGATTCTCCATGAGGTGGAGAGCTGGAAGGGTCATCCAACTGGAATAGTGCCTATGGTCTAACAGACAGTATATATTGTATTGTTATTTTAATAGGAACACTATAGGTACATAGCCAATATAGATTTTTTTGTTTCCTTGAAACATATATTTTTTGTGGAGGTAATGTTTTTGTTTCTGTCTATTTCTTTCCTTTCCCAAAGCTTCAGATTGTGGTTACTGTGGTCACAACTTGGCCTTTGGGCAGTTATGCATTCTTCTTTGCTGCTGTCACCAGTACCTCCAGGTTTTGTTAGCAGTCCACACACACACATTGGATGGCCCACTTATTTTCTTTATGGGAACCAGGCAGCTCTCTTTTTAACAATGCTCTCAGTCCTCTGCCTATCCTGTGGGAAACATGAGTTCAGATGCAACCCCATCCCTGACATCATCCCACTTGGAAAAGCCCACACACATGATAGTATTTTATTTTATTCAGCCCATTTCAGTTCATCCATAGATCTGTGAACGCTCTTTTGATTCTGTACTCATCCGACTTCTTTTCTCTAGCTATCATTTCTCACTTGGTCACTTAATCTTTTTTTTCAGTCTTGACTAATATTTTAACACCAACAAAACTGGGCTTTTCATCTCTTTTGATTCTTGCAAAACTCCTCACTCACCATTTTTCTCTATTTCTCTCATACTCTTTAATGGCTTATTTATTATAGCCCTCCTCCAGTTCACTGTGTTGGATATCTTACAAACCAATCCCATATTCTAATGTAAATCCTTTTGCACTTTTTAGCTTTCAGGCTCCTCTCTGCACCTGAACAAGATAGACAGGCAACTTGCTATCCACCTTGACCCCAAACGGTTCTAAGTTATGCACAAATCAAATTGATAAGACCTCATATTACCACCACTTCAGCATTTCCTGAATGTGATCTTTTGTTAACTTCTCTTCAACTCTAGCCCTCATGCATACTTTCATTATGTCCAGCATCAATTACTGTGACTCCCCTCCCAACCTGACCGCTTACATTACAAACGCAGCAGACCAAAATGCCACTCTAATTTCTTGTAAGGATGCAAACACTGGACCATATTATTTCTATCTTGTATATCATTCATTTGCTCACAGTACCACAACATATGTGGTACAATACAGGTTACTCTCCTTATTCTCAAATACCACAGTAGCCTTGGTCCCTCCAACCTTGATAATCTAATTCCTCCATTTATTTGTTCACAAAATCTCTGATTTGCAGCAGCAAACTTCCTTCTGTTTATACTAATCACCTTTCTACAGTTAGCAATCAAGTTTCTCCCACTGTGTTTTCTCCATTACTGTACGTTGGAACAACCTGCCTTAAAAACTTTGATTTACTGACCTACTTTTACATTTTATGTCACTACAATATAGTATACTACCTCTTCACCCTTGACTTCAGTTGCTGAGCTCTGTGAAAATCAAAAATAGTGTAACCTATTTAAACACTCTGTAATCACAGTACCATAGCATTTTTATCTTAAGTTCATTAAGCTGCTTTCTGATCCTGTGAAATGCCTCATGTTCTTTAATTGAATCTATTAAGACTGTGTACAGCATTTGATGACATCCAATATGACAAATGATACGTAAAATTAGACTTAGTTGGGAATTATGTGAAGAATGCACTTAGGAAAACACTGTAAAATCCAACCAAAGCCTTTAGACAGCATACATTTTATGCCATACAAAACATAAGGGCATGATATGAACTGCAGAATTTCTTCAGCTTACTGTAACTCAAGTTTCTGTAACAGCTGTGTGAACTGTTAAAAGGCCTGTAACATCAATTGCACATTGCTTCCTGCCAAGATCAAAATTGCACTGCATTACTATTACAATATTCAGAATTTTCAGTAACTGTTAATTCGATGTTTCATGGAAACTTCATGTTATATTTTCAGTAATGGAGTGTAGCACAAGAGATGCAGCAAAGTTAAACTTCATCTGCAATGTTGCTGTGAAGTTGGGAAACTTCAACTTCTCAAAGCTTCCCAAGATTCCTATTGTCATCAACAACTTCAACTTTACTGACTTCTCAACATTTTTTTAGTGAAGTGGTACTTTTTCCTGTGAACTGGCAACTTTGCCAGTAAAGTTTGTCACTTCATGGAAAAAGTACTATTTCACCTGACAAAAAAAGGTTGTGCATTTAGCACTTTGAACTTTGCAAAGTTAGCAGCTTCACAAAGTTCTATTAAAATGAAGTTTTTCAACTTTGCAAATCTCTAGGTAGAACTTTATCCAGAATCAAACTAATTGCCCTCTCATTATAAAAAAGATTCATTCTACTGATATCATAGAACTGTGGTCTGTTTACAGAATATTCCACAGTCTAGGTGTATCTCACATATGAATTGTAAAGAAGCTCTACTTTATTAAACTACTGGATGACACCATGAGTGTGCTAATACCATTTTGCAAATACTCAGTGAGTGCACTAAATTACATTAATTATTCAGTAGTTATTGTTCATCACAAAATGGCTTGAAATACCTTAAAAGTCTTGCTCACTTATCAATGTGACTAGGGCTAGCCTCATGGCCACTTCACTGCCCTCAGTCATTATCCACCCTCACTGCCCCCAAGCACTAATACATGATCAGTCCTGTGAATATATGCATTTATTTATTTCATTTTTACTGACCAGGTAATGAGGTCTAGGAATTCTGACTATTTTCAGTCTTGTACTGGGGATGGGGATGCAGATGCAATGCAAATGCAAACTGACATTGAATCAGTTTAATCTGTTAGTGGTATTTTTAGTGAATCAGGTACATATGATGAGGACACATGGAAAGTCACCAGCTCTTCTCAAGGAGTGACATGGGCTATTCAATGTCCACCTGAAAAAAAACACTGGAACAGGCAGATAAGACTGCAGTTTAATGTCTCATTTGAAAGAAAACACCTTGAGGGCAGCACCCACCTCATGCTGCACTGCTGTATTACTGTAGTGCTGAATTTGCCACATATTCCTGGTGTGGAGTTAAAACCTACAATCTTCCAGTCTTCTTGCCTCAGAGGTGAGTGTGCAACCTGTTGAACCACAGACACTGTCATATCTGATTTCATTCCAACCCTCTCCATCTGACAGTTTTTGAAGCCTACTTACCTCCCTGGTCCAACCCACTGATGCCCTATGGGCAAAATCAGAAATGTATTAGCTGTCCCGCTTGATCTCCTATTCATGATGGAGTGGCATTAGCTAATCTTCCTGTAGCTCAGTTTTCCTCCTCTCCCCACAACACCAGCAAACAGCTTTGACTGAGGTGTGGGAGAAGGTGGAGTGGTCTGCTTAGCTTCACGGAGCTATACTAGGCAGGCTATAATAGAACATTGCAGTGGAACTCATTGATGCAGCGTAATCAGTTGCTCATCTGTTTCAGCTCTCCATTTGAAAATGCTAGGATATGAATAAGTTTATGGTAGAAATATGAAAGGTTTTCCAATTTTAAGGGCTTTTTGCATATATTGGAGATAACATATTACAATATCTTGAATGATATATTTTCAGAATCATCTACAACAACTTTGAAATGTCCATCACTGCTGCACCTGCTGAGTACTCCTGAGCACTGCAGCCCCATATTTGTAAACCATCTGACTATGGTTTTGAACTTGCAAATCTCCTGTTCCCAACCTATGACTCTACCAAGCCAAAGAACCTGCTCCTAGCTGAGACACTAGAAGATCCTTATATACATTACCCTGGTTGCTTATTTCCCTATAGTAGTTAGTACATAAGTCGGTAGCCATTTTTATTTGTCACTCAAAAATATCTCTATCCAATAAATACATAAATACAGACAACATATTGTACATGTGCAATAAATTGCATATTTAACTACATACATAAAATAGCTCAGCAGGAATCAAAAGAACAAAACAAAAGGCCTGTAACTGTGAAACATAATGCTGGGCCAGAGAAAGGCCCTACTGAAAATACACTTCAGAACCTTTGCCCTCCATGGGATAGTCCAGGAAAGTGCTTGATATATGCCAGTAGAAAATTCAGAGAATGAGGGCAGCCAATCTAGACGCCTCTCCCTTGTGGATTTCAAAGTGAATGAGAACACTCAGTATTAGTTACTTTTCTCAATAGCAAAGGATTCTACTATGGTAGAAAGGGCCAGCAGGTGAAAGGAGTGTTGAATCCAATCTGTTTATGACCTTAAATGTCAAGGTAAGAACCCTATACTCAATCATTTGTCTTACTGGCAGCAAGGACAGCTCATTTAGCATCAGTTTGATGCATTCTGATTTCTGAACAGAATACAGGAGCCATGGAGCCATGTTTTGCACCAACAGCAGGCACTGAGTCTGTCTACAAGGTGGGCCCCTATAGACAAGGCCCCTGGAATTCTGCGGTTCTGGAATTTTTCACAGAATTTGCATCATGCATAGAATGTATAAATCACAGAATTCACTGTTTTTGATGAAATTTTATTCATATATACTGTTTTTCCATAGTGCCAGGCTTTCTTTCCCATCTTGTTAATCCTGAAACCCTCCTCTATGCACGGTATATGATGTAATTGCTGACATCATATCATATTAATCCAATGGCAGAACTGTGTTCTGCCGAGAAATTAATAAATCATGCCGCAGAAATCAGAAAGTTCTGCCGCAGAGCAACTAGGGCCCTGTCTATAGAGCACAATACATCAAACAAGGCTGTAATGCCATGCAATGCAATGCTGTACCCAGCTACTACAGAGGGAACCAGTTTTCCCAGACTTACTCTACTTACTCCTTGTCCAGAGTTTGGATTAGAATACCTCTTTGATACCATATGCAAAGGTTTCAAAACCACTGCCTCTAAACACAATTTGCTTCTGCTGTACAACAATTACATTTTCAAAAGGTTCATTTAATTGGCTATGCTAATCAAGACATAGTTGGCAATAAATTGGCCCCAGTGTATGTGTTTAAGAACTGTAGTGGGCACATTATTGCCAAATGAATCTTGTTTACTGTAACATGGTCAATTAAATTATTCTTTTAACTGAAGGGAAGTATTGTTACAGTAGCTATTTCTTTCATTCAAGTAGAGAAAATTAACACTGCTTTGGATTAGCAAAAATGACAGGTGTCAATAGACTTCTCAAGCTTTTCCCATCCCAGATACCTTTTAAATGTTGCAGTGAAGATATCATACACTCATATGAATGACCTTCTCATTTAAAATGACCCCTTTCCTGTTTTTGATATCATATCATTACATGATTGGTCTATTTTTAACGTGACTGCTTTTGCACATTGCAAATATTTTTGATCTGACATTGCTTGTATTTTTGATGCTTAGAAAATTTTTTCCAGGAATGCCACAGAAAAATCCCTTCTCTTTTTGGAGTGCACAGGAAAAGACTTGTGAGGAGGAACTTGTCTTCATGTGACCTACTGAATGCTGAAAACAATGATTCAGGTCAACTTACCCAGAAAACATACACGATATCTATATTTCACTATTATTTTGTAAAAGTATAATAGACACTAGACATGCCCCAACACTGACATGAAGTCTTAATTAAAATATTATTATTATTTTCGTTTTGGGACATAAACATCTCAGTGTAAATGTTGGTATCATTTTGTGAACAAAAGGATCAGTGACATCTGATTTAAAACATTGCAAATGTATTATGTAACCCTGCACCCAGGTCTAGGTGAATAAACCTTGTCGGTGATAAGGATAACAAGTGGGGGCTCAAACCTGGGTCTTTGGCATGGTAGGCACAGTATTTACTGTTAGACCCTGAGACAACCTGTGATTCAACTTTCTTACCTCTGCTAAAGGTAAAATGATGTTTAGTGGAGTGCATGTGGATGTGCATGCATACTGTTGCAACAGTAGACATGGTCAGATATGTTATGATATTTCACAGTATTTCTATAGATATCCTTTGTTGTGGCCCCACAGTAGTAGTACAGGCAGGCATAGACTTTCTCTAGAGATAGCCCAGAAATATAAGAAAACATTCACCATGTCAATTGCTGCAACTGTGTGTGATTGAGTAGGTGTGTATTATGTATAAAACTGTAACAGCACATGTTAATGTTCTGCCATTAATCCAGCATTTTAGTGACATCATGCAAAATGCACGTGCATGCATGTGTGCATGTGTGTCTGTAACAGTGCAACAGATATTGTTGGCCACAGACAGCTCATGCACTACATAAGCACATAAGTATATGTTATTCCATAAAAATGTTTTGTTAAAATTTGGTTATACTGTTATGGGCTTGGAGCTCTCAGCCTCTAGACCCATCCTCAACTCCATAACCATTATGCTACAAAAGCCAGGTTAAATTAGCACTGCATCTTGCAGGGATACAAAAACCCATTAATCATCACATTCAATAGTATAATAATGCAAGTGCCTTGAAATGGCAAAAATACTGTATATTAAAACAGTTCCCTAAGAACACATAGAATATTAGCTCAGGTATATTATCCAGCTCCACAGCCATGTAATTATTTTTTTCATAGAATCATAGAAATGTGGTGGCAGAAAAGGACCTTACCCCCACTTGTCACCTTTGTCAAGGGACATCCCACTCCACCAACTGATCAACTCCTTATGTCTGTCCTATGCCTGCGTAAATCCTCTTAAATCCTTCCACAGATTCAGCCCCACCACCTCTTCTTAGTAGTATGTTCCAGGATTCCACCACTCTATCTGTGAAGAAACACCCTCACATTTGGAGCTATGCACTAATGCAGGGAATAACGCACCAAAGGTGCATATCCCACCGGATGGATTCAAGGTGGCTGTATTCACAGATACCAGCACCTCATGGCTCCCATCCTTGGCCCTGCCCCCAGTGTACAGGTGCATGGGGAGCTGTTCCATGGACATGGGTGTGCATCCAGTGGGATGCCTGGACCTGGTCTGCCACTGGGTCCCTTGTGCCTGTAGGACACCAATTATGACAGGTGGCACACTGTGCACTGACAGCACAGGGGCAGGAAGGTGCCTAGTCAGCCACCCTTAGCCCTCCATGTGGTCCCTGAGGGTTAGAGCGGCATGTAGAAAGGATATGCTATGCCTTAACATCTCTGCCACAGCTAGCACCATCATCTTTGGGGGCATGTATGCCTTTTGGCTGGGTGTTTCCAGTGTAGCTTACCCCATGCCAGCACTCTGCCTTTGTGAATGGCATGAAGTGTGGTAGCAGCCCGCACCACTCCCCAGTCTTGCCTTGCATCAATTTCTATGGCCAGTCGGGGATCAGGTGCATACAGGATGATGTCCCATTTGTGCATCCTTGAGTGGGTGCAACGGTGTGGGGTGCCTACATGCCGGACATACACTGCGCATAGGCTTTTTGGTTTCATGCAAAGTGCCCATACCCTAAACCTTCCTCCTTCTAATCTTAAACTATGACTTCTAGTTTAGCACTTTCTTTCCTTGTGAATAAGCTTCCTCCCTCACCATATTAATTCCCTTCATGTACTTAAATGTTTCTATCATATCTCCCTTCCCTTCTTGTCTTCAATGGGTACAGATCTAATTCCCTGCACCTCAGATCATAGAGATTCCTATTCATACCATGCACCATCTTGGTTGACCTTCTCTGAACCCCTTCAGTCCTGTCTCTGTCCTTGAGTAGGTGAGGTCTCCAGAACTGGAACTCATAATCCAGGAGAGGCCTCACCATTTATTTTATAGAGCGCATTAGCATCTCCCTCCTTCTGCTTGTTATGCCCTCCCTATGCACACCAGCATTCTATTTACCTTGCCTTCTGCCATGCTGCTTTGGTTACCCACCTTAAGGTTATTCAAAATTATAATTCCCAGATCCTCTCCTGCTCAGTTGGCTTAATTTCCCCAGTGTGTAAATGACTGGTGGATTTTTTTCACTCTATGTGCATAACTGTACACTTTTGGCATAGAATTTCAGCTAACATGTTTCTGACTATCTTTCCAGAATCTTCCGTCCTCCCTCTAGGCCTCCACTCCACCAAGGGTGTCCACCTATTGCAGATATTTTTATCATCTGCAAATAGGCACACCCTCCCTCCAGTCCCTCCACTATATTGCTGATGAGATATTAAAAAGGATGGATCCTAGTATCAACCCCTAGGGCACCCAACTCTTTACCCCCATCTCCTGGAATGCACACATTTACCACCACCCTCTGGCTTCTGTTCTTCAACAGTATTCCACCCACCTGGATATTTTCCATCTCACCGTTAAGCTTTCCAGTTTATTTACCGCATTCTGTGGGGACAGTGTTGAAGGCCTTCTAAGTCCAGATAGGCCGCTCACTGCCCCCAATCAACCACATTCATTGCCCAATTGAAAAACTCTTAGAATTCATCTAGCATGACCTCCCTTGTAAGGTCATGCTGTCTGTCATCCTGCAGTCCGCTGTCTACCAGGTAGTTTACCACCCTTTCCTTTATTTGTACCTCCATCACCTTACCCACCACCAAGGTGAGGCTGACCGAGCAGTAATTCTCTGCCACCTCCCTACTGCCCCCTTATGTAGTGGCACCATGTCAGCCATCTTCCAGTCTCTTGGTACCCACCCTGTATCCAGGGACACATTAAACAGCTTTGTCAGTGGTGTTGCCAGCACCTCCTTAGTTCCCGGAGTACCCTAGGATGTAAGCCATTGGGCCCCAATACCTTGTCCACCTTCAACCTTCCTAGTTCCTCTCTTACCCTGAACAAGCTAGGATCCACCTTTTATCTTCCCTCTCCTCAACTCAAGTCCACCTCCTCTCCATCCACTGTAAAGACCGAGCAGAAGTAGCTATTAAACACCTCAGCCATCTCCAAGTCCCTCTCCACTTGTACCTTCCTCACTCATAATATTACCTGCCTTACCTTCGTCTTCTCTCCACATACAGTACCTAAAAAAGTTATCTCCCCTTTGGCCTGCCTTGCAATCTCTCTTTATATACTTTGCCCTGCCGGCCTCAGCTTCTCTCTATAAGTCATCCTGTCCTCCTTCCTCTGGATCTTCTTATATGTTCTGAATGCCCTTCTTCTTTTTTTTTTCTTTCTTACCTTCTTTATGCAGATTTCAGTGGTTTTCGTAACCCCCTTTATAGCTTTCCATAATTCCTCCATGTCCTTATTTCTCCTTCCCTTCATTTCTTCCTGAATATTTTCCTCATTCTAGGAGAGTTTGTCTGCCTGAAGTCCAGAACTTTTGTGCTGTTACAATTTGTTTCCCTCCACATCCTTACCCTGAAACTCAATGTATTGTGGTCGCTTGTACCTAGGCAGTCTCCCACAACAACTTCTTCCACACTTTCCCCAGTTGGTGAGGGTCACAGCCATTATGTTATCACCCCTAGAGGGCTCCCTAACCAGCTGTTGCAGGAAAGCACCTTGGAGTTAATTGAGGATCTCTGCTCCTGGCTGATATTAGGTTATTATTAGACTTAATTTACTATGCAGTATGTTTTGTTCCCTCAACAAGAACAACATGGTCAGAGCTGTAAAGGTTGGGGAGCTGGTGGGTATTAGTTACCGTAACTGGGCTGAGTGTGAGGTGATGGGGGATGGGAAGCTATTTAACCAAAAATAAGACCAAGACACTAAAGTACAGGCACGCTTATCTTGATAGGCTGTGGAAAATGTTTGTGGTTATATTGATGAATACACACAAGTAGGAGTTCCTGAAGCAAAATATAATAGAGGTGATGATTAGATATATTGTTGTGCAAGGACAAGAGGACAAGACAGGGGCCTCCATGACTGTCCAAAGACCATCATGAGATAATGGGAAAATGTGGGTTTATGACAAATAGAAGAGTTCTGGTGATAGAGCAGTGGAAGTAGTGTAGAGGGCATTACAGAAGGAATCCTGAAGCAAGATTTAACAGGCCTAGGCTTGTTTGGAAGATAGGATTGTGCATGGGATCGAGATAAATAATAACACTTTTTCTTACTGAAATAGGTATCAAAAGGAGAGTAAGGGGTAAGGTGGGGCTCTGGATGATTGGGGAGGGGATGAGCCATTGAGCAAGGCAAGGGAAATAGCAGAGGCAATGAAAAATAATTTATGTTAGTATTTAGCCAGAAAGCCAGGAGCCACAACCACCTGGAAGGAACAGTTTTGGAATAGGTACAGGCTAAAAGAGTAGGCAGTGCTGATTGCACCAGAATTAGTTGGTACACTAGATACAGTATTGGGAGGATGTGAATCCAGGAAGTTACTAGATTCAGATGGTATCCACATGGGTAATACTAGAATTAAAAGGTTTCTTATGTTTTAAGACTCATTGCGGATACAGCAATTGCCAGAGATTTAGAAAACAGCCTGAGTCCTTCCCCTATTCTGTTAGGGAAATGTCTAACAAGTGACTACAGACCTGAGAGTTTTCACTCAGTGCATGTCAAAGTGCTTCAGTCAATCATTTAAGATGTGATTGCTAAGCACATGGCTGAAAATGGGCTGTTCTCTAGCACACAACATGGGTTTACATAGAAACATAGATGTTGAAGGCAGATAAGGACCACAAGGCCCATCCAGTCTGCCCATTGTTTCTACCTTATGAAAGTGCCAGAGGCCTTTACTCTGACAATGGCCTATCTATTCCTACTCATCTGTATTGCTCCTTATGACTATCCCATACCTGTTTGAACCCCTGAACTATATTCACATCCACCACTTCCTGGGGTAGGCCATTCCATGCATCCACCACCCTTTCTGTGAAAAGAACTTCCTCACATTACCACTTAATTGGCCTCCCTCTAATCTAATGCTGTGTCCTCTTCTCCTGATATTTTTCTTATATAGAAACATGTTAGACTCTTTCACCTTGTAATGCCCTTAAGGTTTGAATATTTCAATCATATCACCTCTCTCCCTCCTTTGCTCTAGGGTATGCATATTGGGCTCCATTAATCTGTCCTCATAGTTTTCTGATGTAGTCCCTCTACCATTTTGGTTGCCCTTCTCTGGACTGCTTCAATTTGGTTAATGTCCTTGTGAAGGTGTGGCCTCAGTACTGCACACAGTACTCCAGATGGGACCCTAAACAAGTGTCTTGTAAAGAGGGATTATTACCTCCATCTTCTGGCTTGTGATACCCCTACTAATACACCCCAACATCCCCTAGCCTTACCTACTGCTTTAATGGTCTGCTTGGATGATTTCATGTCATCGGTGATGATGATGCTCAAGTCTCTTTCTTTCTTTCCTTGTGACTGCCAGCAACTCCCCCAGCCTATAAGTGGCTTCAGGGTGTCTCTTCCCTACGCGGCATGATCTTGCACTTCATTGCATTAAACCCAGTTGCCACTCTTCCAACCATTTTGCTGGTTTATCCAGGTGTCTTCTCATTCTGCCCACCCCATCTGGATCATCTACTCTGTTGCAGATCTTGGTGTCATCTGCAAACAGACAAACCTACCCTCCAGTCCATTTGCAATGTCACTGATGAAGATATTGAAGAGGACTGGCCCCAGGACTGATCCCTGAGGTACCCCACTTGTGACTTGCATCTCTTCTGACTGTATACTATTTCCCACCACTCTGTTTTCTGCCCGTCAACCAGTTTGCTACCCAGTTGACCAACTTCTGACCCACTCCAAGCCTACCCAGCTTATTAATCAATCTTCTATGTGGAACAGCATCAAGGCTTTGCTACAGTCAAGGTAGGTGACATCAACTGCTGTCCCTTGGTCCACCACTCTGGTTACCCAGTCAAAGAAATCTATGAGATTAGTTTGACAGGACCTTCCTTTGTAAACCCATGCTGTCCCGGATCTTGTTCTCCTGTGGATTCCAGGTGTTGCACTATCCTTTCCTTAGGACTGCCTCCATAATCTTGCCACTACTGAGGTAAGACTGACTGGTCTGTAGTTCCTTGCCTCCTCCCTGCTACCACGCTTGTGGAACGGGATCAAACAAGCCCTTCTCCATTCTTCTGGGACCTATCCATGCTCAGAGACTCACTAAACAGTTCTGATAATGGCTCTGCTAGTTCCACCCTTAGCTCCTTTAGTACCCTGGGATGCATACCATCAGATCCCATTGCCTTGTCCACCTTGGTTTATTGAGCTCTTGTAGACTCTTTCTTTTGTGAAGGGACTAGTGCACACCTCCCTCCCCTGTGTCCATGGTGCTGAGCTGTGGGTCCTACCTACCTTCTCTTCAGTAAATACTGAGCAGAAGTATCTATTTAGGATAGATGCTTTTACATTGTCTTCCTCCTCACATGCCCCTCATCTCCTTTGATCTTAGCAATACCCCTCTGGACTTTCTCCTTTCACTAATGTATCTACACAAAATCTTGTCACCTTATTTTACTGTTTGTGCTAGTGTTTCCTCTGTTTGGGCCTTTGCTTACCTTACTGCCTTCCTGCTTCCCTTGGGGAAGTTTGGTATCCTCCCTGTCTTCATCCCGCTATGTCTCTTTATATTTCCTGAAGGCCAGCCTTTGGCTCTGACCTTTTCTGCTACTGTTTTTGAGAATCAAAGTGGTTTCCTTCTTCTTTTGCACTTCCTTTTCTCTCTAACACAATGGGATGTTGCTCAAGTATTGCATCCTTAATGCTTGCCCACTTTGCCTGCACCCCTCAACTGTATTTCTTTTACCAAAGCTAGCTTAACTCTGCTGGCCATCTTATCAAAGTCAGCTCCTCTGAAGGCCCATATTTTTGCATTGGAATGGGATGATTTAGTTCTAGTGGCCAAATTGAACCATGCCATGTGATGGTCACTAGGCCCCCAGGTGACCTTCTACTTGGAGATCTGTGATTCTTTCCCTGTTAGTCAGTACTAGATCTAGGATAGCCCTGTCTCTGTGGGTTGCTGTACCAGTTGTTTGAGGCCTTCTCCTGCAGGAATCCACCATGTGTCTAGTTCTGGCAAATGTTTATGCTGGTATTGACCAATCTGTATCTGGCATGTTGAAGTCTCCCATTATGAGAACCTCCCTTTAGCTGTCATGTTTTGTATATCTTCTAACAGTAATGTGTCTTTGTCCTCCTCCTCTTCTGGGGCCCAGATAACCCCAGTTCATATGGCTGTCCCATTTCCTGTTTCCAGGGTGACCAACAGTTCTCCTGGCTCCTTATGTGCATTCTGAATTTCTGTAGCTTTGATATTTCCGTTGACATACAGGGCCATTCAACTCCCTCTTTTTGCACCTCGGTCTCTTCTGAACAGTACAAAGCCAGGTACTGAAGTCTCCAGTGTGGTTACTGGCAAACACATCTTGATAATTGCTACTATGTCCAGTTTAGCTGTCATTATTGCCTGCAGGTCTGGGATCTTATTTCCGACTGTGAGCATTTGTCAACATGATTTTCCATTGGCCAGATTTCAGTGTGTTAGTCGTTGGACGAGTTCTGCATTTCCATGTGTATGATGGGGATCCGGACCTTTTCCTTACCTGGTGATGCAAATGCAAACATGCTGAACTCCTGTTTGACCACTAGCTGAGAGGGAAGAGCTGTTCTTCCTATTCGACGATGGGTGCTGCACCTCTCCCCATTTGCTAGTTTAAATATTTCTGCAAAGACGCCAAACTTCTGCCCCAATGCACTGACTCCTCCTTAGTCAGATGCAGTCCATCAAGTTTAAAGTACTTTTTCTCCCAAAACTGTTGCCAATTCTCTACAAATTTGTGTCCTTTCTTCTGGCACCAGTCCTTGAGCCACATGTTTAGTTCCCCTATCTCCCTTCTCTGACTTTCCGTCCATCTGCCCCCCTCCCAGACTGGCAGGATCTCAGAGAAGGAGATGCTGGATGAAATGGATGATAGTTTGTCACCCAGCCTGGTGAGGTGATCCTTGGTCTCCACAACTGACCGGCTGGTGAGATCATTAGTCCTATGTGTACCAGGACATCAATGTTTTCTCCTGCATCCTGAACAGTTTTAGCAATGTGGTGAGTGTCTCTCCATGCTGATGTACCTGTGAGACATCTGACCATTACCCTGGCTGGAGATAGGTATCAACTCCCGAATCATGGAGTCACCTATGATCAGAAGTTTTGGGATTTCCTTTTAGCTTTTTTGTTTTGGTTCCTGTTTTGGGCAAGTTTTGTTGTGCTAGCTCCTGTGCTGTAGTGTCCTGCTCTGCAATGTCCTCTGCCCCTTGTTTGATTTTGGAGATAGTGGTAGATACCTGTTTGTATTTTTATATGGTTTTGGAGGTAATATGTTGGAGACCACTGGTGATGGAGCACCTGATTTGCCCCTCCTAACCACCTGCCAACCTCCTGGACCAACTACCCTCTACGGTCGGAGGTTCATCTGTTGGATGTTGGGGAAAAGGCAGATGGTTCTTATGTTTCCTCTTAATATGCAATTTAAGGCATGCAATCTCTGCCCATGCTGCCCGGAGCTGAGCCCTTAGATCTCAATGGCTCAGCATGTGGACAGTTTCCTAAATAATGTAAAACTGCCCTTCTTAAAAGTGTTCCACAGGATCTGCAGTTAGTTATATCCATTCCAGATAAGTTGCTGGGTATATAACCTGGTCAGAGTAATAAGAAGGAAGAAAATGAAAGCAAAAATTTGATTTTGTGTTTTGTTTGTTTTTGTATAACTTGTTATAACAAGTTAAATTACTAGTGCCCTGTAAATGAGGTCACCGTGGGGTACCCCACCATCCACCCCTTAGTGTTTTGCCACAGGAAATGTCATGACTGTGCTACCCTATAAAAGGAGTGTAGCTTGGGGTGGTTGGGGATGGGGGTGGGTGCCTGGGCCCTTCCCTGCCAAAAGAAGAACCATAGATTTATTTATTTATTTAGTTAGTTTTTGTTGACCGGTAAGTGCGCTAGCCAACAAGTGACTATTTTCAGGCACGACCGGGAGGTACAGTTACAGAACACAGTGATACATAAGAGATTACACAAAGCAGGATACATAAGAATTTACACAGAGCAGGATACATTTGCAAAGGACAAAGTCACACAGTGTAGTCAAGCATAGCAATAAGGATAAAATTACATGTATTCAGTTGTTGAGAACTAGGGGAGAGGTGGTAGGGGACAGGTGTAAGGGTAGGGCAGGAGGGAGGCGGAGACAGGAGGTGGTGGAGGCGAATAGAAAAAAGGGGAGGACAGGAGGAGGTTAAGGCGCCAAGTGCGGCATTAGCGAGAAGGTTACCACCTGTGGCGGACGGTGGAACCGGAGTCGGCAAGAGAGAGGAGAGGTCGGGAACAGGACAGTGAAGCTATGGGTGCAAAAATAGAGAGGGAGAGAGGGTGATGTGCAGGGAGGGCGGTGGGGGGACTAGGTGCAAGGGTGAGAGGGATTTGAACTAAAGGAATGGGGAGGGAAGGTAGGTGGGAAGGGCAGGGTATAGGGGAAAGGGATGAAGGCATGGAACAGATAGGGAAATGAGTGGGGTGGGAGATAGAGTGCACCTAGTAATGAGCGCAGGCGGAGCAGAAGAAGGGAGGAGGACAGAGCGAGGTGGTGAAAACGGCATTGGCGGGGTAGAGTAGTAACCTGCGGTCGAGGCCGTGGAACCACGTAGATGGCAGGAGAGAGAGGAGTCACGAAACTGGTGGGAGGCGGATAAAATAGGAGAGGGAGGGGTGAGGACTGAGCATAGGGAGAAGAGGGAAGAATAAAGAAGGAGGGAAAGCTGGCAGGAGAGGGGCAGAAGGTGAAAGAAGAGGTAGGAAGGGTGGCGGAAGTTATTCGGCATTGGCGGTACAAGGTGGCAACCTGTGCCGGTGGAACCGTGACGGCAGAGAGGGAGTGATGGCGCATTACAGGGGAGTGAGGCGGCAAAGAGCAGGAGAGGGAGGGAGGAAAAGGAGGGGTAATGACAGGGGTACTGGAGAAATGGCTAGTGGAAGGGAAGAGAGCGGGCTGGGAAAGTAAGTATTACAGGAACAGAGGGTGCAGGATAAGGAATGAAGGTGGTGGAAAACAGCTCAGGAGCGAGGGCAGCTAAGTGACTAGGCAGTAATTAGAGAGCTTTACAATTAGCATCAGAACAACAATGTTATACAGTATCAACAAACATGAAACATAAAAGCAAAAACAAACAAGAATAAAAAAGCGCAAGTGCCTATAATACATAATAGGGAGGGAGGAGAACAGGTTAGGAGCATGGATTCAAGAGGATCAAAACAAACACATTTGTCCATTGAGGTAAGGAAAGCTCTGAGATTGTGCTTAAATGCATCGTGAGAAGGAGCATTTAGTCCCTGGGGCAGCAAGTTCCAAAAGTGAGGGGCAGATAACTGAAGGCTCCCAGCCCTTTTTGTGTGGCAGAGAGGAATATTCAATAAGGACTTGTCAGAGGATCTAAGGTCCCGTGAAGGTATAACCGGTTGGAGTAGTTTTGAGAGCTCAGCTGGCTTTGATGCTCTGATGATGGTGTCTGAAAGGTCACAGAGGTAATATTGCCTGGTGGAGGAGGGAGATAGCCAGCCCAGGTCTTTGTATAGCTGACAATGGTGCTTCAGGCGTGGTGCTTTAGCCGATACCTGCAAACATTGTTGAAGGTGGTGTCCCATTGGTGAGAGCAGTTTTGCTGGCCATGGTTAGGATGGGAGCACCGAGGTGAGGGTTGGTAACAGATGAAAGAAACAAGGAGGTAACACCAGAAACAATCATTCAACAAGAAATGCAGTAGTCTTAAAGCTTATCCTAATGATAGATACAACTGCAAAACCTGTAAAGCACCACCTGTAATAATTTCATAGAAGATATACCCTGTAAGAAACACTTTGCTACAGAGAAAAATAAAGCAGTAACAGAAGATATACCTTGCAAAAGACAATTTGAATCAGATTATAGCAGTAATCTGTTAGTGCACACCTGTCAACCCACCCTGTAATAATGCAGCAGAACGTATACCCAGCAAAACAATTTGAATCAGAGAAAATAAAGTAATAACATGTTAGCAAAAAACAGTAACAATCCTGTGAGTAAAAATAAAATAACAACACACAGTAAATCTGCCTAGCAAAAGAACCTTAATCCTTTCCTTTCTCTGGTAAAGTTCTTTGCTTTGTCCTTTCAAGCAATCTAGAAAGAAAGAGCTCAGGTAAAGCTATGTGCCTTGGCCAGCAAACCTAGTCTTCCACCCAAGATATCAACTAACCTGACCTTTTAACCCTTCTTTCTGTTGGAAGTTACTGACAGTTTGCCAGATCCACCCCCTCCAGATGCACACCTAATCCCTGGAAGAGCTATGGGAGGAAGCAATTAGCTCCTTCAATGTGAGAAGGAGACTGTGACACCTCTGAGACAAAAAAACTTTCAGCAAAAGAAATAAAATAAAATAGCGGCAAACAGTAATTTTGCTTAGTCTAATGATAAAAAGTCACACAAATGTAAGCACCACCTGTAATAATTTCACAGTAGATATACCCTGTAAGAAACACTTTTCTAAAGAGAAAAATAAAGTAGTAACAGAATATATACCTGGCAAAAGACAATTTGAATCAGAAGATTACAGCAGTAATCTGTTAGCACACACCTGTAGGCACACCCTGTAATAATGCTGCAGAAAGTACCCAGCAACAACAATTTGAATCAGAGAAAAATAAAGTAATAAAATGTTAGCAACAAACAGTAACAATTCCTGTGAGTAAAAAATAAAAATAGTAACACACAGTAAATCTGTCTAGCCAAAAGAAACCTTAATCCTTTCCCTTACTCTGGTTTACATAAGGTAGAGCCTGCTAAGGTAACTTGATTGTCCATGACAAGGAGGTAACTAGCAAAGTGAATAGGGCTGAGCACTAGATATAGTTTTTCTGCTTTCAACAAGACCTTTGACACTATAGTGCACAGCAGATGCATGGAGAATGTTATATAGTATGAAGTATACAAAGTATACTGGATATGAACTGCAAGACTTACAGGGAGTAGGAAGGTGGTGTGGTAGATGGTCAGATCACTATTAGGCAGACAGAAGTGCAAAGTGGAGTATCCCAGGTCTTGTGATGGGCCATTTGCTCTTTAATGCATATATTAATGATCTGGAGGAGACATTCAGCAGCAGACTGTTGAAGTTTGCTGACACTTGAGCGGCAGATGAGTAGACATAACAGAGAGGGAAGAGGGATGTACTATAGGAAGACTTGAACTCATTAGGGAGTTGGCTGAGAAACAGGAGCTTAGATTTAATGTCAGCAAGTGCAAGACAGTACAACTAGGGTAAGGAATTAGGATCTTGTTTATTTATGAAAGGCAAAATGGCAGTTCCGGAGGCTTGCTTTTAATTACATCCAATATAGTAATGCAAATGTGCCGCTAAAAGGGGCCTTGCCTTTTGTCTTTCTCCAAGCACTGCTGATATCTTCCCTGCACTGCTCCTTCACCCCAGTCCTGGTCCAGACTATAGCTGGAGGACCCTGGGCTGGAATGGACAATGTCATTTTATTTTGCTGGCTTGTTCAGTACCATTTTAATCATGACTGTCACTCCATCTCCTTTCTTCACTCAACCAGCCCTTAGACTGCCTTCAGGGTTGGAAAGCTCACAACACAGAGGTTTCTCAGTTTTGCATAGCTCTCAAAGCTGCCCAAAGTGCAAAAACAACTAATCAGTAAATTTGTGAAACTGATTCCAATTTGAGACTAGTTCAGCTCTGCAAAACAGCTCTGAATTGCAGGCTTGTATGCATGCTTTTCCCTGGAATTGATAGCGTTGAGATCCAGGTGTCAAGCGTAATGAATACTGCATGAGATACTAGCCACTGATATTTAATCCTAGATTTCTGCTCATGGAAGAGAGATGGCAAATAGAGCAGATTTGTCTGAAACAAAACCTCTGAGGAGAGGAGAACATTTGTGAATAGCTGTCACTTGCTGTTCCTGTTTGACTAAACAGTTTGTTCAAAACAGAGATGAGGCCCTGAAAAATGGATTAAAGCTACAGTGCAAAGCTTGGGCTCTAGCACTGAATTAGAGGAAGGGTTACCTTGGCATCTGCTCTACATCTGGGAAGGTGGTGAGTCACTGTGTTCTACTGCTGTTAGGATTTTATCCTGACAGTGGATTGAACTGGCTGAGGTCCTGGTGGCTGCTCGCCTGTCAAGGTGGGTGACAGCAAGTCCAGTTATGGACTGAGCAGAACCATCATTGTCAGGAACATCATGGCCCACATGCCTCACTACCAGAAGCACATTGAGTTTGCCACAGCTGTAACCAGCTTACAGAACAGAGCTCCTATCATGCAACATCATCACACCCCAGACCCTTTGCTACAAGGAGTGCATTGGGTCCACTGTACCTGTATCTATCCTACAGAAGAGGCCATCCAACCATTATCTGCCTATATAGGGGAGACATCCCTGCAATATCGGTACCAACCTGTCATCTACAGGTCAAGAAGACTTGGTTTTACCCAGAGAACATGTCATGCCTATTGTTTAGCCTGCTATTTTCTGAGCATTACTGCATGACCTTAGAATCAAGCCCACCGCTATAGCTTATAGTCAGGAATCACTGTTTTATTGTCCATCCAGTTGTATAACATGCAGTCAGCAGCTGCAGCAAACAACCAAATTTACATGGTACCACACTAAGGTCCAAGTGTCACAGGCATGCAACCTCTACAGCTGTGTGCACACTCAAACTGTAACTTGAAGCTCTAGACAGACTGTGGGGAGAGGTGCTGAGACATGCTTTACAGTGGTGGTGAATGCAAACTGCTGCCTTTGTTTAGTTTTTACTTTTCCTTCCCTTGTCCCCTAGCTTGTTTTCAGCCCCAAAATAAACCCACTGGTTGTTTATTTGCAACTACTAACATGTTTTGCCATTAATGCCTTGCTGTCTATTTGCATGCTTAGAGTGATAAATGGGAGGGTATTATGTTATTGTGTTTCTTGTCACAGAGGGTGAGGTTGTATTTATTTCCTGTTGGGAAACACACTGACAGTGTTTTGTCATAAGGATCCACATAGTCGGAGGTCCCATGCCACTTTCCAAGCCATTTCTAACCATAAACCCAGGCACCATTCACCCGAAGACATAATATACTTTGCCCTTTACCATCTCATGGCTTAGTCAGCACAACACATGGGTGGGAGTGATTACACAAACAAATAGAAATGCCAATAACTTGCAACAGAATCTAAAACAGCAATACACATATATTATGAATGCTACATAATCCAATGATAAAATTAATCACACAATATGAAAGATTAGTAGACAGTTTGTAACAGTTGCAGTGTATCTGTGCAGTGATCATAATCTTATTTTAAATTTTCAGTGGCAATAAGAATTTGTAGTTTTAATGTTTTCTGTAGGTTGTTCCATGTCTGAGACAATACATAAATATATACAAAAACAGCCTTGTTCTGTAGCATGGGTCACACATGCACCTGTGTGATGCAACAGTTGTCATCACAACCAAGGAAAAGATTTAGGAGTAACTGTGGAATCAAACTGAGGCCACCAAGGCAATTGCTGTTGCTTTCAAGAAAGCATACATCAAGCTAGCATGCATTAGAAAGCATGTCAGGAGGCGATCCTCCCTCTACAAAGGCCTGGGCATTAGTACATCTTGGGCACTGCATCCGGTTCTGGTCACTGAAGAACAGAAGGAACATATAAGATATTGAGAAGGTCTAGTGTAGGGCCACCAGATTGTTTGTAGATTAGAAGGCATGAACTATGAGAGAGAGATTGGACATGTTCTAATTATGCAGCCTAAAAAGAAAAGACTGAGAAGTGACACAAGAATGTTTTCTGCAAACAAAATGGAAGAGACAGGGTAGTGTATACACTGATGTTTGATGATGAGTACAAGCATAACTAGAGGGCAAGTCCTCAAACTAGTGGGAAGACCAATGGGCACCCTAAGAAAGTGTTATTTCACAGGTGGGATTTAACATGTGGATTAGGCCACACCCAGGGAGGTTGTGGAAGTTAACACTATTCAGGTGTTCAGGGTGGAACAAGACAGATTCCTAATACAGAATACTGTAGCGTTGAGAACTGCATAACATGAACAGAGTTAACATTCTGACTAGTAAGCCTGGATGTGTAAATACTCAAACTGGGTATAGTCACTGCCTTTCTAGCAGGAGATGTTGGCTACTGTAGATGATCTATACTGTCATCACAATACCATGTTACAGTTTTGCTAAATAAACAAGATTCACATTCACTTCTCCTGAATGCTGTCAAATGTTACTAGCTTTCTTAATAGTGAATAGCATATACAGTTGCTAATGGGAGTTCCTTCTGACCAGTTTGCTGGGTGGTCCTAATGACCGTCCTGTGCAATCCTTTGTTATTGAAGGCATTGTGATTGAGTTCATTTTATGCCTACCTGCTTTAAACCCTGTACCATGTGAATGCCAGGAGAGTTCTGGGCAAATCCTTGTAATCTTATAGAGTTTGACTCTACAATGACCATGATGTTAGAAATGTAATCCTGTCATTCTACACTGGAGACTTGCAGTTGTTGGCAGATACCATTTATCAAGCGGTGACATGTGAAAACTAATATCTTTGTTTTCTTCAGAAACCATGTGAAAAAATTCCTTTGACTTTACAATTTTATTCTCTCTAAAACTATTATCCATAAAACAAGGATGCACCTTACCAGCCCTTGCTGATGAGGACAAGTATTATTTCATTTACTTTTTTTTCTCTATGGCATGTGTTGTTTTCTGATTGACAAAATCTCTGGCAGCTAACAGGTACTACTGGCAACCAGACATAGAAACATAGAAACATAGACTTTGACAGCAGATAAGGACCGCTAGGCCATCTAGTCTGCCCATTTCCCTACCTACAGGATGGGCCATGATCCTATTTAACCAACAGCCTATATCTTCCTGCCCCCACAAGAATTGCCTTATGTCTGTCCCATGCATTCTTGAATTCTCCCACAGTTTTAGACTCACAACTTCCTCAGGAAGGCTGTTCCATGCATCTACTACCCTCTCTGTGAAATAATACTTCCTCACATTGCCCTAGACGCCCTCCTTCTATCTTAAATTGTTCCCCTTGTTCTTGCAAGTCTCTTTTCTGAAAGACATTCTGACATTAAAATAAATGTTACTTGATTTATATACAGATGCTATTAGTGTCACTTTTTCTTCATTAGGAAAAAGTTGTTGTGTAATGAAATTTCTAGCAGCTTTTGAGGTAGATAGTAATGGTTTCTATTACTCTGACTATGGTTATAATTTGTACAGTAGGTGGCACTACACTATGCTACACCATAGTACACTTCAGAATTAACATATCACTAATAGTTGTCAAGAAAGTGTATAGTTCAGACAGTAGACAGCTAGACAGTACAGGCCTTTAAGGAAAGCCCTGACAAATCTCTAGACAAAGGGAACTGAAGGGCACCCTGGGTAGTACAGTGAGTATAGTAGTAGTGAGTATAGATTTTGTTTGTTTTGAGCACCCTTCCTGAAAGCTCAGGTGCCCTTACAGGTTTTACATAAAACAGTACAGCCACAACTCATTAAATAAACAAACGAATATAACACATACATACATACATTCAAATCAGCACTTAAAATGACAGTATTCAGTTGTACTTAGCAGTTAGACCCCAAATGCCTGATTAAAACAGAAAAGTTTTAAAATGCTTTTGAAAACTAACAGTGAGAGAGTCTTACAGAGGTACCCTGGCAGTGAGTTCCAGAGGATCAGGGCAGCCACTTCAAATGCCCGATGGCCAGAAGATCTAAATTTCACTCTGGGCACCTCTGGAGCCCTCACCTGCCAATCAGAGAGAACATCCTGGGGTGTGGGGATGCAGAAGCTCCATCAGGTAACCTGGACCTAGTGCATGTAGGGCCTTACAGGTCAAGAGACCTATCTTAAAAGAGATGAGCCAGCATACTGGCAGCCAGTGCAGTTCATGCAGCACCAGCGTAATATGACAGGACTTGGGAAGTCCCATCAAAAGCTGGGCCACAGCATTCTGCAGCAGCTGCAGGTGCCGAATATACCTCTACTGACCCCAAGGTAGAGAGCTTGCCAGTATTACAGCCTTGAGGTGACAAATGCATGTATCAGAGTGGCTAGGTCATTCAGAGGGACAAGAGGTTTGATTCAGGCAATGTTCTGGAGATGATAAAACCCAATACAGACAGCAGCCGACACCTGAACATCAAGCATCATCTCACTGTACAAGAATATTCCCAAATTCAGTGAGGATTGCCTATATATTGATACATGTTTGCTCAACATACTGTTCTTAAATCATCCATAATTATGAAGCAGGGGTGAGCAGATATGATGGATTTAAAGTCCTCTAACCTTAAATTATTATTCACGTTACTGTAAAGTACTGCATGTTTTCTTCATTTTATAGGAAAATAAACAATACTTTTAGTTGCAAGTCAGTGTCAGCAACAGATAAGTCAACATTTGTGGTTTCCATGTTGTAGCATTCAGGAATAATGTGGACAACTTTTTCCTAAAGAATAGTAATATAACTTTAATTAAATATTTTGAAAAAATGGCATATTTAAGTTTTATCTGTTTTGATACATTTGTAAAATTGCTTATGATTTATTTAAAGTGAGTCTCTTACATTTCTAAAAAGTTAGAATTAGTAGTTACTGTTTGACATCATATGTAAGAATTACATTGATAATATATTTTGTTTTATTTAATCAACTTTATTAAAATATGTTTAACCAATACATTACGAAACAGGCCACAATGAAATTGTCAACTTGAAAATGATAATATTCTAATCCCCATCCCCATTCATTTGGCTTTCTAGAACATCCTTCAGAAAGACCATTTTATCCTACCAGTCCACTCCCTTACCCACAAAACATCTCTCCTTCCTTCCCCACTCTCCAGTACATAATGTCCATTTCATTGTAGATGCATTTATAACTTCAATCAGGGCATTAGGTGATAGATTCACAGATGCTAGCATCAAAAAGGTCTTACTGGTATCTAATAGGAGCATTTAAGAGAAATACCATTTATTCCACTGCATCAAATTAAAGGATCCTTTCACCTCCCAGACAAAAACTGAAAGAATGGCTCCCATCCATCTTTAAATGTTGACAGAGTGTATTGCTTTGCAGTGCCTCTTTCCACAATTAGTGCAGTATACATTTATTGGTGCCATTCTCTCATCCTTGGAAGAGAGTGTGCAAGCCAGTTTCTCATAATGAGAAACAAAGAAATGGCTGAAATTAATGCCATATATATTTTATGAGTTATAGATTTAATGGCTGAAAACTTACCAAGCACACAGATGTCCAAAGTGAAATAACTAGTCTCCAAAAATGGGGCCTAAAATTGTTTAACTTGTTGCCAAAAAGCCGTATCCTGGGACATGTCAGATCATATGGATTAACAAGCCCTCCTCAGTTGGCATCTATAGCATTTATAATCTTGCTGTTTACCCATATCGTAAAGCCTAAGAGGCGTATAGTGCAGGTTATGGTGAACATTGAACCATATGAGCCATAGTCGGTCTTGTTTTATGTATTTATAGATATCTGACCATAAGGATTGTCATATGCTTGGGTCATACAGGTATCGGCTTCATGCTTCCAATAATAGGCCATTGAAGATAGGTCAAGTTCAACTCTTGCAACTAACATCTGGTATAAATGTAAAATTAGTCTAGGCTGTGTAACATGGACTGCAAAGTCAAAAAAATAATTGAGAAGCATCAGTTGACCAGGGGAGGTTCTGAGTACTGAAGACATGCAGTGTTTGATCTGCAGGTGCTTGAAGACCGGAAAAGCTGGTAGGTGAAAAGATTGCCTAAATTCAGTGAAGATTAATACCTTACCCTCCTTAACCAAGTCTGACAAGGCTGTAATGTTAAGATTTTCTAAGAATCTAGTGATATCACCTTCTTACTGATTGACACATTTAAATTAATAAGAAGGGTTGCCTAAGTCCTGCTTTCTGCTAATTTAGTAAAAATGACATAATTGCATATGAGCCTTCACTGCCCAGCCAATGGAGAAATTCTAGGTGGGCATGGCAGCTTATTAAATTGGTGTATAATAAGGAAGGTAAAGAGGTTCAAACTGCTAGCCATATACCATTCGGTATTTAACCATGGTGTAACATAAGTTTTCTTTTCCTGAACCCCAACCAGTGCCAATATTAACATCCTTGAAGTCAAAATAGTACAAAAAGCAGTTAGGGACATTAAGACCTCCCATCTCTCTTTTCATACAGAGTTTAACCACAGCCCTCCTTAGTCTTTTACCTAACCATAAAATGAAGACCAAATAGAATATATTTTGTTAAACCAGATTCTCAGGAGGGAAGATTCAAGATTGGCAATGGGTATATTAGTATTGGGAATATTATCATTTTCAACATTTTACCCTCCCCAGAGGGAGAGAGTGGCAGGCATTGCCACATCTTTAGGTCCTGCTGCAATCGAGAAACCACAGGGTCCAAATTAAGAGTTGTTATCTTCTTTACATCCTGAGAGATTTCTATCCCTAGGAAACAGATTGTATGGAATCCACTTAAGGCCCAGTTCTTCTATGTCAGCGATGGGACAAGAGGGTTAAGGACTGGACAGTCATTTCATACTTGTTAAATTTGTATCTAGCCGGCACACTAAATTCACTTATTATCTTTAGAGCTGCCTCTAAAGAATATTTCCAATGAGAAAGGTGCAACAGAATATCATCAGCAAACATTGACAGCTTATATTCAAATGGTCCTATCCCAATCAGCTTTACTTTCACTGCACTATTATTTTTCCTAGCTAGTGGTTCAATATAAGGTTAAATAACATAGGTGATAAGGTCAACCATGCTTGTGCCTCTAGTTAAATGGCGTGAGATAAGGCTCCATTGCATAACCCTTGCTGATGGGCCACTATATAAAATAGAAATCCATTGGACAAATTCTGTGGGAGTCCATAGTGTGGGAGAATGTAAAATAGGAAGGTCAAGCCTACTCTGTTGAATGCCTTTTCCTCTTCTAGGAGACAAGCACCTTATCAGTGCCTCCTTCCCAGATGCCAACAAGAGATGGAATATTTTGTGAAGTGGTTGGAGGATTGCCTTCCTGCTACAAACCCCACCTGTTCTAGCCCTATCAGGATTTCCCAGACCTTCTTGAGTCTATGTGCTAAAATGCTTTGGCTAGTAACTTAATCTCTGTATTTAATAAAGAAATGGGTCTGTAGTTGTGGAGCATGTAGTCCCACCCTGGTTTAGTTAGAACCATGGTACAGGCCTCAAACAGGGCTGGCTCTTTCATGAGACCTGATAAAGGTAATTAAATACTAAGGTTAAAGATAGAAGCTAGTTCTCTTGAAAACATTTGTAAAAAGCCGAAGAAGAAACCATTTGGTCCTGAGGCTTTATCAACGGGAATTGGTCTATTACCTCTGCTACTTCCTGAATGGTAATTTCATCTACTAAAGGCTCTTGCTGAGTTACTATGAGCTGCAGAAGATTCACACCCTGCAGACATTCTTCCAGTCTAACCACCTGACCTTTATTTGATTGGGGGCTGTGTATAATGACTGGCATTAAGTTTAAAAACATTTACAATAGCGGAAGGGTCAAAGTTACTTCACACAAGGCTACATCGATTAATACCATGACCCATCCAGCCTCTTTCTGGTGTCTTAGCCTATTAGCCAATAACTTTCCAGCATTCTCCCCGCCAACATACGTGTCCTTCCACCTGTAGGCTGAACGAAGACAGAGGTCTTAGATATGTAATGAGTATTTTGCCCTCAAGGATTGAAATTCTGACCATAGATGCTCTTCTGAATATTTGGATACTTGTGATTCAAGTAGTCTAATATGGGTCAACCATGCCTCAGTTTGCTTTACTAATTTACGATTCCATGTTGTGGCTAACCTCTAAATTCCCCTGCCAAGTTGCCTTAAGGAGACCCCTATATAACATCTAAGGAGTCAATAGACTGGTAATTTACCTCCCAAGTCTCTTGTATAAACTTTACATACTTTCCACTATACCCTCCTCAGTTAATAACTGTGTATTAAGAGACCATGAGCTGGGTCCCTCGAGGTGGGGGTCAAAGTATTAATTGAATCCATATGGGAGAGTGATCAGAGAGAACACTGGGGACATAGCAGTCACAGAAACATGGTACACAGAGAACCATGACTGGGATGTCAACATACAGGGTACAAAATATATAGGAGGACAGGGAGGGATAAAGAGTAGGAGGATAGCTCTCTGTGTAAGGAAGGGATCAAAGTAACAGAACTAAAGGGTAAACAGGGAGGAGAAGAGGCACTGTGGGCCACCCTGGAGACTGGAAATGGCTCCACAATCTGCATAGGGGTTGTATGCAGACCCCATCTCAGGGAGAGGAAATGGACAAGAAATTACAGAAGACATCCTTGGGATGGCAGAGAAAGGGAGATATTGCTGATGGGGAACCTGAATATGCCAGCTGTTAACTGAGCACCTTTCCTGCAGCCACATCCAAGAGCAGTGCCATTCTCAATGCCTTACAGGGGCATGCCTCAGACAGCTAGTTTTGGAACCCACTTGGGAGGAGCAGTCTTAGACCTGGTACTCTCAAATGGGGATGGAGAAGGATCTCTGATCTTGAAGTGGGTAGCCATCTGGAACAAGTGACCAACAGTGTGGTTCATGATAAACTTAGCTGTAGAGTCAAGCCACACAAAAGTGAAGGTACTGGACTTTAGGAGGCTGATTTTGTCAAAATGGGAGAGTGCCTCAGAAAAGCATTAGCAAACAGGCAAGAAGGTGGGTGGAACAACAATAGAAACATCAAAACCACCATCACAGTGGCAACAAGCCCTTGTGTGAAGCAAATAAACAAATCAAAATGAAAGAAAAAAACACTATGGTTCTCAAAAGAAGTGGGGAAGGTAAGGGAAAAAAGATAGCATTCAGGAAGTATAAGGAAACACAGAAGGAGCAGGACAGAGAACTGTACCAGTTAAAGAGAAGGAAGCAGGAAGGCAGTCAGAATAGCAAAGGCCAAAACTGATGAAAAGATAGCCAACTTGGTTAAGAAGGGGATAAAACCTTTTATAGGTAAATTAGGGAGCAAAGAAAAGGCTAAGGCAGGGATACTGAGGCTGAATAAAGAGGAAGGTGGTTGGGCAGAGAGCGACAGTGAAAAAGCAGGGATACTGAATGAATATTTCTGCTCAGTACTCACAATGTAAAAGCAGGAGATAACTAAGCCAGTCCATAGAAGCACTCTGGATAGGGGTTGATATTAGTCCTTTCACAGAAGAAAGAGTTCTGAAGAACTCTTAAAACTGAAGGTGAATAAAGCAATGAGGCCTGATGGGATTCACTCCAGAATTCTAAAAGAACTAAGGAAGAACTAGTAACACCCTGACTACCCTTTTTAATTAATCATGGGAAGATGATGTGGTACCTGAGGACTGGAGGAGGCGGATGTGATTCCTCTTCACAAAGTGAGAGCAAGACAGAGGCAGGAAACTACAGACCTGCCAGTTTGTCCTCAGTGGTAGGAAAATGATGGAATCACTTCTGAAGAAAAGAATTGTTAGTACCTAGAGGCCAGTGGGGCACAGGACCCAGGTAGCATGGATTCACAGCAGGAAGGTCATGTCAGACAAGTCTAATTGATTTCTTTGACTGGGTGACCAAAGTAGTAGACCAGGGAGGGGCTGTCGACATGGCCTACCTAGACTTTAGTAAGACATTTGCACAGTCCCACACAAAGATTAATAAACAAATTAGCCATCCTGGGAGTGGGTCCCAGGGTGGTAGCCTAAATAAAACACTGGCTGGATAATAGGACACAGCGGGTAATAATAAATGGAATTCACAGTGAAGAAAGGAGGGTTACTAGTGGGGTACCACAGTGTTCAGTACTGACGTCCTTTTAATGTCTGTATAAGTGACATTGCAGTGGGACTGGAAGGAAAGTATGTCTCTTTGCAGATGACACAAAGATCTGCAACAGGGTTGATATCACAAGAGTGGAGTGGAAAGGATGAAAGGGACTTGGCAGGTTGGAGGAATGGTCAGATGTATGGCAGCTTAGATTCAATGCAAAAAGTGCAAAGTAATGCACCTGGGAAACAAAAAGCCAGGGAAGAGTACACACTGGTGGGTGAGATACTGACAACAACAAAAATGGAAAGGGACCTGGGGTAGTCATATCAGATGACCTAAGGTGGGCCAGCAATGTGAGAAGGCAGTAAGTAGGGCTGGGGGGTACTGGCATGCATAGGTAGAGGCATCACCAGTAGAAAACAGGGAAATTGTTGGTCCTCTGTACAGACAGTTGTCAAGACCATATCTAGAGTACTTTGTACAGTTCTGGAGACCCCATCTCCACAAAGACATAGACAGGGTGGAGGCTGTCCAGAGGAGGGCAACCAAAATGGTGCAGGGTCTCCACCAGAAGACATATGAAGAAAGTCTAAATGAGTTTAAAATGTATAGCCTCAAGGAAAGGGGGGACATGATAGAAACTTTCAAATACCCCAAGAGACTCAACAAAGGCCAAGAGGTAGCATCTTTCAGAAAAGAAATGTGCAAGCAGAATGGGACACAATTTGAAGATAGAGGAAGGACGGCTCAGAGGTAATGTGAGGAAGTATTTCTTCACAGAGAGGATTGTAGATGTGTGGAACATCCTACCTGAGGAGGTCATAGAGTCAAAAACAGTGGAGGAATTCAAGAATGCATGGGACAGACATACGCAATTCACGGGGGGTAGGAGGAAGTAGGCTGTTGATTAACTAGGATCTGCAGCTTATCCATTATGTAGGGAAATGGGCAGACTAGGTGAGCCATGGTCCTTATCTGCTGTCAAATTCTATGTTTCTATGTAGATACCAGTAGCATTGACCCCATTCAGGAGGATGAGCAGAGGAGAAAGTAATCAATTCTTGAGTAGACACCATGGGTTGGGGAGTAAAATGTATATTCCTTCTCATTAGGGTACACAATTCTCAGGGATCAGATAAGCCCTGTTTGGACATGAAATCCCTAGAACCCGCTGAGTGGGTTATAGTTCCACCCTTCTATGGAAGGATCTGTCCAAGTCATTCAAATAGACTAGGTTCCATTCCCCCACAGGAGGCATGGGATACTTTTACATGAAGCAATAAGGGATGCTAGGGGGAAGAATGTAGGGAATTGGCATTAGGGCCATAGACCAAACTGAATATTACCTCAACACTGGCCAGAAGGCTGTGTAATATCACAGAAGCGACCTTCGGATCATTCCACACTTTGATCTCTTTAAAAGAGACAGACTTATTAAACAGTATCGCCATGCTCCACGTCTAGTGCTTGACCCAGCTCCATAAACCTTCCCTACTTAGGATTTCCATAGTAGATCTAATTGGTCTGATCTAATATGCATCTCCTGAAGCATCACATTATGTGGATGGTATCAATTCAAGTGTCTTAAGATTGTATATTTTTTGAGCTGTCTTTCCTTTTTGATATTCCAGGAGATTATTTCCAGCTCCCCATATTACCATAAAATAATAGCTCTCATACAAAATGTGCCCTGATTAGTAGCCCATTTTTGTATAAGAGTCTGACTAGTGCCATACCTGAGTGCCCACCCCTCCCAAAACAACAAATCCCCTTTTCTGCTTTCCATCTCCAAACAACCCCTGATATAACCCCCTTCCTTACTCACCTCACTGGCCATAAGCCTACTCCTAAATGCTAAGGCCATGATGCCCGAGGAGGATCAGCCCCTGCTTTGTTTAAGGGAGACCTCGAGGGCCACTACCTTATTTCCCACTTTCTTATCCAAATAATGAGATGCCCAAGTTCTACACCTAGTCTTAAATAACATAGAAACAACTTTTTAAGACTATAATGAGAAAGGTATTACCTGTACAAAATGCCTTATATTATTTTGCCCACATATTTCCATGGGCACAGCAATTAATTGTAATGTTAGAACTGTCTTTTGGATTAATGTAGGTATCCTTTAGTCAACCCCAATAAACTATTCCTGCTTACAAAAAGAAAAAAGCAAATATTAGCTCATTAACTTCCAAGCTGCTCTGACAAAAATACGGTGTCGCTGGGGGTCTAATTGGACTTGGTCCTTAGCGTCTGAGTTACATCTATAATAATATAAATAAGCAAAAATGGAAAAAAGGTTTAAAGCACAATGAGACACCTTTGTCTCTTAACCTTCTTTTCCCCTGGCATTACTAGAGGAGCACCTCCCATCTACTTTAAAATTAAAACACTGTGAAATACTTTAACCTAGTGTTACAACAAGCAGATTTTGCATGTAACTTTTATCCCATAAAACAACAAAGTCAATAGAAATGCACCCTTTGTGGTTATGTTTCTCACCCTTTGTCAAGCAGTGTCAGTAGGTACACACTCGTCTCTGAGGCCGGAGATCAGAGGGCTGTGGGTTCAGTTCCCACATCTGGCACTTGAGTAAATATCCCAGTACTGACACTGTAGTGCAGCATGACAGGGTGTTGCACTTCGAGGTGCCGTCTTTCAGATGAGATATTAAACCGAGGTCCCATCTGCCTGGATTGGTGGTAGTTCAGGTGGATGTTAAAGATCCCATGGCACTTCTCGAAAAGAGTAGGAATTTTCCTGTGTCCTGTCAAATTTCCCTCAGTCACTAAAAATACCACCAACAGCTTAATCTGGTTCAAGGTCAGTTGGCATTCACCTGTATCCCCCTCCTGGGCTTGCCTGAAAATAGGCAGAATTTGTCTAGTTCACTTACCCGGTCAACAAAACTAAATAAAATAAAAATAAATACCTTTAGGATGTCAGGGAACTATCAGAAACAAATAATTATATGCAAATGATTAACTGTAAGGGACCTGACCATAGCAAACTGAACATTATATAATGTATTCCCTTTAAGTCTGTTGTAAGCTATTTTAAACCATAAAATAGCCACAGAACTAACATAGAATTACTAAATGTTCATAAAAGTCCAGCAGCACTATAATTCAGGTAAAGCGAAGCAAGTTTTGAAACTTAAAGTTTTCAACTGTTGTACTATGATTAGTCCACCAGAGGGTGCATCAGCTCCACAATTCCCACTCAGGATCACAAACCAAGGAAAAGTATTAGAATAGAATGGGCACGTGAAACTAGTTATGCACTGAAATTAAGTTACTTCTGTGCCCCATGAATTAGTTTTCTGCCCCTTGCTAAAACAGGAGTGAGAAAAGTTAGAAATTAAGTCAGGACAAGTTTTTTTCAAATTAACTAAACTTCCCTATAGTCCAAATCCATAGCTTCTTCCTTAGGCTCTTGTGCCCTGAAACATCTAATTTTGCCACAGTTCCTCAGAAAGACTCTATCCAACTTTCTTCAGTCAGTGAATGATGCTCAGGAGACTAACGTTAGACTCAGCCACCCTTGCCAAAAGGTCTGGTAGTTTCTTTGCGAGATTAGTTGCTGCCTGATTAGCGGTGCCATAACGCTGAGTTCGCAACAACAAGAAGACTTCCATACAGGAGAGATACAACATTCTTTGCTTAATCTTGCAGCCCAAAGCTTGGTCTGGAGCTGCCTGTAAGTAGCTCTCCTGATGTACCCCTCATTGTGAGATCTGGGACTATACATAGCTTTCTCACCTCCCATTCAATTATTTCTTTGTTTCTGTGGCTTTCAGAATATAGTCTCTGTTCAGGTAATTTAAAACTTTGAGTATAATATTATGGAGGGAGATCCACAGCCGTTTAGGTCTAACTGCTTGATGGCCCTCTCAATTATGTACTCTGGCCCATTAGGCGATGGGCTGGCATATTCATCGCATAGCTTCTGTACAAACAGTATGGTGTTGGGCCTTCCTCACCCTCTGGAAGACCCAGGAGAACTAAGTTGTTTCTCCTGGATCAACCCTCCAAGTCATTCACCTTTTCTTCTATTTTTTTATTGCCCGTCTCATGGTAGTATTCTTTGGCTTCAACTTTAAGCCTGTCCTCAATAAGGAGATCCATGCCTCAAGTCCATGGCCCAAACCACCAAGCCAGACAGTGTAGTTTTCCAGTCTGAACTCCGAGATTGGAGTAAATAGCACAGTCTTATTTGTTTGGATGTCATCATGCATTTTGTACTGGGTTGAATCCGAAGGCTGTTGTTGCACCGACTTTAGTGGTGATGTGCTTCTTCTGGGCCTTTTGTTTCCAGCCCCAGCGTGACATCTTATTCCCCATCAGAGTCATCGAGTTTCAAGAGCTGGATTCCTGAGGGCTTTCTTGATTATCCAAATCCATCAATCTGGTCCTCAAGTAAGGCAGGATTTATTAAGAAGTTGTATAGTGGCTTTTCTGATTAAATGTGGGTTTTAAAGTATTTACTTTCTTGAATTTGGTGGAGCTGCTCCCATGTGCTACATACTCCACCAGAGGCATCATGTGGCTCTGATAATATTTAATTTTTAGGTGCCAGGTTAATATAGAGTGAAATTTAGTGAATGAATAATCATAAATGAAAAGTAGCGAGTGTCATTTTAGCAATGTGGTTTTGGCGCATGGTTATTGGAGAAAGATAGGTAATAATGTAATTTCATTTTTGTTAGTGTCTAAGTTAGTACTTGTGTGGTTCATTGCACTGTGTTTGCCTTGTTATTTTCATTGTGTTTACATTTACTTCTTATTTTTATAGTTTGTAATGTTTGGGGTTTGGTTTACTATTTGCGTTATATTGATGGAATTTTTTCTGGGTGGTATTGTGGTGGGTTTCCATTTGTCTGCCCATTACTGCAGAGTTGCAATGTGTTTTTCACTTCTGTTTGAGGTCTGATTATTGGTTTCTCTTTGGAATTGCAGTTCTACATTTCATTCATTATCTGTTATTTTCACAATTTTGACCCTTTGTGGCTGTTCCCTTCGCTATCTTTGTTAGTGCTGCTAATCAGTCGCTGTTGTCTTCCTCACTATTTTGTTTTCATTGTCTTGACATAGCACCCACATTTTGCTATACAGATTACATTTTTACAATCATTCAAGCTGTGAAAACATTTAAAATGCTTCCATATTAAATTTTTGGAAACATGTTAATACAATTAACAAATCAAAATAGATTATTTTGTACAAAGCAACATGTTAATCTATTAAAAATAGTCTATATTACTTTACATTGCAATAAAATACAATTATGCTTTTGCACAGTACCACTTTTCAAAAAGGTATCACAAAACACTTTAAAGGTTTACAGGGAGTCCCCAGTCCAACAGTCTTTGATACAGAGTGCAGGAAATATATTTGGAACCACTCAGTAATGTGATCATGGCAGAATGATAAGGAGAGAAAGGAGGAGTTGAGTAAAGAGTCAAAGAAGATGTGAGCTAGAGTCCTCTGCATGGAAACTGAGAAAGTGACTCGGACAGACTACGTACTCACCTCCATGGCAGACACCACCTGCCACATCCAGCTAATGTATTACTTTAGCTATCTGCATAGGATACCATACTTTTGGGAAATTTAAAAGATGCAAATAAAATGAAATCCAACAAACAGTGAGCTGCATGTGCACTTAGAATTATACTTGTTTTACTTAAACTTTTGTTAACTCAGAACTTCATTTTTCCATCAAGCGGGATAGACGTCCTTGTTACCAGTAACTCTCATATTTACTTGTATTATAAATCATGTTCCTTTTTCTCCATTGAAGTGAATGTATGAATCTGCAGCACATGAGTGCCTCTTAAACAACATATAGGTCTTCATGTGGTGTAGACTGTTATGTTTTACAATTTTGCTAGCATTCTCGCCTGCACCTTTTTAAGAGTATTTCAATTGTGCTTCAACTGCCATTGGTGCTGTTTTAATCTGAAACTGTCTCGTTAATCAGAAACACATCACATCATGCTTGTTGTTTTCTTTTAAGGTTCATGGGAAGAAATACAGGGGCATTAACTTGCTGTATACACAGGTACTAAACAGATCGGCTTTTTTACATAGTGACTACCTGTGATGGCCTGGAAGTAGCCACATGCTCCTAGTTTGTGAGCTCTTTAAATGAACACTTTTTTAATGGACTGTTGCACATTCAGATGTCTGCTACCTTGCTTAGAAGCCATTCACTACCACACATACCATACTTGCATGATTAATAAAGGGCTAATGGGTCTTCTGAGATGTCCTTGAACCTAAGAAGGCATGGAATGACACTCTTGACAACTCAACGACATCTCAGAAGACCTATTCTATACACACCACCCAAAGACAGTGATACTCTGTTGTGCTCAAAACACCCTTTGGGGTGATTTACAAGTAACACTAATGTGTAGTTGGTGTGTGTGTGTGTGTGTGTTGCGTGTGTGTGTGTGTGTGTGTGTGTGTGTGTGTGTGTGTGTGTGTGTATAAATAGGACATCACCAAGGTTTGTTTGAAAAAAAATAACATAAAATAATCCAGTGCACCCTCCCAGTGCTGTTCAAAGTAGCCTACAACACATTTTCAGTTATTTCATTTTCTTACTAGCTAACTTTCTCCATTCCAAAATTTTACAAGGGAGTTCTAGGTCTCATCATTCTGCCAAACCATGATTAGCCTCACCACCACCAAAGTGTAAACATAAAATACGAATAGAAAGCAGTGGTATTACAGCTCCTTTGGCATGTTAATATTAAAGGATACTAAACAACATTTTGCCAATAAATTATTCAAAAATCTGACTTCATAGGGGACTAAAGGAAAGGCAGCTGTACACATCAATGCTAAAACTACGTTTATATAATTTACCTAAATGTGGTTCCAAAGCATTTGAGAAATGTAAATCAACCTTCCACTTTCAAAAAAAATGCCTTATCTGCTTCCTAAAATGACTGACAAATGTGTTAAGTGATGACATCATTGGAGACAGAGTCAGAGAAGCTATATGGCTCTCTTTAGTGCTTCTAGTTCTTTTTCTCTTTGTTTAGAAGTGTTTCAACAAAATGGTCAAAACCATGTGTATTATTTTGATCAATACACATGTTAGGCTATGGTTCTGTTAATTTTGTTTAACATGCTGAAATTGTGTTTTAATCCAACCGACTTTCTCTTTGGCAAACCACAGTGCAGTACAAATCTTCAAATGCCTGGTGGCATAGTGATTATGGCAGATCCAGGATGTAACAATGGGTGTTGGGTGGTGTGCATACTTGATATGCACTTTAATATGTATTAAACCTTTATATTGTCTGCTATTATTCTTTCTTGGTACATTTTGACAGACCATACAAATGTAATCCATAGTTTTGAATGTAAACATTTGTATAATCAATAAATCATAGTACTTCAATAAAGTGAAACGCAGCAGCAACAAGTTAAAATAAGGGGAGGGTGCAGCCATACCATTCACCACCACCTAGATCCACCACTTGTTTGTAGCAAAATATGCTTGTCTTCTTTCCATGAGAAATAATAATAAAATCAGCATTTATATAGTGCTTTTCATACACAATGTATCCCAAAGTGCTTTACAAGTCATGCTTAATTGGTAGTGAAGTGAATGACCATGTAGTGGCAGCAATTCCACACATTAATACCTACACACAGCCTTGGACAATAACATGAACTGGTTTCATGGGAAGCGGAATGCTGACCTGGACATGGAAGACTGTCCTAACTGCATTAATGAGCAGAAGGGTGGTGAGCTCACCAGTTGTTGGTGTGGGGAGGAGGTGAGAAGAATGAATGCCAGAGAGGGACAAAGAGGCCATTCCAACAGGGTATAGCTATATTCAGGGTAGGGGAAGACAGGACGGAAGAAGTTGAGCAGATCATTATGAGATCTGAGATGTGGGACTGCTAGCACCATAATCACTACATGACTGTGGATGAGAGCAGCAGGCAATGACAAATACTCAGAGCTGCAGGGTTGCACGTAAATTGTTACTTGAATTCAGTGTGGGAGATTACCCTCGGGAGGAGGGTTGAGATTTGTTGGGACAGTATCAAGGGAACTGTGTATAGCTCATTCAAGATTAGGAAGAGTGGTAGCCAGCCAACTCACATTGTTGAGTAGGGCACAGAAATGTGCTAGAGAATAATTGCGAGGACTGTCCTGCAGGGTTCTGCAGATCACAGGTAAGGATTAGACCAATGCTGGAAGTCGGGTGGATTCGTTAAGGGATTTGTATGCCTCTCCTGCTAAATACTGTTATCTATAGTAAATGCAGCCCTTATGAGGGTATGAATAGCATTTTTCAGTTGTGTCCTGATGCTTATTGTTTGGCCCTCCAGGAAGACCTAGTTGATGGTTAATGAGGCGGGGAAAAACACAACAGGGGACTGTACATACTGCCTTCTCTGTGCAGAACAGTGGTTATCTGTGGGAGAGGAAGTCAAACATTGAGAACGAGGACTGGAGAGTGTTTTGAGAGGCATTTCTAACAGTGCCAGCTGATGAGGTGTATTGGTATAGGTGTGCAGTACTCTCTGAGGTTCAAGATTACAATCTGAGGTGTGATAATTCTCTTCATGAGACCACAAGCTCATAGGCCCCAGGCAGTACTAAAGACAGAGTGTGGATGGTGGGGTGTTCAACAAAGGCAGGCTAGGTGCAGGGTTCATGAGGAAAAAGACTACAACAGAAGCTTTTGTGGATAACAAGACAGCATGAACTTTGGAATGGGACCAGACCAGTACTTTTCTACAAATTTAAAGACATCACATAACCACTAGATCAAAAGGTTTTGAAGTGTTACACTGTACTACAGTTTGCCAAAGAAAAGTCAGCTGGATTATAAAATAATTTCAGCAAGTTAAAGTAAACAAAATGAACAAAATCATAGCCTAACATATGTACTGATCAAAATAATCCACGTGTCTACACATGGTGTTAATCATTCTGGTAAAACAATTCAAAACAAAGGTGGAAAAAGAACTAGTTAGCACTATAGAGGAGCCATGTGAGTCTCTGCCTCTGGCTCCAATGATGTAATCACTGATCACATTTGGCAGACATTTTAGGAGCAGGCAAGGCTGTTTTCTGAAACTGAAAGGCTGATGTTTACATTTTCAAACACTATGAAGTTGCATTTATGTTATTTCATAAATACAGTTTTAGCATAAATGTAAACAGCAGTATTTAATTTATCTTGCTGTGAAGCCAGATTTTGGGTTTGCAGTTTTAAAAAAAACTTCTTTTTATTACCCTTTAAAAGAACAAGGACCTGACCTACAAGAGGGTCATATTTGCATAGCTGGTCAGACTACTCATGATTCGTCTGGATGGTGAGACCAAGAATCTCCTTTCAAAATGTTTTCAGTACCTTTAAGCAGTATTTGGGAGGGGCATGATGCACTTTATTTGATTCTGATGCTGGCCACAGTCCATCGTCTATAAAATGTAATAAAATGGATAAGAAATGTGACTGAACCCCAATGAATGATCCAAGACTGAGCTAGATATGCCCTTAATGAATTAAAAAAAAAACCTTTACAAATACACAAGTTAGACTGGTTGTGTGGCATGAGAGTTGAGTCAGGGGACATCACCACACACTGCATCGATTACCTGGGTTTGGCAATGATCTGGGTTCACTTGGAGGAGGGATAGAAATACCACTGCTCAATTGCCTCCTAGTAGAAGCAAGGTTGCAGAACCAAAGGTGAGTGGGATGTCTGTGCTGGTAGCCATTGTTGGGACATTCTAGTTGGAGGTAGAAACAGAAGTTTAAGGAGCAGGCATAGCATGGCATGACAGGAATGGGGTCCACTAGACTACCAAGGAAGAATGATGGATTTCAGTAACTTTTGAGAGGATCAGGTGGGAGATGGAATCCACCAGACTAGCAGAGAAGAATAAAGGATTTCATTAACATTTCAGTGAGGACTTGGTGAGACACATGGGTTCATTAGCCTATCAGGGTTTAAGTGGCATTCAAAAGTATACCAGGATGGATGGGGACTACTGCTTTTGCATTTGTTTTCTGCACGACACCACAGATGCCTGGTGGAGACTCGCACCACTGCACGTATTATAAAGGTAGGGTTTTGGAATCAATAAACAGCACTGTGCAAACAGCCATGGTGCTTCCAAACCTCATTGACTAAATCACTGCATACTCTGTGCATTCATTTGCATAGACACAGAATATCTGTCAGTGTGCATGCACTTACAGAATAGTACCACACTAACCAGGGTTTTAAATAATTGATTAGCAGTTTTTTCTTGGGACAATACTAACTGTACAAAAGTATTTATATAGGTTTTCAAGAAGTGTTATGTTTGTTAAACACAGTGAGGCAAGTGCTATGCATTTTCACAATGTTTTAGAACTTTTATGAGCAAAACACTAATCAATTTTAGAGTTAAATAAAACCCTGCTAACTATGCATCTTAATATAGTAGCGGCCCAGCAGACAGTTTGTCATCCATGCTATCCACACTTACGTGGCACTAAACCTGTTTCCATCATGCTGACTGTTTGAATATTTGGCCATATCATTTTAGCAAAGATGTGTTTGTTACTAAAGCAGTCAATTGCACATCTGAGGCAGAACGAATATTCTGAAGTTACGATATGGTTCTTTTGATACATTTCAGTGCAACACTAAAAGTAACTCCTTTGCTTCTTTTGAACTTCTGGCAGGGCATGCCTTAACAAAAGCCCATGATAAAATCCCTGACGGTTTAAACAAACAGAGTAATTATAGGTGTGAGATCATTATACAAGTGTGAATAAGCCAGATGCCCTTGAGCTCTGGGTTCAGGTAAAATTTTCTACAACCATACAATATATAATTGTGTGTATTGTCATCATTCTGATAGAATGTTTAGGTCATTAGTTTCCTTCTAAACCAATGAAAACTGTTCAAGGCACCTAACTGCAAAAAGGCATAAAACAGCTGGACAAATTACACCATAGGGTCACAATGATGATTAAGGAGATGAAGAACAGAATATCTATGAAAAAGACTAAAGAATCTGGGGTTACACTGCTAATAAACAAAAGGTTTCAGATTCCAATATGTTTAAAATGTTCCAAATAATGCAGAGTTCATTAAAATTAAAGAGCGTAGCCTGCTAAGCCATCCTAGCACAGTAGAACCAGGGGCATGAGAATAAGTTGAGGAGAGACAGTAAGAAAAGCCCTAAAGGGGACATAAAAAAAAATGGGATTAAGCACCTCAGTAGCATATGCCAGTACATGTTTAGGGCCAGTATGCACCATTATCATAGCATTTCAGTTTGGCGTGCCAACCCATACAAACTGCAGTCTGCATTGTACTTCCTAAGATGGCTCTTTTATGTAGTCTTGTGAGTCTACTTCCTGTCTGTGGCAGAAAGGAAGTGTAGTTTGACTGAGAGTGGTGACATTTTAGTATGTTAGTCTGCTGTTTGGTATACGTCTGGTAGGTTCTCCACACACCCACAAACACACATACACAATGGTTAATCTAGAAATACTTAGGTGGGGGATCTTTCACCTCTAGATTTGTAGAAATGAAACTAGTGTGTTCCCGGGAGGTGGGACTCTCTAGTAGTATTCAGTGAATAAAGATGTCAGAGTTGCAGGAACACTCATGCAGTTTTACAAGGGTAGGGAACTGTGTGCCTGCTAAATTGCCAGAACACAGTATATTGTTCTGACACTGTCATTCACCATGTTGCTGACAAGCTAATTATGACCTGATCAAATAACAACCTCTCTAAATTCATCTGGTCTCAACAAAGGTAATCTGATCAGTTTACCTTTTAAAAGCACTTTTAAATCTATTCCATATTTTACTACAGCATCATACATGCTGATATGTGCATATCCTTGCTATACTACTCCACACCCTGTTGTGTATCTGCAGAGAACAGCACTGACAGACTCTGTCAACTACTCTCCCTGAGGCTTGAGCTGTGTGAATAGCAGGGTATGGGGTGGGTAGTGCTTGTCACCAGCTTCTAATCAGATGGTCATGTCAGTCCTTAAGTGGATCACCTTTCTGAATAGAGCTAGGGAGAATGGGACATGACAATCCTCTAAAGATTGCCATATCTTCATTGGAGACACTAATGTTGTTGATAAAACAACATACCTTCACTAGAGTTACCCCAAGCCCTTAAATCCTGCTTGAATGATTAAGTGCTGCTGACAGGAGACCAGCTGGGCCCCTGAGGATGTTCTGAAGCTAGGCAGATGGAGGCATATAAGTACTACTACACGGCTATGGCCCCATAGCCACTGCTCCCTTTCTGGCTATCCACACTGAGGACTGCAGATCCTGAATGGTGTGTTACAGCATCTCCGTCCATGCATACCCCAACCAGCTACTCACTGACATAATTGTGTGGGCAGCTCAGGATCCAGTATGGTGATGGTATGCATTCAGGCCTGTGGATACATAGAGGTGTTCATAAGAGTGAAGTAGGATCTCTGAAAACCTCTGGCCCTACTACGCACCATTCCACAGATGACAACACCAGCCTGATATTCTGTAGATCTAGTCTTTATGGCATTCAGAGTCAAGAGTGAGAATATATGTGATACTAAACAGTAGTTAGAATGGAAGAGCGAGAAGAGTTCAGCAAGTCAGCTAGGGCAGCGGAGTGGAGCTACATATTGATGTCCTGCTATCATACTGACAGAGTAAGTGCTACTGAGAATGTTGTACATTGCAGACTTGAAGATATGGACTGTGGAAGATACCTTAAGACACTCAGATAAACAATTACAGGTTGCTGGGACCACTACTACAGTGTAAGCCTATTGACAAAGTGATCTGTGCACTCCTGGAACATGGAAGAGATTCATCACTTGTGATCTTGCAAGTAGAATGTTGGTCCAGGCTTTATTTAAAGGTCACACAAACAGCCTGGATAGTTCTTTTTAATGTATTTCAAAATCAAGGTGAACCATTTAAGTCACACTTTTTAGGGCTGTGGGCAGACCTATAGCTGTTTTGTGAGAACTTTGTAGCTCTGAAATGGCCGATCTCACAACCTCGTCCATTGGACTGGAAGTATCCTTGAAAGCCCAATGGGCTAAACCCTCCACCATGATTGGCATACGGAATAACAGCTGCACTATTTCCAGATGTACTTCTGCATTCCGATCGTGCACTGCACATGCACACGAGTCACGTGCATGCAGAGTCGTGTACATGCACAGTTCTGCTGGTGCCACCATGCTCGAATGGCAAAACACCATTTAGTAATGTTTGTGTCCCCCTCCCCAAGTCATTCCCGACATCTCATGGCACACTGAGAGCCCACCCCAGTTTGCATATTTTATTTTATTCTGTAAATTAGAAAGCGGTCCCTCATAGCATTTTCCCCTAGTGCCTCCCTGCCTAACTCATGCCCAACATGGGGTGCCCAATCCCCATGTCAACATTCCATGTGGCACACTGGAGCCCATCCCAGTGTACCAAACTGTTTTGTTTGTATGCTGAAAATGAGAAAACAGTCCCTCATTGTTATGTTGTTTTCTCTGTGAAACTAAAAGTCCCTTGTCATCACTGTTGTCCCCCTCCCCACCTCCACTGTACCCACCTCCCCACAACCCCTTTACCCCATACTTACTTCCGGAGGTTGGTGCTGTCATCTTCTTTGGACGGGACATGTCTGCACTCTTCAAAGCCCAACCGCAAACTGAAAAATTAAAGGTAATCGTGCTACATAGCCATTCAAAGGGTTTTCAACTTATGCTGATATCTCAGTCTTTTTGGAATTTTGCCCCAAACTTTCAACATTGGATCCTTGGGACCCCTCCTCATGAAAGTCTTCACTGTCATTTTGTTACTCTGTCCCGAAGATGATGTTGTGGTCACCATGCAAAACCACCTTTCAGGACCGATTCACAAAGTGACAGTGCCACTGTTCATGAGGTGGGGTTCAAAAACCCACTTCTAACGTTGCCAATTTTCATATTTTCACTCCACATTTTAACATAGCCATTTTGCATACCTCCTTCAAAACAGTACAGCTGGCATTTTTCACAACTTGCCCAAAATGTCTTTTCTCACCTGTGGTGCAGAATAGCGATTTCCTCTGTGCAATCACATTTTGGGACAATTGAACAAAATGACACTGGCACTGTTCATGAGCAAGGGTCCAAAAAGACCATATTGAAAATCTGGTGAAAAAATTCAAAAAATGACTGTGTTACAAGCATGTGCTGGCCAGTTTCTACACATGCTCTAACGTCACTAATTTTAATATTTTCACTTCACATTTTAGCATAGCCATTTTTCTGCACCTCCTTCACAACTGTACAGCTGTCATTTTCCACAACCTGCTTGGACCATGTTTTCTCACATGTGGCACAGAATAATGCATTTGGTCTGTGCAATCACCTTTGGGATGATTGAACAAAATGACACTGGAACTGTTCATGATGAGGGGTCCAAAAACGCCATATTGAAAATTTGGTGCAACACCTCCGACATATGACCAAGTTACACCTGGGCGTTGAATAATTTCTACACACATGTGTAACTTTCATCACTTGATAGTGTTCACAGCCCTATTGTCTCTGGCCAGAACTTGTTTCTTGAGGTAGGAGGCCAGAGTTGTTATAAAGCTTGTGGTGGTGTACCTCTATTGAAGCCTAGGGTGAATCTGCATAGGTTACTGAAGCTACAGTAACACTGCATAGTGGTATGTTGAAGGTAGATATTTGGATGTTGGTGCAATACCCCAGTGCTGGTAGCAGGGATTACTTTAGCATTAACCTTCTGTATTTGGAGTGATGCTGTTTCTGATGCAGTGGAGTGCACCAATCTTCTGATGTGTGTGTTTGTCTATCTTCATGGTATAGTCTATGAAGCTTAAAGAGCTGCTGATGCCTCAATGAAAACATCAAAAACATAATACTTAGGTACAATTCAGCTTGCATTCCATATACTCTATATTCTATAGCTTTCTCCTCTCCGTTTACTTATTACAGAGAAATTTACATTAATACACAATATGTATCCCATTCAGTTCATCTGCATCTATAGCTTACTCCCTACTTCAAGTCATACTCCAATCTTGTAACATCACAATATGTTGCCATGGGAGTAACTGTTATATCACGAGCAGTGCATTATGACTTCAGTTAGGGAGAAAGACAGAAATTGATTAACTCTTCAGGAGCAAAATGCACTTTCAATGCAAACTATTTCAGTAATAAATAATGGGAAGGAGAAATACAGAACTAATGAGAAATAGAGATGAGCAAAATCCATAAATTCTTTCTGCAAAATATTTTGCGAAATTTACACATTTCATGAAATATTTCACAAGTGCAAAATTCCAGTCATGAAATGTGGAATTTCACCCATAAACGTTAAATTTCACCACTCATCATCAAAATTCCTCCATTCACAGACAAAATTCTACATTTGCTGGTAAAATTCCACATTTGCACCTGCAAAATATTCATGGAATGTGTGTATTTTGCATGGAGAAATTTGTGATTTTGCTGAATTTCACCACTGAAATTTAATTTTGCTGCATCTCTAATGTGAAATGCAAACTGAATTGTATCTACATATTATGTTTTGCTAAAGTTCTCCTGGAGGTGTCAGCTGCTGTTTATTTTAGGCTCAAGCTACTTACCAAGATTTTTAAAGGCTCAGATATTTTTCAAATGGGGTGCTGTCAAATGGGTGATATGGATACTGTTGGGGAGCTGGTCTTTAATATCCAGTCTTGTGTCCTGTTAAATACAGTTTGAAGAGTATTTGTTGAGGTCAGTGATATTCTTAGATATTTTATTGAACACAGTGTTATCCACGTATAGGTAGATTGTGGCATCTGAGTTAGTATAAATGGATGGTAGATCATCAAAGAAAAGGCTGAATAGCAGAGGGTGAAGGATTGATCCTTGTGGGACACTTAGGTTGATTTCATGTGGAGATAAAGTTACAGCATTGACGTTTACCATCTGGGATCTATTGGCCAGGTAGGATCTTAAACTAGGAAAGTACCTTGGATAAGAAACTGAAGCAAGGACAATTTTGAAGAGGAATAGTTGGATTCACTATATAAAAGTCTGTGCTAAGTTGATACAAGTATCTCCTCCTGGAAAGTCATCATCAAGACCAGATTTAAAACTGTATTCTATTTTCAATAGTACAGTGTAAATAGAATGATGTAGATAAAAGCCTGATTGGACCTCAGTTAGTATGTCATATTGAAGCACAGGAATAATTAACTGGCTGTGCACTACCTTTCAAGCAGCTTAATTAACACTGATAGTACTGATATTGGGTACTAGTTATTAGTGTCTAAGGGGACCCAGTGCTGAGTAGAGCAGTCACTGTGACAACCTTCCAGATAGACAATATTTGACCAGTGCTGAGAGGAGCTTGAATATGGTTGTTATGGACATAGCTAGTTATTCCACAGCAATTGTCAAGAGTTGCAGTCCAGCCCATCAGCTCCTGTAGACTTACTGGTATCTCGGCCCTTTACCAGTTTTATGAACTCTAAATGGTTAACCTCTGAGAAATTAAAGTCTGCCAGTGATTTAATAGTGTCTCAGTCTTGGCTAATGGGTAGACAAGATGGAGTCTCAGTTATAGGTTGTGATGAGAAAGAAAAAACAGTTGAAAGTAGAAATGCAGCAAATTTATATTATACTGGTGAAGTGGCAGCAAAGAAGGAGAATTTGCTGCACAGAGTAATCAGCAAAATGTCCATACCTTAGGTGTAATTTTACCTCCCATGGGAGAAATTCCACCTTCAGTGGCAAAATTTTGTCTTCAGCGGTGAAACATCACCTTCCATGGGTGAAATTTCACTGCAAAGGGAAAATTCACCACAGAAGATAAAAATTTTACCATTTCACGGGCAAAATTTTGCCATTCCACGAACATAATTTAGCTGCTCTGCCGGGTGAAATTTCCATTTTGCTCCACAAAATGGGAAGAATTCATGGATTACTCCGTGAAGCAATTTTTATCACTTCAACCACCACTAGTTGAAAGTTTGTGAAGTACAACATCAGAGCACAAGCAATATCAGAGACTACCACAACTAGATTGCTGTTATAGATGGGGTGTTTGATTATTTTCACTGATTCTTTCTGGTCAGGAGTTAATGCCTGACCAAATATTTGTTGAATTGAGCTATTTACTTCCCAGAACCTGCTGTGATAAGTTCATTTTGCAGTCCTGGTTAGCATTATGAGAATATTCTTGAGGCAGCAATATGCCTCCCAATTCTCTTATCTAGAGTTGTTATATATTTGGCCTACACTTCATCATATTGGCAATAGCAGTTAAGCAGCTCAGGTGTGATCCAGTTATGGTGTATGTACCAGTCTCATATTAATGTATTTAAATCAAGGAGGTAATTTAATAGACTACACTGAATTTAATTATTAATTTTGGGCCTGTGTAAGTAATTAGTTTTGATTCTCTGTTTTGGGGGTTGACTTTTCTTAGTTTAACTTTCATTTTCCAGGAAGGAACTCTAGCTGGGAGAGATTTGCAGTCATTGTGACTACACCTGTTACTTAGCCTCTGTGAAATAGGTGTCTGAAAGGAAGGAAGTCTCTCCCTGGGGTGGAGAAGTCAGAGTCGTAGTTGATTGCTTCTGGAGGGTACAGGTTTCTCTGACCCACCCTGCCCCTCACCCACTCAGCCCAAGTGCGTGATCTTCCTTTATTGTAGGGTTCTGACATCACTTACCCAAAATTGCTAACAATATACATCTGTTCATATCCTTAAAGGCACTGCACACTGAATAGGGTAGATAAACTCACAAGCTTGCACACACTAAAACAAGTTAAAAAAGAAAAAACATCTGAAACAGGAAGGAGACAGACATGTGGGAGTGGTGCAATGCACTGGCTGTGGAGCAGCAATCTTCTGGGAGATATTCTGGAGACTGCATTGCTGCCCTATTTGCAGGCACCTCTCTTGTCTGAGGGAGGAGGTTGCTCAACTCCATGCTGATCTGGCAGGATTTGGAAATCTGCTCCCCTACACAAGGACCACCCAGGCCACCACCACTACCTCAGAGGTTGCCAAGAAAGAGGGTGGTCAGATCATGATGGGCTCAGGGAGGGTGAGGGTGGTGGAGCAGAGGTGCATCCCTGCAGTTGTGCCCCTCACAATTCATTCACCACTCTGGCAGAGCATGGTTCCTCTATGGAGGCACCTGCAGTGGTGACCAAGGAGGATGCTGGGAACTCCACAATGGAGACCCACTGAGTGTGGCACAGAACTGTACAGGGAAGGAAACAACTCCTGGTGGGGGGACCCAGTTGATAGGTGGGTAGAACTGGGAGGGAGGGAAAGAGGCAGGTGCCTGCCTGGCACCATGCCTTGGAGTGTCAGGAAACTAATCCACAGGACCATGGAGCAGCTGCAAGGGGAGTGAGCTGGATGTCATTATCCACCTAGGGACAAATGCCCTGGCTGTGATGGGATAAGAGCAATGCAATGGGAGTTTGTGGAGTTGGGAGGGCCTTAGACAAGTGCACACACGGTAACTTTCTCAGAAGTGCTACCTGTCTATGGCATGGATGAAGCTAGGGTACTCTGCACCATGGGATTCAATGACCGGTTTAAAACTGGTGCAGAGCTCAAGGATTTGGCTTCATTGGGGATTGGGGCTCCATTTGGAGGATGCAGGCTTATACTGGCCTATACTGGTGTGATGGTCTACATCTGTTCAGGAGGGAACCAGGATCCTAGGTGATAAGTTAAAATGCTTCATTGACAAGCATTTAAACTAGCCAAGGAGGAGGCACTGAAAAGGAGAAGGAAATCTTGCCCCACAAAAAATCAGGGTAGTTAGTGAGGTAAACACCAAGATAGGGCAGTCAATAGGGAGAAGGGCAGTGGTAAATGGAGAAAGACAAAGAAAGTAAAGACAAGGATGGGGCAAAAAGAAATAAGGCCATAAAATTGAGGGTAATGAGCACCAATGCCCTTAGTCTAGGTAAAAAGCTCCCGAAATGGTGGCCTTGATATAAGAGGGATGCCTGGATCGTGGCAGTCACAAAAACATGGTACACAAAGAACCATGACTGGGATGTCAACATAGCAGGGTACACAATCTACAGGAGGGACAGCAAGGGTAGAAGAGGTGGAGGAGGAGCTCTCTATGTAAGGAAGGGATCAAAGCAACAGAACTAAAGGGCAAACAGGGAGGAGAGGAGGCACTGTGGGTCACCCTGGAGACTTGAAATGGCACCACAATCACACAGGAGTTGTATACAGGCCCCTATCTCAGGGGAGGAAATTAACAAGGAAATGATAGTATGCAACCTTAGGATGGCAGAGAAGGGAGTTATTGCTGATGGGGATCTGAATATGTCAAATGTTAACTGGAGCACCTTTGCTGCACACATCCAAGAGTAGGGCCATTCTCAATGTCCTACAGGGCATGCCTCAGACAGCTAATTTTGAACCTACTCGGGAGGGAGCAATCTTAGATTTGGTACTCTCAAATGGGGACAGAGAGGAACTCAGATCTAGAAGTGGGTAGCCATCTGAGAACAAGTGACCACCAAAGAGTGTGGTTCACGATAAACTTAGCTGTAGAGTCAAGCCATACAAAAGTGAAGGTACTGAACTTCAGGAGAGCTAGTTTTGTCAAAATGAGAGAGTGCCTCAGAAAAGCACTAGCAAACAGGCAAGAAGGAGAGTTGGAGCAACAATGGGAAACATCAAAACCATCATCACAGAAGCAACAAGCCTTTGTGTGAAGTAAATAAATCAAAATGAAAGAAAAAACATTATGGCTCTCAAAAAGAAGTGGCGGGGAAGGTTAGGAAGAAAAATATAACATTTAGGAAGTATAAGGAAACACAGAATGAGCAGGACAGAGAACTGTACCAGTTAAAGCAGAAGGAAGCAGGAAGCCAGTCAGAACAGCAAAGGCCCAAACCGAGGAAAAGATGACCAACTCAGTTAAGAAGGGGATGAAACCTTTATAGATACATTAGGAGCAAAGAAAGACTAAGGCAGGGATACTGAGGCTGAATAAAGAGGAAAGTGGCTGGGCAGAGAGTGACAGTGAAAAGCAGGGATACTGAACAAATACTTCTGCTCAGTATTCACAAAGGAAGAGCAGGGGTGATACCTAATCCAGTCAATAGAAGCACTCTGGATAGGGGTTGATATTAGTCCTTTCACAGAAGAAAGGGCTCTAGAAAGAACTCCTAAAGCGGAAGGTGGATAAGCGATGGGCCTGATGGGATTCACCCCAGAATTCTAAAAGAATTAAGGAAGAACTAGTAACACCACTGACTACCCTTTTAATAAATCATGGTAGGATGGTGTGGAACCTGAGGACTTTAGGAGGGAAGATGTGATTCCCCTTCACAAAAGTAGGAGCAAGACAGAGAAAGGAAACTACAGCAGAAAGGTCATGTCAGACAAATCTAATTGATTTCTTTGACTGGGTGACCAAAGTAGTAGATGTGGAATGGACTGTGGACATGGTGTACCTAGACTTTAACAAGGCATTTGGCCCAGCACAAAGATTAATAAACAAATTAGCCAGCCTGGGAGTGGGTCCCAGGGTGATAGCTGTGTAAAACACTGGCGGACAACAGGAAACAGAGGGTAATAGTAAATGGAGTCGACAGTGAAGAAAGTGGGGTTACTAGTGGGGTACTGCAGGGTTCAGTAATGGGACCGGTCCCTTTAATGTCTTTATAAGTGACATTGCAGAAGGACTGGAAGGAAAAGTATGTCTCTTTGAAGATGACACAAAGATCTGCAACAAGGTTGATCACATAAGGTGGGGTGGAAAGAATAAAAAGGGAGTTGGCAAGGTTGGAGGAATGGTCAAATGTATGGCAGCTTAGATTCAACGCAAGAAGTGCAAATTAATGCACCTGGGAAGCAAAACCCAGGGAAGAGTACACAAAGGATTGAGATACTGTCAACAACAAAAATGTAAAGGGACCTGGGGATAGTCATATCAGATAACCTAAAGTGTGCCAGCAATGTGAGAAGGCAGTAAGGAGGGCTGGGAAGGATACTGGGATGCAGGAGAGCCATCAACAGTAGAAAACAGAATTTGATGGCCTCTGTACAGACAGTTGGTATGACCACATCTGGAGTACTGTGTACAGTTCTGGAGACCCCATCTCCTCAAAGACATACACAGGGCAGAGCCTGTCCAGAAAAGGGCAAGCAAAATGGTGCAGGGTCTGCACCAGAAGACATGTGAAGAAAGATTAAAGGAGCTTAAGATGATAGCCTTGAGGAGGGAGGGAGAGGGGACATGATAGAAACTTTCAAATACCTAAACTGAATCAACAAAGTTCAAGGGGTAGCATCTTTCAGAAAAAAGATGTGGTGCAAGAACAAGGGGCACAATTTGAAGATAATGGGGGTGGCTCAGAGTAATGTGAGGAAGTATTTCTTCACAGAGAGGGTTGTAGATGCATGGAACAGCCTTCCTGAGGAGGTTGTAGCATCAAAAACAGTGGGAGAATTCAAGAATGCATTGTACAGACATAAGACATTTCTACTGGGGGTAGGAGGAAGTGAGCTGTTCCTTAACTAGGATCTGCAACTTATCCATTAGCTAGGAAATGGCCAGACTAGGTGGGCCAAGCAGTCCTTATCTGCCATAAGATTCTATGTTCTATGTTTCTATGTTATTTGGTAGCAGATCTTCAAGGTAGTTTTAAGTTCCAAATGAAATACTGTATGTCAAGGCATATTCAAAATATCGAGGATGAGAGCATTCTGCTGCAGTTTAGTTCTATGAGCTCAGATAAAAGGTGGTTCCATCCTGTCCTTTCCAAGTTCCAACTTTCTCCTCCTGGCTAAAAGGGTGTATGTTAATTCCATTCTCCACCTCCTTATCCTGCTGCTTCTTGCTGGCAATGTGAACTCAATCATGGTCCTCACCCTCCATTCCTCGAGGCCTTAGTGTTTTGACCTCAGTGCTAACAGCCTCTTCTCTCAAGTGAATCTCCTCACTGCATGGGGTTCTCATCACCCTCAAACCTCCTCTGTATCATGGAATCCTTATTTTTGTTTGGTTGTTTTTTTTTCCTTTAGTAATTTTTATTGAAGCATAGACAGGGTTGACCAAATAAAAACAGTTCATACATATCCAACAGATCGAACATACAGTAAGTATATCCTTCACAAAACATAATGTTAGTGAACCAGTTAGGGTAACTAGGCACCACAAAGTAGTGAAATGTGGTGTTAGTGACTCAACTCTAATTCATCACCCACCCCCACCAAGCAGCAAGGAAAACACATTGGGCTTTGGGTCTCCAGAGTCTTGATGAATCAGTAATGGGGTCTTCCTTGGGCTTGTCAACCCTAATGCTTACCATTCCTCAAGTCCATAGCCTCCTGTCTGAAGCACAAGGCACAGCCCAAGCCAGTGCCTCATAGTGATACAGTCTTCAAAGGTAGGGAAGTATGTCTCACCACATGTTGCCAACACAATTTGTTGTAGCGTTCTTCATGCAGGGCCCACAGGACATATGGTGTGATGTTGTTTGCTCAGTGAACAGGGTGCCAATCCCTGGTATTAGCCTATTTGGGGTTTAAAATTTGAAAATTACCATAATGGTGTGCATGCACAGAAAAATTACAACATATCATCATAATGTTGTTGCTTTTTATATATATATTTTGACCCCAGATTTTCACGTAGTCTTATCACCCACCTCATGAACCTGGTAGGTGAACATTTCCAAATCCCTGCCAAAACATCAGTTCGTGCCACAGGTGCAGAAACACATTTCATCCAGGATGTGAAAAATTACAGATGGCTATGTTGAATATCTGGGGTCAAAATATTGAAAATAATGAAAGTAAAGAGCAAGCATAGAAACATTTCAGTGTATGCTCATAACTTGGTTATTTTGCATATTGTTGACCAAATTTTCAACATTGCATTTTAACCCACTTCAAGGACACAAAATTATTCAAATCCGGCCTGAAGGTTGATTTTGCTCAATGACCAAGAAATCACATTTGGGGTGAAATGTATATCATTTCACCACTATTGTTCATGAGGTAAGTCCATGTTGAAAATTTAGGCAAAAATATGAAAATAAAAATTATGAAAAGAAGCTGGGAGAAATGGGTGGGGAACCAGATGATCAGATGGATAGAGCAATTGGCTCAGGACCGGACCCAGAAGGTACGTAGTTGAGCGGGATAGTCTCATCCCCAAGGAGGGTCATGTAGTGGGTCCCACAGGATCAGTTCTTGGGCCCCTTCTGTTCAACGCCTACGCTCTCTGACATAAGGACAGGAATCAGGAGTGAGATGAGCCTCTTGCGGATGACCTCGAAACTGGGGGCGGTGGTGGATGGGGAGGAGGGAGGGTGGCCCTACAGGGGACCTGGAGGCTCTGGAAAGATGGTCTAGAAAGTGGAAGCTGAGGTTCAATGCAGGGAAATGCAAGGTACTCCACTTGGGGCCAGAAACCCGGGCCAAGTGTACACCATGGGGGAATGCTACAAGTCTCGATGGCTGAGAGGGACCTGGGGTGGTGGTGGATGTCAAGATGAACAACTCTGAGACTTGTAGGAGGGCAGCAGCCAAGGCCAACAGGATGCTGGGATGCATCAGCTGGGGATCTACCTCAGAAGGAGGAAGTGATACTCCCTCTGTATAACTGCTTGGTGAGGCTGCACCTTGAGTACTGCGTGCAGTTTTGGAGCCACACTTAAAGGGACATTAACCTCCTGGAGAGGGTCCAGAGGAGGGCAACCAAAATGATTTGGGGCTTGGGGACAGGACCTATGAGGAGAGGCTTGAAGAGCTAAATATGTACACATTGGAAGAGAGAAGGGACTGGGGGACATGATAGAGGTCTTCAGGTACATGAAGAGGGTAAATAGGGAGGAACAGTCAGGGTGCTTCAGAAGGAAGGAGGAGGGGCCACTAGAGGGCATGGGTGGAAGCTGGAGGGAAGATTCAGGGGAGAAAGGAGGAGGTGCTACTTCACTGAGAGGGTGGTGGAGCCATGGAATGCACTGCCTAGGGGCTGGTGGAGGCAGAGACAGTGGAGGGTTCAAGAGGGTGGGACAGGTACAGGGAAGGGTTCTGGAAGCAAAATCCAATGCAGCAAGAATATCTGGAACTGGAAGGGAGAAGCCAGAGAAGGCGGGGGCAGCAAGGTCAGCACCCAGGTGAGGCTGACAAGCGAGCTTTGAACCACGAAGACCGTGGGCTATTCTACTGGCATTTTAGTATGTTAGTATGTAAGTTTAAAATGCATTGAAATGCATTACACAGCACTTCCTGTATTCCTCAGTTTCTGTCCAACATTGAAGAGTGAAGCTGTGTCTCTGGTCTAGAAAGGATTTCAGTTTTGGACCTCAACTGGGTAAGTATAGGGAAACATGGTGGTGGGTCCTGAATGGAGGTGAGGGTAAGTGGTGGCAACTGTGGCAAACAATGAGGACCATATTCATTATATCAGAAAAAAATCAAAAGATATTGTGGAATGGTTTTCATTTTAAAGGTACCACCAATACTGGGAACAGGGAAAGACACTTGGGGCATCGGGGATGGGCACCCTGGTGTCCAAGATGGCTGGGGAGGGGAATGGAGATTGTGTACCTTGACATGAGGTTGGGAACCTAATGTTGGCAACTATAAATTATGGGCATTAGGGAGGCATAAAAGAGGGATGGAAGGTACCTCTGACACCGGGTATTAGACATCCCAGTTTCAGCAGAACACTTGGAGGCACTGTGGGATGGGTGCTCCAGTGTCCCAGAATGTTGGATCAGGTGGCAGGAGATTGTATAGGCCACCACTGGAGATTGGGCCCCCTATGTCAGCAAGTATAAATTATGGGCATTGGTGGTGATGTTATGGAGGGATAGGGAAGGAACCAGCATTAGGGTGGGCACCCTGATGTCTGGCTACATTATTAATAATTAAGCTGGCACCAGAGATTTGGCATCCCAGTGTCCAGTTCAATAAATAAAGTGGCTAATGGCAGACACTCTGGGGAAAAAAACATATGCATAACCCCATCCCTGTGGAAGAAAAAAGCAAAGCGGCATTTACAGGCTGGGAATCAGCCCTGCTGGAAGATAAACAGGCACATTTCTGTAATATGACCACATGACTGTCATGTGGTCATAAAAATCAGTTATCTTTAGAATGCTGATTTTAAAATGTACATGTTCACAAATATTTGAAAAACTAAGTTTGGGAGATAAAAACAAAAAGCATGCACCTGGGCAAACTCTATAAAACTAACAAGTTTTATATTCACTGTGCATGCACATGCAGCAAGCATTTTGTTATGAGAGTGGCTTTTGAGGCATATGGCACTGTCAGTCAAAGTAGAGGGTCTGCAGGGGCTTGTCAGTGTCAGTGTCACACCGATCATCAGCCAAGCTGATCATGACAATATTCTGGCTTGCTGGATGCAAACTTCATGTATTTCAAATGAAAAGCTGACCCACTCATAAATCAGCTCTTTCCTTTGATCTACACTGCCCAGCAATCTCATCTGATGTGCCATGATCAGCCTGCTGAGGAATTACACCCTGTAACAAAGAAAATCATCTTTCAATGTCTGTTGCTGGTGCTGCTATAACTGTCCCCTCCACCTGACCCCGTCTGAATCACCTACCACTGCCACAAACATAACACTGACACTGGGGGTGCCCAATCCCCATTGTCGCCACCTGAAATAAAGAAAACCATCCTCACAGATATATATATATATATATATATATATATATATATATATATATATATAAAATAGTGGCATAGTAGTGCCACTATAATTAGAGATTGCAAGGCCACTTCTATGTTAAACCTCAAATTTTGCACTTTAATAACTGTACAACCATTTGTCCAGTTTGCCTGACATTGGGAATGCACAACCACTTACCATAGGTCTCTGGATCTGGATATTTTCTTTCTGGTCTGATGTATGGTTGCAGAACTGTGGAGCACTCAAAAGTGATAAGTCATGCTTTTTTTCATTTTTGGTAAGCCATATTAGACTGAAGAATGTGTTTCAGTGGCTTCAAATTTGTTTGTCTACATGTGTCCTGGGTTGAACAGGTACCTTTTGAAGATTTGGTGAAAAAATATAGCTCCTTTTAAAAGTTATTCAATTTTTTCATGTCCCATTATAGCCTATGGAAAAACTTGCATGTGCATTGCAAAAACTTCCACAATCACATTTTTGTTGTCGAGCTCCCCAAATTGGTTTTGTGCTGTCGCTATCTTGTTTTTCAGTTAGCAACAGAGAAAAACATTGTAACTCAAAAATAATGCCTTTTTAAACACCAACAGTTGTGTTTAGTTAATCGAGCCCTGAGGAACATGCTCCTGAATTTAATTGAACATGATGATTGTATGATTTATTGCAAAATTTTATTTTTTATATTTGAGTTATGCATCCTCTGTAATTTGGAAGTTGTATTTATTCATTTTGTACAGCACCCAGAGCCTCCAGGATTGGACATTTTTAAATAAATTTTGCCTTGCCTGACATAAGTTTTTACTAGCTGGTCTGCAAATATGTTTTTAAACTTTTCCACTTTTGGATTGCAGCAACATTTTTCTTGGCATGAAAACAATCACGTTCAGAGAAAAAGTAACTGCGGCAACATTTTTGTGTGCATGATAACATTCCCATTATAGAGCTAGGAATGTCGTAATAACATTAAAGTAATTGCGGTAACACTGCATGAACACATTTTGCTATGTGTTGTTTTATTTGTCACTTCATTGTGGCAAGGTGGATTGTGCTATTGGCCTGAAATGTTCAAGGTGGAAAGCCCTCTTCTGACAGATGTGTCTTTTCATGGACTGGTACAAAAACATTGAACAGGACCATAGTTGCAGCATTCAAGTTCAGACATTTTCCCTAGGATAACATTTTGGCACCTGTGATGCCTTTTGGTGCCCGTATCTTGAAAACAGTTCAAGATACAGATTTTATCACAAAATGCTTAGTCCTCCAAAGTGCAGACATAGGCTAGAAAGCCATGAATACCATGACATTTGAATTTTTTCTACCTTGTATGGTTACTGAGATATTTGGGAATTATTATTGCAATTGCTCATTTTCATGTCCATGGGCCACTGTTATGATCACAGAGTTAGCATTCACAGCACTTTTCAGAGCCCATATCTCATAAACGATGTGAGATACTGATTCAGTCGATTCATGTCACATGGACGTCTCACTGTCACGATTACAGTGATTATCGTCAGTCCTAACTCTCACCCCATTTTCCTATACTGTAGCATGTCAGCTTGCTTACTCATGGAATCAGGTGAGAATTGGGGCTGATGACTCCATGCACACCCTGGCGTCTGTTGGTGTGTGGAGGATGGGCGTGGTGTGGTAGGGTGGTGGGGTGGTAGCCCTAACGTTGAATTTCCACACTTTTGTCACTGTGCGAAATAACCTAGCTGATGCATTAACAAAGTGTTTTTGCAAAGAATATATATATATATATATATATATATATATATATATATATATATATATATATATACATATATATATATATATATATATATATATATATATATATATATATATATATACACACACACACACATATATATAGCTTGCAAAAATCCATTAATGCATCAGTTAGGGTTTCTATTAATGTAAAAAATTCTGGAAATTTGGTGTTAGCATTACCAACCCTTCCATCCCACCCCACCCCTTACTCTCCACACACTAGCAGATTGTTGGGGTGTGCCTGTGAGTACTCTGGCCTACCTCTCACCCCATTCTCCTATACTGTACTGTACTATTTCAAGCTTGATTACATAGAATGGGGTAAGAGTTAGGCCCAATGACTCAAAGGCACACCACGATGCCTGTTGGTGTGGAGGGTGAGGTGGGGTGGCAGGGTTGGTAACCCTAACATTGAATTTCCAGACATTTGTCATTGTAATAGAATCCCTCACTGATGCATTAATGATGTTTTTGCATGAATTTACATTATTTCTGAGATAGTATAACAGTATCCATATTTTACTGCGAGAGCTCATGGTCCTTCTGACCCTGAGCTTCAATCCCTCCGTAGATGTGCATATGTATGTAGGTGTGGATGTGTCAAACAACAGTGAACCAATTGTCAGTATAGCCATCTTATTACCCCTTCTCATGTACCCTGGTACAGAGAAATTATGAAATGCAAGTAAAATTGTAATTATGCACAACTGCAACACCATTCAGATGTACTGTTCCTGGGGTGGCATGAAAAATGGCTATATTGAGCATTTGGTGTCAAAATATTGAAAAATACTAAAGTTATGTGCATGCATAGAATAAATTCAAGGACGCACATAACTCAGGCATGTTTAGGAATTTTTCACCAAATTTTAACATGGCCTTTTGAATTACGTCCTTAATAGTGGCACTGTAATTTCATTCATTGGTCCCAAAAGGTGATTTAGCACAGTGACTGCACCATTCTGCACCATAGGTGAGAAAACACATTCAAGGCAAGCTGTGAAAAATGATAGCTGTAATGTTAATGAGGTGGTGTGAAAAATGGCAATCTTGGAAATTTGCAATGAAAATATTAAACATTGAGAAAGTTACGAGTGTGCATAGAAAAATTTCAATGACCACGCATAACTCAGGCATTTTATGGAACTTTACACCAAATTTTCAACATGGGCTTTTGGGACCCCTCCTCATGAACACTGGCACTGTTATTTTGTTACTCGGTCCTGAAAGGTGATTTCACTAGCGACTTCAAAATCACCTAAGGGTATGATTAATGAGATGACAGTGAGAGTGTGAAGTGATGGTGCTAAAAAGCCCATATTAAAAATTTGGTAAAAATTATAAACAATGGCAGAGATATCAACATATGTTTAAAATGCCATAGACAGTCATTGTTTGGCACTTACCTTGATTTTTCAGTTCACAGTTCAGCTTTGAACAGTGCAGATGTGTCCCAGTCCACAGGAGATTGCAACCAACAGTTTCCAGTGGTACATATAGGACAAGGGGATTGTGGGGTAGTGGATTGCACAGTGGGAGGGTCGGGATGGGGAGGGGACGGGGAGATGACCAAGGACCACTTTCTTTTTACAGCATTCAAAAAATGTCGGGAACAGTTTTCTTTTTAACAGGTTTAAAAATAACATAATTTCAGGACACTGGGAGTGGGCTCCTCATTATCCCTGAGTCCTGTAGAGGTTTACTTAAGAATGTGACATGGAGATTGGGCACCCAATGTCGTCAAAGGTAAATATTTATTTATTAGAACAACTGACTTGGAGGGTCATCCAACACCTGGGTGGGCATCCCAGTGTCGATACATAATTAAGGACACTGGGGGGTCAGAAATCTGACACAGGGATTGGACACCCTGATGTCAGAAACATATTTAAAACAAAGGTTTTTTTTCTCTGGGGGCATCCAACACTGGAGGTTGACATCTCAGTATCAGACTTAACAATGAAATATTTTGGGACTCTGGGGGTGGGCTTCCCAGTGTCTCACATTACTAGTGGCAGGACTACATGTCAACATGGGTATTGGGCACCCTGATGTGAGCAGAAACATTTTATTAAATAAAACATGCCTCAGCCTCTTAGAGGCAGTACAAGTTGAAAAACTCAGTTTATTAGGTAGGGGCCAAGGAACACGATTCCAACATTAAGTGGCCAGAAAGGTTTAGGGCTCTTTTACTATGGCCAATGGGTTTTCCCATTGAAGTATTGCCACACATTGTGGCAATGTTCACAAAACAGTACCACAATTTGCTGAAGTTTTTGTGCAACAGTGCCACTAGTTGTGTGAAAATTGCTGCAGTTTGCAGCAGTTTCAGAAAAGAAGTGCCACAAATTGCAGCACTGCCAATGAAAATGCAGAATACCTATTTCCGGCCACTATTTTGAAAAAATAATGCCAGGATCATGTCCCCGGGCTCTCGATTAGGTAAACACAACTACTGGTGTTTACCAAAGGGTGGTATTTTTGAATTACAGCATTTTTAGCTGTCACTAACGGAAAACAAGATGGTGGCTATGCAAAACTGCAAAACCATTTGCAGCAGTCAAAAGTTCTTTTCATGAAGGAAAAAGTTATTTCCAGGCAGACATATATTTTCCTCATAGGCTATAATGGGAAACTTTTAACTTCAATAACTTTTAAAAGGCTTAATATTTTTTCGCCAAACCCTAAAAAGGCACATTAGTGACCCAGATCCCAAATACCCTGACAATTTCAGACTAGACTCCAAACCATTTGGAACATAGCTCTGAGCAAAAATTGGCAAAAGAGAGGATTTTCACATTTTTGGCACTCGCAGTTCTGTAACTGCACATCTGAACAAAACTTGTCAGATCCAGAGATCTATGGTAACAGATGGTGCATACACAATTTCAGGCAAATCAGATCAATGGTTGCAAAGTTATCAAAGTGCAAAATTTGGGGTTTAATGTAGAAGTGGCCATACAATCTTAGCTATAGTGGCACTGCTGTGCCACTATAATATAATATATATATATATATATAATATATATATATTTATATGTATAACAAAACTCTGTTTAATGCATTGTTAGGGTTGTTCCACAGCAACAAAAGTAAGGACATTGATGTTGGGTTCCCATTCCATTACACCCCATCCCACCCACCAACAGGCATCGGGTGTGCGTTGGGTCATCTGCCTAACTCTCACCCCATCCCATGTAACAAGCTGAGGTGGTGCAGTATAGGAGAATGAGGTGAGAGTTAGGACCGATGACCCCAGCACACACTCTGATGCCTGTTGGAGGGGTGGAGGTGGGTAAGGGTGTAGAAACCCTAACATTGAATTTCTCACTTTTGTCACTGTGGACAACCCTAACTAATGCATTATATGGAGTTTTTGCCATGAATTTCCCTTCTTTTGGAGAATGTGCACTATAAATAGTGAACTAATGGCAACACGAACACAAGCGCAAATGCTAACACACATGGTGATGCAAATGTAAATGATAACACAAATGGTAATAGAAACACAAGCGCAAATGTTAATGAAAACAGAAACACAAATGCAAGAATGTACAGAAGCGTAAACTATATGTCTGCACGGTTACAGTAACGCATTAGAAATGCAGACACTTACAGTAACAGCAACGATGCGCCAAAGGAAACACAAACAGAAACATAACATAACGGAATTGTGTACACCAACAGAAATGGAAATGTGCACGGTGATGCAAAAGGAAATGCAAACAAAAACAGTAATGGAAATGCAAATGTTAACAGTAATGCAAATGAAGCTCAAACAAAATGCATAGGGTAATGCACACAGTGGGCGTAGATGGGAACGCTAAAGCAAGCGGTAACATAAGCATGAAGTGGAAGCTTAACAATGTAGAACGAAATCACACAGCATTTTTCTCCCAAAAGCTGCATAAAGAACCACAGTGAATACAAAGAATCTATGCATAATAATGGGCCTTGGAGCAGAAAATGAACACTGGAATACTAAATTGCTTATATCTCAGGAACTGTACGACGAAAAAAATAAAAACTTCATATAATTTATGACTTTCCTGGCTAGTTTTGCACTTAGCTCCTGGTGGGTGCTAAGCATTTTCTGATGAAAAGTCCGTATCTCAAAGCGTTTCAAGATACGGGCCCTGAAAGGCACGACAGATGCCGTGAAAGTTTTCCTAGGGAACAATCATCAACTAGAGTACCGTAACATGGCAGCCCTGTAATAGTTTGTCACCAAACCACAAAATGGCACATCTGTGGGATCTTGGCTGTCTTCCTCCATATTGCAGCCCAAAAACCAAACCATTCTTTTGCAGCAGGGTGGCAAAGATTTCTATTCTTCTGGCAGAGTGAAACGCAAAATAGTGTCACAAATCACAACACTTTCATAAAAAATCACAAAAGTGTTGCAAGTGTGACACTACTTACACACTGCAGTTTACAAAAATTTAAAAACATATTTCTGGGGTGTTTAACCCCTAAAAGACGGCTAGCATCCTCAGGGCTCGACTAGGTGAACACAAAAAGAACTGTGTCTCAAGAGGGTCCCAATTTTAAATGGCAAGCATTTCTGGGACCAGCAACTGAAAACAAAATAGCAGATTTGTGACACTATAGAGGTCATTTCGACACTAAAAACTGCATTTGTAACACTGTCAAATGTTTTGTTAACTTTCCCATTGACTATAATGGGAAAATAGTTTTGAATAACTTTTGAACCGTTTAATATTTTTCACAAAATCTTCAAAAGGCACATTGGAGACCCCAGAAGCATGTTCCCTGAAGTTTTGACCAGTTGCACAAACCGTGCAACCTGTAGCCATGAGCAGAGAATGCACAAAAGTGTAAACACGACTTTCTACTGTGCTTTATAGCTCCACAACAGATACCGACCGTTACAAAACTTGGCAGATCCAGAGACCTATGGTACTGCTCCATGCATACCAAATTTCAGGCAAATCCGTCATATGGTGGCAAAGTTATTAAGCTGCAAAATTTCACACTTTAACCTTTATGGGTATTCTACCCTAACTATAAGTGGCACTACTGTGCCACTATAATTATATATATATATATATATATATATATATATATATAGAGAGAGAGAGAGAGAGAGAGACCTATATCTATATATATATATATATATATATATATATATGAATATATTATATATATATATATATATATATATGACCTGTAAAAAAAGAAAATGTCCATCAATATCTGTTTCAGCCACCACCTTTACTATCCACCCACCCAACCCTCCCACTCAACAGCCACCACCCCACATCCCCTCAACCATAACAACAACACTAAGGGTGCCCAATTCCCCAGTGTCACCACCTAAAATAAAGAAAACCATCCCTCATCATTTCTTTTTAATCCCTGTAAAAGAAAAACATTCATCAATGTCTGTTTGTGCTGTTACTGTCCACCCACCCAACCATCCCCTCAGCACTCACCACACTACATTCCTCCTAAGCCCTTACTTACCCACAGAGGTTCCAATGCTGTAATCCTCTCTAGACCTCAGACACGTCTTGACTCTTCAAAGCCTGACTGCAAACTGAGGAAATCAGGTATGTGGGTCAATTTATTTAAAAGGGTTTTGAACATAGTGGAATAACTTGATCATTTTTAATATTTTGCACCCAATTTTCAACATGCCTTTTCAGGACCCCATCTCATGAACAATGCAGTGAAATTAGCCAAGTCTGTCCCAATAGGTGATTCTGTGGTGTTTGTGTCATCATGGAAATTACCTTTTGGGCAGTGAGTTGAAAATAAAACTCCACCCTCGATCATTTACATGGGGTCATAAGAATGCCATGTTGCAAAATGTGACATACAAATATTAAAAAACAACAGTTAAGAGCCTACATTGAAATTTCCGAAAACAGGCTCATAATTTTGGTAATTTTCAATCCGTCCCCAAATTTTCAACACAGCCATTTCTTCACAGAAACTCATGAATGTGACAGCTGTCATTTTCAAAACCTGCTCAGAATTTGTTTTCTCACTTGTTGCAAAAATCACCTTTAGGGCTGGATTTGAAAATTTTCTCCACCCTTGTCCTTGAGGCAGGCCTAAAGGCTATGTGGAGTCATAGGAAGGATATGTTGAAAATTTGGGTACAAATATAGAGAACAACAAAGTTATGAGTCTATGTTGCAATATTTTAACACAGACATTTCTCATTTTTGACTGGGTGACTAGGAGGTGGATCAGGGAGGGCAATGGACATGACCTATCTGGACATTAGCAAGGCCTTTGACACTGTGCCACATAGAAGACTATTACACAAACTGGAGAATATGGTGTGGGCAGGACAGTAGTGCAGTGGGTAGGTAACTGGCTGGGCGACAGGACACAGAGGGTGGTGGTAAATAGCTGTCACTCCACAGAGGGAAGAATGACCAGTGGGGTACCACAGGATCAGTGCTGGGACAGGTCCTATCCAACATCTTCATCAGTGACATTGCACAGGACCTAGAAGACAGAATTTCCCTGTTTGTTGATGACACAAAGCTTTGTAACAGAGTAGACACACCAGAGGGTATAGACAGAATGAGAACGGACCTGCAGAAACTTGAAGAATGGTCAGGTGTTTGGCAGTTGAAATTCAATGCAAAGAAGTGCAAGATAATGCATATGGGGCACAAAAACCCTGGCACAATGTATCAGTTGGGGGTGAGGATATAGCATGCACCAAGCAGGAAAGGGATCTCGGGGTTATCGCTCTGATGACCTCAAGGTAGGGAAACAGTGTGACAAAGCAGCAGGTAAAGCAAATAAGATGCTGGAATGCATAGGCAGAGTCATCACCAGCAGGAAAAGAGAGGTCATAATTCCACTATACAAGACACTAGTGAGGCCCCACCTGGAGTACGGTGATGGTTCTGAGACCTTACTTATGTAATGTCATAGACAGGGTAGGGAAGGTTCAGAGGAGGGCAACAAAGATGGTACATGGATTGCATCACAAGTCCTATGAGGACAGGTTGAAGGAATTGAATATGTACTCCGTGAAGGAGAGGAGGGAGAGGGGATATGATAGAGACATATAAGTATCTTACAGGGAGGAACAGGGTACAGTAATACACTATTTTAAGTGAAAAGATGTTCCAGGACTAGAGGGCATGGGATGAAGTTGCAAGGAGGATGATTCAGAGCAAACATGAGGAAGAATTTCTTCAGAGAACGGGTGGTAGACAAGTGGAACACCTTGCCAGAGGAAGTGGTGGGGGTTGAAACAATCACGGATTTAAGAATGCATGGGATAGACATAAAGGAATTCTGGAGGTCAGGGTTAAGGGGAACAGACTTCTAGGAAAACATAAAGTAAACTAACAAGGTCAAATGGGCGGAGCTAGGAGAGGAAGGCGGCAGGCCCTTATCTGCAGACAGTCTATGTATCTAGGCTGCGTAACTGTGGTAATTTTCAATATTTTGACCCTAACTTTTCAATATAGCCATTTTTCACACCACCTCATGAATGTGTCAGCTGTCATTTCTCATATCCTACCCAACACTTTGTGCATAAAATGACATTTCAGCACTAGTTTTATAAATGACACATGCCATGCTCAGAATGAGTGGTAAATGTGAAAAATCAACCAAGTTATCAGGAAATTAATTGTTCCAATATTTAATTATGAATTTATTTTTTGCAGCTTTTGGCCCCTAATGTTCGTTAACCTTTACTAGGTTTTAACAGGTGACTAACTAAGGAAAGAATTGTCGAGTACCTAGAGGCCAGAGGCACAGGACCCAAGGCAGCATAGATTCACAGCGGAAGGTCATGCCAGACTAATCTAATAGATTTCTTTGACTGGGTGACCAAAGTAGTAGATCAGGGAGGGTCTGTGGACATGGCCTACCTAGACTTTAGCAAGGCATTTGACACAGTCCCACACAAAGATTAATATACAAGTTGGCCAGCCTGGGAGTGGGTCCCAAGATGATAGCCTGGGTAAAGAATTGGCTGGAGACTAGGACACAGAGGGTAATAGTAAATGGAGTCAACTCTGAAGAAAGGGGTGTTACTAGTGGAGTACCGCAGGGTTCAGTATTAGAACTGGTTCTCTTCAGTGTCTTTATAGCGACATTGCAGAGGGACTGGAAGGAAAAGTATGTCTCTTTGCAGATGACACAAAGATCTGCAACAGAGTTGATGCACAAGATGGGGTGGAAAGGATGAGAAGGGACTGGCAAGGTTAGAGGAATGGTCAAATGTATGGCAGCTTTGAGTCAATGCTAAGAAGTGCAAGGTAATGCACCTGGGAAACAAAAACCCAGGGAAGAGAACATGATGGGGGTGAGATACTAACAACAACAAAATGGAAAGGGACCTGGGGTAGTCATATCAGATGACTTAAAGGTAGGCAAACAATGTGAGAGGGCAGTAAGGTGGGCTGGGGTGATATTGGATGTAGGGAGAGGCATCACCAGTAGAAAATAGGAAGTTGTTATCCCTCTGTACAGACAGCTGGTGAGACCCCATCTGAGTACTGTATGCAGTTCTAGAGTCCCAGTCTCTGCAAGGACATAGACAGGACGGAAGCTGTCCAGAGGAGGGCAACTAAAATGGTGCAGGATCTGCACTGGAAGACATATGAAGAGAGACTAAAGGAGCTTAATATGTATTTCCTCAAGGAAAGGGGGCATGATAGAAATGTTCAAGTACCTCAAGGGAGTCAACAAGTCCAAGAGGGTAGCATCTTTCAAAAAATGAGGTGTGCAAGAATAAGGGGGCACAATTTGAAGAATGTGGGGTGGCTCAGAGGTAATGTAAGGAAGTATTTTCACAGAGAGGGTTGTGGATGCATGGAATGGCCTTCCAGAGGAGGTTGTGGAGTCAAAACAGTGGTTGAATTCAAGCATGCATGGGACAGTCATGAGGCAATTCTAGGGGTGGGGGTAGAAAGAAGTAGGCTACTGGTTAATAAAGATCTGCAGCTTATCCATTAGGTAGGGAAATGGGCAGACTGGGTGGGCCAAGGTCTGTTTCTATGTTTCTATATACTCATTTTATGAAGGAAATGATTTGATACCTTTTATTGGACCAACATAGATATAACAAAAGAACAAAATGCTTTAGTTTTCAGACCTTGATCTGTTCTTACAAGGACCAATATGGCAAAGACTAAATCTATATGTCATGAAATTGTTTAATCATGCTGAAACTTACTTATGTATTTATTTAGTTGTATTGTATACTGTGCTGTATTTACCCTTCCTTTTATTGTAAGATGCCCAGAACCTCAGGGATTGGGTGCCATATAAATAAAATTTTCCTTGCTTGCCTTTAACATATCCCTTTTTTAGACCACCTCCAGAACATGACAGGTGTCATTTTGTCTTAAACATAGTGTCAGATCATAAAAAGACTGTTGGACATTTGGGGACAAATTGTGGAGCCCGCTTAAAGTAAATATTGCCTCTTAACTTTCCTATCCTGGGTAATTACAATTTAACAATGTGTCAAAGAAGAACACCACTGAAAATGAGATGCTGCTTGTCATCTGCTCTATCCTGGGAAAATATTTAATAATAATGTGTACAGTCAACACCTGGTACAACAGCAATACCTGTGGCGAACTTTCAGTATTGACAAATGCTTGTTTAGTTCATTTTGAGCATGCAAATGGTCTTAAGTTATGTAATTTTGGGAGTTTACCCTTTGTAGCTTTGCTACTTGAGTTTCAGGTTCCAGGATCCAGAGATCCAGGCACCAGCTTGGGGCATTCCAAATCTCAAGTAAATCAGTTGAACTGGTACAAGGTTATTAAGGTGCAAAATTGGGGATTAATATCTTTTCCAACCCTAATATACAGGTGCTACCATGCCTTTATAATACACATTTTGTCTGTAGTGTTGCTAAAGTGTCAACAGGTCATGTTAAATAGAAACAATATTGTTGCACATGTGTGTGTATCTACAACTCCTTTAGCCTGCAGGCTCTAGTAGTTAGATGGTGAATTACAAGAACACAGACAAGTGCAAAGTGATAACTTTGATTACCATCAATAGTTCCTCACTTATGATACTACTGACTGACAAAATTCATCTAGTTTTGTCAATCAGTAGTACTGAACACATAAGGTCATTATACAGTATTTCAGACATTGAGGGACCCTGTATACCTATGATTCCCTTTGAGGCAGTAAGGGTGGATACTTTGATTCCTCTGTTTCTCTAAGGGCACTGCTTGAAGCAAGGAGTAGATGAATTGAAAATGACACACTAGCCTTCAGGAAACAAGACCAACATGTATTCTTAATCACTTAAATGCACACTGCCTCCAATCTTCATGAACAGTAGGTAGAAATGTGAACTTGTAAGTTCACATGTGTTTGTAAAGTTGCACTTCACAACTCCTACTCTGATGACTCTTGCTCTTTATAAACACTAATGTCATGAAGTGTATCCTAGAAACAATCGGGCAATTGCTTTCATTGCTGGGTCTCACACTACTTGTGCTCATAAAGTCTCCTAACTCAGAGCCAACCCAGAAACACAGTGGCGGTGATGCTTGAATTGAGGTGGTAATAGTTTACGCATTAGCAGGTCTAAGACTTGAATAACTGGGTAAGAATTTTGGACAGGGGCTAATGAGAGCCATTTTGATATTCTGTATTAAAAGGACTTTTAAGCCTTATGTAAAACAAAGACTTCATCTGTATGCGAATAATCTTTCTATGCTTTAATGTGTCCCCAAAGATGATTTTGAACAGTCAGCTCCAAGTCTCATCATAAAAGCGACATGGCAAACATCATATTGTAAAGCATTTTAAGATGTTTGCCCATATTCCTAACTCTTTGGTATTTATTAAACACCTATTATTTTAGGAGTTATTGCATCTGCTATTCATGAAGCATTTTTGTAATATTGTGTTTGTTTTATTTGGAGAATATTTACTTATTTTTAAATTGCACCCTAAAGGGCAGTAAAGAAACAGGAGTGGAGAAAAACCTTAAGATAACTGCAGAAAAACATAACATTGAGAATATGCTTCATGAACACCATTGCAAAGTAGAATTCTTTTTTTCTCTCTTTATGCTCCCTGTGCTGACCCAGCCCCATCCACTGTCTGCTCCCCGCCCCATCCTCTGGGACTACCTTGTCCAGGAGGTGGAATTTTTATGCTCTGGGAAACTGTGTCATGAATATAGGTCAGTAAACATATGCAATTGTGTATTCATATTACTTTGCATTGTTTAGCACTTTTGTTTACTGTCAATTCCTCTTTGTTGCCTAGTAACTGAACCCTGTACCTTTTTTTTATTATAGATTGTCTGCATATTTTGAACATCTTCCTTCCTCAGCACCCCCCACCCAGGTCACACATAGAAATGAGCCTCAGCATACTGTGCCTATCACTGTCACCAATTTACAAATATTAACAATAAATAAAAAAATCTGCAATTGTGTATTTGTATTATTTAGCGTTTTTCCTACTGTCAATTTCCTTGAATTCTCCTCTTTATTGCTCGCTTACCATGACTTGCAATTATGATTTTTATTTAGTGTTGTTATTTGTTGCCTGAATTTTCTGAAGTTCTTCCATCCTCTCAGCAACCCCATCCCTGGTCACACCTGGAGGTGAACCTCAACTTAGTGTGCCTCTCCCAGTCACCAATTTACAAATATATACAGTAAATAAAACATGCATGTAAAGTCTAACTTCAGTGTTCCCAGTGATCTTGCAGTCTTAACTCTCACACTTTTATGCATTCATTGAGCTATTCCAACTGCAGATACATCAGAAAAGCCATTGCCATACAGTTGTAACATGGAAGAAGTGACTGGTTAAAACCATTACATTGCTGAAATACCACTGTATTTTCTCCTGTTTTTCAACAATGAGTAAATCAGTAAAATAATATTGTGACAAAGAAGTGGTGTCAAAAAATGCAACCTTTATCTTTAAAAGTAATTATATCATCAAATGTAATTTTATATGAGCTTGTCCAGTAAATACTCCATCTTTGACTACTGTGACGTAGTCTACAGTGCCGCACTGAAGTCATCCTTAACCAGACTGGACACCATTTTCAATGCTTTCTGTCATTTCACCTGGATGCCCTCCTTTACCCACCAATGTGATCTGTATCACTCTCAGCACTTCCTTCTCTGGAAAACCATTGTCTAGCCCACTACATTAAATCTGTCTCTAAATTCTGGTTTGGTACACTTCCTCCTTACCTCATCTCCTCATTGTCCTCCTGCCCTCTGCCTCTGTCTCCCTCAGATCTAGCAACTCCCACACCTAGCTATTCCACAGTATACCACCACTATAGGCCAATCATCATTCTCCTGTAGGTTCCCAAAACTCTCTAACCCAATGCCTCATCAAATCAGGCACTCCTCCTCCCCATGGTCCATCTCTTTCTCCCTCTTCAACTTCCTCTCCCCAACCTGCAATCACTCCTAATTTCCCTCTGCCTTCTCCTCCCCTCCACTTACCTGCCTAGCACTTAATGTGACATGGAACCATAATGTGTTTATTTTCACTTCTATATCTGCACTGTACTTAATAGGCCTGCATCATGTACATATGTTACCTTTGCCTCCAGGGTATCAGTACCTTATATTTATTTCCTGCTGCTAATCATGCATTATATACTTTACTGTTGTTTTCTGTTTTTATTACCTCATATAAATGTGTTTTATTACCTCATGTAAATGTGTTGTTTTCCTGTTTTATTACCTCATGTAAATGTGTTTTGATTTATTGTGCTCCACATTCCCTTCCCCCAGGACACTCCAGGAGATTAGGGTTTTATACTGTTCAGTGTGCCTTTCCTGGTGAAACTTCAATAAATAAATAAATAAAATACTGTGATAAAATTCTTTCCCTATAGGTAAAATCAATAGTTTTGGTGCATAATTCATCTCTCATTCAGTGTTGAAGAGAACAGTCTGTGCTTTCAGCTGTATATTCCTTGACTAAGGAGCAGCTGCATTTTATCTTCCTGCTGTTACACCTTGGTAAAAGCATTTTATTTTGTTAGGCTTGATTGGTAGCAAATGTTTTCCATTCCATTTATCTCACTTTTAGTCATCTTGCAAAAAAACAAAGTGGTTCAATTGATTGTGATTTGGACAATTTGACCAAAACTGCTGATATGTTGAAAACACCTATACCTTTTTCTCTTACTGGATGAAGCTTGAAGAATTTTGTAAGTAACTGAAAATACAGCCCCGAGGTGAAAAGTGAAATTGTTATATTTTCAGCTAGGTTTTTGCTTGGCAGTGGTCCACTGAACATGACTAAAACTACTTGTACTTGAAACAGACATTGTTGAGAGGTCTTATGCTTAACATAGGCTTAAGCTAAATGACCAAGGAGACAGTATCATGCTTCCTCACTAGAATATGATGATCACCTCAGATCATGGCTATGATACATTAAAGGGACAATGTAGGGGACCCCATACAATGATTTTGCACACTATACCAGTCCTGCAGATAAGCAGAAAATCTTAGATTCAAATGCACCAATCCCACATCATGAGCGTGAAAGATGCATTTCCTCATTTTGGTTATGCAACTCACTGTTGCACAAGCAATGTGTGTCAAATAAATTGCACTAGACTCCATGCATGAAATATAAGTTTCTGGCATAGAGACATAATAGAGCAATGTGCTAATAAGCTGATAAAGATGGTGATCAGTCAGAGTTCTGACTAATCAATTTTTATTTGCTTCATTTTCAAAAGTAAGCCATGGGCAGCCTCCCCCTGCCCAAAAATAAAATAAAACAGTGCTTTGAACCTCAGTGGTTATTTGTTGGGGTGGGGGATTGCTGGCACCCAGAGGAGTGAGCATTCCACCTGCAGCCTGTTCCTGCGGGCAAGCAGTGTAGGCTATTAATATATGGAAAAGTACTCCCACGATATAATGTGGCTGCGGTGCTGATACCGCACCCGAAGTGGAACAGCGAACAACTCCATGCAAGTCAACACCATGCCTCGTGAATATGGGTATAAATCAGTGGTGAAGTATAGTTTTACTGTTACAACACCACGCCAAGGGCCACCACTCTACTGAAAAGTTTGAACTTACTTGTTTTTTCTTTTAGGTGGTATTTCCTGATGCGGTGTTGACTTGTGTGCTGTTGTCCACACTATTTCCTATCACTTGGTATTGTCTGCAGCAGATTTGATATGCTACCATGGAATTTTAGGTAGTGTACCACCCTGTGATCACTTGGACCACAAAATGAAAGTAAGAACCATGAGGATGCAACTGAGAATTGAATCTCAAACAGGGCAAAGTTATGTGGGGAGACAAAGGTGGTGTGTAGACTGGATATCTACTAAAATTGAAAGGATGAAAGTAATAGAGTAACAATAGTTATTTTTTATTTTCTTAGATTTTTTTTATTTTACATTTCATCAGTTTACTAATTATTTCAGATAAAGCAATACTTATTTCAGTGTTTCAAAATGCATATGACTTTTCTTTACTTACCTCGACTTCTATTAGTGACATCGCAGTCTGCTGTAATGAGAATTGTACCATAGACAAATGCCGTTATGAGGTCAGTTGAACAGTCAAATCTGCTTACAAATAATTTGAATACACTATCAATATTTGTTATATACCCTGAATCAGAAAACTGAAAATCAAAAACATGCAGGCTTGATTCAATAAGCACCCTACGCATGTCACAAGTTAGACATACGAGGGTGCAGTTGCTCAAGGACCCTGTTCCTGATTCTGTAATGGGCAGGGTCCCCATGGCTAGGTCTTACAATTTGTGCCAACCAGGTCTGTGCACAAACAAAGTGCATACCTGAACAGGTTGGCAAAGCTGCACATCGCCCAGGAAAGGGCGGAGTGCTCCACCAGTCCCGCAACTGTCTGATCCCCTCCAGTGACACGTACTGCACATGTCCTGCAGGGCTAGCATCCCCCAAGCCCATTCCTGACATGTATGATAAATGCCCTACAGGGCTAGCCCCCTAATGCCCATTCCCCACATGTATGATGAATGCCCCACAGGGCTAGCACTCCTCCATGCCCATTCCCCACATGTATCATAAATAACTTGCAGGGCTAGCACTTCCCCATGCCCATTCCCACATGTATGATAAATGCCCTGCAGGGATAGTGCATCCACTCCACAAACCCCAGCAATGCGATATGCACAGTGAAATGGAACATAGCCCCGGTGCCCCTGGTAGTCATGTGCTCATGCAGAGCTCAGTCGGTGGCTGGCTGTAATGGTGAGAGGTTGGCTTTGCTAGTTGCTGGCTGGGGAAGGGTGTGGGTTGTGTGTAGTGGACTGGTACTACCGGATGGGGGCCACTAGACTACAAAGGGATAGGGGGCTATGTTCTATTTTCACTGCGCACATCACAATATTGGGGTTCAAGAGTGGAGGTGCTATCTCTGTGGTGCATTTATCATACATGTGGGGAATGGGCATGGAGATGTGCTAGCCTGTGGGGCATTTCAACTGGTTTGGGGATGGGGTTCTGGGGCTACAGATACTGAGGAATTGGGCTGGTGGCACATTGGCACAACCAGCGGTGGATGCAAATGCACTTACTCCAGCTATTTGAAGGTGTAATTGTACTTTTGACGGATGTCCTCCAGGGGTTGTTCTAGAATAGCACATTTGTGGACTTTGTTGTTGCCCTTCCAGAATAGGAGTGCAACAGCTGCCGTAAACCCCTAGCACCATGTCACGGGGTTTATGGCATAACTTTAATGGCATAAGTCCACTTTGGTGCAAGCAGCCTGTGACACATGTTGCAGGCTGCTTTATGAACTACCAATGTTGAGACTGCTGGTGTAACTTGCTACTTGCACCATTTTTGGGTGCAAGTCAAGTTACACCAGACATAAACTTTGAGATCGGGTCCGTAGTTTCTAGTAAACTGAAACAGCTAAAACATACAAATTTACGAATCTGCCAGGAAAATAGGCCCCATGGTTTATTAAGTCTGTTTGACTGAGCAGCTAGCTACCTATGCAGCTGCGCCTCTCCCCTCCCACTGAATCTCCCTCACCTTGTCCCATCCACTTCTAAAACTACTCACTGTGTTATAGGATAACTCCTCCTCTGGAAGAGTGTTCCACAAAGTCACCACCCTTTCTATGAAAAGTGCCTTCATTTCCCTCCTAAATATTCTCCTCAATCTCAGCCCATGCTCCCTTGTGTATCTCCCACCCTCAACTGAATGTCCCTCCATGCCAGTCTTATTAATACCCTTCATGTATTTAAAGGTCTCAATCATATCCCCCAATTCCTCCTTTCCTCCAGGGGGTACATGTTGAGCTCCCTCAACCTTCCCTCACATGGTTTATCTTCCAATCCCTGGATTATTTTTGTTGCTCTGCGCTGCACCCCCTCCAGCAATCTAACATCTTTCTTTAAGTATAGGTGCCCTTACTGTATGCAGTACACCAAGTTTGACCTCACCAACTACCTGTACAGATGCAAGATCACCTCCCTCCCTTGAGGTGATTCTCTGGCAACACAACCCCAGCAATCCTTTTGGCTTTAGTTGCTGCCTTTCTGCAGCATGCTGAGTTGTTCATATGCCATTATAATCACCCCAAGATCCTTATCCTCCTCAGTAGTGACTAGCTGAATCATTCCCAGCTGATAGCCCCTCCTTGGTTCCTTGTTCTGAAGTGCATCACTTTGCACTTCTTTGTATTGATCCCCAGCTGCCAAGTGTCAGACCATCACTCCAGCCTAGCCAGATCATTCTGCAACCCTGCCATCCTACTGTATCATCTACCACTGCCCCAATCTTGGTGTCATTCCAAACAGAATGGGCTTGTTCTTAATGCCATGTGAGATGTCTGCTATGAAGAGTCCAACAACACTGGGCCCAGTACAGAGCCCTGAGGTACCCCACTCATCACATCCCTTGGAGATGAGAATTCCCACCCACCTCTATCCTCTGCTGCCTCCCTTCAGCCAGTTCTCTGTCCAGTTAACCACCTTGTCCCTGCCTCAGGTATTTCAGCTACCTCCCAGCCTCCCATGAGGCACCAAATCAAATGCTTTGTTAATGTCCAGCACAAGACATCTACTTCATGGCCCTTATCCAGTTCAGTAGTTACCCAGTCATAACAGTCCACCAGGTTGGTCTGGCATGATCTGCCAGAGACAAACCCATGTTGCTTCTATCTTGCAGACCATTCTCCTCCAGAAAGGTTATCAACCTCTCCTTTAGGATTGTCTCCATCCATTCCCCACGATGGATGTGAAGCTTATTGGCATATAATTGCCGATTCCTCCTTGGGACTGCTTTTGTAGAGGGCACCATATGAGCCATTCTCCAGTCTTTAGGCTCCCATTGTCCAGGGAGGTATTGAACAGGTCTGCTAATGGTTCTGCCAGGATCTCCTCCAGCTCTTTCAGTACCCTGTGGTGAATATCATCTGGTCACGGTGCCTTATCCACTCTCAGTGCCCTTAAGCCTTCAAGTACCCTGCCCTCTGTAATTTCTCCATCTGTCACCCCCAATCCTGCCTTCCCCATTGCTTGAGGTACAGGCCTCCTTCTCCTTTGTGACTACAGAACAGAAGTACTTATTTAGTGCTTCCCTGCTCCACCCATCTCTGCCCACCCCTTCCTTCTTAATCCTAACTATTTGATCTTGCAGATCCTTCACTCCCATATGTACCTAAAGAAGTCCTTCTCCCATCCTTGATGCCCTGTGCCAGCCTAAGTTCTTTGGAAGCCTTGGCTGACCTGGCTGTACTAGTTACCTATTTCAATTCTTCAGGTACTCCTCTCTATCCTCCCTCTCTGGGATCTGTTGTATCTCCTGAAGGCTGCCCTATTTGCTGTCACCTTTTCCACACCCCAACTCAACCAGCTTGGTTTCTTGGCCCTAGCCGTTTTGCTTTGGGTTTTGGTACAGGAGCTTATGGCCTCCGCAGTCCCAAGCTTGATGATTTCCCATTTCTGGCTAGCATCTATTTGTGGATAGATTACAGCCAGGTGCCCTTCCACTATTTACCCATCCTCCAAACATTACAGAAATATAAAATAGAAGACTTCACGGAAACATAGAAACATAGAATTGATTGGCAGAAAAAGGCCACCTGGCCCTTCATGCATGACAGTCCTACCTGTCTAATGTGAAATATAAGAGCTCTAGTCATGAAAGTATAGCTGAAGTGCAGAGCTGGTTTTATGGAAAATTTTCAGTGGAGAATGGAGATCCTATAAGCATGGCTACAATAAGGTATATACTAGCCCTGTATTGTGTCCTCAAGTAGATAGAACATTTACTGATCTATGCTGTGCCTATTGGGCCACAAATATGGATTTCACAAAATCAACTTCAAAAGCTAGGTGGAGCAAAATGTTGTAACTGGTATTCATGTAAAACTTTCACTTTTGTAAGAGCACAGCAGGTTGATACCACTTGCATGCTCAGTACACCCATGAGGCTCTTTCCCAAGCTGCTGTATGAGCAGGTTTGACTATAGGATGGGAACCATTGCATGGCAGTGGTGTACAAGCATTGCAGTTATTTATATAAATGGGTCTTTTTTAATTGGGCCCTCAGTGTTTACTGTTTAGTACAGTAAATGAAGTGGCAGGCAGTATAAATGCTCACTTCCTCCAGGCATAGACTTCATGCAAGTTATTCCAGATTGACAAAATTGAACACTACTGTGTGTGCCATAGACCATTACCACTTGTGGATCCTTAAATGTGTTATGCTTCTAACTTGTGATTAAGCAATTTAGACAACATCTGGTAGGTAAGCTGAAACATAACATGCTTAAAATGAGAATGAGATCATTGTATTGTGGGTGAATGTTGTTGCAAATATGATATAATAAGCATGGCCAGAGAAGATAAAATGAGATATGTTTTACTACTAAATAACTTGGATCAACTAATGTCAATTGTGCCATAATAATGGTAATATTAACTACTGAATGTTCTGTTCTAAACACTTGCTACCCTGAAATCAAGAAACATCTCAAAAAATTATGCTACATTCTCTGTTATCTTCATAGTCAACAATCATTAAAAGGGAAACATATAGCAGGGCTTGAAGTTCTTAGATTTGTGTCCCAATGCTGGCATTGTTTCATAAGAGGAGGGGCTTTATTAAGGAATCTGCCCTGTTGGGCATCTAAGGAGCAGAGAAAGAGACTGGAACATTAGTGAGGAGGAGCCTGTCTGACTGGCAAAGGATGGAGCTGTGATGGTGAGACAATGAGTATCAGAACATCCTCTTTAGTGGCACCACATACATTCACCCTAGTGACATCACCCAAAGTGAATAGCTCTCTGCGGATAAGGATGCAGGCAGCAGTTATGAGTACTTGAGGATTTGACATAGGCAGACAATGAAGATTGTCTGTGGGAAGGCAGGATGCAGGAAACACATGGAATAGTGGGTGAAGGGATTGTGAATGGGGACATGGAAACAGTTTGTCCAGCACCTTCACGTCATCATGGACATTCTAGATTCACTGTCTAGGAAGCAGGTGACAGCAAACCTCCGTCTCTCCATCCTAGGTTACAAACTACTTAAGGCTCATACACAGCTGCAGTCTACAAGTCTGATATGAGTAGCAGTCAGTAAACAGGCAGGCAGAACTGCATTTTTGAAAAAAAAAATTAATAGCTAATTTTGTACATTATAAAATATACATAAAAATGCCCTTTAGTGTGACTAATTAGAATGGTTATATAAAACCAATATACATCCCGACATATATCACAATACTGTATGTTGATGGTCAGAAAAAACGGTATAAGTTTAAGATGTTTTAAGTGTTCGTGTAAATTAAAAGTCCTTTCTGTAAGGCATAAGATAGATCAGAGTAGGTATTGTGTTATGCTGATGATTGATGATTGCGCTGAAGGCTTTAACAAGCAGGAGGTATACTGATGACGCATAATACCCCACACTGGTGTACTTCATTCCACATATAAAATGTTATTAATGAGATTTATAAAATGGATACTGATAATCCCATATCCTGATTGGCTGGAACTTGTTTGTACCCACTGAGTTGATACAGCACAGCTAATGTTTAGAAAAAAGTCTTGGCACCAGTATTGCCCAAATACTGCAAATATTGGTTCCATGTCACTTAAGCGAATTCATTTGGGTGAGTACAATTAGAGTGACATTTTAATAGAGATGGCAACATGAGCTAAGCTACACTATAACGCAACACATTTCTGTGCACAAATTACAAGTGCAGCACATACTGCTACACCTGTTCCTCGCCTCTACACAGGTGCACACTGATCCATGTTTAGGTTTAGGTTACTAAATATGTACAAGTATATGTACTAATTACATGTATATGTACATGCTGCATATTTTACAATGTAATTGTTTTTTTTTTCAAATTCATAAATTAGCACCAATTTTCAAATTTTTCCCTTGGTGGCATATAATATTTATTTGCCTGCCTTTGTATTAGAAGCTATCTGTAATTGTAATGCACTTTTCATTCATAATTATTTTCATGTTACACATGTTAAAGGTGGGCTCAGACCCCTTGTACCACCCACGGGCTATACCGAACCCCCATCTCTAGATTTACAACTCCATGATGCTCATTGACAATGGGGTAAGGTGCTTGTGTGGGGTCACTGTAATTAGTCTGTTGCAGTAATATGCCAGTTGCTATGATGTGCTCTCACACTTATTGTGTTCGTTCACTTGTAGTCGCCCAAAAGACTTTGCTCAATTAGCATTGCTCATTTGATGTGCTACCAAAATATTGGTGTGCAGCTCCTCAGTGTTGCAATCCCAAGACCTGGCTTCACTTTCATGCATGCTACTACCTTTCCTGTCTACTCAGTCATTGAACTAAAACAGCTGAAGCCAACTATTTTCATTTAAATCCACAAAATAAAACAATTTCAAGGCAAGGCTTATTTTTATTTAAAGAAAAATCTGGAACAAATGGGTGTGACTTCAGAGACAGTTCACACAAAATCACACACACAGTAATTATGCACACAGTACAACTCAGACTGGCATCCTCTAGTGACAACCTATGTGCTGAGGATTATTTCATACAAAACTAATGATTATTTTTACTCATTTCTCAGTTTGTGTTCTTAATTCCATCACATGGTTTAACAAAACTCATTTTATAAGCACAATGAGACACACTGGGTGTTTGTTGTACTGCCAGAACCACACTTTTAGGGGACAAAAATCGGACTCCAGCCTTGTTCCCTACTGTGCTCCTGGGCATGTGGTTAAGGCAACACAACCAACATCCACTGTTTCTTATTGCTTACATTAGTCGATGTGTTTTTAAGGGCACATTCAGTTTTCTTGCCCTTTTTAAAGTAGATTCCTATTTAGAAATGTGTTGAGTGCTATTTCTTTGTTGACAGTTTGCAGCAGCTGCAGGTTGCAGGGCTGTGATTAGTGTGCTGGAGCCATCTTTTAAGATAGAATGTGTACTGGTGAGAGTGGTTTGGGGCTAGTCAAAGAATTCAGAGTCATGCTGTTGTCCAGAAAGACTTTGACTGTGAGATCAAGCTTTATTAGTAATGTATTGGTCAACATCAGAGCATTTAGAACACTACTTGTAGAATTATGAGTGATATTTGACTTTTTGGGTTTGTCTATAAAACAATTAGATGTTTGTTCTTTTGTTGAGCTGCTTTTTGAAGGTTTACATTGTTTTAATTTGGTGTACCTTTTAATTTATTTCTGTCTGAGTGAAGAGCACCACTGATATAGCTGGGTTTGGCTGGTAATTGTCTCTGTTCTTTAATTTATTTTGGGGGGTATGTTTCTTTAGTCATAGTAATTGTTCTTTCTGTTTACATCTTGATATGTGGTTTTGCAGTGGATGCATTGGGGTGCCGTCTGTCTGGGTTGGGCTTGGCAGTTTCTAATATGGGCGTTTTGTTATGTGGTTGTTAGATTTACATAATTCGATTTTGACCCTGAAGGGTTATGTCACTGTGGTTGTTTTATTTGTGTATCGATATTTTGACCAGAAAAATATCTTTCACTTAAAGGAAAGTCCCCTCAGCCTATTTTATATATACTTGTGTAGTTTGTAGGCAATGACTCCATTACAAAGGTGATGAACCAACTCATTTAAGGCATTTGTGCTGAAGCTTGCAGTAGTTATACTGTATTAGTCAGTGATGTTGCTGTCCTCTATGGTCCTATGTTCTTGTGTTATGTTGGCCATGAAAGTTTTCAAGGCATAGTAAGTGCCCTGCTGTTTTCTGTAGCTTCAGGGATTTCACAAGACATGCAACAGAAGTAAATTGAGACTATAACATCTGCTGGCTTGTGCATGTACATATCATCAACTCCCTAATGCCTTGAATTAGTGGGGTCATGATGTTTGAAATGGAGGTAGACAGGTTTTCATACCATGACAAAATAGAAACAGCTTCATTTATATTTAAATCAGGATGAAATTAGGGGATGCAAAGAGGGACTCATTGTTATGCCTACAAACTACATAGGTATACAGAAAATAGGTTGAGTGAACATCCCTTTATTCTATTCATAGGTAACTATTATGCTACATTATGATAGCCCCATGCAATATGATGTTTACAAATGAGGAGGCAGAATTGGCCAGACACCACTTTAAAAGGACTACATAATATCAAATGTCACTTGTAAGGTTTATTTTATTGTTTAAGAATGAGATGGAATGAGTGTCATAAATGAGTCTGTAACTTATGTACTGGGCATGTATATTTAAGATGTGCATACCAAGGGGCAGGTATTGTTCTCAAAGTTCATACCCTATAGTACATCATGTCATAATTTGTTTTGCATTTTATATTTCACACGTCATATCCCAAAATGCTGTACAGAATAGAAAAAAACAATGATACACAAATAATAAATTTTCAGAAAGCCATTTGCCATTTCTACAATTTTTCCTGAGGGGCAAGTTTATTCATTTTGCCCATTTTGTCTGCCTATCCCTCCTCTTGCTGTGCTCTTAGAGTGCATCACAGCATTTGGCCTTATCCAAAGGATGCACGTGCAGCACTCTCCTCCGAGACTCCACTAAGCACTGAATCATGATCATTTCTAGGTTGCAGATAGTGTTACATGGTACTCACCCAACAGTTGTGAGAGTGTTATTGGTTCTCCCTCGGTTCCCTTTCATAAAATGTTGTCCAAAGAATAAGGGAGTGTCTTCCAGTTGGTGAATAAGAATTTGTGTCAAGTGAATGAAGGAGACTCTCAACCCATTCATGAATGTATTTCTTTTATGTTGCTTGCATGCATGTGCAAGAAACATAGTGCCATCATCCGAGTTTTTCGGAGGTGTGGCACCTGTCTTCCAATTCAGTCAGTGTGTTTGCAGGTGTGGCCCCAGTTCCCCAGTCACTACTGCAGCTGTCTGTGACAGCAGTTGAAAATGCAGTGGTCGTACAGTTGAAAGGGAGAGCTTCGCTTCAGTGAGCAGAGCTCCCCCTCCACACACACACACACACACACACACACATACTGTGTGCTCATGTGCCTTCCCTATCCCCCCATGCACACACTGTATGGCCGACAGGGGTGCCCAATCCCCCATCATCTCCACCCCTCCCAAAGCTTCCAGGTGCCACGCTGGAGCCTACTAGCCGTGGCAAAATGTGTTATAGCCGACAGAGGTGCCCAATCCTGTCGGTTCCAGCCCCAAAACAGCCTTCCAGCTGCCATGCTGGGAGCCCACCCCAGTGTGGCAAACATCCCTCATCATCTTATTAAAAAAAATAAACCTACAAATACAAAAACTGTCCTCGGTGCTTCTCCCTGCCCCCTCCTACAACCCGCACCCACCCACTGTGCACCCTGCCTCCCACACCCCTCACCCCCATACTTACCTCCGGACCATGGCGGAATGATCTTGGTGGATCGGGAACACGTCTGCATTCTTCAAAGCCGACCGTGAACTGAGAAATGCTGGTAAGCTGTATAATGGGATAGATAGGGTTTTTCAACTTTGCTGTATATCTCAGGCATTTTTGATTTTGCCACCAATTTTCAACATGGAGTTTTGGAACCCCTCCTCATGAATTCTGTCACTGTCATGGCGTTAATCGGGCCTGAAGGGTGATTTTGTGGTCACTGCATGAAATCACCTTTTGGGACCAATTAAAGAAGCGACAGTGCCAGTTTTCATAAGGTGGACTTTCAAAAGCCTATGTTGCAAATTTGGTGAAATAATCTAAAATGACTGTTTTATGAGCGCATTGCGCAGTTCCTACGCACGTACGTAAGTTTAAGTAATTTCAATATTTTAAACTCCAGATTTTCAACATTGCCATTTTACCACACCTCCTTATGAGCAGTACAGCTATCATTTTTCACATCTCACTCAAATCATGTTTCTGCCCATATAGCGCACAATGGCGCATTCAGTGTCTTGCGTAATCAATGTTTGGGACAGATTAAGAAAATCACAGTGACACTGTTCATGAGCAAAGGTCTTAAAATGGCTATGTTGAAAATTTGGTGAAAAAATTCCTTCAGACATTCTGCAGTGTTACTTAATGAAGACATTGAACAGGACTGGCCCCAGTACCGATCCCTGCAGCACCCCACTGGTCACCCCTCTTCCTAGACTGCACACCATTAACCACCACTCTCTGTCTCCTGTCTGTTAGCCAGTTTCTAACCCAGTTTAATACCCTTTCCCCATGCCCAGCCTACCCTACTAGTTTATCAGCCTCCTATATGGGATGGTGTCAAAGGCTTTGCTGAAATCAAGGTAAGCATTGTCCACTGCCCCACCCTGATTCACTTACTTTGTCACTCAGTCAAAGAAATCAACCAGATTTGTCTGACATGATGTCCCCACTGTGAATCCATGTTGTCTATGGTCCTGGGCTCCGATGGCTTCTAGATGCCCCACTATCCTTTCTTTAAGCAATGTCTCCATGATCTTCCCCACTACTGAGGTGAGGCTGAATGGCCTATTGTTCCCTGCCTCCTCCCTGCTGCGGACTTGTGTAGAGGGACCACATGTGCCCTCCTCCAATTCATTCATGTTGAATGACTCAGTGAACATGGCTGCCAGAGGAACTGCTATCTCACTCGCAGTTCCTCTTAATATCCTTGGGCGATGCCATCTGGTTCCATCGCTTTGTCCACCCTTCAATTTAGTGAACCCTGCAGGACTCTTTTTGCCTTTGAATGGACTATTGTCCACCTCTTCATCCCCTTGGCAACTGCTGTACTGTTGTGGCTCTGCCCCTCCCACTCTTCTGTGAATACTGAATGGAAAGACACAGTGGATTTCTTGGGAGGAAGGCACATACAAACAAGTAACTTTCGGCATTGACAAATGCTTGTTTACTCTCATTTCTGTAATTCCATAAATAAAGTTTTCATTCTTGTATTTTCCCTGAAAACTTACATCAAACATAGTTTGGTTTTATAAATAGAGTAAAGTTTAACACTGTCCTACATTAACTACATATTATTTCATTATGTTTTAAATACAGCACTTATATTTGGTCTGAAGAAGGGACAGGCTAGTCCTGAAAAGGTTTACCATTTGAAAGTTCAAGTTTATCCTATAAGTGGCTGGATACTGTTTCCCTATATGAATGTGGATTTTATTTGATGAAATACAAGAATGAAAACTTTATTTATAGAATTACAGAAATTCAAGTAAAAGAAATAACACATTCATGAATGGGTTGAGAGTCTCCTTCATTTACTTGCACACTCACCCGACAGTTGCAATGTAAGCAAGTAGCCTGAAACTACACCTGAGTTCTGAGAACCTGGTCTAATAGGTGACTATATAATGCTCCATTTCTGAGCTACTCAGCTGACCAGTGTTACACATTTTAACTGGGTTTATTCTCTGACTTCCTATCTGGAACATTAATATGCTATTCCCTATCCACTGCAATATAAGCATACTAGATAGTTACTTGTTGTGTTGATAAAACTGCATCCTTTCAGCTAGTTGAACTCCCACAACTTATAAAGTTGTGTACTTTAAAGAACCTATCTAAAGCAATTTTAAGTGTCTCTGTGCTTGGTCTCACAGTCCTCTCTGATATATTGTTCCACAAACTCACTACTCTCTGAGTAAGAAAAATAATTTTTAACATGTCCACATATGCCCCCCCAATGTACACTACAAGGAATTTGTCCTGCAATATTCTGTACTAAGTGGAATAGCTTACTTTGATTAAGTGTATCACGTCCTTAAATTTTTTCTATAATTTCAAAATGATCAAGAAGTTACACACACATAACACACACACATATCTATCTATCTATCTATCTATCTATCTATCTATCTATCATATCTATCTATCTATCTATCTATCTATATGTTGTAAGTAAAGAAACTGGAACTTTTATTCACAGATAGAACTGAATGTCCATTGTTCTGTATCAAATAGTATAAAGCATCATTTGCTAAACTTAGTAACCTTACAGTAAGTCCTTGCATTTATTAAGATGCCTAGTGGAAATTACATTAATCCAGTAACTCTAAATACAATATATCCTTCAAAAATTTAAACACTACTACTATGCCCCTTTATTCTATGCTGGTCTACTCTAAAATTCCCGCTACTCCAACCTCTCCTCATAGGTTGAATCCACTAATCCGTAAATCTTTTTTTTTTGCTCTACACTGCTGTTTCTCTGTCTCCACAGTATTCTTTTTTTTCTGCTGCAGGGACCAGAATTGGCCTCACCAATGCTCTCAAAACTTACAATATGACATCACATGGCCAACTTGCTACTCATCTTTTGATGCATTGCAGCATGTAGATAGCTCTAGTCACTGCTATTACACAATGTTAAGAAATACTTAGTTTTTATCTGTAACAACTCAAGGGTCCCAGTTCTGGACTGCTTCTATAAATTCTTTACCAATAAAGCTGTAGTTTCTCCCCATATTTCTTAAAACTAAATGCAATAGTTTGCCTCTGTCTTTCATTGTGTTGTGCCATGAAAAGCTCACATGTGCTTGTAGGATTTAAAAAGACTAACGTTTTTCAATGTTTTATATTAGCTTTACTTAAAGAGCAGCAGACCCCTTTACAGTGGAACAGTCAAGTTACTCCAGGTTGTTGCCTACCCTAGGGTATTCCACTTGCATAGAAATAGTTTTTGGGAAAAGTACATAATAATTTATTTAACATGTCTCATAATCATAATCAATAACTTTTACACTGTCTCTCTGTCCCCACTGTATCCCTCAAATGCCTCCTGATAATGTGTACAGTGTAGTTGGCATTGAACAATCATGCCAAGGAGTTGAAAAGTTGGCAATGCTTTGGTAACTAACACCGTGTTGTTTTACAACATTAACCTACCTCAAAATCAATTTTTATTAAATGTTTTTTTTTTCCAAAACTGCTGTTATAACACAGTGTAAAACTAAGTTCAATTCTTAAGCATTGATATTTTTAAGGCTATGACTTCATAGCATCATGCTGTGACATACTGTAATAATGCTTGCACAGAGCGTTTTGGAAGAAACCATCAGTGGTATATGTATACAGCCAGCCAAGATGCAATTCAATACTGTGCAGTAAATGCCATGTCACAACATACTGCATGACAAAAGACCTGATTGTCATTAAATTACACTATTCCCTGCAGTACTCTGCAACATTTTTCAGTAATACTGTGAGGTACTGCATTGCATTGTGGCTGGTGCTGCTGTACTTGTTAAAGCAAAATATGTAAAAGAGTAATAGTGGGTTGAAGTGAAAAACATTGAAGACATTTAAAAGTAAATGCAGTTGCTATAAACTGCAGAGTATGAGCAGTTTGTGTTAGTTGATACCTGCTGTGTGGTAAGTTCACTGACACACACACTAAAGGTTCTGTAAGTATGCACGTGAAATATTGTTAAAAATGTAAATAAGTAATATACTTTAGGTGAAGTAATAAAACATTTTGTTGCTAATGTTCAAAGTTGTTTTGCTTGGCCTCAAACTGCAAGCCTTCTTAAATTGCCAAGTGGTTTCCTAAAGTATGCTTTTGCAAGCAATAATACATGACAGGGCATCCTGTACATTGAGTTAAATGATTGCATGTTTGGGTGTGCTTTGAAGCACAGTGCATAAACTAGTGCCATCACCCACCCAACAAGTTAGTCGACTTAGCTGAATGTGCATTCTTCAGTGTGGTTTGTGCTTATACAATGGTCAAAATAGTATATTAAATATTAAAAACAGGGGCAACAAGATTCAGGACATGTTTTACAAGAATCACTGCATGACCATGTATTTATTATTATTTTTATTGAAATTTGACAACAATGTGTCTTTTTCAGGGCGACCTGGGGTTAATTATATTCATCAAGTTGACCACGATATACAGTACATTGAAACAGTGGCAACAGGTTACAAATAAATGAACATTGCACACAAGGACATAAGTGAGACAGGGTAGTATAAACACAATCGTTAGGTAACAGTGCTTATAACTAGAGGTATACAATACACAATCAGGTTGGTAACTAGGTCTGAGTGCACATACAGTAATAAGTTGTCTGGGCATATGGCTGATAAGCTAGAATGAGACTCAAGACAGGAGGTGGGGCAAGGAGGGTGCCAGGGTTTTCAGTGATGGCATCAATTAAAATTGCATCTGAGGCAACATACTAACATACTAAAACCAGCAGATTAGGCCTGATGGTCTTTTGTTCTGCTCGCTAGCCAGCCCCTATTGGCCTCGCTTCCCACCCTCCAGCCCCGAGAGGATCATCTTCGGCTTCAGTATACTCATGCACCTGTCCCCCAAGCCCTCCACTGTGCCCTCCTCCACTAGACTCCCAGGCAGTGCATTCCATGACCCCACCACCCTCTCAGTGAGTAATGCCTTCTACATTCTTCCCTGTAATTTCCCCCCTCCAGCTTCCACTCATGCCCTCCTTTCTTTAGCCTGAACATTTTCTTTTGCTCTGCCCGTTAATCCCTTTCACATATTTAAGACCCCCATCATGTCCCCCTGTTTCTCCTCTCCTCCTCCTCTCCTCCAGTGAATACAGCCCAAGGACTTCCAGCCCTTTCCTCGTAGGTCCTTTCTCTCTTCTCCTTAATCATCCTGGTTGCCCTCCTCTGAACCCTCTCCAGCAGTACTATGTCCTTCTTAAGGTGAGGTCTCCAGAACTGCACGTAGTACTCAAGATGCAGCCTGACCAAGGCATTGTACAGAGGGAGGATCACCTCCCTCCTTCTGGACGTAATTCCCCAGGCTATGCAGCCCAGAATCCTGTTTGTTTTTGCCACAGATCTTCTGCAGCTTTCAGTGTTATTCATTTTGGTGTCTACCACCACCACTCCCAGGTCCCTTTCACTCATTGTGGCTTGCAGTGAGACCTCCCCAGAGGTGTATACATGACCTGGGTTTTGACCCCAGATGCAGCACCCTACACTTCCCTGGATTAAACCTCAGTCCCCACCTTCTTGACCACCCCTCCAGAGTATCCAGGTCCCTCTGAGCTGTCTTTCTCGCTTCATCCCAATCTGCCAGTGCTCTCAGTTTGAGTCATCTGCATAAATATGGGATTTCAGTGTGGTTTTGAATGTGCACAGGGTGGGGCAATTGGTTACATCAGGAGGCATACTGTTCCACAGTAGAGGTGATGAGATGGTGAATAATCTGTCTCCTGCACAGGATTTCAAACTAGGTACTTCCAGGGTAGGGTTGTTTGACTACTGCAGCACATGCGTGGGGCCTTGAACTTAAGTAGACCATTAAGACTGGGTGTCCCATGCAGTTTGACAGTTTTGAATCTTGAGACAGAAGGAGGGATAGGAAAGCCTGGCCTTGAATTCTGGCCACTTTAACATATTATGTACTCTGCAGTGGTGGTCCTGAGGGTGAGCACCTGCAATCAATCAAACTATTTGACATGAAATGGTGAAGGTGAGAGCTTCACCGCTGTATAGGAATAACTTTTCTTATGACTTTGAGACCTTGAGACCTAGCATACCTATATTAGCCTGCTGTGAGAATTTGTATCTTTCCCATATTGTAAAGAACTGTTTTTACAACCCTAATATTATTTTTAATTTTGTTTGTTGTGCTAGTAGGGGTTATTTTATTGGATTTCTGGGGTTGAGGGTTAGTGGCTGGTGGTTGAGGGTTAATTTGTGTAGATTTAGGGTTATCTGATTGATTGTGGAGTGTATGTTGTGTGGATATGGGTGTGTTTGTTGATATTACTGCTTACTATCTAGCTTTATGTGCTGGTAAAGGTTGCTGATGGTCGTACACTATTCTCCCACCAGCCTCAGGAACTCCATCCTTTTAGCTGTCCTCCTCTATCTGCAGATGTATACAGATGCTGTCACATATTAGGAATAGCTGGAATGAAGAAAAATGGAGAGAGCTGGGCCTCATGGGATACTGGAGGGGTGAGCAGATTGGGATTGTGCGAACAATGAGATGCCCTGAGGCGAAGTTGGTCCAGGAAAGAGGTCCTTCTTGCCTGGTTCCCATACCCAAGGGCTCCACTTTACATGGACAAGTCATGCAATCTAGCCTGTCTGCCCATCCTACTTAGGTGGTGTTGTGCAAGCCAGGTCCATTAAAAACAAGACAGTTATAATTGCTGATCTTGTGAGTACAACTGACCTGACTTGCATCACTGAGTCCTGGCTGGATGAAAATGCTGGCCCAGTTTTGGAATCAGGTGTTCCAGACAGGTACTCTGTTATTCACCATCTGAGGGAAGATCTAGGAATGGGGCATAGCCATTTGTTTCAGATCAGAACTGGGCCTTGTGGACATCCCAGTGGGAGTAACCAGATCCTTTGAGTGCATTGTGGGCACAGGAGTAGGCTGCAGAATACTTCTCATTTACCATCCACCCAGGAATGAGAAGGAATTCATGCAGGAGGTCACACACTTCATCGTCGACATGGTGTTGGAATCCCCAGATGGTTGATTCTTGGGGATTTCTGTGCCTGGAGTTGATGATGAACTTTCTGATTTGGTCAAGACCTCCTCCAACTTATGGCGTGTTGGATCTTACACAGTTATGGTCACTCACTGGACCTGGTATTTCTGTTGGGGATGGAGATCTCTGACTTGGTGGTGGAGTCACTTGGTTGGTCTGACCATCGTACCATAAGGTTCAGTTTTGAGGCTCCCCCAATAGACCTGTCCCTATGGAGATGGTCGGTGACCGCCCTGTAAAGGCTTGACCTTAGACAGTCTTATGGTGGTACTGGACCTATCAGGATTGTTGAATGTAAACTCTGATCCAGGAACCTTCTATCCACCTATAATAAGGCTGTGATAGGGGCCATGGATTCCTTAGCTCCTCTCCATGTTCACCCTCACTCTTAGCCCAAGGTCCCTTAGTTCGACAGGACCTTGAAGAGTTGAGACATAGGGGCCAAAAGGCTGGAGCATCACTGGTGAAATCGGGCCTTGCTGATGACACACTTAGATTGATGGCTCACTATAGAGACTAGCAATTGGCAATCTCCCATAAGAAGTCAGAGTTCCTGTCCGGGGAGATGCGGCTGAGCAAATCGACCAGCTCACCTTTTCTGGATTTTTGACAGATTGTGCAGTCAGTCTGTCTTCAGTCCAGAGGAGCCCTTTCACAGACAAAGCGTGATGAGTTCACTTGCTACTTTGCAGATAAGGTTGCCACCATCAGGTCCAGTATCCATCCAGCGCTCTCCAGTGGGTGCTGTGGAGGTTGACAGAAGGTTAGAGGCACCCAGTTTTCCTGGTCTAACTTTAGCCAGCTGGTGATCAATGATATTATGAGGATCATCCAGTCCCTGTCACCAGCTTACTGTAGTTTGGACCCTGGCTCAATATGTCTCCTAGTGGGATTTGTTGAGATAATCAGCCCAGTCCTGACTGAGATAGTCTGAGTTTGTTGGAGATGGGAGTGATTCCTGACCCCTGAAGGAGGCAGTGGTAAGACCTCTCCTTAAGAAATCCTCCCCGACTCTGACTGCTTAGCCAACTACAGACCCATCTCTAACCTGCCCTTTGTGGGTAAGGTTATTGAGAATGTAGTTGTGCTAGAACTGGGACCATCTTACTATCCATGATCTCAATGATACTCTCCAGTCTGGATTTAGGAAGAGGCATAGTACCAAGACGGCACTTGTTCTGGTACTGAATGATCTCATAATATAGTGAGAGACTGGAGGACACCATCATCATCATCATCATCAAATCTTTATTTATTCAGGCGAACATCATTGAGCAAGGCTCATTTACAAGCTGGACCTGATAAGGTCAAGGTTCAATAGTTGATACACAACAGATACATCATACACTTATATAAGACAGTTATACATACAGGGAAAATAACGTTTATAAACACAGTGATGTACAGTAAATTCACATGATAAAAAATGGTTACAGGAAAGTTAAGCTAATATTTACAGTATGTACAGTATATACATATCCCAGTGGGGGCATAGCAGACACTCAACATAATGTAATACTAGGATGGTGAAAGGTATTACTGGGTGCCATAAGATGGGGTGTCTGTCTGGAAGGAATATGCCATATATGGTCTAGAAGGAGATTTATGAGATGACAATGCTAGCTCTAGTGGTAACAATTGCATTTCTCTTTGAAGAAGACTGTACAATGCTGTTTAAAGGATGCAAATGGAATGATATTGGACAGTTTTAGGGATTTTTGTAGGGTGTTCCATGCTATAGCTAGAGAATAGCTGATTGCTGCCCTCCTAGCCTGGTGTTGAATTTGGGCAATTTGAGCAGGATGATGTGTTGCTTCTTAGGGCATAGGAGCTAGGAGAGGTCTGGGTGAAGCAGTCCAGGATATAGTTTGGAAGTTTTTTGACAACGCTCTGTAAATCCATAGTGCTGCATTTCTGTTCCTTCTTGAATCTTGGTTCTCGTGATCTTTCTGCAGCATTTGACATCATGGACCATGAAGTGCTATTGGAGTGCCTGTGGTTGATTTGTGGGCTGTCCTCATAGTTGTCAAATGTTTTTGATGTTTTCTCATGGGCAAGATTCAGAAAGCGGTGTCGTGGATTTATTTCTAAGCCCCTTTACCCTGTCCTGTGGGGTCCTTGAGTCCCATTCTGTCTCCACATTGTTCATGGTGTATATGCTGCCATTGGGAGATATCATAAGGTGGTATGGCTTGAGTTTTCACAGCTATGCAGATGATAATCAGCTATACATGTCCTTTGTACCCGAGCAAGGTAGTGCCATCTTGGTCTTTAATAGCTGCCTTCCGAGATCCAGGACTGGATGAGTGCCAACTGGCTGAGGTTGAACCCTGATAAAACTGAGGTGCTGGTGGTGGACCCAGGTCATCGGGGCAGAGTCGTCAGCTGGGAACATTCCTGGCTTTGGCTAGGGATAACAAGCTGTTGACTTCAACAGGTGCAGAATCTGGGCATTGTCTTTATGATGGTCTGATATTTAAATCCCAGGTGTCAACCATGGTCAAGACTTCCTTTACCATCTGAGGAACATCACTGGATTAAGTACCTGTTTCCACCGATGATCTTCCTACTCTGGTCCATGTCTTTGTGACCTCCTACCTTGACTATTGCAATCACCTCGAATACTGCAATGCCCTGTACCTAGGGTTAGCAGATGTTGACATCTACCACTTGCAGCTGGTGCAGAATGTGGCAACCAGGCTGTTCACTGGCTTATCAAGATCCTGCCATGTTATGCCTGTGTGCCTCACTCTCCACTGGCTATCAGTACAGTGGCAGATCACCTTCAGGGTCAGTCTACTGACCTACAAGGCCCTACACTGACAGGGACCATAGACTTTCAAGATCTCCTTCATCCCTACTGCCCACTCCACTCCTCCAATAAGGGATTGCTAAAGGTTCCAGGGTTCAACATAAGACCTCTGGGAACCGTTCTTTCTTTATGGCCCCACCCTTTGGAACTCTATACCTCATCAGGTTAGAGAGTGCCTGACCATCAAGAGCTTTAAAATACCCTCAAGGTGTATCTTTTGGATTAGCTTTCCTGACCCTATTTAAAAGTCTGTGTCATTTTAAGAACTGTTGAATTTTAATTGGTGTCTGTATGTTTTACATTATTGTTTTAAAATTCGATTAATTTTTGTACAAGCACTTTGATTGACTGAAATTGTGCTTTATAAATAAAGGTTGATTGATTGATGCAGGACTTTAAGTTTTGTGATTGCTGTTGATCAATCACATTGCTCTACTTTTAGATGTATGAGTAAAATGAGTCTATGAACAGAGCTGCTGACTTAGGGAAATTGTATAAGGTTTACTCCTATGAGAGGGTCTTGTAAGTCTCTCACAGTATGGGACAGGCATGATAAATAGTATTCCTTGCTAAGCTTAAATGTTTTGTTCTATTACTATGGTTTTCCTCTGGCAGAGTGCCAACTGAACTATGCTGGACATTGAGGGCTCCTGCAGGTTGGGCTGCTCCATGAGGTTATATGAAACTAAACAATAACAGTTAAAGTACAGCTACTGCATACTGCAACTCCTTGCCCTCCTCTGTGGTGTCCAGCTATCCTAACAGGTCCCTAACTGACTGCACTTCACCTCTGGTTTGCTCTCGTGTGTTTATTTTGCTGAATGTCCTCTGTTGTTTTCTCTAGTTTGCTCAAGGTACTAGAGTGTGTTACCCATGGGATCACTTGCAGTACCTATAGTACAATAGCCTCGTAGTGCTAGATTCCACTGTAGTCCTTGCCAAGTAGTGCCAGTTACTGCATTTAGCCTCTGCATTCGCAGAAACTACATGTAGTTACTGCCTTTCTTTCAAAGGTTCCCTGACTACTTATTCAGGGGTGTACTCATCTGTGTGCTCATATATTTTACTCACAGGATTACTTGTAGTACCTGCACAAACATATTTAGTGCTTGAACTACTGTCATTATTAAAATTTTCTGCTACTTATTATGTTTACCTCTGCATTCACAGAAACTGCATAGTCCTTACTTTTCTTATCAAAGATTCACTGACTACTCATACAGTTGTGTATTCTTTGCATACAGGTTGTATTGTATAACCACAAAGGATGTCTACTGCTTCATGTATTATATGTTACATGCAATGTTCTGGTAGTTGTCTACATTTTTTGCTAAGTGTGGTCTGACTTCACTTAGCAGGGACTTGGCCTGCTTCATCCTCAAGGTAATTTGCTCTGTAACTTCCCTTAACTCGCTTCAATCCTGCTACCCTGGAGTACATGATTAACTGCAGCTGGTTGCTGTAACTAGCTACTTCCAACCACTCCCCATTGTATGTGGCACTCAAAGGTTTACTCAGTGCTGCCTTGTACTCATAGCTAGTTCTATGGCTTGAAATTGTAATCCTTCCACTTGCCTCTCCCTGTCTGTGTGGCTTGACATGGGGCTCCACCACTATCACTGATAGCATTCCCTGCAACTCTGACTCTCTATTGCTTGCAGTGCATGGATTACATAATATGGGTAATTGTTACAAATTATTTAGCAATCTGAGGTATTCAGGGTCAGACCTAATAAACTTCTCTGTACTAGGGTTCTGCTAGGTCTTCTATTAATTTTAGTTGGGGATATTTAATTGAATGTGGGTGCTTGCCCTCCCAACGTTAAGCTTTCCTCTTCCTCTGATATTCAGAGATCAAATACTCATGGCCTTCATCTTGTTCATATAAACAATAGCAACCTTCAGCCCAAGATGCAGGAATTGGAAGGGCAGGTATACCCGTATATCCCTGACTTAGTTGCTATATCAGAAACTTGGTTAAAACCCTTTGTGCTCCATCAAGGGGTTGAGTTCTCTGCTACAAAACATTTAAAAAGATACCTGTAGCGGGAAAGAAGGAGGCAGTGTCCTTAAATTCACAGAATTTTCACTTAATGCTACCTTGGTTTATCTTAATTAGAAAATTGGTACATGGTTAACAAAAAAAGACCAAGGCAATACGGTTTGGCTCAAGAAACTTGAGTCAGTCTAGAAACACCTTGTCCCTCTCTTGACCTCCTCTGGAGCTCCTATTAAAGTAGTAGAGCCCACCAAATACTGTGCCTTGCACTTTGCCTAGGTGAGAGCTTTCCTATTAAACACATTGACCACATCTCTAAGACCCTGCACCAAAAATAGGTCAACTCTACCATCTCAGAAATTTTCTAACTTTTCCAACAGTGTTCACATGCTCCAGTGTAGCCCAGAGGGGTGTAAATGAGAGTGGATAATCCAGGTCATCAAATCAAGTTCAGAGTGTTGTACTTCAACTGAAAACAATGCCAGGCTCACAGATATTAAATCAAAATACACATTTATTGGCTGGCCTGGTGGTGCTGAGGGTTGAGGCTCTGGATGCCACACCATGCCATGCTGGTGACCCGAGTTTGACAGTGAGCTCGGGCACCAGAGGTCGGCAGGAAAGGGACTGGATAGAGTGCCTGCTGGGCTGCTCTCCTATCCTGGAGGGTGGGCATTAGGGTGCCCAGTGCTCCAGTGGCTCCTAGTGGAGATCTGGGGCACCACAGAAGCATGGGCGGCAAGTAACAGCATGCCCGACACAGGCAGGGTTGCTGTGAGCCATGCATGGGGGGTGTGCATGCAGGAGGGAGGGATGGACAGAACAGGAAAAACCCTGCTTGCTGGGATAGGCGACCACACCTATCTTTCATGCCCAATGCCGGTTTCATCTCGGCTGGCCTCACCACTCTTTCACTCAGGCCCCACCTGTACGCCAGAGTCTGCCTTGTTAAGAGAGCCCAAGGTAAGAAGTCAGGCTACCTTCCCAGGTGGGTCAAACCAGGGTGCTGGCTGCAGGGGAGAGAGGCATAGACTGCAGAGAACCTCAGGTGGGCAGACACAGGGATATGTTGCCTGAGAGAGTTCCCATGATCATATATATATATATATATATATATATATATATATATATATATATATATACACACCTTTATTGAAACAAACTGCTACTGTGAGGTGAGCCTCTGCCAGTCACCTTGGTGAATCATAACCCCAGTGCTTTGTCTTCAAACAAGGCTTTGTCAGGGGCCCTAATAAATCAATAAATGTATATTTGATTCAATATCTGTGATTCTGCTATTGTTTTCTGTTGGAGTGCAACACTTCTGGACTTGGTCAGAAATTTTATAACAAGGAACACATGATGGCTGGCCACTGCTACGGCATTGCTGTTCCTTCTGCAATATGGCACCCTCATCTTGCAATCCCTGAGATGCTCTGAGCTCTGTAAGCTCAGACTACTCTACAATAAATTGGACACTTTGCAGCAGGAGTTCCACCCAGAGAGCACCACTGTGAAATGTTGTACTCATTGAACTGGCCTTCATTAAAAGGTCAGTTAGAAGTATTCTCCTCTGATTAGGCTTTATCTTGTCAAGGATTCCTCCCACCCCTAGTCTCAAGGACATACTAAAGTTAAATCCCCAAAGGGGTCCTCTGCTCTTCAACTAATACCCTATTGGAGGTGCCTAGAGTCAGATTCTGTATGGGTATGCAGTCCTTTGCTACCTCTGCACCTCATTTATAGAACACCCTATCTTCTTCCCTTTAAAACTGTCACTTGATTTAAAAAGGCCTTAAAGTTGTCCTGTTGAGCACAGTCTCTGTGCCTATAATTGGTGGTGCATCACTTGGATATTCTTTAGACTTTGTTTGCTTTTCTGGCTAATATTGTACTCTGTTGAACATTGTCTCAATATCCTGCATAGTTAATGACTGTTATTAATACTGTTGCATGTGTTTTGCCAAATGTATGTTTTGTCTCACTCTGATCATGCACTTTTGATTATGCCAGGATCTAACTGTGATCTGAGCCTTTACTTTCACAATGTGACGTCTAATTGTCATATGTAATTAAATCCAGGTTGCCCTGAAAAAGTACAGGAATGTTCCTGTGGACCTACATAGTTGGCAAAATTCATAAATACATACATACACAAATTAATAAATAAGCAAATAAATAAATGATGTTTGTTCAGTAATCATGTGACCTTAATAATGTTTTGACATACCTTAGATAGAACTGCTAACATATATTTACACATTTTAATGTAGATGCTATTGGTGGATTAAACAGGTTCTGTAACTAATTTATTTAACATTTTTAACCAGCAGAGGCACATTTAGCTGTGACAACTTATTCTAGATATGCCTTGGGGGTGGGTTAAAGGAACTATTCTGTTGACTGGGAGAATGTGTGACAAGACATGTGGAATATTCCTTACTCTACAATACATGCAAAGATATTATAATTTCCACCTAACAACAGAGATTCATAGAAGGTACATTGCTATATCATTGACTCCAAAGATGGCACCTCAACAGTGCAGCACCCTAGTACTGCACTACAGTGTCAGTTTCGATTATTAGCCCGGATTTCTATTGTGGGACTAGAACCCATGTCTTTTCAATCACCTGGTATCAGAGTCAAGTGTGTAACCTTTTAAACCATTGATGCTGCCATTTTTTTACTACTCAGTAGATATTGTGATGGCTACTAATGTGTATATCATCAAAATATCTTGCTTTTGTGTTGAAGCAGATATGGCATAATAAGAAAGCACTTTGTCAATCTTTCATTTTATTTCTACAGTATGTCCAGAAGCAGTGTGTCTTTGTCTTCCTTCCAATATTATAAAGCCAGGCAAAAACAGAAAGCTAAGTTAACCTGACATTCAAACAAATAAGCACATCATTTTCATTTGAATGAACAGTCAAGCATGGCTGTTCCATCTGTTTGAAGTTCTTCCATGAAGAGTTCCTTCATATCAGGAATTATGCCATGTGCTTGACACATATATAAAATAAATAATGACAAAGTGTGGAATGCAATGAAATAAAACCATTAAGGGTGCTAATCAGAACATAAAACAAGCCTGAAGGGCTAAACATTGTGTCCTCTAAGAAGGAGGGACTGCTCTTAGAGTATATAATTCTAACAAGGGTGAGAGTGGGGACATGTATCAGAGCTGGGAGGCATAGCAGTGTAGACAGTTCTCAAATGGCTCAGGACCCTGAAGTCAGACAAGTCACCAGGTTCCCATGGTCGCACCTTAAGGTGCTTAGGTATGTTGTTCAGGTTCTGGTGGACTTTCCTAACTCACCTCATTAACTACTCCAAAGAAATAGATGTGATTTTAACAGATTATAGTTTTGTCGGTGTGGTCTAACTCTACAAAAGTGGAGAGAACAGACCTGGGAAACTACATGGCAGTCAGCCTGACCTCAGCCTTGGGGAAATTAAGAAATCATTATAAAAAGTATATAGTGAAACAACTGGAGGGCAGTGGAGTCCAGGACATGAAGGAGCATGGGTTCATATCAGGCATGTCATGCCAGACAAATCTGATAGACTTATTTGACTGGGTCATGATGTCAGTTGATAAGGGCTAAGTAGTTGACATACTAGCATTGGGACTTTAGTAAGACTTTTGACTTTGTGCAACATTTGTGACTTGTGAAAAGCTGAGAGATCTGGGGATGTGAGACAAACTAACTAGGTTGATTAATATCTGGCTCTAGAAGAACACATATGGTAGTTGTCAATGGGAATTACTGTAGCATTAGGGAAGTCAGTGATGGAGCATCACAAGGGTTGGTCCTAGGGCCAATCATTTTCAATAACTTCATCTGCAACATAGGGATAGGAAGGCAGGATTGGAATGATCTCTTTGCAAATGATACCAAAATCAGAGGCAGGGTAAACTCAGCAGTAGGAAAAGGAAATTAAAATGAACCTAGGCAGACTGAAAAGTGGTCCAATATATGATAACTTAAATCTAACAGCAAAAGTGTAAAGTCATGCCTATTGGAAGACAAAATGAAAGAGACAAAAAAAAAAAAAAATACTGGTGAGAGTGAAGATGGAGCAAACATAATAGAAATAGGACCTTGGGATCATCACTACAGACAGTCTAATGTCCATGCCCAATGCGGAAAACTGTATGGAAAGCAGTGAGGTTGTTTGGAGGCATTGACAGGAGTGGGTTGCTAGCAGAAGGAAATAGATGAGTCTGCTCCAGTACAGATAATTGGTGAGACTCACCTGGTGTGCTATGCATAGTTCTGGAGCTTTCACATGAATGAGGACAGGAAGGTCTGGGAAACTGTTCAAATGTATTTATTTATTTTTGTTTTTATTATTTAGTTTTCATTGACGGGTAAGTGCACTAGACAAATCCTGCCTATTTTCAGCACGACCGAGAAGGATACAGATGTATGCCAACTGACCTTGAACCAGATTAAGCTTCGGTGGTATTTTTAGTGAATGAGGAAATTTAGCCAGGACACTGGGAAATTCCCTTACTCTTTGATAAGTGTCATGGGATCTTTAACATCCACCTGAACTACCACCAATCCAGGCAGATGGGATCTCGGTTCAACGTCTCATCCGAAAGATGGCACCTCAGAAGTGCAGCACCCTCTCATGCTGCACTACAGTGTCAGTACTGGATATTAACCCAAGTGCCAGATGTGGGAACTGAACTCACAGCCCTCTGATCTCCCAGCCTCAGGGCGAGTGTGCTACCTACTGAGCCACTGACACTGCAAATGAGGGACCATGAATAAGTTATGAATATGATTCAGTGGCAATGTAGGGATGGTTTATGAAGTGAGGCAAGAGAATCTCAGTACCTGCATACTACAGCACAGCAGGAGAAAGCGACATGATAAATACCTTTAAGTACCTAAGGGTACAAATAAATTGGACAGCACTGACCTGTTAACAAAATTGAAGACAAGCTAACAGGTGGCCATGGATGCAAACTGAAGGGAGCTTTAGGGAATGTAAGGAGAGTTCTCCTTCAGAAAGGTTGTACACAACTGGAATGCATCACCAGAAAAGTGGCTGGGATGGAGTCCATTGCAAATTTAAAACATAAGTGGGATGGGCACAACCCTTACTGAAAAGTAAAGTTTTTGACCGATCTTACATGATTTGTAAGAATAACACAAGAAGATGTACTGATTGTCAAAACTACTTTAAGTTCTTTGTATGACTGTGCAAGAATTTTTTCAGCTACAGAAAGTTTAGACATTGCCATTTTCTTGCATGAATAAATACAAGTTTATTGTACATGCAGACAAGGGTTTTGCAAAATGATAAACACATTTTAATACTAGTCAAGAAATCTGAAAGTTCAAATGTAATGTGATAGAAACTACAGCAATTATACATGCATGTTTCTTGACAAGGAACACAAGGTTTGTTTTCTTGTACAGTATAGTGTTTAAGGATGAATGACACTTGTAAGAATTCTGCAAAGAAGATTGCTGCACTCTGTATACATACTGTATAGTTAAGATTGCATTTCTTCATAGTGCTTGACAAATCTTTAGGATACCATCTGAGGTGTAAAATCTGTATGCACTTTAGTTAAACCTTTAAAATGTATCATTTAAGTACTATTCAGCTAATATTACATATGTGTGTGTGTGTGTGTACATATATATATATATATATATATATATATATATATTATTATTTATAAAATGGGTAGGAAAAATCTGTGACAATCCAGTATCCTGATTGGCCAAAACATGTCACATGACCGTGCATTATTCCACAATGACCGCATGCCTCACAGCACAACCACATGCCTGTACTACATTCAAGCCGCCTTCTATTCCTTACAGCTTTCTCACCAGTAAAGAGATCACTCCACACCTGGCACAGAAGGCTGCCACACACACACACACACACACACACACACACCCCCTACCATAGCAGGCAGGCTGCCACAAACAGCCTGGCACCAACCCTCCATAGCAAATCAGTGCAGCTGACCCACGCTGTTCTCATACGGTGGATCCTACCATAAATTTATCATTTTTAAGCATCAACATTCTTTAAAAACATATCTAGTTGATCCTGCCTTATTCATCGTCTGTCCCATTTTAAAAACTTTTCATTTTCATATGTATCCCTTAGAGTGACCGAGTGGTGTTTATTCTGAGAATGTACCCCCAGTAAAAAATCTGAAGAAAAAAAAAAGTTCCCTTGTAGTCCCCTCATACGCCTCCCATCCCAACTCCCACTGTCGCCCACCACCCCACACACTCCCTATAATTACCACCAGAGGTCATAGGCTGTCATCTTCTGTGGACTTAGATATGTCTTCTCTCTTCAAAGCCGAACCGTGAAGTGAGGACTCAGGTAGTGCCGTGTAATGTATTCCAGTGGCATTTTGAACTTATGTTCATAACTTTGCCATTTTGAGAATATTTTCACCAATTCAACATGGCCCTTTTGGGACCCCTCCTCATAGATTACTGCCACTGTCATTTTGTTAATTGGACCCCTAAGGTGATTTTGAAGTCACTGCACAAAATCACCTTTTGGAGCAATAATGAAGTTTCACCACTGGTGTTCTGTGGAGATGGGGTCCCAAAAAGGCCATATTGAAAATTTGGTGAAAAAATCCAAACATGGCTGAATTATGAGCATTTTCAATATTTTGAGTCCAAATTTTCAAAATATCCATTTTTTAGACCATCTCATGAGCAATACACCTGTCATTTTTCACATCCTGTCCAAAACATGTTTTCACACCTGTAGCACAGAATGGTGTTTTGGCACTGATTTGAACATTTTCACCAATGAGATTTATGAGGTGGGGTCATAAGAAGACTATGTTAAAAATTTGGGGTCAAAATATGGAAAACTTCAAAGTTATGATCATTCATTACAATCTCGCTATGCCTGCTCGTAACTTCGGAAATTTTTTAATCTTTTGACCTCAGATTTTCAACATAGCCTTCTTATTACATAACATCGCAGTATGTCACAGCTGTCATTTTTCAAATCTGCCCAAACTGTGTTTTTGCACCTGTGACATAGAATGGCATTGCAGTTGTACAGAATTATGTTTTGGTAGGGATTCAAAATGTTCTGTACTGAGTACATAAGGTGGGATAATAAGATGGCTATGCTGACAATTTGGTCACTGTCATCCTATAAATGGAAATGCAGGGCCCTGTACTTCCACAGCTACATACATATACACCACAGACAAATAAGGACATGATTATACTATCTGAAAAAGTAAGGAGAAGCCCAAGACACACCCTCTCCTGCCTGGTTTGGGAGGGTGGGGTGTTAGAGAATCCATGACTTGCCGCCCACCTGCACAGTGGTTGGATTCCACTGGTGATGCCGACAACCCAAGTTTGAAATGGACCCAGGAGTTGGAGAGTCAGCCGAGAGGAGAAGGATCGAGCATCCTGGGGACAGCCCTCCTTTCTGGGGGAGGAGAAATGAGTGTCCAGCACTTTACAGAACCCTGGCAGAGCCTGGGTGTCCACTGCATCCAGTGCTGTCACCTTAGGGGGTAGGGTGGATGCTGGACATCAGTGCACATCCCTGCCTCCAGGGATCTAGCAAACAGCAAAAAGCCAGCCCCAGGCATGACAACCTGTTTTGCGCTGTCTCCACTGCAGCCCAATGTCTGGCAGGGGGGTCCTGCTCACATTGCCTGACCAGAGGGTAAGCCAGGGCTTGCCTACAGTGTCCATTTGGGGCCTTCAGTGGCCCCGCCCAGAGGGGTAAGCCTGGGCATGGGGGATGACAGGAAGAGCAGGTCTGACCTCTGAATGGAGGATTTGGGGACCTGGGACCAAAAAAAAAGGAGATCCTAATGTCTCATTTCCCAACTTTTTGCTTTGACACTACCTGAAGCATTAACAGAGTTTTGCAACTTAGTTCCTTACTTTTGAGATAGCATAATAGTATTCTTTGACACTGATCACAATATGGTGGTGTTTTAAGAGCTTGGAGCAGAGACACAAAAGAGTAAACATCCCTGGTTTTAGTCAGAGACTCATGCCCCAGCATTCTCTGTCCTGCAAATGCTAAGGAATAAAATAAGCAAATTCATCTGCATGCAAGGCAGTGTAAGGAACCTCACACAATAGTCTGCAAATGGACACAGTAGTCATCTTATTTTAGCACGCACTGCATGAGTGTCTTTAGCAATGATGGTAAATTATAAAATATACTTTCACACTGAAAGAAATACCCATCTCCTGTTAACCTTTTTAACAAGACTGTGAAGAATGATATAGCCTACCTCTTTCCCATAACTGGCAGCTATTAAAACAAAAAATAACCAATTATTTTTCCAACAAGAATGGTTTTATTGCTGTACCTCTGACCTGGCGCTTTTGACTTACAAACAGAAGCAGTTTAATTCATTATATTTCTGTGCCAAAAAGTCAATTACGACTTTGACCTCTAGAGTTTTATTTTCTGAAATTAGCAATGAGAAGCATGTTGCCTTCTCTTTTCTATGGAGGTAAAGGGCCACTGAAATTAATGGGGGGGGATGGTGGTTAAGAGGATGAAGAGGAGAAGATGTGATTTATTTTAATATACATGATAAATGATCATGTCAAAATAAACCAAATAGCAAACTGCACTGATAAAAGAACTGAGTTCGGAGACATGGGGTGCAACATAACCAATGATTTAATTTAACCTCACAGCAAAGTAAAACTACAGCCTGTATTTTTTTGCTTTGCTGTTTAATTAAATCACAGTTTATGCTGCACCCTCTGTCTCAGCACTCAGTTCTTTTCAGCAGGTTTTCATTTGGTTATTTATCATGTCAGCTGCAGCAGGGGCAGGGTAGAGCACTGAAAAAATAATAAGACAACTGAAAAATTAATCAGGAGGAATGGTCCATTTTTGTGGGTGCCTAGTTTAATTTTGCGGACAGAATGGCAGATTAGTTATTTTCCTCCACACCACCACTGTTTTGTATTGTGAAGTTTTAGTAATTAAAAGAATCATCAGTGATCTGTAGGGCACTAGCAGCTCACTATTGTTTTTTCAGTTTCCTTTCCCTACCTTTTTATTGAGCTCAGGACCAGTGGTGTCGTGGCTTCTGTTGGGTTTGCTTGAGGAACTGGTGTAACATTTTCATTGGGATGGGAATTTGGGGCTACTGATGGAGAGAGTGCCAGGTCAAGCTGGGCAGGAGGTGATGCGAATGATGGTCAGTCCAGGACAGAAGGAGAAATGCTGGTGTTGCAGTAAGAGCACTGATGTCAGGTCTTCTCTTGAATTTCCTCTCTGTTGATCTGGGACTGGTGCTCTACAGCTTGAGTGAAGCCAAGACATCAGTATTCCATTCAGTAACTTGTAGCAAGGTATGGTGGTAAGGGCCACTGAAATCATGGTGGTGGGGGTTAAGAAGATGGAGATGAGAAGATGTGATATATTTTAATATACAGGATGACGACTGTGCCAAAATAAACCAAATAGTGAACTGCATTGATAAAGAACAGAATGCAGAGATGGGGGTGCAGCATAATACATTGATTTAATGATTTTGCTGCTACTCAGCACCTACAGGTCTATTGTCATATCCTAATAGCATACAAAATGGCGCTAAATCAAAATAGCTCTGTAAATATGAGTGAGAAGGTGCAATACTCCAAATGCTTCTGTGCGTGGTATTGTACCTCTCTCTGTCCCAGGCAGCAGATAAGAACTCTGTCATGACATGTTTACACTGAGCAGCTGCCATGGCTCTAGAGATGAGCCATTGGCAACAGAGAAAGCAGGCAGAATGTTTGGGACTAGGTTCGATTCCTGGCCCAAGATGCAGAACATTTATTTATTTTTCTCACTTTGGCGTTTTTACTGTTAACTCCCCAGAGTTGAGAATCCTTATTAGAGTGGTTCAGGGTGCAGACTCCTATAAAGGGGTTCAGGGGCAGAGCTTCCAAAAAAGACTTATGCTGCATGCAAGAAATCATGCTGTATTGGCAGTGCACTTTTGCATGCGGCATAATGTTGACCCTGTGCAATCTTGGCCATCAGTTCCTTTCAGCAGGTTTGCTATTTGGTTTATTAATCATGTCAGCTGCAGCAGGGCAATGTAGAACAAGGAAAAAATAATAAACAAACTGAAAATTAGTCAGGAGGAAAAATCTGTTTTTTGCAGGTGCCCAGTTTAACTTTGTGGGTGCTTGAGCACTTGCGATGTCGGTCCCCTGCCTCTGCCCCAGCGGATAGAACAGTAGATGAGTTATTTTCTTCATGATCATTATGGCACCACAACGCTCACTATTCGCATTTTCCAGTTTCCTTTCCCTACTTTTTATTGAGCTCTGGGCTGTGGTGTCCTGCCTTCTGTTGGATTAGGTTAAGAGACTTGTGCAACATTTGCACTGGGATGGGAATTTGGGGCTGCGGGGGAGTTAATACAATACAAGTGGTGGGCATCCCAGTATCAGCGTATATAAATAAAACAAAGAAGGGACTAGGGATGGAGATTGGAGGTGGGGTGCCACTAGACACCAGGAATATAGGGTGACAGTGATTGGGGAGTGAGGGTGCCACTAAACACAAGGGAAAATGGGGGCTTACAATTTACACTGAAGCCAATAGCAGGAGTTCAGCCATGGCTGCAGAAATAAATAAAATCTGCTGTTCTCATACAGAAGATGTGGCAGAAGAATCCTCTTGCTAAGCCTGGCACCCGGGATTTCAGATCACGCCAATATTCCACACCATCTGGGCACAAGGCAATGAGGAAAAAACTGAAAAAGTGGTGGCTTTTCACTTTCTCACACTATCCGGATCTCAGAATCTGCACATTCAGTCAGATCGAAACTTGCCACATTAAGAGATCTATACCACAGGAAAGTCGTACCACATTTTATGTAAATCTGTTGAATGGTTTTAAAGTTATTAAAGTTCAAAATTTGAGGTTTAACAATAAACTCAACCCTAACTAGAGGCGTGACCATGTTCTTATATATATATATATATGCTGTATTATTTATATATATATATATATATATATATATATATATGATTCTTAGCTAATCATAACTTGGAAGTGAAAGTTACTGCGGGCGTCATCAAGGAGGCTGCACCAGTTAAAAGCCCGCACTGTTCAAGCGAAGGCGTGGTCGGAGTTGAAAAGTGTTAGATTTAAAGATTGAAAAGCAAGTTCCAGATTTTGGAAAGTGTTGTTAAGGTAGTATTTACTGTAATCAACACTTCCATTTAGTAAGTATTTTCTTCTTTAATACAAAACAAAGATAGAGATAGTTTTAAGGAGGAAATTTTATATTTTAAAAGGGCTGTGACTGCATTAGGATAATAATAAAGAGTTGTTTCCTAGATTAAACATGAAAATGAAGAGGTATTTTAGTAAAGTCAATGGTATTCTTGTTATGTGTGGCATATTTCTTGTCACAAACTGGCTTAGAAATATCTGGGGATTTGGAGAATACTAATAGTATATATTTTAAATGCAGTCAATTGAGGAACAACACCTTAAGTATTAACAAATTAACAAGAGGAGAAATTGTTTTAAGGTGGTAAGGCAGCATATTTTAATTCTTACAGGCCAGTTTTTCCTGGTAAAGATTTTTCCTATGATCAGGTTGTTTTATATCACTAGTACTATGTGGGACATAGAATTGAACCCAGGACCAGGGAATGGTGTTATCACGATTATTTTAGATAATGCCAGAAGCTTAGTAAAAAATGGATCTATTTAGAACATGGGTTGAATTAAATCCCGACATAGTAATTTTAACTGAGACTTGGTTAACAAAAGGCAATTCCCCAATCGGAGATAGATTTGCACAATTTTATTGTTTTAGACAGGATCATGGGACACGAGAGGGGGTTATTTATCTTAAGCACACATTAGGTCCTTCAGAAATAATCTATTCTGGGAAAATTGAAGGGATAGAATGTTTACTATTAAAATTTCAGATGATAAACTTGATTGTGGGTGCTGTATATTCACCACGAAAACAAATACCAAATATTTTGAAAAATTCTCTCATGTTATTATGGAATACATAGGTCAGACAAATGTTGTTTTAATGGGTGATTTTAATGCTGCCTGGGGTTGCCTAAGAGGGAGGGCTTTGGAAAATTCAATGAGTTGCTTGAACCTGCTGCAAATAATCGATTTACCCACAAGAAAGGAATTTAACCAGTAAGGAAACATACTGGACTTGTGTTTTGTTTCAACAGAATTGGTCACATTAAGTAAGGACATAGGAGAGCCAAACCTGGGGACCACAATGTAGTAAGGTGCACAATAAACACAGAATTGAAAAAAGAACCAGTAATTAAAACATCTGTAGTATATAAAAGAAATTATGCCCAGTACGATAGATATTTGTTTTGTGAGCACTTAAAGAGACTACCATGGTATAGACTTTTTTGATTCCTGATTTGAATTTAGCTATTCAGGAATTTACAACAATGTTTAATGAGGCATGTGATATGTTTTCCATGGAAAAAGTTAATCAAAGACAAATTCATCTACCTTGGGTTACTGTCAATATAAGAAAGTTAATTAGATCAAAAAACGATTATGGAAAAAAGCAAATAAATCTCTAAATCCTGATGTATGGGAAAAATTTAAAAGGGTTAGAAACAGAGTTGTCCAAGAAATAAGAAATCTAAGGCCTATTACTATAAACAGAAAATTAAAGAAGCTACAGATCCCAGGACTTATTGGACAATGATAAAAACTTAGTAGATCCGGTCAAAAGTCAAGTAGAAACAAAATTGAAACATAATGGTAAACTTTTGGACGTAGATATAGCTGCAGAACATTTAAATAATTATTTTATAGACCTCCCAGATCTAAAGGCAGGAATTGAAAATCTCAGGGAAAGTTCAGTCAGTAGAACAAAAATTGATGTAGAAAGTTGTCAGATTCCAAAGTTTCGATTTAAAATAGTGACCACAGCTGAAGTTTGTAAGTTAATAAGAAACCTAAACATAAATAAAGCATGTGGCCCTGACAAGATAGAAAATAGGTTACTAAAAGAAGCTGCCCAAGTAATATCCCCAGTTCTAAGAGATCTTTTCAATTGGAGTCTTAAAGAGGGGAGTCTATCCTACCACCGTGGAAGAAGGCTAAAATAATTCCAATTTATAAGGGGGGACTCTCTGGACACTTGAATTATCGTCCAATAGCATTATTGTCAACAATCTCAAAACTACTGGGCGGATTGTTCATAGGCAACTAATTACATACTTAGAAAGTATCAAAATCACCCATTTTCAGTAGGGCTTTAGACAAAGGTAGGTCCACGGCTACTGCGCCACCGATCTCTTGGATTTAGCTGCCACCCCTGGAGGAGGGAGATCGTGGGCGAGTATATGTGGACCTATCTAAGGCATTCGATCTAGTAAATCATCACGTCCTGATTGATAAATTAAGGTGTTTAGGTGTGGACGAAGTACCCAGTAGCTGTTTTCATCCTATGTGAGGAAAGAACTCAGTTTGTAACAGTAAATGGTCAAAATTCTAAGCTTGGGTTTGGTTACTAGGGGTGTACCCCAGGGATCGATCCTGGGTCCCCTTTTATTTTAGTATACCTGAACAATCTGCCTGATGCAATTAAAACTCACATATTAGACTGTATGTGGATGATACAGTTTTAGTTACATCCGGTAAAAATGTGGGTGAATTAGAACAGAAACTGCAGAGAGACTTCTTAAACATGCAAAACATTTCACTGAACTTGGTCTACTGATTAATTAAAAAAAACCCAAACTATGTTTTGGCACAGTTAAGAAGGACAGTATGGGAACTAACTTGTTAATTAGGACACAGGAGGGAAAATATTAGAACAAACCAAGTACTCTAAATATCTGGGGTCATAATTGATCAAGAATTGAACTTTAATCAGCATGTGACTGAACTTACAAAAAGGTTAATTCTAAATTAGGGGTTATGAGGACGAATATCAAAGTGTTTAACAAGGAGATGTGACAGAATATAGTGAATCAACTACTTCTTCCTGTGATTGATTATGGCTCACATATATAGACATACCCTGAAAAACAAGAACATAAATTAGGCGTTCTCTACAATAGATTAGCTAGATTAAGTATTGAGGTGTGACTTTGGTACACACCATTGCGACATGTATTCAAGATTAGGGTGGAATTCTTTAGAACAGAGGGCTGAGATTTTCTGGTTAATTCAACTAAAGGGCCTACATAAGAACAGAATCCTTAAATTATTTATTGAATAATCTAAAAACCAGAACATGGATTAAACCTAAGAAGTTGTGGAGAAAGAGTGTATATTACCCTAAAATTAAAAACAAATATAGTACTATGACCCTTCAGTATAAAGTATCAACAGTATGGAATAGGCTACCCTCCTCCCTCAGAAATCCTGGTTTGTCATTATCAAGATTTAAATCGGCAGTGAAAAGAGGTACATTTTAAATGTTTGTGTTATAGGTGATATTTGAAATTTATTGATGAATGAATTTTCAAATTAAATGTCTGTATGTACTTAATGAGTGTAATGTCTTATGAAGAATGGATGTATTTATAACAGAAATGTTTGTGAGTTAATTGTATGTTAATATACTTTTTGTGATATGACCAGTGTTATATGTACAAGTATGATTGTTTACACAGGGATGCCTTGTAAACAGGAGTTTTCAAAACCCTAATGGCATATTTTTCTGTATAAATAAAATTTTACTACTACTACTACTACTACTAATATTACATAAATATCTTTCTTAGATTTTCCTCCCCATTATTATTGAGGAAATATATATAGAAATGTGAAAGTGGGAAAATTAAGCTCCACAAGCAAGTTTTGCAATTTTCCCCACTTTGCAAGTAATCAAAGCCCACCGTAATTGAAAACTCTCTGCAAAATGTGGGTTTCCCTGGTGTCTAATGGTCCCTCCTTGCCAATCATCAGTCCAACATGAAAAATAATCCCCATTCGCAGGCAATCCCGGTTGCCCCCTGCAGTGTTGTGTGCCCCCCTCCGATCCTGCTTGTTGCAAAATACAAAAAAATCAAAGGTCCACTTTCCCCATGTGAGAGCACTTGTTTAAATAATTCCTTTACGTTTCAGTGGATCCCCCACCCCTACATCTATGCCACCACCACAGACCCCAAGAGTGTGACTGGCACAGCCCTCTCCACTCTCCTCCATGACTGGCCAAATGACTGAGCTCAATGAATTACTGTGTGCTTGTACAAGCACTCATTCAATAATGCTCAGTCGAACATCTGGCCATGGAGGAGAGTGAAAGAAACTGTACCAATCACCTCAAGGAGCTCTGGAGTGAAAAGCAGGATGATGGGCAGTAGATGCAGGGGTAGGGGTCAACTGGACACCAGAACAGTTATTTCAAACAAGCCCCTAACAATGGGGAAGGGTGAGTGGACGTTTGATTTTTATTTCAAGCAGGCAATCATGTGGGGGCACACAACACTGCAGGAGGGAGACCTGGGTTTGCCTTTGTGAATGGGGGATTTTTTCATGTTGGACCAGCAGTTGGGGGTAGACATGGACACCAGGATGTGCATTCCTTGCTTTGAGTTTTTAAAGTGCAATTGCATTTAAAAAATCCATAGCAATGCAAGTTATCTTGTGCCATTTTGGTGAATTTTCCACTACAGGTGGCAACTTTGTGAAATGGCACAGGATGCGGAGTTGGTGAATTTGTGGTAGATTTGCCAGTGAAGTAAAACTTCACTGCATCTGTAAATGTATATAAAAATAGGTTCTTAATGACATACTAGTTATCTGCTCTTCTTTCTAATTCCTTGCCAAATTCATATCTCTATATAGCTACATCATAATTAAATGATAATAACTGTGATGCAACAGAGTACAGTATATAACCTCAGGTATATGTTAATGCTGATGTAGAGGCTGCTCTAATGGTTGAAAGAGTGGCCTTGTGAATTCAAGTAAAAAGTAGTTGTTGCAAAATGAAGACATCTTTTAAATATGCAAGAAATAGGCCAGCTTAGTGGCACTGAGGGCTGAGGCATTAGATGCACCATGCACCTTGCACCATGCCAGCGATCTGTGTTCGAACGAGCATGGGCCACCAGTGGTTGGCAGGGAAGGAGAAGGATTGACTGTCTGATGAACTGCTCTCCTTTTCTGGGAGGAGGATCACCAGCAGTTGGTGCTTGAATGGCCCTAGTGCTGGCTGGGGGCAGCACCGACAATCCAGAAATAGGGAGGAGAAGAGGCAGATGCTTAGAGGAGAGTGTGCTGACACGTGTGTGCTCCCTCGTGGGCATCACTACAAGCCTCATATCCTGGCGGAGAAAAAAAAATGGAGGAGGAAAAGTGTGTCCTGGGCATGGCTGGATGAAAGCAGATCCCACAGGTGCTGCCCCATGAATAAAGCAGTAACCCTGGCATCAGACCCATAGAGGCAGTTTGAGGAATCCCCATGCCCCACCTCATAGGGCAAGCCATGGAGAAGCCAGAAGTAAGCTGCAAGCAGGAGATCGGGCTGGGGACTTGGCTGGAAGGAATGCTGCCCAGGACTAGGTGGCAAAAGAAATTAACAGTAAAAAAAAATATGCAAGAAATAGTATATAAGAATTTATCAAAATGATTGCTACGTTTCTGTATCTACTCTTTTGCAAGACACTTAGTGTCAGTGGCTCAATAGGTTGCATACCCCACTCTACAGCCTGAAGGTTGTAGGTCCCAGCACCACATCAGTGTGATGAGATAGGACATACATATTTTACTGTTCATATATTATGTACACATGAGCTATGTTTCAGAATTATGCTACTAGTCCTTTAAAATTCTCTCAGAAAAAGCCTGTGGAAAGATTAAAAATGCTGAGTTGCTGAGTCTGTCTCCAGACATGGTTGTATAACAAAAGACTAGAATCCAGGAACTAGTTTAATTGAATTCATTTGAGGATTCATTTGAGTTTAAATGGCTCAGACATCAAACCCAGGTGAGTGGAGATTTGTAGTCTATGGTCTATTTTATTCTATGCTGAGGATTCCCTTAGATCAAAGGTCAGATATGTCTACTACCAGTAAATGCTCAGCTAGGGGTCAGTCTACTAAACTAGACTCATTGGGCCACAACCATGGGGGAGCTAGGTTAGTGGAGATACAAAATATTGATTAATGTAATGCTATTTTTAGTCTGGAGAGCCTAGGGTGGAACAAGAAAGAGCCTTCAGGAAAAAGTGAACTGCTGAACCTTTCAATCTGAAATAGGTCCACCAGTCAAAGGGTAGGCTGGACTGACATACATAAGGGGTATAAAACCAGGGAACAGATAGGAACAGTGCCTTTGGTATAATTTTATCATGTGTCAGAGCTTTGAACAGTTTTGCTTGTGATAAAGAACTGCTGGTAGTGAGGAACAGCATTCCACACTGAAGACTAGAGAACTAAAACCAGAGTCAGACTTCTTGGGAAAAGGACTTGCATGAACTTTTCACTGAAAACCCAGAATCTGCTGAGAAAGTGGATTTAAAGACTAAACCATCATCTTGCTTGCATCTTTTGAGAACTTGCATCAGAAAGCGTAAAGAAATGTTCTCACAGATGGACTTTTCTTATCTTGGACTCAAACCATCAACAAGGTAGTAGATTTTGGAATTTATAGCAGTGTAGGTTTTTATGTTTAATTCCACATTTATTTTTAACATTGTTGTCTACCCGATATCAAAACTCTGTACAATATTTTAATGTGTTTTCCTTTCTTTAAGTGAAACTCTTATGATTTCTTAATCAAATCAGCCTGGGTATGTGTGTGCTATAATATTTTAAGGAAAGGTTTTCTCAGACTGGTGCCTCACATAAGTGAGACCGCTCACTACTATACCAAATATTAGAAAAGGCTCCTTGGACAGGAGAAAACTCGCCTCCTGGATAGTCAAAGTCACAGGGTGCATCAAGGGGAAGGTCTTCTTGGAGTAGGGGATCTGGCTGTACCAAGGGGTCAGCCCGTGACAATCAGTATAAAGCATACTACAGTGCAATAACTCCTTATGTAATTTCTTGCTTCTCATGCTATTGGCTAGACATTTTCATGCATGAAGCAAGGTTGTTTCTTGCATGAATTTTTATGCAAGGAAAATGTCACAATCCTTAAATATTCCTTGCAGATAATTCTTACTAAAAACCTGCATGTAGATTGCATATGCCAGCATATATTCTTGTATGTTTACCAGCCAGAATACTTACAAAGTTCTTACATTTTTGTTATGGTAATGGAAGGAATGAGCCAAAACTAGAGAAGGAGGGTTGGGCAGTTGAAGAAAGACTTCAAAACATGTGTGCTTGACTTTAGTAGGAAAACTTTAATGGAATGAGGGAGAAACTCAAGCACTGTTGTTAAGGATCAAGGATGAGAGGAGATGGAAGGAAAATTGGCCATTATAAAAATAGCATCCAGAACATCACTGGCTCCTCTCTGTGAAGGAGGGGGGTAGTGAAATGGAGAATGCAAAAGAAACCTATATGGTTCACAGTGGAGGTAGAAAAGGCAATGAGGGAGAAAAGGGTGGCACTCAATTAATTCAAACCAGCCAAAAGGTAGGGAATAGGAGTCCTATATTGATAAATTAAAGGTGGACAGAGGGGAGGGAGGAGGGCAAAAGCAGGTACAGAATTAGGTATAGCTAAAGGCATCAATGAAGTGAACAAGGCCTTGTTTAGATATACCAGAGAAGGAGAAGAGCACATGATAGAAGGTTTAAAAGCTGAAGCATGAAGATGGGTGAGTGAAAGCAAATAAAAGGCAGAAGTACTGAACAAATGCTGTTCAGTATTTATGAAGGAGAAGCAAAGGCCATAACCACAGGAGGGTGGGCACAGGCCTTGGGGGTCAAAAGCAATATATAAAACCCATTGCCATACACAGGGTACTGAAAGGATTCTTAGACCTGAAAGTAAATAAATCTCCAGAGTCAAATGGTATACATCATTAGGTTGTTGAGGGACAGAACAGGTACTCCCTACACCACTGGCTGGCATATTTAACAAGTATGTCACACCAACAACATATAGAAAAAGCAGCATAATAAGGTTCATCAACATAATGTCATGTCAGAGCACAAAACATTGGCTTTTGTACCCTGCCATCTGCTTGTGAGCATCAAAACCTCTATTTGCTAAAATACAATACTGATGCACTTTCATTAGGTTGCCTTTTCTATGTGTTGGTGATGTGGCATAGTGACCCTGGACTTTGGGAATTGATATTGATTGCTGGACATCTGTGGCTTGGCTGTTCCCAGAGCAACTGATTTAAAGAGTAATACATATTCAGCAACTCCCTATTCTGGAGTGGTACTGAGGGACTGGAAGAGCAGATGTAGTGCACCTACGAGAATGGGACCAGAGATGAGCAAGGGAACTACAGGCCAGTCAGTTTGATATTGATAATTGGTAAACAGATGGGAACTATTCTAAATTTAAGGCTAGTAGATTTCCGAGCAGCAAATTGGCTACAGGACAATAAGCACAATGGGTGTGATTCAGGAGCTCGTCAAACTAATTTGATTGAATTTTCTGACTGGGTTACTAGAATTCTGCATGAGACCATTCAGTAGACATACCGAGTCTGGAATTTGTAAAGCCTTCAACTCCCTCACAGGAGATTAAGCAAGAAACTAGAGAATCTTGGGAAGGGGCACACTGATCAAGTGATTGGGCAACTAACTGGAAGAGAGAACACAGAGGATCATGGTTAATGTAGAGTACTCAGGAATTAGAATACTTACAAATGGGGTCCCACAGGGATTGTGTTTGGTCTGGTACTTTTCACCATCTTCATCAGTGATATCAGAGCCAACATTAAAAGCATGATCTGCCTCATTGATGATGACCCCAAGCTTTGTGGTATGGTCAATAGTGAGAAAGGGATCCAAGATATGAAGGATGACCTGAAAGGTGGACCAGGATCTGGCACCTGGGCTTCAGTGCCAAAACATTCAAAGTCATGCACATGGGTAAAAAATATCTGGGGTTCAGTATAGGTTGGTGAGTTTGCCAGTCACAGTGTCAAGGAAGAAAGTGATTTGAGGCTAGAGATTTCAACCAACCTAAAGGAATCTGCAAAATGCAATAAAACCGTTGGTAAGGCTACACCATGCTGGATTATACAGGTAAGGGGTTCAGCAGTAGGAGACTATCTTGCCCTCTACAGGACCCTGAAATTAACATCTGGAATACTGGAATTTTGGATCCTCACCTGAAGAAGGATGTTAACAAGATGGAGTCAGCACAGAGATGGGTGACCAAGATGATACAAGGTCAGCAGGTAAATATGTACGAGCAGAGGTTAGAGTCTAACTATCTACTCACTAGGGACCAGGTAAGAGAGTGGGACATGACAGAGACATTCAAATATATGAAGGAAAAATCATGTGGACTGTTCTGAAGTGCTCAAGATGAGGTGGAAATAAAAACATTAGGGAGCCTAGTTTTAAACATACCAATTGTTGGGGCAGAGGAGATGGTGGGGCTGAGGCCATTGAACCAGAGTGGCTCGATAAGCAAGAGTGTTGTCCCTGTGAAGTATGACAGTGGGGACTTTCAGTAGCTGTAGCGTGGATCTCCTAAGGCACCATTTGTTAATTCGGTGTTGTAACAGAGTTGAGACACCAGAAGGTGCAAAGCCAAGGTAGATTTTTTGCCATGGAGCAGGTGAGAAACTTTATGCAGTTTGATAGTTGGAGCCAGTCAGTCTGACTGTACAGGTCACATGTGTGGGTGAGATGGTGAGCACCAGTGATGAGCCGACATGCCTTATTTAAGGCAGTTGAGGGCGTCTAAGGGTTAATGGTTGTGGCGAACCATAAATGATGAGACCATAGTCTATTACAGAGATTACAGATAAGGACCACTTGGCCCACCTAGTCTGCCCATTTCATTACCTACAGGATAAGCTGCAGATCCTAGTTAACCAACAGCCTATTTCTTCCTACCCCTCATAAGAATTGCCTTATGTCTGTCCCATGCATCCTTGAATTCTCCACAGTTTTAGACCTCACAACCTCCTCAGGAAGGCTGTTCCATGTGTCCACCACCCTTTCTGTGAAAAATACTTCCTCATATAGCCCTGAACCATCCCTCCTCTATCTTCAAATTATGTCCCTTGTTTTGCACATCTCTTTTACACTCTTGGACTTTGATAATTCTACTGAGATACTTAAAAGTTTCTATCATGTCCCCCTCCCTCCTTTCCTCAAGGGTATACATATTAAGTTCCTTTAGTCTCTCCTTATATGGCTTCACATGCAGACTCTGCACCATTTAGTTGCCCTCCTCTGGATCGCCTCCATCCTGTCTGTGTCCTTGCTGAGATGGGGTCTTCAGAACTGGACTCAGTACTCCAGATGGGGTCTCATCAAATGTCTGTACAGAGGATAACAACTTCCTGCTTTCTGCTGGTGATGCCTCTCCTATACATCCCAGTATCCCCAACCCTCCTACTGCCTTCTCTCATTGCTTGTCAATCTTAAGGTCATCTGATATGATTGCTCCCAGGCCCTTTCCATTTTGTTGTTGTTACTACCTTCCCCCATTGTGTAATCTTGTCCTGGGTTTTGTTTCCCAGGTGCATTATTTTGCACTTCTTTGCACTGAATCCAAGCTGCAATACTTCTGACCATTCCTCCAACCTTGCCAAGTCCTTCTCATCCTTTCCATGCCTCCTTGTGTATGAACCCTGTTGCAGATCATTGTGTCATCTGCAAAGAGGAATACTTTTCATTCCAGTCCCTCTGCAATGCCACCTATAAAAGACATTAAAAGGACTGGACCCAGTACTAGAACCTGTGGTACCCACAAGTAACCTTTCTTCAGAGTGGACTCCATTTACAATTACCTTTTGAGTCCTGTTGTATGCCAAGTTTTCAACCAGGCTACCACCCTGGGACCACTCCCAGGCTGGTTAATTGTTTATTAATTTTTGTGTGGGACTCTGTCAGATGCCTTGCTTAAGTCTAGGTAGGCCATGTCCACAGCCCCTCCCTGGTCTACTACTTTGCTCACCCAGTCAAAGAAATCAATTAGATTAGTCTGACATAACCTTCCGCTGTGAACCCATGCTGCCTTGGGTCCTGTGCCCCACTGGCCTCTAGGTACTCAACAATTCTTTCCTTCAGAAGCGATTCCATCACTTTCCCTACCTCAGAGGTCAAACTGACAGGTCTATAGTTTCCTGCCTCTGTCTTGCTCCCACTTTGTTGGGGAATCACATCCACATTTCTCCAGTCCTCGGGTACCACACCATTCTCCCATGATTTGTTAAAAGGTTAGTGAGTGGTGTCACTAGTTCTCCTCTTAATTCTTTTAAAATTCTGGGGTGAATCCCATCAGACACATTGCTTTGTCCACCTTCCATTTTGGAGTTCTTTCAGAACCCTTTCTTGATGAAAGAATGGGATCTACCCTCCCCATCCAGAGTGCTTCTGTTAATTGGATTGTGTACCTCCCTCTTCTTCTCTTTTGTGAATACTGTGCAGAAGTATTCATTCAGTATCCCTGTTTTTCACTGTCCTCACTGCCCACCCACCATCCCTCTTTTAAGCCTCACTATCCCTCCCTTTGTCTTTATGCACTCCCTGATGTACCTATAAAGGTTTTATCCCCTTTCTAACGGAGTTGGCTATCTTTTCCTCAGTTTGGGCCTTTGCTATTCTGACTTCCCTCCCTGCTTCCTTCTGCCTTAACTGGTACAGTTCTCTGTCCTCTTCTTTTGTGTTTCCTTATGCTTCCAAATGCTATCTCTTTCTTCCTAACCTTCCCTGTCACCCCTTTGGAGAACCATAGTGGCTTTTTCTTTCTTTTGGTTGTTTATTTGCTTCACACAATGGTTTGTTGCCTCTGTGATGGCAGTTTTATGCTTCCCATTGTTGCTCCAACCCTCCTTCTAGCCTGTTTGCTAGTGCTTTTCTAAGGCACTCTCCCATCTTGTCAAAGTCAGCCTCCTGAAGTCCAGTACCTTCACTTTTCTATGGCTCGACTCTGTAGCTGGAGTTTATAGTGAACCACACTGTTTGGTGGTCACTTGTTCCCAGATGGCTACCCACTTCTAGATCTAAGATGCTCTCACTGTCCTCATTTGAGAGTACCAGGTTTAAGATTGCTCCCTCGTGATTAGGTTCCAAAACTAGCTGTCTAAGGCATGTCCCTGTTGGACATCAAGCATGGCCCTGCTCTTGGATGTGGCTGCAGCAAAGATGCTCCAGTTAACATCTGGCATATTCAGGTCCCCATCAACAGTATCTCCCTTTCTCTGACATCCTAAGGATGCCTTCTATCATATCCTTGTCCATTCCCTCCCTCTGAGATGGAGGTCTGCTACCCCTGTGCAGATTGTGGTGCCATTTCCAGTCTCTAAGGTGACCCACAGTGCCTTTTCTCCTCCCTGTTTAATCTTTTGTTCTGTTGCTTTTATCCCTTCCTTATGTAGAGAGCTACTCCTCCCTCTTCTCCCCATCCTGTCTCTCCTGTAGGTTGTGTACCCTTGTATGTTAACATCCCAGTCATGGTTGTCTATGTACCATGTTTCTCGACTGCTATGATATCCAGGCATCCCTCTTCCATCAAGGCCTCCAATTCAGGGGCTTGCTTCCTGACTATGGACATGGTACTCCATACCCTCCATTTCTTGATGGCCTTACCCCTTTTGCCCCATCCTGTCCTTATTACCTTTGTCATTTTTCCATTTACCCCTGCCCTTCGATTTCTCTATCTTGGTGTTTACCTCACTTACTACTCTGATTTTTGGGGGGCTGGGTTCCTGCTCCTTTCCAGTGCCTCTCCTGGCTAGTTTAAAACTTGCCAATGAAGCATTTAAACCTATCACCAGGATCCTGGTTCCTTCATGGACAGATGCAGACCATCGCATCAGCATAGGCCTGCATCACTCCAGGTGGACCCCAGTCCCCACATAAAGCCAAATCCCTGAGCTCTGCACCAGTTTTTCAACCACTGAGTGAATCCCATGGTGTGGAGCACCCTAGCATCACCCATGCCATAGACAGGCAGCACCTCCGAGAAAGTTACTGTGTGTGCTACTTGTCTAAGGCCCCTCCCAACTCCACAAACTCTTCCTGCACTGCTCTGATCCTTTCTAGCAAGGTCATTTGCCCCTAGGTGGACAATGACATCCAGCTCCTTCCCGTGCAGCTGTTCCGATGACCCTGAGGATTTGCTCCCTGTCCCAAGCTTTACTGTTGTCTTTCTTCCAGACTGCCCCATCCTCCCCTTCAGTCTCACTATCCCTCCCTTTGCCTTCTTTTTCACTTTTTACCTGTAAAATGTTTTGTCCCTCTACCCACTGATTTGAAATACGCCTTCTGTCTGAGCTTTGGCTTCCTCACTGACCCTCATGCCTCCCTTTGCTTCTCCTGGTACTTATTCCTATCCCTTCTGCCTCTGTCTTTTTGTATTGCCTGAATGCGATCTTTTGGCCTCCTCTTCCTTTTCCCTTGCTAACCTGCTTAACTCATCATTCTGTTGCTCTTGTAATCCGTTTTAAATATTACCCACTGTTCCTCCACCTCTGATTCCCTTCCCATTCCCGTTAGTGCCTATTTCAAGCATGACCCCATATTCCCAAAGCCTGCTTTCCTAAAATCCAGGATAAGTGTTTTTGTGCAGTTTAGTTCTGCTCCTTCTGTGATTTCAAACCACAGTGACTGGTGGTCACTGTTCCCCAGGTACTCCCCCACTGTTACCCCTATCACACTGTCCCTGTTTGTGAGCACGTGGTCCAGTGTTGCCTTCTGCTGAGTTGGTTCCATGACCAGTTGCTTAAGGAAGGCACCTTAAAGGGAGTCCAGGATAATTCTACTCCTGGTTGATGCTGCTGCAAGGAGGCTCCAGTCCACATCTGGAATATTGAAGTCTCCAACCAGAACCACCTCCTCTTGTCCACCATCCTTTGGATGGCCAGCATAAACTCCCTATCTGTGTCTTCCTTCTGGGCTGGTGGTCTGTAGACCACCCTGTGTGGATCGCTGACCCCATTTTCCTTTCCAGCTTAACCAACCTGTTTTATTCCTCTTGAATCTTTGTTGACTTTATGCCATTTTCACATAAAGTGCCACTCTTCCTCCTCCCTTCCTTCCTGCCCTGTCTCTTCTGAATATGTTGTAGCTGGAACGGCCATCTCCCAGTCATGGTTATCATTACACCAGGTTTCTGTGATGGCCACAATGTCCAGGTCTGACTGCACTATGGCAGCCTCTAGATCCTCCAACTTGTTGCTAAGGCTCCTGGCATTGGCATACATGGTTTCATCATGTGAACTCCCTGGATTGTTTAGCTGGTTGTTCTTTATCCCTGGTTCTCCTGCTGTCTGCCCTTCTGTGCTGTATTTTGCCCCCTTTCTGCCTATTCACCCTTGAGTGCCTATCGCCATCTTTTTGCACATTAATTTGTATAGATATCTCCTCCTCCTCCTGTTCACTGGTTCCACTGCTAGCTATGGGGGTGGGCAATTAGGTACTCTCCTTGCTGGCCTTCCCTCCCTTAGCTAGTTTAAAATGCTTATCTGTGTAACATTTAAACTCATCATTGAGTGCTTGGATTCCCCTTCAGGACGGATGTGAGGCTAACAGGCTTGAACAAGCCCCCATCCTCCAGGTGGGTCCCCTGTCACCAAAGAATCCAAACCATTCTCGCAGCACCCGTTCTTCAACTATGTATTAAAGTTCTTGATGCATGCACCCCTACACTCTCCCATTCCTCTCACAGGTAGTACTTTGGAGAAGGAGACAAATGTAGCTACTTGCTTGAGACCCTCCCCAATTTTTAAACTCTTCCTGAACTTCCTTAGTCTCCCATTTGCCAGGTCATTAGTACCAGGTTGGAAAATGACATCCGGCTCACCCTCCCATCTTGCCTTCCTGGAAATCTGATGATCCTCAGGATCTTTCTCCCATCCCTCGATGCCATGGCACCTGGAAGGACCTCGCCTCCTTGTCTTACCATTGTGTGTTCCTAGCAAGATCCCTCTATTTATAGCATCCCCACCAGGATTCACTTCCTCTTCCTCCTCCTCTGGGGCCCACCGCTTTTCCCACTGAGGTCACCTCCTAGGTTGACCTCCACATCCATCCTTCCACTTCACCAGTGTCTCTATATGGTTGTCCCAGTTTGCCAGTGCAGCATATGAGTTCTGGAGGAATAGGATTTGGGATGTGCCTCTGCCTGACTGTCCTAATCTGTATAAAAAGTCAATGGGCCCTATAAACTACCAATTGAATGTTCTTATACAGCTACAAATCACTGTATAAAAATGTGAACATTATGAAATGCAATACATGCTCTTAAGAGCTTTTAAGTTGTACTGATGTAAGATTGCAGTGCCTTGTTTCTCAATCACAGTCAGCTCTTGTAGCAGCATTCATCAAACACAGCATACCTTGCCGTGGTGCTCAAAATACTTTCCTCACAATGACCATCATATAATGAGCAGTGAATATAGAACCACTTTAGAGATGCAGAATAGGTAAATGTTTCCATAGAAACACAAGACCTAATTTAGAGAAAGAAAGGAGCAGGAACCCTTAGATTATCAGTACAAAATTAGCTATACTTGAATATACCATATGGCACAGTTTCTTTATGTACCAACCTTATTTTCTATTGTAATGAGAATCATGAGATTTTTCATACTGTTGCATTTGATTACATATATTGTGTGACAGAGAGAGAGAGAAAGAGGCAGAAGAGAATAGTTTTCAGGGACATTGTTTAGTCACTAAATTGTTTTGTACTGACAGGTTTACTCTATTTGAGACAGTTTCTCAAGCTAAAATGCCTGATATGCAGCGAAGATTAGCCACTCTTAAATTTCCGATCAGGATGGGGAAGAAACTTTCAAGTAAAGCCATGGAGAAATCCTAAAGAACAGCTATTGCTTAATTCAACTATTTTCCTGACTTCCAGATTTTAGTTTGCAGATACACATTTTACAATATATACATTAGCTAGAAAAGAAATGATTGCCAGATTAACGTTAGCTTGCCACCTACAGTATAATTACAGTAATGTAAACAATAAAGTGTAATCTTCCTGACTTGAAAGTATCACAAATGTGACATAATAAGAGATGCTGGTGTCCCTTCTAGTCAGGTCGCATTATGTTGTAAAATCATACTGAGGGTCTTTTGAAGAGTGGGACAGCAAAATCATATTGTCCAAATATATCAATAATCCATATCTGCCAGTCTTATTCCCCATAAACCTATCACCATTAATGATATTAGTCAGATCATTTTGATATTAGCAGAGTAATACAGCTGCAAATTACACCCTTTTTTAGTCCATGAATTTAAGAAAGCTTTTTCATTAATGTTCTTGTCTGGTAACCCTAAATACTGGTCATGTCTCAGTATGCAAATTTCTAATAATATGAACCAGTTTTCCCTCCTTTCCCAAAACCAGTAATTGCACTATTAACATATCCCTGTTTAAAGTTGTAAAAGCTGGACTGGCATCAATAAATGTGGTGTACATTATTTGCTTCTTCCCAACCTATACTTGTTAATCAAGGGGACAAATTAGAGGAGTAATGGTATGTTGATATCTCATAAACTGCAAAGTCACTTGTGAGATTGCAATCAACCAATACCCTCAAGTAAAGATAAAACGATGGTCTACATTCTCAAAGGCTGTTGCAGGGCTTGCTTCAAGCCCTTCATTAAACCATTTTTAACTAGCTGCACCAAACACATTTGCATCTGATGTCTGAACAGTTTCTACAGCTTTTGACAGCTTGCACCAAATATTGGTGGTGGAGGTGGTTCAACTTCCTCAGAGTTAGGACAGGAGGCAGTGCTGGTCCTGCTTCCGGGGGAGACACTAACAAGTTTGAGTGGTCCAACAGGAATGGGCAGCCATGAGCTCCCCATGCATGTGCACGGTATGATGCTTACCACTACCATGCTCTCCCAGAGCTGCCCTGCCCCAGACATTCCCTCACCCTGGTCCATCTTTCTTACTGAGCTATCACTACTCACACTTTCACACAACACACACACAGTCATACAGACAAACAACTAACTACTTTAAAGGTAAGAAAAATAAAATTTACAGAAAGAACAAATTAAGTAATAAAGAGTACAGACAGAAAATACAAAAGATGTAGCTTTTAAAAAGCTGTTGGGTCTAAATCAAAGTTTAAATCTCCTCCTCGCTCTGATCTCAAAGTATCAGCAGTCACAAAACATACTCCTCTCTCCATCTGCACAGGAGAAAGTAGAAGTGTCTACTTGTATAACTCACTTCCTTCCTGCCTGGCTAAGAGCATGTGACTTACAGTACTGTAAGCCATGTGATGTGTGGGGCTGCCAAATCTGAAACAAAAAGTGGATCACTTAGAATCATAATGAGAATCAAAGTCCATTAGAAACAATGACTTCACCTTACTTAGCATTGCCATTCGCCTTAGCGCAAAGTGGTAATGACAAGGCGGGTGAAGGCACTTTCATTACCCACTCCACATAGCAGAGTGGTAACGCCAAGTGCCCACTGATGCTCACTTCACTGGCAAAATTTAAATTCCCTGTATCTATATGTATATAGATATAGATATATATATATATATATATATAAAATAATTGGTCGATTCACGCCGGACAAAATGTTACAGTGCAAAAGTTCTTGGTAAATAGCCATGAGGACAATATGTTACTGCTCATTATGATGTAATCCAAGTTCCCGACATGTGAAGTTGTCACAAGTTAATAATATAAATGGACAAATTGCTGATCTAATTGAAAATGCACTCGCCTGTCCCATAGAATTCCTCACCAACCCAACCAAATCACCAGTGACAATGAACAGTCACTGCAATGTTGTCTTCTGTTGCCATGCACTTAGCAAACATCGCCTGTCCTATAAGTTCCCCCTCAGCTACCTGTCATGGCACAGTTTTCCATACAGAGAATAAAACAAGAATAAAACAGAGATGGGTGCACAAATGAAAATATTAGGGCATCTTGTCTGCGATGCTGTATTTTAAAGTTTAAGAAAATACTCGGTACTCACTTACACACACAGCTCTGCCAGGCACTCACTTCCTACAACCGTGTCTGTTCCTCCACTTCCTCCAGTTCTGTGCATGCATCTGTAATTCTCCATCCCACACCAACATACATGAATAAATCTAAGGGGATCATGTACTAATTGTTATCCTACATCAGTTGGTATTAGTTGGAATTCAGCAGCACTAACATGGCAGACTTTACAACATTACAGACTAGATGCCTAATATTTTGTTTGTGCACCCATCTCTGTTTTATTCTCCCTGTATGGAAAACTGAGCCATGAAGAGTAGCTGAGGGGAACTTATGGGTCAGATGATGTTGGCTAGTGCATGGCATAAAATAAAATCTCAAAGTTGCAGTGACTGTTTGTTTGTTGTCACCGTGATTTGGTCAGGTTGGTGCCTTATTGTCCTCGACCCTACACTGGTGACACGATGTCTTTCTGACTAATTGGCCAATACATTTTGACCAAGATGAATACCACGCAACATTGTGTCCATATGCCATATATATATATATATATATATATATATATATATATATATATATATATATATGCAATAGAGGTGAACATAAATGGAGAGTGATACATCCGTTTATCTGAGTTACTGTGTGTATAAATGTCAGATATTTACATCTATGTACACAGTTAATGTGTCACCTTCCATTTTTGTACTGTTTCTATCTCGTAACATGCCCCTCATCCCTGCCTTCCTACTTTCACTTTTACTAAGAACGCATGAAGACACAGAAGCTCCCACTCCTGTTAGCTCTTCACTGCATCTAGCTGCCTACAGCATCCAACTACTTCTTCTCTCAAAACAAAAGACACAAACACAAGGCAAAAGAAAACAGTTTTTCTTTGTTTTGATTCAGTTTTTATTTTCTGCTTACAGCTGCACTCTTCACTGTGTCCCTCTTGCCTGGCTTCTGCTATTAGTTACACATAATCATTATTAATTTAATCTAAGTACCTTACACTGGTCTCACACACAAAAAGTTTCCTCCTTTTAACTACAGGCATTTAATGCATACTCATATTGTTTTTCTTTTTCCTTTTTGTTCTTACTAAATTGACATTCTTCCATAGTAACCTATGATTTCTGCCTCTTCTCCCTATCCCAACACAGCACTCCTGCATTTGTGGCTCACATCAACACCACAAAGAAAAATCACAAATATTTTAATACAAATAAAAAAAACACAAGGTCCTAGACTATTGCATAAATTAAATATGCAGAGGGAACGCTTTGTGATAAATGATATATCTATATTTGTGCTGTTTGACCTTGGACACCTTACTATGGCATGTGCCACTCGTGAGTTTACCTTGATGTCAAACAGCACTCATATTGATGAATCATTTATCACACATGTCCTCTCTGCATATCCTTTATATCTTTATAGACATACAGTGGTGTCAGCCATAATGCATTGCAGTTCACCATAGTAAATGCCATTCCACAAAATACTGCATAACAAAAGTGTATATCTGTCATTGAATTATACTTTTCCTTGCCCTGCAGCATGCTACAACACTCTTTTTATTGCAATAATTTACAAATTACTATGTTGTATCCTTGCTAGTGCTAGAGAGAGAGAGAGATAGATAGACAGACAGACAGATATGATATGATATGATATGATATGATATGATATGATATGATATGATATTCTATGATACTGGCATGGTAGCACCAGCATAGTTAGGGTTGAGTAGGGTGTTTATTGTTAAACTTCAATTGTTGCACTTAATAACTTTGGCAATATTTGATGACATTGCCCCAAATTCAGCATGCATTGTCTCAGAATGAAGTCTCTAGACTCAAGAAGTTCCACAATGGCAGCTTGTGTAGTTTCTGAAATATGGAATGTTGATATTTAACTAAAAGAAATAGTTTTTCCTGTACTTAGTACACTTTTTCTTTGCTCTTTCCTACATAATCTAGATGACACTGAATTTTTTCCAAAATATTTAGTGTAGAAGCAACTTATGCAATGGTAGTGCCTTTCAAAGGATTCATGAAAAATATTTAAGCAATAAGGCATGACAGGGCATTGGTGATGCCAGATTTACCCAACAGTTAGGGGCATAGGGAGGCATGAGGTGAAGCCAGGTGCCTTCAGTCTTGACTGTAGGGTAAACCAAGTACCACCAACATCCTTGGTATGCCTTATTGCTTATATAAAATGGGCCCATAGGCAACTTTTAAAAACGAACACCAAAGTTTTCAAAACCACAAAAATACAACAAAATGTTGCTATATAATGTAAAATAGTCCCTCCACAGATGTTTTTCACCTGTCAGTTATGTGTCTTTCTTCACATTCAATACAGTGTGTGATTGTTTACCATGACATAGAAGAATTCAAAGCTCTGCATTATTCCAGTAGTAGAATGCCCCCAACACACAAAATTGAAACATAGAATATACAAATTCAAAATTCTTCAGAGTTCCACTGAAATACATGCACAGACAAAGGCCTCAAGTGGAGCCAGAACCTCAATTTACCTGTTGCCAGAAAAGGAGCAGGAGTTCTCTGGAAAACTGGTAGGGATGGGGGGTCATGGTTAAAGAAACAACTGCAATGGACACTCTGAGTAGTACTTGCTTTTTAAAATTTATGTATGTGTGTAGGAAGGGCTTTGAGTGAAAATAACATTACATTATTTTCTTACTTTATTTAATTTAATGGACCTTTATTTTTAGGGCACAGTTGAAGTTTATATAAGAATCAAGGTTGCAGCCATGTTTTTGATGGAAATTAGGAAGTAAGTGGCTTATGAATTCTGTGAGTTGCCCTGGTTGACAGTGACTTGTTTTTATCCATTGGTGGTGCTCCTTATTGCCATGGTTAGAACCAAGTCTCAGCCAGTCAGAACACAGTGATTTCCTTGACCATTATATATTAATCAGTTCCAGAGTTAAAAGGATTTAAACTCTATTATGAGCATGCTCAGTAGGGTTTTGGATAACCCTCTGATACGACACAAACATGTTTGTGCTGTGGAGATCATTCCCTTACAGAAATATAAGTGTGCTACAAACATACAGGATGCATGCCACATGTTAATTGTGCAATGTTTGCATGCAGTTCACATCACAAAAGTGATCCTCGGCAAACCAGATCTAAAAGCCCATCAGGTTTGCATGCTGCAAAGCTTGACATGTGTGCATCAGTTAAGCTGGTGTCAGCATCATTTAAAAATCACATCAGGTTCACATGTGGCACCCTTGCCGTGTGTGTAGCAACTAAGATGGTTCAAATCTTATCTAAAAAACACATTAGTTTCTTTTTTCATACTACTCATAGCAGCTATAGACATTAAAACACCTTTTTCATTGGTTTCCACTAAAATTAGGTAAATTTCTTAATTCTGATCCTTTTGCAAGTTGTTTAATGGTGTTTGATTTTGTCATTAAATTGCTATTAATTTGTAAAATATTGTTTGCTTACTGCATTAAATGCCTAGGATATAGTCATCCAGCATCCCTCATTCTAGAGGTGTGAAGAGGGCCTCTGTGCTGTGAAGCCTGACCATTTTGTTGTGGGTCATGCAAATGCCCTGATGCATATTTAGTGCTACAAATGTGTTTCTCTGTGATTGTTACTGCTCACTTACTTTCCTTTATCATTCTGTAGGAGTACATACACTATGACTGTGCTCAGCACTCTGTGCTGAGTAGAGTCTTGAAGTATGCACCATACCTCAAATTTTGACACTGAAGTAAGAGACACTCAGAATGAGGGACAATGAGGAACACTAACCCCAACAATGATTAGGGCACATCCTGAAACATGGAGATACAGCACCTTAGAGCACAATGGAAACCATTGTATTTACTTGTACTGATATTAGCCCTGAGAATGAATTTCTACTATAAAGCAGGAATGCCATTTAGGTTGGGCAGAGGAAGTTGCCCCCACACACATTTGTGTCTAGGTTGTTCATATTGTGTGGTAATAATGGCATTAAATTTGGATTTCTTCTTTTGCACAACAAGTGCCCCACTGGCCTGTGTTGTGCTCATGCTACTAGTGCACTCTTGACTTAACTGAATCAGTATTGTGTTGTCAGCTCTCTCCACCTATTAGCTGTGGTGCCATCACACATGACATAGAGGAGCTCCAGCCAAGCAAGAGCACGAGTCACATGACTGGGAAACTGTCTTTCCACCACAGAGTAGTACAAGTTACAGCTTGGGGAGTTGGTGAGCACTGAACTCTCAATTTCAGTGTACTGGTGGCATATTTGTTTTGGTCTACTCTTAGTGAGTCACTGTCTCCCTTGATGGCTGAAGGAGCTGGAGTGAGCTACAAGCTAACTTCACTAGACTACCTACCCTCTACTTGGCTCACCTCACTAAATAAAATCAGCATGGTGCCCACCTGGGGCAGCAAGCTGAGGCCTTACAGCAGCAGTGACAATGGTGTTGTTGGCCTTCATAGACCTTAATTAGTGCAGTGCAGCAGAAGCCATGGCAGCAGACAAGGAAGAAGCAAGCAACACTGGTTGGGTGGGTTCGGTTGGTGAGGTGACTTGGTCACAGACCACACTAGGGACCTGGGATGGTTGATTCTAGCATCCAGCTTCTGGCAGAAGGATGGAGAAGGAACAGCCTGAAAACTGGGCTGGTAACAAATTGGTCCAGCCTGCAGGTTCTTAGCCAGATGGCTGGGTAAGTAAAAGTAAATATATATTTTTTTTTACAGAGGGTTTGGAGAAGGAGGAAAGATTGAAATATTGATGTGTTTTTTGTTTCTGCACCTTTGAGTGGCTTAGAGTGGAGGCTGTCCAGGAGAGCAGCAAAATGGTGCAGGGTCTGCACCAGAAGACATCTGAAGAAAGACTAAAGAGCTTAATATGTATACCCTTGAGGAAAGAAGGGATAGAGGGACATGATAGAAACTTTCAAGTACCTCAAGGGAATCAACAAAGTCCAAGAGGGTAGCATCTTTCAGAAAAGAGATGTGCAAGAACAAGGGCACAATTTGAAGATAGAGGGGGGCTCAGAGGAAATGTGAGGAAGTATTTTTTCACAGAGAGGGTTGTGGATGCATGGAACAGCCTCCCTGAGGAGGTCGTGGAGTCAAGAACAGTGTGGGAATTCAAAATGCATGGAGCCGGCATAAGGCAGTCCTAGTGGGGAGTAGGAGGAAGTAAGCTGTTGGTTAACTAGGATCTGCAGGTTATCTGTTAGGTAGGAAAATGGGCAGACTAGGTGGGCCAAGCGGTCCTTATCTGCCGTCAAATTCTATGTTTCTATGTTTCATGACCCATATGGGATGGGTATTGAATGGAATGGGATTTGGTAGAGAAATTGGAACACAGTTGTCTTTTTTTTTGTGGGGGGTGCAGAATTTCAGCCAGGAAAAAATGGTTAGTAACTTGATGGGTTTAAGCCCAAATCTGATGCACTGATCTGTGGTATAGACAGATGAATCTTATATATTTAAATTGTTCCTAATTTACATATCACTTTTCAGTCACAACAAATAAGATTCATCTTTTAGAGGCATTCCAACCATTGCAGAGCTTGCTGCCTAGGAGTTAGCTAGCCTGGCCTCCACTAGTTGTTGGCTGTCCACTGCTGAAATTTGAAATGGCACCCTGCCATAAAGTCTAAATTACAGGACATCCTCTGTGTGAGCAGCATGTTTTCCATGAGGGATGGCTAAGTGGCAGAACAGCTTTCAGGGTAAAATGAGGGCTGTCCCTTGCCTTCAGGGACAGTTGAGCAGTATGGCATGCACAGACTGCTGGAACCCTATAGTCAGGCTTATGTCCCCCAGTGAAGCTCACCTCCACATCCCTATACTCTGGCACATTATGACATAGGGCAGGGAGAGTGCAGGGTGTGTTGCATTGAAATGAATGAGGGTATTTTTTATTACTATTTTATACATTATTGATGGAGTTGGAGATTAATGAAGGCCACCACTTGACTAACAAGGGCCTTGTTTGTAGAACAATGGCCATCATGATTCTCCATTTCACAATCATAATATATAAAATAGTAATAAATAACTCCATTCATTCAAGAGGTAAACCCAGCACTCTGACCCATGGATATCATCTCTTAAAGATTCCCACCTCTGTCTCCCTACAACTCGGGAAAATACTCTTGACTTATATCTATACTTGGTGGATTGTCTGTAGCAGCATGGTCACACCTGCTACAGTGTGTGTACATGGGAGGATTGGCCATGTGGGTGGGCGTGTCAAGTTATTGATACTTTTGTGTTTGCCCTTAAAAGTCTGTTTGTGTGAAAGCATTCAAAACTTTGGAGAAAAAGAGTAGGAGTGCAGGCCAGACAGAAGTAATTAAGTAGTTTTGTGGGTATGTGTGTGCATTGGGGATGGGAAGAACCACATGTGTTTCCATTGGTATGTGTGCTGCAGTTCAGCTGTGCAGCTGAGATGGGGAAGAAACTAAAAGTATATCAGTGACTATAAGCATGCTGCTTGCATGCAGATGTATTGAGATTTGTACTGACGTACAAGCAAGCCACATGTATGCAGGCAGTATAGCTCAGTGGTTAAATGCACTGAACTGCAAACCTGGAGACCTGAAGACCTGGGTTTGAATCTCATCAACCCCACTTGTGTATTGTGTGATTCTGAGCAAGTCATTTAACTTTATGTGTGCTGATATCAGTGACCACTTGTTTTTTGCAAGCATCCACATTCATACAGTGTTCCAATTTAACATAAAAGCATGCTTTCCACACTTGTTTGCTGCACGTGTGCCACATGCACACAATCAGTTCCAATATAACATTTAAATCATGCTTGCAGCACTCATATCACAGGGGTAGTTTTACAGTATATGTGCAGCATGAAAACATTTCATATAATTATTTCTGTAAGGGTTTGCTTTCACATCTCCTGTTTCTCATGACACAAAAACACTTTGTTGGGTCATGACAGCTGCATCTTGTTTTTTAACTAAAAAAAACAAAATACGTAAAAATGAAGAATTTGAAAAAAAACACATTAATCTGGCTAAGTGAGATATATTAAACAAGATTCTGTCACTTGTTCTCCCTGAGATGAGCCAAAATTACCTGTTTGGGACTTTGGCTGTGTGACACATAAATTTTGTATCACACATTTAGTGCTACACTTAGATGTGTGACACTAAAATATGCAACACTAAATTCCATTTCTGTGTCACACATACCTTTTGCATGATTTGGCGGTTTGCAATATTTAGTTCCAAATTTTGAATTTATTGTTTACATGACCCTACCTCATGAAAAAGGATGCCGGAATGTTTAAGTACAGGTTGAACAGTGATTTCACTGTCACTCTGCAAAACTATCTTTTGGGAAAGGTTTAACACATTCTAGCAACCACGTTAGTGACATATGGTCAGAATACTTTTCTTGTAACACACTAAAGTTCAACACTAAAGTGCGACACTAAAATTTGCAACATATAATGTGAAGAGCACACATTTTAGTGTTGCACTTAAATGTGTGACAATAAAATTCCATTGTTGTGCCTCACACAACTCTACTCATAACTTTGCCATTTCACAATATTTTAGTCCCAAATTTTAATCTACTGTTTGCATGGCCCAGTTGAGAATTGTGAGATATAGATCAAAAAGGTGATTTGGCAGTTGCTTTGCAAAAACACCTTTTCGACATGATTTAACACTTTCTAGCAACCAAGTTCATGATGAAGAGTTTAAATAATTTTCATGTCACACAATTAAGTGCAACATTAAAGTGGGGCACTAAAATTTGTGATACTACAATTTTAGGATTGCACATTTAGTGTTGTAATTAACTGGCAACACTGAAATTCCATTTTGTGTCTTACATACTATTACTGATAAATTGGCTGTTTTATAATATTTAGTCCCAAATATTGAATAGACTATTTATGTGCCCATACCTCATGAACAAGGATGGTTGTAATTCACATGTACAGGTCAAAATATGAGTTCACAGTTGTTCTAAGAAACCACCTCTTGGGCAGGATGTAACACATTCTAGTGACCTTTTTGTGATGTAAGGTCAGTAATGCTCATGCCCACATGTAAGTGCAACACTGAAGTATGACACTAAAATGTGCAAAATAAAAATTTACTGTGTGCAGCTAACATGGAATTCTTGAGTTGCACATAAATGCAGAAGGATTCTTCCCTTGGTGCAGAGTCCAAAGGGCACTGTATATCTGCATCTGTTCAGGACCTGCATGAATGAGGATTTTATTCCATTATTTCAAAAAGAAAGGACATTAATTGCAAAAATCTGTGTTAGTTACCAGTTGAGGTTCAAGTTAAAGACACAACAATAGGGAAATGTGGCATTAGGGTTTCCAACCCTAACCCCCAGCCCCAAGAAGCAAAGGACAAAACCATACAAACAACCACAGACAACCATCATCATGTAAAACAAACAAAATGCAACTGTTTCCATATGACACAAATGCAGTAGCACTGATGTGCATAATCATCCTGCAGAACAGACCCTTTACTAACTTGATCAGCCAGCTTGGGGACCAGTGTGTTCCAATGGATGTGGATGATTGACATGATACATCAGAGACAGGAACAGAGTTTTATGTTATATCTTCACCTTATGGTGACTTACTAGTAAAACAGGATTTTTAGGGTAGTTGGCTCTCCTCCTAGTTTATCTCCAAGACCTGCTCTTGTTGGGTTTTAATTATAATTGTTCACTCATGGGCACAAGGGTGGCTCTGTGACTTTTAAACCATCAAGGGCACACTGTAGCTATAAATAATAATGCTCTTTTAGTTGTATCTAACATTTAATCTAAAAGAGGTTTTCTGGTATCCATCAGCAAAATTCATGTTTGGCATCAGCAGAGCTATATTACACAAAACCCTACCAACATTTTTATTTCATGATCTTTCATGTGTTTATTAATAAAGACATTTTCACTAAAACTGTATATTTTCTCATGGACATCCTCTTTTCATGTTGCTTATTTCGATATTAAAGTCATAATCATGTACTTGTAACATTGCAATCTGTTACCACGAAAATGGATCTGATGTCACAAGTGGAGGATTATGGCTTTAGAGCAAGAACAACAGTAGAAACAAATGAGTGTTAAGGGTAAAAAAGTCTTGATTCATTCAAATGTCTTTATTATTACAGTGAACTATTCTCAAATGTTTTTTTCTTTTTGGAAATGTTATGTAGTTTAAGTCCTGCTGAGAAAACTAATTATTTTGAGGAAACTGAAAAATTAATTTAAACAACCATTACATTTCAGACTGCTAACTAAAGTGCAGATCTTAAAAGTTAATATGACCTTCAAGTGTCTTCCATCTGTGGAGCTTGCAGCAGCAGTGGTGCTAAGCACAGACCAGTGTATGAATGAAGGTAAATGTCAGCTGCTGTTTTATCTGGTGCCAGACATCAATGCTCAAGTTAGTTTTATACATTAATTGATTGTTAGATGCCAATTTGTTTTGATTCTCTGATGTTTCCTGCCTTTAGTTCTCTCAGTACAAGGTACCAGATAAATCAGGGTGAATGTATTGTAGAAGGATAAGTACACATTTATCAGGATAGTCCCATGATTTCTGAGAAGACTGGTGAAATAGCGGGTTTGTTTTCTGTTGAAACAGAAGACAAGTCAGTTACTCTTGAATGTTATTTTGAATGAATGTACTTAGCAAATCAATGATGTATTAGTGCCTCACTGTGCATGAAAATTAACAGATGGGCTTCAATGAGTGGAGATGGTATGGTGTTAAGATTGAAATGCCCACAGATTGAAAGTATCACATAAGAATATCATTAAGGTAGGGCTTTTGCATTGATACTAGCCTTCTTAGCCAAACAACCTGACAACTAAACTTGTAAAAATATATTTATTTGACAAACAGATAGATAGATAGATAGATAGATAGATAGATAGATAGATAGATAGATAGATACATGTATGCCTTTCATACATAAATACATACATATACACACACACATATATATATATACATATATATATATGTATATATACTAATATATATATATATATATATAGAGAGAGAGAGAGAGAGAAGTACTATACATACCTAGGGTAGTCTTGTAAAAGAGTTATTGCACACCTACTGTGAGTTTTGTTCCTACATAAAATAAAATACATGATGCAGTGTAAACTATTCCTTTGGTTTTAGAAAGTTATATCTTACTAGCAAATGGAGTCAGCAGGAAATCAAACTGCTGACTCACTGAATTAAAATATTGTACATATCTACAAGATAACAATACTGAAAAGTATGTACAGTATGCCAAATATTTACAGTATCTGATGCTTTTAAACAAATGTTTTAAGAGATGTTATGGTTAGCTTTCAATTATAGCATCAGCCTGTGTAGCTGTCTTATAGATCAATTTTATTTTGGTGAATGAAATATTTTTTGTGGCAATATCTATCAAATTTAAGTGTTTATAATACACTATTATGTGTCATGCTGTATTAACATTTTGTACCAATAACACTTAGATCTAATACAGTATTAAGCCATGAACCATAGTAAGGATGCTCCATTGTTTAGTTCCCCATAACATATTCACCTTACTTTGCCAGTGAACCAATTTAAATATGAGATACTGTTTCTCCTTAGGCTGTCCCACCATCTATGTAATGTACATTCTAAATAATAATAATTTTTCATGTAAAAACATGTTAATCAGTCACTTGATCTATACATTATTCTGGATAGAGTGGTGCATTTGTTTGTAACAGTTCAGAAACTGTACCCCCAAGATATATATATCCCAAGTAGACAGGCACTTTTCTGCCATGTGTACCAGTGTTGTAAAGTTAGAATTCATTTAAATTGATGAAGCTGCATTGGGGACTAAGCTTGTATACAGCAAAGCAATCTTTGTTTCTTTATTTTAACAGTCAGTATCTTACATTTGGATAATGAAAGCTTGATTGGTAGTCATTGAACTCTTATGATCTACTTTTATATTTTTAGCTAATGACCACATATGACTAGATAAAGACAATCTTAATGATGTGATTTTAACACAGATTTCAATCTACACCTCTAGAGATGTAGTTCATCATTTAATTATGTTCTGTAAAAATTCTAGTGATTCTTAATGAGCTAGCAGCACAATAAATAGCAAGCAGAGACATGTTACTAATTTTAAAATAGATAGTTGTTACTTTGTTTTTTAAAGTGTTTTTCTTTTTCCATTTGGTCATTAGATTTTCCACTTGATAGCATTAGTTGTGATGTAAGAGAAGTACTTTTATCTGGAGACTGATGTGTCTAGCTCTGTACATCTTCATGCCTCATTCAGCTTTGTGATGCCACTTTGAAAACATGAATGACTGATCTTGTAGACCATGATTGGCTCTTCTTGGTCAGTTGTGATGTCACAGACAGTGAGGTCATATCTATCAGGAGGACTAGAATAAGAATAAGAATAAGAATAGAATAGCTATGTCATCCTCCAGGAATAGCACTGTTCCACACAACACAGCAAGTATTGTCAGGAAGAAAATCTAACTAGCAAAGGGAAAAAGCAAAACAAAAATAAATAAAATACTTCAGGTACAAGAATAACAATTTCAGGTAGTACACTAATTTTTAAACATTCAATCTCATGTCTGTTTCTTCAACTTGAAATCTCTTATCAGTCATGTAACCTTCAAAGCAAAGCAGCATATCAGACAATTAATCTTGGACTGATTCACTCATCACAAGGGTGACTTTATCAGAGCTGAGAATTTAAACTGTTGACTTTAACTTGACCACAAAGCACAGAAAAGTTGAGCTGTAATCATTGACAAACATAAATGCTTGATATTCTACTTTGTTTTATTTTTTACAGTTCACAAATACTGCAGTTTCCATCTCCAGATAAACATCAAGAATGATAAGCTAACTACTGCAGTTCTGTTACATATCTTCTTCAGCAGCTATTAAATTCAATAAAATGTTTAAAACTTCATAATCTGCTCTTATTGAAATGTACCCATCAGTGGAAATAACTATCAATGGTGTCACATTTATCATGTCAAACTGAAACCAAAAAAAGATATGTATTAGCAAGTCAAGAATCTGCACAGTATGAACAAAATCTGATACAAGGCACTAAGGATTAGTCCTGCAAGAAACCCTCATTAAATAAACAATATCACCACCAATTGTTTCATTGTACATGCAACGTATATTTACAGTACTTAATAGAAACTAGATAAACTTCTAGGCATGTATGTGTTCACTCAGACTCCTCTTTGGTCTGGAGGGAAAAATAAACTGTACCATAGCAAGGGAAATTCATGAGCCAACTATTTTTGCTTCATACCTAGATGATCTGGTAAGACACAAATTCATTTAGTGTCATGATTATTTTCAGCAAAATGCATATAGACTTGTTTTGCCTAGCACTAAGTGCAAAGTAAAACTATTACATATATTTACTTAATATTTTGGCAATATATGTATCAGTCCAAGCAGTAATCCTTCTCATTCTATGTCCCTTCTGATTTCTGTTAAACTTTGGGAAAACATTGGATAAGGTTGAGTTTGGTTAATTCAAATCAGGGTGCACATTTAAATCAGTATTTGTTAATAAATTCAGAAGTAATGTACCACAGTTGGGGCCAGTTATTTGAATGCAATGATGCATCAATTTAAAGATTTCCCAGTGTTCAGTGGGGGCAATGCAGTACTAATACATATTCTCCCTCGAGCACCATAAATGAGTTCATCCTTAAGCCACTTCTCATCACAGCCAACTGGCAATGCATTACACCTACCTCCTTCACTATCCATTGTGATTGCCACTTTCTAGCCAGACTGCATGCCTGTATGCCTTTTGACCTCCTGTAACATTGGAATCCTTGACTGTGTTTCTGAGGTCATAAGTTTCAGCACCATACCCCACTCCTTAGTTGCCAATTCCACTTTCCCATGGGCTCAATAACTCTACTCTGCAATGGTTGACATTTTTCACTGCTGGAGTTTGTCCCACCTAAATCCATACTCTCCATCTTTGCAAGGCTTCACAACCATTTTGAGAATATGGCTACTGTGACAGACAGCAATAGGCAACTACAGTAACCATGCTTCCATGTTTCCCATCCCTGGATGCTGATGCTGCACATTAAGGGTACTTAAATGTGAAATTGGAAAATTCAGTTGGGCTTTTATTAAGACAATCTTTCTTCAGTTCAGCTTCAAAATGTTGGCCAGTGACACTTCAGGTTTTAGTATCAGGGTTTAGTAGGCTACACATGGAGTGTGACATCTCCACCACTTCTTACACAACCTAGTCAGTCCCAACCTCTGACACCCTCCTTGGTCCATCAGTCAGATTTAAAAAAACTCAGTGAAATGTATCATAATAAGGAGGAGGAGGAGGAGGAGGAGGAGGATGGGAAATGACTGGGATGGTTAAAGGGGTGGTCATGGGATTAGACCTGGTCACCCAGGAAAGGCTAACAATTTGTTTTAATAAAGTATCCAAAGGTTGATGTGGTTATAAAATGGTTCAGAAGTTCAGCTGAGCAGAACTGAAGGTTAAAGGGCTGAACCTTGTCACATTTATTTACACCTATTCACATCAGCTCATCCTCATCCCATGATGATCATGGATGTTTTCTAGTCTGGTATCTTAATGGTTTGTTTCAGGTTTCTGATTTCTATGCCCCCCACACAAACTTCCTGTGCTTTTCTGCTTCACTCAGTCCTACTTCTTGTTCATGGGAGTCGGTGCTTCACATTTCATTTTTGTGGGCTTCACATCTCTTTCTTCTGCTTTGGTATGTTATAAAACTCCTACCTTAAGTAGCCTTCCACTGGTGGTTGTTCTGTCTCTCTTTTGAATAGTGTATAATCATCATATTACCCTATGTTTCTGTAGCTTTGTCAAGTCTATTTAAGCACCTCAAAGGGTAGCTTTGCCCAAGAAGGTCTTTTAAGCTATTTATTTCAGAGTATTAGCACTTTCAGAGGATGGTAATCACTGTTGCAGGTCAGAGAGTTTAAGCAGTTAAGCCATTCCTACAACTGACACCACTGGAAAAACTTATCTCGCTTTCAGGTTTTGTATCACTAACTCCTCAATGTATTATTAGTTATATCGACAAAGTCTCTTGACTTTCTCCAGAGACTGAACCATCCTTATATAATCCATCAGCAATACATTTTAGCTCTGTGGCACCTCAAGAGGGTAGTTGGCTGGTGCTCCATTGCAAAACAGAGGATTGGATAGCTAAACCATTTTTTAGTCATTTACACAGAGCAGCACTTGTTATGCCATTGTTTATTTGGTATTTGCTGCAATTCTAGTGGTGTATATGCTGTAGAATAGTATCCAGTTTCTTTAAAATTAAATTAATAAAATAAGCATTAGGGATGATGACCTAAGGCCTTGGATCTTCAGAGGTTTTCTCTGCAGGGATTTTTCTCTCTGCCACAACAATGGTCATACTGTGCACTATATCACTATATGAGCTTGAAGAAAATAAGTAAGTAAGTAAACTTTTATTTATAAAGTGCACATCTCCAGAAGGCTATAGGGGTTTACCATGACAGTGCATAGGCAGTGTGGGCAAAATCATTTAGGTTCTGGAATTATGTTGTCCAGAATTATCACAGGAGGCATTCTGGCACCTAAACTGACAGTACCACAGGACCGTCCCTAGAAAACTTAGTTTTTGTGGGGGGCTTCCAACCCACCCCAATACGAGGCTTTCCCCCATCACCCCCCATAATAAATAGAACAAACTCCATGGTGGGGCACACATGCCATGAAAGGGCACAAAGTTGTTGGACACCCAACAGGGCATGAGTGCAGGACGATGTAAAATCCAGATCGACTCTGTCACTAATGCCCATGTTGCAGCATCCACATTATGGTGTCCTAATCATGGTGCCCTGACAATGGGATACCAGTTCTAGGCACTGTACAGAAAATAGGATAACCAACAATAGACAAAAACAAAACAAAAAGTAGGATATAAAATATAATATACAAGCTGTTTTACAGTAAATTAATTAAAACATAATATCATTAAAAGTTCAGCAAAACTCAATAATCTAAAGTAAATGCCAGCTTAAATAGGTAGGAATTTAGACACCTTTTAAAGGCTTCCAATGAGGGGGCTTCTCTCAGAGCCCTTGAAAGTGAATTCCAGAGGGTTGGACCTGTGACAGAAAATGCACGCTACAAGATGATTTTAGTCAGACCCTGGGAACTACCATGATGCCATGAGGCCTTCCTCAGAGGAATGCAGAGGGCAGGGGGACTGGTAGTGAGACAGTAGGTCCTGTAGGTAGCAAGGCCGCAGGCTGTGAAGGGATTTCTAGGTCAGCAAGTCAACCTTGAAGGCAATCTATCACCTCACCAGCTACTAGTGAAGACTGCTTAGGAATTGAGTTATATGGCATGATATGGGAGGTCCACCAACAGCCTGGCTGCTGCATTCAGCACTAGCTGCAGGAAACACAGGGCACCTCCCATTAGCCCCAGGTACAGCGCATTGCAGTATTCGGGTCACAAAGGTGTGTTAGTGAAGGCAGGTCACAAGGTAGGATAAACAGTTTAATCCAGATGATATTCCTCAGGTGGTAAAAACCACACTGGACAATAGCTGGCACCTGAGTCTCTATTGTCAGATTGCTGTTGAAGATAATGCCCACATTTTTCACCACAGCTGAGATGGTCAAATGGGAGTCTTGAGTGTTAAGCCAGAGTTCTTCCCAAACCACCCAGCATCCCACCAACATCCAGGCTCAATCACCAGCGCCTTCATTTTATCTGGGTTCAGTTTTAGCCAGTTGGAGGACATTCAGCTCTGGACCGCTGCTAGGCAGGAATTAAATACTGAGATCACATCCTGTTGCCAAGGTGTAAAAGACATGTACAGCTAGGTGTCATCTGCATAGAAGTGAAAACCCAAGTCATACCATATGACAGCGTCTCCCAGGGCAGCATATACACTGCAAAAGAGTGGGTGATAGGATGCGTCCCTGAGAACTCCACAGGACAGGGGTACCAAGTGGGAGGAGTAAATCTCCATCAACACTATGCGTCCTGCCTGTGAAGTAGGACTTGAACCAGTTGATGACTATATCGGCCAGTCCACAGTTATTCTGGAGATGACCCAGTAACATCTCATGGTTAACAGTGTCAAATGCAGCAGAAAGATCAAGGTGGACAAGACTAGATCATTCACCTTATCTCTTTCCCTCAGGATATCATTTTGCACCATGACAAGGGCAGTTTCTGTGCTGTACCCAGACCTAAATCCAGACTGGAGTGGTTTGAAGTGGAGTGGTTTGAAGAGTGATCAGATCACCATTTTTGATGCCGCATTTTATTGCTCTCATTTATGGGACAGCATTTGACACAGACCACTAAGGTTCCTTTGGCTATAGGAACATGCCCTCTGGCACATTTGTGGATGAAATTTCCATTTATGGAGGTAGAGATTTGCTGTTCATATGCCTAAGCTCTGTGACAATATTGTGAGGTTGGTGTGGTGTTGGTAATTATGGAATTTCCTGGAGCTCATTGATAGGGGAAACTCGTACTCTAGCTCCTGTTCCTCTCCTGTGGCCATATCCTCTTAGCACCTACGATTATTCAGAAGGGTGTGCTGTCATGAGACACAGAGACAATGACCAAAACAAGTATTGCACAAACATTTCTAAATGCTCAGTTTTCCCTCTTACACAGTGAACCGCAGCTATGCAGTAGCAAGCAATTGTCTAGAGTGCTCAACAATTAGGGTGATTACAAATGTCAACAAAATTAGGTACACTACATTATTAGTTTTTAAATTTATGTTCAATAACAATATCACTGACAAGGATATAAAACATAGTGGTATCCTTTAAAGCTGTTGATTTACTGGTGGGCAATGCCAATAATTTAAATATTGCAGCTTTATTTGGTCATACCATGCCATTATTATTCTTATATTAACTTTTTTTGCAAGCCATTTCACAACATAGTACTGTAATTTGAACAATATCATTAAAGTCTATTCAATATAGGTGAAAAAAATACATAACATAGTCATTATAGTTCAGGACGGAATGGGGAATGAAAGAGGAGCAGTGGTGCAGTATACTCCACCCACTAATAAAGCTCAACACTCACAGGATTACTCCAAGACACACAGCTAAAACACTAAACTTAGTCCCCAAGAAAGGACCACACAAGGCCAAAGGTCATTTGCTTATCGGGCACCCACCTGGCTCAATGAACTCCCCATCCATAGCACAAGCCCCAGCATTAGCCAATTCAAAACCAGCATCAAGATGCACCTACTAGACTCAGAGACTTGTTGTTGCACCTAAACACATATACCACATTGATGCAGGTTGTTTATCCAACCTGAGACAAGGTCATTGACTACAAAATGTACAACGCTTCTGGAAAGTACTCTAGTTCTTAAATGGTGCGTTGTCTATCTGACTTGGGCTGTAATAGCAATCCCAAAATGTAACTACCAAGGCATGGAATTATGTCTACTGTCTTCCTGGAATCACCTCTGTGCCTTATTGCTTATTTATTGTCGTCATTGTCTGTTTTGCCCTGACGTGGAGCCTTTGCAAAGGAGTCACTGACTCAAAGGTTGTAATTCGAAACTTTAAATAAATAAATAAATACAAGGGAGGGCCTCAAAGTAGCAAACCCAAAGGAAGCCATGTGGAAAGTGAAAGATTTCAGGTACTGTTGGTCACCCTGGAGAGGAGACAGAGCCACACTTTGTACTGTACCTGGGTGATCTACACACCTCCAGTGAAGGAGGAAAAACTGAATAAGGAACTGGGGAAGCCATCAGAACAATGTATAGAAAAGGAGAAGTACTGCTGGTGGGTGACTTCAGTCTGTCAGATGTGCATTGAGCCTCCTGGCCACAGCCTCAGCTAGAAGCAGAAGCATTCTTGACACTCTGTAGGGGCATTTCTCTGGAAACTAGTCAGGAACACAGTCATGACTGGGAAATACAGGACCTAGTGTTCACAGCAAACAAGAAAGAGTGTTGCAGACATCAAAGTAGGAGGTAGGTGTGTTTGCACAATGCCTGTCATGCTTAAATAAAATGTTTTCTATTGTAGTATATGCCTGGTGTGTCCTCAGTTTTTCTTTGTGCTCTCCTGTCAAGGTGGGAGGCCGCCTGGGAACCAAGGGCCACCATAAAGGGTGGTCAACATAAGGATGGCAGCAGAAACAAACCACACAAGGATGAGGGTACTGGACTTCAGGAGGGTGGATTTAAAAAAAATGGGTGAATGCCTCAGAGATGGCCTAGCACTGTGGGATGGCCTGGAAGTGGTGAAGGAACAGCATGATGAGTTAAGGGATGGCAATAGTGAAGGCAGAAAACTTTGCACATAAGAAGTGAACAAAACAGGAGGAAAAGAGGCTGCAATAGTTCTCAAGGGAAGTGGCTGCAAGAGTTATGGCTAAAAGGGTTGCATTTAGGAGGTGAATGGAGATGCGGTGGAGGAAGAGAGGAGGTGTACCAGGAGAAGCAGAGGGAAGCAGGGAAAGCAGTGAGGATCACAGAGGTGCAAACTGAGAAAAGATAGCCAAAGAGGTAATTAAAAAGGACAAGACCTTTTCAGATACAGAAGCGAGAAGAGGAAGAAAAATGGAGGGACTGTGAGGTTAAAAAAGCAGGGGGCACTGTGAAGAGTAGGATCAGGAAAAGCAGACATCCTGAACAGATACTTGTGTTTAGGCAACAGGGTGGAAGGGGATGGGGAGTGACCATATAAAGTAGCAGGAACACTGGGAGGAAGTATGCAGACTCAAGTCCATTTACAGATTAAAAGGTACCTAAAAGACTTGCAAATCTGAAAGTGCACAAAACTGTGTGTGGGGGGTACAAGTAAGGGTTTGGGGAGCTCAGCTGCAGTGGGCCAAAGCTGCAAATTCCACCTTTGGGAACTTTACAGAATTTTAGAAATTTTGCAAAATTTTTGCACTTTGTCTAAGGTAAGATTGGAATCTTCCAACTGTGTTCCGTGGATTTTCTCTCTTTTCCAGGGACTTTTGAGATGAACTGTGGAATAATACATGAAACTGTATGACTGTCTCACCTATGCCTGCTACTTGCCTTGTCTTTTTACTGTACATTATTTTGGATTCCCTCATGTATGTATGTTGTGTCTGCCTTGACGAGGTACCTTTGTAAATGAGCCTCTGGCTCAAAGGTTTTTAAACTGATGTTAAAATAAATAAATAAATAAATAAATAAAACTGCAGAATGTATTCCATCTGCTGTTAAATGTATTATTTGTGATACAGGCCCCTCCCCCAATCAATCTCTGGCCCCTGGTGTCTAGTTCCCTGACTCAATGATCACCAGACCCATGTAAAATCTTTCCCTGGTGTCTAGTGGTCCCCTCCCACCCACCAATTTCTGGCCCCATGTATAAAAAATACCTGGTGTCTAGTGGCCCCCACTCACTGATCACCAACCCTATATAAAAATAGTTGGTGTCTAGTGCCCCAGCTCCATATAAAAATAAAATTCCTGGTGTCTAGTAGTCCCCAAACCGCCGATCACCAGCCCATTAGAAAAAAATAAATACCTGGTGTCTAGTGGCCCGCTCCACCCACTGATCACTGGCACCATATAAAGAAAATAGATGGTGACTAGTGCCCCTCACTGGCTGATAGCTGCTCCATATAAAAATAAAATCTCTGGTGTCTTGTGGTTCCATCACCTCTCGACTTGCTCCAATGTAGAAAAAATATATATTTTCCTCCCTGGTGTCTAGTGGACCACCTCCCTATCCCCGATCCCTTTTTAAAATATTTCCCTCATTCCCCTGGAGTATAGTGGACCGCCTTACCCTGTCCAGGTGGTCCACCACCCTCCCACCATCCCAACCCTGAGCCGTGATTAGCACAACCCTCCTCTCTCTCCATGGCTGGCCACCCACTGAGCTGAATGAATAAGATGCATGCTTTGTGCAAAAGTTGGTGAAATGATTTCCAAACTTTTGCAGAAGTGAAAGTCTGACTTTTGCAGAAATTCCACCAGTGGAATTGTTTTTGTACACCTCTACAGCTCAGGGAGATACTGGCTGCACCTCTGACAGCCCTATTCAACAACTCACTGCAAGCATGAGCAATTCCAGAGAACTAGAGAGGGCAAATGTAGTCCCACTTCATAAAAGAGGGTAGCAGGGAGGAGGTTGACAACTATAGGCTGGTTAGTCTGACCACTGATGCAGAAGTTAATAGAGTCACTTTGAAGAAAAGGATTGTGGAGTATCTTGAATGTACAGTCGCAGATAACAAGCCCTGAGGCAGCATGAATTTGTATTATGTCAGATGAACTTGATAGATTTCATCTCCTGGGTGACCATGGAAATAGATCAGGATGGGTTGGTGTATGTTGTCTGCTTAGAGTTCAGCAAGGCCTTCAACATTGTACCACAGGGAAGGCTCATTAGGAAACTGGGCAGTTTGAGGTTTGGTCTTTAGGGTGGTAAACTGGGTATGAAATTGGTTGATGGATAGGTGAGATAGGGTGGTGGTAAACAGGACTCACTTTGGGGAAGGTAAAGTTACCAGCAGGGTAATTCAGGGTTCAGTCCTCTTTAATGTCTTTATAAGAAAATTGTAGAAGAGCTGGAAGGGAAGATATACCTCTTGCAGATGAAACCAAAACCTGCAATTGGGTGGACATTCTAGAGGGCTAGAGAGAAGGGGCAGAGACCTGAGAAAACTGCAGGGGTGGTCAAGGGTGTGGCACCTGGGTTTCGATGTGAGAAAGTGCAGATTCATGCACCTAAGGCACAGAAACCGAGAGGAGAGTATAATATGGGGCAGAAGTACTGGCGGTCACAAAACAAGAAAGAGATCTGTGAGTAATCATATCTGATGACCTCAAGGTGCGAGGCAGTATGACAAGGTAGTAAGCAGGGCCAGTGGGATGTTGGGGTGCATAGGGAGAGGTTCCACGTGGATAAATATGGGAGATGGTGTTACCACTGTGCAGATCATTGGTGAGACCCCACTTGAAATGCTGTGTTCAGTTCGGAAACCACATCACAATAAGGGCATAGACAGGGTGGAGGCTGTCCAGAGAGGGCAACTAAGATGGTGCAGGTGCTGCATCAATAGCCCTGTGAAAAAAGACTAATTTATCTCAATATGTACACCCTAAAAGAGAGGAGGGAGGGGGATATGATAGAGACATATAAATACCTCACAGGGTTGAACAAGGTACAGAAGGGAGTATATTTTGTGGAGAAGAGCATGAGAATAAGAACAAAGCGGCATTCAATAAAGCTGGAGGAAATTTAAGATGGATGTGAGGAAGTACTTATTCACTGAAAGAGTGGTCAGTGCCTGGAATGGTATTCCAGATGTGGTTGTGGTAGCAAAAACAGTGGTGAGCTTCAAGCATATATGGGATAGGCACAAGGTACTAGCTGTAAATGGAGGGCAGGGCTAGCCAGAGATCAGGCAGGGTCTACAGTGAATGTATAGGCAGTGAAAAATGAGCAGACTGGGTGGGCCAAGCGGTCCTTGTCTGGGACTAATTCTATGTTTCTCTTATAATAATAACAAATGTGGTTTTATAGTACTTTTAAACATTTTCCAGGTGCTGTACAAACACTATTATGAACAAATACATAGTAATCTGATAGTTTTAAAGATAAATGGAAAAGATGAGCTTTTAATTTGCCTTTATATAGTTCTGGATCATTGCATGCCCAGATTTCTGGTGGCAGTCTATTCCAAATTCAGGGACAGTGAACTGAGAAGGTACAATTCCCAAAGGTAGTCAGTCTGGTGGTGCGGACATTATAGAGATGAGTATGAGAAGAGTGAAGTTGATGAGGTGGGTGATGATAATGAAGCAGTTAGATAAACATGGTGAAGCAAGTCCAGTTTGGCATTTGAAAACAAGCAGAGTTGTTTTGTAGTTACAGTCAATTCGGATGTGTGCACAAGGGCAGGACCAGCTGAATTTGTGCATACATCCAAATGCAAAACCGAAATACATCGTGGGACAGTGTGTGCTTAACTCGGTACAGCGTAGATTAAAAGAAACTATCAATGACAGTCTGGCAAGAGAAAATATGGTGCTAAATATAAATAAGTTGCTTTTGTTTGTTTAGGTAGTTGAAACTTGTTTATTAATACAGTACTACAATTAAAATACTTTATTCGGTAGTTTAAAAGGTTAAAATGTTTGAAACGTGGCTGCCGATAAACATACGGCATTTGACTGATAGCATTTCCAGTTTCTTTTGAAAGCATACATGTCAGCTTCCAGTGAGTTCTTCACTAACCAGCTTCTTAGAATCCCTCCTCGAAGGTGACAGCTAGCATTCCGAAGGGTGGGGGACAGACTGATACTGGATGACTGAAACACAGACCTCAAACATTAAATTACAGCCATCAGGTCTCAACAAGCTACTGATTATGCCTCTGATCAAGCTAACAGCATGTTCTGAAGCCTAAAATGTGTGCACACAACCAAAAATCAGTGTGCACACACATCCGAGCGATTTAATACACTGAGCATAGGAAAAGAATCGGGACGGACATTTTGTGCACACAAGTGGAATGTGCATACATCTGAATGGCACACAAACGGAATTGACTGTAATTCTGTATTCAATAGGCAACCAATGAAGTTTGATGAGGAGTGTTGAGACATAATAAAACTTTCTGGAGTCGAGAGATATTGAGCAGTAGCATTTTGAAACACTGAAGATGATGCAGTGTTTGAGCGAAGAGGACAGGTAACAGGGAGTTGCTGTAATCCAGTCATGAGAAAATAAAACAGTGTACCAAGATAGCAGCAATCTCAGAGCTTAATAAGGAGCCAAACGTGGCTATAGTGCACAGGTAGTAAAGGCAGATCTGACTATTATACTATAGTGTATGGTTAGGGCTTATTGTGCACAGAATTCAAGCAGCTCAAAAGCCTTGTTCTGCTCATTCAAAGGTTGTTGTACATGTTCTGATGTTGTTGTGCAGTCTAAAAATCTTATTGTGCATTCTATCATTAACTGCAGCTATGATTCCCTTGTGCTGACTCCCATGCCTGGTTTCACCTCTCTGCTCACTGTACCTGAGCGTTACAGTAACCACGGTTTTAAAAAAGGCATATCAGCCACTTTTTTAACTATGCACTTAACAAATAAAATATGGGTGCCGATACACAACTCATCTTGTGTTTCCATCTCAGGGTTCAGATATCAGCATGGACCACTCATGTTTCACTCTCAAGGACAAATGCTGGTAAATCAACCCCTCAATGGAAACACAGACTTGTCGTGATGGGTGCCCATACGTTATCTTCATGACATGGAATTCTAGATGGAGAGTCCGGTTGAAATGGGCTCCAAGGTTGAAAGCGGCTGTGGTTTGCATAGATGGTAGAGAGTCATAGTGTAAGCCTAGGTCAGTTAAGTTAAGCTGCTTTATCTTAGGTCTTGTGTTATTCCACAGGGCCCAGATATTCAAACGCGCCAGGCTGTGGTGCAAGCTTGGGCGCAGTTCAACTTGGCTGTGCAGTGGTGTGGACTGGGCGATATTCCAGCGGAGCTGCGCCATGGCTCAGCAGCATTGAATGTCGCACCTGGCCACCGGCATGTGCATGGTGCAGTGGAATTGAGCCAGTGCAAGTGGCCAGAGTGGAGCATGGGGATGCGCTAATGCAAGTTCCATTGTGCCATGCACAGCAACGCGATATTCAAAGTTGACATGCAAATGGGGCCATAATGTATGCAAGGACACATGGGGCCATTTGCATGTCATCTATACCCATTTGCATTCAGGTGGCCATCCCTGACGACTTGCACCTGGTGCCCTACCAGGCAGCAGCAGTCAGGGACTGAAATCCCTGTAGCCGGCAATGTGCTCCTGACCCAATCATGGGCATTTGTATAAATAAATAAATAAGTCCAATATCCCTGGTGGTCCAGTGGGCTGCTATGTGCCCGATCACGGGCATTTGTATAAATAAATAAATAAGTCCAATATCCCTGGTGGTCCAGTGGACGCTGACTGCCCAATTGAGGGCATTTGTATTACAAAAATAACTATGTTCAGCTATCCTGGTGGTCCAGTGGACTGCTGGCTGCCGATTGCGGGCATTTGAATATATAGCGAAATATATCCCCAAACTCCCGGTGGGCCAGTGGATCACTGCCTGCCAATCCATGAGGACTAAATAAAATAATTCTATCTCCAAAATCCCTGGTGGTCCAGTGGACCTGTCGCCCGATCACGGGCTAAGTAATAAATTACTATCCCCAAACTCCCTGGTGGTCCGATTGGACCACTGTCTCTGTAATAGCAGGCATCTGTATATAAAATAACTATGTCCAATATCCCTGGTGGTCTAGGTATCCCTCTCCCCACCCGCCCACTGAGCCCCACCTCCCGCTCTCCCCTGGTCAGCCAGCAGGCTACTAGCACCCACCCGCCTGCCCGCGCCCGCTGACTGACACTGTAGAGTGGGCTGTCGCCCATTGATTCTGGCGTGGAGTCAATGGGCATGCCTTCCGTGCCGTACTACACATTTCAGCTATGCGATTCATTCACATATCTGGAATGTGTAGTGCCTACGAGCTACACAATGGCTTCCGCTGTGAACCAGTAAACGTGCAGCTTCCCGACAGTGTCGATCGGCGAGCAGCGTAACGGCAGTGCCATACCGGCTGACGGAAAGTGGTGAACTCGGTGGCGATGAAGAAATTACCCTGACCGAAGACTATACCTCGTTATTTTATATCTGGGCTCTGATCGAACAGACAACGATCCACTGGACCACAATATTATTACAAACAATGACGGGCAGGTCAGACCAACGAATTTGAGATATGTTACAATATAGCCTGTGATCAGGCAGGCAGCGGTCCACTGGACCTCAGAAGCTGAGATATATTCTTTATATCCAAATTCCTGCGATTGGGGGAGACAGCGTCACTGAACCACCAGGCTATTTGCCAGAATTTTTTTTTTTTTTAATGCCCATGATCGGGCATTGGGGGTGCCACCAAGTGCAGCCAGAGCTTGGTGGCCACCCACAGGTGGCAGCTGCCATGTTGCGCCCTGCAATGCGGCAGCTCACCTGTGGTGGCCATAAGATGTTCCTTTTTTTTTTGAATCAACTTTGTGTTGCCGCGGGTAGGGGTTGCGCATGCATGCTCTGCACATCCCGGGCTGAATATTGGGCTGTGCAGTGTATGCATGGGCACGCTCCCACCTGCGCCTGCATACATTACTGATGCGCTCCGCACATCGGTTTGTTCGCATACTTTTTCCTTTTGAATATCGCACTGGGGCACAACTCTTTGAATATCTGGGCCTCAATGTTTACTTTTGTTCACATTTGAGCAGAAAGACTATTCCTAGTCCTAGCATTAACTATTAAAATGAGTATGTGTCAATGTTGAATGTTCACTGCTTGCATTGCTGTTGTACTGTGTCTTGCTTTTGCACATTTTACAATATATTTACTCAGGATAGGCCGAAGAGGTGCATTATGTCATCTTCAGTGGTGTCCTGCTCTTACACATTTTAGATTGTATTTACACAGGATAGGCCATCTGAGAGGTAATATCTAATTTTCAGTTGGCTCCCACATTTTGACTCAAATTTTTATGAACTGACATTATGATCAAGACAAATGAATTTCAATGTATACTCATAACTTTGTAGTTTTTTATATTTGTTCTACAGATTTTCAACATAGCCTTCTTAAGACCCCACCACATGAACAAGGGCAGAGGAAATTTTAAATTCTTGCCCGAAGGGTAATTTGTGTCACAGATGTGAAAACACATTTTGAGCTGTCACATTCATGAGGTTTTCTGAAAAATGGTTATGTTGAAAACTGGGCATCAAAATATTGAAAATTACCAAAGCTATGAGCATGCATTGAAAATGTTCAATGTACACTCTAACTTTGTTGTTTTTAAATATGTTTACCTCAAATGTTCAACATAGCTTTCTTATGGCCCCACCTCATGAACAAGGATGAGAATTTTTAAATTCTTGACAGAAAGGTAGGTAACACTTTATTTCAAGTGTCCTTAACTACACTGTAATTAGTGTATACCTGCAATGTAACTGCTATGTAAATACTGTGTAGTTACATGTAACTATAATGTAGTTGGTAATTAGTTTCACATTTGCTTATTGTGTAATTAGACACATTTTATGAAGTAACTACACTGTTATTGCACTGTAAATACTATTTAGTTGTTAATTACTTTCACATTTGACTGGTGTGTAGTTATACAATTTTCATAAAGTGGTAGTTACGTGCAACCCTAACCGTTTCTCTTTTGGCACAAATTGATTTATGCTGGAAGTGTAACTACACATGTAACATCTGTTGCAAATTGCAACATGCATAGTTACATTTGCCAGAAAGAATTGATTTGAGGCAGAAGGGAGGCAACAGTAATTGTAGTAACTACTACTTCATGTCAATTGTGTAACTACAGCACAGTACTACCGATCTTTCCTGGGTCAGTCTTCACCATTTATCACTGTCTGGTGACTGCTGGAGGCACAGCACCCTGTGTCAGTTTTTTTTTTTTGTAGGGGAGAAGCCAGCCCTGAAGGCGGTGCATGCCGAGGGCCAATGCATTACGTGGTGCTTTCGGTCGAACAATAGTCACCAACTCCTCCACCACCACAGTTCTGCTTCTCCCAGCATCGAGGTGCAGTACCTCGCACCTGCTGAAGAAATTTCATCTGCAACATTGTGGCCTAGTTAGTTGTTTCAATGTCGTTGTTGACACCGTTTTGCTCTGCTCCAGTTCTGCCATCCACTAGTAATTTGGCGACATTTATTGCAGGAATCCGGTGAGATCTTTCCTTTTCTTTTCTTGAAGCAGCATTAAGTCTGTTTCTTATTATTATTTTAGTTACCATGAGTCATGTTTGGTTCATCCAGGGACAGAAAGCACTCTTACAGAGCAGGCTGGCCTCCTACGTGCGGTGTCCCTGAACTGGCAGATGTCCATCATGGACCAGCATGACCAATACCTCACCTGCCTGGGTCCATCTCTAATGTGTCAGTAGTTGTGAGCTTGCTTCTCATGCACTGGAGCACTGTGTGTGGAAAGTCAGATGCGATTCACTGACTTTCAGAGGACAGTGTTGTATAAGGACTCCAAGCATAGGTCTCGCACCTTCCTTCATATCCCCTGCTGATTCTATAGACCTGTGATGAAGGGACCTCCTCTTCTTCTAGCTGTGCCAGGGAGGAGGTCTCTACTGCAGTTCTGGAGGATTGGCACTGGCATCTCTGGGGCCAGGCTTGGAGCAAGGTACAGGCAGTCAACTCCTTAGAGATGCAGGCTCTCTCTGTGTCATGGCCCATGCCTGCTAGGCCCAGCATGGGAGGCTCCTCAGTGCCAACCACTGGTGCCGTTCTCTATCTTGGGCTGTTTGCAGCTCTGGTGATAGGCACCATGAGTGATACTGGGCCCTACTGTTGCACATAAGTGGCACCATGGGTGGGAAAACCTCTGGGGCTGCTCATCTGGAGGTTTTCTGGATCTCCTTCTCTCTTGAGCCAGACACTTGGGAGACAGATCTGGACGGGCTGCCCAACTTCTCAGAGTTGGAGGGTTCTCTGTTGCCCAGTAACTCTGTGCCCTCCCAGACATACCTTCCCTTGGACTGTGAGTAATGATCGGTGCTGGCTCCTCGCCATTGGTGATATCAGGAGTGTGCCTGCCAATAGTGATCCTCCATCTGAGGGGATGGTGGTTTGGGTGTCAGGGGCCAGGAGAGCTGTCAGTCCCAGTGCTGTCCCCGAGCAAGAACAGGGACTTACTCTTCTGTGGCCTCCCTCAAGGGGCCTTTGGGATGGAGGCAGTCCCTAGCTTTGGGAGTGAGGAAGAGTTCAACCTCAGAATCAGCAAGGTTGAGGGGGCAGGACATGTGGCAGCGACCTTCCTAGTAACCTGTGGGGGTTCAGGGATGTGTCGCAGTGCTGAGCCCTTGTTCTCTCCTCATCCCCTTCAAGGGAGGCCTTATTGGGTGGGTGGGGGTCACACCTCTGGTTCTTGTCAGCCCGGTCTCCTCACAGGGAGTTTCCTGTTCAGGGCTCAGTCCTGACCACTTTGAGCTGATTGAGTGGCCAGTAATTGCACAGACCAGCAGATCCCCAGGAGGTCCAAGATCTACAGTGAGGTCCCCTAGCCCAGCAGAGATCACTCAGATAACGTGAAGTGTGTCTCCTCATTGTCTTTACAGCTCCCCTCATTTCCCAGGGCACATGGATCATTCAGGACCCTTCAGGTATGTCAGGGCTTTGGATGAGCAGGTCTTTTGCCTGTCTCCCCCGCAGCAGCCAGACTTGGACTCTTCAGATTCATCAGTGTCCTCATCTTCCTCCTTCAAGGAAAAGGGTACCTTTGTTCATCTGTTCTCAGGCGCTCATCAGATAACTTATCAGCTCTTCCTATTGAGGCTGGTCAGTGATCTGGACCTATCAACAATGCAAGATTCAATACTGAGTGGACGATGCATGTCTTCCTTAGTGAATTCAGTATGGACCACCTGGTTGTCCTTTCCTGGCTGATTCTCTCCAGGAAGCATCGGCCCCTGCACTGGCAGTGCCCATCTGTCCCAACTCCAACACCTATTGACTGCCAGAACAGGTTTTGACACACCAGAGGTCTCCAGGGACCTTGCCTCATCCCACTTCAGGGTGAGGGTACTGGATACCCCTTCTAGACATAGACCTGGTGTGCAACTGGCCCCATATGTGAATTCTGCAGAGTTTGACCACTGTAGATGGATAGTGTTCTCTTCACCTCATATCATGCTCAGCTGCCTCTCTCATCAGGCATCGCCAGCTGCCTACTACCGGCATCTGTAGTCAATGCTATATCTGGTGCTGACATTGCTGCCTGATATAAAGGCAACCAGACAGGCCATTTCCCTCTTTGAGCAGGGTCTGGAGCTCACAAGGTGCCAGGCAAGGGTGTCTTATGATGCTAGTGAGGTAGTTTCAAGGCTTGCGGTGACAGCGTCTGCATTAGGCAGACAGTTTGGCTTTGTCTATCAAGGTTGTCACCTTGTCACAGTGTAGGGTGCTGCTTCTGCTCTCAGGGGACCCACCTTTTCTCCCACATGGCAAGGTGGGAACTGCAGGGACGACTTCATCTCCCAGGTAATGAGAGACCCCACCTCGCCCTAACCAATCGTAGGCCTAACTAGTCTGTAATGGGTCTCCTCCTTTGTGTTTCCTCCCCCACAAGAGACTGAGAAAATCACACCCCTTAGGGAGTGCTGGGCCCCTTCAGGGGCTCAGTACTCATACAGACAGTGATGAATGGCAAAGACTGACACAGGAAGATATGAAAATTCACGTACCTATCGTAATTCTTGATCTTCTTGTATGCCTTCACCATTCATCACTGGCACTTCTCTTCTGGGCCTCAGTGTCTGGGCAATGCCCCCTCCTGCTTGACCTCCCTTCTTGAGGCCAGTTGTGGGCTGGGTCTACTTGTAACTCTGGGTCCTCTGTTACCTTCCTAAGTGATAGAGGGACCCACCCTGAGGGAGGGCAAGTGGGGCTTCTTGCCTTGGTCTTGGGGAACCCTGTGGGTCCTTCCCTTCTCAGCTGGGGGTCCTCCTGGACATGGTCTAGTCTTGTGGTGGGGATCTCCCTAGGTGGAATAGAGAGGAGGAGAGAGGGACCACAGGGACTATCTTTCTCCCTCCTTATATAATTTTCCTCCTCCCCACCCACTTTTTTTTGGGGTGGGGACTTGACCTGGACAGGATTGCCCTGAACCTTTGGGATCTCCTTTCAGGACAACTGTAACCAGAGGGCTCTTCTTTACCTATGAATAAACTGTCCTGTTGTACAATGCTGAACAGTCATAACTGACTGATTGTGCATTATGTATATTGCACTCACACTTTAGCTGCCACTCTATTGTATTTCAACTGTATTCTTGCACTTAGTTGTACCTAGCTGTACTCAATATATTCAATGTGTATAATTTCTTGTACCTTTCTTTGTTATTGTAAGTGTATTGTCTGTATTACCTGTGTACCATCTTTATGGCCTGGGTCATGCCTGAAAACAGTCCATTGGATCAGTGAACATAGGAACATATGAACACAGGCAGTTTGCCAGCAGAAACAAGCAACCACGGTCTATCAAGTCTGCTTGAATGTTCAGCTAGCACACCTAACTTGCTGCTGCCTCCCCCAACCTTCACAATAACTGCCCATCTCACCCTGTCCCATTCCTTTGAAACCCCTACTGTCTTGAGGATACCAGCTCCTCTGGCAGAGTTCCTTCCACCACAACCCTCTCGGTGAAAAAGTGTCTCGTCAGTTTCCTCCTATATCTACTGCCCTCCAATCTAAGACAATGACCTCTTGTTGTGTCCCTCCCCTGCTTAACTTAAATATCCCTTCTGTTACTGTCTTGTTCAGCCTCTTTAAGTACTTGAAGATCTCAATCATATCATCCCAATCTCTCCTTTCCTACCGGGAGTACATATTCAAGTCACGCAGCCTCTCCTCATATGGCCTTTCCTCCAGTCCCTGTATTATCTTAGTTGCTCTGTGCTGTACCCTTCCAGTAGTCCAATATCCTTTAGATATGGGCACCAGTACTGCTCACAGTACTCCAAGTGTGGTCTGACCAGTGACCTGTGGAGAGGCAGGATCACCTCCCTGTTCCTGGAGGAGATTCTTCTCCCAGTACACCCCAGCATCCTGTTGGCATCTGTTGCCACATTCCTGTACTGCCCAGATGTTCATTTTCCCATTTATAACCATCCCTAGATTCTTTTCCTTCTTGGTGGTACCTAGCTGTACTCAGCCCAGCTGATAGCTCCTTCCTGGGTTCTTCACTCCAAAGTGCATCACTTTGCACTTTTAGCATTGAACCTCAACTGCCACTCTTTCGGCCACTCCTCCAGTTTAATCAGGTCATTTTGCAATTCCTGCCATCCCTCTATCACTCACCACCACCCCTAACTTGGTATCATCAGCAAAGAGGCTGATCTTATTCCTGATGCCATGCAAGATGCCCACTATGAATATCCCAAACAACACCGGCCCCAGGACCGATCCTGCAGCACCCTGCTTGTAACTGCCCTTAAAGATAAGAGCTCCCCCCAATCACTGTAGTCTGCTATCTTCCCTGAAGCCAATGTTTGATGCAGTTAACCATCTTAGCCCCAACACCCAGATGCTTCAATCCCCCAAAACCTCCTATGCAGCACTGAATCAAAGTCCTTTCTGAAGTCCAAAATATGACATCCATCACATGACCTTATCCAGTTCCCTCAGTACCCAGTCATAATACCCAACTAGGTTAGTCTGATAGGATTTTCCTGAGACAAACCCATGCTGATGGCTGTCCTGGAGTCCATTATCCTCCAGAAATGTCACCTGCCTCTCCTTTGGATTGTCTCCATCAGCTTCCCATGATGGATGTCAAGCTTACTGGTCTGTAATTACCTGGTTCATCCTTAGGGTCACTTTTATGGAGGGCACCACATTGGCCATCCTCCAGTCCTGTGGCATGCACCTTGTGTCAAGGGAGATTTTGAATAGGTCCACCAGGGGCCCTGCCAGTACCTCTGCCAGTTCCCTCAGCACCCTGGGATGTATGCTGTCTGGTCCTAGTGCCTTATCCACCTTCAGATCCCTCAGACCTCTAATACCTGCCCTCAGTGATTACCCCATCTGTCACCCCTCCCCACTGCCCACCCTCCACACCCCTGTGAAAGCTGCCTACCCTTTTCCATCATGAATATGAAACAGAAGTACTAATTTAGTGCTTCTGCTGTTCTGCTCCTTTCTGTGCCTAAACCATCATTCTGGATCTGCACTATCTGATCCTTGCAGTTCCTTCCTCCTAATGTGTCAGAAGAAGTACTTTCTCTGTCTTTGATTCCTTGAGCCAGCCTCAGTTCCCTGGAGGCCTTGGTTGTTTTAACACCTTTGTAACTTCTCTGGACTTCCTCACATACTCATCCCTATCTCACCCTCCCAAAATTCTTGTATGTGCAGAATGCTGATTTTTTTTTGCCCTCACCTTATTTAACACTTTCCTACTCATCCAGCTTGACTTTTTAGATCTTCCTTCTTGCTCTGAAGTTTGGTACATGTCCCAACAGCCTCTGCAAGCCCTAATGTAGTTTTTTCCCATTTCTGGTTTGCATCCCAGTAAGACTGAATTCCTGCCAGGTACTCTCCTAAGGTTTCACCCATCCTACTGAAGTCAGCCTTCTGAAGTCAGCCACCCTCATCCCTGTACCAGCTGCCTCCCTGCCTATGTTGATAGCAGTATTAAAAATATTTTTAAACATGAGTGAAACATGTCATTTGGGCTGGGAAGCCCAGTTTACAAGACAGTCCTGTACAGTTGATCGTGAACAACACAGACTGGTGGTCACTCCCCTGCCAGTGGGTCCACCACCCCCACCTCTCTACAGCCTCCTGGTAAACAAATATCTGCTGTGTGGAGTAATGGTGGTGGTACCAGATACACATGCAGGACTCTTCCTTAGTTGTTACATGCACGCCTTCATCACCATGCCCCAACCCTCATGGTATAGCCAGGGGCTGTGGTAGCTTGGTGTGAATGATGGTGCTATGGCTGCCACCTCATTCAGCAAGTGGGAAGGGCAAGTAATGACTAAGGCGGTATCCTGGCATGTGCATCTGGCATCACCCACCATACCGCCACACAGCAGATCGGTGATATTTATATATTTTTTGTTTGTTTGTCTTTTTGTTTGTTTGTTTACCAGGCAGGTGCACTGATTCAGTAGGCCATTTTCAGGCATGACCCAGTCCATAAAGATGGTACAAGGTAATACAGACAATACACTTACATTAACAGAGAAAGGTACAGGAAATAGAATACACTGAAAATAATGAGCACAGCTAGATACAATTAAGGCAAGAATACAGTTGAAACACAGTAGAGTAACAACTAAAGTGTGGGTGCAATATATATGATGTACAATCAGACTTATGATGACTGTTCAGCATTGTACAATGGAACAGTTTAGTCCTTAGCACAGAAGAATTAGGACTGTCACCAAGGGTAGCCTTGCTCCACCCCATTCACCAACCTGGGCAGCAGCAGGTCGGGGTGTGGGTGCAGTACAGGTGTGGTCAATCTTACAGAAGCAGCACATTTAAAGTTATGTCAGTGTACAATATGCAATGTAAAGCTAGTTAACTACATAGTGCAGTTACAGTGTAGTTATACAGTAGTTACAGTGTAGTTAGTGACACTTAAAATAATCCTTCAGAAATCACTCCCTCATGAAGTTACTGTGGCCTAGCATAATGGTTAAAGCACTGCCATCAAACCCAGATAACTGGGTTTGAATCCCAGAGCCACCGCTTTTATACTGACCGACCAAAAAAAAAGAACTAAAAATAAACATGCAATCTAACATTGTAAATTGCTATACAATAAAAATCATTAATTTACATAATTACTTATTGACTTTTAACAGTGCTGTAGTTGCTAAGGAATGTGCTGCTTCTGTGGCATTCCACAGTTAATACCTAACTAACATGTACTTACAAAGTAAGTATGCAGAAACAGACACAAAATAAAGTGTAAGAAGAAGGTGTAACAGTGCTGCAGTTACTATAGGAATGCACTGCTTCTGTGGTATTGTTTCCCAGTTAATGACTAACATGTATTTGCAAAGTAAGTACTTAGAAACTGACACCTAAAATAAATTGTAAGAAGAAGGGTGTAACAGTGCTATAGTTACTAAGGAATGTGCTGCCTCTGTAGCATTGTTTCCACAGTTAATGACTAACTAACATGTAATTCCATCTTCGGATGAGATGTGAAAACCGAGGTCCTATCTGCCTGGACTGGTGGTAGTTCAGGTGGATGTTAAAGATCCCATGGCACTAATTGAAAAGAGCATGGAATTTCCCGTGTCCTGGCCAAATTTACCTCATTCACACAAAAAAAATACCACCAACAGCTTAATCTGGTTCAAGGTCAATTGGCATTCATCTGTATCCTCCCCGGTCGTGCCTAAAAATAGGCAGGATTGGTGTAGTGCACTTACCCGGTCAACAAAACTAAAAAACTAAAAAAAAAATTACAAAGTAAATGCATGGAAACAGACGCTTAAAATAAAGTGTAAGAAGAAGAGTGTAATATGCTATATTATAGTTACTATGGAATGTGCTGCTTCTGTGGCATTGTTTCCACAGTTACTAACTAACTAACATGTACTTGCAAAGTAAGTACACAGAAACAGACACTTAAAATAAAGTGTAAGAAGAAGGGTGTAACAGTGCTGTAGTTACTAAAGAATGTGCTGCCTCTGTGGCATTATTTCCACAGTTAATGCCTAACACATGTACTTACAAAGTAAGTACACAGAAAAGACACAAAATAAAGTGTAAGAAGAAGGAGTAACAGTGCTGCAGTTACTATAGAATGCACTGCTTCTGTGGCATTGTTTCCACTGTTAATGACTAATGAAAAATTGATTTATGCTGGAAGTGTAACTACACATGTAACAGCTGTTGCAACAGTAGTTATGGTAATTACCAGTTCATGCAAACTGTGTAACTACACTAAACCACAAATGTGAAACTAGTTAACTACTACATTGTGGTTCATCATAGATACATTGTAGTTATACAGTAGTTTCAGTGTAGTTAAGGACACATAAAATAAAGTGTAACTGAAAAGTGATTTCAATCCACAAGTACAAAAACGCATTTTGGCCAGAATTTGAAAAATGATAGCTGGCACATTCATGAGGAGGTATGATATGATGGCTCTGTTGAAAATATAGGACCAAAATATTGACCATTACCATAATTTTAAGTGTGTGTGAAAATGTCAATGAACTCTCATGATTTTGTTCTTTTTAATATTTAAACCCCAATTTGTCAACATAGCCTTCTTATTACTCCTCATCATCAACAAGGGTGGAGAAAATTTCAAATTCTGTCCAAAGATGATTTTGTTCGCCATCACAAAATCACCTTTCAGGATGGATTTGCATAATTTCACTGTCACTGTTAATGAGGTGTGATCCCCAAATGGCCATATTAAAAGTTTTGTGAAAAAATATTCAAAAAGCCCAAATTATGATGACAAGTTGAAAACTCATTGAAATAGATAGAACCACATAACTGATTTTCAGTTCCTGGTCTGGCATTGAAGAGTGAAGATGTGTCTCCAGTGCAGAGAAGATTACAGTGTTGACCCCAAGTGGGTTAGTAAGGGGTGTGGGGGTGTGGGGTGGGTACTGAATGGGAAGGTAATGGCAGTAGTGGCCAAGTGGCAGCAACAGACACTGATGGATTTTTATAGGGTGTATAAAAATAAAAAAGACCACTAGGGATGGTTTCTTTATTTCAGGTACTGACACTGGGGATTGGACACCCCATTGTGTGTTGTTTGTTGGGACTGTTGGTAAGCTCCTTCATGTAGCACAGTGAAAATGGAAGGAGGGGTATAATAGCCAGCACTGGGTATTTGGCACTCCAGTGTCACAGAATTAAGAAAGAAGAGGTGAGTGTGACTGAGGATGTTTGTTCTCTATTTAGGTACTGACACTGTGCTACCTCAGTGTCAGTGTTATATTTGGCGGCACCAGGGTGGACCCGCAATATTGCACAGAGAAAAGGTGGGTGGGGAGTTAACAGCCAGCACCAGGTATTGGGCACCCAATTGAGGGACAGGGTTGTTTTAGGTTGAAGGGAGGGAGGACAATAGCAGGCTGATCATGATGCTGATCAGCTCTGCTTGATAGGTGGCATTATGTAGATCAAAGGAAAGAACCACTCTATGATTCAAGCAGCTCTTTTCTTTGAACTAAATAACATTTCTGCCCTTCAAGACCAGAACAGTGTCATGATCAGTCTGACAGATGATTGGTTTGTCACTGCTGAGCCACTTGCAGACTGCCTTGCATTAGACCAACAGTGACACACCTTTCAAGGTCCACTATCATACCAACATGTTCACTTTATGCAAATGCAAGGGCAAACATAAAATTCCACTGGTTCTCACAGACCTGATTCCATCTGACAAAGCATTCTATAGAGTGTCAGCATGGACAACAAATACACTACAAAGTAGCCATCTTATATCATCCGCAAACTGGGAACCACAGTAGTCTTGTGTCCGAAGTTCTGCAAAGCTTGGGAAGAGGAATACATTGATGAAGCACTCTGCCAGGAAAGATAATATGTGTCCCTAAAGGGAAGTAGCATAGTCTTCAAATTGATATGATGCTTTGCAGACAGCCAGTTCAAGGATTAAAGTATAGGCGTAATGATATATTACTGTTGCCCAGTTACTTCAATTAGATGTACAGGAGCTAAAATAAGATTGGACCCAGCAGCTACTCATGCAGCTATAGTTTGAAACCTTCTCAGAGTGCTTCCTAGGAGACCTGGAAACAGTGAGTTGCTGTAGTTAATGTCACTGGTGATGACGGAATGGAGTAGTGTTGGCATAGCTCCAGGGACATTAACTAATGTCAACCTTTGCAGTGCTATACAAGTGGCAAAATGAGGATTAAATTACATTTCCTTGCTAAATCTCAAACGTTAATTGTTAAATACAGGATATAAATATCACTATGATATGAACAACTGTTGTTGTTGTAGTTGTAGTTAAGTTTCCACTCATAGCAATCTTGTGTATATGTCTTGTAACTTTTATAGACTGCAGGTACATATCAGTAACTATGCAAGCCACTAAAAAAAACATTCAATGTGATATGTGTGAGGCATTAGAAATATTCATAGTATTATTATCTGATTAAGCAGTTTTGATTATATTACTACTGGTTCAGAAGGTATAATTTAGGGTCTGGATAGATTGTCAGACAGATAAAGGCATATATATTATGCAGGTGTTGATGCTCCAGTATATTAGTGTTGAGTAATCACTTCTGTGTTAAGCCCTAATTTTGCACCTTAATACTCTCTTCCGCTCAACTAATATGCCCAAAAGTTGGTAGGTGTGGTGTCTGGGCTGGTATCTTTGGATTCTAATAGTTTTATGTCGATTGGTTTGGTGGGAGGAGTTACAGAATTTCAAAATGCAAACATTCACCTATATTAAGAGGCTTTTATTTTATTTTCTTACCAGTAACTGAACACCTTTTTCTTTTAAACCTGAAACATAAAGAGCTGATAGTGTCTGGCCCAAGGTACATGCTATCACAGGTTTTAAGTGTTTAATTTACATATATTTTTTAATTATAAGTTAAAAACTGTCCCATTTTCTCAACATGCACAGTTATAAAATGAGCATTCATAGAATAGCTGGATTTTTGCTTTAGCACTTTGATCAGTGTATTTTTCAAACTGCTTTCATCAGCCAGCTGGTGAAAGCAGTTTGAAGGAAATTGAAAGCAACTTAATTGAAGTAGCCTTCACACTGCTTTCACCACCCATGGCTGATAAAAGCAGTGTGAAAGAAATCTCTTCCATCAGACTGCTAATGTCCATTATTTTAGAGCAGGCAGGTGCTCTCCCATCACTGGAATCCATATCCACCTCCTCCCAACTTCTTCACTAAATGGCCAGCAGGTGCCCAATCTGCCTGGCTGATACTCCTCCCTCCTGACCACATCTTTTAAAATGGCTGGCAGGTGCCAGTCCTGTTGGCCAGTACCCCACTGTCCAGATCTGCCTCATTTTTAAAATTGCAGGTGGGTGCCAATCCTGCCAGCCTGCATCCATCCTCCCTTTCAGACATGAGTGGTGATGACTGCAGCTGACCAGTCCCACTGCTGTACCCTTGAGGTTTATTACACTGGGGTGCCCAACCCCAGTGCCAGCCACAGCATCCTCCCCTCCAATAATGAGCGGCACTGGGGTGCTTAACACTGGTGTCACCATACTTGAACCCCTCTCTGTGTGTGCATCTATCCATTCCCCTTATGAAGTGACACAAGAGTGCCAAATCTTGATGTTGCTAAACATCCCATTATACCTGTAATGAAGAAAACTGTCCTTGTCATCTTTTTCCTTTTATTTTTTCCTGAAACCAAGAAACCATCCATCAATTCCCTTTGCAGCCCCAACCTCCCAACCACTACTCACACCACTGTGATCCATCACTCAGCACCCACCACCCCACACTCCTTTCTCACCTATATTGGTCCACCACTGTTCTGCAAAGAAACATGTCCTTTTCATCAATGCCTGCTGGGAACTGAATAAACAAGGTAAGTGCTGTCAATGTACTTCTAATGTGATTTAAATTTTACTCATAACTTCTCATTTTTTAAATATGTTTGCACCAAATGCTCAATATTGCCTTTTGGGACCCCACCTCATGAACAAGGTATGAGAAGTTATTGAAATGCATGCCAAAAGGTGATTTTATAGTCACTCCACAAACTCCCTTTTAGACCAGATTTGAAACATTTCACATACCTGGTTTATTGTGTGTGTGTATGGGGGGTCTTAAAAGACTATGTTGAACATTTGGTGCAAAATCATGTTAAATGACCAAGCTATGAGTGAACATTAACATTTTTCAACCTTCACTCATAACGTGAGCAATTTTCAATATTTTGACCTGAAATGTTCAATATAGCCATTTTTCACACCACCTCATGAATGTGACAGTTGTCTAGTTTCAAATCATGCCCAAAATAACTTTTGGTAATTTTACCACACATTGACATTTCAGCCAGTATTTTATTACCTGTTGTGTTCAGAGGTGGGGAGGGGTCATAAAACCCTGTGTTGAAAACCTGGAGTAACATTTTAAAAAGAAAAGTTCTGAAGAAATGTGTGCAGGGACAGGCATTGGCCCAGCAGGTAGTGCGATGCAATACAGTACCGATGAACAGAGATTGGGGGTAGGGTCAATGAGCCAGCTGGATTGGCAGAGGCTCAGGGATGGCACTGCCATGTGGCACTACTCACAGCTTGGGAGGGATAGTGCAGTACAGTGTTGAACTCATGGGCAACAAGTAACCATATAGTGAAGAGAAGGCTTCACTTGGCATGCTGCCCAGAGGGCTCTGAACCTCTTCATTGGTAGATGCACAGAAGCACAGATCCCAGGGGACGCTATGCCTTTTCAGCCAGATGAAGTATTGTCTCTGTGTGTCTGCATTTGTATCCACAGCCCACCAGACAGTCCTACAGATTCTTTGCATCCAAAGGCAGATGGATTCTTCCCTTGGTGTAGAGCTCAGATGGCCCTTCACATCTGTATTGACCTGTGTAAATGAGAATATGGCTCCACTGTCAAAAAAAATGAAAAGCAATTGCAAAGAACAACTTTAATGCACACATTATGGTTGAGTAAGCACCTCAATGTTAAACACCAATTTTTGCACCTTAGTATCTCTGCTTCCTGTCTAACCAATCTGCCTGAATTTGGCAGGTGTGGACTTGGTGTTAGGGTCTCTATATCCTAAACAAACATTGGAGCCATCCGCACACAGACAAGTGGTGGGTAAAGATATAAAATGCCGCAATGGAAAATATGAAGTGGAATGCATTGTAGGTACTGAGTATTTACTGGATTAAAGTAAAATACAACCACATAAAGTGCAAACAAAAACTGGCATTTATTGAAATCTTTATCTCAGTTGTTGAGAAAAGTGGCATGAACCCCAACACATCTCATCCAAGGTGTGATGCTTCATCAGGAGGAAAATCCAGAGAGTCCACTTCCTACTTTTACATTGATGTCTTAGAGATATAGTGCCCAATTTTATGAAGATTTGCAGCACTGCAGGAACCTGCAGCAGGGTGTTTGATATGTTGTGACTTGCATCAAAATTGCAGCAAGCACAATTCAAAAAGGCACTTGCTACAAAAGCACCACAACAAGTCCTGAATGCAGGATGAAGAGAGTTAGACTAGTTTCTCCTGGTCTAACTTTGCATCCAGTTTAGCAGCACTTGTGCCAGTCCTGTGGCACAACCAGCCATAAAGTGGGAAACTGTTGCAAATGCACCACCCCTTTGAGGATCGGACCGTCTGCATCCAAGGGATTTGGAGCATCTGAGACCCTCTTTTAGTTAGACACAGGGCTTTACACAAGCCCTGCATCTCCCTTTAATAATCAAGCACTTAGTCCCTCTTTCTAGTCTTACTCTGGTTTGTAGGTTGCTAGTGCTACCAGCACCGAGCTGCCTGTTTCCTCGCATCTCACCCATATTTTCCTCTCCCTAGTTCATAACTGAAGAGTAATTTCTCCTAGAGGACTTCTAACTAATGGTGATAATCCTGAGCATCTATCTTATGCCGAGGTATTACCCTCCATTCCTAATGTCTGTTCTGCTTTCAAACACAATGTAATCATGCTGTATGTAAATGTTATTTCAATACAACTAAATTTACATATTTTCTTTTTCTTTTGTAACCATGTACTCAATTGTTGTCTAGTCTTCTTTGTACTGTACTTTGCCTGACAAGGAACCTTAGTAAACGAGCCTAGGCTCAAAGGTCATTAATCCCAAACTGAAATAAATAAATAAATAAAATAATAAAGAAAGCTGAAAGCTTCAAATATCAGCTATCAAAAACATTCATGGTATTCAAGAATCATTATCAACAATGTATTTTTTTCATTATTTTTATTTATGACTTTGATAACTGGGCAGGTACACTGATCTCAGGGACCATTTCAGGCATGACCTGGGCCAAAAACAATGGCACAGGAGCAGCTTTAAACAAAGTATATAGAACTGAGAAACCAGTTAACACAATGATGATAATGAGATAGAGAAAATATAACAATATTCCAGAGCAATAAAAGGTAGAGAGACTTAAATACAAGATAATAAACTCATAACAGTGAAGCAGCAAAACAAGGTGTCAGGGTTATCATGGCTGACAAAACAAGCAATTTTATGAGTAGAGTAATTGGACCCATAAGAACAAGTGCAGAGGAGAAATCCCAAGCAAGGTGAAAAGGGAAACCAAAAGAAAATGCAGGGAGTAATGGGGAGGGATAAGTACTAAGAGATGGAGGGAAAATAGCATGACAACAGTGAAAGGTTGCTTAGGAAACCCTCAAGGAAGTAACACAGAGGTCAGGAGGATCTGTCTAGAAAGCAATGGTCAGCAGGAGCCAGTCTTTGGAGTTGGGGTTTGAGCAGGTGGTGGGTAACCTGAGAGCAGAGCTCAGTGGGCAACTTATTCCATAGCAAGGGAGCTGCAGTGGACAGGGCTCTCCCACCCATATTGGTGGATTCTCTTGAACTTCCAGGGGGATAGTATTTGAGTGAGACAGTGGTGTAAGGTTTGAACTTTGAGGAGGGCTACAAGAGGGGATTTGAGGCCAGTTTGATGGCATTATCAACCAAGCAGCAAAGAGTGAAGTCAAAGCGGCATTGTAGTGGAGCCACCCTAGTGATTGATAAAGGACACAGTGGCAGCTGATAAAAGGGCCAGTAAGGCAAAGGACAGGCGCTATTGTAGGTAGTGGAGAGTCTGGCCATGAGGGTAGAAGATGAACTAGTGCAGATGGTGGAACAGTAGTCAAGTATAGGGAGAACGTCCCCTGGACAATGGCAAGTAAAGCTCTGAGGTGAGGAAATGCCTAAATCTGTAGGTAGAACCCAGCTTTGGTGTATCCTGTGAACTACTGACTTAATGTGCTCAGAGAAGGAGAGGAGGGATCAAGCAAGACACCTAGGTATTTGAAGCTATTGACATTTTCAAGGACTGGCCATTTGAGGAAACAATGCTGGGGAGGAGATTTGGGCTTGGTAGGAAGGGCTTAGATCCAAACAGCGTGGACTTTGCTTTCTTGACATGAACCAGGAGGAGGTTGGTCAAACCAGTTGCAGGCAACACCATAAGTATGGGGTGAGGATAGAGGAAATGCAGGAGAGGGAGTTATTGCTAGGAAAGGGACAAGGTCATCATCATGGTAAGTGATATAGAACTCAAGTATAAGATAAAACAAAAACATATGACAGCACAATAAAAATGTTCCTAAAAGTTATCCAAATCAAGACTTTAAGGTCCTTCAACATCAAAAATATATATGTAATACAATGTCACCAATTTTGGTAGCTTCATACACCCTAAAAGGAGGCTGTGTGTTCATTTTCTACTCTCTTGCTGAAACGATGACCAAGTCATAAGCAGCCTCAAACTACAATATAACATCAATACTTAAAGTCAAATTCCTTGAGTTTTTGAGAAAAAATGATAGCATTTTATGGAAAACGTTTGAAAGCTATATAAATTTTGCCAGTCATATATCTGACCTGCCAGAAAGGAACAGGTTAGGAAGAGTAAGGTAGCGTTCATTGAGACACCACAGTAAAAGTAGTGTATAATTTGAAGGGGCATAGCAGGACATTGATGCTAATGCAGGTAAGGTAATTTGTCTGCCTGCAATACAGGAAAATTGAGTTTGATTCATAGCTCAAAACTGCAGCTAGAGGGAAGAGTTGATTGCTGCTTGCAATAGGATAAGAAGAGTACTGTTTTGAGGATATGAGGAAGTAATTTATTGAAATAAGCATGTTTCTTAAGGAAGAGTTGTCCAGAGGGATCTTCTCCATGGTCCTTGGGCCTATGAGGAATGGCAGGAGACTACCAAGCATGCTAACTCTTCCTAATAGTCCACTGGAAGAAAGAGATGGTCTACTTTTCTTGCCTGCTAAAGATATTTTGTGGGTAGGGAATACCTGCTTGTTCAAGATAGGCTGCTGCTGTGAGAGGAAGAGGTAGTACCACTGGCCATGGCAATGGAAAGTGAAGTTAGGGATTTAAACTAAATGATAGGGAGGCAGATAGTGAAGAAGATCACTAGTGGCAGATATTTAATGCATGAGTTCACCAATTAAAAGACAGCTGAGCTGGGTAGCACAACAACAGCAGGCCCACATCTAGATCAAAAAGTGAAGAGGGGCAAACATTTTCACTTGAAGGCAGGTTAAATGACAATTACATTCAGCAGAGTTTATGAGTCTGAAAGCCTGATGCACTTGGAAGTCCAGGAATTAGAAATACCTGAAAAGTTTTTGTGCAGAATGAAAATGACAGGGACACCAAGAAGGAGGAATGCCAGCTATACCTAAGGGATACATCTAACAGGAAAAGGAGTAGATTGTCCTGTTTTTATGAGAGAATGTTACCCTAAAGAAGGATATCAGACAAAAGAGTGGATGGGTGAGGGAATAGTTATTTAAGAAGGAGCTAGATGAATACAAAGCACTTTGTTCAGCTGAGGAACTTAGGAGCAGCCAAATTGGATGCAGTGGTGATAAGTGTAAGGTCCACAAGGGAACTGTGTTGGTATTACCAATTCTCCTTCAAGAATTTTTGAGATAATTAGTAATCAGCTGTTTTCCACTATAAATGTAAGACTGCTAAACCATTGTTCACTGACCACACAGCCAGTATAGTGTTATGCTTGTGCAACTGTGTTAGTTTGGTTTGGCACTCTCTATTCCAGAGCAATTACCACCCTGTAGGGGTACGAAGGCAAGGAAACCTTGGAGAGGGTTCCACCCCTAGGAGGTGCAACAGGACAGTTCCCGTGGTTAAAGGTACCTTAGGAATCCCCTATGGAGAGAGTGCTGCCACTGGAGAAGGAGGGAGGATGGTGGGGCAAAGAAAAATGCTTTGCAGTGAGGCTTAGAGGTACTGCTTATATAGATTGGAAGTGGAGTGGTTGGCTGCTTGGCCAATCAACCAGGCATGCCTTTCAATTCACTGACCTATGCAAAACAGTATAGTGATATGCTTGTACAACTGTGTTAGTTTGCTTTTGGCCATTCACTCTCTATTCCAGAGGAATTAACACCCTGTAGGAATGCGAAGGCAAGGAACCCTCGGAAGGGTTCCACCCCTAGATTTGCAACAGGACGGTTCCCTTGGCTAAAGGTACCTTAGGAATCCCCAAAAGAAATGTAGTATCATCACCAAAAGGAGGCAACATGAAGCATATGAGCAAGCAGTAACTGTGACATAGGAGCAGTAACTGTAAAGTAGTAGTAGAGAAGCATAAGAAGTTTGAAAATGCAATGAGATGTTCAGTTGGATAATGTAATGACTGTCCAGGTTTGCGTAGCATGATACTAACATTTTGCTTTGAGATTAGGGATCCCCTAAGGAGAGAGGGAATGGCAGGACATCCTCCACCTCCATGCAGCAGTGGAACCTACCTAAGAAACTAGGGAAACAACTATGCTAACTAAGTTTTATGACCTAAGGCAATGGAGGAGAGAAAACCCTATGAGGGGAAATTCTGGGATCCAAGGCCTAGGTCGCCTTCCTCCAGACTTGGGATAGTTTATTTAGTGATGGCTCTGCAGCTGCAATTTGGAAAACCCAATTAAAGAAAGGTGGAAAATATTCCAGTTTGGAGGAAGGCTCTCACTCAAACCCTCTAGTATCAACGCCATGGAAGGTTGTGAGAAAATTCTGCAACAATACGTGCATCCAAGGCACAGGAGGAGAGCAACAACTGCTGAGGCACTCACCTGGTCTACCAGCCCTAAATCGAATGAGGTGAACCAGAGGCAGTTGTAGAGAAATGCAGTGAAGGTGCCTTGCTAGGGAAACCACTAAAGTCAATGGCTAACCATTATAGTGGAACACTAGAGCCAAAGGAGATCATCATAACCACCCTTCACTGCTAGTCTTAAATTCTACACCAGGAGCTGCTGTCATGTAGCAGGCAGCTAAAGCCAAACCCAGGGCAAGGACATTACCAGCTATGGGTCAGGTGAGAAGGATCCCACCCCAAGTTGGACATGCTCGAGATGTGGACTAAATGCAGAGCGAGACCATCGGCTGCAGGAACCCTGCACCAGAATAGAATGGCTGGCATGTCCCAGAAATGGATTGAGAGCTGAAGCTGGTGAGCTGAATGAGCACAGTGTGCTGAGATCGAATGAGCATTGAGTGCTGAGACCTGCAAGGTCAAATGCAGATTGAATGCAGCAGAATCCCAGAGGCTGAAGCCAAGGGGATGGCAGTAGGCATGAAGCAATGGGTTGCGTGAAGCAAGAGCAATGGTTGCAGACGCAAGTGTGGACCTGCACGGAGGTCAGTAAGCAGTAGTGGTGATAGGTGGACCTGCAGAAATACTGTGTAGCAATTAAACAGCACTGAATTGGGGCAAGCCAGCCAGACATGAATAGCCAAATCAAGGTGACAAACTCTGAGGATTTTGGTGGTGAAGACAGGATTTAGAACAGAATTAATTAGCCACATAGGCCACGACCCCCAAACACCTCCCAGTCCCTGCCATAGGACAAGCAAGGAAGCGATGGAAAGGCCGAGAACCACATGCAGATATAAAGCTAATTTAATAGCCTCAGCAGGAGCTTCAGCTAACCTCAGAGTAAAACAAGGTACAATAGCAATGGGAGTAAACAAAGCAGCTGCAGGAGGAAGCAAGTAGGCCTGTACAGCAGTAGTAAAACAAATGAGTACACTGAGTTGTAACTGCAAAATAAAGGAGGCATAATGCTCTTAAGCACTGTCAACAGGCAGTGCAATGAGACTGCACAATGAGGTAATTAGAACATGCATGAGTAAGCTGTATATCTATGTTCAAGTAAGTCTGAGTCAGGTGAAAGTAATAGAATATGCCACATGGACCAGCTTTGGTTGAGATGAAACACACAGATCAGGTTTGCAGTTGCAGTGCAAGCAATTTGAGAGTTGTGAGTAACTGAAAGAAAGCAGTATGAGTTCTGAAATAGCAGCATGCTAGGAGCTTAGAAAAGCCCCTCCCCAAAAAAGGAAGGAAGCACACACAGCTCAAGGCAAAATACAAACCAGAAGCATTAAAATAAACACAGAAGCCCAGCAGAGACAAGCAGGAGCAGCGCAGGGGTGGCCCCAGCCAGCCAAGGAGGCCCAACTAACTCATGGGATAAACTGACAGAGCCTTCAGCTGCAAAGAAAAATGCTTCACAGTAAGGCTTAAAGGAACTGCTTATATAGCTCAGGAAGTGGGAGTGGCTGGCTGCTTGGCCACCAAACTACAGGCATGCCTTTCAATTCTCCAGCTCTGTTAGGTTATAGGATTATAGCTGTGCAGAATGTGGAAATCCACCTAGGAATTCACGTGGAATGGTACCTCCACTTCTAAGAATGATTCTTATGATTTTTTTATAAATTCTGAAGAATTCTGAAAGCATTTTACATTTTCTTGATTTTAAACTGCAGATTTATTTTCATAGTTTACATAAACCATGGGTTCTGTTTCTGCAGTTTTCATAAAATTTGAGTATGTGAGACCTTCAGGTACTTGAAGGGATCAAATAAAGTGGATAATGAGGGTCTTTTCAAGCTATGTGGTGGCCATAACAAGAGAGGGCACAGTCTTATGCAGGAGGAGGAGGAGTTTTGGTGAGGTCAAGAGGTACTTCTTCATGGAGAGGGTTGTGGCCAGTTGGAATGCACTGCCTGAGAAGGTGGTCTTGTTGAAAACAGTTGGCAGCTTCAAGAGAGACTGGAATAAATAGGGGAAGGTAAGGGACAAGAATGGGGAGGATGGAAAGGATGAGAGAAGTGGGATGGGCAGAGTCAATAGCTCATGCTGTGGACTCTGCAATATAAGCATACTAGATAGATGAAATTTCCTGCTTCTGCTGCCTTTTTCGTATGTTTGTATGTATGCTTATATAAATTATGGACTAGTTTTCCAGTTACAGTACAATTGTCTGTTCAGTGTACACTATGGATTACTTTTCCACAGTTATGTAAACTGCAAACAACTATGCCACAGTTTAAATAAGAAACTGCAAAATGTTTGAAATGACATGCAGTATTTGGGCACAGCACTGGACCTGTAGCTTGCTTCACATGGTGCCTTGTGGGCCCTTCTCCAGGTAGCAGATATCGGCAGAGAAAGACCAGCAGTTTCTTCATGTAGGGTACTGCTGTAGAGATGTTGCGAATAAAATTTCACCAGCAAAATTGCCACAAAATCAGCAATTTCACTGTGCAAAATATTTGCGAAATTGCAACATTTCACCCTGAAATGGGCATCTCAGGACCCTACTGCCCTTAATTGTATCATAATCATCCCTGGTGTCTAGTGGTCCCCCGCTGAATATCATCCCAGATTGACAAATTGAAGAATTCCCACCCCACCCACATCAAGATTTCCATAAATCTCCCCATCCCCACAGTATAAAAATAAAAATAAATATCCTGACTCCTGGTGTCTAGTTGACCCCCCACCTCCCTCCCCCAGTACCCTGAGCTGGTCAGCAGCACAGTCCTCCCTCACCTCCACAGTCAGCGGTCCAACTGAGCATTTCAATGATTGAGCGTGTGCAACAAACATGCGCTATTCACTGAAGTGCTCAGTTGGGCTGCTGGTTGTGGAGGTGAGTGGAGGACTGTGCTGATGACCAGTTCAGGGTACTTGGGGAGTGGAGAGGGAACTATCTGACAACAGGGTGGGGGTCCACTGGACACCAGGGATGATTATGTATAACACCCCTACCCTGAGTCGTATCATCCGGCCCCAGGAAGCATGGATATGTATCTGTGATTTTTGGACTGCCAACTGCTATATGTTTTTGTTATGATGTCATCTTTTTTACATGCCAGCCTAAATCTATTTTTCCAGTGCTTTACAAGACTCAGAGTGTTAGTTGGCAGTAAAAGGCAGGAGACATGACCCTTTTGCATTCCCTACATCAACAGCAGACAGGGGTAGAGGGCATGCAAGTTGTGTTTGGCTAGCTATTAATGAATCAGGTGGTCCCATATATACTGAAAATGGCACAATTTCACCCATGAGTGCTGAATATTGCCATTTTGTGGGCAGAATTTTACCCACAGATCATGAAATTTCACATTTTGCAACCAAGAAATATTTTGAAATGCACGAATTTCTGAAATTTTATGCATAATGAAATGTGTTAATTTCATACAACACCATACTGTGAGCCCTACATAAGCAGTATACACATTTGACGGGCATGGACCTGCATCTTATTTGTGCATGGGGCCACAGCAGGAACTTACTTTAACTACATAAGGCAGCTAACCCATCAAGTAAGTACATGACCCTTGGGTTGCTTTGCATGTAGCTCTGCAGGCTCTAAGTGAAGTGAAACATCGCTCGGGCAGGCGGAAAGATTCGCTTTGGTCATCATGAGGGAAGAGGGAAAGTAGTCCATCCTCCAAATTCAGGTTGAAAATGTGCCTCAATAGTTATGTAATGAGCAACAGATAAATCATAGAGGAAACAAAAAGGTCCCAGCCCACTAGTTCATGTATTTTTGGGACATAAGTTTTTTGTTTGTTTGTTTGTTTTTGTGCGTTTTTAAATACCCATAATTTTTCATTTTGTATTTATTTTTGTATTATTTGTGGATCTGTGCACTTACCACACACACACAACTACACAATTTTGGTGGTTGACTTTGGCCCCAAAATAAATTTTCAGGCATAACAAACTTAACCATATTTGGCTAAAAGAAAGGCCCTACACATCCGCAGTAGTATTTTATTTCAAAAGTATCCTTTTTTGCATTATTTTAGTTTTAATTTGGCAATTAGCAGGATCAGAAGATGATGACTGGTTGAAAGTGGAGAGAGGGCAATGATGGTCACTCACTGTGGGAACACAAAATATGTATATTTGGACTGGTTGCGGGGAGAAAGGAAGTAGTGGGTGCTAAAGTGTAAGTAAGTTGGGGAGTTGTTTCAGTTACTGAAATAAAAAGAGATGCACTCCTCCACCTGTAAAAGTGCTCCAACTGAGAACAAGTACCAATACCACAAAATGGAGATGCGCACACACCAGGAGCTAGATGCAGAATAGGTTATTAATTATAGCAACCAAAGCATGAATAACACAGGGCTAATACTCCTATGTATTGCCTCCTAAGACAGTATTTCTCAGTGAATGAAGTTACCTAAGCTACACTGTCAAACTTATATACCCCACCTGTGTGGCATCATGTTATTTCACTGGTCAACAAGTGTTTCAAATATTTCAGGTGTACAGAAAAAGGTAGTGATCGTAAATGACTGAAAGCACATTTGTGTATACTATTTACATTTACAAATGTGGCTAGAAACAAGAACAATGCTCTAGGTACAAAATAGCCTTAATGACAAGAGGGTCCCGACAGAGTGTGTATTTTTGAACTAAGGATTGACCTTTAAATTTGACCACTCATGGGGGCATATAGGTAGAGGCTAGGGCAGGATTCACAAAGAAGGCAAAATCCTGCAGCTGAGAAAAAAGCCTGAAGCACTGTGGAAACACAGTTGCATGATATTCACAAAGAAAATCCCACAACTGCTGGAATTCTGCAAAAGTACCACAGCTACAGAATTCCAGCAGCTGTGGAATCTCCAAGTGCTGTGAATCCACAGCTATGGAAATGGCTTAGCAGTCACAGCAATAGTACAACCAAGTAGCTGAAGCAGCAGAAACATTGCTGCCACAGTATGAGGCTGACAGCACACACAAAGAGACTAGCAACCAGTCCATCAACTAGGACCACTGCAGCACCACAGGTACCAGCAATACCATTGCACCACAGTAGCCAACCGTCACCGCTGGTCATCCCTCTCTGGGATGTTCCTGTTGCCTGCAGGGTAGCACTTGCTGCAGGCTGGCCAGGGCTACAGCCTGTGGGGCTCTGTCATGGGCTGCACTGGGTCTGATGGCTGTTGCCTGTTGCTATATCATGGCAATGTGTACTTTTCTGCTGTAAAATCAGCCACTGCTATACAGTACTATCTGGAATGCTATTACCTGTGCCTCACCTCCACCTTGATAGATTCCAATTGTTGGGGGCACTTCTGCAGTTTGCTGAGGGACAGTTACACCTCATTCCACTGTGTGTAACATTTTTTCTGGAACTGCGGAAAAAACTGGCTGAAGCATAGCCTTTCAGGGATGTGCCTTACTTATCTCACACCTTTTTTCCTCAGGGACTTCCGTAGCTGCACTTTTTTCTACAGTCTGTAGTGTTTTTCCTGCAGCTGCAGAGAGTTTTGTGAATAGCACTTAGAGCAATCATCCCTGTTTTTCCATAGCTACGGCAGTTTGGGGACTTAGGGAAGGTTGTGCACCTTTTGAAAGCTTTGTGAATCCAGCCCCAGCAATGCAAAATTAACATAACAGTCAGACAAAAGTCAATGGCCTTGCAATTTACTTTGTCAAATGACTGAAAAGGAGACCTGCTGGGTAATTGGTAAGTGTTAGTTCCCTCCTCACCACAAAAAGGAGGGATAGAAAAGATGGATTTTGGGCAAAAACAAACAATTATTTATTATTACAGCAATCAGAGAGAAGATGAGGGTCTGAAAAACATTTTAAGAAAATGTTTATTTGAAGCTCTGTTCGTATGACCAAACCAAGAACTGGCAGAGGGCTGCTACCCTAACAAGTGTGCCAAATCATTCACAGAGAGGTCAATGTGACAGGATTGGGAATAAGACCCTGTCTCATTTGTTATGCATTGAGTTAAAAACAAGGCTCTATTATGTGCGCCTGTTCTGTTACTTGTCTATCTTCTGCCTGTCTGATTGCATGATCAAATTTTCCATGTGGCACCTAGCAATTGGCCACTCTGATGGTCTCACAATCCCCCTGTTATCACTCTTTCTTCACTTGCTTCTCAGGGGTAAAAGAGGTATATATGAATCTATTACATGTAACTCAGATCTCCTAGTTTGCAAATGTGTATAATTATATTGTTAAAATGATTACATACAGTGACTTGGATTTGTTAGAGAAGTTAGCATTTTGGAACACAGAGGACTGACCTTGAGAAACCTTTTGACCGTTGCCCAAAGCTTATTAACATAATTGTCAGCAGGAAATCAGTCCTGGGACTTGTTGTTCTAATGGGCTACACCTGTTAAAAGACTAATGTACTCCTCAGGCTGGCCACAGGAGGTCAATGAATAAAGTATTGTTGCATTTGGAAAAACAGGAGCTGAAACTTACCAGAACAGAATGCAGGCTTCAATTGCCAGGAAAAAGACATCTTATAAAAAAGAGCACTGTTTTGTTTATGATAGACAGCTGGAGATTTTAAAGAGATTCTTAGGTGGAGGATTCCAGTTTGTTTGAACTGCCTGTATGAAGAGCTATCCTGCACAATTTTATTTTTTATGTTATTGTTATTGATAGTAATAAAATGCTACTTGTGAATTTTATAACTCTTCCTGGTCTGTCAATGTTTCCTGACTTATGCTTCTATGACAGTCAAACCAGGAAAATAACACAGTTAGCAAATCCATACACAAAAGACAAAAGTCACAAGGTTATAGCAAGTAAACAATCCAACACATGTCTGTATTGACATCCCACATAAGGGAGTGGACCAGTTTTATAAAATGGTGTAAAGTCTTCCTGATCATTTGAGATAAGACTACTGAGTTTCATGATCCATTTTGTTTCTCTTTGGAGCAAGATACTATTCCTGTCTCACCCATGAGGTAGGAATTTATCCTTTCACAGGGCTCTGAATATGATCTATCTGTAGCAGAATGATGTGCTCTCCTGAAGAGTTCAGCCAGGGAATTTGTCATATTTTGATATATGATGGCTTTAATGTGCTCCTGAATGTAATGTTTTGGTGGGGGAGTGAATTGTATGGCCAACATAGAGGTGACCGCAGCTTCATCGTGCCACATACACAACCATCAATGGCTGGCAATCAACAATCTCATACAGTGGCTATTCCTTGTTTGTTTTTGAGTGTTTGAAGGTGGCTCCAGTCAAGGGGTAGCAAAATGTTACATTTTCTAGAGCAGAAAAGACTTTTGTGCATGAGTACCTCACACTGTTTGTTGTAGTGTCTTAATAATTGCTGCTGACTAAATGGTCTTTAAGGCTGGTGCCTTAGTGGAACTGAATCTGAGGCATAATACCCATGATGAGGCACAATTCTTCCTCCTGGGGCAGGACTGACCATCTCTCCTTATAATTTTCCTGACTGCCATAGCAGAAGAATTATAGGAGTTCTTGAATGTGACCACTGATGCCTCTTCAGTCTACTATACAGATTTCTTATAAAATAGAGTTCTTCTCTTTATTCCCATAACCTTGTTGAGAGCTTTTTGAATCATTATGGTGGAGAAGACCCTTTTTGAAATGTGGCCAACAGCGATTCTGCCTCAGTTTTAAATACTTCCTCAGAGCGCAGCTTCTTTTAATGTGCAGAAACTGGCGAAAGGTTTTCTATCAACCAGACTCATAGGATGCAGCTACTTGATCTGAGCAGGGTTTTCCAGATATTGGTTTCCTATGGGGGCACTTGAACCTTTCATTTTTTCCACACTGAGTTTTACATCTTGATAATCCACACTTTGTTGAAGTGCTGTATACCTCAAATTAAGTCTATGTACTGCACCTCTAGAGAGACATTTGTATACCTGAAGAGGTATGCAGCTTGTGAACTGTGGAAAGAATACACTACTGTCTCCATCCCAAGAGACCTAGAGAACTGTAGGAAACAAAATACCTGATATAGAAACTCTCCCCACAAGGAGACCTGGAGAACCTGAAGTACAGCCAAAATCTGTAAAAAGACAGCTGAGAACCCAGTCTGTGGGAACACATGCTGCCAATTAAGCTTCCCCATCCAACTGGTCCATATCCATCTAGTAAAATTATTTCTACAGTATGTGCATGAGATCCATGCCTCCCTCCCCATATGGTCACAATAGTTTTGCATTCACACAGGGATGATTTCCATCTTCAAATGTTTATAGCATGATAGTGCACAAAAAAGGGCTGCTACTCAGTGGCCATTGTGACTGTGCATGGGACCCAGGATTTCATGTTCTTTTTTTCTGCATATGTTAACTTTAACATCTTTATCATTTTTCTTTAATAATGAAATGTATTAGCTAATGACAGTACCACCTATGCTAAAAAATAACTAATTCTAGACTTCAGCATTTTAGTGCACAGAAAAAGGTAACAACATAATGGAATTTGTACTTTATTAATAGAGAAAAATTGTATCTCCTGTGACAAAAAATATTTTTATTTTCTCTTACATAACTGTAAGGCACAAAAACCTGAATTTATGCAATACAGAAGTGTTATTTATTTATTTATTTACATATATTTCTTAATTTACTTTATCATCAGGTCTTACATTATTTGCTGATATACTAATAAAGTACCTGGTTGCTCTACAATACAATACTTGCATTGAGCATGGTTCATAAATACATTTTAAGAGCTTTTTAACACTATTGTTCACCTATAAAAGAAATACAACTACGGATGTATTTTTTCTTTTCACCTCCTTCCATGTACCCTAGAGGCCTCACTCCTTCAAGCTGTCCATCATTTCCTGCTTCACTGCTCACCAGACTTACTCCAGATAGAGCTACATGCTGTTCTCCCCATTGCTGTCCTCTGATTGCAAGGCCAGATTTGTACTTCTCCAACCCCCACACTTCCCTCCCATGTCCAGAGGAGGAAAAGGAATTGTTTCTTAAGTCTTGGGGCAGGAGAATGGGTAGCATGTGCATGGCTGATGAGGGCCTAGTGGCAACGGAGAGTGACAGCATGGAGACCATCATCCAAGGTTTTCCTGATAAGCCTTTTTCTGTCACTTTTCTTACTGCCATCCCACATAATGGGCCTGCTGATGGCTGGTGGTGTAGTGGCTGGGAATGCAGGATCACCAACATCCCCAACCACACCTTCAGGTTGCCACCATCAGGAGTTGCTACAAGAATGGTACAATATCCTCCTTCTGTCCAGGGGAGCATCCATGCAGACACACTGAGCACTCTTGCTAGCCTGCTTCTGAAATTCCATGCTCGGGGTGCAAAACTAGCTCACCTGCATCCCAGAGCAGTCCACCACTGCCTAGCACTGCAGAGCCAGCTGTCACTAAAGTGGTCAGTAATGTTTAATACATACATGGGATTACCTGTCCTATAGCTAGGAAATTTGACAGCACCTTATAAAAGAAAAGGAGCTGTTGCTATGAAGATAAAAGATTAAACATGAAGAAAAGAAGCAGGTGGTAGCTCTAATAGGAGATTCTGGTCTCCCAGACAAGTTAGAGGCAATGCTTGGGCAGCCTGATGGAAGGCCTCCCAATGCTATTCCCATCCATCCTATTGCAGGTAGTTGAAAGGGTTACCAGTATAGGGAAAATTGAGTAGGACTGCAGTGGGACTTCAGTGTTAAGGTGGCAGTGGCTAGTGTAATATCTGCCCATCCATATAAGACAGCAGCAGGTTGGGGCAAAGCAAACATGTCATCTGAAAGCCTTTTGCAAATCTGGAATTTGCTCTCTGCCAGAGCATGCAGAAACAGGGTCCTGAGAGACCAGGCTATGATGGATCCTCCTCCCCATCAGGAATTCAGCATCAAGGTAGCAGTTACAGTCAGGGGACCAGGAGTTCCACAACATATTAATTATATGGGAATTGAAAGTAATGGTGTAGGGAATCATAGGGACTTTAAGTGTTACTTAAATACACTGTAGTTAGTCATAGGGAGGAGGATCTGTGACTTTAACTTTGCTATTGTGCTACTTTCACTTATAGCTGCTAAAAGAAGCCTTATTTTAAGGGATAGAGGATACTGCCTTTCACATTAAACCATCTGACTCAAACCAAATTAATCAAACATTTCTGGGTTCAGTGTGAAAAGTTTGAAAATTAAATAATCAGATGTTCATAAAACTCGATTGATGATATCAGGTACTGAGCAGAGGAAAGCTCAGGACAAAAATGTGACCAAATGCCTACCAAAAGAAATATTTTTTTTCTTTATCACAAATTACAAATACAGTAATGGTGACTTTGTGCTTCTGTGATGCCACCTAAATCTGCTGTAAGAGGCAAGTTCTCAAGCCATATCTGTGGCCTTGGCACTCTAGAATTCTGGGAGCCATGATTCCAGCATAAACAGAAATTCACTAAATCAGTGTGTACCATTTGGGATTCCACAGAAATTATTCTTTGAATTAATGGATATTGATTCTTATCAGAGTATTTTCATTCCAAAAAATGTAATATCTTAGTTAAAAGATAAATTTCCACCTTATAATTTTGTTTCATAATACATACCCTGATATTTCATAACCATAAAATAACTTGTATTCTATAACTAGTTGCTTCACAGAAGTGTTATAACTATACTTTGAGACAAAAAAATTAATTTGGCACAAGAAAAAGCATGTTTAAGCCACCACATAATGTTATACCCTCATGATTTAAAAAAAATCTGACTGATCATGTCTAACCCTCCATAAGCTCTGATGTAAAACCAAAAAAAAAGCCATGGTACATTCTGAATCTTCCACAGCTGATGTCATGGCCAAGTTGCAGCTGTGGAGGATTCAGTATAGCATTATAAGACTTGGAGCTTTAAAAGCCTTTATGATCACTGGCTCTGCTCCTTTCCCATGGCTAACTATTGCTGATGTTGTGATCTATACTTAGAATGGGCAGAAGAACAGGACTGGCAATCATGCACTTGAAATGTTACCAGAGTGTGGTAGACATTGATGGTTAAGATCCCTACCTTGCTGGCTCAAACAAACATAGTAACATAGAATTTGCCAGCAATAAGGACCACTTGGCCCTCCTAGTCTGCCCATTTTCCCTACTTAAAGTATCGCAGAACCTACTTAACATAGAAACATAAACTTTAATGGCAAATAATGACCTAGTCTCCCATTTTTCCTTACCTTACTGTAGCAATGCAGTCCCTACTTGGGCTCTGTCTGCACCCCCACCCCATGCCTTTACCAGAATTTATTTATTTAAATGTTTAACCACAAAGAGCATACTTAGCTGAAAACATCTAATTTCCAGATCGGTCCTGAGGGAGAGAGGAGTAGGAGATAGCTAACAATAAAAAATAACAAGCTAAAATACAGATATATAGTTTTACAAGCAGAATCATAAATATTATAGGCAGAATAGTAAATGAAGGCATCTAGAAAATAACACATACTCTAATATATACAGAAAAGGAAAATAGCAGAACAGAATGTAGGGGCAAGACTAGAGCCTGGAGAAAAGGAAGGATCACAACCAGTTGCAGGTAGGATGACAAAAGTCAGAAAGAAGAGACTTTAGGGAGGAAGAAGAAGAGGCAGAACAAATAGGAAGGGTAAGGAGGACCAATGTTTGGGAAAGTGGTAAGAAAAAACAGATTGGCCAACAGTCCTATCCTATGCCTTCTTGAACCTGTCTACAGTTTTTCCCCCACCACCTCTTCCAGGCATCAACCACTCTTTCATTGAGTAAGTACTTCCTCACATCTTCCTGAGTCTACCCCACTCCAGCTTTATAGCATGACCTCTTGTTCTTGTGCACCTTTTATTCTGAAAAAAAATGCTTCCTTCTTGTACCCTTTTATACAGTAGTATTTGAAAGTCTTTATCATATCCCCTCTCCTCCTTTCCTCCAGGGTGTACTGTATATATTGAGGTGTCTCAGTCTCTCCTCATGGGGCTTTTTATGCTGACCCTGCACTATTTTAGTTGCCCTCCTCTGGACTGCCTCCACTCTATGTCCTTCCAGAGACTAGGTGTCCAGAACCAGACACGTATTCTAGCTGAGGTCTCACTTAGATCTCTATGGAGGCAACATCACCTCCCTATTTCTGCTGCTGATACCTCCCTATGCATCCCAGCATCCCAGTCACTCTCCCAACTGCCTTGTCAAACTGACTGGCCACCTTTAGGTCATCAGATATGATTACCCCCAGGAGTTTTTCTTGTTTGGTGGTCATCAATACCACTTCCCCATTTTGTACTCTGCCTCTAGGTTTCTCTGCACTAAGTGCATGATTTTTCACTTTTTGCATTGAAACATAGCTGCCATACCCGACCACCCTCTAACTTTCTCAGATCACTACTGATTTTTTCCACCCCTCTTGGAGTGACTGTCCTATTACAGATTTTAGTGTCATGCACAAGAAAGGCAGACTTTCCCATTCAGCACCTCTGCAATTTCTCTAATAAAGATATACTGATCCTTGTGACACCCTGCTGGTCACCCACCCTTCTTCGCAGTGAACTCCATCTACCACCACCCTCTGTCTACTATCCCCTAATCAATTTTTTACCCAGTTTACAACACTGGGACCTACTCCTAGTTACTTGGCTTGCTTATGAGTCTCCTGAGAAAGGTGTCAATGGCCTTACTGAAATCTACGTAGGCCACATCCACCACTCCACACTGATCCAATTCCATGGTCACTAAGTCAAACAAATCTATCAGATTTGTTTGACATGACCTCCTTGTAAATCCATGCTGCCTCAGATCATGTAAGCCACTGGACTCAATATAGTCTACAATCCTTTCCTTCAGTAGTGATTCTATTAATTTCCCCACCACCAAAGTCAGACTGACTGGCGATAGTTGCCAGCCTCTTCCCTGCTACCACTTTTGTGAAGTAGGGCTACATCTGCTCTTCTCCAGTCCTCTGAATCACTCCTGTCTCCAGTGACTGGTTGAACAGGACTGTCAGAGGTGCAGCCAGTACCTCCTGAGCTCCTTCAATATCCTTTGATATGCCTCATCTGGACCAATTGCCTTGTCCACATTCAGATTTGCAAGTTTCTTCAGGAATCCTTCAGGAATCTCTCCTCTAAAACTGGATTACCTGATCAAGGTTAAATGGACTGAGTTTTAAACTCCTGGTTGGGGAATCCTACCCATGATTTAAATAATTGTCTGGTGCCTCCACCCAAAGAAAATCAGTGTACCTGGTATAAGTATATACAACCCACTGGGATGCAATACTGCCCTGCCGCTCCTCAGGATCAATCCCACATCACAGCCCAGGAAAATTTTGAAAAATACCCTAAAACTGCAATTTTTATCCTTGTATTAATGATATGCTCACAGACAGTGAATATAAACAAATAGTAAGTGCTGTATTTGGGTATGGTAACAAGGTCCTGGGTAAAAAAAAGGAAGGCTAGGCAGGGTGGGTGGCAGTATAAATGAAAAGCAATACCAATACCCCTTGCTACTCTTACCATGCCCTTTTGCACAGACAAATTAGATATGTATACAGGCGGCCCACACTGAAACCACACATGGACATGCTGTGCACACACACACACACACACACACACACACAGTATGTCTGCTAAGCTGCACTGTTGGGCACTACCCTCGCCCTATACTAATGCCAGTATCTCTAGTTACAAACTTAGTTCTTAGGAGTGCCCTGGTGCTTAATTGGGTACCTTGCTTTAAGAACAGTATACACCCATATTAACTGCACATGGTTTGTTGACACTGGTGCATTTAACATAATTATTCAGGAATATTTGCAACAAACCCAAATTCAGATCTCAAAGTAAGTATTTTGTAATTCTGTCAGGACAGCCTATTCCATTAACTGATTTTCAAAATTAAACTAGCAAACAATAAATGGGTGTTGTGAAAGGACATGCTCTGAATTACTTATTTTTTCCTTAGTCCTTTGGGATTCTCTGAGCCAAGTTATAGTTGTGCCTTGAAGCACGTCCCTCCTTGGCTGCTTCAATGTCTCCCTTCTCAGTGCAGGCCTTTCTGACAATGTATGAAATGGCTTTCTGCAGGCTCTGTCAGACCTCTTGCATGTAGCAGATGATTTTTCTGTCTCTGAAACACAGGTGCAGCTTCATCTTGTGAAGTCCGACCTTACCAGACCAGTACATGTCTTGGCATCCAGCCCTGCATATACTGTGACAACTACCTGTAGAACTGGAAGTGGTGCTGACTGGGTAATCACAAGACACAGCTGCTCTCTGTTACTACTTTTGCAGTGATGAAAAAGGATTACCAGGAAAATGACCACAGTGTAGCTTACTCCAGATACCTCCTCTCCTGGCTTCTTTTTAAGTCTCTTATTCCACAGTGTATAAGTAAATGATTACTTCTAGCTTGTCCTGTGCAGGAATTATGTTTTCTGTAGACTTCAGTTGGTCTCCCACAGTGATTACACACAACTAAAAAGCTTTGTTACAGCCCCTGCTGTTCACTGGGGAGATCCAGAAATCTTCGAGTTGAATGCACTTGGCATGCAGTCTCATGCATTAACTACTCAAAGCATGACATTAATAGACAGTAGCACACCCTGCCATGCCTTATTGCTTAAATACACAAGAGTATATAAAGGGATAATGCCTTAACTATTCATGTAAAGATGAAACCATGACTAAGTAGTAGCAAATATTTTTTTCTTTCCTAGTAGAGTATGCTTCATCATCTATGCATTCCATACACTGAAATCATAAAAGATATTTTGTGACAACATTTGCTCGGAGAATCATAAAATGGCTTAGTACAATAGAATCATACAGTAGTTCAACAAATCTTTAATAATGTTAATTAAGATGAGTCTTCTGTATTCAGGAAAACTGAACTATAATATTGAAAGACAATTCATTAATAGTTCATTAATTGTATGTACTGTATGTATCTCCCTCATTCTTTCTTTTGAAGACTTTTAAATGGCTTTCTCAAGGTGGGTGAGTTGAAAAACTATATATTTGTGTCACAGACTTTATCTGTTTCTCCTTCTATTCTGTCCACTTAAGTCATAATCATTCCTTTGTGACATACTGTAACTACAGTAATTATTGTGGAAATGACTGTAGGCCCATTCCACAAATATGGGGTCAGAAAAGTATAAATCACACATATCTTAGCATATCCTGAATGCCTCCCGATTTGGCTGCAAATGGCAAAACACTCAGCCCCTGACCACCATGATCTGCATCCACAGGGGTGGGGCAGTTTCTGAGGGAAGCAGATCAGGGCTAGACACTGTGCATCTAATTAGTTGGAATGTGATTGCAACCCTGCTCTGCAAAGAGCACAGGATTTTGGCAATCTCTAGGGACTTTCTTATCCACATTCAAGGATATTCATTTTTAAACAAAAAACATTGTCACGTCCATGTCCCTCCATGCTATATGGGTGGGTTGGAGCAACAGCTGGATGAGGAGGCAATTGAGCTCCACAATGGTTCAGGGGTCTGTACAGGAAAGGCATGCAACCATTAGGGCAGGGTTCACATCTATGTCATAACACTGATGCTCTCCACCACCCCACCCCACCCCACCCCGATAAGGATATTGTTTTCATATTAAAGAGTAGAGCAAGCAGAGACTCAAATTTATCCCTTTCCCAGTCACCTGCCTAGATGCATAAGCAGGGTGGTATTGGGTGCAGCACGCTGGCATAACCCATGCTGCATGTGTCATAGGGTGCCATGCATGTGTGGAGGGAAACCTGCAACCAAGAGGACCATGTTGTAATGACAGCATTAGTATTCCATTCTTTTAAGAATACAATCAATAAGCTATGACACTTGACTGAATATACTGTATATTGTGTTGGAACAATACCCCAGTGGTGGGTTTTGAGGCACAAATGTAGCTGCTTGCCTTCAACCATCAGCAGCATGTATGTGATACCCTAAAGAGCATTATGCACTTGAGAAATGACTATGAATCAAAAGCAAACTCCCAAACATACTTTTGCTTTAGGAAACAGGTTTTATTTAACTGTAAACTGTAGAACTGCATCTGATGGTCAAGGATAAGCTAAAGCTTATTTGCTTGTGTTACTCCAGATGGGGGTTGCCCACCCTTTGCTCCCAAATCCATTCCCCACCATTCTTCAGAGTTACACCTTAAACATCTTAAACACACTTGGAAAATGCTTTAAGAAATGAACTTTTGCATCCAGCATTAACACATACTACACTGGTAGTGATAGACCTAAAGTCCCAAACAGTGTGAATTAGTCATAATTCTGGACATCAATCTAGTCAGCCAACTTTCAACTGAGAACAGTCTCAAACTTCTGAACAGAACAGGTGTACATTTTCCTCTTAGTCAGTGAAACACCACAACACAAGTATTTCTTTCTGCAGCACAATGTCAGATGTTACTCATTGTTAGACATTACAGGTAGCTTCAAAACATCCTGGATCAAAAGGGACTGCACCTTGGATCCATCCACTAGCAGTCCTTTTCACTCCTCAGGGATGAAAATCAGGAGATCCTGCTCTATATAATGGTTTCCACCACTTTCTGCCAAACTGGAGAATATCATGACTAGGGTGAGAAAGCAGGGCCCCTTCAGGGCCCTTAGCTAACAGTTCTTACTCCTCACACTTCAAGTTGTTGACACACTCCATTCCCTCACTGACCACTGTCTCAAGATTCTAAACCTCCCCACTCACAGCTGCTGTGGCTTATGCTACTAGGAGAGTTCCAAATGAGCTCATCTCTTATCTCGGCTGAGGCCAAGTAAACAAAAGAGTTAATAGGTGAAAAACCCATGTAATTAGTTAATCACCAGCTGCCTCGCCCTACCTAGCACTGATGCTGAAGGATTCTAGGAACCCCAGGGGACTGGTTGGTTACACACTTGACTCTGTTGTGAATGGGGTTCTTACACCAAGCCAAGGTTCCTCAAGTGGGCTACACAGAGGTGGAGCATAGTCTATTTAGATGTATGATTCCTCTGGGGAGGGTGGAGATCATCTGCCACTGTGCAACAACCTTCACATGGCCCAGGAGGTGGGACACATGCAAGATAGAGCCCTCAGGCTTGCTCCTCCAATCCATAATGGAACCTGAGCCCATTTGTGCCATTGTGGTAGTGTGTCCCAATAAACAGATCATACAACCAGATAGGATGCATAAAAATGCATATGTCTGCATTTATCATTTTATTCAAAAGAAGAAAAAATAAATAAAAATATTAAATTTAATATATACAGAAAGGAAAAATAAATGGTGTTAATCCGTCACACCTCTTCAAACATCAGGAGATAATTCTTGCAAAAAAATTACTCTACAGAATTCCTGAGTTCTTTCCTTCTCTCAAACAATGTGGAAACTTGCACAATTACTTAGAACCTTATCTCTCCTTGGCCAGAACCTTACTGACCACCTATCTCTTTTGGTTCTCCTAGAGGAACCTTTTATAATGCCACAGGGTGACCTCATCAATCATGTGATACCTTAATTAAGATGAACAATCGCATTTTCAAGCTTATATATATATATATATATATATTAAACCAACTAGTATCATTCTAGCACTTCGAGGGTTTACCCAAAAACATTTATTTCCTCACAAGGTCCTAAAACAAAAATATAGACTTAATTATAGGACTATGATGTCAGAGCATTAGCTTAGCTCCTCCCTTCTGACATCACCTCCTTGAGACCATATAAGCTGCCATTTCATGAGTTGCCTGCCCTTAGAAGGACCTCTGCAACTAACATGGGCACTCAGGTAACAGTTTATTTTAGTACAATTCTTTTTGTTCCAGTTTCCTTAGTTTTACAGCCACTGCTTCTAACTTACTAGCTGAAGTTGCAGCAGATACTTGTTTCACAACTCAGCCCTCTGCTGTTTAGAGGCTCTTTTGTTTACAAATGAAACAGCTCCTTCTTGACATTTGTTTTGGGACACTGAGCTTGTTGGACTGCTTCTCCCAGTAGCCACTGAAGGTTTGCTGAGCATAGCTTTTTCAGTATATATACATATATTTTTTTAACAAGATGCAATTAAGTACTGACAGAAAAGAAAAAAAGGGACAGTAAAGGATAGATAGAAGATTGCCAGGTTGGCCACCCTGACAAGAAAGTGTAGGATAGATATTGAAATATAATAGAGGATAGGATAGTGAAAAGAAATAATGGGGGGGTTATGCATCTTTAAGTGATTGGTTATACTTCACAACAGGACCCCTGTTACACTCCTCCCACCACAAGAAGGCAACATAATGTTTGTTGTGTTGACTGAAACCCTCACCCTGTGAAGGTGTGGAACTTCCGCCCACCCACTCCAGAAGTTCCCCAGGGACCTTAAAATAAACAGTATTCAAAACACTACTCAAAATCAGACAATACTGTTTACAAGTCATACTTTTCCTGGTTTGTGCCATCTTGGCACTTTGTGATACACATACAATTCCATTATCTGTATCTGAAACAGAGTTACTAGCTGGATCAGCACCAAAGCATGATAAAAAATCAGCGTTCTGATGCTGAGAACCAGCTCTATGTTGTACAGTGAACTTATAAGGTTGTAATGGTAAATACCACCTTAAAATCGGGCATTTTATGTTTCATCAAATTTAGTCAGCATAAGGATTATGATCTGTTGTAATCATAAACTGATTTCCCAAAGATAATATCTCAGGGCTTCTACTTCCCACTTGATGGCCAGACATTCTTTCTCCACTGTAGAATATCTTCTCTCTTCATGTAATTTCCTGCTGAGGTATAAGATGGAGTGTTCCTCTCCTGGCTATGCTGGGTCAATACTGCCCCTATGCCTGTGTCAGAGGCATCCGTCTGTAATTCAAATGGTTTAGTGAAATCAGGGCTACATAACACGGAGCTGAGCATAGGATGGTCTTGATTTTGTTAAATGCCTCATCACAGGTGGGACTCCACTTTACTTTATTGGGAAAATGGTTTTGGTCAGATCTGTGAGAGGAGTAGCAATGGTGGAAAAATCCAGGATGAAGCGTCTATAATAACTTCCAGACCAAGGAAAGACCTGACATGGCCTTTGTCATGGGTAGGGACTGTTAGCCACAGCTTCAATTTTATCTACTTCTGGCTTAATCCTCCATGTCCAATAATGAACCCCAGATAGCGTGTTTCTGTCTTAGCTATAGCACATTTGGACGGGTTAATGGTCATTCCAGCATCCTGGATGCTTTGTATCACAGCACTAAGCTGTAATAGATGAGTCTCCCAGTCGGGGCTATAGATGACCACATCATCCAAATAAGCAGCACTTTAGCCCTTGTGAGGTCTCAAGACATGATCCATGTACCGTTGAAAGGTAGCCGGGCTCTATGTAGGCCGAACAGCATCGTAGTGAACTGATATAGACCAAGAGGGGTACAGAAGGCAGTTAATTCTTGGGTTTTTGGGGCCAATGGAATCTGCCATTACCCTTTGTTAAATCTAAGGTGCTTATGTATCTTGCAGACCCAATCTGATCTAGGAGATCATCAATGCGTGGCATTGGATAGCCATCAAACTCAGATACTTCATTAATTTTCCTAAAATCTAAGCATAACCTGATGCCCCTTCCTTTTTATGCATGACCACTAATGGAGGACCAAGGACTGCGTGAAGGAACTATCACTCCTGCTTGTTCCATTTGTTTTATTTCAGCCACTACTTCTGGCCTGATCTTTTCTGGTAATCTATATGGCTTCTGATGAATTGGTTTGGTTTGGGTAACTCTGATCTCATGGACTACGCCTTTGGCTCTCCTGGATTCTTTGTGAATGTACATGCAAAATACTCTGAGATGATCAATCTCTAATCTCTGTGCAGGGTTTAAGTCAGGATTGATATGCACTTTAGTGTCAGTAACAGATTTATCAATCCTGTCATATACTATATCTAGCTCTGCTCTATCAGGATCAGTCTGGATATACAACACTGGGGTTTCTGATTTTTCTACCCATTTTCTCAGCAGGTTGGCATGGTAAATTCTTTTTACCTGTCTATGCCCTGCATCTCATTGGCATAGTTTACCTTTCCTACTGGTGTAAGATCACATATGGTCCTTGCCAACATGAGCAATTTATTTTCAGTGGAGGTAACAATAGCAACACTTTTCCCCAGGTTCAAATGCTTTATGCTTTAAGCCCATATCATAATGTTCTTTCTGTTTGAGTTGTTTCTGTCAACATTTTGATGGGCTATAGTCACATATTTCACTAGCCTTTTCCTCAGTGCAGTCATGTATTCAAGTATATTTTGCATGCTACATTAGACCCTGTTCCTAATGCTCCTTTACCACATCTAAGAGACTCTAGGGTTATGCCCATATAACATTGTAAAGGGGATAACCCTGTAGTAGCCTGAGGCACCTCTCTATAGGCAAATAGCAAATAGGGCAAAACTTATCCCAGTCCGCCTTCCTCCAGCACATACTTCTGAAGCATACATTTCATTGTCTTGTTAAATCTTTCCACTAACCCATCAGTTTGGGGATGGTATGGGGATGTTCTAACAGCAGATACCCTAGCAATTTGTATAGTTCTTGCAGCATGATGGAGGAAAATTACTACCATGGTCTGTCAGGATAACCTTGGGTATTCCCATCCTGCTGAAGACTTTTGCCAGTTCTTCTGCAATACAAGGGGCAGTAACCATCCTCATTGGTATTGCTTCTGGGTACCTGGTTGTGTAGTCACAAATGAGTAAAATATACTGATTCCCCTTAGAAATTTTAATAAGGGTCCCACCACATCCATTGCCACCCTGCCAAATGGAGTAGTTACATATGGTATAGGCTGTAGGGGCACCGTGACCTTTCTTCCCTCCCTTGGCAACCAATTGGCACTGGGGACAGGACCTACAATAGACCGCAACATCCTGGTGGACTCCTGGCCAACTGAATCAAGATAGAATACCTTGTACTGTCCGGTCTCTACCTTCTCATGACCAGCCATGGGAATATCATGTGCCAAGTGCATTATTTGTTCCTATATTTACTGGGTACCACTAACTGTTCAAGTTCCTCATTTGTACCAGGCTCTACAACAACTCTATACAGGATATTGTTTTTGATAATAAATCGAGATTGTCCAGGATGTCCAACCTTGTCCACCTGTAAAATAAAGATGTTAAAGATTCATCGCATTTTGGTCCTGTACAATATCTTGCACTAGAGTCTCTGGGATATTGTTGACCTTTAGCCTGATGATTTTCATTCCAAGTCTTTTTTTCTTCGTCTAGTCTTCTTGGACTTTTTGACCTTACTGACAGTCTCAAAATTACCATTATCAAAAGGAAAGACCTTCTGTAAGTCTTGTGTTTTGGCCTGGGACCTAGTAACCACATTAACAGTTCCTGTAGAAGTCTTCTGCTGCTGCATTAAAGGTCAAAATGAGGAAAGTCTTGCCCAACAATGACAGGTACTGGAGTCATGGAACAAGGCCTACCAACATGTCATGGCTTTCTGTATTTACAGTTATGTTAAGACATGCTGTAGGGTATCGGTGTATGTCTCCATGTACACACCGCACAGTAGTACTTGAATCACTCTGGGGCATATTCAGTGCTAGATCAGCCCTGATCAAAGTTTGTATACTGCCTGAGTCCAGCAAACCCAAAGTCTGTTGTTCCCCAATACCCACAGAGGTCACATACCCAAAATTTGCTAGGGCAAGATGTGCTAAATCAGATCTTTTATTTGGGCAGTTCCTTACAATATGCCCTTTTCCAAGACAACCATGGCATATTATTTCTGCATATAGAACTCTCCCACCTCTCTCCTTCTATAGAACTGTCTCTGGTTAGTAGAAGCATTAAAAGGTGGTCTTACCAGCGCATTAGATGGTCCTGGATTGCCCTGGTTACCTCTGGCTCAGGTGCTTCTTGCTGCTAGGTAATCTTCTGCCAACTAATGGTGTCTTCGGCTGTCTCGGGTTTATGTTCTTTTACCCATAATTGCACTTCCACAGGTAATATCTGGATGAATTGTTCAATTATTATCAGTTCCATGATTTGGTCTATAGTTTTGGTGGTGGATTGTAGCCATTTTCCACAACAGTCCTTCAAACGGGCATAGGTTTCTCTTGGGGTATCCAAGCTTGCCATTTTCTGAGACTGAAATCATTGCCTGTATGTCTCTGTGCTGATATTATATCTGCAAAGAATTTCTTCTTTAACTCTTTCATAATTTGAGCTATCAGCTCCACTTAGCTGCTGTAGACTAGTTGTGTCTGTCCCCAGAGGTATGGGACCAAATGAATCACCCATTGGTCTCTGGGCCAGTTGCAGGTTTGGCCACCCTCTCAAAAGTTGTCAAATAGGTCTCAATATCATCCACCTCTGTCAACTTAGTTAATTTAATGTCTCTAGGAACAGATCTCCCATCTGCCCCTGGGTCATGTCCTGAATAGCTTTTAAGGTTGCCGTCCATTTTCATCTTGTCTCCGCTCTCTTCTGCCTGTATCCTCCGGTCTTCATCCCTCTGTCTCTGGTCTTCTTCTCTGGCGCTCCATCTCAAGTTGGCGTAAACAAAGCCATTTCAGTAGTTCACTTGGATCCTCCGTGCTGGGGTCATCTGGCTTTCCTCCTTCTTTGGATTACCAGCCACAGCTGTGGCTCCTTCTTCCATCTTTCTTTGTCTGGTAGCAGGTTCGATCCCGGCAACAACTGGACACCAGTCTTCAATCTGACAGACCTGGTCAGATGTAATGCATCAACTCCACTTGTTCTGGTTGTTGCGTCTGCTAGGATATTTTCAAGCAACACCACCTCTGAGTACCTTCTGACACCCCAGAGGTTGGAATCCCACTTCTGACACCAGTTGTGGTAGTGTGGGTCCAAATAAACAGATCATACAACCAGATAGGATGCATAAAAATGCATATGTCTGCATTTATCATTTTATTCAAAAGAAGAAAAAAATAAAATAAATAAAAATACTAAATTTAATATATACAGAAAGGAAAAATAAATGGTGTTAATCCATCACACCTCTTCAAACATCAGGAGATAATTCTTGCAAAAAATTACTCTACAGAATTCCTGAGTTCTTTCGCTTCTCTCAAACAACGTGAAACTTGCACAATTACTTCTTAGAACCTTTCTCTCCTTGGCCAGAACCTTACTGACCACCTATCTCTTGGTTCTCCTAGAGGAACCTTTTATAATGCCACAGGGTGACCTCATCAATCATGTGATACCTTAATTAAGATGAACAATGGCATTTTCAAGCTTATATATATGTATATATATATATATTGAACCAACTAGTATCATTCTAGCACTTCGAGGGTTTACCCAAAAACATTTATTTCCTCACAAGGTCCTAAAACAAAATATAGACTTAATTATAGGACTATGATGTCAGAGCATTAGCTTAGCTCCTCCCCTTCTGACATCACTCCTCCTTGAGACCATATAAGCTGCCATTTCATGAGTTGCCTGCCCTATAGAAGGACCTCTGCAACTAACATGGGCACTCAGGTAACAGTTTATTTTAGTACAATACCTTTTTTGTTCCAGTTTCCTTAGTTTTACAGCCACTGCTTCTAACTTACTAGCTGTAGTTGCAGCAGATACTTGTTTCACAACTCAGCCCTCTGCTGTTTAGAGGCTCTTTTGTTTACAAATGAAACAGCTCCTTCTTGACATTTTTTTGGGACACTGAGCTTGTTGGACTGCTTCTTCCAGTAGCCACTGAAGGTTTGCTGAGCATAGCTTTTTCATATATATACATATATATATTTTTAACAAGATGCAATTAAGTACTGACAGAAAAAGAAAAAAAGGGACAGTAAAGGATAGATAGAAGATTGCCAGGTTGGCCACCCTGACAAGAAAGTATAGGATAGATATTGAAATATAATAGAGGATAGGATAGAGTGAAAAGAAATGGGGGTTATTGCATCTTTAAGTGATTGGTTATACTTCACAACAGGACCCCTGTTACAGCCATACACATGCCAATCACTGTCATCGTGCACTGGGAGTGAACTGGCTCCTACAGTTTCTTGCCTGACACCTGGTTTGTCTCCCTTAGAGATAGCCACCTCCTAGACCAACTGTATATTTTTTCTTTTCCTAAAGAACTATAAAACAGTACATTTTCATCAGTTAGTTTTCTCAGGCATGTTTCCCTTTGTACTCCTGAATCCACCCAACTCCCTTGATGGCTCATCCTGGCTGCCCCTGCTGTCATGACATTGTCCTATTTCCCACCATGGACCACCATCTTGCACCTCTCCCACAACCCATACCACAGTTTACTACCACCATTGATAGTTCTCTCTGTCTATGTATGTGAAACAACAATTCTTAAATGATCTAAAAACTTAGAATGCTAAAGCTTTTCTTTTGATATGGCCCAGTTTTCAAAACAAGTTATATTGGACTGTGAAGACCAGTACTGTGTATTGTTCTGGATTTTAGTGTGTATAGTGAGTGTTTATCTGTAGGATAATAATTTAGCAACCACTGACTAGTGCATTTCCAAAATAAATGCAATAGTGAGTGCTGGTGAGATAGTCTCACCTTTCAGCTATGCTAAAATGATGGATTATGTTCTTACTGCAAATAATGATGAATGCTTGAACCCTTGCAGGAAAAGCTCTGAAGTACTAATTGGTTTTCCTGAATGACTGAATATATGCCTTGCTGGCAGGCAAAGCTGTTTTTAATGTTATGCCTTCCTAGCAGGTTTAACTGCTTTTGTCAGGCCAGCTCTGTGGTCCGTATCATTGTTCCTTGATAACCATCAAAGGCTTACTTTATATTCAAGTGCAGAAGTCCTGTCAATATTTGTGAATCAACACTATGGCAGCCTAGCAACCTGTTCTTGACTTGCAGTTTATGTAACAGATGGCACATTTGAAGCTGATCAGTATTCTTTTCACAGAAAGAGATTTAATACATACAGTTTATTTTATATCTGTGTCATATGATAATGTAGCTGCATACAGAGAGTTAAAATAAGACCTATAGTAAATTAAAGCACTTGGTAGGGGTAGAGGTTATTTTGCCTTTTATTTAAAACAGTGTATGTGAATATTGTATATGAGAATAGAAGCCAATGAAGAACATTAGTGGTTAAAAGTATACAGCATATGCATACAACAAAAATCATGGAAAGAGTATGATACAGTAATGCTTTTTTGTCATACATTTTCTCAAGTAATGAGTAGTATAATGTATATAGCAAATATAGTCTGGTAACACATTTTATGCCATAAGTGTGTTTAAGCTTAAATTAAAGTTATAAGTTTTCTTATGTTATCTCCCACTGGTGATATGTTTTGGACTCTAGAATGAAATGTTAGCAATATTTAAAAATATAATAATTGATGCAATTCCTTGTGGTCTAATACAGTCTATTGAAAAATATATGATAATATATGTTATATTACATGGAAAAGGTCACTAACTCATATTCAAGTAGCGCTTTCTAAGGATGATAATTCATAGTATATCTCATAATTTGTGGCTATTTGTGAATAAGATTTACCTATCAATCCAATAAGTGCCTTAACAGCATGTGCTTTCAAAACTATAACTACTAAATCATCTCTCACCTGTAACTCTAGATAATACTTTCTTCTCTGTCCTCTATACCAAACAGTGAACAGATCCTAGTATGTTTCTAAGATTTCCTTTGAGAATGTTTGGGTAGCTGGCGGAGCCACCCACTTTCCAGGTAGTCTACTGTATTAGACAGATACATGCTTAGAAAAACAGTTCAGTCAGTTTCTTTTGTATGCCATTCTTACCTGCCTAATGTTCTAATAACTTTAGTGCAGTCATCCATGCCTACCTGTTTATGCCATATTTGAAACTTTCAGATAGTAACATAAAAATGATGCCTTGCTGTGAGTTACAAGGTGATAATTCAACTGAGGGTTTGTAAAATGTAAGACTCCATGAGACTGTATATTCTAAATGTCATTATTTGTGTATCACTTCAATGATTATGTAATTAGGCACATATAGAGTGATATACATAATGCGTTGTAGGGATGACACATTTGTTCCATATCATGAAGATAAGATTTTAAAAACACATTCATGCTGTAATTCTATTATGAGTTAAGGAGCAAGATGCATACAATATGTGGTACAGAAGCAACTTGTTACCCCATAACAGTCCATTAAGTGCAGGGTCAGTGGCTCAGTAGGTAGCACACTCGCCTCTGAGGCTGGGAGATCAGAGGGATGTGGGTTCAGTTCCCACATCTGGCACTTGGGTTAATATCCCAATACTGACACTGTAGTGCAGCATGAGAGGTGCTGCACTTTTGAGGTGCCGTCTTTTGGATGAGACGTTAAACTAAGGTCCCATCTGCCTGGACTGGTGGTAGTTCAGGTGGATGTTAAAGATCTCCATGGCACTTATCGAAAAGAGTGAGAATTTCCCGGTGTCCTGGCCAAATTTCCTCATTCACTAAAAATACCACCAACAGCTTAATCTGGTTCAAATTCAGTTGCTCACCATCTGTATCCCACCTCCCCTGTTTGCCCCTGAAAAGGGACTTCTAGGCCCAGTGGGCTTACCGGTCAACAAAATTCAACAAACAAGTGCAGTATATCATAGTTCACCATTCTAATCATTACATATGTTGAGTAATAGGTGTGCTAATAATAAGAAGCTACATAAGGCCCAGTTTCCATTTACACACAATGAGTATGCTGCTAATGTTTTGAATAGTTGTGTTTGGGTGTTGCCCCATTACCTAATTGTGAGTAATCTCACTTACTTTATATTTCTATTAGCCAATCAGCTCAGTGGTAGTGTTACCACTCATGACTCCATCAGTCCCAGTTTGAAGTGAGCCTGGGTCATTGAGGGCCAGCAGGAAAGAAGAGGATGAGCATCCCAGAGAATGTTCTCTTCCTTTGGGGAGGAGGGCTGACAGCTCCACTGTTAGACTGCGATCTGGATGTCTGTATGAGGCAGTCTGAGCTATGTAAAGGGTGGAAGGACACTGCTTGGCGCTGTGCAGTGCACACAAGCATGAGGCGCATGCATCTTCATCAGCCAGTATCCTGAGGGAAAGGAAAGAACCATAGTTAACATAAGACTGGGTGCCCTGTACCATAACTGGAAGAGTCTCACTGAGGATGCTAGATGCTTTATGTGACAAGCTCTGTTCTGTCACTTATAGATGTGGCTTCCTGTCTACACAGCTATTCATGACATGATGCTAAACAGAGTAAAGCTGATCTGTAATAAGATCATGGTACAGATAACTGCACCTCGTAATTGTACCTTTTTCACACTCATTAACTGGCTACCTTTATCCTGGAATCAAAGTTTCAGACCTGTTTGCTAGCTAAAAAGCCATTCCTGGGCTTAACACCCTTGCTTTATTTGTTTTAGTTATTTATATATTAAAATTTCAGATAACACCTTTGAGCAACTGGGATCTTTTACAAAGGTTCCATGTTATGGACACTGTAAAATTTAAGACAAGAACAGGCAATTAATAACAAGTAAACATTACAGTATGGTTTCAAATGAGGAGCCACCAAAGGCTTTGTCAAGGATCAAAATGTAAATTAAATAAGAGATGCAGTTGGTACAAAACACCATTCATTGTACACAGTATTCCTGGGGCAGTTACATGAGCGGTAGAGATCTTGCAAGTGCCAAAGAGGGGCAGAGATAGCTTTGGTGTGAACTTAAAAGCAGGAAACAAAGCAGAGATTGTGGGAAGAGGGAAAGGGGTTTGGAGATGAAAGAGGGGGAGTAAGGGATTAGGTGTGAGGCAGAGATGGGGAGGAAGTGATATGATGGGTGGAGGGAAAGGAGAGGGAAACAGCAGGGATAAATAGGGGAGAGAGAAAATAAAACTAAGATGGGGTCAGGAGTTTGAGGGGAAGGAACTCAAAAGAGTGAAGGGACACAGTGAGGTGAAATGCTACAGAGGGGCAAGGGAGTGCTAGGAAGGCTGTTGAGGGATATAGGAAAGAGATACCAGGAAGTAAGAGGGTGTGAGGAGAGTGCATTGGTGCGAGGGGAGGTCAGGAGAGCAGGCAGAGCAGTTTAAATGAAGCAGTCGAGTAGACACTGGCCTCCAAATGCAGTCGAAATTTGCACTTAAAGGAGCTGAGATTCAAGTGTTGGCTTTAAATAATTGCTTTAGCACTGTCTCCAACCAGAACAACACTGGAAACATGGACAGGAATACCCTTAAACCTCATTTGTGGCATATTCTGCTGGGAAAGCAGTCACTTGCTGTCAGGGCTGCTAAACGGTTAAACAAACTGCCCGATAGACTGCTGAATCTCCCAAGATTAATCAGTTTAAGGGATCTTTGGGATCAACCCTTGCAATCCAGTGCAACTGTAACTGTTAAACTGTTTTATTCAGTCATTTTTGTACATATCCTGTGACTTTTCATACAAATATCTGTATAGATTTTTCCAAAACTGTAAGTGCTTTGAACCTGACTTGCCTGCATTTCCTCTTGAATGGCTACTTGTACTTGTAATATTTTTGTATTTATGTAATTGAAGTGGAAGCTTTGCAAATGAGCACTTATGCTCAAAGGTAATCTCAAATTTTCAATAAATAAATAAAACCTTTGAAAACACATTGGCATGGTGGATGACTGCAGACCCTAATAGGCCCTACACAGGTGACTCGGGAGCTGCCCATCTGATCCTGTAGAGGAGTCTGAGCCAGATCCATGCATCCTTCCACTTGTGCAAAACACAGGATACTGGGCATGTAAGTCTGTCAGAATCTAGGTGACAGCCTGAAAGTGGGCAGGGTAAAAGGGCAAGCTAGGTAGTGGAGTATAAAAATAAAATTAAAAATTAAAATGAAAAGACTGGTGTCCTTCCTTGAGAAAATGGTCTCCAGGAAACACAGCATGGGTTTTCCCAGGGGATAACTTGCCCAACCAACATGTTTGACTTCTTTTATTGGGTTAAGAGGTCATTGGATGGGACAGGTGGTGGACATCCTGTACCTAGACTTCTTCAAGGTGTTCTATTCAGTGCCACATGATAGGCTGATCAGCAAGCTGATGGACGTGGGAATAGGGGACAAATTGCTGGGGTGAATCAAGAACTGGCTGCAGGATATGAATCAGAGAGGTGGTATGGAGGAACTATCCAAACCTTTGCCAGTAACCAGCAGAGTCCCACAGGGCTCAATATTTGACCTGTGCTGTTCAACATCTTTATTGGTGACAAAACAGAGGGTGTCAAAAGTAAGGTCTGCCTCTTTGTGGATGATATCAAGCTCTTTTGGAGGGTGGACACAGTGGAGAGTCAGGAATTAAGGGAGGATCTGGCTATGCTGGAGAATTGGTTGGGCATCAGGCAGTTGGGTTTCAATGCCAAAAATGCAAGATCATGCGCCTGGGTGCCCAGAACAAGGAGCCAGCTACTGGCTGGGAGGAGTACAGGTGGCAGCCTCAGAGGAGGAAAATGACCTTGGGGTAATGGTCAGAGGAGACATGAAACACTTGGCACAGTGCTGCAAAGCAGCAGCCAAAGCAAATAAAATGCTAGGCTGCATCGTCAGGGGAATAACCTCTAGGAGGAGGAAGTCATCTTACCACTGTATAGATCACTGGTGAGGCAGCACCTGGAATGCTGTGTGCAGTTCTGGTGCCTGTATCTGAAGAAGTTTATCAAACTACTGGAGGGGTCCAGAGGAGGGCATCCAGGATGATCCAGGATATGGGGACAAAACAAATGAGGAGAGGCAGAGTGAGCTAAACATGTACTTTCTGGAGGATGGGGGGCACAATAGAGACCTTCAAGTACCTTAAGGCAATAAACAGGGTAAGAGTCAGTGGCTCAGTAGGTAGCACACTCGCTTCTGAGGCTGGGAGATCAGAGGGCTGTGGGTTCAGTTCCGCATCTGACACTTAGGTTAATATCCCAATACTGACACTGTAGTGGAGCATGAGGGGTTACTGCACTTCTGAGGTGCCGTCTTGGGTGAGACGTTAAACTGAGGTCCCATCTGCCTGGATTGGTGGTAGTTCAGGTGGATACTAAAGATCCCATGGCACTTATCGAAAAGAGTAGGGAATTTCCTGGAATCCTGGCACAAATTTCTCCCATTCACTAAAAAATACCACCAACAGCTTATTCTGCTTTGATTTCAGTTGCTTGCCATCTGTATCCCCCTTCCCCGGTCACCCTGAAAAGGGACTTCTAGTCCCACTGAGCTTATCGGGTCAACAAAATTCAATAAATAAATAAAATAAATAAGATCAGAGGGCATCTTTATCTTAAGAAAGGAGGGTACAACAAGGGTCACGGTATGAAGCTAGTGGGGATATATTTAAGAAGGAAATGAGGAGGCACTTTTTTCACTGAAAGGGTGATGTTGGGGTGGAACGAGTTGCCATAGGAGGTGTTTGCACTAATGCAGTGGCTAGTTACAAGGGTGGGGGATAGGGTGAAAAAGAAAATTAGGGTAGGTGTTCCTGGTATGGGAAAAGGGATGGTACTGGGGAGAGATAGTCGACTCCAGGGAAGTAGGAGAGGGGCAGCTCAGGGCAATAATTAGAGCTGCACATTCAAGCAGACTTGATAGACCATTATGTCCTGTTTCTGCTGGCAAATTTGTATGTTCATGTGTTAAAAAAAAGTACATTATTTTTCCTCAAAGTCCTGTTAGCTCAATACATACACAGTACAAAGGATTGTGAAACTCAAACTTTACTCATTGCTTCCAGTTTTCTGACTGAGGTGTTTAGTGATGAAATTGTATTAGTCAAACATAATGCCTATATATCCAATAAGTTCCCTTGGCTGCCCACAAACACTTGGATACAGTATCACCCCCAAAAAAAATGACTACCAGGCTTTTAAAATGTAAATTTTGTTTCCTTAGTTTCTTTCCAGCCCTGAGTGCAGCCCCTCCACAACTCCTCTTTATGTACTCTATTCACATGCACCCTTTCTGAGGTTCCGCAACACTCACAAAATGAGCACTAGAGGGCTACCATCCCTGTGATTCACAGGAATATATAATCCCATAGAAAAGCATATCTGTACAATGCCCCTCCCTTGCAACTGTTCCAAAATGTGCCTACACTTCTCTCCTAAGTTTCTAACGCTACCTTGCACCTCTCTTTTTTATATATTTATTTTATTATTCCTTAGGAGAACTGTAAACAACAATACAATTTTCCACCATACAGATACCATAAGAAAAAATATACCCATAAACATGTAACATAATAAAGCATAAAATGAATTTTTGTAATATTTTTAGGGGGTATAAAGGAAAAAAAATTTACCCATGAACTTACTAAACTTTTCATTTTCTTAATGATTTCATCTTGTTTGTGCTCCATGCTTTTACTTCCCTCTTAAAAAAAAACCTAAAGTTAAATACCCATTAACATTAAAGTAACCCCTCCTAACTGAATTCATTTCAAAGCTCATCAGAATTCAATAGTGAAAAAGCTAAATACTTAAATCTGTTGGCCTCTTCATCGTCCACATCTGAACCTATATCCTCTGGTACTCTCACATTCATCTCAAAAAAAGCCTTGACTGAGTCAATGTCTTCAAATAAATATGTTTTCTCCTGGAACAATACTCTAAGCCTTGCAGGAGCTAACAAACTGACAGCAAGTCCAGCCTCTTTGAATTCACTCATAATTGGGTTAAAATGGTTGTGTCTACGCTGGATTTTAAATAAAAGTCCGGATAGAGATGAAATCTATGCCCATCATAGAAACACTTTTAACAGTTCGCACTAATTGTAGCAGCTTATTACAATCATTGAGATTGTACTGTACAAAGTTAAGATAATAAATCTTGCCTTCTGTTGATCCCTCATAGGCTTTTTGCTGGACGACTAGGAGGTCTATAAACATTCTCAAGTAGCAGTGAGGGTTCCAGTGAGAATACTGAAGTCAGTGCATTTTCCACAGTCACCTTTAATTTGGATGTTGAAATAGAACCGGAAGCCTATTAGTCAAAAGTTTCTCCTCAGAGCGTAATTTTCCAGACTTCCTAACCTTGAAGCTTGAGCCAACTGCTCATGAGTGAAGCGTTTACTGCACCCTCTAAAGCCAGAGTTCTAGTGGTTAGGGCTTTGATCTCTTTGTCAGTATTCTTTGCTGCTATTTCCATATTCTCAAGCCTTTTCTCCATTGGCAGGCAAAGCAAAATAATATCATCCAACGAAGTCTCAATCCTTGAAGTCGACTGACGTGCTTCTGTGAAACTCAGTCAGGAGATACTGAATAGAAGCCAAAGTTGGCTTTCCCTCTCTGGGTTTCGTGGCCTGCTCCGAGCACACCTGTACAATGGGAGGAGTTCTGGCTCCAGCCACTGCGAGAGAACCCTGGACCCTCGCACAAAAGCCCCACTCCCAGAGAGTTTGGGAGTTACAAATTTATCCATTAATGCTTCTCAAACCTGGGAGCTCCAATAGCAATTTTCAAAAGAAAATACTTAAAACCAGAAAGGATTTTAAACTGTTTTAAACTGAGTTTTTAGAAAACTGTGGAGCTCCAAACAAACGTGACTTTCTTTCACAACAGCTCAGCAGCGTCCCTACCTTGCACCTCTCTTATAAACGTTATCTTTTCTTCCAGAAATGTATTCTTACTACTGCATCCATCCTAACATTTATATCTATGCAACCCTCCAAAAATCTGCATACCTTCCTAAGTCTGTGTCCTAACTTGAAACCCTGTCAAAATGACCACTAGTGCCCTGTGCCCCTGCAAAATTTGCACTTACACCTCACACCTCTCCAAAATGTGTACTTCCCTCTGCAGCATGTTTCTCATTTGCATTCCCTCATGATTTGTGCCCATCATTACAACTCCAATTATATACTCATAAAACACCTTTCTGAACATTTCTATCCCTTTCCATGACCTCGCCATATTTTTAGTCTTTTCTCGCTAACCACTCTTTCTCAAATCTTAATATCCTCCAGCATCACAAATGCAGATGTTGCTGAAGACCAGACCCAAAACCAGTCACCACCTTTGACATCCCCATCCTCTGCACATTCCCCACTAACAAAAAATGGATTTTGTCACTTGACTATTTCCAACCAATCCCTTCTTATCTTTTCCCTCAATTATAGGTCACACAACTTTTTAACTAACTGTTCATGTGGAACAGAGTTTAGTCTTTGCTGAATTCATGGTACAGTACATACAAGTCAATTTTTTAATTTTTCAATTTATTTCAATTCTAGGATTACAAGTTACCTTTGAGCCCAGGCGCTTTTACACAGGTTCTACGTCAAGACATTGGTATCACGTAACAATAGACATTTGTTTCACAAATAAGGTACAGGATCACAAGTTAAATTTGAACAGACAAGGGTGAAAAAATGGAAAGAAAGAGGCCATAAAAGGTGGAAAGGGGGGTGGCAGAATGAAAGGGAGGGGGCTGAAAGTGGGAGGTAAGAAAAATGAGGAGAGAGAGGAGGGGATAAGGTAGGTAAGGATATGGAGAAGGGGAGGGTGAGGTGAGAGCAGCCAGGCTGGTGTGGCATTGTCAGATGCAAAGAGCAGATGGAGCAGAGGCCAACTAGGGCAAGGCGTTATGTAAAGGAGCTAGGTATGGGAGAGCAGCAGCAGGCGGTGTTGCATAGCATTATCCATGACAGTCGAGATGCTGGAAATGACCAGGGTGTTTCGAGCCTGATTTGAAGGCCCCTAGCCCAGTAGTATTGATAGCATCATTGGCAAGACCATTAAACCAAGTGGGTGCCCTGTAGGTGAATGAACGCTGGCCAATTGCTGTCTGGCAGCCGGGATCTGGAACAGTTGTGGCTTTGATCCTGGTAATTCTGGATCTGGTTTTCATTTGAAGGAGTGAACAGACCGGGGGCAATTCCCAACTGGATTTTCTTTGCAACCACACAGGTTTGGTACTGGATTCTATTATCAAGTTGAAGCCAGTTAGCTACCTTCGTGATGAGTTGACAGGCCTTGTTAATGTGGTGGTAATCCTTGTGAGTGTCGTGGCAGTGGAGTGCCATAGATGACAAGACTATAGTCAATCTGGGAGATGATGGAGCTTTGAACAGCGGCATAGAGGGCCTCTTTAGTCAGGTGCCGACGGATCTGATAGAGTAAACCCAGTCTAGTATTCACTGTTTTAGCAACATTGGTTATATGGGTTCTGAAGGACAGGTGTGGGTCTAAGGTGATTCCTAGGTATCTGAAGGAGTCAACCTGCTCCAGGGAGTCACCAAGGCAGGTATATAAGGAGAGTTGGAGATGTTTGTGCCTGTTTTGGTGGCTGGTGAAAATCATGGTCTTTGTTTTTTCTGGTTAAGGATTAACTTTATTCTTTGAACCAGCTTTCAACTGAAGTGAAACCATGTTGAAGGGTTTGTTGCAGGTGGCTTGGGTCATGATGGGAGGCAAGAATCACAGCGTCATCTGCATAGAGTATGACTTGCTGAGGGTGGAGTCGGGAGGAGTTGAGGAACAGGCTGAAAAGCAATAGCCCCAGGATGGAGCCTTGAGGGACATCAGGTTAACCTCTTTAGTGTCGGAGACTACGCCTGCTATTTTTACACATTGGGTCCTGTTGTCAAGATAGCTATTGAACCATTTCACCAATTCCAAGAGAAGCCAATGTTCAGTAGCTGATGAAGCAGGAGGCGATGGTGGACAGTGTCAAAAGCCTTGACAGGTCTATGAATGTGGCTCGGTTAGGGCGACCCTGGTCAAGGGAGTTGTGTATTCCCATAAACTCAAAAAGGGCCGTGGCAGTGCTGTGTCCTTTTCTAAATCCATGTTGCTGCTGGCAAAGGATGTTGTATTTGCCCAGATGATGAGTGAGTTGGTCTGCTACTATCTGTTCCAAGGCCTAGAGAGGGGTGGAAGGATTGAGATAGGTCGGTAGTTCACATGGGAGGTCCGGTCACCACCTTTATGGATAGGTGCGACAGTTGCTGCCTTCCATTTGTCAGGGAACTGGCTGAGAGAGAGGGCAGATTAAAGATCCTGGTGAGAGGCCACAGAACCTCTTCTAGAGTGAGGACAGAAGTTTGAGGTCCAGTGTGTCAGCACTAGCTCTGGTGTTTTTGATGGCTTTGGAATTGTATTTCCTGATGGTATTTTTGTTTACTGCTCTGAAGTAAAAGGTGGGCATTTTTGGTGAAGTCTGATGGGTGGGAAGAGGGCGTCACTGTCATTGAAAAAGTTGGGGAGGATGCTGCTGAGGTCAGTGAAGGCATCATTAAAGGTGCTGGCTATGACTTTTAGGTCCAGGATAGTATTTCCATTTATTGTGAGAGCAGTAGGGGTGATTTGGACTCCTTCCCGAAACGTCTTTAATGTTATTCCAGAAAGCTCTTACATTTCCCCATGTGTCAGTGAGTGCAGTCTTGTAGTATTCAGATTTCTGTTGGCGATGGATTTGGTGCATTCATTGCTAGCTCTTTTGTAGTTTTGGATGTCTGCTCTGTTTTCCTGTTTCTCTGGCTCATTCCCAGAGGTGGTCCCTCTGTTTCAGCTTCTTTAAGAAGGAATCCGTGAGCCAGGGGTTGCAGAGGGTTTAATTTTTCACTTTTTTTGGCGGGCAAAGATGTTACAAGCTTTGTTGAAAATATGTATGAATTGGTCAAGGGCTGCGTTTGCATCCGGGCCAGGTTGATGGGGACCAGTCTTGATTTAGTAGATGTGATTTTAGGTGGGTTATCTTCCTGGGGTAGGACTCTGCTGAGGATGGCCTTTGGAGGAGATTTCCGAATTTATTTGACCAAGTGCAGCTGACAGGGAATGGTCACTGAGAAAGTCAGGCAGTATGACGTGGCTAGTGATCCAGGAGGGTGAGTAGTCAGAATCCAGTCCAGTAGAGTGCTGGTGCCAGTTTTGTAGTTCATTCTAGTTGTGGAGTCCAATATCTGTGTGAGGTTTGCTGATGTGACCATGTCCCTGGCATCGCCAGCCTCAGGTCCAACCAGTTGGTGTTGAAATCACTAAGTGTGATGACTTGAGTCGGGCAGAAGTGATTTGATGTACTCCAGTACTGCATGGAGGCCCGCCCTGTTCTTTCGGAGGATATAAATGGTGATGACCGAGAGGGTTTTGTGCTGAGCTCCAAGCAACATTTTGATATGCAATAGCTGGGCATTTGGTGTTGGTAGGTCAATTGGGCAGTGTGCCCCATCAGGTTGTCTTTTAGGTAAAGGGCGAGCCCCTCCTTGTTTTGATTTTCAGTCAAGCCTAAAGATAGTGTAGCCAAGGGATGGAGATTGTATGATCAGGAACTAAGGAGGTGAGCTAGGTTTCTACTACCGCCAGAATATCGGCTGGTGAGCATAAGCAAAAGGCTTGTAGTTGGTCCAATTTGATAGTAAGCTGCAGATGTTCAGGCAGATAATGGAGAGGAGCCATGCGCTTGGTTTGGGTGGAGTTCATAGCAGACCGAGGGCCTGGGTTGGGGTGAATGTTTCCAGATATTAGCAGGAGTGGAGAAGGAGTTTCAGGGTGGCCAGGCACAGTTCCTGCAGGAGAACTTGCAGTACTTGATTAAGGAGGAGTTGTTTGCAGTAGTTTTGTGCGTATATAGGAGGAGCGTAGTGAGCTGGGTGGTAGCGGGTACAATGCACCCTAGTATGAAGTGTGGGTAATGTGCTGGGGTGAGCCCTGGGGGGGAATGTTGTCATGTAGTGGTGCAAGAGTGGCTATAAGAGAGATTAAGCTGATAGCTATGCTGAGGGGACGGAAAGCAGGATGTAGGAGCTGGAGCAATGGGGTGAGGGCAAGAAGGAGGAGAGAGGCAGGGATAGTAGGAAAGGAAGGCATAGTTTGTGGAGGGGAAAAGAAGGAGCTGTGAGGAAGGCTGTGATAGCTGTGGTGAAAATAAGAGCAGTGGAAACAAAAGAAAAAGAGGCGTGGCAGGAGAGAGGAGGAGAAAGGCAGAGACTAATGGGTGTTTGAAGGGGAGTGGCTTGTACCAGGGCGTGGCAAGAGGGCTATTTAATAAACAGGGCAGGAGGGGAGGGCAAAAACTCACGGCAGAGCGCAATGTTAGTCAATGAAGCACAGCAGCCCTGAGCTTGGTCTCAGGTCAGCGGTGCTGCAGCCAATCAGGGCCAGGCAGAGGGCAAGGACCAATCAGGGTGAGAGAGCCTGGCGTGCTGGGCCAATGGCGACATGCACAGCTTTCCTGGTCTGGGAGGGCTTTCTTACCTGTCACCATGGATCCAGGAGGTGGCCAGAAGATGCAAGTGCGACGCAGGTTCCGGGAGCCGAGCCTGTGCAAGAGGGGCTGGTGTAGCCCAAGTACAGGGCTCAGGATCTGGAAGGGGAGAAGAAGAAGGCAGAGATTTAGAGAGAGGATGAGGGAGCAGACAAAGACAGTGACACAGTGCAAAGCACTGAAGAGGTGGGCGGGAGCAAGAGGGAGGGAAGGGGCTGCCTGGCAAGTTGATAGCAGGTACTTGGCCTGGCACCGGTGAGGCCGGGGTGGGGGTGCACTAAGACATGGGAATTTAGGCAAGCAGGCAGGCGAGCGAGTGGGGGGCAGTTCAGGCCCAGAGCAGGGACAAGAGAGTCACAGGAGGGTGGTAATTAGGCAGGAAAAAAATCAAAAATACAGTCTTCGGAATTGGCAGCACACAGTAGCAGCAATCAACAGATAAACAGTTTTAGGATTCGCAGTACACAGTTAGAAACAATCAGCAGATACACATTTGTTCTTTTTTTTTTGCCTCAGCTGAGCAGCTACACCCAGGCAAAGTTACAGTCGAGCCTCCGGTCTGTAGGAGATCAAGAGATAGCGGAGGCAGTGCGTAACAAAAACTATGGCAGAGTGCAATGTTAGTCAATGGGCACAGCAGCCCTGAGCTCACTCTGAGTCAGTGGGCGCTGCAGCCAATCAGGGCCAGGCAGAGAGGGCGAGGACCAATCAGGGTAGAGCCATGAGTGTGCTGGGCCAATGGCGGCATGCACGGCTTCCTGTCTAGGAGGGCTTCTTACCTGTCACCGTGGATCCAGGAGGTGACCAGAGGATGCAAGTACAGGAGGCAGGTTCCAGGAGCCACGCCCGTGCCAATGGGGCTGGTGTAGCCAAGTACAGGGCTCAGGATCCGTAACCGGATCCAGGGGACGCCAGAGGATGCAAGTATGGGCGGCACTGCCTGACCAATTTCCACCACCTTCATCGTCTAATCAAAGAAGTCAATCAGATTCATCTGATGTGACCTTCCTTCCTGTATCCATCCTGTCTGATATCCTGAAGTCCATTTGCCTGCATGAAACCCAGTAGCCTTTATTATGGTCTCTACCAACATCCCCACTCTGGATCTCTGACTGGCTGCTCTGTAGTTCCCTGATTCATCACTAGTTCCACTCTTATATCGGGAACTTTATCCACTGTCATCCTGTCCATAGGTATTGCCCACATTTCAAATAGGGGATTGAACAGTGCAGGCAGAAGCACATTGATACCCTCACCTTCTTTCCCTTGCCTTGATGACACAGTCAGACAGCAGCCCTTTATCCTACACTATGAATACTAAACAGAAAAAAGCATTACAGGCAGTACATCACTCTTCCTGTGCGCCTTTCTCCCACCCATCCAACTTCTTCATTCTGACTATCCAATCTTTGTTTTGCATTTCTTTCATAAGTAATGAAAGAACATTTTGTTCCTTTCTTCATTTCCTCAGCTATCCTGAACTCATCATCAGACTTTGCCCTACACACAGCCTTATTGGCCTCCATTGTTCAGTTTAGAATCGTTAACCTAGCCTTCTCCATGTAGTTGGTTTTGTATTTTCTGAAGGCTTCCTTTCTCCTTAATTTCCTCTCCCTACTGTCATTTGTTTGGGGTTCCTATTTTGTATTAATTACAGAAGTGTGGCATATGGTAAATACATTAATTGCTGATCATGTAAAGACTGGTGAAAATAAAAATTCCACCTCCTTAGCCCAACATTTACTTATCTGTACATATCAGTTTACTCCTATTAGTAGGGCTGTACTCATTAAGCTAGTTTATCCTCACCTATCTTCATTCTTACCCCTCCTCATCCCACCCTCATTTAATTATAGACAGTGCTGCAGTATCTACTGTACAGGATTTTTTTATAAAATGGCAAGGAAATCCCTGTGTCCTGATTGGCAGAGACTTGGTTGTAGCCATGGCAGTAAGACAGCGCCACCACTGGCTAAAATAAGTTCCTGCTAACCAGGGCAACTCACAGAATTAATAAACCACTTACTTCCTAATTTACATTACAAATATGGCTGTAGCCTTTATTCATATATAAAAACTTCAACTAGGCCTAACATTAAAACTCCATTAAATTAAATAAAGTAAATAAATAATTTAATGCTGTTTTCATTCAAGAACCCTTCCTACACACATACACAAATTTGAAAAATCAAGTTCCATTCAGAGTTTCTATTGCTATTGTTTCTTTGAGGACCATGAACAATCCCTCCTATCCCTACCAGTTTGCTAGAGAACGCCTCCTCCTTACCTGGCAACAGATAAAATTGATGTTCTCTCTATTTGAGGCCTGTGTGTTTATGCCAGTGAAACTCTGAAGAATTTTGAATTCATGTATTCCATGTTATCATACCCAACAGACTAATAGGTTCTTAAGTAATACCATTGCTGAGTTGTGCAAACCCCTAAAAGTTTGAGCTGCATTTCTAAATTCCAATTGTTTACCAATGTTAACTTGAAAAACAAAAAGGACTAAAATGCACACTGCAGAAAACAAAATGACCATAAGCTTGTCTTCTGGTGCAAAAAGCCTCACTAAATTATCTCAAGTTACTAAGCAAAAGACAAGCCTCGCAGAAACATACTTTTTGCACTGCACGTTTGGGCTGGCTTTTATTTCTCCAAGTTGCTGATTTTGTAGTGTGCAGTGTGGTTCTCAGAGTGGCAATTTTGATGCATTTTACCAGTGTTATACCTAGTCTAAGCATGCTGTCATATACTGTACAGACTTTTAGTATTTTGTGGCATGATGACAAAAGAAGGGTCCCATGTAATTGGTTATGTAAAACAAAAAGCCAACAGTTCCAAAGTGTTAATATGTCCATGCTGGACTGAGCTGACTGGAGCAGTCCTTTAGAGAAAGAGCTCTTTAAGGCTATTTTTTGTTGTTCAGCACCAGCACAGGGCAGGTTACCAGAAGTTCCAAAAAGTATGTCCCTTGTAGCTATAAGAGTCACAGTGCCTGTTAGGTATAGCAAAGATACTACCACAATATGCAACAGCTAAACCTGTTAGTGTTTGATAACACAGCTTACACTTAATGGAGACCTTACTACCACATTGCTGTGCACAAATACCAGAATAATTATCAGGACCCAGCAGGCATTTGTGCTTACAGTTTCTGTTTGTTTATTAAGACACAGTAGCTGTAGTAATGAAGTTACCCACCTTAGCTGGCAGCACAATCACTTTTGCTTTGGTTTTAGCCTTCAGCTACTGTACTTGGGATGGTATTGTAAAGTAATACAAATTGTACTCTGCCTCAATCCCTAGCTTGTTTGAACAGATTTCTCCTACCCCGCTGTATGGTAGTCTTCTGCAACAAGGTTTTTTCTCATTCTCCTGACAATGGTTACAATATAATTCTCTTCTAATCTACAGAATTTTCACTTCCTTAGCTTTAACCAGGAGTGTTGCAAGATGTATCTTGGTTGGTGAATCAGGCAATTGATTGGAACGTTCCAAACACTGCACTATGCCTTTCTAATGTAAAATTTTACTTTGCTAACAATTTATAGTGTAAGCTTTTTTTAACTGGTCAAATTGGAGGAGGCAGGTCGGGTCACAACTGATGCAAGGGTGGGGGATTGATGTACCTAGCAGGCAAATACATTTATAACTAAGTTCACATGAAGAGTAAACTGACTACTGAAACATAGAAACATAGAATTTGCCAGCAGAGAATGATAGCTTAGCCCATCTAGTCTACCCATTCTTATCTGCCTACAATATCAACACAGATCCTGTCTGTTATCCCTCCCTTTCCCTAACATACCCTTCTGTCTATCCTATGCATTATTGTACCCCACCACTGTTTTCACCCACACCAACTCCACTGGAAGGCCATTAAAGGAATCCATCACTCTTTCTGTGAGCAATTACTTCCTTACAACTCGGCAGAATTTAGCCCTCACCAGCTTCGATCATGTCCCCTTGTTCCTCAGCACTATTTTGTTCTTAAAAGGCTTCCCTCCTGCACCTAATTTGCCCCTTTGGGTATTTAAAGGTATCTTTTATACTCCTCTTTCCTCTTCTCTTCCAGTGTGTACATGTTCTGATCATTCTGTCTGTCCCATAGCACTTCTGATGCAGTCCCCCACCACCTCTGCTGGAAGACTGTTCCAGAATCCACTACTCTTTCTTTGAAGAAATACTTCTTCACATCCCTCCCAAATCTACCCACCCTAGCTTCATATGGATGTCCCCTTGTTCTTTGCACCCTTTTTACTGAATCGTACATTCCTCATGTATCTTATATACCCTTTTAGATATTTAAAGGTCTCTATCATATCCCTTCTCCATTCTCTCTTCCAGTGAAGTACATATTTAGGTCCTTAATTATCTTCTCATTGGGCTTCTGATGCTAACTCTACACCATTTTGGTTGCACTCTGCTTGACTGCCTCCACTCTGCCTATGTCCTTCTGGAGATGTGGTCTCCAGAACGGACACAGTACTCTAGGTGGGTCTTACCAGTGATCTATAAAGAGGCAACACCACCTCCTTCTTTCTTCTCATGATACCCCTCCTGTGCACCCAAGCATCCTGCTAACTCTCCCAACTGCCATGTCACGCTGCTTGTTCACCTTTAGGTCATACAATATGATTATCCCCAGGTGTCTTTCTGGTTTGGTGGCAGTCAGTAACACCCCCCATTCTGTACTCTAGCCTTGGGTTTTCACGCCCCAGGTTCATTATTTTGCACATATTCTTATTGATATCCAGCTGCCTTACCCTTGACCACTGCACAAGTTTTCTCTGGACATTGCTCATCCTTTCCAACACCACCCCTGAGTGTTCACCCTTTGCAGATTTTGGTGACATCCACAAAGAGGCAAACCTTCCTTTCAGCTCCTCTTCAATGTCACTAATAAAGACATTAAAGAGGACTGTCCCAGCACTGATTCCTGAGGCACCCCTCTGTCACCCTCCTTCTCCAGAGGGAACTCGGTTACCACCACCTTCATTGGCTACCTCTGAACCAATTTCTTACCCATTTAACCTCCTTGGACCCATAACTAAGCTATATCCACTTTGCTTTTGAGTCTCCTGTATGGAACAGTGTTGAATGCTTTACTGAAATTTAGGTAGGCTATGTCTACCACTTCACACTGCTCTAGTTCATTAGTCACCCAGTCATAGAACTCTGTCAATTTTCATTTTACATGACCCCAACCTCATGAATCCATGCTGCCTCAGGTCCTGTAACCCACTGGAATCAAGATATATATTTATTTTAAAATTGGTAACCTGGACAGTCACACTGAGCCAAGACTCATTTCCAGGTGCAACTCAGGGAGGGAAGGTAAGGCAAGCAGCAGACAATGCACTGTATCAAACATCTGATTAGACATATGAACAATATGATACATTAATAGAATAAAATGAGGAAAACTGCATGTAGAGATGATAAATCGCATGGAGCTTTAACAGTACATATAAATAAGAACAAAACTAGAATTGAGAATAATAACCCAATGGATTAAGGTTCAGCTTTCGAGGGTATCAGGAGGACAGAAAACAAGAACAAGTGGGGGTTGAAGTTTCAACTGGCATCTGGAAGGAGCCAGGGTATGGGGGATTAATGGAGGGAGGAGGGGAGTTTGTTTCAGAGTGAGGGGAAGTAGATAGGAGAAGGCAGATTGCCCAGCAAAGGAGCAGAGGTGAAGAGTGGCAAAGTGCAATGGTCCCTAGAGTGGAGGTAGCATGAAGCAGGGGTTTGGATAGGAAGCGAGGAGAGGTAAGAAGGAAGGGTACAAAACCAGTATTTGGAGGTGAAGAGGTGAAGTGGTGCAGTGAGCCTAGTGGTGAGAGGGCAGTGCTAAGATGGATAGGGTAGAGTATAGCTAGCAATGTTGCACATGAGGTGGAGTGGTGGATGCAAAATGGCAGAAGGAGTTGAGGAGGACATCTGGAGAGGGAAATGAAAGGGCAGAAACATAGGCCAAATCAGTGTAGTCAAAGAGAGAGAGCACCATTATACCATAGGTGCACTTTTTGACATTGAACCTCAACTGCCATGCTTTAGACCACTCTTTGAATTTCCCCAGATCAGTACTCATTCCGAAGTCAGTGATCATTCCTGAGATCAGTGCTCATTCTCTCCACTCCTTCTGAGTACATAGTTACATAGATACATAGACACTGTCAGCAGATAAGGGCCTTTGGCCCACCCTGTCTGCCCATTTGAGAGTGTAAGTTCTCTTTGTTTTTCTAAAAGTCTGTTGCCCCTTATCTCCAACCTCCAGAATTCCTTATGTCTATCCCATGCATTCTTAAACTTTTGATTGTTTCAGCCCCCACCACTTCCTCTGGCAGGGTGTTCCACTTGTCCACCACCCTTTCTGTGAAGAAAGTCTTCCTCATGTTTACTCTGAATCGCCCTCTCCAACTTCATCCCATACCCTCTAGTCCTGGAACATCTTTTTCGCTGGAAACTAGTGTATCCATGCACCCTGTTCCTCCCTGTAAGGTACTTGTATGTCTCTATCATATCCCTCGCTCCTCCTTTCTTCCAGGGAGTACATATCCAAGTCCTTCCGCCTGTTCTCATAGGACTTGTGATGCAATCCCTGTACTATCTTTGTTGGCCTCTTCTGAAACTTCTACCCTGCCTATGTCCTTATGTAGGTAAGGTCTCCAGAACTGTACACGGTACTCCAGGTTGGGCCTCACTAGTGTCTTGAATAGTGGAATTCCGACCTCCATTTCCTGCTGGTGATGCCCCTGCCTGTGCATCCCAGCATCCTATTTGCTTTACCTGCTGCCTTGTCACACAGTTTCCTACCTTGAGATCATCAGAGATGATAACCCCAAGGTCCTTTTCCTACTTGGTGCATGCAATATCCTCACCCCCACAACTGATATGTTGTTCCAGGATTTTTGTGCCTCATATGCATTATCTTACACTTCTTATGCTGAATTTCAACAGCCAAACCCTTGACCATTCTTCGAGCTTCTGCAGGTCCCTTGTCATTCTGCCTGCACCCTCTGGCATGTCCACTCTGTTACAGAGCTTCATGTCATCAGCTAACAGGAAATTCAGCCTTCTACATCCTGCACAATGTCACTGATGAAGACATTGAATGAGACCAGTCTGAGCACTGATCCCTGTGGTACCCCACTGGTCACTCTTCCCGGTTTGAGCACAGATCCCTGATACCCCACTGGTCACTCTTCCACCTGTGGGGTGACAGCCATTTACTACTACCCTCTGTGTCCTGCCACCCAGGAAATTACCCAACCACTGCACTACTGTCCTGCTCACTGCCAAATTCCCAGTTTGTTTAATAGCCTTTTATGTGGCACAGTGTCAAAGGCCTTGCTGAAGTCCAGATAGGCCATGTCCACTGCCCTCCACTGATTCATCTCCTTGTCACCAGTCAAAAATTCAATGAGGTTGGTCTGGCATGACCTTCCCCAGTGAAGCTGCATACTGCCTTGGGTCCTGTAGTCTGTTGGCAATCAGATGTTCCACCATCTCTCCTTTAGTAGTACTTCCATGATCTTCCCACTACTGAGATCAGGCTGTCTGGTCTGTAGTTCCCTGATTCCTCTTTGTTCCCACTTCTGTATAAGGGATTACATCTGTTGTCCTCCAGTCTTTCGCACGTCCCTGTTTCCAGTGATTGGCTAAACAGGATTGCCAGAGGTTTAGCCACCATCTCTTAGTTCCTTTATGACCCTGGGGTGCACCCTTCTGGACTCATTGCTTTATTAACTCTTATTCCTTCCAGTTCCTTTTGACCCTTTCCCATATAAAGGGACTTGTGTCCATTTCTGTGCCGTTCCCACCCTTTGTACTTCCTTCAGGCCCATTACCCTTCTTTTCCTCAGTAAAGACTAAGCAGAGGTATCTGTTCAGTATGTCAGCCTTACTGTTGTTATCCTCCACGCAGCCCCGTCCCTTCAGTCTCACTATCCCTCCCTTTGCCCTTCTTTTTTCACTTATGTACCTGTAAAGGTTTTGATTTTGCAATCGCTCTTCTGTCGGAGCTTTGGTTTCTCTTGCTAACCTCCCTTTGCTTCTCCTGGTACTTCTCCCTATCCCCTTCTGCCTGTATCTTTTGTATTGTCTGAATGCGATCTTTTGGCTTTCACTTTTCTGCTACCTCCTTGGAAAACCATAATGGCCCCTCTTTTTTTCCTCTTGCTAACCTGCTTAATGATAATTCTGTTTCTCTTGTAATCCCTGTTTTAAATATTGCCCACTGTTCCTCCACCACTGATTTCCTCCTCATTCACATTAATTCCTCTTCAAGCATGTCCCATTTTCCAAAGTGTGGCCTCCTAAAATCCAGGATACGGGTTTTGTGTGGTTTTAGTTCTGCTCTTTCTGTGATTTCAAACCAAAGTGACCGGTGGTCACTGTTCCCCTAGGTGCTCCCCACTGTTACCCCTATCACACTGTCCCCGTTTGTTAGCATGAGGTCCAGTATTGCCTTCTGCTGAGTTGGTTCCATGACCAGTTGTTAGGAAGGCACCTGGAAGGAGTCCATGATAAGACTGCTCCTGGTTGGTGCTGCTGCTGGGAGGTTCCAGTCCACATCTGGAATATTGAAATTTCCAACCAGCACCACCTCCTCCTTCTTGTCTGCCATCCTTTGGATGGTTAGCACTATCTCCTTATCTGTCTCTTCCTCCTGGGCTGGTGGTCTGTAGACCACCCCTGTGTGGATGGCTAACCCCATTTTCCATTCCAGCTTAACCCACATTATCTCTCCCATTTTGTTCCTCATGGATCTCTGTGGCCTTTATGCCATCTTTCACATAAATTGCCACTCCTCCTCCCATCCTGTCTGCCCTGTCTCTTCTGAATATGCTGTAGCCAGGTATAGCCATCTCCCAGTTGTGGTTATCATTACACCAGGTCTCTGTGATGGCCACAATATGCAGGTCGGTGTAAGCACCCTATTGTAGATTTTGGTATAATACACAAAGTCTTACCTTAGCTTCCAGTTTTTCAGCAGTGCCACTTATGAAATCATTCAAGAAGAGTGATCTCACTACTGAGCCCTGTGGCGCCCAGTGGTCACTCCTCCATCATTCGAGTGAGTGCCATTACCACCACCCTCTGCCTCCTGTTCATTAACCAGTTTGTAACCCAGTTCACCTCTTGGATCCCACTCCAAGGCTGATGAGCTTCTTTACAGCCTCCTGTGTGGCACAGCCAGAAAGGCCACATTCATTGCCGTCCCCTGGTCACCAAAGAAATCCATCATATTTGTTTGTTGTGACCTCTCCCCATGAATTCATGTCACCTGTGGTCTTGCAGCCCATTGATTCAAGATACTCAACCAGTCTTTCCTTTAGCAGGATTTCCATTAAATCCCCACCACTGATGTAAGACTGACTGGTCCATAGCTCCTAGCCTCCTCCTGCTGCTTCTCTTATGTAAAGGACCACATTAGCTATTCTCCAGTCCTCTAGAACCATTCCTGTCTTCAGTAAACTATTGAACAAGACTGTCAGTGGGACAGGTAGCACCTCCTTGAGTTCCTTTGGAACCCATGGGCATATTCCGTCCACTCTCCACAACTTTGTCCACCTTTAGAGCAGAAAATCCCTTCTGGACTCTTTCTTCTGAAAAATGACTTGTGCCCATCTCTTCCCATTCCTGTTACTCCTTGGTGGTCCATTTCCTCCCTCCTCAGTCCCTCCTCCCTCCCTGACAGGACTGAGCAAAAGTACCTGTTCAGGATGTCCACTTTTTCATGGTCCTTTCTTGTATAGTCTCCCCCGCCCTTCTAATATGCACTGTCCCTCCTTGCTTTCCTCTTCTCATTTATTTATCTGAGGAACGTCATATTTCCTTAGTTTAGAGGATTATGGACCTTTGTTCTAATCTGTTTCCAAGTTTATTAGAGGCATTTTATTGCATTCTCTTTCCATGTCTGTTGAATGCATATCCCTTTAGATTTCAATCATTCTTGCAGTCTTGTTTACTTTGAGGATTTGTTGCCTTGTTTGTAGATTTCACATGTGTAATTTCTATGATTACAGTATATTTACAGAAAGAGTTGCAGGGTTACATTTCTGTCCATTGTTGATGATCTGACAAATGCCTCATATCTGGAAATGCAAATGTGCAATTGAAACACAGTTTTTATGTGTTGTTCATTAAAATATGTGAAGTAAAAGTCATTACAGGAGTTTTTGTTCTGTAGATTCAATATAAATAAACAGTCAAATTCACCACTATGTTAAGGCAACTTTGGTGGTCAAATACTCCAGAAATGGCTTTAAGATTTCCTTTGGTGGGTAAGGGTGATATAGTATTTCTGTCATGTTTTGTATTTGAAACGTGCTAATGCAATTGTTATGTGTATGAGAAACAGAGGTCTGCAAAACTGCTTTTTAACCTATGCCCTTCTGAAATTCAGTCCCCACTTTTCCTAATGTTGCAGCACCCATGACTTTCCCCATCTATGGCTGCCTAAACAAGGCATATTCTCCATTTTCATGGGATGCACATGTGATAGACTTTCTTTATTTTTTGCTTCCTAATTGCACACCGGTTAGTAACTCCACTCCTTCAGGCCCCTCTGGGACTTATGCTTATCTGGATTACTCCCTTCCACCCACCGTCCCAACATCGCAGCCACCCAGGGTAACCCGATGTATCCCTTCATCGGGCAGGTCCCTTCCTATGAAGGAATTAACCTACTGGCCTGCCAATGGTCCTGGGTGCAGCTGGGGCATGTTTTCATGGTCAGGAGCTCCGTGATGAGGGTTCAAGAGGCCATCATCTTGACCCGACTGGTGCACCATTTTTCCTGATTTTTCTCCTTGGAAGCATGATGTCCAAGATGTCTAGGCATGAGCCAACGTCCTTCACGCTCCCACAGCAGTGACCGATGTGCTGCCCTTCCCTGGCCTCTGCCAGAGGTCAGCCAACACTGACTCACATACCCCTCCTCCCAGGAGATGGCGAGCAGTCATGGGATGCTCAAGCCATCTCCTCGGGTTAGCCCTCTGACCCCGGGACCATTCAATTAATCCGGGTTGTCAATGTCACAAGCAGAAATCCTACTGCTGTACCAGTGGGTCAGCCATGATAGGCTTTCTTGATATACCCAGATGGGTATGCAGTTGACCCAGACAGCAGGTTCAGCTCACCCTCATTCAGCTTGAATTCATTGGCTCCTTTAACTGTATCCATTAGTAATTTTGCATGAGCCTCCTCACAGCCATGAACTTCCTTGTACATGGATGCTAGTAATAAGGTTAATCCTTCATCTTCTGCATTACTTTCATGTGCACCTAATGCAGACATTGTTGGCATGCTCCTGGCACACTTTCAAAGGGATCTTGTTGCTTACACAGTTAATTATCTGACTAGCTATGCTGCACCTTGCCTTCAGAATGCTTCTGTCCACACTATTGACAGGGTCCTATACAATGCCTATTGGTGGTTACTTCTCTTTTGAACCAAGCTCTTAGAATCTACAAAGTATTCTGCCTTTACTGTATTTCGTGGCTTTTGTATAACTGTGACGACCACGTGTGTTTTGCACAGAACTTAAATGGCAGTATGGAAGGCACTATATGCACAGGTTACATTGAGTGCATTTTCTAGGTCAGGACATCCTCTAAAAGGAGTATATCTTGTATTTATTTGTCTTGGGTATCCACGAAGATGCATTCTTTTATCATGTTGTCTGCCTCAAAGAAGCATTATTAGCAGAAGTAGTTGGGTAAGCTACTCATCTGCGCCTTATCTGGGTCCTGATTTCTTTGTAGAACCTCTTCCGCAGTACTTTCAGTAGACATGAGATTGACTATATGTCCTGGTCCTCAGGACACTTAATTTACAATTACATTTACAAGCACAGTATGTATTTAAACATAATATGCAATTCAAACACTATATGTGATTTGGCGTACAACACCTAGGAAAATAGCTTCAGATTTAAAGAAAGCCATGTAGGGGTTCCCAGTGTTATCCACTCTGTTTTGTACTGATAGTAAAGCAAACATATTAGCAATTAGGGTATAGTATATTGTAGCTGGTACTTTTAGTTAGGAAATAATTTGGCCACTTTTCAGGCCTTGATCAGGTCCAGTGTGGAGTACTGTGCACAGTCCTGATCTCCTCAATACAGAAGAAGTAATGAAGCAGTCAAGAGGATGCAATGCAGGGTCACATGAAAATCAGTCTTAGAGGAACAAAAGCATAAGGTCCTCTGGAGGCCTTTTGCATGCTCACCTCAGAGAAATGGAAGCTTAAAGTTGACATGATCTAAGTGTTTTGCATACACAAGATTATTAACAGGATTGAACTGTCTGAAATATTTGATCTGGTGTCTTGTAGCAGGATACCAGGACATGCTCTCAGACTCAGTGGTGCAAAATTCAGGGTTAATGTTAGGAGTCACCTTTTCTCTCCGAGGATTGTGAACATAAGATGCAGCCTACCAAAGGAGACAGTAGACATAATGACAGTACAGGCCTTTGAAGTAGCCTTGACAAATTCCTGCTCACCAATGGAATTACTGGGTAACCTGAGTACTAGAGGTGTTACAGAATCCATATATATGTATACATATCTGCACACAAATGTATTTGCAAGTCAGATGTAAGCCTGCACAGTGTACTTATCCACTTTTTGTTGCTGGGGTTAATTCATTTGTTCTGACCTGTGTGTGGATCCCCTGCATTGTCAGCACATGCAGTGGGAACAAGCCAGGTCTTTCTGCTCTGCCTGCCCCAAGCCTTGCCCATTGTTCTCCCTCTCTTCACAGGCTCCCTCAGCAACTGCCCCCACAGTCGAGCTCCCACAAGCAAGAGCCAGGACTGGGAGCAGACCGTAGGTACAGAGGATCCAAGAATAGAGCCCCTGTGCTCCTAGCTGCCAGTTCCCCTGCTTCTCATTGTAGGGTGGTTAGCTCATCAGCACTGCTCATCAACTGCCCAGCCCACCCCTTCTTCCATCCACCCACCCAGGGCCATACCTAACCTTTTAGGGTGGAGGTAGTCATGTGACAATGTCAAAGTCCATATTTTGCCACTAGCATCTTATATCTAGTCACCAGTAAGGGTCAGTATTGCACTATCTAAATTCCTGCCTTTCATCCCTATTCTACACCTACCACTACCTCATCTCTAGCTTCTTTCTGGCTGTCTGCTCTCCCTCTCTCCTCTCACTCGCCAGTTTTCCTTTCCTCCCAACTTTTCTTCCTACCAGTTTTGAATCCCTACCTTTTTGCTCTGTGGTTGGGTGCCTTACCACAGTGCTAACTAGTCTGGCACTCTTCTCCTGGGCTATTGCCTTCCATATAATACTGCCCCTCACCCCCAACACTACCCACTCCCTTTTGCCTGTTTCCACACTTACCATCCACACCCCTCCCCCACTTGCTCTCTTAAGGTTCTGACTTGGCTACCTCCTTACCCCTATTCCATACTTCCTTCAATAGTTTTTCTCTCTATCCTTCACTCCATATATTCTCTCGATGTTGGGACCCCCAGCCAGCTATCTCATACCGTTATTGCTTATCATGCTTGCAGAACACCCTACTCCAACCACCAACACTAAGCACCCATATATCCTACACCCTGCCTCCTGTTTCACCCCTGGCACTACTGGTAACACCTCTTACCATCTGCACTCCTCCGTATCCTCAGACCTTAACTAGCTAACAGGATCATTTCTCCTCTTTTATCATAGCTACTGTCTGATTTTTACCACTCCCAACCTTTACTTCTGAAGCTACAGTTCGTTGTACCATGGCCAAACCAAAACTTTTCAAATCTGCACTGATTGACACTGCCTACATCTACTTCTGCTCTCTGGCAACATCCACCCCAATAAAGGCCCTGCCCCAATACCTTCCTACTCCCAAATATCTTTGGTGGCCTCAAATTTGCATCTTTGAATATTTGCAGCCTCCTGCCAAAGCTTGACTCACTTCAAGTATGGTTGACCAACATCATCCTGATGTCCTTGCTGTAGTTGAAACATGGCTCTTCCCTAAAACCCAGACTCTGCTGTTGCCCTAGATGGCTACACGCTATTTAGGGATGATAGACTGAGGAAATGGTGGGGGGCTGTGCTATCCAACTAAGTAACTCACTCCAAAGGCTAGCCCTCCCTCCTAGCACACATAGGGCATGGAATTAAAATCTGTGTTGGGCACAACGGTAAACTCCCTATGCTATCTCACTTTATATTCTTCCATGTAACACTACTACAGGCTTTAGTGCTATCCTTTACTAGGTATCCAACCTTTCTAGCACCTCTGAGGATATGTTACTTGAGAGATTTTAACGTTAATGGCTTGCCTGACTCTGCCCCACTCAGTGATGCTGCTGCTGCCTTAAATCTTATACAACTAGTTCCCTCTCCACCAGAATTAATTATAAGACTGGGATTAGTTCCTTATTAATCTCATTCTCACTAATCAGCCCGAGCATGTCACTGGCACTGTGGTCTTACTGGACACACTTAGTGACCACTCAGCTGTCCTCTGCCACTGGTCTATCCAAGCTCCCCAAACTCTTGGGTTCACAGATCTTCCATAGCATCCTTAAAAGGGTCAAGCTCAGCCAATTCCAGGCATACCTTCTAAATAGTGACTGGTTCTTTTTCAACTCTTCCCCAATATCAACCTAGCTCTCCACCCACTTTATCAACACTTTCAGCAATGCCTGAAATATTTTTGCTCCTTTCACCAAAGAACCATCATAAGTAACTCCCAACTGTGGATCACCCTTCCCTCTCCAGGGACAACCTCTGGTATAAAGCCCGGCCTCCAGTAACCCCTCGGACTGGCAATGGTACAAAACAGCTTGTAAATTCTGTAGTTGAATGATTTATCTTGCAATGGTAGTCCACTTCAAGCAGAGCCTCTCCCCACCTGGGGAATGGTAAACAGTTCTGGGTCAACTTTAAGGACCTCACAGGTAAGTTCAACTTCTCCCTGCCCACCCTGCTTAACAGTAATGGTACCACCTCTCAAGACTACCAACTCATTGTTGGCCTTTCAACTCTGCCTTCATGGACCTCAGTGGGTCCTCCATCCCAATTATTTTTTTAACCCTCCAAGTTGTAATGACACCCATTCTACTCAGGTCATCAGCAATACACCCCTTCCGCTTTGGGATAGTCTCTCCCAAGGAAGCTAAAAAGTACCTGCTGTGTGTGCTTGGTAAATCCAGGTACAGCAGTAACTCACTTGACTTGAAGCTTCTGCATCTGGCCCTTGATGCAGTCTTACACCCACTCACCAAGCTGTTTAACTGGTCACTATGCATTGGTCGGTAACACCCATCCACAGAAGTGGTGATAGGGCTACCAGCAGTAACTACTGTTCTTTATCTATCCTCCTCCTTTTTTGAAGTCCTGGGAAAGGATGGACTCTATCAACTATCTGACTACCTCTCTCATTACAACCTCCAATGCCCCCAGCAGCATGGATTTAGAAAGGGTCATAGTACATACACTGACCTTCTAGAATTTTCCAGTTTCATCCACAGAGCACTTGACCATGGTCACCTTGTGGGATCTGTGTACATAGACCTCACAAAGCATTTGTATGGTCAACCATGACCTCCTTGTCTCTACCCTCCTTCTACTGGTATTTTGCCAGACACCTCCTCCTCCTCCTCCTGGTTTTCTATCTTTCTAAGAGAGCGAGCATGTAAAATCCATGATACCCTTTCCTGTATCCTTCCTGTCTGCTCTTGTGCCCACAAGGATTAATTCTGATCCCACTTCTTCTCTGTCTTTCCTTAACTCCTTCCCTCATGTTTGCTCTAGCAATATTCTTCTATATGCTGATGACGCTGTCTTTTTACTCTATTCACCCCAGCCCTCTCCTCTAGAGGGTGCCCTTAAAATGATTCACCAAAGTGGAAGCCTGGTTCTCCAGCCATAAACTTATAAACAACTACAATAAAACAAAGTCATGTTGTTTGCTAACCCTCACAACAAGCACAAGGGATCTCATCTAAACATCCACATTATTCATCTCCAGCCTCTAGAGCACGTCAGCAGTTAAAGTATGTTGGAGTTATCTTAGACTCCCCTTTCCTTCCTTGAGCATGTCAATTCAGTCTGTAAAGCAGATAATATTAGAATTACCTCACTTTACAGGCACAGACACTGCATGATCCCTGACACAATCAGGATGGTGGTGACTAGCCCATCTTCTACATCATTAGTATGGGCTAGTTATCTATGGCTCTGCCTCTGACACTGTCCTTGATCAAATAAAGATTGTGCTTAACAAAGCATGTTGACTAGTATCTGGAGATAGATTTATTCACACATGCAACCTTTATGCACAAACCAACTGGTTAAATTTTAAGAGCAGGCTCACCCACCAATCATGCTTACTTGCTAGGAAAATCACTCTCGGTCTCACTCCACCCTCCTCTATGTCCTCCTCAAGCATTCAGAAGCCCCAGGAACACGAGAAACATCTCCAAACCATCCTACACAGTCCCTGGGTGTAGAAAGTCTTAAGGCCAGCAATAATTTATGTACAGTGCCCTTTCATGGCTAAATGACCTGCCTGCTGATGTCCTGGCAGAATAAAAACTTGGGATTTTCAAATCCAAACTAAGCTTACCTCCTTGCACTTAGCTTCTGTGACTGCTTCTAACCTTCCTGCCTCCTGTGTTCTCCTGCCATTGCTTATACCCCATATTTCCTTGACTATGCCCTCTTGTCCTTTTACCTTATTTCCCTCTCCTCATCACTACTCCCCTGAATACCCTCATGACAATGTATTTTGATTGCAACCTATGACAATGTCCTTTGTCAGCTACCTCAATCCTGTACCTTTATCAAGCCACATTTGATATTCGAACCCATTCACTGTATTATGATGTATAACTCATTCTCAATTTTATGCTGAATGATTTCTTCATATTGACAATGTCGTGTTGACTTCACTGTACTCCTGTAATTTATCTACGTCCCCATTTTGTTGAGCATAACCCTATGTTGTTTTTGCTATTCACTATGCTGTATGCTTTTATTTCCATTGTCTTATTGTTATTTGTACAGTGCTCTGCACTTTGTGTTTGTATTCTCTGTCTCGACCTGGATCCTTTGTAAATGAGTCTCTGACTCATAGGTTGTATTCTGAAATTCAAATAAATACATACATTTCATCTTGCTTCAAGAAGAAGACAGTGGACTTGATAGACCTAGATTCCTTGCAAATTCTAACCATAAATTACTATTTTGCTGCATAACTCAGATATTGCACCACACAGGGCTTCCAGTAAACCTACTGGCCTTAACTTACCTAACTAGCTGATAGCAAGCAGTTGCAGAGTCTGGGGTCAGATAGATTACACATGGTCCAGGACATTGAATCACCATATAATAAGACAGACCATGGATGCTGTAAACTCTGGATATAGGCAGGCAAACTGAAATTAGAAAACAATGAAGACCAATCTGTCTTTATATAGTGGTTGCTGCCCAGTTGATTGTGCAAGAGTAAGTTGCTTCACTTTCTCTCTGCTGTGATGAATCTTCTGGTTCTGCTATGTGTAGGAGTCTTCAAACAGCATCATTTCAGAACATTTCTTCCTCCTCTGTCATTTTCTGCCCTACTGCAAAGGGTCTTCGTCAATTCCAGCAAGCAACTGATTGGTGCAAACAGTCATTTGTGAAAATGGCAAGCATCTCACTATAGAAGGATCAGAGTGTTAGGCTCCATCTGGAACTCAGAATCACTCTTTGTTAGTTGTATTTCACAACTGCAAATTTGCTGGTTTTGCCATTTCCTTCTGTTTAGGAGTTGAGCGTGCAGAGTGTATAGTACAAAGCTAGAGAAAACCAAGGCCTGCTTTACACATATATTATAGCTTGAAATTCACTAGCACAAGGCTAGAAAACCAAGGCCTGCTTCATACACATGCACAGTAGCTTCAGAAGTTCACTATCTCACTTAGGGTAGATAACAATCAGAGTCACTCATAGACTGGCCAAGCACAAGCAGTCACAAACTCAGCTCCACATTGGCTCAGTCATAAAAAGAGTGAAGCACGTTTGTTACATCTCTCACTGGATTAGCTATCCATTCACATCATTCTCAATGACTGTATGTCCTAGCATATTCAATGTGACTCAGTCCAGGCAGTCTTGATGCCTTCTCAGGTGATTGGCTGACAGATGAGCTCTCTAATCTTTTGCCATGCATCATGTACCAAACATATTTGAGCCCATGGGCTTTGTAAGCAATAATCAATGACAGGGTGTGCAGGTATTAGGGATTAATCAACACCCAGGTGCATTGTGAGGCAGAGGTGCAGCCTGGTGCCTCACAGCATCCAGGGTGTTGATTAATCTAATCTCACCCTGAAGTGGGTTGTTGTGCTTATAACATGGTGTTAGCCATGAGTTGATAATGCTAAGGCAATACATGATTAATGTAGAAAAGCACTGGGACTTTATAATGTGTTCTGCTGCTAGCAGAACTTCAGAGAGACACAGAACAGGAGGAGTGGTGACTACTGTTTGCACCGTGGTTTGAACAAGTCTCTCTCTCTGTGCTTGCCGCTAGCACTGCATCTCTCTCTCCTCTGCACGGTTCAGCATGCCATGCCGGGGAGGTTCTTTCTGTCTCTCTCACTTTCTTTCTTCCCTGTTCTTCTCTGGATTGTTGGGGGATGGGATTTGTGTTGCTCCAGCACCTTCACTGTGGAACATTTGTTTCTCTCCTTGCCCACACAGTGAAGCAAGCCATGAAGGGATTAGAGGGGTGATCTCTGACTGTCTTGTGGCTCTCTCGTCCTCTGCTGCTTGTTCTCTTCCACTGACATGGAGGTTGCATTTTAAATGGGTAGCTGCCTCAGTCTCAAAGATGATGACTTCCATTCACTGGGTGCAATGTGAAGAGACAGAGAGTAAGACAGTGCAGCAGTTCAGCATGACATGTCTGTCTCTCTTTCACTGTATCCCTGACAGTGTCACTCTTTCTCAGGCAGCCACCCAGTTGGGGAGGGTAACACACAAATTCTGCTACACACCACCAAACAGACGATGGTGGAAGAGGATGAACACACGGAAAACTGCCTGTTACCCACTCTCAAAGTGTCTCTCGCTGCAGATGGGGTACAAAACAACAACTGTGGGATGAAACCAATAACTGCACAATACATCATACTGCCACACTGCTGATTGTGGCTCAGTGACACACAGTGATGAGCAACACTTGATGGTATGGTTCTCTGAGGTCCACAGGGTGAGTGGAGTGGTAGAAGCACAGCAGGGATGAGACAGCCATGGGACAACTATTTAAAACAGTGACATTCTGTCCCTGTGCACGTCACTCTCTTGCAGTAACTGGAGCCAGCTGTCATTGCCTGAAAACAGACACCCCAAGCCCCCAAAGTACTGCAACTATAGACAGCTGCCATTGCCACTGGGAGCTCTGCAGGGCAGGTGGGTGGACACACAGTGTAACTGTCGAGGGCTGCTGATTCCTTGGTGCAGTAATCACAGGTCAGCAGGGTGGGTGGGTTTGGATACCGACAGCGATAGGGCTTTGATGACTTCTATTGCTGCACACAGGCTACTTTTGACTGGCTGAGGTGGTCGGAAGTCTTGTCCATTGCTGACTGTAGCTGAGGGCTGCACACCTGAGAAGGAGAAATCACTTAGCTCATACTAATTACTGTGTCCTTGTTTCTGTGATACAAGTGAACAGAAGATGGTAGCATGGAGCGAGACACACACAGGACAGTGCCAAAAGTGTCACAGAAGCCTTCTCTTTCACACTAATTGCGACAGTAGGGTACTGCTAAGCTGCCAAATACAAATGGCTGCTTAGCACACTTACATGTCAGCGTGAACATAATAGACCCGTGCTGCCCACTGATTTAGGAGCAGACCTGATCACAGTAACTGCAAGTATATCATGCATTAATGCACAGTCAGGTGCAAGCACTCCACTAATCAAATATCTGCTGCATATGTCCTCATGTTATAAATTTTAATTATACACAGTCTCTCACCAAACAGCACTGACTTCACAAAATACTGTTGCATCTCTGCTTCCAGCCTTGGGAAAATGTGCATTCTTTCTGGTCTCTGGTAGCAAATAGTAGTGTCATTAACACTGCAGCTGAACAAATAAGTTGCAGTTCCTATTTACAATCTTCCAAACTGAAGCAATGTTCAGCACAAAGTCACAAGCACTTGAAGGAGTACACTAGTAAGCTGCAAAAATGAAAAGAGGGTGTAACATAAATTATATGAACCTGCAGAAGATCTTGTAAAATATATCATGGCTTAATAAACTACGATTATCTCTCACTATGGTGAATTTCTCAATATTTGTACAGTATGTCCCAATTATATCCTTGGGCTGACTAATGTACTTAAAGTGATCATCTTAGGCATGACTTTATCCAGATATTTTCTCCATATCTGTTAACATCCAGGCCATAGTCTTTAGCCCTTTAACATGGTACTCGAAAGTACTCTTAAGCTTTCATAGTAGCAGAACATAATGGTCCAGAGGATTAAGGGGTTGGGTGCCTAACCAGGGACTAGGACTCTTACCCTATGAAGAACATTAGTGGGGCACACTTCTAGAACAGCTAGATTTTAGATGAAGTATTTTAAAATATTTTTACTAAGAATAGCTGTTCTATTTAGATCTAATATATTGCTGTCAGTGGGATCTCATATGTAAACATTTTACTTCTAGGTGGAATGGAGCACAGGATGTTAAATGATGTTGTCATGGTTACACAGTGAGAAAGTAGCTCTTCTAAGATTTTATCTGGGTCTTCTGAATATTAGTTCTGCATTTGAACCACTGAAAATTCCATAGTTCCATATCTTCTTCACTGCAGACTATACCGGTGGAAATTAACAATCCCATGACAGTTTTAAAGGTATAGGAAATAACAGTACTTCCAATTTCCTACACAACATTTCCTGTCTATAGAAAATTGTCTGTTACTGAGAAAGGTATTCTTGAATACAGATTTAGGCAGAGACTCTCTAGGTGCCACCCTTTACCATCTTTCCATACCCTTGATGGAGCAATATTGAGAAACTCCTCATTCAAACACCTTGGGGTTTGTGGACCAACACCTCAGCTTCTCTGGCCACATTGATGCCATCCTGAAAATATTGCCCCCAAGCTTGGTGCCTTATTCAGGAACAATAGTTGCATCCCTTCTACAGTGTGGCATGAACTAGTCCAGAAGATGGTCTTCCCATTTTTGACTACTGTGATATAGTCTATGGTGCGCTCCCAAATCCTCCTAACCAGATTGGACAGTCAATTTAAGTCCTGTCAATTTTCCTTGATGCTCCATCACGCACTCATCACTGTGACCTCTACCACACCATTTCCCTTCCCTGCTTGCCAACAGGCACCCCATTTATTGTGCCAAACTTACTTCTAAATTTAGGTTAGGAGAACTTCCCTCCTACATCTCATGCTCACTCTATTCCCCACCTCCTCCCTCTCACTCCCTCAGATCCTCTGACACTGCACTTTGTTGGTCCCCATCATGCTACTCTCATCGGTCAGTCAGGCTTTACCCATCATTTCCCACAAATCTGGAACTCCCTCCCCCAAATATGGCACTCCTCCTCCTCCCACTCCTTTGCCTCTGCCTTACATAACTTTCTCTCATCTAACTGCTCCTGCTTTAACCCTTCTTAACTGTCCCCCTATGCCTCTGCTCCTCTGCATGACTCACATCACCTATTACACCTTCCACCCCAGCCTGCATCTCAGCACGCCTCCTCCCACTTCACTGCTATTTACTATGTTTCTCAGATATGCCACTTGTAATTAACTGCATATTTCACAGGTATGACATATTTAATTGTATGTTACAAATGCGACTATGATTATTTATGATATTGTTTAACTGTCTTATTACAAATGTAATTGACTGTTTAATTCCTTGTATATTTTTAAATGTTAAACTGCATGTCTAATTCTTCATCTAACTGTACCCCTCCCAATGACACCAGGAGACAAGCAACTTGTTGTTCAGTGTGCCTTGCTGGTGAAACATTTCAATAAATAAATAAAATAAAACATGCATGTGACTACTGTGTTTGTTTTCATACAACTCTTTATTATGAGAATTAAATCACTGGCTTGTGTCATGGACTGAGATATAATAATATGGCAAGTAAGAAATGTAACATTTTATGTATTAAAGTTGTTTTACTAGGTAATCATAGAGAAATACACAAAAATCTCATTTACAGACGTGACTTGTGGAAGGGGAACAAGGGACAAGTAGCGACAATAAATAGTTTTGCAGGCTGATGATATACTGTACATCATTATGCAGTAAAATACATCAGCAAGTAGCACAGGATTAGTGCCACCGACAGACATTATGCAGTGCACACAGTAAGGGTAGAGAGCAAATGAGTGTTTAAATAAAATATGCAATGTTTGCAAATTTACAATTCATACTACATTAATGTGGCAACTTTAATTAACCCGATAGAAGATCAGATGCAGCCACAGTGAAATGTAAACAGCAGTTTAAGGGAATGTTTGGCTGAAGGAATACTGGTGGGCAGAGTGGATCCCCAGGGTGAGTTATTCCATAAGTGTGAGAGTCACAGCAAAAGGCAGCTGACCAGCCTTCATCCTCAACCTTGGTCTGAAGAAATTGGGTCCAACTGGTACATACAGTAGGTTACAATCAGGGTTAGAAGCGGGTCAGTAGATGGGTTAAATAGGTAGGGAGTTTATTTAGCCAGAATTTAAATCCAGACAAACACAGATACTACAAATACCTGCAGTTAAGGGAATACTAGTGCAATCAGTTATACGGAACAGAACCATGAGTCTGGAAAAGGCATCACAGCACAAAACAGCAAATGGATTTGAACAAGGTGTCCAGGTTAGATATTGTAGGTATCAGCTAGAGCAATAGCATAGAAGATGTAATCATAATCAATGGTGGGTCTAATCATTCCTTCAACCAGGCATTTTCTCATGCACTGGGAGAGGCAATAGATGACCTTGTAGAGTGCTTCAAACTTTTGTAGTATTTGGAGATCAGAGATTGATTATTCCTCATGTTTTCAAAGGACTGAAGTAAATCCAAGATATCTGTATTGGAATACTGAATGTAGTTCATCCCCACCTATTGATGTGATATAGTACTTAGGTTGGTGGAAACTGACAAACATTTCCTGGTGCCAAAAATAATTAAGACAATTTTGGTTTGTTGAGCACAAAACAATTAACAGTAAGTGACTTCAACAGATTGCTATAATCATGCTGCAGATAGGTTATAGTGGCAGATGAAGTTGAACCAGCAGTAAAGAGAAACAACTATACTGCCAGGGCTGACAGTATAGCATAGAGGTTATATGAATGAGCTGTGAATGAACTTTGCACATCCAGCAGACCTTGGTTTGATTCCATAACCTCTACATTTATACTGTGTGATCCATAGCAAATCACATTACCTCCCCAATACTCCCAGTTTGCTCCTGAAAATAACCCTTTGCCTAATGGGCTTTACCTGGTTTCCAAAGAATAAACACACACACACGTATCAGAAATACCTAGTAAGATGAGAGAAACCAGAGTACTGAAGTTTTAGAGATGCCAGAAGCAGTGAGTCATGAAGAATACTAGAAAGTGTTCAACAGTGTCCAGTGCCTTTTCTAGATTAAAAAAATGATGGCCATGGGTAAACTTTCATCCATATTGGAGAGACAAAATCAGTTAGACATAGAAGAGAAGTTGTAGTGGAATGAGCAGTACAGAAGTCAGATTGGAAGTTGCTAAAAGTTAGTCCTGATATAAAGTGGTGCAGAAGTTTGACAACCAGCCTCTCCAACGACTTCTGAGAGTACCAGAAGGAGATTGATGATATATTTGCCAGGGCAACATGTAGGACCATTTTTATATAGAGGCATGACATATATATATGCTTCCAAAAGAATGGGAAGATCTCTGATGTGAAAGGAAATTTAAAACATAAGCAAGGGGAGCAGCTGGCAGGAGAATCCAATGTTAAGAGTTTGGGTGGTATATAATCTGATCCTGAAAATGAGCTGTAATTTATATTACATAATGTAGCATGCATAGAATGTCAGAAAAACTAATATTGGTGGAGAACTTATCAGGATTTGATTCAATGTTCAGGTTTTGGAGTAGGATATTAAGGTTGAAATAGCTTGAAGGAGGAAGGGACTTAGGACAATCCACAAAGTGGGTATAAGTGCACTAGTGACAACCTTGAGGTCAGACCAGGTATCTGTGATGCGGCACTGGGAAAGGCGCTGATAATAATGGCAATCCACTCTCCAGCACATTGCAGGAGCGGCTCACAGGGATATGGTGGTGGATGGGGAGGTGGGTGACTATAGCGACATCCTGTCACTCTCGTACATGCATGCGGGGGTGGGGGTGGGCACACACATCGGATGTGGTGAGTGGTGCCACAGTCAGTTGCCTTGCTGACCCCATGGCATGGTGGGTGGGTTGCGGTGTCAGTTGGCAGGGTACTGGGTTCGGGTCCAGGTGCTTGTGCATTTTGTTGTGCCCAGCCTGAACTTTTGTTTTTTAATGTTTTACCCCCCCAACATGCACCCCTTGAGTTGAGAATCCTTTAGTGGGGGGTGGGGGTGGTGCAGCCCCACTGAAAACATTAAAAACTAAGTCCCCCATGCCCTTTGCTGCTGAGGGTGTCAGAGTGCTGAAATAAATTTTCGCATCTTGACTTCTGCATAATGGTGATTGCCTTTATGCTTTACCATTATGACATAGATCTGGTCAGTGCAGATGACAGAATCAATCAATAAATTAAGAATGCCAGGACAGAGTTTAGTGGGATGCAATATGTTATGCACTCTACATGAGAATTTAGACAGAGATGATGAGTCATTGAGAAATTTGGAATGAAGTAATTTGCCTTAGCTCTTCTTCTGATGCTAGTACATAGATTGTGATGCCTGTTACAGCTGAGCATGTCTGAGGGGAAACAAAATCCTTTAGGCATACCTCAGGCAAATCCTTGAATGGGTGATGCTAACAGCTCAGAAGAAACCCATAAAATACAATTCTAGTTTATACTCATTTCATTTAATTTGATGTATTTTGTCAATGGGTTAGCACACTACAATAACATTCCTTCTTCAGGTACAACCCAAAGCCAAAAGCAATGGCCCAGATATTCAAACTCCGTCAGGCCGTGGCACAAGCTTGGCGCACGCAACTTGGCTGCTCAGGGGTGTGGACTGGGCGATATTCAATGGAGCTGCGCCATGGCTGAGCAGCTTTGAATATCGCACCCTGGCCACCCTCAGTGTGCATGGCTTAGTGGCACTGCACCAGCTTAAATGGCCAGAGGGAGCATGGGGATGCGCTAGTGCAAGTTCCATTGCACCATGCACAGCAACCATGATATTCAAAACTTAACATGCAAATGGGTCCATAATGTATGCAAGGTGCACATGGGGCCATTTGCATGTCATTATGGCCCCATTTGCATGTAGGTGTGCCGATCACTGATGACTTGCACCTGGCGCCCTGTCAGGCAGCAGCCATCAGGGACTGATGCTCCCTGCAGCCCAATCACGGGCATCTGTATAAAAGATGGAAATATCATCCTATATCCCTGGTGGTCCAGTGGACGCTATCTGCCCTGATGCGGGCATCTGTGTAAAAGGTAGAATACTGTCCTATATCCCTGGTGGTCCAGTGGACGCTATGTGCCGATCGCGGCATCTGTCTAAAAAGTATACAGTCCAATATCCCTGGTGGTCAGTGGACGCTATGTGCCCGATCGCGGGCATTGTAAAACAACATAATCCAGTATCCCTGGTGGTCTAGTGGTACCCCCACCAACCCACTGGGCTCCATCGCCCGCTCCCCCGTCAGATGGTGGGTGGCAGCACCCCACCCCTGCCGCCCTCCCCATCACTGACATCTCGGTAGGGCTGCTGCGCCCATTGGTTCACAGTGTGAGCCAATGGGTGTGCTAATACCGTACTACACATTCAGATATGTGAATGAATCATTCACATATCTGGAATGTGTATAGGGAGGCGTGCACGCCATTGGCTCACGCTGTGAACCAATGGGTGTGCAGCCCTAACAAGATGTCAGTTGATGGGTGGCGGGCGGCAGGTGGTGGGTGCTACTGCCCACTGGGCTGATGGGGAGCAGAGCAGTGGGCTCAGTGGGCTGGGTGGGGTACCACTAGACCACCAGGGATACTGGAATATGTTGTTTTACAAATGACCACGATCAAGTACATAGCAGTCCACTGGACCACCAGGATATTGGACTGTATACTCTTTTAGACAGATGCCCGTGATCGGGATATAGCAGTCCACTGGACCACCAGGGATATAGGAAAGTATTCTACCTTACACAGATGCCCATGATCGGGCACATGGCAGTCCACTGGACAACCAGGGATATTGGACAGTTTATTATTTATTTTTTCAAATGCCTGTGATTGGGCATGGGTGGGCACCACCAGGGGCAGCCGGAGTTTGGTGGCCACCCACAGGTGACAGCTGCCGTGTTGTGCCCTGCAATCGGCAGCTCACCTGTGGGTGGCCATCAGTTGTTCCTTTTTGGGCATAACTTTGTGCTGGCACAGGTAGGGGTTGCGACATGCATGGCTCTGCACATCCTGGGCTGAATATCGGCTATGATTGTTATGCATGGGCATGCCCCCCTACCTGTGCCTGCATACATTACTGATGCACTCCTGCACATCGGGATTTGTGCAGCACTTTTCCCTTTTGAATATCGTGGTTGAAGATCAGGGTGAGTTAGGAATGTAAACACTGTTGCGCCATGTGCAACCCTTTGAATAACTGGCCAATGTGTACAAATCAAACAGAAATACATTATTTCATGTCATACACAACACAATAAGCATATGATACAAATGATGCATCTAAAGCATGCATAAACAATTAAATCTCTAAAATACTGGGACACAGAGACTGAGAACATGTTATACAAGGAGGAATTTTTGACATTATCAGGAGTTCATTCCAAACAAATGCTGAACTGTAAGTTAAAGGTTGCTGCCCTGCTACAGTGCATACCAGTGGTTGTTGTAATAAAGAAGAATTTACAAAAGAATGAGAGGCAAAATTGGGTTTATAATCCAGCAACTGGTCTTTCAAACATTCTGGTGTTCCAGTCTAATTTTATAAACTGAATGTGAGAAGGCAAACTTAAAAATTAGTTGAACCATCTCAGTTTACTTAGAATGTTACATTGATGAGCACATCTGGATTTCAGTAGGAAAATGTACCCTTTTTTGTAACATCACCAATATCCCATTTAAAGTGCTAGAAGGAACCAGGTCCATAATAACCATGGAAGTGTAATTTAAGATGAGAAGCAAATTTTATGTGGCTATATCCATCCAAGTTTTGAAGTGAGATAATTCCAAGCTCTATAAAGAGTTCCAGTTTTCAAGTGGCTCTTAGATGTAGTGGTATCCAGATCAGGGCCAAACCTCAGACAAGAGTCTAATATGACCCAGAGACATCAATTGGTAAAGGCACAGTGAATGTGGTACCATCTGAGGCTAGACTTTTTAGTGTTCTGCATGTTACCTTAACCTAAGTGCAGTTCCAAACATCGCTTTCATTTTGAATTAATTTTGGACCAGATTATTTAAGCATAACCACTCATGCATTTCTCAGATTCTAGAGTCATGTTGAGTTGATGTCATGCACAGTAGTGTGCCACAAAACACCAGGTGTAATCTGCATACAATAGCAACTCAGAGTTCCAAATAACACTAGAACTAGATAAGGGTCAGTGACCAATGAAAAAGTATTGGGCAAAGTATGGAGCCTCAAGGGACTCAACACTTTACCAGCAACATGCTGAATGTGAAAACATCAAATCTGACAAGCGGATGTCTCTCACGCAACTAATCCATAAACTAGGCCAGTGATAATTTCTCCAACAAATGATGCTTTGAATTATTCATTAAGAGGGAATGGTCAACAAGTCTGGAAGCCTTGGTAAGGTCTACACATGCAGTACCTGTAAGAAGACTATCATCCATAGCTCTGTGTACTTCTTCCGTGAACCAAAGCAAGACAGTCTCAGTTCCATGCCCCTAAATCCATGTTTATTTTGAGAGAGAGAAGACAATAATATTCAATATACTCAAATAGCTGTGTGTAGGCTTATTTCTCCAGAATTTTGGACACAGACAAAGGAATATAAATTGATCTGTAATTGCCAAAATGTAGGAGAGAACCTACTTTGTATACTGCAATAACATCTGGATTTTTCAAGGATGGGGTGCTTGTCCTAAATAAAATAATATATTGAAAATTAAACAAACAGAAACATGCAATTTCAGTTAAGCCACTGCTAACATCTTTGGGACTAGACAATCACATTTGCTAGATTTGTCTGGCTTGACATTCTTTAGCAGTGTGAGCACTTCATGGCTTTAACAACTCTCAGAAAAAATGGGTCTATTCAAATTAGGCATTAGAAGAAACATTCAGATGACCTGTGACACCCGAATGTTAAATTTATGTTAAAAGTTCAAGAACTCAGTATTACACTCATTAATAATTGCTGATTGACAAGTTAAAACCTCATACCCTTTGTTCAAACTTTATTTTCACCTTCTGAAGGATATAATAAGGATTTAATGGACCCTCCAAACCTTGTGGGAGCCAATATTTTTTTTTGCTTGCTGGTTCTTGAAGAATCAAGATTTTGCAAGATTAAGTTTTAATTTGCACTTGTTTCTTAAACAGCATCAAATTATGTTCTATCTCTATGGTTTATTTATTCATTTGTTAACTAGGTAGATTTAGGAGAGATATGAGGAAGTACTTCTTCACTGAAAGGGTAGTGGATGCCTAGAACTGTTTCAAGTGGAGGTAGCAGGGGTGCAAACAGTGGTGAGCTTCAAGCATGAATGGGATAGGCACTAGGGGAATCTTGGCAGGGAAAGGGGTAGCTGGAGATCAGGTAAGGTCTGTGATTAAAATATAGATAGGTAAAAATGGGCACAGCAGTCCTTATTTTCTGTCCAATTCTGTGTTTCTATGGGTAAGGCACACTAACCCAAAGAAACATTTTAGAGGAACCCCAGAACCACCAGCATAAGTACTGTAGCTTCAAATAGACTGCATAAACTAACACACAAACAGTCTTGCAGTACAGAATGTACCTCTATATAATACAGTATAATAAAATGACTACACAAAATATGATGCAAGAAATTAAAGGCAATAACAAACAGAAAAGTGAAATGCTTATATACAGTAAATGACTTTGAGATGAGTACAAAACATGTACCTAGTTCCATTGTTTAGAGGCATAAATACAATGACCTTTGCCCATTAATAATGAGGCATGTAGCACCATTAACAATGGCAAATCAGTAGATCTCGATTTCTGATAGACGTTCTTAGAAGTAAAAGGTCATGAAAGGCGAATCAGAATTAAGTCCAAGAGACCTGTTAACAAGGCAGCACAACCTGAACTGTCTACAAACTTTGGAGATAGCCAGTCCAATTATGAATATAATTCACTGTGGTGAGAACTGTGAGCAGCACTAAGTACAAAGTGGCACATACTGTTGTACACTCTGTTTAAATGTTACTGGGTTAATAACTCAGTCTGGTCCTTCAACTTATTGTAGTTTCTGGAGTTATTCTCCTAAAATACCATGATGGATTTTTGTTTCTCCATTTATCCCCAAGCCTTGACCCTTTATTAACTACAGTGACAGCCAGAGATACACCCCAGTGTACGTTTCTGGCCAGCTGCATGCAGTTTTCCACCACATGGTTGACACTGCAGATCATGGCATGGTGTGGTGGGGTGCAATTAAAGAACAACAGAACTGTTTGTTCTTTTTAATTGAGTGCGACATTTCCAGTGATGAAATCACTGAACAACCCCTGGCACAAAACAAATACAGAAATGGCTACACCTGTATCTAGATTTAAAGTTTGTATATATCTATATATGTTATAGGAAATCTTCATTTCAGTGGACTTTCTTGTGAAATATCAAGATATATCTAGGTACTGTATATATTTGGCTAACACTGCATTTTTTCTGGTTCTGCCTGTCTCTGCATTATACTGTTAAAGATATATTTTGTTGCTGTCTTGGCCTGTAGTTTCCATGAACGCTAGCCATCTCTGCCACTTCTTCTGTCTACAATGTATACACTTTCATTTTGCCTATACATAGATACAATTTGACAGGAAGCTGATATACTGCTATCCAGTTTAGATCACCCATGATGTAGTATGAATATTAGTTTTTTTTGTTTTGTTTTGTTTTATAATTATATTAACCTTATTTGGGTTATATGAGTAAATGTTCATACTTTGGTATAAAGTGCCACTACTGCTTATTGCAGTGGTTTAAACTGTAGAAACACCACACCACAAAATGTAAAGTTCTTCAGTGTTTGTATCCAGTATCAAATTTCCCTCTTGTTATGGTTCTGTGCAGGAACTTGGACTCTTACCGTAAGTATTTTTTTTGCTGCACTTACCTTTCATCTTTTTGAAGGTTATTATCTTCCAGTTCTTTTGTAGGCAAGCATGAGAACATTTGAGGGTTACCTGATGGAGTTAAAAAGAGTCCATGTTACATGTTTAAACTACACTGGAATGCAGTTTTATAGTAAGAATAATATAATTGTTATTTAGCTTGCCTATACTGTATATGAACCAAAAATCTAAAACTTTTATAAAGGGTCTTATTAAAAAAATATATTTTAATCAATGTAGTGTAAGCATATTATTACTGTATAGCAATAGAGTTTATTTAAATTCATACTGTATTGATATACTGAAACAACTTTATGTTAGTACTGGAGGTACATTATTAGTATACCAATATGTTGAAAGTGCACTCCCAGTATATCAATATATTAAAAGTATATTGGTATGATGTAAAAATAAATTTTTAGTTCTACAGTTTCCAAAAGTATCCCTTCCTAAAGTTTCTTCTTTGAATAAAGTTGCATTTGGAACCATAAGACCAAGGTTTTTTTCTTAAAATAAAAGGGCAGAGTTGGGTTTACATGGTTGTTTCCTATGTTACAATATCAACACAGTTTTGTTACATTAGTGAACATCAATATATATCAGCAAAGTAAAAAACATTTTAATAGAACAATAAAGTAGCATGAATTGCCAGTATACCCACAAATTGAAAGTAAATCAACTAGTCCTACTATATTCAAATTAACTTTAGTCCAAGCTGTTATTGAGGAAAAAAATATTTTTAAGCCCTGATGGTTCCCATGATAGACCCTTTAAAAAAAAATATTTTGAAAAGGTGCATCTTTGGAGCCACAAGGAAGGAAATGTTTTTTTTTAAATAGGAGTTAGTGGATAGTTTAATACCTTTTATTGGACCAACATACAGTATACAGTGTGTTTTACAATGATGGTATACTGTAGTACAGTTTTTAATGAAAGTTTGGAGTTGGGACATGACTATGTGCTGTTGATATAGATTCACTGTGTTAATACACTATGAAACACTTTGATTTACACTGATGAACTTTTAACCATACAGATGCAAACATACTGTTATGAGTAGGCTTGGCAGTTTGTGATTTATATCAGTTTCTGTCGATTTACATCGAGATGGACAACTTTGTCAATTTCGATGGATATCTTTTCTTTGATTTATACAGAAATGATTTTACTTCTGCATCACTTGCCACGTTCAGATCAAAGTTCAGTAGTAGTATCACTAATCACTATAATGTTTTGATTGCCTGGTGATTTACATCACAAACTGCCATGCCTCTCTTTACTTTACTTTAGCTTGTGATTACCTATTCCATTAACACCTAATTAGTAGTTGCTACATGGTTGTGTGGTTTCCGTGTCATCCTCTGAGCTGTTAATAAAATTAGTAGTCTTTTAATTAGACCTCAGACCTCAGATCTAGCTACACAACGAAACAGCATGGGCCTAAAAGGAGATGTGCAGACTAGTATTGCTCTTAATTCCAGAACTAGAATTAAAACTGTAAAAAGACTGATGATGGGGAAGCGTTGAAATTTTATGATGCAAGATTTGTAAAACCGAAGGATCAGGTCAGGCAAACCGCATTTCTGAGCATCTTAACAGCAAGACACACCTGAAGCTAAAGCAAAGTCAGGACATTATCTCGCAGCCCTCAATGGAATCCTTTATGGGGCACATGAAGCAGAAAAAGAAGAAGCTGCTGACTTCCCACATGATCTTGTTCAGGCTTTATATTTTGAAGCAATTCCGATGAACGTAGTCCGGGGTTCCAGCTATCTAATGTGTGTTCTAAGAAAATATGCACCTGCTGGGAGAACATGTCCAAAAAACGTCAGCTGGAGGAGAAATATATTCAGAGGTCTTCATGCATTACAAATCAAGAATAAATGAGCTGCTATCTGGTGAGCAATTCTCTATTGTTGTCGATGAAACACCTGAGTTGGCAGGTCTACCTGCGATCAATGTTCTGGGAGTTTTTACTTGTCTAAAAATAGTGCTATAAACTGTCTGCTGCTGAAGTCTACAGTTGTTATGCAGTGCAATGCGGTGTAATCTCAAACTTACTCCATGGCATGATGAGAGACTATTGCTTGTCTTGGTCTCAATAAACACTGATTCAGCAATGTACATGCAGAGAATGGTTAAAGACCTTAGAGACATTTACCCATTTGCTGCACATACTGTGCATCGCACATTTATTACAAGTTGCTATCGACCATGCTATTAAAACAGATGAATTTTGTGATGTTAATGAAATTGTGGTACATTTTCCAGCTCTATTTAAGAGTGCAAATAAATAAAGGAGAGCATTTTTAAAGTCTGTGCAAACAATGGTGTTCCACTAACTAGTACGAAACTCCCCCAGAGTTGCCTTGTCATTGGTTTCTTGGCTAGAAGCAGCACAGTACATTCATGCGCATTGGGATAGTGTGTGTGACTTTTTAATTAATGAGGAGGTAGAGCATCAGTCTAAAAAGCATCCAAATTATGGAAGCTTGTAACGGATGATTTGAGTCAAAGAGATCTTTACTGCAAGCTTACATTTTGTGTAGTTTCTTGGAAAAAAACATGTGATACATGTCCAGATGGAAACCAAAGCACCTCTAATTCACAAAATTGACAGACTACTGAACTATGATCTAAGCGTGGCAAGCGATGTCAAAAGTTCACTAAAAGATGTTGATTTAAAGTCAATGGGATCTAAAGACAATCCCTGCCATAACTTATGAGTAATAGTACACTGATGTTTATTGACATATATTGATGTGCATCAAGACATGGAGTTATTATCAAAGGATGTATTCTTGCCAACCTGACTCAGACTTTTATTTAAAACAAAAGTTGTTAGCCTTTGCTTTTCCAAAGTTAACCAATTCTGAAGATATTTTCTTTGAAAATGGTGAACATTAAAACTATTAGGGACAGGAACCTAATTTTTATCAATTAATATATGGAGTCACATCAAAATAGTTGTTTCTGGTCAATACAATTTTTATATGTCAATAAAAATCAATATACAGCAGTACACTTGTAATCATAATCTTTTTGAAATTTAAAATAGGTTAGCACACTTATAGTTTATCAAAACAGCAGATATCCAACTATTCCACAGAGGTAGAAATGGAGGCAAACAATTACATTTGGTTTTGTAGTTTAAAACAGCATTATTTGTTAGTCTGTAAAAAAAAATCTTAATGCAGAGTTTTTGCAAAAATATATTTCTGTCATCCTAAGATTCCTCCTCAGAATATTTTACATTTTGACAGATGTTTTAAAACAGTTTTTATAGCTAATTTTGTTATTAGGACTCATGTCATTAAAGATGGCTGACACAATTCTTAAACATTTGTTCTGTTGATGTTACCCTTTGGTTGTTCATATTAGAGTCATACTGTGGATGTATTAGGATAGTACCACAATGTATTTATAATGGTAAGCAGCACAGCAGGATGCCAGGACATTTATTTTTATGACTGCATGGGCGGAGCTCCACAGATGTTTTGCTATCACTGTAGGAGAACAGCGGGTCACCTCCAAAACATGACACTGTGTTCTCCTACAGTGATGCAGCAACATCATGAAAGCACAGATCCCATAGGCACTGTCATCAGTGATGGAGCTCCCCACCACAGCACTGTTGCCCCCCATGGCACATACTTTGCAAATGCACTTCCGCTACAACTGCACATGCAAGTATCACACATGCACTGTTTTACTGCCACCACCTTCTTTCAAATGCCAAACTGGTGCCACTCAGATACTGGCACTCTGATGCCACTGTCACAGCTCTGTAACCCATGCTGCTCTCTCTGAGAGCCTTGCTGCTGCTGCTCTGCTACCTGAACAGGTAAGTGCTTGGTGCAGCCGTATCTGCTCTAACCAGAATTTGTTTTACTGGGTCATGGCATAGGAGTGGGAATTTTTAAAACTTCAAAATCTCGTATCTTAGTTCAGGAATGAAAGAAAATATCAAGAAACTTGGCTATATTCATTTTCATGTTCAGAATCATTATCCCTGAAACAGCCTACATGGTGACTAACAAATATTGCATCTTTTATGATAGATATGCACTCCTTCTATTTGACAATGCTTGCTGATCTATAGCACATCATGTAATAAACCCAGTTGTGACATTTCACCAAAGGTATACAGCAGCTATTGTATGTAATAAAAGTTCAGATCATTTGATTCAATAGTGAGACACACTGAATTTCAAGGACTTTGTTTAAATATCACAAGATACAGTCAACAAAATATTATATACTGCCACTCTCACTGTGGCAAGAGAAGTAAACCCATTGTCATATTCATTGACCAATAATAAGTCAAAATGCCTAGTAGTATTTTGACTCACAATATCAAATCAATACAGAAATAATCTTTGCCCTGCTACCATATGAAGTATGGCACTCAGTATTCAATCCCCTGATCACCCACTACAGCCCCTCCATTACCCAGTCTAGGTTGATTCCTTATACACAGTTGTGCCCTTGCTATCCCCATCCTATTATAAGCACTCATCAGAGTCTTCTGGCATTCACTCCACTTCCCAGTCTATCTTATTCATTCCTTGTATCCAGTTGCTTCCCTGACACCCACCTTGTTTTTGTGTTCTTGTATCCCTGAAACATTGTAGAACTTGGTCACTTTTTCCCATGTGATGTTACATGTTGTATGTGTATGTTTGTTTTGCAATACACAAAGCAAACATATTGTTAAAATAAGGGGATCAGAGGTGTGTGATGGGTCCAGTGCAGCTCAGGCTGCAGGAGGCTCAACTGCAACTGTCCAGTGATCAGTGAGACTGATCATGACAGTGTTTTCTGCTTGTGGAGTGGAAACTTTGTATGGTTGACAGTAGTAAGCCACTAATATCACAGAGCAGCTCAATCCATTCATGTGCTTGACACCACACAGCAAGCACCCCTCCTGATCCTTACCTGGGTGCCCAGCCATACAAATAGAAACCCTTCCACTGTCAAGTATTCCACTCACCTCCCAATCCTTCCACCAGTGCCCCATCTGTGGAAATAAACAGCCTCTCACTGCCAAGCATCCCACCCCTCTTGATCTTCTGTAATCAGTCAGAACTCACCCCAGGCAAATAGATCAAAGCACCACATGACTGGCTACCCTAGACAAAGCTAGACCATGAGAAGATATACTGGATCTGATGAGAGACACTTTGTCAGCAAAGAAATGCCTCAACCCCTTGCATCTGTCTGTGGAAATTGCTCCATGGACTACAGACAGAGTGGATTTAGAGGGAACTGTTATCAGCAGGGTTTCTTAATGTCTGAAAGATCATAAAAGCTAAGTTGAGTGAACCATCGTGTTTATCTGTGCGTCTTTGCAGTCCAGAGTTATTCATGTTAAAACAGCCTGTAGTTAAGGGCCTGGGGCAGCCATATGTTTTAGGCTCCTGACAGGAGACATAAACACAGACAGGGTTTAGAAATCCTGATACAGTATGGGTCCCAAATACCTGTTTTCAACTCAGAGCCAGCAATGAGATGTGTAGTTTTTGATGATGAGCTGGCAGTATAGCCTAGAGGTTAAAGCAGCTACTAAAGATGGATTATTTTATTAACAGTTTGAACTGTAAAGGTGATAACTCACTAGTTTCAATGTACATACAAAACAAGTATTATAAATATAGAAAGTGTTGTAATAACACCTTATAACACACTTAATAAAACAGACAACTTCCTATTTACAGACCAGTTAGTTTGACCTCAGTGGTAGGGAAAATGATGGAATCATTTCTGAAGGAAAGAATTGCTGAGTACCTACAGGCCAGTGGGGCACAGGACCCAAGGCAGCATGGAATCATGATGGGAAGGTCATATCAGATGAATCTAATAGATTTCTTTGACTGGGTGACCAAAGTAGTAGACCAGGGAGGAGCTGTGGACATGGCCTACCTAGATTGTAGCAAGGCATTTGATACAGTCCCACACAAAAGATCAATACACAAGTTAGCCAGCCTTGGAGTGGGTCCCAATGTGGTAGTCTGGATAAAAATTGGCTAGACATATGAATAACTCTGGACTGCAAAGACTCACAGATAAACATAATAGTTCACTCAGATTAGCTGTTTATGGTCTTTCAAACATTAAGAAACCCTGTTGATGATAGTTCTCCTTTAACCATCTGACTACAGTAGGAAAGAGTATGGCTGGGTGATTCTTCACTTTAGCAATCATCTGAAACATAAATTCTGTCTTTTTCTGGTTGATTACCCTTTGATACTCTGGATAATGCTGCCTCAATGCCAACTTGTCCCATGCTGACCCAGACCTTTTCCAGAAACGCTCTGAGCTACACCTTAGTCTTCAACCGACACAGCTCAGCACAATACCAAAGTGAATAGTGTTGTGTGAAATTTAAAAAAATCACCCAGTGAATATTTTGCATAATCCCTGCATTGTGTGAAATATTTCACATGTTCAAAATGTAAACCTCCCCCAATGAAATGCAGAATTTCACCTGCAAAATGCTAATTTCACCACCCATGGGTGAAATTTTGCATTCAATTACAGTCGGAGGGAACAACTTGCTAAAATAAAAGGTTTCCCCATCCAGAAAAGTGACCCCATATCCCTGATGTCTAGTGCCCCTTCCACCGATTGCTGGCCCAAATAGAAACCATCCCCCTCCCGCTGAGATTAAGCCCCATCCCTCCATCCACATCATTTCAAATTAAATAATTTCCCTGGTGTCTAGTGGTCCCACCCCTGTCTGATTGCAGACCAAATTAGATGATCACCCACCTCAGATATTCACCCTGTCTGGTTGTCCACAGTGGAGACCTGCAGCCCGATTCATCATGTCATTTAAAAACACACACACAACCACCCTGGTGTCTAGTGGACACCCCACCCTGTCCAGTAGCAGTATCCCTCCCCACACATCCCCATCAAGTAAACCCGCCACAGGCCACTGGCACAGCCCTCCACTCCCTCCTGGCTGGCAGCCTAATTGAGCTCTTTAACCAAAAGAGCCAGATTGAGCCTGCCACTTTCAATGAATGAGCACATGCTGGTGTCCTGTGGAGGGGTACTTGATGGGGGTGTGGGTGGGGGATACTGCTACTGGACAGGGTGGAGGGGTGGGGTCCACTAGACACCAGGAAAGGTTGTGGTTTTTTAATGACATGATGAATTGGGCTGCAAGCCACACTTCGACAATGGGATGGGGTGAATCTCTGGGGTGGGGGGGCATTCTATTTTGGCCAATGATCAGCCAGGGAGTGGGGCCACTAAGACACTAGGGAAATTATTTAATTTGAAATTATGTGGATGGCTGAGGGATGGTGCTTAATCTCAGTGGGGGGTATGTTTTATTGGGGCAGCAATCAGGCAGAAGTGGGACCACTAGACACCAGAATGTGGATGGGAAAGCACATTTTTTGTAGTACCCACATGAAATTCTGTATTTAGACACACAAAATTCTGGCAAAATGTGCGAATTATGCATATGTTTCACGCTAGAGATTCCCGATTTCACCAGAATTTCCGGCAAAATAAAATTTCACTGCATCTCTAAAGGTGAGTCACACTGGCAGGTTAAGGGACAAATGTAGAAAGGTGCAATAGTGTCCAAAGTGGCTGCTAATTACATATCATAGCAATCAGCAGCCACCTCTGAGTCTTTGCACACAAGCTACGCAGCACATCCAAGGTGTCCAGTGCAACCTGGAATTTGTGAGGCTACAGCTTGTGTTTTGGACGACACAGGATAGTCATGTAATAGTACAGGGACTCCACACTGGAACCCACTACATGATATCCGACCATGTGAGCAGATCATCCTTGACCACAGATAAGTCTAGTCTGAGTGAGAATATAAGATCCAGTGTGTGACCATGTACATGCATCACAGAGGAAACAACCTGTGTCAGTTCCAGAGGTGTCATCAACTGGAGGGCTCTATCCTTACCAGGAGGACTTCTTATCAGTCAGGCATTGAAGTCTTCCAGGACCATTAGCCTAGAAGACTTCAACACTTCGATTAGCGATGTAGTTTGCCAGCTTCTGCAGGAAAATATTCCCACCCCCAGAGGCCAGTAGATGAGCGTGAGCTCAAGATTGACAACTGTGATGCACCTGGCCATCACAAATTCAAAGTAATGAAATAGTCTCAGTGGGAGTGTAGTGACTCCTAGTATTGATCTAAAACAGATGGCCACCCCACCCCCTCTGTGATCCCTCCTTAGGCAGTGCACTAGGCGTACCCGAAGGGACAGATACCACCAGCGCAGGCCAGCATCACCACCCAACCAGGTTTCTGTGATGCAAACAAGGTCACGAGGAACTTAAAAATTTCTCTCTTCTTGATCATAAAGTGGGGTCACAATAAGACTATGTCAAAAAGCTGGATCAAAATCTCAAAATAAGATGAAGTTATGAAGAAACATTGAAATTCTTCAGTGTTTTCTCCTGGCTTTGCCTTTTAACCAGATTGTGACCCACATTTTCAACATAGCCATTTTGTACCACAGGTCATGAACATGACACGTATCATCTTTTAAATCCTGCCTCAATTGTCTCTTCACACTTTTTCCCACAAAAACAGAAAGGAAAGGAAAGAAAGAAAAAAATCATTTTCGACAGGATTTCAAAATGAGACTTGACTTGTTCATATAATGGTGTGATAAAAAGACTGTGTTGAACATTTGAGGGAATTTCACTGGTGTCCTGGCCAAATGTCCTCCACTTCTCCAAAAATACCACCAACAGGTTAATCTGGTTTTGTATGTCAGTTTGCATCTGTATCTTCCCTCTCCCCGGATGAGGCTGAAAATAGGATGAATTGCCTAGTTCTCCTTTCCCGGACAATAAAAACTAGATAACAGAAAAAAATTGAAAGAAAAACTAATTTATGAACAAACAATGAAATGTTTCAATGTTTACTCACAACGTTGCACTATTTTTACTTTTGAACCCACATTTTCAACATATAGTACTTATGTTTTTAACCCTTTGAATGAACATCATGGATGTAATTCTCAAATCCCCCAAAGCCTGTTGTTCATGGTCATTCACCAAAACAATGTTTTGGGTCACTTTTCTTAAATGACAGCTGTCATGTTCATATGCCAGGGCAAAAAACAAGCAAACAAAATAACTAGTATTTTGTAACTATAAATTCAAAGGCCCAGATATTCAGACTGTGCCAGGCAGTGGTGCAAGCCTGGGCACAGCACAACTGGGATGCGCTGGTGGGCAGGACCAGGTGATATTCAATGGTGATGTGCCATGGCGCAGCACCATTGAATATGGAACGACTATGCATGGTGCAATGGCACTGCTTAGCACAAGCCGCAGAGATAGAGCATCGGGCTGTGCCAGCACAAATGCAGTTGTGCTAGGTGTATCACCAAGATATTCAACTGAGGGCATGCGGATGAGGCCATAATATATGCAAGGTGCAAATGGGGCCATTTGCATGTCATCATATCCTTTGCATGCCTTGCACAGGGCAGCCAGCGACTTCTGCCTGGAACTCTGCACAGCATGACGTGTACACTGAAGGGGTCCTGGGGCATCCCCACCCTGTAGCCATGATCACAGTAAACCACCATAGCACAACTCCCTGGTGGGCTAGTGGGCCCCGCCACCACCCGGATCCCCAATATATGACTAGAGCATATCCCTGGTGGTCTAGTGGACCACCTTCCTCCTGATTCCCTGAGAAATGTCTTTTAAGTCATTCCCTGGTGGTCTAGTGCCCCTTCCCTCCCAATTCCATGATATATGAGAATACATTCCCTGGAAGTCTAGTGGGTATGCCCCTCCTCCTGATTCCCTGATGCGTGGGTGATCGCTGAACTACAATGCCATGGTAGTCAGTGACACCCCACCACCCTCCCTCCACCCATACAGAGCCCCTTGCCCCTGCTTCCCCCATATTTGGCAGGTGGCTGCAGCCTCACATACCACCCAGCCGCCTGCCGAGGCCAGGTACAGTATGGGCTGTGAGCCCATTGGTCCCACAGTGTGGACCAATTGGTATTCAGGGCATACTGTTCTAGACAGTCCCAAATATGTGCATGTCTTCATTCACATATTCATATCTGTCTAGTACAGTATGCCCTGAAGCCCATTTTTCCACACTGTGGACCAACGGGCTTACAGCCCATACTGTACCTATCATTCGGCAGGTGGCGGGCAGTATGCCGGCGGGTTTCAGCCACCCATCAAATATGGGACGAGTGTGTGGGTTGGGCAAGGGGTTCTGTATGGGTGGAGGTGGGGTGCCACTGGATCACCAGGGTATTAGATATGGCGATCACGCTGGATCGGGAATCGGGAGGGAGGGGGGCCATCTAGACTACCAGGGAATGTATTCTTATACATATATCAGGGAATCAGGAAGGAGGGAGTCCACTAGACCACCAGGCGGTATTCTCTTAGACATATATTGGGGAATCAGGAGGGAGGGAGGTACCACTAGACTACCAGGGAGATATGGTGCTTGTGGACGGTGTTCTGGTGGGCGGGTGGCCGCCCACAGCTGGTGGCTGCTGTGTTGCACCCTGTAATATGGCAGCCCACCTGTGGGTGACTCGGGATTTGTTCCCACTCATTCATGGGCTCAACTTTGAGCCCCTAAGTAGCCCAATGCAGGGCTGTGCCAGCATATGCACTGCATATCCCAGACTAAATATTGGGATGTGCCACATATGCATTGACATGCCCCTGCAGCTGCACTGCATACAATTACACTGCACCCGGTGCATCGGGACTTCGCTGCACCACACAGCCCTTTCAGTATCCCACTGTGGTGCAATGTGGGTTACATTGCACAACTCTGTTAGGCAATAGCGCAACCTCTTTGAATATCCGGCCTAGGTCTAAGCATAAGGACATTACAAAGTTATGAGGAACCTCTTCATTTAAAAATCATGACAATTTCATTATTATAACTTGTGTCATTAATTTGTTAATTATTACCACTGCACTAACATTGCCAAACACCACACAGCAGATGCAAAATGCAAACATCTGGCATCAACAAATGTTTGTTTTGTTTGCAGTTGCTCCAGTTGTGTTTTTTACAACCATGAACAATTGTTAAATGACTAACTACATTAAGGAACATTAACTCATAAATTCTTGAAGGCATTCCAATGAATCATATTCAAGAATATTAATTTCAAAACAAAATGTTAAAGCAAAAGTTAAGGTTCTTACAGAAAGCTCCAAAAGAAGGAAATTGCTTGTATTCCAGAATCTTGTTATATAATACTGTTATATACTGAGAGCAGGATTGTCATAACACAGCTGATAGTCTTTCCATATTAGTTAGCTGTTGGTCAGTGGAAACAGGTAACATTTAAAAGTTTAGAAAATAACATTAAATAATTAGAAGACACTATTTTTTCCATCATGGCTCATTTTTGTCATACTCCCATATAAGGAGGAAGGTCACAAATGGTTAAAGAAAATTATACAAAATTAAAAATTATTTTTATGGAAAAAACAGAGATGGTTATTTAGACTGCACTATTATTCTTTGAACAAATTATGTTTATGATCTTTTTGCACAGCAGAATTTCACATTACATCTTACTATTTCTTGCTTTTGCATGCAGTGCATGCATCTGTATGTAGCAGGATAACAAAAGACAATCCAGTAATTAGGCTTACTATTTCAGTGCTATGGTGTTCACATAATGTTTTTTTTTTTTAATTTTTTATTTCAGAATTTTTCCCACACATACAGAGAGTAAAAGAAAATGTTTCCTGTTAATGCAAGTGAAATAGTTAACAAACAATGGACACAGCATAAGGAGCAAGATTTAATTGTTCTCATCACAGGGTTTAGATGTACCGACTATTAAGCTCATTATTCAAAAACAAAACATTTTCCCTCATCTTTCTCCTTCTTTTTTTCTTCCCTTTTTCTTTCATTTCTCATTCTTCTTCTATTAAAGAAAAAAAGTCCATCCCATGTGTATAATAGGCGTCCACCCCTGAAGTTGTTTTTATTCAGGATTCTTTAACAGATTTTGTTGTTTATGTTGGTTTAAAAGGGAGGATCCCTAGTCTTCCAATATCATTTCTATAGCCTTTCTAACAAAGTTCCCCAGGAGCAGTGAGTGAAACAAGACTCCAAACCATTTCAAGGAGAAAAAAACGGGTCTACTCGAGAGTTATGAATCACCCACCCCTGCCACTTCATCATGTAGGATGGACCCTTGTTCTGCAGTTTGACATTAAAGCTTTCTAAATGATAGATGTCTACCATTATTGCTTTCCATTCTTGCAAGGTAGGGATCAGAGCAGACATCCATTGACGCTAATTGTTTTTTTGGCTGCAAGAAAGCAGGTGGGGAGAAGAGTGATATACCAGGGAGGAGCGGTCAAGAAAATCCCATTAAAACTGTTCAGCAGTTAATTCTACTGGTTCCTTGAACTCCTCCAAGAGTTCTATTTGTAAAGTGACCCAGAATGGCATTAGTTTAGGGCAAAGCCAGAATATGTGACCAAGGGTGGCCTCAAGACATCCACATTCTCTCTAACATCTTCCATAGGTGGAAGTGAGGAATCTATAAGGATTGCTGGAGCTCTGAAGAATCAGGAACACTTCTATGCAAATTCCTTCCAAAGGGGAGGAGGTAATCTTCACTCTCTTATGGCTGATCCCAAACCAAGTTTCTAGAGGAATGTATAATGACAGATCTCTATTCCATTCTGCCAAAATAGGAGTCGTAGATTCTGTTTGCCCTCCCTCAATTCTTTATAGATAATGCCTATGAGATGGGGTATCAAGTTACCCCTCAAGGCCTCTAAAACATTTTTAGAAGAGTCAGAGTGGGATAGGGCATTTTTGGTTGTATAATTTTGTTTCAGAATATATGGTTATGGACCTAAAAGTAGCCAAAACAGTCCGAATTGTGGAGCCTATAATGAGATTGTAGCTTATCAAAGGGAGGATTCCTTGGGAGACAAAATTGAAAGAGGTAGGAGAGACCTACTCTCCTGGCAGAAAAGGTGTGGTCCATAAAGATTGGGGAAAAGTTTCATCCTGTGAAATTAACTTGTAATATTTGTATGTAGAACAGAAAGGGTCTGCCCTACATAACCGCCTCTGTAATTTATATGGTTGGGATGTAATATTAGTTAGGTGTGCAGAAGAGATAGATTTCTCTTCTGAGGAGAACATTTTCCTGATGTCATGGAGGTCATTGATACAAAATCCTATGGTTTTCAGGGATTTGTAAGTGTCTGTCAACAAAGTATCAGGGTTCTCGAATATGTCGCTTTAGCATATAGTTCAAGGTTAGGTAAATTAAAGCCCCCTGTTCCAATGAGAGTTTTAGGATTGAAAGTCTAATTCTAGGTTGAGTTTTGCCCTGTACTAAGTCAGAGATGAGTTTATTCCAAGATTTGAAATAGAATTTTGATGGAAGAGGGATATTCTGAAGTAGATATAATATTTGGGAGAATGTTCATGCGGACTATCCCAATTCATTGATGAAAAGAGAAAGGGCCTGAGGTCTAGCCATCTAAGTCCACCTGGATCTGTAGGTTGAGGGTACAAGATTAACTGTCTCTAAGATTAGAGGGTCTAATGGGATCAGTAATCCTAAATATTTTATTTGTATCGATCTCCATATAAATGGGAAAGATCTCTTGCTGAAGTGGGGTGTAGTTAAAGGCAAGAATCTCCGTTTGGTAAGGTTTAGCCTAAAAATGGCAAGTTTTCAAAATGGGTCAAGATTTCCAGGTGGACAGGATGGATTCAGAAGGAGATAGTAGAATTAACAAGATATCATCTGCAAACATGCTGAGTTTGTAGTGTTGCTGACCTATCAGTACTTCTACTTGGGGTGAGCTTCTCAGTGTTGACACCAGAGGTTCTAGATTAAGTGCAAAAGTAAAGCAAAGAGGGCATCCTTGGCGTGTCCTCTACCTAGAAGGAAGGGAGAGAGAGAGCCATTAGCCGGACGATGCTTTCAGTGAATTATATAGGTTGATCAGGCCTGTAATAAATGAATCAGGAAATTGAAAGGCCCTGAGGGTGTCCCCAGAAAAGACCATGAGACACAGTCAAAGGCCTTTCCTGTCCAGGCTAATAAATACAGATGGTATTTCCTTGTCCTGATGTATTCCTGCAGAAGTAATGCTCTCAGTGTTATCAGAAGTATTCCTCTGTCTGATAAAACCCGACTGGTCTGGGTGTATTATCTGTGGGATGACTAGTTCTAGTCTAGAGGCCAAAATGGACGTATAAATTTTATAATCCACGTTAAGGATAGAGATGGGGTGGTAAGGTCCTGATCTGAGGGATCTTTATGCGCTCTGAGGATTGGGGCAATAGTTGCCATATCCCAGGAGAGGGAGACTGATCACCCTGGGAGATTTCGTTAAAGAGGGCTTGCAGTTTAGGTATCAGTTCCTTCAAGAATTTTTTGTACCATTCAGTGGTAAGCTCATCAGGGCCCAGGCATTTACCCATTTTAAGATGTTTTATTGAATCTGTGATTTCTATGTTAGAAATGGGGGACTGTAATATCTGAATTTGGGATGGGAGAGGGTTTGAAGGTTTGCTTGTTTTAGGAATTCTTGGGTTTCATCCTGAGGAGGGGGGATCCATGGAGTAGAGTTGTTTGTAATAGTCGGTAAAGGCCTGTAGAATGTGGCTGTCCGAGTGGTGAATTTTCCCTGCTTTCAGGTTTTAACCCTCAAGATCGTGGAGGCTCATCTTCTGGTTCTTAGTTTATAGGCTAATTTATTAGCCCACCTGGGGCCTCCTCGTATAGACTGGCAAAGGTAAAATAAAGATTGTGTTTTGTTATCGATAATCTGCTGTAAGGCAGCTTTGGTATCTCTAATTAGTTTCTGAAGGTCTGAGTCCCTGTCTGATATAGCAACTGATAGTTAAGGAGTTGATTTAAAGTTCCGATATTTGGTCTCTCGTTCTTTATTTTTTACTAGTAAAGGCTATGATCTCACCTCGAATCGTTGCCTTCAAGGCATCCCATTGAATCACATGAGAGATGTCTGGGTCGGCATTCTCAGAGAAGAAAGGGAGTCAGGTTGAAATTGCATCCTGAAATTCCTGTCGCAAGAACCAATTGGTTTAATCTCCAGAGAGACCGCCTTTTCCCTACCCAGGTCTAAACTGAGAACCAAAGGGTGATGGTCTGATAGGAATTTTGGACTAATAGTCATATCCTGGACTTGGTATAAATGTTCGCAGGTTGTTATGAAATAATCTATTCTGGAATGGGATTTAAACCTAGGGAATGATAGTATAACCGGATTAAAGGGGAACAGGCGCCTCCACACATCTATCAGGCCTAAATGGTCAATGTTTTTTAAACTGTTTTGAAGCTGTGGAGCATCTATGTTTCTGTGAGTTGGAACAATCTAAGAGAGGTGATAAGTTAGGTTCAGGTCAGCCTCCTTATTAATTGCCCTGGAGTAAGTCTAATAGTGTAGAGAAAAGCCCAGGAGAATTGGGAATTTTGTTTATGGGGAAATAGACACTAGCCAATGTCACTGATTGACCATATAGAAGACACCTGACTATAACATATCGCCCTTGTGCATCGGAATGCAACTGTTGAATTTTCAGGGGAGTATTCTGTGGAATTAAATGGCTACCCTCTCTTACGACCACGAGGATGTGATGATGCTACTACCTGATTCAGTTTCAGGTGTTCTGGATTGGAGAGGTGGGTTTCCTGGAGAAAGATAAGGTCAGGGAGGTGTTTAGAAAGGTATTGCATTAAACGAGCTCGCTTAATAGGGTCGTGTAAGTCATTAATATTAAGTGATAAAATTTGTGTGAGATTGGCCACCATCATATTAGACAGAAACAGGGAATTACATTTTGTTTTCTGTCTTTTCTCTCCTTAGGGCCACTGAGAGGAAGTGCGATCCAACCACCCCCAACCCAGGACCCAAACTAGTTGTCTTGAAGGAAAGATCTCCGACTGTATTCCAAAAGTATAGACAATAAAGCATGATTTGACCAAACTGTTTCCTTGTAGTTGTAATTTTTTCCTTTTTTTTTTTAAACTGTTGTATATCAAGTGTTATTCCTCGTGTTTGTAGCCATACTCTTTCAGGATAAAATTCTATTGTAATAGAAACTGTTTGGATATAGTTACATATAACAACGTTAAGTCAACAGTTCTCTGTATGTACGTTTATTACCCGCCCCTCCCATCAACCCAGGCATGAACTAAGTTTGCCCCTTGAACAGAGATGAACTGGGAAGAGCAACAATAACCATTAACTTTAGCAGTTTAACCAACAAGGCTGATTGCTGTTGTTTAAAAGACAGTAGCAGATTAAGCCTGGATTGAGGATAACTGAAACAGAAGCAACAAACTCCAACTAGTTGTCAAAAGGACCATAACGGTAACTATGTACATTGTGACTTCCATTTGGGGGCTCTGTCAAGCTCCCCAGTAACATCCTGCCTGATATTGAAGGAAACAGGGAGAGATGTGAGGTTCATGGACCGTCACTGGGGTGTTCAGTCCCAGGAGCAGTAACAGAGCCTCAAGGAGAGTGATGATAATCACTCAAGGGTGGGACCGAATCACCCAGGTCATGTTTCCAATCTATTTCCCAGGGAAGAGGATGACCGCCTACTTGTCTAGGCAGTTGGCTACTGGAAGCTTAGGTTGTAGAAGGAGAGCTTCCAGGATGATTATGATTACATGACTTAATAAGGAATAGCTGGTAAGAGAAGGTGGTGAGGAGGGAGAGAGGAGGAGGAAAAGAGAAAAGAGAAAGAGAAGAAGAAAAAAAAGGACAGGGAAGCAAAGCAGGAGGGAAGGAGGGACCATGGACCCCTTTCTTAGAGCTATAAGAGGTTTATTCAAGCTCTCAGAGGGCACTGCACAACCAGGGGACTGCTTGTAGTCTGAAGAGATGCACCACCAGACTGTAGTGAGAAACATTCAATGGAGCCTGGAGTAGGGTGTGTGGGACAATTGAGAGAAAGGGGAACATATGATAAGGACAATGAGCCCAGTACCAGGCAAGATATGTTCACTTTAGTGTTAAAGGGAGAGGTTCAAGGGGGCAGTATAATAAGCAGTTATTTCCAAGTTCGATAGGGAGGATCTCCTCTCCCATCCCCACAAGAGCTGTTACGCCTGTTATCTCTCATCTCAGTCTCTAATGCAACTCCATTTCGTCTTGGTAAGTTGGCGGGAAGAAAATTTCGATGGTAGTTGTAGGAAATTGAACTAAATTAGGCAGTTCTCTTTTAATGAGTTTGCATTGTCTTTCCTTTGTTCAGGTATTTAGCCCTATTGAGAGAAGGCCCAGACCTCAAAGAGAGTGGGCAGAGGACCCAGAGCCGCAGGACAGCAGAGGAAGTAGGGAAGGGCCGGGAGGACAGGATCCGAGAGAAAAAGGGGGGACAATGGACTTTAGGGGTGACCATCCCCTAGTAAGGAAGACCTCCCACCATCAGGGAACAAGTAATAATGAAGTTACCCTCCCTCACTCAATCGTCAGTCTCCATTATCAACTGAACCCCCCATCTACCCACCAAATGGTCCCGACATCATGCCCTCTCAGTGAAGGATAAATAGTACCTGAAGAGCACCTGGAAAGGATTCAAGGAGGTAAAGTTGGGTTGCGGTACTGCTGGAGATGCTTTATAATGGTTTCAATCAGTTGGTGAGGAGTCTTGAATGTGGCGGGCGTCCGACGCATTGTTCAAGCGCTGCCAAAATCGAGTCCGTGATCTTTGGTGAGGATCCCTTGATGAAGGAGGTCTGTTTTAGCTTCTCCAGCTGATAGGTAGGTTTGTTGGCCTGTGGGGAGAAAGACCATCAGCTTGGCCAGATAAGGGTTCCGAAATCTGATTTTTCGGGTGCACAGGAATTGAAAGAGAGGGCTGTACTCCCTCGTTGCCTCTGCATTCATGGTGCACAAGTCATTATCGAAAAACAAGTGGTGATGATCCCATGACTTTGCCTTTCTGCCAGGCCTTGGATAAGTGACTCTTTACTTGGTAGCTCAAGGCGGATCACAAGGAGCGGGTCTGGCTTCAGGGCGGGTGGGTTTGGGACCCAGGGCAGATTGGCCCTCCATGTCTAATTGGAAATCTGGATTAAGCTCTAGGAGAGACATAGAAAGTAGTTGGCAAATGCGCGATGGTCATTGCCCTCCTCTCCGTAGTCCTAAAATCTGATATTGAATCTCCTGCTCCTGTTTCCAGCATCCTCTTGTCAGATTGCTATGGCAAGTTGCTCCACTACTAGAGACCACACAGATCCCTCGAGGTCATCCAGCCATGCAGTATTCAAAGAGATGTGATGATCCTCTTCTGTGACTCGAGCTTGGAGGTTAGTAATCTCATTTCGTATCTCTTTGAAAGACTCCCAGACTTCCTTTGGAAATCACTGATCGCTTGAGTATTGCTTCGGATTGAGATTCCATTTTTTTGGCCCTTAGCTCTACTTGTAAGGATTGCTTTCTTGTCAGGGCCTAGTGTGGTCTGGAAGACGTTTCACTCTCGTCAGATAGTTGATCATCTGGAGTCGCCTTGGCGATAGCCTGGTACCTATTTTTGACAACTTTCGCCATATTAAGTGTTGGAACATTCTCAAGTGTATAAATGCCTGTTGATTGATGCTTTTGTGAAGTTGTGTTCTTATTTATATTAGGCTAGGTGGAGTCCCTGGATTGCGACTTTACCCTGGCATACCAGAAACCGGAAGTCCCGTGTTCACATAATATTTTGATTGTCACTAGCCATTATATAGCACCAGTTCATTGTGTTCAAAAAACACTATAGTGTACTGAGCTACATAAATGTTACCTTGAAATCTTCACAGAAACAAATTAATAATGACATACTGCACCAAACTCACCATTTGAAAAATCAAACACATAATTTATTTGAAAAACAATGTTAAAGTCACAAATGTGAAATTTGCATTTATTTATTTATTGAAATGTTTCACCAGGAAGGCACACTGATTGACAAGTCACTCTTCTCCTAGTGCAACCTGTGGGAAGGGGTACAATAGGAATGAGACATTAAACATTCACGCTATAAGATCAACATTAACATAGCGTTATAAGGCAGGTATTAGAAACAGTGTTACAACAGTGTTGCATAATAGGTAGAAAGACTGGACAATAATAAGTGCTGGGTTAATAAGTAAACAAGTGCTAAGTGAAAGGAAGGGGAAAAGGAGAGGAAGGGATGAGGTGGGAAGGGGAAGAGTCGTGTCCATAGAGACCCCTTCAGGATGCGAGGAAATCTACAAGAGGACTGGGGACCAGACAGAATGGGATAAGGCAGTGTCCCAGAGAGACCCTTCAGGATGTGGGAACCCTGAAAGGGTGCTTGTGTGGCTAGGATAGAAAGGTGGATAAGGCTGTAGGAATTTAAACAGAGAGAAGAGAGAAGGAGATGTGACTTAATGCTAGGAGGGAATGGACCCTAGCAAGAGGACCTTTCAGGATGCAGGGTACCCTGCAAGGGGTTGGGAAGGTCAGTGATAGGGATTAAGAAAGTGATAGGAGAGGGAGGAGGAGAATTGAACTTGAGGGGAAGAGAAATCACACCTTTGTAGGGGATGGGGACTAATCAATAATCCATCAGGATGCACTGGACCCTGCTAGTAGTGATGTAAAGCCAAGATAGTGGCTAGATAGAATAGGGAGATATGCTTAGGCTCAGTGTGGACCCCTTCAGGATTCTAAGAACCCTGCAAGGGACTGTGATGACCAGGGAGAAAGGTAGATGGGGAAGGTGAAGGTGAAGGAGAGGAGACAAGACTAGGTGCAGTAGGACCCCTCATGATGCTGAAAACCCTGCAAGGGGACTAGAAGACTAGGAAGAAAAGTAGATGGGGAGGAAGGAGGAGACAAGCCCTGAGCCCAATAGGACCCCTTCAGGATGCTGAGAACCCTGCAAGGGGCTGCAAAGGCTAGGTTAAAAGGGTAGAATGGGGATGGGAAGAGAGTAGACATGCCTAGGAGCAGTAGGGCCCTTCAGGATGCTGAGAACCATTCAAGGGGACTGTAAAGGCTAGGAGGACAGGTAGATGGGCAGGGAAGGAGATGAGACAAGCCTAGATGATGTAGGACCCTTCAGGATGCTAAGAACCCTGCAAGAGGACTGCAAGTCTAGGAGATAGGAAGGATGGTGGGGAAGGGAGTAGATGAGAGATACAAGACTCATGGGGGTAGGAGAGGGACCCAATGAGAGCTTTTGAGTGCCTTACATTTTGTTAGAGATCAAGGAAGACCAGTAAGGGGAGCAATTTGGGGAAGGGAGGAGAGATAGAAATTTGGGGGGTGGGGGGCACAGGGTACAATTAAGGTGGCGGTAGAGGGTAGGGTTTGTCCAGGGCTTAGAGGAGGAAATTAGGGAGGGACATGGCAGGAGCAGTTAGGTGCAAGGTAATTATTGCAGGCAGAGCTGATGGACTAGGCAGGAGGATGAGTGATGGATTGAGGAGGAGGGCAGTCCAGATTTTTTGAGGCAGTGAGAGTAACTGGATTGGCCAATTTGGGTGGATCTGTGGGGACTACCAGGGTGAGGGAGTCGGTTGACCTAAGGGAATGGAAGGAAGGGGTGTTATAAAGAAGAAGTTGAGGTAGGATGGGAGTTCACCCAGCCAGTGCTTGGAGTGAATTTAGCACAGTGGGAGAGTTGCCTGTTTGTAAGAGAGGTGAATCATAGGGCACGATAAAGATTGCAGTGGTGAGTGCAAGGTGGGCACCCAGGGTAAAGCTGCTGAAAGAATTGAAGAGGTGTCCAGCTTGGCCAGGAAGACTTAGGGCAGCCATAGACTATGTTACAGTAGTCAAAATGGGCAGTATCATCTCCTGAACAAGTACACACTTAGCCGTAAGAGGGATGCAACTATGGTTCTTGAACAGGGTACCAAGTTTGGGTGCAGTTTTCTGATGGCATCAATAGAGCAAGTTCAGGTGTTGGTCCAACCAAACAACTAAGTACCTGAAGGAGGATGTGCCTCAAGTAAAGTCCCATCAAGGGTGTGGAAAGTGGTAGGGAGGGAAGCCTAGATAGTCTCTGCCTTGTGCCAAAGGTCATGAGACAGTCTTCTTGGCATTGAGGAAAGTTGATGGTTAGAAACCAGAGCTGAACCTTACTGAAGTCTTATTAACATACTAAAATGCCAGAAGAATAGGCCTAACAGTCTCTCAGTCTGCTCGATTTTCAGCACCTGTACTGAGGGTCGATTTTGGTGTCCCCCTTGGTTATACTGTCCCCAGTCCCAGATGTTCCACCTGTACTGGGCCTGGTCAGATTTACTGTCCCCTGTACCTGTCCCATCCCCATTTAAACCCATTCACAGTCTCCACCTCTACCAGCTCCCTGGGCAGTGTGTTCCATGGCTCCACCCACCCTTTAGTGAAATAACATCTCCTCCTCTCCTGTGCCTGCCCCCTTCCAGCTACACCCACCACCTCTTGTTGCCCCACCCTCCTTCCTTTGAGCACCCTGACTGGGCCTCCTTTATTGATCCCTTCATGTACTTCAAGACCTCTATCAAGTCCCTCCTGTCTCTCTCTCCTCCAGGGTGTACATGTCAAGCTCCCTGAGCCTCTCCTCATAGGTCCTCTCCCCAGGCCCCAGATCATTTTAGTTTGCCCTCCTTTGGACCCTCTCTGGGAATGTAATGTCTCTTTTTAAATGTGGTCTCCAAAACTGCACACAATACTACTGAGGTGTGGCTAACCAAGTAGTTGTACAATGGAAGGATCACTTCTGCCTTTCTGGAGGTAATCCCTCCCTCCGTGACTTGAATCATGTCTTCTCCCAGGGTATACCCCTGGCCTGGATTTCTGACTCCCAGGTGCAGAACCTTGCACTTCTCCATACTGAATTTTAGTTTCCATTTTCCTGACCACCTTTCCAGAACCTCCAGGTCCTCCTGCAATGCCACCCTGCCCACCTCCTCTTGCTGTAAGCTGGTTGTAACCTCAGCAGGAAAGGAGCCAGATGCATACAGGACTGTATCATTGGCATGCATACTGTATGTATAGTGGGTGAGGTGGAGTAAACAGAGGAAGGTTGTTTAAGAAGATGGAAAATAGGAGGGGCCCTAATACAGAGCTCTGGGGATGCAGTGCTGATCAGGAGGGAGGGAAGTGGCATCCAAGATCTTAACTGATTGGGTTCTGCCAATAGGTAGGCCTCAAACCAGTTTGTGGCAGAGAGAGATAGGCCAGCTGCCAGGAGTGAGTTGAGGAGAAGGGGGTGAGAGATGGTGTTGAATGCCTTGGCCAGGTCAACAAAATGGCAGAGGTCATTTGGTCATTGTCCATACTGGCTAGGATGGAGTCTGTGAGCCATAGGTGAGAGGTGGTGGTTGAGGGTTTTTCCTGAAACCAGACTGGAAAAGGTTGAAAAGGAAGTATCAGATAGAAAAGAAGTGAGTTTGGAGAGGACAATGTGTTCTTGAAATTTGGCAAGGTGGTAGGAGGAGAAATGAGGCATTAGTTGCCAGGGATGAGGAGTCACCTGCTTTGGGTAGAGGAGGACCACTGCATGTTTCCATGAAGAAGGGACAGAGGCAGTAAGAATGAGAGAGATTTATGATTAGTGAGAGGGGTAGGCAATGGCCGAAGTGGAGAGGAAGAGGTTTTTGGCAATGGCCATCAGGAAGGCACCTTTAGAGGGTTGATGGTGAGGAGGGCACTTAGGGCATCGTTTGTGGTTACATTAGTGAAAGAGAAGGGAAGGTGAGAGGGTGGTGATGGGGGGTACACCAGTAGAGTAGGAGATTGGTAGGAGGAGGGATTTCAGTGGCTTAGTGGCCTTGGGAGGTATAGTAGGAGTTAAATTCCATAGCTATGCCTGGTGGGTCGGACACTAGTGAGTAATTTACTTTCAGTATCGGGGAGGGCCAGATGAGGGGGTAAATAGGGCATGGATCACCTTTCAGAACTTTGAAGGGAATTTATGTTGGTGATGAAGGCAGATTTGAAATATTCAGAATATTTGAAATAACAATATTGAATGCATGAATGAAGTATTGCTTGACCTGCTGTCATGAAAACTATTTTCTCCACATTTCCATCATATTCATAACTATAAGCTATAATGAGATTACAAGAAGGTCTTTGACACTCACTGCTGTTGTAATATTTGCTTACAAGAAACTACCAGATAAGGCTTATTTTTTAGAATACTCTTTATGCCCAGATTTTATCTGCTCGTCTTTTAAAACAAAGGCCCTTTGATGAGAAAGGGCTATTTCACAACTAGAAAGATTTTTTTTTGTTAGTTTTAATAAAATGATCTTGGATGTTCATAAACATTGCTCAATACAGACAGATATACATGAAAATACTGTGCCTAATAAAAGAACCATTTTCTAGCATTCCACTGTGACATACATACAGTGAATGGGTTCAAAATAATCCTGTCTCACATGACAAGAACTCAAGGAAGCTGAGTATCTCATCAACCTGCCAACAACAAACAGCACAGTCTGTAACTGCACTTTTACATCTTGTTACATACTATAATTCCGTGACTTTATCGTCCATCTAGTGCCTAAGCTTAAATGGTCAATATTTTATGGCTATGACTAAGATGTACACATGCATTAGTGACTCAGCCTTGTGTGCGTAATCTTTAGAATGAAGCGAACTGGAAACACTGTGAGAAAAGATGCTACAGTAAAGACATAGGAATCCATTTGAAAGTTAAAATGGAGATGGCATGCCTTTTTCTTGATGTCTGGTTGGTCTGCTTCACACTGTGCAGTTTCTAGCAGTTAGAAACTCAGTAAGAGTATTTTGTACTCATGGTATGCTGCAGGAGGCTCAGCACACTTTGCATTTAAATAATTTTGAACCAGCTTAGGCATACACTTACTTCTGTGCCCACCTGGTTGTCCTATTGCTATTCAGGATAAACTCGCTCAGCCCTGGAGCACATATATGAGTTGAAAGCTTCTATGTTTAACCTTATTCAGAATGGCCCTGTTTTGTTCTTACTTATAGCACTGCACTGTACCTTAACAGCCTTGCTATCACTTCATTCCTTAGCAGATAACCTGTTTCTCTTGATCCTGGTTATGGACTGATCATTATATGTAAAGACTCATTAAAAAAAACTGTAATAATGCATATGTTAGGCTACAAAGCCACAAAAAGAGGAAATGTGGTAAAGGGTTTTTCAACCCTAGCAACCTCCTTTCCCAGTCCCTATTCTTATGACCAAATTCAAACTATAGCTTAAGGCCATGCCAAAGGGTATGTTGCTTCAAACTACAGTAAGGTCTGTGGCCCTGTGCAAGAAAGCTATGACTCCCCCACTCTTAATTAAGTGTCTTGTTAAAATCTGATTGACAGGAGCCAAGCACAGGGAATAGCAGGGTTGCGGAATAGATGGGGCATAGGGCAGGAAGCCTACCCTGGTATAAGTGGTTTGACTCCTTTTGTTTTGTTTGTTTTACTTCTTTAAAATAAAGTATCAGAGGATCGGTGGCAGGATTTTCAGGACAGTAAATTAATAAAGAGGGACTACAAGGAGAGCTTCAGTAACAGACAAGTACTGGAATAGCAGTATGCGCAGTATAATGTGGAGAGTGATGCAATGCAGTGGATGCGGGGCAGCCATATTCAGGCAGACTTTCTAGATGCTGAGGTGCTGCCCTATCATCAGCAGGCATCTGTCTGGACTGTGGGATGAAATAACCAGACTCAGAGCAGAAGTAAGCTGGGTCAAGAGTACCTAAGCCTTATCCAGAGACCACCTAGTCCAATACTGCTGACTCAAAGAATGCCAAGAATGAGGAGCACTTGGATGACGGTGGGCTTGGGGAGGGTTAGGGGTGTAATAGGCAGAGGCACATCCCAAATCCTATTCCACTCCAGAACTCATATGCTGCACTGGACAAATGGGGATGACCAAACAGAGGTAATCAGAGAAGTAGAAAGGAAGGATGTGGTGGTCAATCAAGGAGGTGACCTCAGTGGGAGAGCAGTTGACCCCAGAGGAGGAGGAAGTGAATCCTGGTGGGGACTCTGTTGTAAGAGGGATCCAGCTAGGAACACAGGAGGGTGAGGCCAGGGAGGTGAGTTGTCTACCAGGTTCCATGGCATGGAGGTATGGGAGGAAGATCCTGGGGATCACCAGGAAAGCAAGACAGGAGGGGTAAGCTGGATGTCATTATCCATCTAGGTACTAATGACCTGGCAAATGGGAGGTAGGTCAGGTAAGGTAAAATTTATTTATACAATGTGACCTTCCTGAGCTCAGGCACCCTATAATAGTCCATACAGAATCAAATAAATTTAAAACTCATACTATTAATAATAAAGACATACATAGCATACATTAAGTTTCCAAAAATGCTTGCTTGAACAAAAGGTTTTCAGGGATTTTTAAACCTCTACAGTCAGGCTATCTCGTATCTGGTGAGGTAGAGTATTCCACAGGGTAGGTGCCATAAAGGCAAAGATCTTCCACCAGATGTTTTCAGAATTACCCTGGGAATCTCTAGCAATCCCTCATCAGAGGCTCAAAGAGAGTGGGAAGGACAGTAAGGAGACAGGAGTTCTTTCAGGTAGTGAGGTCCTAACTCATGTAGGGCCTTAAGGGTCAGCAATGTGACCTTGAAGGTGATCCGACACTGTATAGGCAGCCAGTGCAATTCACACAGCACTGGTGCTATATGGCTGTATCTAGAGATTCCAGTCAATAACCAGGCCATCACGTTCTGCACTAGCTGCAAGCAGCGGATATCCATCCCGATAGCCCTAGATAGAGGACATTGCAATAGTCAAAACGACTAGTGACTAAGGCGTGGACCAAGGTGGGAAGATCTTTGGATGAGACCAGGTGTTTCACCTAGGCTATATTCATAGGCGGAAGAAGGAGGAACCTAAGTAAGTTCAGGAAGAGTTTAGGAAATGGGAAAGGGTCTCAAGCAAGTGGCTACTTCTGTCACCTTCTCAGAAATACTACCTGTGAGAGGCATGGTAGAGTATAGGCACATGCACCAGGAACTTTAACTCTTGGTTGAAGAACTGATGCTGTGAGGAAGGGTTTGATTCACTGGTGACTGGGGACCCACCTGGAGGGATGGGGCTTGTTCAAGCCTTATGATCTGTGTCCATCCTGGACAGGAATCCAAGACTCAATGATAAGTTTAAATGCTACATGGACAAGCATTTAAACTAATCGGGGAGGTGGCAGGCCTGCAAGGAGGGTAACAACTGCCCACCCCACAGCTAGCAGTGGAACCAGTGAACAAGAGGAGTGGATAACTCTACAAAACAGTGTGCAAAAGATGGAGATAATCACCCAAGGGATGGATAGGCAGAAAGGAAGCAAAATTCAATAGAAGGGCAGACAGCAGGAAGATCCAGGGATAAAGGACAACCAGGGAGGGGCTGGAGTAGAACAACTAAACAGTCCAGGAGTTCACATCATGGAAAGCCATGTGTGCCAATTCAGGATCCTTGCACAATATATGGTAGATCTGAGGCTGCCATGGTGCAGTCGGCCTGAACATTGTGGCCATCACAGACACCTGGTGTAATGACAACCAGGACTGGGAGATGGCCATATCCAGCTACAACATATTCAGAAGAGACATAGCAGGCAGGAAGGAGGAGGAATGGTACTTTATGTGAAAGATGGCATAAAGGCAACAGAGATCCAGGAGGAATGAAATGAGGGAGAGATACTGTGGGTTAAGCTGAAAAGGTAAATGAGGTCAGCCATCCACACGGGTGGTCTACAGACCACCAGCCTAGGAGGAAGAAACAGAGAGGGAGTTGATGCTAGCCATCCAAAGGATGGCAGATAAGGGTGAGGTGGTGCTGGTTGGAGACTTCAATATACCAGATGTGGACTAGAGCCTCCCAGCAGAGCATCAACCAGGAGCAGATTTATCCTAGATCCTTCAAGGTGCCTTCCTCAAGCAACTGGTCATGGAACCAACTCAGCTGAAGGCACTACTTGACCTTGTGCTCACAAACAGGGACTGTGTGATGGGGATAACAGTGGGGGAGTACCTGGGGAACAGTGACCACCAGTCACTGTGGTTTGAAGTCACAGGAGGAGCAGAACCAAGCGCACAAAACATGTATCCTGGATTTTAGGGGGCAGACTTTGGGAAATGGGAGATGCTTGAAAAGGCATTAATGGGAATGGGGAGGAATCAGGGTGGAGAAACAGTGGGCAATATTTAAAACAGGGATTACAAGAGCAACATAATTATGCATTAAGAGGTTAGCAAGGGAAAGGAAGAGGAGTCCATTATGGTTTTCCAAGGAGGTAGTGGAGAAAGGAAAAGCCAGAAAGATTGCATTCAGGCAATACAAAAGACGAGGCAAAAGGAAATAGAGAGAAGTACCAGGAAAAGCAAAGGGAGGCAGGGAGATCAGTAAGGGAAGCCAAAGCTCAGACAGAAGAGCGCATCGCAAAATCAGTGGATAGGGGCTACAAAGCCTTTACAGGTACATAAGAAAAAGAAGGGCAAAGGGAGGAATAGTGAGACTGAAGGGGATGAAGGGGGGCACATCAAGGATGACAACAGTAAAGCTGACATACTGAATAGATATTTCTGATCAATCTTTACTGAGAAGAGGAGAGTAATGGGCCTGAACGAGTAAAAGGGTGAGAATGGCACGGAAATAGGCACAAGTCCCTTTACATGGGAAGGGGTCCAAAGGAACTGGAAGGAATAAGAGTCAATAAAGCAATGGGGCCAGATGGGGTGTACCCTAGGGTCCTAAAGGAAATAAGAGAGGTGGTGGCTGAACCTCTGGCAATCCTGTTTAGCCAATCACTGGAAACAGGGAGGTACCCAAAGACTGGAGGACAGCAGATGTAGTCCCCTTATACAAAAGCGGGAACAAAGAGGAACTGGGGAACTACAGACCAGCAGAGCCAGACCTCAGTAGTGGGAAGATCATGGAATCACTACTGAAGGAGAGATTGGTGGAACATCTGATTGCCAATGGACTACAGGACCCAAGGCAGCATGGTTTCACCGGGTGGAGGTCATGCCAAACCAATCTTATTGAATTTTCTGACTGGGTAACAAGGGAGGTGGATCAGGGAGGGCAATAGTTGTGGCTATCTGAACTTCAGCAAGGCATTTGAGACTATGCCACATAGAAGGCTATTAAACAAACTGGGGAATATGGGAGTGGCAGAACAGTAGTGCAGTGGGTATGTAACTGGCTGGGCGGCAGGACACAGAGGGTGGTGATAAATGGCTGTCACTCCACAGAGGGTAGAGTGACCAGTGGGATACCACAAGGATCAGTGCTGGGACTGGTCCTATTCAACATCTTCATCAGTGACATTGCACAGGACCTAGAAGGCAGAATTTCCCGTTCACTGATGACAAAAGCTTTGTAGCAGAGTGGATACTGCCAGAGGGTGTAGACAGAATAAAGAGGGACCTGCATAAGCTTGAAGAATGGCCAAGGGTTTGGCAGTTGAAATTCAATGCAAAGATGTGCAAGATAATGCATATGGGGCACAAAACCCTGTAACAAGACATCAGTTGGGAGGGGTGAGGATATATCATGCACCAAGCAAGAAAGGGACCTTGGGGTTATCATCTCTGATGATCTCAAAGTAGGGAAACAGTGCAACAAGGCAGCAGGTAAAAGCAAAGGATGCTGGGATGCATAGGCAGGGGCACCACCAGCAGGAAAAGGGAGGTCATAATTCCACTATACAAGACACTAGTGAGGCCCCACCTGGAGTGCAGTGTACAGTTCTGGAGACCTCACCTCACGTAGGACATAGACAGGGAATAGAAGGTTCAGAGGAGGGCAACAAAGAAGGTTCAAGAATTGCATCACAAGTGGTATGAGAACAGGCTGAAGGACTTGAATATGTACTCCCTGGAGGAGAGAGAGAGAGGAGGAGGAGGGAGGGAGAGGGGTTATGATAGAGACATACAAGTACCTTACAGGGAGGAACAGGGTGCAGGAATACACTATTTTCCAGCGAAAATATGTTCCAGGACTAGAGGGCATGAGATGAAGCTGAAGAGAGGGAGATTCAGAGGAAATGTGAGGAAGCATTTCTTCACAGAAAGGGTGGTGGACAAGTGGGACACCCTGCCTGAGGAAGTGGTGGGGCTGAAACAATCACAGGATTTAAGAATGCATGGGATAGACATAAAGGGCATTCTGGGTCAGGGTGAGGAAACAGACTTCAGAAAAACATGAAGTGAACGTACAAGCTGAAATAGGCAGACTGGGTGGGCCATAGGCCCTTATCTGCTGACAGAGTCTATGTATCTACAGTATGTATCTGTGATCTCCTGCTTTGCACAGTGCCTATAGGGTCATGTGTGAAGAATGTTATGAGGAATCTCATTCTTCACATGCATGGTCTGATCTCTTACTTCACTTGAAAACCATCACTGATCTCTTGCTCTACTTGCATACCCTGAACAAAGAAAGTTATGATTGATTTCATGCTTGCATGGTCCTGACTGAAGAAGGTTATGACTGATCTCCTGTTTCCACAGGTCCCTGTGCAAAGAAAATTTTGACTGATCTTCTTTCACAGGCCACTGCATGAAGAAAGTTATGAATGATCTTCTGCAGTGAAGTAATTTATGGGTGATTTTATGCTTTAAGAAACTTGTGTCTGACCTGTGTGTCCCTGTGAAGCAACAGAATTGTGAGACATGGCTGTGAACCTGTAGCTTGAGGAAGCAGACTGGTAAGGCCTTTGGTCTGTAGCTTGGCCTTGGGTTGTGAGGCGTTTGGGAGTGGGGGTTTTAAGATATCTAACTCAGAGGATTAATGCATATCCAGATATCTAGCAATGGTTGGATGAACTGAAGTATGTTTTCCCACTGTACTTTCTCTCCATGACTAAAACATTAAGTAAGGCACTTCCTCTACTGGTGTGCCTGTATGATGCTGTCTGCTTCAATATCAATCCTGAAGGGGCAGGTGGTAATGGAGACATGTTGGGAACAGAGGACACAACCCAATGGTTAGTTAACTAAGAAAACTTGGTTTCACATCTGCTCCAGATATAGTGAAATATACACCCCTGCTATTGTCAGAAGTGGTACCATCTGCATGCATACTGACTCATACATGGTGGGAGGAACATGCCATGAAAACATGCTCTAATAAAATATTATTCAAGAACATATGATTTGAAAAAATATATTTAAAAATAACACGAGATAGGTGTTGTAGTGTTTGTAATAACATCCTGAGACAGGAATGGGAGGGTGGTGTGCTATAGTGGTTGTGGGACTGCAGTGTTACTGGGTACAATGTGGGAGGCATGGGACTTCACAGTTAGAGATGTGCAAAATTGGAAAATTTCATTATGCAAAATATTCTGTGAAATTTGCCTGTTTTGTTGAAGCGAATTCAAAATTTTGCCCCAGAATGCAAAATTATGCCCATGGAAAGTGAAAGTTCACCTCTTTTCTGGCAAAATTTTACATTTTGGGGTGAAATTCCATATTTTGCACCCTGCAGAATATTTCACATAACTGTCAAGATTTCACAAAATATTTTATGTGGTGAAATTGCCAATTTCTTGGGAATTTCGACAGCAAAATATCATTTCACAACAGCTCTATTCACAGTATGTAGGAGGCTAGGTTCCTTGATGTCTGAGGTGCATCAGCTAAGGAAGGAATTGATAATACTGGCAGGGAGGTAGGAGGGCTGGGCTGGGGCAAGGGAGGGGCAAAGATTAGAGTGAGTGCAGAGAGGGTCAGTAGTCCACATGCACTGGGGCCCACTGCCTCGAGAGTGAGGAAGTCAAGAGAGATAAGGGATGAAGGACTGTTGGCATGACCATAAAGGCTCATTGGGAGGAGGAATGGATGGGTGCACACAAGCCACCATTAATGAATTATTTTTAGCCACTGAGTAGCAGCGGGGTGGAGGGGTGGGGATCTAGGTAAGACACAGATGACAGATAGACAGTTAATTTGTAGTAGGGATTTGGGGAGGATGTGGTATAGAAAGAAGGAAACCAAGGGTGAGGCAAGGATAATAGGAGAAGGGGCACCTTGGTGGAGTAGACAAGAGGGGCGGTGAAGTACAGGGACTAGGCTCCAATGTAGATGGATGGAAGGGGGTGATGAGAAGGAGAAAGGGGATGACATGCAGTGATTAAGGGAAAAGGGAGAAGAGGGAGTTGGAGGATTGGGCAGTAGGAATGTTAGAACAGGTAAAGGTAGATTCAGTAGCAGGTAGGTGGAAGGAAGGGTAGAGGTAGAGTTACAGTGACAGTGGGTTAGATAGATGGGGGGGTGTAGCAAGTTAGGAGAATTGTGCACTTCCTAGGAATGAAAGCAGAAAGTATAGGAGCAAAATTAGGCCCACTGACACAAGGGCTGGGAAGCCACATGTGGTCATTCACGCAGGTACCAGTGACCTCACCGGATGTGAGGAAGGGATAGTGTAGGAGAGGTTTAGAGTAATGGGTCCAGGTCTGTAGAAGGAGATCAGGTTAGTAGCATTCACAGAAGTGCTTCTAGTTCTTAGAGCCAGCAGAGCAAGGAAACAAGGGCAAGAGGAATTTAATAGCTGGCTTAGGAATGTTCCATTGAAGAGGGATTTGGATACATTGGTAACTGTGGGGAACCAGGGATGACAAAACCTTCTATGCAACTAACAGGTTGCACCTAAGAGGAGGGAACTGGCTACTAGGGAAATGGTTTGTGGAATGTATAAATTTTAGGTTAAATTTAAACTGAATGGGGGCAGCAAGGGTCACAGCACTCAAGATTTCACATAGTAGGGGTGGAGACAGGGCTCCAGAGTTTGAGTACACATTGCAGTCAGACAGGTGAAGTCAGGAGAGAATAGGAGGGATCTTGGGATGGGTTTCTGGAGGAGGAGTCAATCAAGCCCCTCAGGTAAACAGCACAAGGAATCAGTGAAGGACTGAGAGGCAGGAAAGGGAGGGGACTGTGGTGACAGAAAGCAAGAAGGAGAAGAGGTGAGGGCAGGAACCCAAGTAGAGGGCAGATGGCACTTAGTCAAAAAGGAGGGAAGAGAATCAGGAGTGGCAGAGGGAGTGCCCTTAATGGTAAAGTCTTGGGAATAAAATAAGTGACCTGCAGGCCATGATGAAAGAAAATAAATGCTGATTGGTGGCTGTCATAAAGAACTAGGCTACCCCAAATCATGATTGGGATATCTCCATTCCTGGGTATGCTCTCTACTGAAGGGACAGGGAAAAGGAAAGGGAGGGGTGGCACTATACATCATAGAGAGCATTACTGCCATTCAGGAGGAAATAGGGATGACAAACTTAGGCACAGTGAGTAGAAATCCAAATGGTAACAGGATGGCAATTAAGGCTGGTGTAGTTTATAGATTACCAAATCAGGATGAGGACATAGATAGGGAGTTGGATACCATGATCAGGATGGCAGTTAAGAGGAGTAAAATGGTGATAATGGGAGACTTTAATTTGCCTAAGGTGGATTGAAGTACTCTATCCACCAGCTGTGCCATCAGCCAGTTGATTCTAGATGCAGTCCAGTATGTGTTCCTGGTTTGGGTTCAATGAGCCAACATAGGAGGGAGCCATCCTGGACCTGGAATTGAAAAACAGGGATTACATCTGGGACTTTGCAATGGAGGAGTCCTTGGGGAAAGCAACCACTAGATGGTGTGGTTCTGAGTCAACATGTGGATAGAAGCACCAAGCATGAAGACAAAAGTGCTAGATTTCAGGATTGCAACTATGGAAGGATGGGAGACATTTTGAGGGGCATCTAGATAACTTTGAGGAAGAACTGAGCATGGGAAAAATTTGGAACGTATTCAGGAAGGGATTGTATCAGGAACTAGCACATTCCAAAGCAGAAGGGAAAGAATAGCAAAGCCAAGGAGCAAAGTTGGTTCTAACCTTTCACCTTTAAAGTCAGTCTTCTGACATATAAAGCCCTACACTGACATGGCCCAGACTACCTGAAAGAGCTTCTGGTACCCTACTGCCCTGAGCGATCACCTGCTGGGCTGACGAGGGGTTACTAGAGATTCCAAGAGCGTGTTTAAATCTTCTGGGCCCAGGCATTTATGCATGTGGCCCCTACCCTTGGCATTCTCTACTTGTCATTTATGGAGTAAAGCACCATGAGGGATTTAAACATGCCCTTAAAATGCATCTGTGGTATCAAGCTTTGGTGACTGATGTAAATCTTATTAGAGCTGTACTATCTGTTTTTATACTATTTATGATGGTGTGAATTTTGATATGTTATTTTAAATGACTGTTAGGTGCCTTGATGGTTGAAAGGTGCCATACAGATAAAGATTGATTATTTATTCTTATTATTATTATTATTATTGGAGGTGAGCCAGTCAGGAAGGGAGCAGGTTAAGGGAAGTCATTGAGGAGTATGGAGAAGAGCAATGGGCCAAGGACAGAGCCTTGGGGTACACCAGTGAGGATGGGGAGTGGGGACAGGGAATCTACAATTCTCACAGATTGAGTTCTTCATTTCAGGAAGAATCTGAACCAGTTGGTTGCTGAGTCTGTGAGACCCTCTGACTTGAGTTTGTCAAGAAGAAGAGGGTGGGAAATATGCTGAAAGCTTTTGCAAATCAACAAAGATAGCGGCAGTGAGGTGGCCTTGAAAGGAGTCAGTGAGCCTTAGGAGAGAGGAGGCAGAGGAGTGGTGTTTGCAAAGCCAGACTGTAAGGGGATGAAGAAAGAGGAGGAGTCAAGGAAGGGAGAGTTGGGACAGAACCGTGTCTTCTTGTACAGTGGTTTGATAAGGTTGGAAGGAGAGATATGGGGCGTGAAGTTAGGAGGAGAGGAGTAGTCACCACCTTTGGGAGAGGGATGAAGACTGCATGCTTCCAAGAATCTGGGACTGAGGCAAGAGAGAATGACTCGCTTGAGAAGGGAGGAGATAGGAAAGGCAATGGCAGTTGCAGAGAGGTGCAGAAGCTTGGGGTCAAGTCCATCAGGCTCCCACCTTCTGAGCGTTGAGAGCTAGGAGGGATTTAGAGAGGAAGAAGGAGTAATTGAAGAAAGAAAAGGGAAGTAATGTGGGGTCATGGGGATGTAGGGAGTGGGAGGTGGTGGGGAAGGCAGACAGGAATGAGGAAGCACTGGTGGTGAAGTAGAAGTTGAAAGCAGAGGTGACAGAAGTGGGGCAGAAATGGTGAAGTCACCCACCCTGAAGACCAGAGAGCGGACTGGGTAGGGGAGAAGAGGGCATGGATGATGCTCCAGAACTTAGAAGGGTGATTTAGATTGTTCTGGGATGAAGAAGAAATGAACTCAGCCTAACTAACCTGGCAGGGTCAGATACAAGTATTCCCCAAGGCACAATACTTGTTAAGATTTGCTGGTGAGTACTTGTATGGCTTCCAAGCCACGTGACATGCACGGAGGCAGGCTAGATGTTCAGCTGAGATTCAGGGGAGGTGTGAACCTCAGACACTGGTTTTATGGAGGGGAGCATGCTGATCCCAGGTTAGTAGAATTTAGGGAGGAACTATTAGTGACTTGGTTGATATTACTGGTCATGGAGATAGGGGACCAGTTGGTGGAAAGCAGATCAGCATGTAATGAGGATGGGTCATTTTACCTGAAGGACCTAATTTGGATAATTTGAGTGGGGGGCTCTGGGGTGGTGAATGTTTTGTACACAGAGTACTCAGTCCAGTTGGAAATGGTTTGGTATTATAAATTATGGTGGGTAGGGACAGAGATAAGTTGAGTTAGGGTGCAGTACTTAATGTTTTGACAGAGACTGAATGAGAGTGCAAAAGTCAGTAATGTTGAAATCTCCAGAATAAGTAGCTCGCTGGAGGAGAAATGAGAAGAGATAGTGGTTAGGAGTTCATTGACAGAAGCAGAGGATATCCCTGGACAGCAGTAGACACCTGCCAGAAAGATAGAAAGGAGAAAGGAAGGGAGTTTAAGTATGAGGGCTCGTAATCAGCAGGAGGGGTAATTGAGAGCACTGGAGTAAGTTTGAATGGAGGAGGAAAGGTAGATGGCGACACCACTACCCTTCTTAACACTGTCTTGATGGGAGAGGGAGTAGCCACCTGTATTTTTTTTTTTTTTCCCAGATGAGAAAGTCTACTAGGAGAAAGCTAGGGAGGTAGGTAGGATAGTCAGGCAGGCCAAGCTTAGAAAGGAGCTCAAACTGCAGAAGGGATTAATGAAGGAGAAAGACTTATTCAGCTATATAAGTGAAAAGAGAGATAGAAAGGTAGGTATAGTGAAGCAAAACAAAAAGGAGTAGGGGTGAGTAGAAAGCAATAAAAGAAAGGCAGAGATGTTAAAAATCCCACTGCATTCTCTCTACCCTTCCTGAGTGTCAACCCTGTTGCAAATTTTACATAATCTGCAAAAAGACACACCTTACCCTCAAGCTTCTGTGGAATGTCACTTATGAAGACATTGAAGAGGACCAGTCCCAGCACTGAACCCAGTGGCATGCCACTAGTCACTCTCCTATCACCTGAGTGGCTACCTATATTTATAGCACCCTTGTTTTCTATCTCTTAACTAGGTTGATACCCAGCTTGTCACTTTGTCCCCACCAAAGGCTGCTTAGTTTCTTTACTAGCCTCCTGTGTGGCACAGTGTCAAAAGTTGTACTGAAGTGCAGATAGTCCACATCCACTGCTCTCACTTGATCCACTTCCTGGTAACCTGAGTCAAAGAAATCTATGAGATTAGTTTATCATGGCCTCCCTCCCATGAAACCACCATGTCAGTAGTCCTGCAGCCTTTTGTCTCCAGATGCTCCACCTGCCTCTCTTCAGTAGTGTCTCCATTAATTTTGGACAAAGAGGTGCAGCACCTAAATAAAGACCTGGCAAGGCTGGAGTGGTAGTCAGGTATCTTGCAGCTAGGGTTCATCACGATGAAGTGCAAAATCATGCACATACGAAGAAGAACCCAAGGGTAGAATACAGCTTGGGGGTTAAGGTTATTGAATCAGAGGAAGAAAAGGACTTGGGGATAGACATCACCAGTGACCTTATACAGCTATGCAGTATAGGAAGGCAGCGCCAAGCCAAACAGAATGCTAGGCTGGATTGTTACATGTTCACAAGCAGAAGGGAAGAGGCTATACTACCGCTATACAGATCCCTGGTGGACCACACCTGAGTACAGTGCACAGTGCTGCAGCCTCTACCTGAAAAAGAATATCATCCAGCTTGATGAAGTTCAAGGGAAGGTGATAAAGATGGTTCTGGGACAGCAGGGCTGGGTATTTAATGACAGGTTGAGAGAACGTTACATGTACTCACTACAGGAAAGAAGAGATAGGGGAGATATGACTGCAAAATTCAAGTACCTCAACGGTATAAACAAGGTGGATATTGGGGAACTTTTCTGGCTCAATGATAACGAAACTGCAAGGGGCACTTTAAGTTGGCAGTGGGAAATTCAAAAAGGAGTACAGGAGGCAATCTCTACAGAGAGGATAGTGTCAGGGTGGAATGAGATTCCGCTCTGAGGTTGTCACCAAGAGATGGTGGGGGAGCGTTAAATACAGGGTTGGACAAGGTGAAAGGGAGGGTCAGGTTTGGTGGGAAGGGGGGGATGGCCCACTGTAATCTCTGGATCGGGACCAAACAATCGAGCAGACTCGACAGACTATAAGCCCTTCATCTGCTGTCTATTGTGTATGTTCAGATGATTCGAGACAGCATGACTTATCTAGACATTTCCTTTCTCACATCATTTATCATAAAGTGGATATATTAGATTCATGAAAATGTGAGTGCTCTTGACTTTGCCCTTCTTGCTCTTTGTTTACATGATGTGGCTATATTAGAATCAAGAAAATGTGATTTATAAAAAGCGATTTCCTGACTTTGCCTTTCGAAACTTATTTACATGAATTGGAAATGGAGGACCGTGAGAACCGGAGATGTTTCTAAAACTAGAAGCACTTGAAGTATCAAGAGGAGAGACTCATATGCTTCTGAATTGCTAAGTATGGTTTCATCACAAGAGGCACTAATAACTGGGCATGAAAACTGCTTCTGTGGGAATGGAATCAGTGGATTTTAATGGACTAATGAACCATGACTTTTGGGGCTATACTATTATGCACCCAGCCCTATTCCTACTCTCAGGAATAGCCCTGCCTACCATTATGACTCCCCAGTCCGTGTCATGGCTCCTTCTCCACAGCTATGCTTGCAGAACTAGTACTTTGTAGAACTGTCACTGTGGAACTCTCCCTGCTACTTCCTGCTCCCCCGGATTCCTTTTTCCACTAGTTATTTTCCTCATGGTATCTATATGATGGCACAGTGGCAGATGCTCGCACAAACATACCTATTATCCACTCTGACACTCTCTGGGTCATCCTCACTATAACTAAGAGACCTAGTGTCTCACTGCAGCAGCATGATTCACTTATTTTCACTCAGATAAAAAATAAATGTATATTGTGCCCCAGCCCACACCACCAGAAGGTAAACTGTTTGCCAAATAAATCCCTTAACCTCCTGCACCTTCTCTATCTGCTAAATTCATTTTGCCCTACTCCTGCTGCAGAGCCCACAGCTGCAAGTGGTGGCTCATACTGTGGACTCTTTACTCTGCAGTACAATTTACTAAACTGTCTGCCTGAAACTATAGTTAAATATAGTTAGTATTAGCTAACTGGAAAACAAACTCTGACCAGAGCTGATACGGCTGCAGTCGAGGCTGGGAGTCTCGTTTCCTCCATTTGCTCACTGTCCCTTTGGCCTGAGACCTCTGATACTCCCTGAGTCTCTGTTCAGTCCCAGTTAACATTTTTCCTTCTAAAGAAGGGGCTAGAGGAGCAGAGACACAAAACTGCTTCGCAGCCACACTAAGAATGTGCGAGCTGGCAGTTTGCACATGCACATTGGCAAGCAGCCATTTTCTTACCACGATAGTGGTGCATCAGGAACTCCCCAGTGCTCTCTGACCCTGAGATCAAGTAATTGGGTCCTGAGACATGAGGGCAGAGAGGAGATGCGCAAACATATTTTGTTTTAAGAGCGGCAATAAGCAATAGGCAGTCAGGGTTCATTAATATTCATGAGCAGTTAATATGTATAAATTCAGTCCCATAGAGCTCATTGTTGCTCTTAAATAAATACTTTCACAGCTCTCCACTGCAGCCTCGTGTCTCCAGACCCCATCTAACTCATCTTAGGGTCCAGGAACACCAGAAGAGCTCCTGATGTTCCACTATTGTGCGAGAAAAGGATGTAGTGACACTGAGCATGAGCAGACTGTCAATCAAGACATTCTCAGTGCTGCTGCAAGCGGTTCCATGTCTCTGCTCCTCCAGCCCCTCTTTGGAAGGAAAACATTACCTGGTGCTAGATGGAGACTCAGGGAGCATCAGAGACTTGTGTCAAAGTGGCAGTGATCAAATGGGGAAATGGGAGACAGAACCAGAGACAGCAGCAGTGCCCTCGGGGGAGGGAGGAAAATGAGTGGAGCATTTCGGAGTTGCAGAAGCATGTTCTGCAACTCCAAATTTGTGCTTTGGGTATCCTGTTTCCAGAGCTCCGCCCACTGCAGCGTAATAATGCACACTTAATGTATCTGATGATTTTGAATGCTTTCTATTAAACTCATTCTGTTTCAAGTAAAGGAGCTGCTTCAGTGCCCTAGCACTTCCACATATGAGAGAGAATTGGTAAAGGCATGGAATGTGAGCAGTGTGAGAGTTCTTCAATCTTCAGCACTGCTGATCAGCTGCTGTAGGTGATATGGCTCTCCAACAACTTGAACATGTTCAGTATGTGCTTCTGGCACAGTGCTGAATCAGTATGTGGAAGTGCCAAAATGCTGAAGGGAAACTAAGTCTCTTTGGACCTGTATGGTTGCGGTGTCCAAATCACTAGATTTCAGCCTGTCCACCAAATGCTAATTTTGCATTGGCTCATCCTTAGCTTGTCTCAGGTTTTCATATAATCTACAACGTGTTCTAATTGTGGAAATTGGACACCACACATATCAAAAACAGAATAAACAGAACAAACAAAAATGGGTTATTCAATTTTGCATTCATCCATCCTAGAAATGTGATTTGTACAAAAACTTGTTTTTTACCAACAAAATATAATACAAACACATTCCTCTGGCCCTTAATATTGTTTCACAGTACAACATTGACAATAGAACCCACTGAGTAGAGTTTCTCAAAATTTAAAGATTTCTTAGATAACATTTCAATATCATAGAACTATCCTCCTCATCACAGGTAGTATAGCTGAATGATAAGATGGAGGTCTACGTATTCTCTCATGTATTTATTCTGAATTATTAACTTTAGTAAAGGGATATAATATAGTACAGTAGATATGCAACAGATAATTTTCAAAGTCATCCTAAGTACACAGTTAGATGACATAGAGAATATTGGTTGAGTAGCTCTGCACAACCAACTTGTGTTGCCACCTTCAGGTTCAGATTACAGCAGATTTTGAGAGCGAAGCTCAAGAGGTCTATTGTAATCTGAACCTCAAGGTGGCAGCACAGGCTAGTTGGGCATAGTTTTACCCAACCCGTATTTTCTATAGTGTATAGAGATAAAAAATTAATGAAGTATTTTTGACTGCTGAAACTGTTGTGTCCCATTATCCTCTGTTATGCTGTTGTCAAGTCCCATTTTCAGCCAAATTATAAGTCACAGCAAGTATGGAAAAATGGATGCTTTTTTTTCTTTAAAAAATTAATTTAATCTCTGTAGAAAAATTAATTGTGCCCAGTGGGGCAGAGGGTTGAGGTGCTGGATGCCCACCTTGTGCTTCACTGGCAATCCGGGTGGAGGGCGAGCCTGGGTTGTTGAGGGTCGGACGAGGGAGAAGGATTCAGCAGCCACAAGGCAGCTTTGCTCTCCCGGGAGGATCTTGTTGCCTTTCAGTGCAAGTTCCCAGGTGGAGGAGGCCTGAGGTAGTACAGATGAGTGGGTGTGCACAAACAGAGAGGGCACTGCAGAACCATGTCATGTACATGCCTCCATGTGCTTATAAAGGCCATGGTACGAAAGTGGAGAAAATGGATCTGGCAGCTCCATGATGGCCTGGTGGCATTCCCAGTGATGGGGATATCCTCCTGTTAGATGCTGACCCCTTCCAACCAGAACCTGCCCACCAGCTCCCCAAAGGGCTGAAAAATGTAGACCGAAGAAAGAAAAGTTTAATAATTCAGACTTTTGAGGAAAACAGAGCAAACTAGCAAAGGTCCTCATTATCGTGTTGGGCTTTCTGGTATCTGTTTGGAGTGTGGTGTTTTTTTTTTCCAGCACTTTTTTTTTAGACATAGACATTGTTTTCACCTGTATAGAATGCTGTTGTACCACGGAAGGCTAAAGCTGTGTTCCATGACCTTTGCACTGTGGTACAACAGCATTCTGCTTAGAGGAAAGTCCATGCAGAACAAGCTTCCTCTATACACTATAAAGATATACTTTCTCAATTAATAATAATGGGACATACTGGCCCGCCGCACAGTTGTAGCACTACTGCTCGCGTAATGATGGCCTGGGTCAGGGAATGTGACTGTATCATCAAAGGGCTAGCTTGGGGAGGTAGGATGAGCATCCACAGGATTGCTGTCCTCCTCTGGGAGATGAGCTGTGGTCTCTGGCGTAGGCACAGCACCAGCATAGGGACAATGTGGTCAGGGAGGAGACATTGGCAGACATCTGCAGAGCACATGTGGTGTGCATGTTCCTGCAATGACATCATTGTACGTCCACATTTCCTTGGGCATCCCAGGGAAGAAAACCCTGAAGCAGTCATACAGTGATGCCAGGGACCCTTGCAAGCCCCAACTCTAGACAGCTTTGGTGGATGTGAGAGGGACAGGATTAGCATCTCAGTTCTCCCCTTGGTTCTGGGAAGAGATTCACCATGGGTGCAAGCCGCAGTCCCTGGATTTCCGGGTAGGTCCCCTAGTATACATCCCTGGCCTAATCAGCAGAATAAATAGACTTCAAAAAATATTAATAATGGAAAGTTCAACATCATTATGGTGAAATGGTGGAAGTGTTGGCCGGGCCACTGACTGACCTGTTCAACACCTCCCGACATGGGGTACATGCCGCAGAACTGGAGGTTGGCTCATGTGGTGCCTGTCCACAAGAGTGGCCCAAAGGATGAGCAGGGTAATTAAAGGCCTGTTAGTCTCACTTCCATAAGGAAGCGATCTTGAAGGAGAGACTGGTAACCTTCCTTGAGGTCAATGATCTCCAGGATGAGCAGCTGCATGAGTTCATCTCTGGGAGACCATGCCAGTCCAACCTAATAGAATACTACTACTGGGTCATAAGGAAGGCAGATAAGGGCCATGCGGTGGATGTCCTATATTTGGATTTCAGCAAGGCCTTTGATTTGGTCCCTCACAGGTGACTGGGGGCTAAGATAGCTAACTGATCAAGAATTGGATGGAAGATAGACTGCAATGGGTGGTTGTGGGGTGTGTGTGGAAACTCTCATCTCCTAGGCCAGTGACAGCTGTGTCAGGAGGCTCTGTGGCTGGGGCCAGTGTTGTTTGTCTGTTCATATCTGATATTGCACACCAGGTTGGAAGCAAATCAGTTTGTTTGCTGACACACCCAAGATGTGGGCTGTTGTGGATGACATGGAGGTGTGACAGAGGCTACTGGATGATCTTAACCAGACTTCAGGAGTGGTCAGCAAGGTGGGAATTGGGTTTTAATGCAAAGAAGTGCAAAGTTATGTACTCGGAGTGAAGAACCTGAGGAGGGAATATTGGTTGGGTGGGGTGCTGTGGGTGTCACCGAGGAGGAGAAGAATCTAGAGGTCATAGTAATGGGGAGCATGAACAACTCTGCTCAGTGCAGGAAGGCTACAGCTAAGACCAATAGGGATGCTGGGGGCATTGTGCCGTGGTTCTCATCCAGACACAAGACTGTGATCCCACCCTGTATAGGTCCTTGGTCAGGCACATTTGAGACTGCATGCAGCACTGGCATCCATATCTGATGAAGGATATCAGGTTATTCGAGGCGAAAATCAAAGGGCAACAAAAATTACAGGGATGCAAGGCAGAACCTACAAAGAAAGGCTGAGATACTTGAGTTTGTACACCTCGAAGGAGAGACGTGGATCTGGTAGAGAAGGACTGAAACTTTCAAATACTTGAGGGAGATCAACAAATCTGGCACAGAGGGGTTGTTTGCCAAGGGAATGTAAGAGACACAAGAGGGCATGGGCTACACTGAAGGGTGGCAGATTCAGGAGGGAGATGAGGAGGCATTATTTCACTGAGACAGCGGTGTTGAAATGGAACCCCTATCAGAAGAGGTGGTGGCATGCAGGATGGTGGGGCAGTTTTAAAAGAGTATGGGACAGGGCAAGGGGCTAAACAACACTGAGCAGTTTCCTGAGGGTAAAAGGGAGGATGGAGGTGGGGCAACCAGGTATAGGGTGCTAGCTGCACATTCAAGCAGACTTGATAGACTGTGAGGCCTGGTTCTGCTGGCAAGTTTCATATGTTCATATGTTCATATTAGAATGCTAAGATGTAATGTAAGGTAGAAACTGCAGAGATTAGTGTTCTTTTATACTCAATGTAATCTGTTGCATCCTTAAGACCACAGGACATTGAAAGAATATGAATCACTTAAAAGAGTACTACACTCTTAAGTGCTACAGGATTATAAAGGAGAGAGTACTGATAGGGATAAATATAGTATAAGTAGGATAACTATAGCATAAGTATATCCATGAAGCTTATTCTTATCTAACCATAAATGTACTAGTTTGGATGCCTTAGCTGGTCATCACAGAAGGGATACCTAACTATTATGATTAAGAGAACTATTGGAATGCATTGTTAACATGGTTAGAGTGTTCTGCATAGCTAATTGATTGATGGTCTACTCTTCTTCTTGTCTTATTTTGTTTCAGCTCTAACAAAATGTGATCCTACACATATTTTAAGGTTACTGTACTGCTAAAGGATTATAGGGATAGTGCTGATAGATAAATATAGTATAAGTGTATCCATAATGCCTATTCTTATCTAAAAGTGTAAGGGTTTGATACAGGTAAGCAATTGTTCATAAACTGGCTGACTTAAAGTATTGTATATTGGAAATCAGGGCATTACTCAAAAAGGTTACGGTTCATCACTGGGTCCAGGAAGAGCAATAGCGATCAGTTGGCTTAAAAGTAGTGCATCTTGAAATCGTGGATAGTGCTAAAGTGGTACTGGTTTAAACACAGGGTACACGAAGGAGTAATAGGTACAAGTGGGGGAGATAGGAATAGGGTTTTGTTTGGGCGCAGCAAGGTTAGCAGGCCATACATCCTGGCAGCAGTAAAGGTCAGAGTGTGGGGGTGGTAGAGAAGGGCAGTGTGTCTTGGGAGAGGATAGGACCATGGAAAATAGTGGGTGCAATGGATGTGGGGCAGTGGTATTCATGGACATGCTGTGAAGAATCAGGAGATGCCCAGTATGGATAACAATGGCACAACTGGAAATAGAAATAAATAGGCTGGAGGAGGGAGGTGATGAGGCAGGGCATGGTAGGAGCTGGGTGGGGGAATTGGCACTGGCAATATGAATAGCTGGGGTAGGGATGACAGGTAGAGTTGGAGGAATGCGGGGGTATAAGGCTGGGAGGCAGAATGGGCTGCTAGGGAGCAGAGGCTGGCAGGTGGTGAGGAGGAGGAGGAGGGTGGGAGATGGTGTAACTGCACAAGAAAAAAGAGAAACAGAAATGACATTGCAAAAGTGGGAAACAAGATTTCCTGAAGGTGGGACTAGAATGTCAAACAGGTTTATACCATTAGATACTAATCTGGACAAGGAAATTCATGAGGGGCAGGGGACATGGTGAGCAACAACAGTGAGGGAGAAGTGGAAGGAGGTGGATGGCAGAAATAGGGATGAACAGGGTGGTCTGAGGGGGAAGGAGAAGATGAGAGAGATAAGGGGTACTAGAGGGGGAAACAGGGTCAAGGGGGACATTGGAAAAGGCAGTCAGAAGGAGGTGGGAAAGAGGAGCAGGAAGGAAAAGGTGGGACTAGATGATAAAATGGAATGCCGGGGGGGTTCAGGAGAAGGAGGAGGGAGAAAGCAAGGGGTGAGATGTCGGGCTGAGGGGGAATTGGATCAAATGGGGGTAACTTGGAGCTCCATTGGGGGTACAGCAAGAGGAACCAGATGAGGTGGGGATAAGGCCATGGTGGTGAAGTTGGATGAGTGGGGTATGGAACTGAAGGGAGGGAGGACCCAAAGAAGGTCTGTAAGGAGGTGGTAGCAGAGCTACTATACTGGGGGACTCTAACTTAGGGGTATCTGATGTGGGAGGAATGGAGGCAAAGGAGTTCCTGTTTGGGTGGATTGCATGCCAGGTATGACAGCGTACAGAGCAGAACATGGTTCCTCAAGCATAAGGGGTCAGGGAAAGCCCCATGGTGGTGCTGCGATCAGGTACAAATGATTAAGAAAAAGAAAACTGGAAGTACAGGCCAGATTTAGGGAACTGGCTAGGATATGTAGAATTGAAGGGAATACAGCTGCTTTTTCCAAAGTCCTGTTATGCCGAAAGTGCAACAGACAGAAAACTGAGGATAAGGGAGTTCAGTGAATGATTGGGAGAATGGTGAAATCTATGGGGTTTGGACTGGTGGTGGGATGGGCAACAACATGGGAAAATGGAGATCTGTAGGCTCACTGATAGACTTCACCTGAGCAGGGAGGATCTAGGCACCCTAAAGAGGAAACTGGAGGAGTTTATAGCTAACACATAATGATTTAAACTAGGGAGGGGGAGCTTAGACTTGTGAGCAGGCAGGGAAGCAGAGTATGGAAGCCTTGTGCCTCTCCAACTAGACATTTGATGGAAGCAGGAAATCGCAGAGGGATAGAAGTGGGGGCAGTGGATGGATATGTACCTACCTGGTCAACAAAAGTTAAATAAATAAATAAATTGGGAGGCAGGTTGGAGGGTAGTCTCCACTAATGTAAGGAGCCTAGGTAGCAAGTTACCCGAGCTTCAAGCATTGATGGTGGAAGGGAGGTGGACATAGCCACCATCATGGAGACATGGGCCACCTAGTATCATGACTGGGATTTAATACTCCCAGGATATTGCCTGTATAGGAGGGACAGAAAATAGAAAGGGAGGGTGGACCTTATTTGTTAGGGGAGGAATAGAGTATATTAGGAAGGAAGGTGAGGGGAAATGTGGAGATGTTATGGGTTACCATAAAGGATGAGATGAACAGGAGGGTAAGGCTGGGAGTAGGGTATAGACCACCGTCCCAACCTGAGGAACTTGACAGAGAATTGGTGGTTAACCTAATGAATCACTTTGACAGGGGCAGGACAGTGGTGGTACATTACTTCAGTCTGCAAGGGTGGAATGGAACACAATGACTCACTAGTACCAGGGAACAAAGGATACTGGCACCTTCCAGGATGTATTCCTGACACAACTGGTGGTACAGTCGGCCAGAGAGGGAACATTTTGGACCTAGTATTGGCAGATGGCGAAGAGGTATGGGATGAAGGTTGTGGACTACAGATGTGTGTAATCTATGAATTTTGTTAAACAAAATATTTTGTGAAATTCATGTGTTTTGTGAAATAAGCAAAATTCTGCCAGCACAATCAAAATTTCACCTGTGAAACGTAAGAATTTTGCCTGTAAGTAGAGAAATTTCACCACTCTCAGGCAAAATTCTCTGCCACGTCAAAAATCTCCACATTTTGCTGGTAAAATTTGCAATTTCATGGGTAGAATTTTGCATTTAGGCACTGTGAATTTGTCATAACCAGCGAATTTCGCGGTTGTGCAGCTTAAATTGCAATTCTCCAGAATTCCACCCATGAAATTTCATTTTGCTGCTTCTATTGAGGACCCACTGCTGGGGAGTCATCACTGCACAGTGTGGTTCTCCTTGATCTGGGAGGGAAGGAAAACTTACTAAAATGAGGGTAGTGGACTTTAGAGGAGTGAACTTCGTAAGATGGCAACCATACTTGAGGGCATGTAGTGAAAATCAGCCCAGACATGGATACTGAAGCAAATGGGCCATCTTGAAGTTGGGCTCAATAGAAGCCTTCAAAGGCAGCACAAAGTCTCAAGTAAGAAGGCAAGTTCTAAGAAACCCAGCTTGTGGACTAAGGAGGTGCAGGAGAGGGTAAGGGAGAAATGGCTAGGCTTCAGAATTTACAAGAGAACACACAGGTAGAAATATGTTAAGAGATCAAGGAAGGTGAGCAGGATGGTAAGGGCAGCCAAGGCCTCAAAGGAATTAATGCTGGCTCAGGGATTGGGGAGAGAAAGGATTTTTAAGTTTATCAGAGAGTGGAGGAATTGTGGGGCTAGATTTACCAGGATAAAGAAGGATGTGGGTGGGCAGAGGAGGGAGCTGAGCAGGCTGGAAGCACTAAATGAGTACTACAGTTCAGTTTTTACCAGGGAAAAGGATGGGTCAATTCCCGGGAGAAAGGGAGGAAGGGGTGGGGATGGGGAGATATAACGGATGGTGAGATCCGAGTGAAGAGGATGGGAAGGCCTTCAGTCCTTGTGAACAGACAAGGCACTAGACCTGATGGAATCCACCTAATAGTCCTGAAAGAACCTGGACAGAGGTCCTCACATCTCCCTTGTTGGATTTGTTCAATACCTCCCTACAGTCAGTTTGTGTTCCTCTGACTGGAGGATGGCACATATGGTACCCATCCATAAGAGCGGACCCAGGGATGAGCCAGGAAATTACAGACTGGTCAGCCTTACATCCTTGGTGGGGAAATTGCTGGAGACCATCTTAAAGGACAGGATGGTGGCATTTCTGAATTGAATGGCCTTCAGATCGCCCAGCAACATGGGTTTGTCAGGGAGAGATCTTGTCAAACTAACTTGATCGAATGATTTGACTGGATGACAAAGCACTTAATGGCACTAGGCTGGTTGATGTCCTGTATCTGGACTTCAGCAAGGCCTTCAACTCAGTGCCACATGGGAGACTGATTGGCAAACTGAGGAACCTGGGGTAGGGGTGAAGCTGGTTAGTGGATAGGGAACTGGCTGAGTAACATAAAGCCTAAATCTGCTGGCATTGTTGCATGTTCGTATATTTGTATGTACAGTCAAAGATTTAACAAAACATTTGTTGTGCAGAGTCTATTTCTTGTGTGTGTGTGTGTTTAGTCCTGGTGTGTCCTTTCCTTTGCTTCATATTTGGAGTTTTTTCTCAATTTGCCTGTTAGTTTAATGACCTCTCCTACAAGTTTTTGTCCTCTGGGATTTCCTATTACCACGGTTTATTGCTCTTCTCTTCCTACAATCCTCATGTCCCATGTGACAATAATACGTCCGGGACCATAGATTCAGCAGGTACTGGTTTACAGTCAATTTTACAGCAGTACAGCTGTGATTTTAAGTCACTTTCCTTATCCAGTGGACATGGAAGGCTACATTCGCAGCTTAGCAACTACTTGAGGTCTAATATGGTGGGTACTCTGTAAGAAAACAGATATAACCTATATTCAAAACTTTGCCTGATGGACAAAGTCACTGTGACCTGTTTGACTGGCATTTATGCCATCTTGCAATATTCAAAAGGGTCAGTAGCATATACAATAAAGGTTAGCAAGTGTGTGCAAAGCAGTGTATGCAGGTGAGCAATGGAGGGTGGGGCATGAATGGGGCACAACATGACATTAGGCACATTTGTGCTGCACAAAGGGGTTAGTGGAGGCCACTTACACAGTGCAAATACCACCAATCAAAACCTCAACTTATGCTGGCAACCCTTGTGGTGACTGGAGCAACTGCAACCAATATCCAAGTTGGTGGTGGAGCGATACCTGCACCCTGGTGTCCAGTGGTCCCTATATGGTCCTGATTCCTGGCCTTGTAAATATATTCCCCAGCATCCAGTGGTCCCAACCCATCCCCAATCCCTGGCCCAGTACATACGATCATATTCTCTGGCATCCAGCAGTCCTACCCCATCCTTGATCCCAAGCCCAGTTAAAAAAACATGCCCTATGGGGCTAGTGTTTCCTCGACTCCAATCCACAGCCACATTACAAATACACCAGTGCTACTACTTGATACAGTGAGTGGTCACATAAGACACAGTTGTAGTGGAAATAAAAAAATACTCACTGGTGTCCAGTGGTACCCCTCCTCTGATCGCCAACCCTGGTAACATATAATTCATCCCTGCTGGTAGTGACCCCCCTTCTCGACTGCCAACCCCAATAACGTAAACTTCATCCCTGGTGCTATTTGTCCCCCATCCTCTGATCACCAGGCCTGGTAACACAAAAATACATCCCTGGTTCTGGTGGTTCTCCTCCTTCTGATTGCAAACCCCAAAGAGGAAAATCATTCCTGGCACCATGTGTCCCCTTGCACTGCGGTACTGATCACCCACCTTGCCAGTCTCCACTTACCTGAAACACTGGTGCCATGGGAGCCCATATGGTGACCAGCATGTGGCTGGCCTCAGCAGTGAGCATGGACCAAGTGCTCCTGTATGGTACTGAAGACACGACTCAGCACAATGCAGGGACACATGCCTCTGGATTTCCACAGGATGTCCGGTCAAGGAGGTGAGAGATGAAAGGAGGGCTGTGCTTGTCACTGTATGGGCTTCTGCACACCAGCACATCAGGTAAGGTGGGGGGTGGGGTTGGCAGGACATGAAACTAATAGGCAAACTTAAAAAACTCATGATAGTAAACAAGGGAAGGGGACACCAGGACTAACCAAACAAAGAAAACACTCTGCACAACATACGTTTTGCAAATTTTAGCTGTAGTACTTCTTTAAGGAATGTCATTCCACAGTCTTCATTAACTTCATGGAATGGAGGTGACTGCAATACTTCATGTCTCACCATGTACTGTAACTACATCATATTGTATACACCCTGCAGTTACACTGTACAACTGTAGCAAATAACATTCTGGTTGATAAGCCTGTTATATGTGCCCATATTCAATCTGGCTGTGGTCACTGCCGTGAAGCAGAAGAGTGGATGAAATGAACCCATCAGAGCCTGCATCAGAAAACATATGAGGACAGATTAACAGAGCGCAGTACGATACCCCAGAGCAAAGGAGGGAGAGAGGTGATACGATTGAAACATTCAAACATCTTAATGGCATTCTTCTGTCTCTTCAGTACTATGCAACGAATGATTTTATGATGATAGAAATGTTGCATATGAGTGATACTGCTGTGCAGGTTGTGCTTATAAAATAATTCAACTTGAGTGTAATGTCTCAGTCCCCACAAGAATAGAGGCAGCTGTTTTGGGAGAGGAGGGGACTGGATTTTCATGGTCATTCACATTTGTTGATTCTCTGCTCGGTAACTTATCATTTGGGTGGTGCAACATTTACTTTATCTGCTACAACTGCTCTTACAACGTTGTACATTACAAATATTGCTTTGGCATCTGATTTTCAGGAATACATCTAGGGATGAGAATGCAACATTCAGATTATACACTTAAGTATACCTGTTTATAACGTCTCCAATGTTTTATGACTTGCATTATGGAATGTAGACAGGCATCTACAGAAATAACATTAAACAGCTTCCACTGTCTCAGAGAAAATATTGAAGAAACTGAAGATTTTAGACACAATCTGGGACAGATCCAGGATTTTTAGAAAGGCCCTGTGACAGGAATAAAAGGTGGAACCAAATATAAGGGCAGAGCCATAGGGGCGTGGTTATTGATGAAATAATGCTTATGGATTCATTACTGTGCACTCAGTACAAAGGCTGTTGTGAGCCACAAAGAAGTTAATGTTTTTTATTTGATACATACTAAAACACTAATGCTGCTTAGTTTAACATCAGATGCACACTTTTTTACTTAATGAAAATGAAGTTACAGTAACACTCATATAGACGCTTCATTTATTCAGTGGTTTATTAACACTATAATTTTGTTTGGTTACGCATTCATCTTCATGCACCATATATTTTATGTGGCTAATATCGCTCTGATTCAACATGCATAAACATAGAACAAAACTGGGGTTCTGCCTGATGATCTGGCAAAACATTTTTTCCAATGCCAGAGTACCCTAAACATAATTTAGCCATCACTGGGATTATCTGCAACCAAACTACCTCAGCACCGTATCTTGTCGTCAGTACACCCATGTACGCACAGTATGTACACAATACTAGCATAAACATCGCGCACATAAGCCAGTTTCTTTCCTTATATGCAGCATATTTTAAAAATTTCAACTGTGAAAGATTTAAAGGCATAAGGAATATTCAAATATATGTAAACTTTGCCACTACTTTTCACAATTAACTTTTCTTGTCTGTCACTTCCTTGCACAACCACAACACAATCAACTAAAAATCACATCAGTTTTATTCTGCATAGCTGTAAGGCATAGTGAGCAATCAGTACATCAATAGCTTTTTCTGTCTTCTGTGAATTCTCACTGAATATAAAGCAAAGCAAGACCTGTCAATCTGTTTTCTGTCATAGCTGATCAAGGTAGCTCTTCAGAAACCTCATGTGAAAAAGATCTTTCTCCACCAACAGTAGGTACATTGTTGTGAAGATCTACAGTAATGGAGACTGCCTTCCTGCTGGTCCTCCATGAGCTTCTCAAACCATGCTAATGGCTTTGACTATACAGTTATAATCTTTGGTTCAGCCCTCCACTTCCCTTGCCAGACTGGACATCCACTGCATTGCCTTTTAGGTTTGACAAACTCACGTCCTTGCACACACCATTGCTTTTTTACTTCTCCTCTCTGTTTGCCCCAGCACATTGTTGTCAGCCACATTGTTCCTCCTTTATTTCCAAATACTGATTTTATTTGATTCCTTCCCTGCTACCTCTCATCCCTTCTCTCTCCAGTCATGCCTGCGCTGTGCTCTCTCCATTCCAGGGACCAGTGAACTTTATCAACTACTCACCGCTCATCTGCCAGCCAATCTGCTTCTTCTTTGTTTCCTGAACTCTCTGGAACCAGCTCCCTCATACTAACACATGAACATACAATTAAGCCAGCAGAAAAGGCCTAATGATCTATCGTGTCTGCCGATCATGCAGCTCTCAGTGCTAGGCACTGATGCTGCTCCCAACCCCTTTCTCCCCTCCCCACTACTTGCCCCAACTGAGTTATACTTTTTCCTTGCATCCTCCCACACCCTCCTCTCCTCCTCACTAGGTGCTCCAAATGCTTTACCCTTTTCCTCCCCTTCCCCATTCTGAATTTGCCAATCAGTCTGTCCCTCCCAAAGGAAAGTTGTCCTATTTACACCCCCACACCCCAAAGCTGTATCCCCAATTGAAGCTTTTAAGCTACAATTTAAAGATGTTTTCAGTTGGAACTTACTTTATTTATGTTTTAAAAGTCTGCCATCTACAGACATAGTGGACACTGCACAAGTCCATTTCCTATAGAAAGTGCAATGCGCACCACTCACCTCAATACATTTGTATTAAGGCGACTGGTGCGGAACACAGTTTCAGAGGAAATGGACCGTCAGCGCCCACCATGTTTGGAGATTGCAGACTTTAAAAATTAAATAAAGTAAGTTCCAACTGAATATTTTTTTTTATTATAGCTGAAGAGCCTAATTGTGGGTACAGCTTGGGGTGGGGGTTTGTAAACAAAGGACAGCTTTTCATTTAAATCCCCAACTGATGTTTATGCAACCAATTCTTCAGGCAGAGCATTCCATGCTGTCACCACTCTCTCTGTGATAAAATGCTCCTCATCTCACTCCTGAACTTACTCCCTCCACCTTCATGCTATGCCTCTTGTGATCTCCTCCTTTGAATTTACAGAAGCCAGCGTGACTAACCCTATTTATGCCTTTTAATTATCTGAAGGTCTCAATCATATCTCCCCTGTCCTTTCTATCCTCCAGTGAGTACATATTAAGCATCCTTAGTCTAACCTCATAGGGCATTACCCTCATCCCACTCAGCATTTTTGTAGCTCTTCTCTGTACCCTCCAACAATCTGATTGCCCTTTTAAAAGGGGCACCAAAAATGCACACAGTACTCCAAGTGAGGCCTCACCAGTGCCCTATAGAGCAGGAGGATCACCTCTTCACTCCTTGATGTGATTAACCTTGCTGTGCACCCCAGCATTTTATTGGCTTTTGCTGCCACTTTCCAACATTGTGCGGAGTGATTCATATGTCCTGTTACCAACACACCTCAATCTTTTTCCTCAACAGATACTGATAACTGTACACCTCTAGCTGATAACTTAATCCAGGATTCCTATTCCCAAAGTGCATAATCTCTGCACTTCTTGCATTGAAGCCCAACTGCCAGGTGTATGACCATTTTCTAATGTTTCTAGGTCCATCTGCAGCACCCCCCCCCCTCCAACACATCCACCAATGCACCTAGTTTGGTGTCATCAGCAAACATACTTATCCTACACTGAACACCAACTGCCATATCTGCATTGCAGATGTTGAATAACTGAGCCCTGCGGTACCTGCTGATGACTGCCATGGGTGATGGTATTTCCCCAAACACCACCTCTTCTGCTTGTTTTCCAGCCAGCTCCCAATCCATTTGACCACCCTATCCCCTACCCACAGATCCTTCAGCTTGCCTAACAATCCCCTGTTTGGCACAGAGTCAAAGGCCTTTCTGAAGTCCAAATACAGAACATTCACTGCCTTGCCTTTATCCAGGGCCCTAGTCACCCAATCATAAAAGTCCACAAGGTTGGTCTGACAAGACCTTCCATGTCTGAACCCGTACATTGATCATAAGGGAGATAATTTTCTCCAGATATTCTTGCATTTCTCCTTCAGTATAGTCTCCATTAGTTTACCACAACCAATGTTAAACTAATTGGACTATAGTTCCCTGGTTCACCCAAGATCCACCCTTGTGTATGGGCAACACATGTACCACCCTACAATCATGTGGAACACATCTTATATGAAAGAAACAAATATGTCAACCAGAGGCTCTGCCAGTACCTCCACAAGTTCCTTCAGGACCCCGGAGAATTCCATCTGGTCCCAGTGATTTATCTGTCATTAGATCCTTCAGACCTCTAGTACCTCGACTATGGTTCCCCCATCTCTTATCCTTTGCTCCTCATCCTTATCCACCCTGTCCTTACCCTGTTGTCCTGATATCTCCTCTCCTTGTAAAACTGAACAGAAGTATTCATTTAATTCCTTATCCTGTTCACCCTCTTATTCACCCATCCTTCATCCATTCTAATTCTGAGATCTGCTCCCTGCACTTCCTTCTCTCTCCCTGATATATTTGTAGAAACCCTTTCATCCAGCTAAACCCTGTGCAACCTCATTTCCTTCTCAGCATTGGATGCCTTCACTACCCTGGTCACCTCCCTTGAACTCCCTCTCTCCTCCATCACGCCTCCACTGCAGACTCCTTCAAGCATCAGCTGAAATCAGCATTTTATTACCAGAGCTAGGGGTCCCTAAATATTTTTGATCAGGAACCATCAGTAGCTGTTTTAAATCAGTGTGTAATGTACAGTATGCCAACAGGTCAGATGGAAGGCACACTGCACTTAACAGTATTCATTGGTTTATGTAGCCCATGGTTTCTTAGTAAAATTAATCATACCTAAGCATACAGTGCAGAGCCTTGTGTTACGGGCTTTTAATGCATTTTCTAAAACTGCATATTTGAGCATGGCATGTCATTTATTTGTAAACTGTTGGTAACCGGAAAAGGCCCACTAAATTAAATCTCATTTCTAGATGCCATCCATGAGAGGGAGACAAGAAGTTACAAAGTTAGGAAAAAAGTAACAAGGCACAGTTTCTCATTCATGTACAGTATTTATTTATTTGGGGGTAGGAGGTGGAAGGAACAGTATAATCCAGCAAGGTACAATAAATGCAAAATAACAATTATGCAAAAGCATATACCACATGCAGAGAAATACAAAATACAATAAGGTAAAAAGTTAAATTAATTTGCAAATGCACAAAAGCAATGAAAGTACAGAGTAGGAACAATACTGCAAATTGGTGATGGTGGATGGAGTATTTATTTATTTATTTATTTCATCTAGGATTACAATACCTTTGAGCCGAGGCTCTTTTACAAAGGTTCCATATCAGCATGTGCAACAGTCATCATTTTAGTTACAAACATATAGTCATTGACTTATAGACATGTAATAACCAGTACAAAGACATGAGCTATGAGCAAGACAAGGAAGGAGGGTGGGTGGGAGGGGAGTGATGGTAGGAGATCGGGGAGTAGGAGGTGCAGGGGTAAGGGGAGTAAGGAGGTGGTTGGGTGCAGGGCAGAAGTGTAGAAATGGGGGAGGTGGGCGAGGGTGGGAGACAGTGCAGCCAGGGGCCTTGTCAAAGATGTGACAGGTAAGGTGCTAGGGGTGCAAAGACTGATATGTAAGTGCTGGGTGCTGGGGCATGTGCAGCTGGAAAGGTGGAAATGTTAAGATGGCAATCACGAGGATACAAGCAGTGAGAGGCACAGCTTGACTTGAAGAGGCCGAGTGTTGGAGCGATCACTATGTCGCTGCCAAGACAGTTGAGCCAGTTGGATGCCTGATAGGTGAATGATCTTTGTCCTTGGCTCAGACATCGGGGATATGTAGTAGATAGGAACTGGATCTCCTTGTAGTGACATTCCTATGTTCTAGGCTTAAGGAGGGCACAGACACCAGGTGGGGCAAGTCTCATTATGATTTTCTTGGCCGTGATGTAGGTTTGGTATTTTATGCGTTTGTCCAGTTGAAGCCATCCAGATTGGGAATAAAGGTCACATGTGTGAGTACGCATGTGAGCCAGTGAAGAGACGACAGGCCTTATTCAGGGTATCAGTGCACATTGCAAATGCTAGGCAAGGAGAGCCATGGCTGGAGAGTGGTGGTAAGCAGCTTTTGACATGATAAAACAATGAAAGTTCAGTTACAAATTGAGTAAAATGCATTATACAGCAGCACAGCCCTAGAACATATAATTACCTAAATTATACAGCTGAGCTGCATCCCTTAACATCTCAGTTGACATCTGATATCAAGAAACCCAAATAGAGATAAAAAAAGGGAGTTAAAAATAAAAAAAATAAAAGGAATTGCAGGCTGTTTTAAACAGCTACAGACTCATGTCAAGGTTTGCTGTACATGAAAGTGGAGATCAGCCACCACTGTCACAAAACATTACAGTACTCTTGCTGATTAATTGAGCAAGCAGGCAGTACTTTATTTGTTATTTGTTCAGCTTAACCCCATTCATGCCTGAATTAAATAAAGTCAATGTAAAGTGAGTTTCAACAGTGTCTCTTTCTTAGGTGAGAAGGGTTAAATTATTGCAACAGCAAGCAGGCAGTACCTTATTTGTTTGGCTTAACCCCATTCATGCCTGAATTAAACAAAGTCAATGTAAAGTGAGTTTCAACTGTGTCTCTTTCTTAGGTGAGAAGGGTTAAATTATTGCAACAGTACACATTACATTTTTTTCTGTGCCCGCCAAGAGGGTCCTGCCCTGCAGGACCTGCAGGATAGCTAGATCAACCACTGTACACAATTCAGCCTATATGTCATACACACATCCTTTATTCCTATTAAACTATACTGTTGCTGAACACAGAATCTTTGTCTATTACTCATCACCTGCTTTTGGTGCTTGCCCAGGAACATGCTGTCGTTACAGTCATAATCTGATTAACAATAGCAGATTATGATGTTTTGTGGCATCACAACACAAGAATACAGATTTAGGGACTGATCCACAAAAAGCCTTCACTTTCTGCAGTTGTGGAGGGCACTGGCTGTCACAGGATACCCCTTCTGCACATGTGGGCACTCAACAGGGTCCACAGATATGGATGACCTCCCACCAAACACATTATCCCACTCTGCCCAAGCACATATGCAAGTGACTGGGACATGGCAGGCACAGTCCCATAGAGGGGCACAAGTACAGAATCATTATACAAAGGGGAGTCAGAGCAGTAATACCTGTGAGAACTCTGTGCCAGGCTCCTGGACTATCCTCATGCCTGACCGATCCTGTAACATGTTGTTCCCAGCACTCAGATTAGATATGAAGGGCTGAGGGGCTTAGCTGTAATGTCTAATATTTTGCAAAATCAGTTGCTCTTATCTGTGCAGATTTTACTGTCCTTGGCAGACTGCTATATCACACAATCATTTAGACAGCAAGGACACTCCTGAAATGTATATGTCTGGTACAGAAAATTGTTACAGTCAAAAGAGGAATACCTGCAATAACCCACACACATAAAAAATACAGGTTACTATTCACAAAGTAGAAAAGGTGCATTATGTTCTTTAAAAATACTCAACTATATGAATAAGTTTGGTCTCAAATTTCAGAGTTTAATAGCTCCCAAGACTTACAACAGAATCTTGAATAAGATAGTGGGGTTTTACCTTCCTCAGCTCACAGGTCAGACTTCTGAGTGGACTAAACACATTCCAGTTGCTGTTCACAGGTATGCATTGACCTGAGTAGATGTATGGTCTATATGTTTGTGCCTTCTTAATGCTACTTCTTTCAGCTTCTTTTCCTTAGACTGCTTGAGTTTATATAAACCTGTTTATAATATTGCATGTGTTATATGTTGCCTAATGCATGATCCTTGTGTTCTCTCAATAAAAAGATTGGAAAAATGGATAAATCTTTGAATATGAAACGCAGTGCTTCACTAGTTTATATATTTTGAACTCCTGTCACTGGTTTGTTTTGTATCTACTGTTGGGTGGTTGGCCCTTTTACACACTGATATTTAAAGGAACTAGTACAGGGGTGAGGTACCACTTGAAAAAGCACAGTTGATGTGCAAAACTAGTTAAGGTTGTGTGACCTCTCCTGGTGATATCTTAGGGCCCCATATTCAGATCCATCTGGATGTGCTGCGCAAATGGATGCACCGCTCAAAAATGGGCCAGCCAGCTCTGACAGAATATTCAAAAGGAATCCATGATTGGAAAAGATTGTGCATTCTGTTTGAATATCAGACCCTGGATGCACGGCACAAAGCAGGTGACCGCCATGCCTGCTGCAGCACATCTAGGGTTGGGGCTGAAGACTGCCAATGGGGAATGCATGGCACATGCCTGGATGTGCCCATTCCCCAAGGGCAATAATCAGACAAAAATAAGCTAATGAACTCATTGGGCATGCATGGTGCAAAGCAGCCTCATGCAAGCCCATTATGGGCTCATTAGCATGGCTGCACATGGTAGAATGCGCTGGGCCAGCCCCAATCCCTGTGAAAGAAAAGAAATGTAGCACGCTCCCAGTCAGTTCCATAGTATAGTGGACCCCCCTCTGAGCACCAGTTCCCACTGTAATAAAATAAAACATGATCCTTTTTTTCCATAGTGTGCTGGAGCTTCTCCAGCCCCAATCCCGATGTAATGAAATAAAAGCATGATCCCTGTTTCATAGTGGTGGATCCCTCCCCAGCCCCGATCCCTTCTAATAAGCCCCATTGTGGGTGCATACTATGTACTGTACTTGCTCATTGACAGTTCAGTCAGCAGCTGGCCATAGTGGTGTGAGGAGAGCTGTACCAATCACTGGCTCCGTCGGGTGCGGGGAGTGGGTGGTGGGTCACTCACTGGGTGGGAGGGTGGAGGTTGCTTGGCCACTGGGATACTGGTGATACCAGTGTGGTTTACAGTGGAGCTTGGGCAGGGGTAGGGAGTTCCACTAGACTACCATGGTGGATGGGGAACATGTGACATATTATGGGATTGGGGCTGGAGAGGGGTCCACTACACTATGCAAATAGGGATCATGCTTTTATTTCTTTATGATGGGGATTGAGCTGGAAGCAGGTCCACTACACTATGGAAAAATGGGGCTCATGCTTTATTACATTACATTGGGGATCAGGGCTCAGAGGGGGCTCCAGGGTCCACTACATTATGGAAAAATGGGGATCATGCTTTTATTTTATTACAGCAGGGATCGGGGCTGGGAGGCAGTTGACTACCTATGGAAAGGGTCTATGTAATTCATTGTATGTCACACTGTGCTCAGGGCTGGGTGGGGGGTCCAGTACACTATGGAAATGGGGATAATGTTTTACTAGTTTGTATGAACTGTGATTGAGGCTGGGGAGGGGCATGTGATTGACACAGCACTTTGCGTGGGGTACCACCCTGCCTGGCACAAAGATAGATAGCTTTTGGATTCCTAACTTTGTGTCAGCACATCATGCAGTGTCTTCCCAGGGAATACTGAATATTGCGATGCAGGGCATATGCATGAGGGACCACTCATTTGCATGCCTGTATACATAAATTCTGCACCAAGTGCAGCTGGATTTTGTGGCACATCGGGGCTTCTGAATAGTGCCACACCCTGATGGCCATCATAAATCTGGAGATGTGTGGACACATCTGAGGATGCGCCACACATCTCCTTTGAATATGTGGGCCCTGGTCTTCTTTAATGGTGCTATATATTTTTAGCCTTCTGATATTTAAATAATCAATGTATTATATAGTCACAGTTGTATCTGTTTTAGTTGTTGTTGTTTTGTGTCTGTGGGAGGGGTCCAGTGTTTCCTTTTGACTGCATATGTCACAGTCCCCTGCTCATTGTGGAACTGGGGATCAACTCTGATGCTAAAAGGGTATCCAATTGATAGTGTCCATCACTGTTCCACACCTCAGCATCCCCTCAGGCCCCTCTAAGTTCCTGTCTATGCATCTTGGAGGCTGGGGGTCATGAATGCCAGCAAATACACCTGCATCCATAGGTACACAGTAGGTCTCCAAGTCCTTGATATCCATATACCACATGCATTAGGGCCATTATTGTGATCTGGTCCTTAGGTGTGTCAAGATAAGCAACATAAACAAATCAAGTATCAGGAACAAATATCAATTTTTTATGCAAAATTCTTAGTACTAATGAGTTAGGGACTGATAAATACTGATGATACAGTAATTGTAAGCTGGATTGTACATAAATATTATACTTTGCAAAGTTTTTCTTGAGGACTTAGTAACTTTTGTAAATGGGCTTACAGTAAGTAAGAAAGGTGATTCGCTGACATGCATTACGTGGCAGCACATTGATCCCCACAGCCGTAAACAAACCTCTGTATTTTAGCAATGCATAGAATTTTTGATAATCAAACAACTCTTTAGAAGTGTATGACAACAATTTACTTACATTTTAAAAACAAACAAACATACAACAATAACATTGGTGGCAGTGTGGTCTTGTGGGTAGTGCACCAGCTTAAAAGGGAGATCACAGGTTCAAAGGTCAGTAGAGTTAACTACAGTACTCACAGTATGACCTTGAACAACTCATTTAATTTCTTAGTGATTCAGTTCATGCAGCTCTGTAAAAGGGTAGCAGCACAGCACCACTGCAAAAGAAATGTTGCATCTCCGCTACACTCTCCTAGGTAATAAATTACTAAAAGTGAATAATATGTATCTCATGTTTAAATTCACTTTTTAAATTAGTCTTCTGTTATGTTTACATTTTCAGATAATGATCTTTGTTTTGCAGTGAGCCCTCCAGGGTAGGCATTATAGAGAATCAATATACTCCAAGATGGTTGAAAGCACTCAGCACTGGCAGTCCCATGTATCTTACAACACATCTGGGGCATGTATCAATTCCCCACAGTGTCGATACTGGAGTTGCTTTTGCTTACTTAGATGCATGTTTAAAGAACTTAACATAAAAAGTCATCTCAAGCATACCTCTCAACCTTTTGTCCCCAAATGTGAAACATTGCCTGTCAAAATGTGGAACAAATGGGCAAAATGTGAACACTTAATCAAATCTTTACCCAAGAAGCTCAAAACACTGTTAAATGTTGCATTTATGTTCAGAAAGTCTGTTATTAATTGAATAATTTATTTTTTCCATCATTTACTATGGATTCTTGTCTTAAAATGTTGACTTTGAATGTGGAACAAGTCTTCACAATGTGGAACAGGAGTGTTTTGAAGTAAAATGAAGCGCCTCGTAATGTGGTACAGTTGGGAGGTATGATCTCAAGTGCATTGAGTGGAGTCCAGAAGAACCTTTTTCAGATGTCAGAATCTACACACTATATCTTGTTATAATCTTTGTAAAACAGACTTTGTTATTAATCTCAGAGATCATTTTAAATGAACATCTTATCTTTCACATGGCTCATGAGACAACATATAATATGATTACTGCTTTGAATATTCAGTGAAAAGTGTAAGTGAAATCTTGTATCTTCTCTCCAGTAGCTTTTAAGATGAAGCATACATGATACTGAAAACCTTACTGTTTAATAGCTTTATGAAATGTCCTGCTAACAACCCTGGAGAAACTGATGATGCAAAAGTATGGTTCCACTGCATGGCAGCCTTTACAGATCATGATTACAGATCAGATCATATGTCCTCAACAACCCACTAATGCTGAAGGCAACAGCAAATCTACAGTAATTCTCAAGATCAATATGCAGAGTTTTACTAAGACGTAGCTGTGACATTTTTGGCCACAGTAATCAAGGACACATCACAACATTAATGTAGTAATTCATATTAAATTAAGGTTCAATTCTGAAAGAAATTATAAATTTAAAAATAAACATGTTCTACTGTGGCACACTGTTATGTCCCTGTAAAGGGATTATTAATCAGAGAAACATCCGCAGGCCAATATCCAGAAAAGGGAGATGTGGATCTCAGAAAAGAGAGGGAGTCAAGAATGCCCTTGCTTTCAAGCCCTAGTATGAGAATCGAGGACTGAAAAAAGAAAACAACATCCCAACATAAGGAATGAACTGCTCAGAAACCTAACATGTATTACTCATGGCTAGGCATGAATAACTGATGGCATGTTCCTTTAACAGTGGCCTAAAGTAAAATGATTTTCTATAAAATGCCATATGGAAAATGAAGCTGCAAGAACCATGGAAGGCTATGTATTGTCTGTATCTTGCCCCAGAAATAAAGGACATCTGGTTGCAGTAGATAATGGAATGGTTGTACCTTCCAGGTACTTCAATGTACACATTTCTCTAATATCCAGTCATCTAGCATTGAGAGAACAATAATAATAAACATTAAAATCATCTAGAACTAACAGAGATGGGTACTCCTATCAGAAATAGAGCTTGCTGACTAAACATTTTAGTTCAAATTTATAAGAGTTTTAAGGCCTTCAAATCTAGAAAATGTAAACAAAAATAATTTAGATTCCCCAGTGTAACTAAATGATCCATGTCCATTCATTATCCTTCCATATACCTGCTGCAGTTCCTACTCAGTTCCCAATCTCTCCTTAGTGGCAACACATTTTCTCCTTTCTATAACTTTGGCGAAGAGAACCAGTTTGTGTCTGGGAATAAATACCACATATAGACACACTCATTAAGGCAAGAAGACAAACCTTTATTGATATTCAGTGCTCTAGGATCATACTGTTCAAAATGTTCACATTCCAGAGGTTCTTATTTACTAGAATGTTTTAGGAACTTGCAGAACATGAATTAGAAATAGGACATCCACAGATTATTCTACCCCACAGCAACAACAGATATTCAGGTTCATTAGAAAATTCCTATTGTCACTGAGTAATGATATTGACCATTAATTTCTCTAGGTCATTAGGTACTGTGTGCTGTATGGTATGGATCTTACAGTATACCTGGATATTCAGAGTATAGTACTTACAGGACAGAGGCAGCAAAATAATATACCATGAAAACTGCTCATTTGTATGGAGAAAAGTTCAAACACAAAACCTTTGAAAGCCTGAAAAGATGATTTGAAAATTGCAGAAGGAAGGAAGGAAGAAGGAAGGAAGAAAGAAAGATAAATGTTCCTGAACATAGCCATGAGAAAGGTTAATGTTTTTTTGTGATACATATGACAGCATGAAGGGTACTGTCAGAGAAGGTCACCTAATATGTAATATACAGGTGAACGGCTATCCAGAATTTTAAACTAGCGAACATTATCATTATATTGATCACTAGATGCCATGTAACATCACATAATTTCTGCTCAACTATAGTCTTTGAAAGATCTTGTTGAGCCAAGTACATCCATGTTCTGATTATTTCTGTGCTACTGCTTTGCTTAGTCATGATAACTATGGTAACTGGGCAGATGTGGGCCTTTGGGACGTTATCTGCAGAAAACTTCTATGTTGCTGACACACTGTCCATTCTGTTCATATTATGGATTTTCTGACTGAAAACATTGTCTGCAGTCTAAAATCAAACTTCAAGGTTTCCAAAAATAAAGGATTTCTGGAAATTAATATAATTTTGGTGATGTTATTTGCTACGTTAAGTTCTTAATTAAACATAGCTGGTAACATCTTGTATGAATATTAAGACTTAACATCAACATTAAATTAGCTGAAATGTATGAGTGGTTATGAAAGTCAGAATTATGAAGGATATGTCTGGTTCATAGATTTTGCGTTGGAAAATGGACTGTACTCCTTCTCCACTGCTATCCGCTTTGAATTTGTCAGCTTGCTGCATATAGTGCAATGGCCTTTTAGATAGAAATCAACACTGTACTGCTTTCAATACTTTTTTCCACATGAAGGGAATATATCCACCCCACACCACCAAGCATTCATCACTGTTAGAAACTGCCTTTTATGAGACTGAACATTACAGGTCAGCTTGAGATATTGTGTGCTTGGTGCTTGTCCATCTAAGGTATTTACTTGATTTACCTATTTTGATGGAGTTGTGTCTGTAGATGGAGATAAGAACACGTTAGCCAAATGATGAGTTTGTACAAGCAGGATTTAATACAAAAATCCTCATCTGGGATCTGCTAATCAGCTTGGATTTTCAAACACCCTGGATAAATCCTAGCACATAATGGAACTCCTTTCTCACACTTTGAATCCTTCTCTTTGCCCTTATGCAAGGAATCCAGTTTGACTAAAACTGCTTTGGTCTGCCTGACAACATAAGACCCAGAAAAATTGCATATGCTCTTTATAAATTGAGGTGCATTTAGTACAGAATTATTTAAAAGACTGGTTAATTTTGTATTTTTTAACTGAAGGATGTCTTTTGTTAATAAGAGTTTTACATTTTCACAGTTAATATATGACAGGATTTTCTTGCCCTTTGACTTTATTGTTTAGACTATGGAACGTGTTTTCACATAATAACAGTTTATGAATGTCTGGTGCATATTGCTTGATACTGAATAAAAAACTGCTCTTCAAACAGTGAACTTTAGAAACACATAGCCCAACTCTGGACTTTCCACAACAGTTATCCACTAGAAAGGTTTACTAAAAGATTCATATATTATTTATGTTCATTCACGTTCTCCTACCCAAAGTGTAAAAGGCTATAGAGTCTCATAAATGATTCTTGATTCCCATCTCTGCACTGATTTTTCTGCATTATTTTAATTTTAAATTTCAAGTTGAACTCATGAAACCAACTCATAAAAGAACTTGAACAACCTCCATCCTCCCTACCTGCACCATCAGCATCTTTCTCTTGGGGATGGGGCAGATCCTTCAGAATCCTATCCTTTAGTTGGTGAAGCTCATCAGTCATAACAATAAATAAATTATGTTTCCGAGGATTAAGAATCAAGCCAAGGTTTTTATACTGAATTAACTAATTGAATTGATTCTAGATTAAATTTATTTACAAATCATTGTTTTGATGGTGTTTGCAATTGTTCCATGCTGACATACTAATGCTTTATATGAGAAGAAATTATTAGAAAACATTGATACTTGAGGCCTGGATATCTCAGTGGAATGGTACTGGATTATGAGGAGGCAGTATGGTGTAGTGATCTAAGGTTCTGAGCTGCAAACCTGAGACCTGGATTTGAATCCCACAGCCCTCACTTGCATATGTGTGACCCTAAGCAAGTCACTTAACTTCTCTGTGCTCCCAGGTCACACCTGGAATCAAGTTCAGCATAGTGTGCCTTTTCTGGTTAAACAGTGTCCCTTTCCTTTATGAAGCCTTTTGCCACTTGTTCACTGGTTCAAGTCAAGTCCTCGTAGGTAACTAAGTAACAAAGTAATTTAAGGCCAAAATGGATTCTAGATCTAGCATCGCCTGCCTCTCTGCTTCATAAGCAGGGAAGACATAAGTATGCAGCACAATAGCATACAAATATCTAGGTATAAAAGTTATTTAAGTAGTGGCCAAAGAACATTATCAACTACTGGCTGTTTGGTGGCCTATGTCAAATGAGTTGTGGTGGTCTTAGGACAGTTTCTGGAGGACAACTATCCTCATCACCAAACCACCAAAGACTACTGGTATTATTGACACACTTTTGGCAGCCTCATAGCAGAGGCCAAGATTACAATGGGCATGAAGTCTTAGTTACCCTGTTGCCTATTTGCAGGCTGCTCCTTGACACAGTTCTGGCACATTGGTGGTAAATTGTTGAAAGGTTTAATATTTTTATTGCCTTTGCTATACCTGTCAAGTGGATAAACATTGAGTTTCAGTCTCCAATTCTGTCAATGAGGCATCTTTCACGGTCATTAAAAGTAAATCAACATAGAGATAAACTATTTATTCACAATATTTATAAAATGATTTTCTTGCACAGTATTTCAAAATGTTTTGCACCAAATTGCATACTTAAAATATGGCAGTCATCAATCAGTTACATCACACATTCAGTGGTGGATGAAAGTATTAATACAGGTTTTATTCTACCACAATGCTAAGTAGTTGAGCAGGGAAAAATCTTAATCCTTCATTAAATAGCACAAACACTATTTGAATCCTTTTGTTCCACACTGCAGTGGTCAGTGCTACGCCTTTTAGTATTGGCTGATTGGCAGATCAGTGTCAGGCATGCTGTGGGACTGGTTATGTGCAGTTTGCAAATGAACACCTTTTATTTATGTATGTATTTAAAATTGGTAACCGGAAAAGCACACTGAGATGGGGTCGCTTCCGGCATTACCCGAGGGAGGGACTGGGACCGGTCCTCACAATATCTTTATAAGTGACATTGGTGAGCATCTGGAAGGAAATGTATATCTCTTTGCAAATTACACAAAATATCTGCAACAGGGTTGATACACAAGGTGGGGTGTAAAGAATGAAAAGGACTTGGCAAGGTTGGAGGAATGGTCAAATATGTGGCAGCTCAGATTCAATGCAAAGAAGTGCAAGATAATGCATCTGGGAAACAAAACCTAGGGAAGAGTACACAATAGGAGGTGAGTTAATAACAACAACAAAAATCGAAAGAGACCTAGTACTAATTATATCAGATGATCTAAAGGTGGGCAAACAATGGAGAAGGCAGTAAGGAGAGCTGGGGATACTGGGATGCAAAGGAGAGGCATCAACAGTAGAAAACAGGAAGCTGTTATCCTCTGTACAGTTAGTGAGACCCCATCTGAATACAACGTGCAATTCTGGATAACCTATCTCCGCAAATACATAGACAGAGGAAGGCTGTTCAGAGGAGGGCAACCAAAATGGTGCAAGATCCGCACCAGAAGACATATGAGGACAGACTAAAGCAGCTTAATATGTATACCCTTGAGGAAAGGAGGAGAGGGAGGACATGATAGAGACTGTCAAGTATCTCAAGGGAATTAACAAAGTACAAGAGAGTAGTATCTTTCAGAAGAAGAGTGCAAGAACAAGGGGCACAATTTGAAGATAGAGGGAGGACACCAGAGGTAAAGGTTAGATAGTATTTTTTCACAGAGTGGGTTGTGTATGCATGGAACAGCCTTCCTGAGGAGGTTGTGGAGTCAGGAACAGTGGGAGAATTCAAGAATACATGGGACAGGCATAAGGCAATTCTAGTAGGGGGTAGGAGAGTAAGCTGTTGATTAACTAGAATCTGCAGCTTATCCATCTGGTAGGGAAATGGGCAGACTGGTCGGCCAAGCGTCCTTATCTGCCATCAAATTCTATGTTTCTATGTTTCTATGAGGGAAGGAAGGGGAATACAGACAGAATAAAAATAACAATACAACAGATAACAGTTATAGAGACAACATTACAGATGTAGGATACAATATAAAAACAACAGCATTGTGTAATGCAATCGTAAATGGACACTGTGAAAGAGACAGTAAAAGTGCACACAGCCTGATGGGGTAGGTGGCGCTGCTAGCTGCATCTGAAGACAGACCGAGAGTGCAGTCACAGTTAAAACATTATTAGGCTTGAGGTAACAGTATTAATATTTGTTCTTTTCTAGAATGTTTTATTACTTTTTCCTTTCATTCTGCTTGTTTGCTTACTTTCATGCTTGTCTTAGAAGAGGGAATATTGATCCTGCCCAATAATGCTGAACAGTATATCATGATGTGCTGATGTGATGCATTGTCAATCAGTCAATCAATCAAAATCTTTATTTAACCAGGCGAAAACCATTGAGCAGAGCCTTTTCAAGGTGGACCTGGGTGAATACAAATACAAGATAACAGGGTAATACACAGAAATAATGATGCACAGGCATGATCAAAAATGAACACGGAAAATACATTGTAAGGAATTGCAGGATAAGTGCTATAAATGTTTTCAGATAAGCAGTTGGGCTAACAACAGTAACAGAGATAAGTCAGTGACAGTGAAAAGATAGGGTGACAGAAGCCAAAGGAAAGGGACTGGGGACCCTGCAGCACCATGAAGAACAAATGGGACCTAGAGCACAGGTTGGGAGATAGAACAGGGCAGTAGGGCGGAGGGGAAGGAAGATGAATAGATCTAAGGCAAATAGTGGGAAGTATGAACCGGGGTGCATAGGTAAATGAGGAACCTGATGAATGGGACTAGACAGGGATGCAGGGGCAGAGGAGTGGTATACTAATGGGACAAGAGCAGTGGATAGCCAAAAGTTGGAGAGAAAAGAGGATGAAGGAGAGAAGTAAGGATGAGGTGGATGGAGAGGGCCAGAGATAGGCTGGGATCAGCGAGGCGACCGGGGAAAGGAGGAGTAGAGAGGCAACAGAAGAGGGAATGGGGGAAGAGGGCCATGCACCAGCTCGAACAGGATCTAGGATGAGACAAGACAAGAATGATATGGGGAGGTTTAGTCAGGATAGTAAGCACAGGATTCCTTTATTGTGCTGAAGACAGAGTACTTTGAAGGCTGAGATGCTGAGTTTAGTTTTAATTTCAGGGTTTTTGCAGGTTATTCCATGCTGGGGAGCATGGCTAATGGATGCCCAGCCAAATCAAGATCTGACCTTTTTACCTTTAAGGTAATATAGGAGGCACTTCTCAGTGCATATCTGCTTAGAGTGCAAGGTGACAGGCAGACCGAGATATAGACAGTCAGTTTATTGATAATAGATTTGTATGTCCAGATGATGGCATTTCTTTGTTGTTTGAGGGTAAGTGAAGACCAGCCTACAGCAGTATACAACAGACAGTGGTGGATGGAGTAAGGAAGATCTGTTATGAACCTTAAAGCTCTATGATAGAGCGTGTCAAGTTTTAAAAGAGCACCGCTTGATCCGTGGCTATAAAGGAAGTCTCGTGTAGTCTAGTAGGGGTAGGGAGGGAGTAGTTTGGACTAGTCTCATCCTTGCATCTGGTGGGAGGAGATTTTTATCCTAAAGAATAGGTCAAGCTTTGACAAAGCTTCTTTGTCAATTGTTCTATATGCTCTAAGAAGGAGAGTTTGTTGTCACCATATACCCAGGTATTTGAAGTGAGTTACATACTCTTCACCCAGTTCACTGTTCACCCAGGCAGTGGATATCGAGAGAGAGACCAGCCAAGGCTGGGTTAGGTAAATTGGGAAAGGAGAGAAGAGCATAGCTTATGTTTCATTGGCATTCAAAAGCAACTTTTGATTTAGGAGCTGGTGTTGCAACAAGTTAAAGTCATTCTGGAGGGTTGTACATGCCACCTCAGGTGAGGGGCCACTGGCGTGAGAGCACAGTGTCATCTGCAAAGAGGTGTATTTGGGCTTTTGATGGTGGCGCTATTCTGTTTATATAGGTAGCGAATAGCAGTGCTCCCAGGATGGAACCTTGGGGTACACCCTCAGGAGGGGTTTTAGGGAGAGATTTCACCTTCCACTTTTCCTGCTGGTAGCAGCCTGTGAGGTAGTTCTCAAACCAACTGGCAGCTAGAGAGTTCAGTCCAATATACCGGAGGGCAGAGAGGAGCAGGTCATGATCAATGGTATCGAAGGCTTTGCTTAGATCCAAGAACACTGCACATACAAAATTTTCCTGGCAGTTCACACTGCCAGTCATTTGTGACCTTAGTCAGGGCAAAGATTGTACTGTGTTGTGCTCTAAAGCCTGTCTGTAGTGGATTAAGCAAATTTGCTGATTCCAGGTAGTTTCTGAGTTGAGAGTTCACAATTTTTCTAGTAGTTTGGACAGAGTTGGTCTGAAAGCATCCAATGCATTTCACTTGTGACTGTGCTGGGATTAGGAAACAGTGTTTCCAGCACTAAAAGCCATTCTTCCATTCTTCAACAAGGAATACAGTCTCCACTTGTCATCTCTTTCAATATCAAAGTGGGCATTTTGTTCCCTCCTGACACTGAAGCTTTTTATTCGGAGGATTTATTCCAGGTGTTGCTTAGAGTACCGGAAATGAACATTAATCATTCCGTCACTGAAATCCTATGCAGTAATTATAATTGTTTATGTCACTGCCTGAAAGGCCATGGGACACATTTAGCTGTTGACAAGGACATTGGTTTACTAGCAGTAAAACAAGAAGCCTTTCAATAGAATCCAATGAAGTGGAGTAGAATCCACTTTTATATAATGCTTGGTATGCTGCTTCCTGTATTAGTCTGGATGCTTAGCAAATCACAAATCCACACAAAAGAACTGGCCTATCATATCAGTGTCAGCTGGTTACTTGTAATACCAGTGACAGCAGGCCATTAGAGGTGGCTAGATTGCACTATTGACATTTTGCATCTCCTGGTTATAAAGAGAACCCTGCACCACGTTCTAACTACCTATTGGTACTCAAAGCTGCATATAGCAGTGAGTAGAGTTGAACAAAACAGAATGCAATGGGTCAAAGGTGATACAGAAGCATGCTTACAGACATGTTTCCAGAGCTTCAGGAAGATGCGAATAGTGAGAGGACAAATCATTAGGCACCAGACAGATGAAGTTATCAATTACTTCTTGTCTCATAGAGTTGCTCTGTCCTGCATCCAGCTTTATTTATTTTATTTATTTATTTAGCTTGTTGACCAAGTAGGTACACTAGACAAGTTGTATGCATATTTTCAGGTACGACCCAGGAAACCAGGCATGCAGCATTTTGTTTCGGATGCTGATGTAGTTTATTGAGGTGGAGCAAACACAGATCTCTCACATGGTCTGGAAGGATGCCAGAAGCCGAGTTAGCATTGCATGTCACATATTTTGCCTAAGTCAGAGCAAAGATGCTAGGAGTATGAGTAAATGGGTCTAGTGGAGCCCTGGAGAGGAGGAATAAGAAATGGGTGGAAGAGACCTCAGTTTAATATAGTACTTGTTTGTGCCAGGCTGCTGTGGTAGTATCAGCCAAAACAGGGTTAATGGGAGGAATAATCATCAAAGAAGATGGGATCTCCTGGAATTCATACAGAGTCCTCTTAGTCAAATCTGACTCTCAGCAACAAAGACTAGCTTATCCTGCCTGAGGCAAACATAAGGCCTAAAATGAGGCATCACTAGGGGAAGACCTGGTTTGACTGTTATGTTATGTTAGAGGCTGTTATGTTACGAACATATGAACATATGAAGGTGCCAGCAGAACAGACCTACCGGTCTATCAAAGTCTGCTTGATTGTGCAGCTAGCTCCCTAGTAGGCAGCTGCTCCTCCTCCTCCCCATCCCCTTGATCTCCCATTGTTGTCCCCTCACCCACCATTACCCACCCCTGTACCCCTGACACAAGCGTTTTTAAGCCAACCTCATTTTTCTTACTGCCATCCTTTTGTAGTGTGTTTTGCCTTGCAACTACTCTCTCTGTGAAATAATGCCTTCTCATCTCCCTCCTGAATCTCGCCCTCTATTCTTATTCCAGGCCCCTAGTTTCCCACCCTCTTCTTAGTTTCAACACCCCTTTGCCCCCTTGTTGGATACCCTTCAGTACTTGAAGGTCTCGATCATGTCCCCTCTCCTGTGTACATATTCAGTTCCTTCTCAGCCTCCTCTCTAGTCCATTCCTCTATCCTCTGAATCATCCTTGTCACCCTCCTCTGCACTTCCTCCAGCAGCTTAATGTCCCACCTTAGGTACAGCCTCCAGAACTGCACACAGTACTCCAAGTGCAGCCTGACCAGTGCCCTGTAGAGGGGCAGGATCACCTCCTGCACTTGGACATGAACCTGTACTATGCATCGCCAGCATCTTGTTCGTCCACTGCTGCTTTCCTGCACTGGGCAATATTGTTCATGCTCACTGTTATCAATACCCCAGGTCCTTTTCCTCCTCGGTGATCCCCAGCCTGATCACCCCTAGCCAGTATGCTCTCCTTGAGTTCCTAGCCCCAAAATGCAACACTTTACATTTCTTTGCATTGAACCCCAGCTGCCACCTCCCAGACTATTCCTCCAGCTTGGTCAAGTCCCTCTGTAGTTGTATCCATCCCTCCTCTTCATCTACTACTGCACCCATTTTGGTGTTGTTGATGAACAGCCTAATTCTGCTCCCAACCCCATGCACAATGTCCAAGATGGAGATGAATAGCTCAAACAGTGCCAGACCCAGCACCGAGCCCTACAGCACCCTGCTTGTCACAGGTCTAGGCTCCTAGACTCCCCCCACCACCACTCTCTGTAGCCTGTTTGAGATCCAACATGCCATCTTTATCCCCACCCCGCTCTGGCCAACTTCACCCCAAGTCACCCATGAGGCACTGAACTAAAGGCCTTGCTGAAATCCAAATATAGCACATCTACACAATGGCCCCCATCCAGCTCCCTCGTCACCCAGTCATAGTACTATGTAAGAATGGTTTAGCAGGATCTCCTGAGATGAACCTGTGCTGCCTCCTGTCCTGCAAATTATTGCCTCCAGAAATGCCACCAGCCTTTCCTTTAGTATTGTCTCCATGAGCTTTCCCACTATGGATGTCAGACTGACTGGCCTATAATTCCCTGGCTCATCCCTTGACCACTTTTATGTAACGGTACACATGGGCCATTCTCCAGTCCTGAGGCACCTCCCTGTGTCCAGAGAAGTGCTTAACAGGTCCACCAGTGGTAGTGCTAGAACTTGCTATCTCTCAGCACCCTGGGGTGGATGCCACCTGGTCTCAGTGTTTTAAACATAGAATTTGACAGCAGATAAGGACCGCTTGGCCCACCTAGTCTGCCCATTTCCCTACCTAATGGATAAGTTGCAGATCCTTGTTAACCAATAGCCTACTTCCTCCTACCCCCCAATAGAATTGCCTTATGTCTGTCCCATGCATTCTTGAATTCTCCCACTGTTTTGACTCTATGACCTCCTCAGGAAGGCTGTTCCATGTATCCACAACCTCTCTGTGAAGAAATACTCACATTACCTCTGAGCCATCTCCTCTATGTTCAAATTGTGCCCCTTGTTTTGGCCCATCTCTTTTCTGAAACATTCTACCCTCTTGGACTTTGTTGATTCCTTGAGGTATTTGAAAATTTCTATCATGTCCCCCTCTCCCTCATTTCCTCAAGGCTATACATCTTTAGTTCCTTTAGTCTTTCTTCATATGTCTTCTGATGCAGACCCTGCATCATCCTTGTTGCCCTCCTCTGGACAGCTTCCACCCTGTCTATGTCTTTTGTGGATGGGGTCTCCAGAACTGTACACAGTACTCAGATGTGGTCTTACCAACTGTCTGTACAGAAGGCCAACAACTAACTGTTTTCTACTGGTGATTCCTCTCCTATTCATCCCAGTATCCCCCAGCCCTCCTTACTGCCTTCTCACATTGCTGGCCCACCTTAGACCATCTGATATGACTACCCCAGGTCCCTTTCCATTTTTTGTTGTTGTCAGTATCTCACCCCCACTGTGTACTCTTCCCTGGTTTTGTTTCCAAGGTGCATTACTTTGCACTCTTTGCATTGAATCTAAGCTGCCATACATTTTACCATTCCTCCAGCCTTGCCACGTCCCTTTTCATCCTTTCCACCCCACCTTGTACATCAACCCTGTTGCAGATCTTTGTGTCATCTGCAAAGGGATATACTTTCCTTCCAATCCTCTACAATGTCACTTACAAAGATATTAAAAAGGACCGCCTAAGTATTTGAACCCTGTGGTACCCCACTAGTAACCCTCCTTTCTTCACTGTGGACTCCATTTACTGTTACCTGCTGTGTCCTGTTGTCTTACCAGTGTTTACCCAGGTTACCACCCTAGGACCTACTCCCAGACTGGCAAATTTTTTATTAATCTTTTGTGCGGACTGTGTCAAATGCCTTGCAAAGTCTAGGTAGGCTATGTCCACAGCCTCTCCCTGGTCTATTGCTTTGGTCGCCCAGTCAAAGAAATCAATTAGATTTGTCTGACATGACCTTCCCTCTGTGAATCCATGCTGCCTTGGGTCCCAGCCCCACTGGCCTCTAGGTACGAATAATTCTTCTTTCAGAAGTGATTCCATCATTTTCCTACCACTGAGGTCAAATTGACAGGTCTGTAGTTTTCTGCCTCTGTCTTGCTCCTACTTTTGTGAAGGGAATCACATCTACCCTCCTCCAGTCCTCAGGTACCACCCCATTCTCCCATGATTTATTAAAAAGGTAGTCAGTGGTGTTACTAGTTCTTCCCTTAGTTCTTTAAAATTCTAGGGTGAAACCCATCAGGCCCCATTGCTTTATCTACCTTCAGTTTTAAGAGTTCTTTCAGAAACCTTTCTTATGTGAAAGAACTAATACCAACCCCCTATCCAGAGTGCTTCTATTGACTGGATTTGGTCTCTGCCCCTGCTTTTCAATTGTGAATACTGAGCAGAAGTATTCATTCAGTATCCCTGTTTTTCACTGTCCCTCTCTGCCCAACCACTCTCCTCTTTATTCAGCCTCAGTATCCCTGCCTTAGTCATTCTTTGCTCCCTAATGTACCTATGAAAGGTTTTATCCTCCTTCTTAACTGAGTTGGCTATCTTTTCCTTGGTTTGGGCCTTTGCTATTCTGACTGCCTAACCCACTTCCTTCTGCTTTAACTGGTACAGTTCTCTGTCCTGCTCCTTCTGTGTTTCCTTATACTTCCTGAATGTCTTTTTTTCCCTTACCTTCCCACAACTTCTTTTGAGAACCATAGTGTTTTTTTTCTTTCATTTTGATTTGTTTATTTGCTTCACATAAAGACTTGTTTCCTCTGTGATGGCGGTTTTGCTGTTTCCATTGTTGCTCCACCCCACCTTCTTGCCTGTTTGCCAGTGCTTTTCTGAGGCACTCTCCATTTTGACAAAATCAGCCCTCCTGAAGTCCAGTACCTTCACTTTGTGTGACTTGATGCTACAGCTAAGTTTATCGTGAACCACACTATTAGGTGGTCGCTTGTTCCCAGATGGCTACCACTTCAAGATCAGAGATCCTCTCTCCATCCTCATTTGAGAGAACCAGGTCTAAGATTGCTCTCTCTCGAGTGGGTTCCAAAACTAGCTGTCTGAAGTGTGCCCCTGTAGGCATCGAGAATGGCCTTTTGATGTGACTGCAGCAAGGTGCTGCAGTCAACATCTGGCATATTCAGGTCCCCCATCAGCAATATCTCCCTTTCTCGCCATCCCAAGGATGCTTTATCATTTCCTTGTCCATTTCCTCCCCTGAGACGGGCACCTGTATACAACCCTCTGCAGATCGTGGAAGCCATTTCCAGTCTCCTGGGTGACCCACAGTGCCTCCTCCTCCCTCCCTGTTAACCCTTTAGTTCTGTTGTTTTTCCTTTCCTTACATAGAGAGCTAATCCTCCTCCTCTTCTTCCCTCCTGTCCCTCCTGAAGATTGTGTACCTGCTATGTTGACATCCCAGTCATGGTTCTCTGTGTACCATGTTTCTGTGACTGCCACAATATCCAGCCATCCTCTTCCATCAAGGCCACCATTTCAGGGAGCTTTTTACCTAGACTACGGCATTGGTACTCATTTCCTTCCATTTTTATGGCTTTACTTCTTTTTGCCCCATCCCTGTCCTTACTGCCTTTGTCTTTTTCTCCATTTATCCCTGCCCTTCCCCTATCGACTGCTCTATTTTGTTGTTTCCTCACTATTACTCTGATTTTTTTGAGGGGCTAGAATTTCCTTCTCCTCTTCAGTGCCTCCCTTGGCTAGTTTAAATGCTTGTCACTGAAGGATTTAAACTATCACCTAGGATCCTTGTTCCTCTCCAGGATAGATGCAGACCATCACACTGGTATAGGCCTGCATCCTCCAGGTGAGCCCCAGTCCCCAATGAAGCCAATCTCTGAGCTCTGCACCAGCTTTTCAATCAGTCATTGAATCCCATGGTGCAGAATGCCTAGCCTCATCCATGCCACAGCCAGGTGGCACTTCGAGAAAGTTACCGTGTGTGCTACTTGTCTCAAGGCCCATCCCCAACTCCAAAACTCCTGTTGCACTGCTCTGATCCCATTCTCAGCCAGGTCATTCATCCCTAGGTGGATAATGACATCCAGGTCCCTCCCTGCCACTGCTCCCACAATCCTGAGGATTCGCCTGTGCCTCCAAGCTTTGGCACTGGGCAGGCACTCACCTCCCTTCTCCCTCCCCCAGTTCTACCCCCTAACAACTGAGTCCCCCACCAGGAGTTGTTTCCTTCCTGTGGGGTCCTGAGCCACCCTCCTGTGGGTCTCCATTGTGGAGGTTCCCAGCATCCTCCTTGGTCTCCACTATGCTGTCCAGAAACAATCACCTACAACCTTACCCTCCACCCCGAGGAGCGCCTTCCTTCCTTTCAGACACCTATTTCAGAAAGGCTAAGTAACAGGTCTAGTCACAACTGACTGCAAATATCTCTTTATTTACCTTCAGTGCACTCAACCCTTCCAAAACTCTGCCACCCTCTATCCTGCCATCAATTACCTCCCTGCCACCATCCCACCTTGCTTCCCAACCAGGGTGGTAATAGACCCCTCCTCCCTTGTGAACACTGATCAGAAGTACTCATTTAGTGCTCCGCTTGTTCCTTCTTCTTTTCCACCCACGCATCCCCATTTGTATCCTCACTATACTGTCCCTGCACTTCCTTTTCTCCTGACATATCTAAAAAGTCCCCCTTTTATTCCCACACAAATCGGATCTGTTCTGAATCTTGTGGCTTTCACACCCCTACCCTCTTGGTCACCTCTTTAGACCATTTGGTGTACTCATCTCTGTTCTCCTCCTCCTCCCTCCTGTCCTTCTGAACTCAGGTACACAACTCTTTTTGCCCTCACCTCCTCTATCACCTTTCTGTTCAGCCAGCATGGTCTCTTTCCTCACTCTTACTCCTTAGCCTCGTGCACGCTTCAGTTGCCTCTCTGATTCCTTGCTTTATTATGTCCCATTTCTGCGCCTGTCCCCTTGCCCTGCTTTATTCCCTCAAGTCTCCCTTCAGCAGACCCCTTATTTTCCTGAAGTCTGCCTTCCCGAAATCCACCACCTTTGTTGCTGAAAACTCTGACTCCTTCTCATTGTGATGTTAAATCACATTGTTTGATGATCGCTGTCAGCTAACGGGTCCTCCACCCTAATACACCTCACTGCCTCACTGTTGGATAGTACCAGGTCCAGCGTATTCCCTAGTCTGATGGGTTCAGCAATCAGCTGTGTCTGAACACCCCTGGAATGTGTCCAAGAGGACCCTCTCCTAGTGCTGGAGGTGACCTGTACGGTCCAGTCCACCCGGCAGGTTGAAATTGACCACTATGACCACCTTCCCCTCCTACATACCCTACTGATTTATTCTGCCAGCTTCCTGTCCCTTTCCAATGTCTGGGATGGTGACCTATACACCACCTCAAAACTCAACTTCCTTTCCCTGGGCCAGGAGCTCTAACCACATTGACTCATTCCCTCTCTTCCCCTTCATCCCTTGTACATTTGACCCCCACATAGACAACCACCCCTTCCTCTCCACGGTCCTTTCTGTACATTCTAAACCCTTGATTTCCTGATCCCAGTCCCAGTGCTCTGTGGCCCACATTTCTGTGATGGGTGTGATTTCACCTCCCCACAGCCAAGAGTGCCTGTAGCTCCACCGCCTTGTTGCCTAGGCTCTTGCATTCACAGAGACCACACTTCACCCTATCACCCTCCAGTCTATTTCAGATCCCTTCCCCACCTTGCCCCTTCTGTACTACATGCCCTAGTACTTTCCTACTAGCTTGGGGGTAGGCTCACACAGCCGCTGGGTACCTTGCCTACCATCTGACCCCTCCATGCCATTTCCACAAGAAGTTTATACTCACTTTTGTTACTATAAACCCCTGCAGCTTTTGCTTTAACTCCCCTTTCCCTCCCCACTTAAGTACAGCCTATCCCTGCATATAGTCTGTTATTGTCCCAGGGTCTGTCCTCATATCCCTACCCACCCATACTCTTTTGATCTACACTACTCCTCCAGCCAAATGTTGAATTCCTTAATCCTCTCCTTCCTCATTGTGCTTGCATGGGGTACTGGAGCACATCCAGAAAGGCAGCGGTCTCTCCTACCTCCTTGCACAGCATTCCCAGTTCCCCAAACCTCTCCTTCACCACCTCCACAGACTCCCCGCCAGGTTATTTGTCCCCACATACACCACTATGTGGTCTTCCCCTTCCTTCCTCACACACCTTAGAGTTGCTTGTCCCTGACTATCTGCTCTTGACCTGGTATGGCTTCCACCCATATGTGACTATGCCATTCCACTCTACTGCCCCATCTGATCCCCTTAGTATGGAGTCCCCACCACTAACACATCCCTTCCTCCTTGCTAGACTTAAGCCCCCTTCCCTGTGTCCCTGTCTCCTGGAATCTCTTTCTGCAAGATCTCTGCTCCATACTTCCAGTGCCCCCATCCACCCCTCCTCCATCCCCCCATTGCCCTGTTGCTGCTGTACTTCCTCCTCACCCTTAAGGCTCTTCTCCCCTCTATAGCCCTTTTGGTCTCCCACGCACGTTCCCCTTTACCCTCCCTCCTGCATCTCTTCCTCCTCTCTTCCTCCCCATCCAGTGTCAACAGTGCATCAAACCTGTTCACCCCTTTTCTTTTAGCTTGCAGACTCTCTGCTCTCCTGCCTTGTGTCCCTTCCCTCCTGGTAGACCTGACCTTTGTCTAACCCTCATTGCTAGACTGCTTGTCCCTACTGATGCCCGCCACACCTTCCCCTTTCCTCACCTTTGTCCCCACCGTGCCATGCCCATGTAATACTTCCATGTTCCCATCTCTGATTCTGTCCTCTGTTCACTCCCTTCTTTGGGTCCCTCCTAATCAGCTTCACCTCCTCCTCCTTCAGCCTGTTTAACCTGTGACATATTGGGCATCCTCCCAGCCTCCACAATACATTTATCCATACTGCTGCCCCAAAAACATTGCATCCCACAATTTCTCCTTGTTAACACCACTTGGCTCACTTTTTCTGGTGTGTCCCGACCAGCTGCTGTTCAACAGATTGTGCCCCACCTTGACGGCACCTTTGCTGGTGTGACCCTGCCCAAAGCTCCCAACAGAGCACCCTGAATGGTCTAGAACCGAGCTTGGAAAAATCAACTGCTCTACACATCAGCTGTGCATTATGGCATCACACTCAGTAGTAGCTATTTATTTCATGTCAGAGCACTCCATGTGCTTGGTCTAACTGACACCCCTGTCCTTTTAGAGACTCCTCCCTCAGACTTGTAGCCACCAATCCTGGCTGCCCTGAGGAGGGCTAGTGTCTTTATAATTCAACCAGGAAAAGAGTGGGCATAGGGTCAAAATTCCAAGTCTGAACCAGGAACCCTCTGCTCCTCGTGGGGCCTGTTCACTGAATTGCTCCTCCTGTCTGGCAGTGTGGGGAGGAGGGGGGTCCCGACGAGACCCTGCTCAGCTTCCTCCTTCCCTGAGTGTCTTTTCCTGCTGACTACTGCTTGCAGGTATGAAAAATTCAAACTGCTTCCTGCAGTTTGAATTTGGTGCCCTTTTCTCAAGGCTCTTTCTTTTCCTCTCCAGTTGGAGCATTTCCCTAAGACAGTCCGACTAAATAAAAAAATAAATAAATAAATCCAAGTCTGAACTGGGAACCCTCTGCCATCCATGGGTCCCAGTTCACTGAAGCTGCCCTCTTGTTCTGGTGGTGCTAGGAGGAGAGGGTCCTGACGAGACCCTGCTCAACTCCTCCTTCCCGATCGCCTTTTCCTGTCGACTGCATGTAGCACTAAAACCTCACAGGATACTCTTGGAAATAGGAAGCTGCATCCCATGGGGCTTTCCATGTTAATGACATTTCAAATAAAGCTCATCCTAGTGTACTAAAAGCAGAAGTACTAGTTACTGAGCAAGTGCTTGCATAGGGTGTTTTGTAAGGAGTTTTGTTTCAGTGTCAGTGATGCATTTGGATTCAGATGGGGCTCTTATTTTGATTTTCCTGGCTCCTGTTTCAACATTCCATGAAGAAAGCCTTTTTATCATGCTCTCTTTGTTGGACCCTGTCTCAGCACTGATCATAAAACCCATAATTTCTAACCCCACCCAGACTAAACTCCCAGATCATTTACAAAGACCCCTTCTGTGTCCGAGTACCTGATGGCCTCTGTCCAGTGTACGTAATTTGTTTTGAAGTATCAAATTGAATGTGTGGTAGTATAGGAGGTCTCCATGTAATTGAGGAGCCAAAGAAATGTTTTAGAAGGTGTCTGCAGCTGGGTGGGGAGATAGCTGGAAATTACACTACTGCAACCATCCATGGGCAAACTAAGTGCTATGAAATTGACATTAAAGAAAACATCACTGCTGTTTATTTTCTTAATAGAGCTCCTCATCAATGAACCTAAAGAACATGTCACATGTGGGCACCAATATTCATTTCTTTGGGCATTTGTTTTTACATTTGTCCACATCCCTATCACTGAGCCCTACTGGCAGTAGAGTGTATTGATAAGCATATAGAGGATTTATCAATAAATTTAAGAACATGTTTATTTGTACTTCATGGGGTTAGGAGTGTTCAGGTACACAGTCTATTGAACCTTGAAACTAGCATTGCTTTGACAATTCTGATGTTTCCAAATGTTACTATGCAATAACTGTACAGTAGTAAATGGACTTAAAATGCCACCATAAGACATGTAGGTAAAGAATCCTGCTCACCTGGTATTCATTTATATTCTGTATCCCCATTATCAGTGCTGTCCCACACTACTCACTCATACCATAGCCCTGTCTCTACTGTCTTCGGTGCTTATATCCTCCATCCACAGAACAACAGTGCAACTTCTGCAGCTGTACTGAATTCTGTTTAGGTGGAGGCAGGTTTTACTTTGGCCCATCATGTGTGGGATGGAGGCCACCCAGGTGGCTCATTAGGGTACAAGAGGCAGAAGCATCATACTGCTTCACTCTAGGTTTTCTTTTGGTTACTTCAATCCCATAGGACATTGACGAGAGTGTACTCAAGCAGATGTGTGGCTGCATGCAGTACCAGTTGAAATCCTCCTCCCAAGAGCCATTCAAGCTGCAATCCATTTGTTCTCACACAGGTGGTAGTATTGCAGTGAGACTCCTAAGAAAAAGACAGCATCCCATGGTATGCTCAGTCCATGAGAATTATGATGACATATTGTCAACAGAGGAGGAGAATACAGTGAATCCCCACCAGGATGAAGCACAGTGTCACAGGTTTACTGCATGAAAAAGGATTAACTCCCATTGAAATTGCATTGTTTGCTGCAGTAACTCTACTGCAGAATTCTGCAGTGCTAAGCTTCATCTTGGTGGGCTTCACTGTATATGTGGTCTGAATGGGTATGACCGGATACAGAATGCATCACATAATGTTTGCTTGATGCAGTGGAGGTGAAGCACATAATGAGTATGCATAAATCAGTGCACTTCCTCTCTCTCTCTCTTTCTCTCTCTCTCTTTCTGTCTCCTTGCCTGTTTCCATTTCTTCTCTTCCCCAGCCCTGACTTTTTATCAAAATAAAAAAGAAAAGGTATCTCTCCTGTTGGTTCTTTGCTCCTGCGGAGAAGAAAAGAACTCACTTGGCTCCCTACCTGTTTCTTCCTTCCATGCCTACCCTGCTTCTTATTTTTTTAAACCGCCTTCACCATCACCTCACCAGTCATAGCTGCCATCAACCAGAAAGGAAATCACTTGACTCCTGTCTCTTTTTGGCTACTAATGGACATAGTAGCCTCAGTCCAGTTAGAAGAAACTTGAAACAGCTGGTGGATCCTATTGCTAGTAGAGAAAATCAAACATGACAGTGTGCCTAAGCCTTACTAGGGTAGAAAGGTATAACCACTATCTTCATCAGAGATTTATCTAAGATATAAGAACAGTACAATTACAGACCACTGCAAGCCCTGAGGAAGTGGTCTGGTGCTATAGATTGGCAGCAGTGTGTTATGGTGCTTTGATAAATAATAAAGAAAATTGTTACACTGAAATTAAAGTGCTTGGGTTGAGTTTGTCCCCTGCTTTTTGGTAAATTCTGCCTGTTTCTGCCCACCCTGACTCTTATCTTATAAAACAAAACAAAACATAAAAACCTTCTCCCTTCCTTGCTAGTCATGGCCTCACTTGCTTTTCCCCTCAGCAGCTCTCCCACTGGCCTATCTTCAGTTCCGTATACCCTCTCCCATTGTTAATCTGAACTCCTCCCAACCCCATGTGCTTACTGTATCACTGAACCTGCCTTCATATCTCCATGTGCAGACTAAAAAAAAAAACAGTTCCACCCCATCATCAGAACCTCCTCCCCCTCCCAGTTGTGTCTCTGGTGTCCCAGTGGAGGCACCCCTCAGCTCGTGCTTGGCAGTTTTTTTTCCCAGTGGATCCAATGCTCATTCTGAACCAGCTAGTTCTCTCCTGGCACTATTTTATTTGCCAATGCAAGGGAGCCCAAGTAGCACCTTACTGTTCCTAACCCTGTTGCCTGCTCTGGGGTTGGGAGAATGCATGCATTCCAAACCACCAGCAGGGCTTGGAGGAATCTTGAGAGGCTACACGTGGTGATAAACAGCAGGAAGCAGATCAGCAGGCCTGAGATACAGTAATTCCAGATCTTGGCTGTCAACCTTAGATGTGTTCTGTGCTGTGGCAGTTCAGGGCTTTAAGTGTTGAGCGGATGCTTTTCAACTGTGGAAATAAATTTACAAAAAGAAAGAAAATCACCATCATGAACACCTCTTCATATTCAGGGCACTCCATATGTGTTCCCACTTCTGGGGAAATTGAAAACAGTCAGAAACCATATTTTCTCCATACCACACCACCACTGTCCTAAGATTGTCAATCATTTCCTTCTCATACCCCATGGCCACATCCTACTTCAGGCAAGGGTATTTTTATTAGCAGATGACACCCATCTGCCATGCAACAATTAGTACTCACTCAAACACTGCTGAAACATTGGTAACCTTACAACTCTGATGTTTTTCAGTGTCAGATCCTGAAATGGTCCCTGGTCCCGCCCACAGATGGCTGATCAGGAAAAGCTGTGGAGTGTCCCCAGAGTGCAAGATGCACATCAACAGGACTCCCTGTAACATATACAATGGGAGATCTGCATCCTGTCCTCACCTGATCCCACCCATGTGCTTTGCTGTATGGGCAGATAGAACTGGGACAGACTAGATGGCAGTGGCTGCCTCCATGTAATCCACAAGCCAAACTATGCAGAGCAGAGGGTGGCCAAAAGGGCAGTAGCTATGCTTGCTTTGGGGCAGCAGCAGTAGTAGCTACACTTCCTCTGCCTGATCAAACCCACAGATACTGTACCCACTCCCATTCAGTCCTAGGAGCCTATGCAGAGGGCTGGGGGACACTGGCTGGAGAATTATGCACAGTATGTTTGTGCAGTAAAGATATGGCAATCATGGAATCCTGCCCATCAATCCAGACCCTGCACCCTGTGAAAGAAGGGATCTAGTTGCAGACTGGCATGGTCATCTGAATTGGATGCCCATGGTCTTGACTCACTCCTACCAATCCCTTTCCCAACATGTGTCTCTGCAGAAGCCCGCCATATCCCATCAGGCTCTGCACCCTGTGCAGCACAGGGAATGAACCACTTACGGAATGGCAAAGGCATCTGAATTGGACATCTGTGGTCTGAACTTAGTCCTACTGATCCCTGCCTCTGTGCATGGCTCCATTCCAATGGACTGAAGGGGCATGGGTTGTGGATTCCAGCAGGCACTGGGGCAACTGCAGCTGTGGAGCAACACTACAGATATGTGTAAGGGGTGCCTTTGGGGATCGGACCCATAGTATTCTACCAACACTTTTGACAGGTAACCACAGCTGAGTTTGATTCTCAGTTAACTGAATGGATTAATCCTTCAAAATCATGCCAGAGGTTGGACATTTATAACATTTTCTTGCCCACAGGAGTGGGTAATATGTAGGAAAAGGAACAAAAGGAGTGGGTAATGTTAGGAAAAGGAACAAAACTACCTGAGGGAATTCTGGACAGTATTTTGTTTTTGTTTTACTTACTTTTATGCTCCCTTGGCACCCGGTTGGCTCCTAGTTTTGAGCATCCTATTACCTCCAGCAGCCATCCATCTCACACCCATCTCCACATCAGGCCACCGCCTTGCTACACCCCATGGTGGGATGGCGGGAGACCCGACTTCCCACCAGGCCCAGATTCAGTACAGGTGGTGCCCTCAGAGATGGTGCATTCATTAGACAGCCATCAACCGCTCGATCAGGCTGCCATTTTCCCAGTTTTCCATTGGTGGCAGAGCGTGCAGTGCAACAGTGGGTGTGCCACATGCACATCCACATGCAGCATGCCGGCCGGCTGCTCCACTTCCATGCCCCACTGTACTGGGCCATGCATGCCAAAACCCAGTCTCCACTAGGTGTGAAGTAAATGCTGGCCTCTGTTCCCCACCTCCACGGGAGAGGAGAGCTGTTCTCCAGACGCCGATCCTCTCCCACCCCGCCCCCCAATGACTCTCTCTGCACCACAAACATGGGTCAACAGTGTGGCAAGAGGTAAGACATTGCTGTCTCAGCCCTCCACACCACTGGGATGGTATCTGGATAGTATTATTGATTGTTTGTGAACCTGGGACATCTTGCTACTGAAAGAGGCTTAGGTACAACTTTGGAGTAGGTGACTGCAGTGGAGTAGAGAAAGGAAACACCTTGGCAGGACTTGGAAAATTCAGACCTGGAATGGATGAAAATGGTAAAAAAAAAGACTGGCTACAACTTGCATGGTCCAGTTGTTCCAGCTGGACAAGTCGGTTCACTTTTTGGTACTTTGCCCCATCCAGTTCAGGTGGTCCAGATGACCATTATGGCAATACCGAAAAGATGAGGCAGTGCTCAATTGATGAGACATCAGATGCATAGCCCTAATGTGGATATTATGGGGACTATACACATCAGATAAATAAAAGTTTCCAGTTTTCATAATATCTTTTATTTAATAAAATAATGACTAGTCTGTGTAGATCCAAAGGCATTAAATATGGCGGTAGAAGGAAAGACAGGATAGGGATATAGCAAGTGACTTGAAACAACCAGTGCAGAAGCTTTGCCTATTATGTGGACTATGAAAACATGTTTCACAAAAGGGACTGCTGCTTTTAAGATTGTAATGCATACTAGTTGGTTATGGGCTAGCATAAGTGGCAGCCTGGTTTGCAAGTTTTACAGATGTTTCACAAGTTTATAAAAAGTTTGACAAATGGTTTACATTAAATGAATTCAAAAGTTTCTTGGATATGCGCATCAGGATTACATTATGGATATTACTCTGACAGGCTCTGCAATGATGGTAGGGTAGAGGACACAGTAACGCTGTGAGGAGTCTTACTTCTCTTTCAAACCAATCACACACACACAAAAAAAAAGGTAGACAGACATGTGGGGAGTAGTACAATGTAATGGCTGTGGGACAGCAGTCTCTGGGAGTCTTTCTGGAGGCTGAGACGCTGCCCTGTTTGCAGACAGCTCTCTGCCCTGAGGGAGGAAGTTGCCTGTCTTCAGGCCACACTGGACAGTAGTAGGAACCTCCCCATCCGGGGAGCAACAGAGCCACCACAACTACCTCAGAGGTTGCGAAGAAAGCACAGCAGTTGGACCACAGTGGGCTCAGAGAGGGTAAGGGTGGTGGAACAGAGGCACACCCAGTCAGTTGTTCCACTCACAATCCATACACCATTCTGGGAGCATAGTTCCCCTATGGATGCACCTGCAGAGGAGACTAAGGAGGTTGCAGACAACTGTCACAAGGGAGACCCTCAGGAGGCAGAGGACACCACAGGGTAAGGAAGCAGCTCCTGGTGGGGACTCCAATTATTAGGGGGATAGAACTGGGGGAGCAGGGAAAACTGAAGTAAGGTGCCTGCCTGGTGCCATGGCTTGGAGTGACAGGAAGCGCATCCTTAGGATCATGAGAATAGTTGCATGGGAGTTTGAGTTAGACGTCATTGTCCACCTAGGGACAAATGACTTGGCTCATCATAAGATTAGAGCAGTGCAGAAGGACTTTGTAGAGTTGGGGAAGGGCCTAAGACAAGTAGCACACACAGTATCCCTCTCAGAGGTGCTGCCTGTCAGTGGCATGGCTGAGGCAAGGGTACTTTGCACCATGCAGTTTAACGAATGGTTGAAAAATGGTGTGAGCACAGGGTTTGGCTTCATTGGGACTGGGGTTCCACCTGAGGACACCAGCCTATACTGGGAGGATGGTCTGCATCTGTCCAGGAAGGGAACAAGTCTTTGGGCAATTGGTTTAAATGCTTCATTGGCAAGCTTTTAAACTAGTCAAGGGGAGGCACTGATAAGCAGCAGGAAAATCCAAGCCTCCACTTAAAAACAGGATACTAAATGAGAAAAAGACCAAGGTAGAAAGGTCAGTGGATGATGCTACAGAAGGTAAAGCCATCAAAAATGGAGAGCAATGAGTACCTATGCCCGTAGTCTGGGTAACAAGCTTCCTGAATTAGTGGCCTTGATGGAGGAGGAACATCTGGATATCATGGCAGTCACAGAAACATGCTACACACAAAACCATGACTGGGACGTAAACATACCAGGATATACTATCTACAGGAGGGACAGGGAGGGTAAAAGAGGAGGAGGAGTAGATCTCTACATAAGGGAAGGAATCAAGCAACAGAACAAAAGGGTAAACTGGCAGGAGAAGAAGCACTGTGGGTCAATTTGAGACAGGCAATGGCACCACAATCTGCACAAGGGTTGTATACAGACCCTCTCTCTCAGGGGAGGAAATGGACAAGAAAATGATAGAAAGTATACTTAGAATGGCAGAAAAAGATGAGATATTGCTGATGGGTGATCTGAATATGCCAGATGTTAACTGGAGTGCAGTTGCAGCAGCCACTTCTAAGAGGGGGTTATTCTAGATGCCCTACAGGGGCGTGCCTTAGACAACTAGTATTGGAACCCACCTGAGAGGGAGCAATCTTAGACCTGGTTCCCTCAAATGGAGATGGAGAGAAGACCACAGATGTAGAAGTGGGTAGCCATCTAGGAACTAGCGACCATTGAACAGTATGGTTCACAATAAACACAGCAACAAAGTCAAGTCATACAAAGGCAAAAGTACTGGACTTCAGGAGGGCTGACTTTGCCAAAATGGGTGAGTGCCTAAGGAATACACTAGCAAATGGGCAGGAAGGAGGGTTCGGAAGAACAATGGGGAATAATAAAACTGCCATCACAGAGGTAACAAGCCTTTATGTGAAGAAAATAAACAAAACAAAATGATGTAAGAAACCATTATGGTCCTCAAAGGAGGTGGCAGCAAGGTTCAAGAGAAAAGAAAGCATGAAGCTGTTATCCCTCCGTACAGACAGCTGGTGAGACCCCATCTGAGTACTGTGTGCAATTCTGAGACCCAATCTCCGCAAGGACATAGACAGGATGGAAACTGTCCAAAGGAGAAAATCAAATGGTGCAGGGTCTGCACCGGAAGACATATGAAGAGAGACTAAAGGAGCTTAATATGTATAGCCTCGAGGAAAGGAGGAGAGAGGGACATGATAGAAACTTTCAAGTACCTCAAGGGACCTCAAGGGAATCAACAAAGTCCAAGAGGATAGCATCTTTCAAAAAAGAGGTGTGCAAGAACAAGGGGCACAATTTGATACAGGGGTAATGTAAGGAAGTATTTTTCACAGAGCGGGTTGTGGATGCATGGAATGGCCTTCTGGAGGAGGTTGTGGAGTCAAAACAGTGGTTGAATTCAAGCATGCATGGGGCAGTCATAAGGCAATTCTAGGGGTGGGGGTGGAAAGAAGTAGACTGCTGGTTAACTAGGATCTGCAGCTTATCCATTAGGTAGGGAAATGGGCAGACTGGTGGGCCAAGAGGTCCTTATCTGCCGTCAAATTCTATGCTTCTAACCACTAAAACTCCACAGGGCCATTCAGTGTCAGAGTTCTCATCTCTGAGTGAAGCAGTTTCATTTCTTACCATTTGTTTGGTGGGTGCTGGATCAGAGGGGCACTTTCTGATGGAGACTGTCTGTCTGGCAGCCTCACAGCGAGACTCTCATCCGCAGCAGAGGGGCAAGCTTACAGAACAGAAGGTTTCTGTCTGTTGGATAACAGCATGGGCATACAAATAGATTCATGTCCTGTATGTGCTTCTCATGTGAATCAGGACATTATTCTGTAGTAGACTTCAGTACTTCACCGCTATGTACTGTTTTTGGGGGTAGTTTTATAATATTTTATGATAAATCCAGGAAAACACCATGGAAATGCAATATTTTTTCAGTGGTGTTCTGCTCTTTACTTTCAAAGCTGGGCAGATTTAAGCACCAGCAGCTTAAGTGACCTCCTTAGGGCCATCATATAACATGTAAGTGGCAATGGTGAGTTTTATTTGAACCCTCATCAACTGGTTATCAGTCCTGTACTATAGGCACCAAACCACACTGTCGCTGGTAAATATTTGGATTGACAGTTTCTGTGTCTGAAACAGTGACCCACCAGCAGGCTCCAATTCTCCACTCACATTGCATTTTTGGATTCTAACCACAAGGCAGCACTCAGCGTGAGAGGACAAAGTCCGAGTCACTGATCCAGCATGCGTGGAACAGTCCAGCAAATGAGGGACATCCGCTGTCATGTCACCCCCCAAAGTTTCCTGTTATAAATCCCTTGGAGCCACTGGAGATGCAGAGTCAAAACATCTCCAGTATAACATACTCCCATTTTCCCATTCACTCCAACCTTCAGTTAACATCTCACCACTTCATCCCAACCTCTTCTTGCACCCACCATAGGATAACTGCTGGAGTACCTCTCATTGCACTACTCACCACAGCAGAAGCACTTCCATAGAAACATAGAATTTGATGGCAGGTATGGACCGCTTGGCCCACCTAGTCTGCCCATTTTCCGTGTCTGTATCATATAGCACAGTTCATAAATGACCTGGGGCTTACCCTGTCTTCCATCACCAACCAACTGCTCCAGACAGACCACCTGATATACAGGCACTTGGACTCACTCCTAAACCAGCATAACAGGCAACACAGTGCAACACTCTTTGTTTTTGGCTAGCAGGTGACCAGGGACAAGGGGGCACCTCTGTTTAAATTCAGAGACCCTATAATTTTCCAGAGGCTTCTTCCTACATGTTATGTGCAACACTGTTGCAACACTGTTTGTAATGCCTGCCTTACAACTGTATGTTAATGTTGATCTTGTAACTTGAATGTTTAATGTCTCACTCCTATTGTTCTCCTTCCTCTGGTCTCACTCAGGAGACGAGCAACTTGTTGCTTGTGTGCCTTCCTGGTGAAACATTTAAATAAATAGATAAAGCTTTCAAAATGTAATTTTTCCACTCTACATAACAGACTGGAGGATCAGTTTCATTTCTTCCCATTTATAGTTTCAGATTGCCTAGATAATCAGAACTGTTGCATTATCTGACATTGAATCTTTGGCCAGAGTTTTTCTTTTTATTTTTCTGGGTGAAAACTAGAGTTTTATAGAGAGATGGTGTTTTCTCTAAAGATGAAAGCTTGACATATTAATAACATAGTTTAGGCGCAATGCTAATTGCAAAGAAATAAGGTATTCTTCAACACTGTTACAAAATAGATATAAAAGGAAAACATTAGGGGAAATGCTTTAAAAGATCACCTTTCATGAATCATGAATATGATATTGCTGGTTCACCTTTTTCTACCAAAGTTCTGGCTGTGTGACTGTGACCCTTGTGAGGATTTTGAGATAATCACTTCATCAGAATATTAATAAACCATTCAGCTGTTACTAACAGTGTGCAATAATTACAATGGTATTCACATCATCTTTGAGAAGTCCTGCTGCTCCATTCCTCTGTCAAGAAGGAAGAGAGCTTGAAGGTATTTATGGCAGTTGCTGTGGAATAGCAATAATCATCCATCTGCTAAGCTGTCATGGGGAGGGGTTGTAATCTGCAGTTATCAAGACTGAAAAAAACAGCAACAGACCTTCTAGCTGCTTTCTCCCTCTCCACCCTGCAGATCTATGAGTTCCCTAATCCACTGTCACCGATTTATTAATCACTGAGCCAGTTCACCTACAGGATATGTAAGTGTTTGGTGATTTATATTCCAGCCAGGTATGCAACCTGTATGGTGTGTCTGTGGTGCTGCTGTGATGCAAATGTTTCATTTAGAACATTACTGACCTCAGAGCTATTGGCCTCTTTTGTTGTGACCCACTTTACCAAAATATGTCATTTCAAGCGGGCCAACCACAAACATACTATTGTCCTACCAGTTTTACTGGTCTAATGCCTTGCAACACTGTCAGGTTCTTGCTGGTTAATCTTTGCACTGTATGAGACGTAAATATCTCTAACTGCAACCTTTTAGGCAAAAAGTTGAAAAACCTACAGAGTAGATATCTCTTTCAGGATGTGTTTTCATAAACCTAATGTATTAGCTATTCAGATTTACTAGAAAAATATTTTTGTTAATTCTCATTTTTTATTTTTGCTTGCATGCGCAGTGCACAAGAAACATATTGAGGTAGTAGAGCATTGCAGAGATGTGGCAGTGCTGTGGCCATTCCAGTGAATGCTGTAATGGTCTCGTCCATCAGCCACCAATAATGCTGAAGTTGCTGATGACAGCAGTTTCAGAGCGAGCTCAAGACTTGAAAGAGTCTGCCACTGCAATCAGGGGCAGTTTCTTCATTGCAGCGCTGCCCCCTCCCTTCCAACCAGTCACACAGCAGGACAACAAATTAGCTCCCTCCCACTGCTGCCGCCCATCCTGTACCTCCATTCTCAATCCCCATGTCAGCTTGTATCCCCCATTAATGCTGTACACTGGGAGACAACCTGAGTGTGCCATAAAATACTTTTGATGTTTCTGACACCGGATGCCCACTCCTGGTGTTGGATGAGTGGTCCCCCACAACCCTATCTTCTTAGCCGACATGAGGGTGCCCAGTCTCTTGGTCAGCATTGATACTTCTCCAGTATTCTGGGCACTGGAACCCACCCTAGTGTGCCAAAATCCATTTTGTAATATTTCACCTGTAAAAAGAAAACAGTCCCATGGCATATTTTTGTTTAAATTCTGAAAAATAAAGAAAATGGTCCCTCGTTGTTGCCACCCCCATGCACCCCCACCCCACACCCCTCTCACCCATACTACTCGGAGGTCAGGAGCAGTGCTATTCTGTGGACTGGGAAACACGCCTGCACTATTCAAAGATCAACCGACAACTTAAGAAATGACTGTAAGCCCTATAATGGCAGTCAAAGGGAGGGTTTCAATTTAGGTTGATATCTCAGCCAAGTTTTTGAATTTTAGTCCCAGGCTTTCAACATGGTGTTCTTGGGACCCCCACCATGAACATTGTCATTTCATTTCTCAGTCTCGAAAGATGATTTTGTGGTCGCTGCACAGAATCACCTTTTGGGACCAATTAATGAAGTGACAGTGCCACTGTTCTGCGAGGTGGCATCCCAAAAAGCCCAGGAACTAGACTTAGCACCAGGATACATGGTTATGGTGCTGTCAGCAGACAGAGCAAATACTAAGTAAGTCCATAGCAACCACGACACCTAACAAACTACACACCAGGCAGAAACCAATAAGGTCATATTTATAAAGTGATGAAAGTGCAATAACTGGCAAAGTGGCTAGTTACAAAGATAATAAAACTATGTTTCTCCGCATACTGCCAGGCTTCTTCAGAGTAATTATATCAGAGACTCAGGTGCTACATTTATACAAATTCAAACAGGCATGTGCTGATAAGAGACCTATCAAATAATTCTGGTAGGTCAATACACCCAGTCCACATATTTAAAGTGCTAGGTGCATCAAGTGTAAAATTATTTAGTACAAGACTTGGAGCAGACATTTTAGATTTTATACAACTTTGCACATGTTATACCAAAGTCATTTACTTGCACCCAGCCCTAAAATATATTAGATGATCCATGTCATCATCTGTGCATTTGAGTCCCAGACTTTTACAGCACATCCTTTTTCTTTTCCTTTGGGCTTCTATGGCTAGCATTATCATGACTACTATAGTGTATATGCTGTCTGCTCCAGGCACCAACATTCTCAATATTGTTCACTACAGACTGAACCAACCCATCACTGGCACTATGTACCTGCATGCTGATACAGTATTGCATTATACAATCCATTTAGAAATTACCTGACTTCCAAAATGCACTCTACCAAGGTCATCCCTGTCTTCTCTAACACCTATAGTTTTTAAAAGGCAGATAAATCAATGCTATCATTGAGACCATTATTTCTGTGTGCCCCAGTTCAAAAATCCAGTAACTTTCTTTGCCCTATAAGTTTGTTCAAATCCTCCCCATTTCCTACCCTAACTTGTTCAATTCCTACAAAGTGAATTTTATGTTGTTTTGTTCTATTACCCAACACATGTTTGACTATCACATAGGTCATATCACACTTCTATATGGCTCTCTTGTTCCCCATTCTTGTATGACATTTTCTGATAGTTCTGCCTATATACAGTTGTGGCCAAAATATTAGCCTTGCACTTTTTCAAATAACTCACAATTCCTCTAAACATAAGTTGAAATTAACAACAGTACAGTATTTGGTCTCCACAATTCTTTATTTCTCTGTTAATATTACAGAACATTTGTTTTGATTCAGAATTTAATATATCCTTTTAAATCAGAAAATAAAGAAATGGCATTGACAAAATTATTGACACCTAGACTTAATATTTTGTAGCACAGCCTTTGGTTAAAATAACTGCAATCAACCGCCTGTAGCCATGGATGAGCTTCCTGCACCTCTCTACTGGCAGTTTGGCCCACTCTTCTTGTGCAAACTGCTCCAGTTCTCCCAGATTTGAAGGGTGCCTTCTCCCAACTGCTGTTTTCAGATCTCTCCACAGGTTTCCAATGGGATTTAGATCTGGACTCATTGCTGGCCACTTCAGAACAGTCCGCGTCTTGTCTTGAACCATTCCTGGGTGCTTTTAAAGTGTGTTTGGGTCATTGTCCTGCTGGAAGACCCCTGACCTTTGACGGAGACCCAGCTTTCTGACACTGGGTTCAACATTGTGCTCCAAATGGCCTGGTAATCTCCAGATTTCATGATGCCATGCACACATTCAAGGCAGCCAGTGCCAAAGGCAGCACAGCAACCCCAAAACATCACTGAACCTCCTCCATGTTTGACTGTAGGTAAGATGTTCTTTCTTTGAAGGCTTCATTTTGTTTTCGTAAACATAGAGATGATGTGCTTTACCAAAAGCTCTAATTCTTGGTCTCATCTGTCCACAGGACATTCTCCCAGAAGGATTTTGGCTTGTACAGGTGTGTTTTGGCAAACCCCAGTCGGCTTTCTTATGTCTCTCTCTCTCTCTCAGCAGTGGGGTCCTCCTGGGCCTTCTACCTATAACCCCCTTTCATTGAGTTGGCGACGGATGGTGCAAGTTGAAACTGTCGTACTTTGTGTCTGAAGGTCAGCCTGAATCTGTTTGGCAGTTGATAGAGGTGCTTTCTCCACCATTCAAACAATCCTGCGCTGCAATCTTCGATCAAGTTTTCTATTGCAGTCACGTCCAGGGACGTTGGTTACAGTGCCATGGGCCTTAAACATCCTGATAACATTACGACGGTGGGAAACAGGAACATCAAGGTCTCTGGAGATTGATTTGTAGCCTTGAGATTGTCCATGCTTGGCTACAATCTTCTGTCTGACCTCCTCAGACAGTTCTCTGGCTGTCTTTCTTTTCTCCATGCTCATTACGTACACACAGTGACATAAAACAGGAGAATGAGTCCTTTCTCTATTCAAACTGGTTGAATGAGTGATTTTATATTGCAGGCACTCTGCAACTCACCACAGGTGAATTCAGTTCCAAAGTGAAGGAGAATCACCTGCTTGAAATCTAATTATTTCTAACTACTTCAAAAGGTGCCAATAATTTTGTCCAGGCCATTTAAGGATTTCTGTGTGGAATAAGCTAAGACTTAGTAAATTTTTCTGCTTTTTGTGTTTTATTCACTGCAAACCAAAGAAATACATATGTGGATACCAAAGTATTTTTTAATTTCAACAATTTTCTGGAAGGAATGGTGCATTATTAGAGAAAAACTGCAAGGCGCCAATATTTTTGGCCATGACTGTAAAAGGCGCACAGTCACAGTTAAGCATGTATATGATGCCACTGCTACTGCAGGTGATGAAACTTTATTTTATCATCCTGTCTGTTGTGGGATGTGAAAATTCCTTACGGCGTGTGCACAAATGTACAATAAGTACACCTACTGCAGCAATGGGTGCCAGTCGGTGCAGGGGCAGCAATGTTTGCCTCAATGGTTCAGGCCCTGGCAATATGTTGTTGACCACCATGTCCCCAATGCTTTTGCATTTATGAAATATTGTTCTAGACCCTGTTCTACCATGGTTTTAAGTCTTGGCTCCAGCTGCAGTATGGACCAATTGCTACTAATTATTTGTTTCACCTTTCCTGCTCTCCTCGAGAAATCTGTAGTGAAAGGACACCCATAGTATTGTCACTACCCTTATTAGCATATTGTAATGTATGTTCCCTATTCATGTCATTTACTTTCTGGATAGCCAAGGCAATGCTGTGTCTGCTTTAACCTCTTTCTTTCATCTATGGATTTGTGCTCCCTTCTTCTGTAAGTACTCTGTTCTGTACAATTTCACAAAGGTGTGCACCTACTGCCCTTTGGTATGTTATGACATGCATGGTGCTTGGCTGTCAAAATGCAACAAGCTGTTCACGATCAGTGCTTTTCTGAAATAAGGTTCAGCAAACACCTCTCTATCGCCTTGTACAGTTTTGTACTAAAACAATTATGGTTGTCTGATCTATTTCATATTTGTAGGTCAGGCAACTACTAGTCTGTTCCATCCAATCAATAAAAGATACAAATTCTTCTTGCGCCTTCCACACAATCAGAATATAATCTATAAAGCTCCACTACAAATCCACTGGATGTAAAAATTAGTCTGTGGTGGCACTGTACAGATGATCACACTCCCATTTCCACAAACAGGTTTGCATAATTCAGGCCATAGTTGTACCCAAGGCTGTGCCTGCATTACGTGACTGCATTACTTATGCTTCATTGAGCAGTTTCTACGCATGCTCGTAACTTCATCAATTTTTACATTTTCGCTCCAAATTTCCAACATTGCCATTTTTTACACCACTTATGAACAGTACAGCTGTCCTTTTTCACATCCTTCCTGAAATTTGTTTTGCACCTGTGGCACGGAATTGAGTAGTCACTGTGCAAAATCAACTTTCAGGGTAGATTAATGAAATTCCTCTGCCACTGTTCTTGAAAATGTCCAAAAGGACATGTTGAAAATCTGGTGAAAGCATTCCAAAAATGATCAGTTATGAGAGTGTGTTGCATAATTTCTACACATTTAACTTCACTATTTTTCATATTTTCACCCAGATTTTCAACATTGCCATATCTTCACATTCTCCTCATGGACAGTATAGCTGTCATTTTTCAGGATCCTGCCCAAAATGTATTTTCACACCTATGATGCTGAATTGTACACTCACTGTGTGAAATCACCTTTGGGATTGAGTAATGAAATCATACTGCCACTGTTCATAAGGTGGGGTCCCAAAAGCTCATGTTGAAAATTTGGAGCAAAATAACAACAAACACCTGGGGCATTAGGGTTTCCAACCATAACACCCACCCTGTATGACTGACAGGCATTGGGGTGTGACTTGGGAGTTATTGGCTAATGTTCACTATTCCACCCCCACTCCCACCACACCCTGCAGTCACTGAAAGACATTGAGGTGTACCTTGGGGTCTTCAGCCTTAATGTTCACCCCATTCTCCTATACTGCACCATTTCAGCTTATTTCCTTATGGAAGGGGTGAGCATAGGCCGAAGATCTCAAGGCACACTGCAACACCTGTCAGTGTCTGCAGGATGGGGTGAGGTGGAATGGCATGAGTGTTGTGGTTGATGACCTAATGGCACACCACCAATGCTTGTCACTTTCTGCAGGATGGGGCTGTGGGTTGGTGTTACTTCAATACTTCACTGCCATTCCTATTATGCATCTCTAACTCCTGCACTACCAATGCCAATACCAGCAAGCAAACATTCACACTGACAAATACTTGTCTTTCCTGGGTTCCACAACACATTTTGGTACAATCTTCGAGGTGCCTGTAAAAGAAATATCTCACTACCCTAAATGACATCATAGTACTCCAGTTTATGGCATCATGCTGCCCTCAATTACATAAGACTGACAACTGGATACAAATATAACAGTAGAAACTATAAAGTTAAAACTGATTCTTATTGATGTGATAGTTTTAAATTTTCTTGTTTTGGTAGCTACCATACTTTAAGCTTGTGACATTGGATTTGTGGAATATAAAATCTTTCATTCTTTGAGTTATGAAAAGAAAGCCAAGTCAAGAAATCAAAATGGCATTCTAAATATATAAACAAATTAGACTGGAAAGATGCTTTTTGCTGGAACTTAACAGTATGATATTAAATATACAAAAGAAAGTTAATATTATTTGATATTGATAGAATAATCTTTGCAGCAAATCTAATATTTGTGTTGATTAGTTACAGTATATCTTTCAAATAACCTAATACAAGTCATTACCCATTACAGATGTCATATTCATGTAATATTTATGGCCCAAACCACTGATGTCTCCTGGCCCTTTCATACTTGCTGAGGGCTGGGTAGCCGTGAGTACCCCTTTTGTGCAGGATGCACACCTGCAAGGCAGTCAGCCATTCAATAAAGATGCATGCCCTCTACGTGATGCTCTTCAGCCAAGTGTGCAACTATGCTGGCAGTGGGAGGCACTTAGGTGCAGTGACATGCATGTATGCAAACATATAAAGGGACTGAATGAGTTTGGGAGTGTGAAGAAACTGGTATCATTACCCCACTTGACCTGGAACATTTCTCTTTCACCACCACATTGTAGTGAATTAGTAGGCCATGGTTGGCTCTGACAATGGCTGCCCCAGCCATTTGAGCTGGCATGGAGGATTAGGCCATCTCTGTATTTGTTTAAATTTTATTTTCTTTATTAAATCTATCAGTTAGTGAAAGGAATGTCCTGGATCACTGCAATATTCCACAATCCCCTCCTCTATGCACAGCAGAGGTCCCTCTACTGACAACCCTGGGCCTCTTACTAGGTGTCCTTTGTTGATCTCCACTTCACTCTCCACATGTCCTTAGGCTTCATGTGATAGTGCCACATGTGGGGAGGGACTATGGATGGTTCACCCATAACTGTATATCATGCTTTTGGTGTGCAGCTCTGTGTATACACAGCTTTGCAACATGGATATGTCCAGGCCATCTTTGTAGATCATTCCCAAAGTCTATAAGTACTAAATAATGAGGAGAAAAATTAGGACAGCTGCACCATGAATGGTTCGAGCAGGACAGCTGCACCAAGGAATGGTCTGCAAGCACACAGAAAACTTATAGAGCCAAAGGAAAGAAGTAAGCACCCAACCAAGGACCAGTATAAAATATTCCAGTCACAATGTGCAGGTGCTAAACAAGCACAAAACTACTGGCTCAAAACCATTATGGTAAATAAGCAGGAAGAACCAGAAAAAACTCTTTATGTTTCACCTGGTGGCCTGCTGAGCTTCATCAGAAATAGCCAGTGCAAAATTCTGCTCCCATTTATAAACCATACAGTTAACCTTGTGCACAAAAGATACACACATCTGTGAAGTAATTTAGTTGCAACAGACACAGGGCAAAACAGCCCAGGCACAAACTTGTTAAAAGAGACAGTTCATAAATATTTAGCTTGTAGATGGAAGTACATATTTAACTTTCTTCATTATCTAGAAGCGTGGCATATGGAAACAAAAAGTATTTCATTAGAAAAGGCAGATGAATCAGGCTGTCCTTTAACTCTGCACACCCTCAGAGTGCCAGCCATTGTGCACCTGTCATTTGGGCACTAAACCCATGAGTTGTCCACCACCCCGTAGTTAGAATCCTAAGTTAGGGTGGGGTGGGGGGGCAGTCCCTGAATTATTTTATTTATTTATTTGGTTTTGTTGACCGGTAAGTGCACTAGACAAATCCTGCCTATTTTCAGGCACAACCGGAGGGGGATACAGATGAATGCCAACTGACCTTGAACCAGATTAAGCATGAAACGCATTGATGACTTATGGATTGGTGACCTAATTGAGGGCACAACAGCCAGTGTGTTCCGAGGATGGAACCATCATTTAAACCCATTGCCTCCCTTGCTTTTAATTCAAATTCTTTAATTCAAATATCCAGAAACCTTCCCATTGTCCAGTCTTAAGCTCCAGACTGCCACCTTGTGTCCCATCAAAACCTTTTCAAGTCCCAAACAGAGACAGGATCACTTGATAATACATTTAGAGATAGGGTCATGACCAAGTGGGTGAAAGAAATGTGTCCAGTAGGGTCCACACTGTGTTAGAGCCCACTTCCATAGGTCAGCATTAAGAAAACCTCTTATTATCATAAACAAACTTGCAACTTTCTTTTTGCACATTACTTAACCATTTGAAATTGAGTCTGTCAGCTGTGGGTGTGTGCTACAAGTTTCAACTTAAGTTCCATGGGATGGTGGGAGTACAAAATAAAGAAGCAATAGAGCACATTACTCAAAACATTTAATCTTGGTGCTGGTGTCCCCAGGAGGAACTGGGCAAATTACATTGTTCAGTTCCTTGAGTATGGTGGTAACAAGGAGGAAGGAGGATTAGGATTGTTTATTGAATTTGGTTGGCGGGTAAGCCCACTAAGACTAGAAGTCCCTTTTTCAGGGGCAACTTGGGGCTAGGGATACAGATGGTAACCAACTGAAACTGAACCAGATTAAACTGTTGGTGGTATTTCTAGTGAATGGAGGAAATTTGGCCAGGACACTGAGAAATTCCCCTACTCTTTGTCAGTAGGGGAGCTGCTACTATGGAGGAAGGAGTGCTGTATGATCATTCTGCTGGCATCCCTGTGGGTGAGCAGGTCTCCCTACCCACAGGTCCAGCTCAGGAGACCAATGAAGTTCTGAATGGAATTATGGAGATTGAGTCAGAACTACCTAGTGAAGCAAAGCTATCTGCAAAAGAATATGCGAGTCCTCCTTCAGGTCCTTTTTCATCTGATGAAGCTCGGTTGTCGAAAATATTGTAACAAAATAAAGACCTGAGATATAAGGAGTTTGGACATGTAGCAGAGGAAACGCTAGTTACTGGGACAAGTTGAAGCACAGCTTGAATCACTTCATCCTGATGTGTCACATGCCACTGCACTGTGTTTGAAAGACTTGCCTGTTCTTGATGAAATGCAGACTACTTCAGCTGGCGCTCCTTGAATCAGCCCCATGACATGGCAGCATCAAACGATTCCACCCGCCTGAGTCAGGAGAGGGCGGAGGAGTCTGTGACAGCTACTGAACGAGTTTAGAAGGAAAATGGCACCATTTCTAATCCTGAACCTAGCACTGAAACTGTGAGTACTGAGCAAGCACCTTACTCATGCTGTTTTCAAGGACTGGGTTTGAGGAAAGGAGATCTTCAGACATGACTCTCCTGTTAAACATGGGATTTCTCCAACCTCCTTGAACGCTCCCTTTGAGCGTGGGCTGGAAGAGGCGCATCAGGCATATGGATCCCTGATCCGTCTCATAGCCTGATACTGGGACAATTACCTCTCGAGAAGCCGTACACTCGATTATAGTGTGTACTGAGCTGCCTGATGAAACGTCATTAATTTCCTCGCGTGGACTGTCAGCAAGCTGTACATGGTGGGACAGTGAAAGTTTTCCTCTGCCTCTGAACTCAGTGTCTTCAGAATCAGAGGACTGGAGCCACAGGCAGCAGGGTGGGGTGATGGACCTGATCCAGATCTGAATTTGCCATCCTTGCAACAATCATTGCTTGATAAATCTAAAGAGGCTTGGAAATGCTTTAGGAGGAATGACCCTTTTCAGGTCCCCACCCCTGGCAGAGATGCAACGCTGTGTGAATTGAATATCTAGGTAGCTTAGAAATGGCCCAGACTGACTGTATGTTGGCAGAACCTTATTGAAACTCTCTAGTTTTTTCTAACAAAATACATGCCTTAATACATGTGTCTGGTTCTAATATTTATGATGTTAGTTTTAATACCCAACAAGGTTTAGATAGATTTTGGAATAAATATGACTCTTTGAAATATACTGAATATTGGATACCTTTTCGTGTACACCCTTTGACTAAACCTTCCCTAAAAATGTGACCGTTCTTTTAGGAATGAGTCTGTTTCTGTTTGTTTGTTTATTAGCTAATGGGTAAGCACACTGGAAACTAGTTCCTTTTACAGGTGCGACTCTGTACATGATATTACATATTGGCTAGAGAAAAATGTGATATAATTGGTTCTCCTCAAACTATTTTGATGAGGAACATCTATGGAATGGAGGTGGCAGTATAAGGTACGTTTAAGAAATAACAGTTTAGGCCCAGTACATCTTCCAAACAGTTTATTTAGGGGAATGAAAGAGGTCATTGTTTTTACCCTGGTCAACCCAGGACTTGTTTCAAATGTGGGGCCTCTACTGTATGGGTTCAGCCTGTGATAGATTAAAATGTAACCTATGTCTATCTTTTTGGTCATTACAGTTCTGATTGTAAAGAAGAAATGAAAAGCAATTTATGTGTAGAAAGTGGTCACACATATAGAACCTGTCCTTGGGCCCCACACAATTGTACTGATCGCACTAGTCAGGACTCTATTATAAAAGAAGCACAAAAAGAGTATGGCTAAACAAGGTACCTCTCTGGGCAGAGGCCTCCACCTGAAGCGACGAGGCCTAACACCCCTCCCCACTGCCTCCAGCACCTTCAGCTCCCCAGAGAGACTGAGGTAGCTGAAGAGACGTGTACTCCATTCCAGAAGAACAGGTTGCTATTTCAGCTGCAGTTGTTATGTCTGACATGTCTATAGTGGAACAAATGGATGAAGTACTAAATAAAGATATGCCCCCTTGTTAAAAATATAGCACAAAAAAGGTATTAGGCAGTTGAGGCCATGATCTAAAGTTACTAAGACCAATGTACCGAAGATGATGGGTTGCCTTACAAAACAGTTTTGCAGTACTTTCTAGAAGCATGGGAATCTGAACAGGTGGGAGATTCGAAAGTTTCTTCCTTGGCTCCACATACTTCAGAATCTGATGGTGATGTGCTAGAGAAAGGCACTGATACAAATAGGAGGAAAAAAATGGGAGTTAGGTACAGAGAGGTACTCAGCTAAAGAAACCACCTTAAGCTATATCCATGTTCCTTCCTTCTACACCTCATTCACTGCTTAACTTCTACAGTGAATGTTAACAAGATTAAGAATGCTGCACGTAGGTTAGTCACCCTGTCTGTTTTAGACACTTTAAAATGTGACATTTGTTTGTTACAGGACACTAGACAAAATACAGATTTTTTTGTCAAAATTTAGTAAACTGAGAGATTGCCAATTGTTCAAATCAGTTCGATCTCCTGCCTTAAATTTCATTATTTGTACAGCAAGACAAAATGGAAATCAATGTAAATTAACAAACCCAATTGTAAACCACTACAAGAATCCCTGACAATGTTTCTAAAAATGTTTTATAAAACTCTGATGGTAAACTATCAATACCCAACTAATAAATTCCCAACACGATATTTCAACTACCAATTTAAAGATATTGAACTCAAACATAAAATTATGTATTAGAAGCATTAAAAGATAAATTGATTCCTCCTAGGATTTGGGATGTCACATGGCTATGTTCCCATGGGAAGCTCTTTGTCAAGGGGAATGCTAAGCATAGAAGTATGGAGAAGCATATGTGTCCCAGATTAGGATGTGTGCACAAGAAGAAACTATGCAACATTTTCTCATTCAGTGCCCCTATGTTTGTGAATTATGGCAACATTAGTGCACTTATGGTGTAATTAGTATTGCAAGTCTGTAACAAATGCAGAAGTGGTGGGAGGATTTAGTTTACAAATTTGAGTATAGATAAAAGTTTGATTTGTTTGATATTTTCTTTTATTAAATTTACATTATGGCAATCTCAATGTAAATTTGTATGCAATAATATACCAAAATCCTAGAACTGTTATTAGTTTAATAGAAAAGGAATTGTAACCAATGTCAATTTGAATATCAACATGTGTCTCATGATGTATGGGTTCTCCGTTGAATGTCTGTCCCTTTTCTGAAGGACAAAATAGGATGATTTTTTTTTAATATTTTGATTGTTTCTCTCCTTGTCATGTTTGTATTAATGATGTAATGTATCATTTGTACACATTTGTTCAGTTTCTTTCAAATAAAATTTTCCCCTACTCTTTTCGAGAAGTGCCATGGGATCTTTAACGTCTACCAACAACCACCAGAACAGACAGACAGGACCTCAGTTTAACATCTCATCCAAAAGAATGGTGCTTAGGAGTGCAGTACCCCGTCATGCTGCACTACAGTGTTGGGATATTAACCCAAGTGCCTGGTGTGGGGATAGAACCCAGATCCTTCTGATCTCCCAGCCTCATAGGTGAGTGTGCTACCTGCTGTGTCACTGACACTGACAGATGGACAAAATAAGATGCCCAGCAGGACTTACATAAAAGAGTATATGCTTAAATTATTTCATATACGCTAGTGGTTATTTTATGCTTATTGGTGGGAATAAGGTTCTGCAAAATGCTTTGCAGGGGACTCTTACAGTTGTTGACACAGCCTCTGTTTAGAGACTGTGGGTCTGTCACCAGCTACAGTGCAAAAGCTGATCAGTTGAAGGACATATTAGACAAAATTGGAATTTTGCAAACAGATAGCAACTATATGTACTCGTGTCAGGGTGGGGTCCCAGATTAAGTTTTGGCCTGCACCCACTATCAGGATAAGGTTATCAAATCGTTTTGCCCCATAAAGAAAAAATCAGTACTTTTGGTTAGCTCAGCCCACTAGTGGCACAAAACATTGTGGAAATGTAAGTTTGGTCATCACAAAAGGAAACTAAGACATTTATCAACCCAGTTTCCATCAAAATCTGTGAAACTGGGGCTCTGGTTTTATGCCACACCTTTGGATTTGTCTATATGCTTGAATGTTCTTTTGGCTACTATTATGTAGGGAGAATCACAAGGGATGTTGAGTCAGGATGGAGGAACATATTCTGGCCTTGATGAAAACGATATGTCATATGCCATAGTCCAACATATGAGAAGTAATCCCAATTCCATACATTCTATTAGATTTGTGGGACTTGAGTCTGGAGCGTTATTTGCAACCAGCTATCGTATATCAGGAAAACTGTCACAACTGTGCACAATATTTGGAAAAGCAGGAACAGTTGTGGCAAAAGGATTGCACCAGTAATCTCAATGGGTTATGGTACAGGGCTTGATGTAAGCCTTACACCACCCTTTGAAAATCCAGCCCTATAGCAAGCTTCCAAAGGAAGCAGTTCCAGTGTCGATTGTTAAGCCATTTAAAGATGGATAAGAATAACATAACTGACTACAGCATTTTATTTTATTTGGGATTATGGGGTTGGCTATCTGAGTTTTAAAATGTTTTAGCATAATATGTTATGTTGCCTGGATGGCAGCACATAAACATGAATGATGTAGCTTTCGCCAAGAAAATACTGCAATTTGCTGAAGAAAAACTGCACGTGTAATATTTAGAAAAGTCAGGCCCTTTCTCTTGAAACTGACACTTTAAATCCATGCCCATTTAAATCTTGACTTTTCATGGAAGACTGCCCCAAGGATACCTTATAAGTTGAGTATTGATGGTGTTTGGTAACAGATATCCATATACTTGAAACTGGATTGAGTCTGGTACCGTTCATTCTTGTGAAGATATGTCATCATGCAGCCATCATGTAAGCAATAAAATATATTGCTGGATGTTGGTAGTACTGAGATACCTGCACACTCAAAGGCTTACTGAGGCGTGAGGCAGCAGGCCAAGTTCCTTTAGCCTCTGGGCATGCAGGTATGTCAGTACTACCAACACGCACTCATATCTGATTGCTTATATAAAATGGGCCAATAGGCAACTTTAAAAAAATTCTAAAAGTTTTCAAAGCCTCAACAAATATACTAAAATGTTGCTAAATAATGTAAAATAGTCCCTCCACACATGTTTTCAGAGGTTGGTCAACATCTTTCTTCACACTCATTACATTATGTGATTGTTTACTATGGAATAGAAGAATTCAAAGCTTTGCATTATTCCAGTAGTAGAATGCCCCTCTCCACACACACACACACATACAGAATGGTAACATGGAATACATAATTTCATAATTCTTCAGAGTTCCACAGGTATACACACAAAGACACACACACAGGCCTCAAGTGGAGCCATAACCTCAATTGTATCTGTTGTCAGGTAGGGAGCAGGGAGTTCTCTGGTAGGGATAGGACAGGGATTTTCGTGGTCATCAAAGAAACATCATCAATGGAAACTCTGAATAATACTTGATTTTTAAAATGTGTGTATTTGTGTGTAAGGGGGCTCATAAGTGTAATAACATTAAATTGTTTACTTACTTTATTTAATTTAATTGACTTTTTATTTTTAGGGCCTAGCTGAAGTTTTTACATATGAGTAAAGGCTGCAGTCATGTCTGTGATGGAAATTAGGAAGTAAGTAGCTTATGAATTCTATGAGTTGCCCTGTTAGGCATGGACTTGTTTTTAGCCATTGGTGGTACTCTCTTACTGCCATGGCTAGGAACCAAGTCTCAGCCAATCAGGAGGACACAGGGATTTCCTTGCCCATTTTATATTTGATGACTTTTGCCTGCTGCTGACCTGGGCTGGATGTAAACGAGTGACCTGAAGTTGAAAGGCTTGAAAACCCACTGCCAATACACTGAATTGTCCTGTTCCCTGGTGTTAATTTTCTACTGCAATGCTTTCTTGAAAGACAAGACCTTCACACTGATCTGAATTTCAGTCATGTCTTTCCAGCCCCGTGTTGCGATCGATTCCTCTTAATTAACATTCTCATCCCTCAAACATTACTAAACAGCCTGAGTTAGTTAATCTTCTTGATCTACATCCTCTCCTGCTCTTCCAACCCCAGCAGCACTGTGGTAGTTCTTAAATTGCATTTTCAACCCCTTTCCTCCTTTTCTAAACAAAAGTATCTTTCTGTCACATAATGTTTTCTAAGATAAAAAGGATGTTGATCATTTCTATTGATTCTACCATGCAAGGTTGTGTAAACAATGCTATATCTTGGCAGGTCCAAGGGCACAAAAGTAGTGTCTGCTCTTTGATTCTAGAGGAAATTGCCATGCTCCTGGAGTCCAAATGATGAAGTCATATGGGTAAATAAACAGTATAATACAGCAGTCTTAACAACCTCAGTAGGATATATCCAAAACAAGAAGGATACCATTAAGATAATATTCCATAACTTTTTATAAAAAAGATAATAAAAACTCATGGAAAATATATGATGGGTGCTGAAAGTCAGAAACAACATTAAATGTTTTGCTCAAAATGCTTCATCAGTGGCTGTATTGCCCACTGAGTTTTATTCTCTTTCATATAAAGAAATAATGGAATGCTATCTACAATATATGGTATTCTTCTTATTTTGGGGTATTCTCATTGTGGCTGTTATGAGTGCTGTATTATATTGTTTTGCCACATATCTGATTGTTTATAGCACCAGAAAGACCCCTAGAACAACTTTTTTGTGTTGTTGCATGGGTGAAAGTTGAAGAATGCATAGATTAGGACTTGTTCTGTGATAGACATACTGGTTTTGATATCACATTGCTATGGGTATTAGAGGGCAATCACTGTAAGTATTTATCTGAGATTGTTACTGTGAGAAAAGAACAGGCCAGTCAAGCTCTTCTCTGCACTATTGTTAACCAACTACCTCCATGCTGGGCTTCAGTCTATAGGAGCCTTTTGTTAGAAAAGTGGAAGAGTTTGTCTGGTTCTTCCTTTACAGGGCATCAGCCATACATGATGAGATCTGAACTGATGATCTTACTATGAGTCTTGATTTGCAGTGATCTGGATTATGGTGCCATAAACATTTTATGTTCAAGGACTACGTTCCAGCTAGGTACATTGATGTGTGCCAAGATGAAGCAAGCTGTGATATACATATCACAGTTTCCTGTGTGAAACCTAGCATGTCTGCCATTTAATTTTGTTGTGGTTCTGTAGGATCCTCCAAAATATCACTCTCAGAACTGGAACCAGAGCACTCCATCCTGGTGGGTGGCACAGTACTTGTGAGCATGTGTCCCAGGTGTACAGAAGATCTGGGGCTTACCTGGCTAGTAGTCAGTTATTGTGTTATAATGGCTTCATTGATTCCCAAAATTGTCAATGACTGTTTGAAAGAGAGTTGTTTTCTTCACTGCCCGAAAGGGTTATGGTGAAACACTTCCTGAAAAAGTTTTTCTGGACCCACACATTTGACCCATTTTGAAACTTACATCTTGGAGAAGGTTGTCAGGAAAGTGAGGCACTACCATTTAAGGTTGTTTGGAACACAGGGACATCAATTAATCATTCCAGTTTGGCTTTACACCTCAGCACATCTATAACTAGTTTTGTTAGGTGCCAAATGATTTTGTTTGTTTTGTTTATTTAAAATCTGGAAAATCCATGGGCCAAAACCCTGTTTTCATGGGTGACCAGAGTAACATACAAATATAGATCCACATTACAAACAATAAGTAAAAATATAACAATAATTACTGCCATCACTCATACCAAGTTATTATTCACTGGCCTATGCAGCCAGTATAGTGTTATGCTTGTGCAACTGTGTTAGTTTGGTTTTGGATGTTCACACTCTATTCCAGAGGAATTACCACCCTGTAGGGCATGAAGGCAAGAACCCTCAAAGAGGGTTCCACCCCTAGAGATGCAATGGGCAGTTCTCATGGCTAAAGGTACCTTAGGAATCCCCCAAAAGTGTACTATCATCCCCAAAAGGAGGCAACATGAAGCATATGAGCAAGTAGTAACTGAGACATAGGAGTAGTAACTGCAACATAGTAGTAGAGAAATATAGGCAGTTTGATATTGCAATGAGATGCTCAGTTGTCATAATGACTGCTCAGGTCTGTGTAGCATGATGCCGATGGTTTGCTTTGAAGTAGGGGATCCCCTAAGAGAGAGGGAATGGCAGGACATCCTCCACCTCTATCAAACAATGGAAACTACCTAAAGAAACTAGGAAAACAACTAAGCTAACTAACGGTTATGACCTGAGGCAATGGAGGAGAGAAAACATATGAGGAGGAAATCTCTGGGGGTCCAAGGCCTAGGTCACCTTCCTCCAGGCTTGGGATAGTTTATTTAGTGATGGCTCTGCAGCTGCAATTTGGAAAACCCAATTAAAGGAGGAAGGAAATATTCCAATTTGGAGGAAGGCTCTCACTCAAACCTTCTAGTGGAACGCTGTGGAAGGTTGTGAGAAAACTCTGCAACAATACATGCATCCAAGGCACAGGAGGAGAGGAAAATTGTTGAGGCACTCACCTGGCCTACCCACCCTAAATCAAACTAGGTGAACCAGAGGCAGTCATAGGGAGGATACGGTGAAGGTGCCTCACTAGGGAAACACTATATAGTGGAACACTAGAGCCAAAGGAGATCATCAAACCACCCTTCACCGCTAGTCTTAAATTTACACCAGAAGCTGCTATCACGTAGCAGGCAGCTAAAGCCAAGCCCGGGTGAGGACATTCCCAGCCAGGTGAGAAGGATCACTGCCCCAAGTTGGACATGCTCGAGATGCGGACTTAAAGCAGAGCGAGATCGTCGTTGCAGGAGCCCTGCACCAAACTAGAATGGCTGTCATGCCCCAGAAATTGATTGAGAGCTGAAAAGCTGGTGAGCTGAATGAGCACAATGTGCTGAGATCATAATGAGCATTGAGTACTGAGACCTTGCAAGGTCGAATGCAGATTGAGTGCAACAGAATCCCAGGCTGAAGCGAGGAGATGGCAGTAGGCATGAAGCAATAGTCTGCGTAAGCAAGGAGCAACGTTGCATAAGCAAGTGTGGACCTGATAGATCAGTAAGCAGTAGCAGTGTTAGGTGGACCTGCATGACATACTACATAGCAATAAACAGCACTGTATTGGGACAAGCCAGCCAGACAGACAGAAGCCTGGCAGCACGCCAGGTGAAACATTAGTCTATTAGCTAGCCACTTTGGCCAGTGTTATATTTATTTTGCACGTTTTGCACATAAGGATTCAATAAAACAAGCCTCGGTATCTGTCTCTACTGTCTGGAGTGTGGGTGCTTATCTATTTAGTCTTATATGTGTTTATTCCTCAGAGCAGCACCGCACTAATTCTCCAGGTGTTCATTCACATGGCAGCAAGTTGGTCAATTCCTACACCAGTAGATTGGTAGGTCAAGCTACCATGTTTCTGTGTACTGTTCATTTACCAGGCCCATTGCTACAGGTGTTTACCATGCTACTCCTTGCCTGTTACTCCCTGCTTTCCCATGTATGACTTGTACCATTGCTAAAGGTGTTTACTTTGCTGCATTAACTTTTATAGCCTGCTACATTGCTCAAAGAGATTAACCAACCATGCCCATCAATTTATTGGCTCTGAGCTTGCTCTTAGTCAATGGTCTCACTCTGCACCCTAGTCCGCATCCTGAATGTGTGATATCTGGTGTGGGGTCCTTCCTTTCTGACCCATATTGGGAATGTCCTTACTCCAGGTGGAGCTTAGCCATCTGTGTGCAGCAGTGCCTCTTGATGTAGAATTTATGACTAGCTGCAAGGAGGCTATATTGCTATCTTTCAGCTGCAGTACCAGCTGCCAAGGCACATTCAAAGCATTCTGGCTATGTCAACTCTTGGTTCCCTTGATTTAAATAGTAGCTTGTAGGTCAAGTGAGAGCTTCAGTGGTTGTTCTCTCCTCTTCCCACCTTCGAGGTAGTTTGTTGCAGAGGCCATTACTCACAACCTCCATGATGCTCCCATTAGAAGGAAAGGAGAGCTTCCTCTAAATTAGAATATTTTCTGTACCTCTTGTTTGGGTTTCTAAATGGCAGTAACAGAGCCATCACTGATTACGACATCCCAAGCCAAGAGGGAAGGCAATCTTGGCCTTGGATCCTCAGAGATTTCCTCCTCAAAGTTTTTTTCCTCTGCTCCTTGCTGCCGGTCATAATACTAGTTAGTTTTGTTGTATTCCCTAGCTCACTTGGATACTGTAGGTTCTGCTGTTGGATGGAGTTGAATGGTGGCCCTTCTAGCCATTTCCCTTCTCCTTAGGAAGCCCTGCTGTTAACAGCTTAAGCTAGTTTATGGGAGCTATCCTGCTAACTGTGCATCTCATTCATGTTTCATCAAGCTACCTGTTGCTGCCAATCTGATCTCTATCTTCTAGTCATCAATCACTGTTACACTTTTGGAGGGTTCTTTCCTAAGGTACCTTTAGCCAAGGGATCCTTGCAGCACCTCTAGGGGTGGAACTTTCCTGAGGTTCCCTGCCTTCAATACCCCTACAGGGTGATAATTCCTAATGGAATAGAGAGTGAGAATGGCCACAAATGTTATTCTACAGTTGCTCAAGCATAACATTATTTTGGTTGAGAAAGCCTTTGTATCGAAAAGCTCAACCTGCAATTCAATGGGTGAGCAACCAGCCATACCTACTTCCAGAACTATATAAGCAGTTCCTCCCAGTCTCCATCTGAAGCACTTTCTCATTCCCCACCATCCTCCCTCCTCCTCCAGCGTCTCACCTCTCTACACAGAGGTTCTTTCCTAAGGTACCTTAGCAAGGGACCCCTTCCACGTTACCTCTGGGGTGGAACCCTCTAACAGGGTTCCTTGCCTTAGACCCCTACAGGGTGGTAAATTCCTAATGGAATAGAGAGTGTGAATGGCCACAAACATTTTTCTACAGTTGCACAAGCATAACATTATTCTGGTTGAGAGAGCCATTGAATATAAGATAATTAGACCTTACAGCTGGGAGTTACTATGCAATGTGTCAGTGGTTCAGTAGGTAACACACTCGCCTCTGAGGCCAGGAGATCAGAGGGCTGTGGGTTCCATTCCCACATCTGGCACTTGGGTTAATATCCCAGTACTGACACTGTAGTGCAGCATGAGAGGAGCTGCACTTCTGAGGTGCCGTCTTTCAGATGAGACGTTAAACTGAGGTCCCATATGCCTGGATTGGTGGTAGTTCAGGTGGATGTTAAAGATCCCATGACACTTATTGAAAAGAGATGAGGAATTTCCCGGTGTCCTGGCCAAATTTCCCTTATTCGTTAAAAATACACCAACAGCTTAATCTGGTTCAAGGTCAGTTGGTATTCATCTGTATCCCCAGGTCGTGCCTGAAAAGACAGGATTTGTCTAGTGCACTTACCTGGTCAACAAAACTAAATAAATACAAATAAAATGTAATACAACTATTCCTCATCTGTACTTGAATTTTGTCCCTGGAAGTATGAACACAGTGGCTCGGATATTCAAACTCGCCAGGATGTGGCACAAGCCTGTGCACTGCTCAAATTTGTTGTACAGGGGTGTGGCCAGGCGATATTCAATGGGGTTGCGCTATGGGCGCAACTGCTGAATAGCACCTAACCACTCCGTGCGTAGTGCAGTGGAACCGCGCCAGCGCAAGTGGTCAGAGTGGAACATTGAGATGCGGTGGTGCAAGTGCCATTGCGCCATGCACAGCACCTGCAATATTCAAAGGGTGACATGCAAATGGGGCCATAATTTATGCAAGGCACATGGGGGCCATTTGCATCTGATTACGGCCCCATTTGCATGCCATTAGCATGCAGGTGCGCCAATCGATGACTTACACCTGGCGCCCTGCTAGGCAGCAGCCGTCGGGAATAGCGCCCCCTGCAGCTCGATCGCGGGATGTCCCGTAAGGGACAAAGACGTCTCTATCCCTGGTGGTCCAGTGGACCAAAGTAGCCCGATTGCAGGCATAACTGTATCCCCCGAAGTCCAATATCCCTGGTGGTCCAGTGGACCGTGAGTAGCCGATCGTGGTCATAACTGTATCCCCAAAGTCCAATATCCCTGGTGGTCCAGTGGACTGCATGGAGCCCGATCCGGGCGGCATTCCTCACCCCAAGTCCGAAATCCCTGGTAATCTAGTGGACCCCCGCAGGCCCCACCACCCCTCTACCCCCTTGTCAGTCGGTGGGCGGCGCGCCACCCGCCTGCCGCCCCACGACCCGCCCGACTGACAGCTCGGTATGGCTGCATTCCCATTGGTGCAGAGCATGGCAATGGGCATGCAGCCCATACCGTACTAGTCATATAAGACATATCTGGACTGATTAGTACGGTATGGGCTGCATGCCCATTGGCTCATGCTCTGAACTAATGGGCGTGCAGCCATACTGAGCTGTCAGTTGGCGGGCGCGGGCGGCAGGCGGGTGGGTTGCTGCCAGCCCGCTGGCTTACAGGGGAGCGGGTGGTGGGCTTGTGGTGGGTGGGGAGGGGGTCCACTAGATCACCAGGGATTTTGGACTTGGGGGGTGAGGAATGCCACCCATAATTGGCTCCGCGGCGTGTCCACTGGACCACCAGGGATATTGGACTTTGGGGAATACTGATGCCTGTGATAGGCTGCTCGTGGTCCACTGGACCACCAGGGATATTGAACTTTGGGGTTGACTGATGCCCGTGATCGGGCATGGGGGAGTGCCGCCAGGTGCGGCAGGAATAGCCGATGGCCACCCACAGGTGGCAGCTACGTGTTGCACCCTGCAATGCGGCAGCTCACCTGTGGGTGGCCCCTGACTTATTCCTGGCTTTTCAGGCGTAACTTTGTGCAGGCACAGTTAGGGTTACACCTGCATAACTCTGCATGCCTGGGCTGAATATCTGGCTGTGCAGTTTATGCATGGCATGCCCCCCCACTCTGCCCTGCATACATTACTGATGCTTCCGCGTGCATTGGGACGCAGCGAGCATTTTCCCTTTTAAATATCGTATCAGGCGCATCAGTGGATTGTGCATGGCATAACACTGTTGTGCCATGCGCAACCCTTTGGATATCTGGGCCAGTATATGCTATAATCCTGTTGATCTGATATAAAGGACTGGATGGGCACATCGTGTTGAGCACAACCACAGTAAGACAGAGGTGCTCATGATCAGATCAAGACCTTGCCCATTTACAATGACTAGTGAAAACATCTTTGGGATATCTTTGAACAGTTTCCTGCTGCAAGCTTGAATGTCTCCAAAATCTAATTGTTGCTTCAACTGCAGGTTGTTTATCGAGTCCCAGCTGGCAACTGTATTGACAGGTGACTTTTTCAATCTTAGAAGACTCACCAGGTTTAAAACATATTGTTCTAGGAAGGATGACACCATATTAGTGTATGTATTTTGTATATCCTGTATGCATTATTGCAAAGCTTTTAACTGGGCCTATATGGACAGGTTAATGTGTTGCCTGCAGCTATAGTAGTGCAGAATACTGCAGGCAGGCTGATTATATCAACAATTTGGTGTGGGTGACACCAAAATATCAATAAGAGGGACATCCAGAGGAGGGTAGAAAGGATGAAGAAGTATCTGAGAAAACTAGAGGAGTGGTCGAGGTATGGCAGCTGGGTTTCAATGAATAAAAGTGCAGACTAATGCACTTAGGGCACAGAAACCCAGGTGCAGAGTACAACATGGGTGGAGCAGTATTAACTAACTATAATGCAGGAAAGAGACCTGTGGTAATCATATCTGATGACCTAAAGGCAGCCAGGGAGTGCAGAAAGGCAGCTGGGAGGGCTAGTGGAAAGCTAGTGTGCATAGGGAGGGGTATCACCAGCAGAAGAGGGAGGTGGTGTTGCCTCTGTATAGATCACTAGTAAGACCCCACCTAAAGTACTGCATCAGTGTCAGTGGCTCAGTAGGTAGCACATTCGCCTCTGAGGCTGGGAGATCAGAGGGCTGTGGGTTCAGTTCCCACATCTGGCACTTGGGTTAATATCCCAGTAGTGACACTGTAGTGCAGCATGAGAGGGAACTGCACTTCTGAGGTGCCGTCTTTCAGATGAGACGTTAAACCGAGGTCCCAATTGCCTGAATTGGTGGTAGTTCAGGTGGATGTTAAAGATCGCATGGCACTTATCGAAAAAGAGTAGGGAATTTTCCTGGTGTCCTGCCAAATTTCCCTCATTCACTAAAAATACCATCAACAGCTTAATCCGTTCAAGGTCAGTTGGCATTCATCTGTATCCCCCTCCCCGGTCATGCCTGAAAATAGGCAGGATTTGTCTAGTGCACTTACCCGTCAACAAAAACTAAATAAATAAATGAAAACCCAGTTCTGGGGACCACATCTCTGGAAGGTCATAGACTCAGTGAAGGCATTCCAGAGGAGGACAGCTAAAATGGTGCAGGATCTGCATTAAAAGCCACATAAGGAGAGACTAAAGGACCTCCATATGTACACCCTGGAAGAGACAAGGAGAAAAGGATATGAAAGAGACCTTTAATACCTCACAGGTGTAAACAAGGTACATAAGGTAAGTATTGTTCAGAAAATAGATGCTCAATAACTAGAGGACATGCTATAAAGCAGCAGGGGTAGATTCAGGAAAGATGTGAGTAAGTACTTCTTCACTGAAAGAGTGATGGATTACTGGAACAGACTTCAAGCGGAGGTCATAGGGTTCAATACAGTGGTGGTGTTCAAGACTGCATGGGATAAGCACAAGGGAATCATAGCGGAAAAAGAAGGGAGGGGAAAAGAGATGTAGATCAAGTACAGTCTGCAGTAATAATGTAGATGGGGAAACATGAGCAGACTGGGTGGGCCAAGCAGTCTTAGCTGGTGTCAAATTTTGTCTTTTATGTTTCTAGTCTATAGAAACCATATCAAGCCTGTGCATTGTGATTTGTACTGGTAGCCTGTTAGGTGTGTGACCAGTAGCTTCTGCCTTTATAATTTTTAAGGCCCTGGATACAGTGGGTACTTGTACAGCCAATCCTCCTTGTTCCATAGGTCACATTATCTTATTCCATTCCACAGAGGTGAACCTACTTTTTGTTCCTCAGTCCATGCTGAAGTCCTCAAAGTCCTCAGTCTATACTGAAGTCCTCTGGGGTTAAGACTATGCTGTGACAGTCTCTGATCAGTGGGACTCACTGCCATTTCTGTCTACTGTGTGTCTCCTTGAAGCAGTATAATCATGGCCTTGAGATCCATTTGCTTAAGCTATGCTAATTTTTCCTGGATGTATGAAAGTTAAATCTAACACACATGTGTTCTCTTTTGTTAAACTTTTATTTCACTGCTTTGTTTTGCTGTTGTTTTGTGTTCTTTTATGTTCCGTGTGATTTATGTAAAGAAACTGAGCCATAACCTGGGACCCAGGGAAAAAATAGTCTTGTTATTGCCACCTAGAAGAATCACTTTTAGCTGTAAACATGGATTTTCGAACTAAAAGAGGATAGGTCTGTTGTAAACGAAGAACTTTAGACTCACTGGAATGGGGCTCTGCTCCCTCCTGGAGAGAGAGGAAAATGTATGACAAATGTGTTCCCTAAACTGGGATAAGGATTAATGGGGAATTAATGTCTCTCCCGGCTCTGAAGGCTGTTGAAGTCTGGTTGACGTAAAGGTATGACTAGTGCCGTTACACCTTTAGAAATATTCTGTATTCTTGATATCATGGATTGTTGCTGGGGTTTGTTGTATTCATATTCAATTAGTGCAGTGCCTCCTTCTGATAAGATTCTTCTAATAACAGGGTGTCATGGTGCTTCCCACCTGTTTTGCCAACTAAGCAAAGTAACTTTTCATCCAAACAAATATCATTCACACACACACACAACGATGACTCAGTAACTGTAGCAAGCGAAAGCTTTATTTTGCCAAGTTACAATAGAGAAGGAAATTATACATCACCGATTCCAAAAGAAAAGTCTACATCCAAGCCTCTCTCCAATGGCTGGGAAGCCCCTTGTCAGCCTGGCCAGGAGTCTCGTGAACCGGAGTTGGTCCTACAGCGATGCGTCCATCCTGCAGGTGAGGCTTCAAACCAGGCATCTGAAAGTCCCATTTTATATGTTTTATCTGGTATTTAGAAATGCTAAACCACCATGTCCTAAGCACTGGCCAGGTGCCCAGAACATCACAGAGTTCAGCATGACAAACACCACTTAATAAATATTTGGCATTCGTCAGATCATCATGCCCTAAACACTGGCCAGGTGTCCAGAACATCATGAGCCAAACAATGCCAGAGATTCCAAAAGAAAAGTCTCATAACATCTTGTACAAAACATCTTATATAACTATGATTAAGCATTAAGCATTTCAAAATGGAATAATATCATACAAAATGGGTGACAATAATCAACACATACATATATATATATATATATATATATATATATATACACACACATCACCACCAGGAACATAAAAATGTTACAAGCCACTCTCACCCTTATCAGATAAAACAGCAACTCCATGTACACTTGCACCATTACTTAAAAGATTCTGTGGGACACTGATTTAAAACAATTCAAACAGTAATGAGGTTTATTAGGAGAAAACAGGAACATGGGAACAGGGATCTGGAAGGAAAATAGGGTGGGACAGGTAATGAGATATCATGCAAATAAACCCAGGTTTTAAATATTAGAATTTGACACACAGGAAATCCATATTCAGGCACAATGCCTACTTTTCAAGTTGATCCCCAGTGGACTGTTAAAGCAGCAGGGTGTTGTCTAACATTTCACAACTAATAACATGAACAAGGTTTATACTGTACATATGTAGAGTGATACAATGTTGAAATAAAGTGCAGATGATAAATACAAGGGTATATACTATAGAGGGTGGGGTTAGCATGAGTGGTCAGTAAACTGGGGCTGAGCAAGCAGGGATTCTGGCAGTGGCAAGAGATCAGAAGATTGGCATACAATACTTGCTTGAAGCCCTGAGTAGTAGCACAGGTCTTTATGTCACTAGGCAGAGTGTTCCAGGTAGACAGAGCAGCAAAGAAAAGGCTTTTGTGCCAACTACCTTGTGAGCACAGGCAATAAGAAGGAGATCCTTAGATTGAAAATGGAATGTGTATATCTGGGTGGGCATGATTAGTAGCCTGCATAAGTAGGCTTTAGATCCCACCGCATTCTGAACAATAATCTCAAAACACAATCCTATCTCTGGTTGCTTTGAAGGTTACAGACCTTTCCAGGCTCAGCTAAGTCCCTAGCAATCTGAAACATGTTGCAGGGCCATGCCCTGGTCTTTACTCATAACCTTTATGATGCAGTTGTGTAGCTATCACGGGCAAAATATCTTCCACGTGAATTCAGTAGCAGACTTGGTTTGGTGTGGCAGTCTCAGTGCTCCTCTGGATGTGAAAGGTAAAAGCAATGCAGAATCCTGAAAATCATGGTCCTCTTTGCATCATCGGCAGTGCCTTTTCTTTATTGACCCCAAGGTAGGCAGTCGACCAGGGCTATGGTGGCAGCCCTCTATAGGGATGAATCCCTGCAGCAGGAATGTGAGAAAACTGGCTGACTTCTCTGTTACCAAATTGGAAGGGCTTTCATTAAGGCAAACTCAGCTTCAAATGATGAAGTCCAGAGCAGGCATTTCAGTCCTCAGGCTCTGCTGCTGTTCCTGACACGAGAATTAAACCTTGGTGTCTTAGCAGTACACATTTGACATTGAAATGAAGTCATGTCTTCTCTTTCTCTTTCTCATTCATATCTAAGAATGGTGCTGGAAATGCAGATATCCAGGTCACTAAGCAGCAGTGTCTATTAGCTAGACAGTCATATGGTGACACAGGAGCCTTCTGACTTGTTTGTCTTCACAGACTTTGTCCCAAATAACTACATTTCTCATAAATCTATATCTGGAGTCATCTTGCCACTCTAATAACTGATTGGTTGTCACTGCCCCAGTAGGCTATGGGAGTCTCTGACTCATCTAGCAGCTATCTTTTCAGCCCTGGGGGTAAGGTGCAACCATGACGACACAGACCATGCCTAAGGGATTATTTTATATCTACAAAGTCCCACAATACAGCCCAGGGCTCTTTGCTGTATGCCATTAGGAACACAAAACATAGTAGTAGTTGCCTGATGCTCTGACCCTCTCTCTGTGTCCACAGGTGGTTATATGGTGCAAAACATCTGTGAGTGCTTGTCATGTGTTAATTTTTTTTTTGTTGTTGTTAAATGATCTCAGAACTTTAACAATCAAAATTACCTCTCAGCCATATTTACACTTTGATTAGGAAAATGAAGCACAATCACAAGGACATAACATCAACTGGAATGTGAAAACAGACAGATTCTGAACTCTAGACTCCCTCCCAATTAACAAATATTTTGCATCATTGGACTTCCAGTTTACGTGAACATAAAAGCTAGTTAAAATACTTAAGTGTGTTAAAATTGAACAAAATATACAGAATATTTCTTCAGCATCATTCTGAAACTTATATGTACAACTAGGAATAATAAGAAAGAAACTGGAAGAACTTCAATCCTGGATTGGTGCCATTCTTTGAAACCCTTTTCACCATCTCTTGGCTATTGCAGATTGTGCAGCATAAGATCACACTGAAGATCACACCAAAATTATTACGCCACCAATGCCAATACCAACTCCAGAAATCAAATGAAATTTTGAGATGAACACATCGTCAATGGCAGAAGGACAGATCTGTGTCTTGAGCTCATCAAGTACACCATCTTTAGGACAGATTTCTTTGACAAAAATGTTTTCTAGTGCAACTTTACCAAAGCATTGCAGGCTTACATAAATAGCTGTTAGGATTTCCTTCAACAAAGTCTTTCTAGTTTGAATATATTTCTCATATAGATGTCTGCATAAATCTTTTTCATTTTCATTTCATCTGTAACCTTTTCCTTTTGACAAGTCTCAGATTCCACCTGCGATCTCTATTGCAGAGATGAGGAGAAACATGAAGAACAGTCAAGCAAGCATGCTGATTCCTGAATAGCACCATAGCAGCAGAGGAATCCAACTAACATCATAAGGGATCCAATTCCTATAAGTATATAGACCCTGTGTAGAATAATAATTGTGAATTTCTCAAAAGGGATTTTCTTTGTCCATCAAAACATAGTCAATGGCCTATCACAAGTACTGCTGTTCCTGCGAGCAAGAAGATGAAGTTGAAGCTGACAGGAAGGTACTTGATGCTTCCTTGATAGGAATTTAGGCTGTCTGTTTTGGGTTTGAGCAGCTGTAAAAATGTCCCTGGCTGAGACTTGTATACTGGATGTCTTAGGTGAGGGTGATGGCTAGTTTCCCTCGCTCAGGGCATGCAGTGCTAGTTCTGATTGTCATCAGCTGGGTTGCCCTTCAGCTGACATCTTGCTCTGATTTTTATTTATTTATTTATTTATTATACATATCAGAATTACAACCCTTTGAGTCAAGGACTCATTTCCAAAGGCTCCACGTCAGTTCCAGGATTCAACATAGACAGCAACACAGATGCAATAATATAGACAGGAGGTCACAGAAGATTTTTGTTACATACTAAACAGCGAATAGCAAACAGTATTCATATATTTGCGGGTCCAGAACAAACAACATAGAATCCTGAGCCATCCAGTGCCCAGATCAGAGTTACAGCTTACAATAGAAGTACAGAGGTCTATACAGTCAAAACTAGCTCCAGGACAAATAGAGTATATTCAGAATGGCAGCCTGAGATAAGGTGATTGTCATCAAGAGTCTAGGAAAGGGTCCGAGGAGGGCGGGCACCTATGGGCTAGGATCCCACTTGTGAACAGCATTCACAGATGCGGGTGGAGAAAATGGGGCTCTTGAGAGCTGCCTTAAAAGGACCTATTTTAGTGAGTTAGGAGATCGAGGAGGGGAGGCGTTGAACCAGTGTGGCACCCTGTAACAAAAGGATCTCTGCGTGAGAGAGCAGCCTTAGTGTGGAGGCTGGGCTGTGCGGGTAGAGGCAGAGGGGAAACAGGGTGGAGGAGGTGAACACCCCTGGGGAGAGACCTAGAGTATTTTTAACCAGGATGCAGGTCTGATATTGTAACGCTCTTCTAGAATGAGTCTGTTTGGCCAGCGGTATAGAGTGCATGCATGAGTCATTTGTCTGCACCAGTGAGGTCTACAGGCCTTATTTAGGGACATTTGGGTTCTCCTGAGGGCGGTGGCATCAGCAGCAGCGTAGACAGGGAGGCCATAGTCTACAAGAGACAGGACAGAGGAGGAGGAGACAGCCAATCTGAGGGCATCCGGTGGGAAGCAGTCCTTATGATGGTAGAGAAGGCATATGCACATGTTAATTGCTGAGGTGAGCAGGTCGATATACGAATGAAAGGAGAGGACAGACTGAAGGTAATACCCAGGTATTTGTAGCTGCTAACTTGTTCTAGTGGGTGAAGTGAGCTGGATAGTATATGGAGGGGCAAGTTTTTGCCTTATTTTGACATTAGGATTATATTATTTTGATTAGGATACTGCTGCCACTCTTACTAGCCATGTGTTCTGCTCAGGTGGCATGCAGGTGGATTCTTTGACCGCCAGCTTCTGGCAAGGAACTAAGGTTGTGTTTTAAAATAATGGTCCCATTACAGTAGCACAGCAGCTGCACTCAAACTAAGCATTGTTCAGGTGAAGAGGACAAGAACTGGTGATTTACAATGTGTATTTATAATTGAATATGGTCAGTATACTACATGTTTACTTTAATATATGTTAAAAAGGGATTTAGAAATACTGTTTTCCAGTTACCCAAACTAAAATGCTGTATGACAGAATGGATCTATCACATACCTTTAAACAGTTTTGTAAACTCTTTTTTCATGAAAGGTAAAATACATTTCCAAGTATTCAGTTCCTATAAAATAGTAACACAGCTACAGGAATTGAAGCACTTGGGTTCAAATATGACATACAACACCACTAAACATATAGTTCTCTCAAAGGAACTGTACAGCCCATGTTTTGTTTCATCAATAGACACATGTGTTACATAGGACAAGAGGATTTCATTACACACTCATTATTCTGTCAGCAGCATTCTGTAGCAGAAGAAAATCGGATATATGTACTCAAAATGTTTTTGATGAAATATTTCTTCAGGAGTGCTTAAGACAAGACTCATTTGAAAGCACACCCGTATACCATGCACATGCTATAATGCATTAGGCTTGGTTGAAGCAATACTCTGTAGTATATTAATGCAATGTTTAAAGGGTTTTACTGTACTGTCGGAAGGATATATGTGGCACTGCCTTTATTCACTGGAAGAGGTAACAATCAGAAAATATTTATATACAGTATATTTATGATATTTCAGCAAGATTCCCAGCCACGGTGCATTATCTGTCCCTGAATTGCATCCCTCCAGTGATAGTTATTTTAATTGGGGTGCAGGTGGAAACCCCTACAATGGGGATTGAGTGGGGCATGGCTCCCCTGCAGAAAAAGTCACTACAGCTATTCACTGTTTTGGAGCATGCTGCAGTGCTCCTCGTTGTTTTCCTTCTGGCTGTTATTTATTCACTTTTCTTGTCTCCACCATTTTACTATTTCACTAAAAATACCTCTAAGAGCTTAATCTGGTTCAATGTCAGTTTGCATCCATCTTTATTCCCTCCCAGGGCGAGGCTGAAAATAGGCAGAATTTTCTAGTCCTCTCCCAGTCAACAATAACTAATTAATTAAATTAAGAAGGGCACTGGAATACCTATCTATCTTTCCTCCAGCACACAATCTGAACTTGTGCTGTCTATCTCCCCTCTTCTGCCTATGAAATGCTCCTCCAGAAATGTTCACTTCCTTCTCTGTCTCTCGTTAACTGCTGCACTAATATATCCTCTGTCTTTATCAGCATGGGGTCATCATATCACAGACAAAGCCATGCAAAACAACAATGCAGTATAAATTGCAGCATGTGTCAAAATAATGTCAGCACTAAGCGTCAACCACAACACAGAGCACACACCAAGACACACATTACAAAATCTTTGTTTTTGTGGGGCGGGGCTATGTTCCCACATACTTCTGTGTGGGTGCTTTCTCACACCCCAACTTTATTAACTAACTATGAGGGGTGAGGACCGAGGGAAAAAGGGAAACTTGGAATAGGAAAACTTAGTTTTTGAAAAAACAAAACAAAACATGTTGCAAAACAGGGAATCAAACCTTGATCCCTGGCCTCCACTGTGCAGGTGCTTGTGCCTTAGCCACTCCAGCATGGAGCAGCTCGATCAGGCATAGCACCTGTGGCATTGTCAGCCCTTCCTCCAGTTCATAGTAAGCGACAGGGATAGCAGTAGTGTCCTACATCTATTCTACCCCTGTTGGTATATTGCATTACATGCTTTAGATCATGCAGTTATGCTTTTGCATTTTGTCCACGACATATTGACCAGATACCGTCTCTTTCATTGAGCTCCTCCAACTTCTCCTCCCATTCCTTCTCCAGTGAGTTCTCATCTTATGTGACTTCAACTTCAGTTGGCTCTCCTCATCCCATCATAAATTATGTCAAAACATAAACTCACTTAAGCTTACCAAACTGATCTCTGATCCCACCAGACTCAATTGCAGAACCCAGAATAACTCCCTTCTGGACTGGATTCTTTCTATCACCCCCTTTGCACTGCATTTTGGATGCTGGTACTCTGCCTGATGCCCTCAGTGACCACTATATAATCTTCCTCATGCACAAGAGCCACAAAGGCCCCTCAAGTTCATCCAGCTTAGATCCTGTAGATCTCAGCATTTACCCTCATTAGTTGCTGACCTGATGGCAACCAACTGGTTCCCCCATACTAACAGTCAGCAACTTTAACACGACTCTCGAGTTCTTTAGTTCCAAATTCCTGTGAGCCTGGGATCATAACGCCTCTCCCCAAGGAAAACTCGGATCCAAAATTCACACCTTCATTGGATAATGTCTGAGTTGCTGGTCTGTCACTGTATTTGTGGCATTGCTTGGCAGACCCTCAAATCCACTGGCTCACCATCTGGTCATGTTAAATATATATCTCTGTAACACCTGTACACAAGAGCTACTAGGCTTGCAGTGCCCAACTACTTTGCATCTGTACTCCAGAACAACCTTAAACACCAGTCTAAGTTCTGTGGAGATCATCCATGCTCTCTACTCCCACCCTCCAGCTCCCTCCCCATATCCTCAAGGTGGTTGACTGCCTCAAAACTAATCCTACTGCAGTCACCTCATCTTTCAACTCCTTTTCACCACCCAAGCCCTCTTCCTCCTTCCCCAATCTCAAACACCTCTCCCTTCAACACAAACCTGCTTCTCCCACCAACCATCCTTCTCTTTAACACTCCTCTGTAGCCTTCAGGCCCTTCTTGCTGTTACCTTACACAGAGGAGGGTGCACCTATGATCTTGACCCAAAGCTCCTGTCTCTCTCTCCTCCATGGCCATTATCCTTACCATCATCCATCTCCTCAATCATTCCTTGTCATTTGCCTCAGTACCTGCTCTTTAGAAGCAGACTACTGTCATCCCAGTACCAAAAGGAGACCCTCCCTCCCTGGCAACTACCATCCCATCTCCTCCTTCCTTCCCTGGCTAAACTTCAGAAACATATGATCTTTCTAACTCTCCCCATTCCTTGATAATTACTCCTTCACTTCCTTCAACTCTGGCTTCAGGTAATCCCACCACCACCACCACCACCACCTCCACCTCCCTCCTTAGGCTTATAACTCCATTCTTTCTCACATGTACCAGAGGCTGGTCATCCTGCCATCTTTGTAGACCTGGTCAAAGCCTTTGACAGTGTTGTCAACCCCATCCTCCTGTGCAAGTGAAAAGCAGCTGGACTTTCCTCCTCCTATGTTGAATGGTTTTGCTCATACATGGGGACTAAGAACCCAGTCTGTCCATACTGATGATGCTGTCTCCCCTCCTCCCCTGTCTGCTCTGGTGTCCTCCAAGTATCTGTCCTTGGCCCCATCCTCTTCTCCATTTTCCTAAATGACATTACCCTCGTCTGCCCCTCTATGTCCATTTAAATGAGTGCTGATGAAAACAGTTCTTTACATTTCTGGTTCATTTCCTCTGACCTCATCAGAGCACATCTCCAACTGGCATTCAACAATATCCAGCATTGGTTTAGGGTCAACCAACTACACTGTATCTTAATGCCTCACAATGGTCATCATGACATTTGGCACTAAGCAAAGACTTGTCAAGCTTTCCCTCCACCTCCTTCAGACCATTGGTGGTGTTGTGACTTGAGGGTGTTTCCTCCTTTAAATACATAAAAATATGATTGGATTGTCATCTGGACTTCCATACTCATGAGGACACCAAGCACAAGATTGCACCTAAACTTAATGCACTTTGCAGGACAAAGCAAGTATCCTGCTTTCTGCTCATAGAGATTGTCACAAACATGAGCTTACCTATATTTAATCACAGCAACATGGAATATAGTGCTGCTCCTAAGTCCACCCTTGCCAGGCAAGATTCACACTTTCACTGCTTCTGCTATTTTGCCCTATATTGCCTCCTCAGAGCCCACCACTGTTTCAGTATTCCTCCCTCTTCATGCTTTCCATTCATTCCAGGTGCTTGGCTTTTTGTTCCACCTTTGACTTCAAATTTGGGCTGGGATCCTTTCCCCTACCTTTCTTCCTTTCTCTCCTCCCTCCTTCTACCTCATACTCCTTCAGAGGTCTGACATCTGCTCTCTCTGTCACTTTCCACTTGTAAAATCCTCTGCTTGTCAAGTGCTCTCCCTTCGTCTTCTCCAAACATTGGCACAACCTCTCTGTTGCTGTTTGTAATACTTTCTCTTCCTATAACTAACAAGTTTTGTTGAAATTTTAAAGTATGTTAGTTTTTTAACAGCAATGTATTAGCTTAGATATATTGCAATGATTATCCTGCAGTCATTTGATACATGCTTCTTACATATATTGTAACAAACATCAATTGATTTGTCACAATAAATGAAATCAAATCAAAATATCCCTCCCTTCATGACTTCACTGCTCACTTCTGTAGTTGCCACTGATTCTAGGCTAATTCAATGTTCCTCCCATACTACTCACTGCCCCTACTGTCCTGTTTATTTGTCCACTTGTCCCTCTGACTATTTCCCTGTAGTACTCACAATCTACTCTCCTCCCTCATTTGCTGCCACCTGCACTTTGCTAAATTATTGCTATTGATATGCAGGTGATATGCTATGTTTTGTACTTTCTTTGTGCTTCCTCTCAATATTATTGTTTTAAAATTGTACCATTACTGATGTGACTTATTACTGCTCTCTCCTCATCCCCGGGCACATCTTAAGATGAGCTGTTAGCTCTATGTTTTCCTGGTGAAACTCTTGAAATAAATAAGCATACAATATTTTCCCCAGTTAAAGGACACTGTCAACCCTTAGGCCTCATATTATTTCTCATTAAAAAATAAACATATTTTATGATTGCTGAGCAACCACAGAATTTGTTTATGTAACTGTTTTTATATTTTATCTGCTTCCACTATCCTAGAAAGAATGACAAATTGCTAAATGTTTGTGGAATAGCAATGGAGTATATAGTGCTTGTGTAACTTGTAGTACTTTGTGTGGCTTTTCGCTCTATTCCCACCCTTGAGTAGTATGTATGTACAGTAGGTAGGAATTTGTAGGGAATAGAAGGCCCATGAACAAGGGTGAAAAGTGCTAGAAGAGGAGGAGGAGGGATGGAGGTGGACAAAAAAACACTCTAAGCAAAGGAGGTGCATTAGTGAGGGCTTAAGTAGAGGTTGTGGGAGGAACTATTTCCCATGGTGAACCTTGTGCCAAGCCCTCCCATTCAATGTTTGTGGAATAGCAATGGGGTATATAGTACTTGTATAACTTGTAGTGCTTTTTGTGGCTTTACTCTATTCCCACCCTTGAATTAGTAGGCATGTAGGTACTAATTTGTAGGGAATAGAAGGCCCAGAAAGATATCTCCTCCAACTCACGGAGAGTATGACCCCTGGCACTCAGGAAAGGAATCCCCTCCAGGTGGAGGACACCTCTGAGGACCCATGGCCATAGGCCTGTCTGTCCTCTGGACATACTAAGTGGAGAAGGACCTATGTTCTAGTAACCATAGCTAATTTGAGAAAGGTAAGCTTCTTGGAGAGATGGTGGCCATCCTTGATCTATGGACAATGCAGATTGAACAATGATCCTGAAGTTCAAGAGTAGGTCTTTTTCTGAAGGAGGCGGTATAATGTTAAGCATGAAGCAGATCCAGTTGAAGAAGGGCAATGAAGTCCATATTTCCATGGTGATGAAGGATGTTTGGTCAAGGGTTACATGGGCATTGTGAGCAGAGAGAGCATGAACTGATCATTGAGTTATGAGGCAATGAACAGTGGACATGCTATGATATGAGAAGTCATGGGTGAATGATCCCACTTGTGTAAGGTTTGGCTTTCAGGGTAAAATCTGGAAGCAGAGAATTTAGAAGTGAGCAATGAGTCACTAAGTAAGCATCCATGAAGCAGAAAATAAGTAGAAGGAGTCTTTGAATGCCTGGGAAGTAATACCATAAGTGATTAGTAAGCAAATGGAGGAAGATTTGCAGATGTAGGCTAAATAGCAACCAAACAGATAGAGAGGATGGTTTGAGGTTCTGTATATGGAATTGGATGTCTTATTTGAGCATGATGTCATAACTACAGTATACTTGTAAATACTCTGCTGGTACACTGGCTGGAAGTAAATACAGGTATTTCTCTGGCATGATTACCTGTGAGATGCACTGTGGTGGCTTTATATTTGGTAAGGTTTACCATTATTCTGATGCAGAAATACTTGAGAGAAGCTTGGAGGAGATATATGGAAGAGTCTGTAAGCTGGATTAGTTGTGAAGTCGAGCAGTGTGGAAGCCAGAGGATCTTTGTGCTATGGCTGATTAAGACCAGTTGGGAGGCAAGACTGAGACAGTGGATTCACTTTGACTGTTGCATATTTCCAAATAGTAATTTGGAGGAGCTTGTTCATGGTGATAGTCTTTACCAGAGATTAATAGAGATAATTCATGAAGGATAGCTGGAGGATCCAGTGGAAGGGCACTAACTTGACTAAAGATAATGGACAGAAATGCAGATGATTGTATGATGTATGGTGATGTCCAGGAGCAGAAAATGGTGGTTCAGATACATTGGCGTTAGTAAGCAGCTAGATATTGGAGATCCAATGATGAATGTTCTGGAAGTCATCTACGATGCTTGTCGACAAGGAACATCTGTTCAGTACATAGGAGTCAAGTAACATAGTCAACAAAGTTGGTGATGTTAGTAGAGGCTGAAGAAGGTGACTGGATAATGTCGAGGTGGCATGAGGTATCTTGTGAGTCCTGGTATCTGAAGCAGTAATAATGGAGATTAAGATGGAGCATGACAGAAGAACTGAAGTCTTTTCATAGAAACATAGAGGTTGACAGCAGATAAGGACAGCAAGGCCCATCCACTCTGCCCATTTCTTTTTCTACCTTAAAATGTGCCATTGGCCTTTGCTCTGTCAGTGGCCTATCTATTCATACTCATCTGTATTGCTCCTTATGCCTATCCCATGCCTGTTTGAAGCCCTGCACTGTATTCATAGCCACTACTTCCTGAGTAGGCCATTCCATGCATCCACCACTCTTTCTGCAAAATAATTTCCTCACATTCCCCTTAATCAGCCTCCCTCTAATCTCATGCTGTGTCCTCTTGTCCTGATATTTTTCTTATATTTAAACATGTTGAACTCTTTCACCTTGTTAATGCCCTTAAGGTGTTTGAATGTTTTCGATCATATCACCTCTCTCCTTCATTTGCTCAAGGGTATACATATTGAGCTCTGTTAATCTGTCCTCATATGTCTTCTGATGCAGCCCCTGCACCATTTTGGTTGCCCTTCTCTGGACTGCCTCAGTTTGGTTAATGTCCTTGTGAAGGTGTGGCCTCCAGTACAGCATGCAGTACTCCAGATGGGGCCTAACCAGTGTCTTGTAAAGAGGATTATTACCTCCTCTTATGACATGATACCCCTACTAATACACTCTAACACCCCGTAGCCTTACCTGCTGCTTTAGTGGTCTGCTTGGGTGATTTCATGTCATCAGTGATGATGATGCCCAAATCTCTCTTCCTTTGTGACTGCCAGAAACTCCCCTCCCATCCTATAGGTGGCTTCAGGGTTCTCTTCCCTATGTGCATGATCTTGCACCTCTTTGCACTAAATCCCAGTTGTCACTCTTCTGACCATTTTACTAGTTTATCCAGATCGCTTCATATTCTGCCCAGCCCATCTGGATCATCTACACTGTTGCAGATCTTGATGTCATCTGCAAACAGACCAGCCTTACCCTCTAGTCCATCTGCAATGTCACTAATGAAGATATTGAAGAGGACTGGCCCCAGAACTGATCCCTGAGGTACCCACTTGTGACTTGCATCTCTTCTGACTGTATAACATTTACCACCACTTTCTGTTTTCTGCCGTCAACCAGTTTGCCACCCAGTTGACCAACTTCTGACCCACCCCTTTATATAGTATCCTGCTTGTTCAAAGTGTACACATGATTACATGTATGCTATTGTTCTATCAAGTATTTTTATTTTATGTAATGTTCTTCTTCAGTGTATATGTCTCAGGACCTCCTTGTGAATGAGCTTGCTCAATGGAGTTTTCCTGCAGTAAACTTGAACTTGAACACCCTGAGCCCTCGCAGCTTATTTATCAATCTTCTATGTGGAACAGTGTCAAGCTTTGCTGAAGTCAAGGTAGGCGACATCAACTGCCCCCTTGGTCCACCTCTCTGGTTACCCAGTCAATGAAATCTATGAGATTAGTTTGACAGGTCCTTCCTTTTGTAAACCCATGCTGTATTGGATCCTGTGCCCTATGGATTCCAGGTGTTGCACTATCCTTTCTTTAAGGAGTGCCTCCATAATCTTGCCCACTACTGAGGTAAGACTGACTGGTCTGTAGTTCCCTGCCTCCTCCTGCTACCACTCTTGTGGAGCAGGATCATAGAGTCCTTCTCCATGCAGGAAGATATCCTGTGATGCAAGATAGACTAGGAAGTCCACAGAGACTGAATAGATGAGATTCATAGAGAGTATCTAATAGAAAGAGATTGGAATCTTTCTTGTGTTCAGTCACATGAGATCCTGAAATGATCAAGGGGAGCTAATTGGGCAGTACGGAACACTGTGTGGTAATGTAAGAGTTTCTGAGGCATGTTATCCAAAGGATGTGTGTTAGACATAGTGTCCTCAAGTGAAATGTACAATAATCCATTGAGTAGCAGCTGGGAGCTGTTAGAATGGCCAGAGTAGGAGTATGAGATGGATAGACTGGAGCAGTAGTTGACTGGGTAGAATACTGGACAGTTATGGTGGGATGCCCAAAAGAGCCACAACAAACAGGACAAAGCCTCTAGCCAACAAGACAGAGATGGAAAGTTGCAATCTGAAGATGGAAGGAAACTCTGGGTGGATCCTGATGGATTCAAAGGAGTAATTCAGGAAGATGCCAAGTTATGCGAAGCCAGATTACATATGTGCAGGAAGGAACAGTACTGGGTCAGCTCTGGAGTGAATGGCATTGGAATGTAGAAAGGCTGTAGCAAGGCACTAGAAGATGATCCAAAGAAGGCTAAAGAGCAAACCAAGTACCCGAGCAACTGGCTGCAGAACACAATTCCAATATCAGAGAAAGTCTTCAAACAATGAGTGGAAAGGATGGAAGGTGCTGGAGTGAAGAAGGATGAAGTTACCACATCTGAAGAAGATATTAATCTCATACAGTAACTGGAAGGTGCGTGGCATGGCAAGGAAGTCCCAGAGGCAGCCAACTGAATTGGTACAGATACCAGAGCAGCTGGCAAGATCCAGATCATGAGGGACAAGGGATCAAGTGGGTCAATTATGATGGTCTATGGATGAGCAGGATGACAAGTGGCAAGAAAGGCTGGAAGTTAGTCAGAGTAAATGGGTCCAGATACTGGAGGAAAGTGGTAATGAGGTAAGATATGGACCTTGCATAAGGAGGACCTGCAGGTTCAGACACAGACTCCTACACAAAGTAGGTGAAGTGAGATGAAGGACATGACGCTCCAGATAATGGTTAAAGGTGAAGGCACATTTGGGAGATGCTCAACTCCAGAAGACAGCAGCACGTGACAGTCCAGTGGAGAGCATGTAAGATTGAAACAGTTGATTGTAGAAACGAGCTTCCAGACATGGTAAATGCAAATGGGAAGTGGCAACCGGGCATAAGACAGAGGATACGATAACCCAGTGGATCCAGGGACAGACTATGACTCCATGATGTCAATGAGATAACGTGCAGTCAATGTTGACAGGCAAAGATGAGAGTGAAAGGCAAGTGGCGTGTGATGGTCCCGTTCCTGAAGAGAAGTGGTGACCTGCATTGGGCAGATGGAGCAGACAGTGGACATGGCGATGCAGGCTCAGGCTGAGGATCAGGCAAGCTAGTGCAATGAGGCTGGAGGGAAGGCTGTGAGCAAGGAGAAATGGAGACCACTAGCAGGAGGTCAAGTTCCACAAGGGTTCTAGCATTGGATAGCAGGTGAGCATGAACACAGGTGATAGTGGAATGGAAGTTCAGACATCCAAGCAAGACTGTCGAGACAAGATGATCCTGACTGGATGCAGCTAGGAGAGGTAGAATGATGAGAGTACATGGTTGAATGAATTCTGTTCCAAAAGGTAGTTGCAACCCGCATCAGGTTTAGGATGCAAACAGTGGAAACAGTTGAATACAGATTCAGTATCTCAGCCAAGGAAGTCAGTGCAATAGGACAATGAATTGAGGCTGCAGACTAGGTCAGATGGAGACGGCAAGTTGGCAATGTCATGTTCCCGAAGGAAGCAGTATCCAGGTATCAGGCTGAGAATGAAGAAATTGAAACAGTAGAATGGAAACTCAAGCACTTGTTTGGAACTGCTGAGGTGAGAAAGATGGTAACAGGAGGCAGTCAGGCATAGGTAAAATGATGGGGGCAAGCTGGGCATAGCAGTTCTATTCCCGAAGGAAGCAGCAACAGACAGAAAGTAGAGAGGTGTTAAGACTCAGTAGTTTGTAGACATGACTCCATCCCTGGTAGTCAGGGTGAGGTAACCTTCACTCGATGCTGTCCAGCAGAGTTAGGGACAGAGGATGTCAAGTTGGTACGTAGTATGAAGTAGTGGATGTAACAGAATCCCATCCCTGGTAGACAGGGGAAGCCTACCTTTGCTCAGTACTTCAGAAGGCATGAGTTAAGGATGGAGTCCAGAATACTGCTGGTATGGGCTGGCCAAAGCACAGTGCTGCTGAAGAGAGAGAGGAGAGGAAGGACATGAAAGCAGGTATAGGATGATGAATCAGTGATTTGATGTTGACATTGTAGGTATGGTAAACACAAAGTGGTTGAATGAGATACACATGTTGTGATAGGTATGGTAACACAGTATAGAAGTAGAAGATGGAGTAAGTGCTCTGGAATGGTGAGGAGAAAACTGTAGGATGAGGGAAGGACTGAGGTAGTGAGATATGGAGAAGAAAGTGCTGTACCGTAAGGTAACGGGATCTGTTATAAGTAACATAGGTAACATAGGTTTAGTACAGAGCTAAGGAGACTTTACATTCATAATCCTCAAATGGTTGGTTTCTACAGTTTTCCCATTTTGTACAACCTAAGTGATGTTTAAATGTTTCACAGTAGCACTTTCTACAACCTCTACTGCAATGCATTCAAATAGAGATGATTCTCTGGTTATACCACATCTTTTGTGCCAAGTTTACAGTTTTCCCTGGTAGCTGAAAAGACTTGCCCTGGTATTATATATTTTATTTCTGAGCTTTAGACCTAGTTTGTTCCAGAGGTCATGGTCTGTAAGGCTTTGAATAGAAGGCACATGTCCCTTCATAGCCTTCTATACTGAAGTCTAACATTTTCAGTGTATCTAATCTCATACTATAATCCTTTCCATCCATCCCTTTAACCTCTCATGTAACCTTTCTTTGTACTTTCTCCAGTTTTGCAATATCACACTTGTGGTAGGTGACCAAACCTGAGCTCCGTATTCCAGCAGAACTCTCACCAGGGCTCTATAGAGGAGCAGCAATTTCTCACTTTCTCTGCTGGAAATGTTTTTAAGTATACAGTTTAACACTCAGTTAGCCTTTCTGGTGACATTAGTAGAATGAGTGGAAAACTGAAGGTCATCAGTAATTGACATACCCAGATCCATTCTCTCTTACAGCTTTGAGGTTAATATTTCCTAAGTGATTTTGGTGGCGTGTTTTTTGCTAGATGCATTACTGTTCATTTATCAGGATTTAGGTGCAATTGAAAATATTGCACCATTTGCTAATGTAGTCCAAGACCTGCTGTAATACCAAATGATCATATTGGTCTACCAATTCTACCTAAGTCGACAATCATCTGCAAATTTAGTAAGCTATACTCTCTTCGTTTTAGCATCAATATTGCCACATATATATTAAACAGACATGGTCCAAGGACCAACCTTGTGGTACCACATTATGTTATTCCAATCTGATAAAGCCCCCTAATGTTAACTGTCTGTTTTCTACTTGTTAACAAAGAGTTAATCCAAGACATGATATTGTTGTGTAACAAATTTTCTGAAGATGTTCAATAAGTTGTGTATGGAAGAGTTTGTCAAATGCCTTTGTGAAGTCCAAGTAGACAATGTCCACTGTTTCCCCAGAGTCAAGTATTTTGCTAACCCTATCATAAAAGTCAACATATTTGTTTGACATGAATGCCTCTTCCTAAGACCATGCTGAGTACTGTCCTCTAACCCATTTTCTGTAGGAATTTAGTGATGTATTCCTTTATATTACCCTCCAGTACCTTACCCAAGATGCTTGTCAAACTCACCAGTCTGTAAGTAAAGGATATTTTCTGTTCCCTTTTATGGAGTGGTATTATCATAGCTTCCCTCCAAGCATTTACTACTTCTCCTTTATCTAAGGACATCTGAATACGGTAGCTTAATGGTGGGGCTATTGGCTATTTTCTTCAATAGTCTGGGATGGAAACCATCTGGGCCTGAGATTTGTTTGGGTTTACACTGCTAGTCTATTTTGCACATCATTTGTTATTATTTTTATAGGGCTGGCAGAGTTCAGCCATGAAGAATGTAGCTGTGGCGAGTTCCCATACCTTCCCCACTGAAGGTCAAGTGATACTGGAGAAGGCATCTGTAAGAGGAACAGTTGCTTTGCTGTTTCTAGGCTGGAGCCCTGGTTAAGCTTTTCCTTTGTTCTGAGGGGCTAGAGCTCCTACGCCACATTGATGTACAGCAGGAGTTCAGATGCTGTTTACTGAACCCAATGATGGCCTGAACTGATGCTACAGCTGGAGTGAGCTGCCTGCAGTCTTGTAATAGAGTGTCCAAGGAAATGGTGCATGACTGAATTTATGAAGGTGGCCTGAATACACCCCACACACACATATACCCTGTATATTAGGAAGTAGCATGGTAGTAGCTGAGTTAAAACACAGCTAATGTGTGTGACTAGGAGCTAGTGCTGAGTGAGGCAGCAGTCGATGCTGAGGAAGAAGCTGTGGATCCATACTAATGGTGAGGATCGAGACACAAAAACTAAGAAGAGGTACTTACAGGTAAGGTGGTGTTGTGAGATGGTCAAGATTCCCTTTGTCCAAGTAGGGATTAGGTAGGGTGGGAGTAAAGATGTGAGGCTTGGTAACTGGAGGTCTGGAGCAAGAGAAAGAGCTGCAGATGTAGCAGGGAATAAAAGGCACAAGGTTTCAAATGGTAAATCGAATATAGTGTTCAAATGGTTGATGCATGTAGCGGTACAAGTAAATGCCATGCAGAGGCAGAAGTTGTGCTTTTACTATGTGGAGCTGTGGTAGGGTTACTCTGGCATTAATGGTTTGTACTGCTGGCGATACCAGTTGTCCAAGGTAGGGAAAATAGGAAGGAGAAGCACTCATGGAAAAGTGGACAGGGATGAGTGGAGTAGAGCAGGGACACCCAAAAGCATCAAGGGAGGTTGGAGAAGGCCCAAAAGAAACAGGAGAAACACACAGGGAACCCCAGAACAGCAAACAAGGGAGCGAGAGACCGCTTGGAGGCCAAGGAGACAAAACGCAAGACACAGCACAAAGGGCAGGAATGGAACACGGGGGAGGAAAGACAGGAGGAGCACAGAAAATCCAACCAAGCAGAAGGAGCAAAAGGATGCACAGCCACACAGCCATGCAGGAACACAGAGAAAAACACTCTCTAAGCAAGGGAGAAGAGCATCAAAGGAAGGCACCACTCATCTGAATATAATAATGCAATTTTAATATAGAAAAACGGACAAATAGTGGTACAGCAGCACACACTCACACCACCAAAAAGCCAAACAATCTGACCAGTTTTGCTCAACAAAGCTTCCTCAGGGATTAATTTGGTGCTACAATATGTATTCCTTAAATAGTAATGAATTAAAGCAATACACTTACTTAACCACTTCATAAGTAAAAAGATACACCACGTGTAAATATTAAATACAAAAAGCACAATAGAAAAAGTTGCAAGTAAAAATCTTGGCTGTGACCAAATAGGCATAAACAATAATAAGAATTGTTTAGGATAACCTAAATATAAAGTACTTATATATCACAACACTTAATTTATATGCTCTTTGGATCATACCAACAATAAACATTAACAAGTAGCACTGTAAACATATTTCTGAAATGCGTGTAGCTCTAAGTTGTTCTCCTAATTCTCACACACTTATTATTATATATAAACAATTTTAAGTTTCAGTGCATTTTACTCTTTCTTTCAGAGAAACTACAAATCACCAAAGCAGAAAAATCCATTATCAGTAGCAAAACACAGAACTGTAAGCAAAAGCAGACAGACACGATCAATTTAACCACAACTTCATAAGCAAGAAGGAAGAAAATTTACAAATACATCATACTGTATAACATACTTCTTAATCAAGAAGGAGACAAATCAAAAGTGTCATTCAGTCCTGGATGTCTCAATGCTCCAAGCTGATAAGCAAGGGGTGGTGTGTTAGTGGAGGGCTTAAGTAGAGGTTGTGGGAGGAGTTATTCCCACATTGAGCCTCAGGCCAAGCCTTCCCATTATTGGTTAAATACATTAACGTATAGAGACCAGAGGGACAATCAGATATTGCATTGAATATGAGAGCCTTGATAACATCATGGCTGCACATTTTTAGCTTTTAAAATAGTGCCCACTGAACTTGTTTTACCTTGCCATCAAACTGAATCACATCTGCCATCATGTTGCTATGGTAAGGCATACTGAAACTTGACATATTGGAATTCATTCAACAGGTCAACCTCTGCTATTCTAGGCCTAATACTTTTATGATTTAATCATTTCAAAGCATTTGCTGTTTTAAATCTCACTGACAGTGCCAGTCTTACCATAATGCCAACCACATGGTGCCCTGGCTCCTTAGGCCCCACAACCTGATGAGCAGTCTGTGATGCACACAATAGATGCAAAAGGCAATTCACATCTTTTATACAGTCAGCCACAATTCCTTGGATCTGTGTCTGTGCTGCACAACACCTACAAGCCAATATATTGTCTGCTCCCCACCATCCACTACCTGACACTTAACAATGAGGAAGGAATCACAGATTAAGCAGAGGTGCCACCACATAGCCTATTCAAAATAATGAAACTCCATAGACATCATTTGAAGCTCTAAAGAGCCATTTAGTTTTAACTTTTCACACCTTGTGTTCAAACTAAGACACCAGTTTATCACAGCCCTGTTAAGACAGGACCCCTACCTCGGTCCCAGCTCAGAGCAGCAGGCAAAAACAATTTATCAAATTAATAACAAGGTCAAATTACCCAGAATGTGACAAAACATTTTTTATATAGCAGCTGGCCTTTGAAGTCCAGAGGTCCCGGTGCTGGCACAACAATAAAGCACATCTGTGGTCTTTGTTGTGTTGCCCAAACAAACAGGATTCTTGGTATAAATTACATTGTAGCAGGCATCTTCCCTCAGTTTTACTTCCTGCTATTATCTAGACTTCTATTATGCCATCAATATCTACTTACGAGAGTAATGCACTGGCAACTATGCAACAGAAGGAATTGACCCACCTCGATTAGTAATTTACACAGGGACAGTTTAGAGTCCAGACTGCTGTGTACCACTGCTCTGCACCTCTGTCATCCTCTGATCACTTCACTTCATCACACAGGCTGACCATCATTGGCGTTGAGTCCCCCACTCAACCAGTCTGTACTGTTCCCAACTAAGTGCCACTCATCCCAACACAGTGCCACTGCAGTAATTGTGCCAACAAGCCCAGCAAGTCACCCTGATCATACTGATCATGTGTGCAAGGAAGGATTAAGAATGATGAGGCAAAATGAAAATACCCTTCAGTCTGATTCTGAAGTTACCAAGCTCGAACAGCAGTTGTTGGACCATCTGCTGACTCTTCTGAGCCTAGATGAGGTGAGTAATGCAGAGTCAGAAGTGGCAAGTGCTGTTGCTGCTGAGAGAGACAGTGCTCCATTACTTTAGGTGACGAGGCAGGTGCAGTTGAGGAAGTCAAGGCTCGGCACTGCAATACTGCACTGTCATCCATCTGTGTTTATTGCAGATCTTATCCTGTATCTCATAGGACATCTGTATCTTTTACTGGGGCCTGCGAGCTAAGCAGAGTACCTAAGTTCCTGTATGTCCTGGTTGCCTGCAAAGAAATAACAAAACTGCTGGGTACCTAGGTTACATATTGGAAACAAGAAACAAAACAAAATATTTGAAAAAAAAAACAGTCAATGTGAAATCGTATGGTAGGAGAGAGCTGTATACAGAAAATGTCTACCATTTACTGCACTGTCCCTTTTACCACCGTCTGTGCTTTTGTTGGTGGGACTGCATGTGTTTTAAATAAATTTTCATTAATGGCCTTTGTGGAAGAATACTAGAGTTCCTCCAGCATGTTTCATTTTCTGTACATAAAAGACTTCAGTAGCAAACCCCCTTTCTATAACTATCTCTTCTTTGCTGCCTTCTGACCTGTTTCGTTTCCCCTTTTTCCAGGCAGACCACCTGGAGAAAGGTCTCTTTATAATACTTGTCTTTCCTCTGTTTAAACTTGGAGCCTTGGTATTCACAGACCCCCCTCATTTGAATATCATGTTTTGAGTCAGAGAAGCCCCAGCTATATTCTTCCATGCAGCATGTCGTTAAAAGGCCAACTTTGTGCTGTCTTTTGTACTATTACCCCTCTATCTCGCACTTGCTGAAATGAATGAAGAAGACCTCTGACTGGAGGATATGGTGAAAGATTATATTTTCCTTCAGAGAAGGAGCTGTTTATGCACCGAAGACAAACTAGTCAATGTTTCATTTCATTACCCATAGACAGGATGGAGGCAGTTCAGAGGAGGGCAACTAAAATGGTGCAGGGTCTGCAAGAGAAGCCATACAAGGAGAGGCTAAAGGAGCTTAATATGTATACTCTTGAGGAAAGGAGGAGAGGGAACATGATAGAAATGTTTAAGTACCTCAGTCCAAGAGGGTAGCATCTTTCAGAAAAAGATGTGCAAGAACAAGAAGACACAATTTGAAGATAGAAGGTGGACGCTCAGGGGCAATGTGAGGAAGTATTTTTCACAGAAAGGTGGTGGACACATGACACAGCCTTCCTGAGGAGGTTGTGGGGTCTAAAACTGTGGGAGAATTCAAGAATGCATGGGACAGACATAAGGCAATTTTTGTGGGGGTAGGAAGAAATAGGCTGTTGGTTAAATAGGATCTGTAGCTTATTCTCTAGGTAGGAAATGGGAAGACTAGGTGAGCCAAGTGGTCCTTATCTGCCGTCAAAGTCTATGTTTCTATATTTCTGTTACCCAATCACAAAGCGTAATAATGTGAGGTCCATGTATTGTACCAAAACAATGCAACAAAGCATAAAATAGTTTTTTCTCAGTTATGTTTATCTGAATGGTTTGAATTATTAGGAAAAGTAGAAGAAGCAGAAACAATAGTTAAAATAATTAAAGTGTGTCCTGTTTGTATGAATTCTGTTTGCTTGTACTGCATCGCATTTTAAAATGCAAACAAGACAACTACACTATTGTGCAGAATTTCAGATAAATTTCTCATTATTGGTTTGCGAAACAAAATTGCATGTTGTGGTTTGCTTAGCATTTATATCAGTAGTCTAAAAGTAGGAACATACTGAAATGAATTTGGGCCTGTTAGAAAGAGGTTACCTCCTTGCCAGGATCCTGTTGCTTCTAGGTGTCTCCTTAGGAGTCAGTTGGCCCTCAGATCTCCATTATTATACTGCGGACCAAAGAAGGAGGGCTACAGTGTGCAGATTATTTTATTTCTTACAAGACTGTTCTTCTCTTCATTTGACAATGTTTATTGAATATAAAAAGTATATAATGGTTTCTATTTACCTAAAATATTAGTTTTGTTACTGGAAAATAAAGATTTAAGTCTAAGAGTTTTTGGAGGCGAGTCTGACATGATCATATGATGATCCCCTAAGTTAAAAGGAGGATCAGTCTTTTGGGATGCAGATTCATTCTGGGATCTACTCAGTACACAGGTCAATTGGGAAGTCTGTGCCTTTTCAGACTATTAACCATTCATTCCCAGGTGGCTTATGCTAGTGCCTGTGAGAACTGATATGCATGTTTGTACCTTTTAATTTTATATCTGTATTTCATTGAAAGTTTGAGTACATTTTGTTTGGCTGTTCATGCAACAAATTTTTGAAGGCTTGGCTGATTTTTAAGCTTTCCATCCTATGCTTGGTGTCAGTGTCCATCCTTACATCCACACCCTTTGACACTGGTGGCAGTTGTGGAATGCTCTGGTGGTACTGGTGCCTCCAGTCCCTGGACACTGAATGCAGGAGAAGGCAACAGAATGAGCTTGCAGCAAACCCAGCAATGTCTTCACACGGAGTATGGAGGGCAAGTACAGGAACCCTTGTTGTCCAGGTTGGAGCCTGACGTCTGCAAAAAGGCCGCCAAGGAAAGAAGGAAGAGATACTGGAGAAGAAGGTGGTGGAGGCCAGAGGAAGAGGCTGAATACCTGTTTGAGGAACTACCAGAGGATGTGCACAACCTGTTGCAATGGTTGTGTGTTAAACAACTTGATATGGACTGAAGGGCTGAAGCTCAGTGGAATGATACACTGAGGACTATATGTGACATTGGGGCACATAATCCTCCCCCAGTGGATGCCCTAAAGACATTAAACTGACCAAACTGGGTGCCACAGATGACATAGAGGCATATATGACAACCTTTGAGTGGATCGCCCAAGCCTGTGGATGGCCAAGGACTCAATGCGCCATCCGCTTAGTTCCTTATTTATCCAGAAAGGCTCAGCTGGCATATAACCATATGGACAACACCCAAGCTGAAAATTATGATGCTGTGAAGCAGGCAATCCAGCAGAGATATGATATTAGCCATGAAACTTACAGGCAATGATTTTGACTTTTAAATTCCATCAAGTAGAAACTGTCGTAGGGTGTAGAAATGACTTTTACCAGAAACAGCAAATTGGTACAACATACCTTACAGGTATGATTTTATTAAGAAAACAAAAACTCAGAAAAGAAAATAATTCAGACAAATAACTTTGGCATATTCATAACATTAAAAGAAAACAGAATGCACAGCTTGGCTAGAATAATATCTATCAGCCAACATTGGTCTGTGCCTGATCTCTATCAGAGATTTCCTTGGGAGAACCTCACAGGTCCTCTCCCAATGACTGTCTACTACAATGTTTCAGCTTGAGTCTGTTATAGGTCTCAAACCCTCCCACAAGCTGAAACCCCTCCCAATAATTATCTCTTATACATTTCTTTTATCCTTAGATTCAGGTCTTTCTAAATACTTCACAGTATTCTTTATTCAGTTGTACAATAATCAAAGAATGGCATAACATTCCTTTTGTATCTTGATGCATAAAAACAATATCCCATAATTTCAGGAATATGGGCTGCATTAGGCTAAACTCTACCTATTTGTAGTAGGAGGAGGTTTGCTAACAGTATAAAGCTAGCTCACATCATGCTACTCATTCCCTAAAGGAACCACGCCTACTAAGCTTGTTGTGTCTGTGTACAGCCTGCAAACAAGCAAAGCTTGTGTTTGGAAGCATGTTCGAGAGACAAGGTAATTGCTTCTAAATCTATACAGTCAGGGATTCTGTCCCATATTTTGTTTACATACTTATCTTTAACAAAAGAGGATACATAATCAGATTCTTAAGACCATATAAGACCAAATTCTAACATTAAAGCAGGGAATATAAACTATTGTCTATTTTACTTGAAAAACCCAATGAAAGTGAGGCATCAGGGTTGTAATAACCCAAGCAGGCATGTGTCTTACAGATGGGGGTATTCAGCTGAATCCTCTGCCAGAATTGCTTGTATTTTAGGTGTATCAGTTTTAGCCTTAAGCATACCAAGTTTCTAGAGGTAGCAGAAGCAGGAAACCAGGGACAGCTAAGAGTTCCCATTATAACAAGTGGCCAACAAGTCATTAACGTGAACTAAACAGAGAAACAGAAAAATGCTGTTCGGAACAGTCTTAGAAGAAATTAGAAGAAAAGAGAGTAATAGAGAAGAGAGAAGGTTTGCACCTCAGATTCTTGGTGTTACTTATATGGTATACCGGGGGTCCAACCACCACAGATACACCAAGAGAAGCATATGCCAGATTAAAGACCGCAGACCAGATGCTTGAGATGCTAATTCTTGAACAATTTGTCTGAATTCTCCCATCCGGTGTGAAGGTGTGCGTAAGGAGCACCAGCCCAATATAGCAGAAAAGGCTATTACACTCGTTGAAGATTACTTGACAGCTCATCCCAATAACCAGAGAGGACATTCTGAATCTGGTGCTACCCCCAACCAGTAAGGCCTGTATCTTCAACATCTACTGTCCCTTCCACTGGTAGTAATACTAATGAGAAAGCTAAGACTGTACCCTCTCACAGACCATTTAACCCCAATATTATTTGAAGAGAATGTCAGGAAAAGGGCATATCATCCATTATTGCCCCAGAAAGACTACCACCCAGTTGGCCTTAGCAGATTGGGGACAGTACATCACACCAGTGAAGATTGGTACTTGGGAAATTACTGGGTTACTAGACTCTGTTAGCAAACAAATGCTAGTGAGGCTGATCTGGTCCCACAGAACTGTAACACGGGTACAAGTACTGCCATCATATGCATACATGGGGATATTCACCACTATCCTCTAACAGCCGAACTTTACATGTTCAAGGAACTCCTATGTTATAAACAAAAACGAAATACTCCTAATAGTTAATAGAGTAGAGGAGCTACTAGTATTCAATGTAGAGTTTAGTAAGTGCTCTATTCCATCATAATCAAGAAAATTTTCACCAGCATCCATTAGCATAGTCAAAGAGCTACTTCTGAGGTCAGCACTTACTACTAAGTAATGATGACATTTCAAACAGAGTTCTTGACTCCAAGAAAGAATACTTTTATTAGTTAGAAACACTCACTTAACATCATCACTTAATTAAAATATCTCACCACCGTGTGAATGTCAGGTGTAGTCCTTTTCCTTCTCCCTATAGTTCAAATAAAGAACAGGAGGCGTTTCACCAGAAAAAAGTTGAAAATATCATCCGTCTATCCTCGGTGCAACGAAGGCATATGTATAGTGCAAAACCGCAATTTTAGCTGAAGTTAGCAACTAGTGCCATGCACAAACTATGAACTAGTTTACAAGGTAAAACGGAAAGTGTATGAATCGCAGCTAGTAAAACTGCATGGATTCAAGGACAGGTAGAAACACACCTGAACAACACGCTAGCAGCATGCTTATGTATTGACCGTTCTTAGGTCATCATCGAGAGCATGCTTCCTAAGGATACCATATACCTATAAAAAGAATCACTTACACCAATCAATAAATAAATAGACATGCATAATCATACAAAGCATTTAAGCATATTTCATACCATAAAGCCTTATAAAAAAACCAAAAATATTTCTAAAAGTTTTTCAGACAGTGCGGCAAGTCATATCTGCTACTGCAGCAGAGCTGACAAGTCATACCACAGCTATTAGTTTCTGTTCAGGACAGCAGCAACCAGAGATTTAAATCTTGAAAATACACAGAAACATAGAAGACAAGTTTTATCGCAGGCAGAGCTGGCAAGTCATATCTGCAAAAGTGCAGAGCCTACAAGTCATTCCACCATTCATTTTACTATAGAAAACAAATAACAAAAACAAAACAGGGATGGGCAGCTCAAATACACATTTAAATTAGATGCAGACAGAGCCGACAAGTCATGTCTGCAACCAAGGCAAAGCTGTCAAGTCATGCCTTATTAATGACGATATAAAGAACAATTATGTCTATAAGATCAAATGATGAAGGAAACCATCAAAATAGAAACAGCAAGCCATATGTCAGTTAATTGTAGAGCAGACTCTGTAAACAAGAAAGTACCCAGAGAATGAAGAGATTCCTAAAATAGTTTTAATTTTTCAGATAACTATAAAATGGAATATCTTCATTTAAATCAAGGTCTTAAGCATCCCAACATAGCGACTCCAAAAGCTTCACGTTGTAACAGCTTGATTCCCAAGTCTCCACCTCTAATACCGAGTTCAACTTTTCCTATCTCTGTAAATCTTAAGGAGGCAACGGATCCATGGTTGGCTTCTTTAAAATGTGTAGCCATTACATAACCCATATTTTGATTCCTTATTGCCCTTTATGTTCCCCAATGTGTATTTTAATGCTCGTTTTGTCTGTCCCACATAGCTCATCCTACATGGGCATGTCAGCTCATATATAACACCATGCATACTGCAATTAATAAACAATTTAATCTTTTACTGTTGTCCAGATCTTGGATGGCTAAATGACTTTCAGTTCTGTGTATTCAAACAATGGGCACATTGTCCGCACTAGTAATTACCTTGCGGGGTAACAGGGATCAAGTATTCAAAACATTCTTTTTGGGGTTATATAAGAGTGTTCTATTATTCCTTTAGGATCCTGCCTCTTTTATATGTAATCCTAGGTTTTTATTAGTAATAGGCACTAATATCGGGTCAAAGCTGAAAAAATCTCAGTGTTTTTGGATGATTCTGCCTATTTTAGGAGCCATTGGCATATATTCCGTAACAAATGTTATTAGTCAGCAGTTTCAGCATGTTTCTCATTATTTATCAGTTCCATTCTGGTTATAGAATTGACTTCAGTTAAGGTGTCAAGGAGTAATGGGGCTCATATCCACAATTTAGGAATCTTTTGTCAAATCATTGTGAGCCTCTATAAGAGCTTGATCTGCTGAGCATATTCTTTTTGCTCAAATATATTGGCCTTTTGGGATGTTTTTAGCTACACTTGATGGGTGGCAACTTGTTCTATGTAATATTGCATTTCTTGATAGCAGATTCCTATTCATACTGATCTTTAATTCTTTATCATGTTTATTAATCAAAATATCCAAAAAGGCAGCCACTTTTGATTTGCTTTGTATGTAAAATGAAAATGCTCATTAGTACTATTGATATATGCTACAAAAGCTATCAATTCATTCTCTCCCTGTACAAGTTAATAGACAATCATCAATATATTTTTTCCATAATTTTATTCTGTTATGGAATGGATTTTGAGTGAGGTCATATACATATGTATTTTCCCATTCACCCATGAATAAGTGTGCATAATTTGGGATGAATGTAGCACCTATTGCTGTTCTTTTTGTATATAGAAATTTCCTTCAAACCAAAAATAATTATATTATAGAACAAATCTTGCCATCTCTATTACATATTCTGTTGGTGGTAACATTTTCTCTTGTTTGCATCTGTTTTGCAAGCACCCTAAGGCCCTGCTCATGTGGAATATTAGAATATAAACTTTCCACATCAATACTAATAAGCCAATCATTTGCTTCAATATCTATTGTAGATAGTATTTTCAGTACAGAGTTAGTATCTTGTATATAAGACTTAAGGCAGATACTGTTTTTTAATGAAGAAATCAACAAACTGGATTTTTTTCCATTATCAAGTCATTGGCAGATATTATAGGTCTCCCAGGTACAGGTCTTTGAGTTTTATGGATCTTTGGGAGAAGGTATAAAACTGGGATTTTGATAGGAAACTTTCAAAAGCACTTTCTTGTTTAGTAATCCAACCTCTAGCTTCTCCTACCTGAAACAAAATATCAGCTTTAGCTTTGATTTCCTCTGTTGGATCAGTAGGTAGTTTAATATAATAATTGAGGTTATTCAGTTGTGTATAAGCTTCCATTTTATAGTCCTGTGGATCCCATACAACGACAGCTCCCCTTTTTCCTCTTGTTTAATCACAATCTCATTCATTGATGGTAGTTCTTTAATTTGCCTGCTTTTTCCATTTGCTAATATTAGACCATGAATATTTAGCTTGTCTTTTGTTAGAGTGGACTTTACTTCCTTAGTTACTATCAAACAAAATGTGTTGGTAGTCTGATTGGTTTATAAGGGACAAAGGAAGATGGTGCTTTAGAATGGGTTACTTCCTTTCTTCATTTCTCTGTACTGAAGTGCTTTTCTCTTGTTACAAGAAGTAATTTTAAGATGCAGCTTTCTATAAAATCGAATAAGTCTACTTGACATTAAATTGATTCATACCATTAGTCAGGATGAAATTCAGACCTTTGCACAACACTTTATTCTGTATTGCGGTTAGATCTACCTCTGAAAGGTTGACAACCTCCAGTTTGTTTGTCTGGAGAGCATCTCACACTTCATTTCTGTCTGTCTGCCTCTTGAGTTCTTGCTTCCTCTTCTTCCTCTCAGTCTTCTGATTTCTCCTCTTCCTCTACCCCTTCTTGTTCTGTGTTTCTGATATCTGATGGTCTTGTGTCTACCCCTTGACCTAAAAATCCCTTTTTCCATTTGATTCCTATTAGGTTCTTCAAACTCACTGTCTGGGCCTAATAAAATATCCATTACATCTCCTTGTACACCCATATTTCTCTGACATTGATGGTTAAACTTCAATTTAGCACCTTGCCATGTGTAAACTGTTTTGGCTTTATAGTCATTCTCATCTCTGACATACTTTTTTTGTTTATATGCCACTAATTCAGTTTGGAATTTTCTAATACTGGCCTCTACAAGAGTTGCTAATGAATCATATTCTGCCCCCATAAACTTGGCTCTGAGTTTAGGGTCTAAAATAGACAAATCTTCTGTTGCTCTATCAGCTTCTTTTTTTAGCTTTCTTAATCATTAATAGCATTAAATCATAACTACATTTGTTCAATATCTTTTCCCAATCCTGAAGGTACTCTACATCAGCCATTCCAAATGAAGGGGCTTTTGAATGTACATCCCTTTTGGTATCGTTTATCCTTCCAATATTGAGAAAGGATGCCATGGAGGTTAAAGTTAATCAGTTTTTAATTTATACAGTATATTCAAGGCTGTGAAAATCTACTAAATCTTTGTTCGACTGGGGCCCTTACCCGAAAATAAGGCTTGTATCTGGTAACATGATATCTTGTCCAGCTTGTTCAGAAAAAGATAAAGTATCAACAGTGGGAGCATTAGATGCCATTATAGACAAACTCTGGAGCTCACCCTCATGATATTGATTCCTTATATTGTGTAAAATATCACAAACAAAACAAAATACTCCTAATAGTTGATAGGAGTAGGGGCTACTAGTATTCAATGCAGAGTTTGTTAAGTGCACTATTCCTTCAGAATCAAAAAAATGTCGCTAGCATCCATAGCATAGTCAAAAGGCTACTTTTGAGGTCAGCACTTATTACTAAGTAATGAGCATTTCAAACAGAGTTCTTGACTCCAAGAAAGAATACTTTTATTAGTTAGAAACACTCACATAACATCATCACTTAATTAAAACAACTCACCACCGTGTGAATGTCAGGTGTAGTCCTTTTCCTTCTCCATATAGTTCAAATAATGAACAGGAGGCATTTCACCAGAAAAAGTTGAAAAATATTGCCTGTGTATCCTCAGTGCAACGAAAGCATATGTATAGTGCAAACTCCCATGTTATGCCTGTTGGTGTAGTTCCCATCTACCTGTCCCTGTGATACCTGGCCTTGACTATCTTGACTTTACTAGCCTAATGCAGACAAATGAGAATATCTGTGCCCTAATAACTCTGGTCCAGACCAGGCAGGAACAACAATGGGCTCAACTATTTCCCTTTGAGGAAGACATATATGGGGAACCAGGCAAAACACCAAAATCCTGGCAGGAGAAGAAAGAGAAAACATCAATGAATTCAAAATCAAAGAAAGGCTAATGTTAAATGTACCAAGGACAATGTTGGTGTTAAGCATATTAATGGGATTGATGAAGGATGCTTATTATTAATGAATATGATTTTCACACTGAACAGCAAAAGATGATTCCCTGCAATGTTTTTTCAGATGGTTGGGGTTACTGGAAAAGATCATGAGCCTATATGTCTCATTAAGGAGGGTTATTGTATGGGAGGTGTACCTACCCTATGACAAAAGAACAATTAGATCAGTTATTGGTACCTAAAAGGTATAGAGACAAATTACAAAATCACACATGCCCCACAATGCAAAGCATCATGGGCTGCATATGCAAATCACCACAGAATGTTATGCTAGTCCAACTTTAAGCAGAATTGCATGGTGCTGCTTAAAGTTGGACCAGCATAACATTCTGTGTGATTTGCATATGCAGCCATGATGCTTTGCATTGTGGGTATGTGATTTTGTATTTTCTTTGAAACTTGGCTTCCCAGCCAAATGCCCTTTGGGTAACCCTTGCCTCAGTGTTTACACAGAGGTTCTTTGTCTTTTAAATAGAGACAAATTGTTGCAACTGGCCCATGAGATCCCCTTGGCAGGTCGTTTGGGCAGGGACCATACCTTACAAAGGTTATTAACACAGTTTTATTGGACAGGAATATATGCCCAGACAGTGAACTACTGCCAGAACTGTCCAGAGTGTCAGTGGGTGGCCACTGTAACCAGAAAATATGGTCCCTCTCCAACCATTGCTACTTATTACAGTCCCTTTTAGCCAGACAGCAATGGACATAGTAGGACCCTTTCCCAGAAGTTCTAAGGGAATCATTTTATACTAGTGATATGACTATTGCATCAAAACCCTGAGGCTATCCCACCTGCACTGTGACTGCTGAAAAGGTTACAGATGAATTACTTAAACTCTTTAGTCAGGTTGGGATACCAAGGAATAATAATAGGCAGAGGGAGAAATTTCTGTTCATGACTGCTGGCCCGGCTATATGCAACCATAGGCATAGAGGCTATTCACATCATCCTTATCATCCCCAAACAGTTGGGCTGGTTGAAAAATTCAACCAGACCCTGACGAATGTTAAAAGAAAGATGTGAAGGATGAGGAAAAATGTGGATGCCTACCTACCTCTCCTGCTATTTGCATATAGGGAGGTCCCACTGGCATCAGCCAGCTTCTCTCCATTTGAACTGTTGTACAGGAGGAATCCAATGGGCCCCTTAGATGTTGTTAGGGAAGATGGGATGGCAAGAAAAATTTACATCCTAGCACTATCCTTGACTATATAATGAATTTATGGTCCAGACTGGTCAGATGTCCTCAAATAGCCCATCAGCACAACCAGGGCAAACAGAATATACAAAAATAATTTTATGACCAGGGGAAGGAACAAAGTCATTCCAAGAAGGGATAAGGTGATACTCCTGTTACCTTCCTTGTCTGATAGGCTGCATATGAAGTGGCAGGGTCCTTATAACATCTTGAGACAAACAGGCCCTGTTGCTTATGAAACTGAGTTACCAGACAGATGGAAGAAGGAATCTATCAGATTAATCTGCTCAAGAAGTGAGTCGAAAGACCAGGCCCAGGGTATTTCATCTTCCCTGAGAATGATATAAATGAAATGGAGGTAGCATATAGGCTGTTAGAAAAGAAAGGTGAAATAAACAATCTCACCATCAATGTTAAACTGACTATACAGCAAAGGTCAGAACTGGATTATCTACTATTGACCTATTCTCCAACATTTACCACCAGACTTGGTCTGGTACATGAGGATCTAACATCACATCGGGTCAATTCCCCAAGCCTATCAGACAAAAATCATATTATTTACCAGAAAGGTAAAAGGTGTGATACAAGAGGTAAAAAGATGTCTGAGCTAGGAGTAATTGAACCTCTAATAGAGTAGGCATTCTTTATGGTCATAGTAAGTAAGAAAGAAGGTGGTATATGTCTTTGCTTAGATTTCAGATATCTCAGTGCTGTTTCTAAATTTGATGCCTATCCATGCCAAGGATCAATGACATCATGGACAAGTTGGGCAATGCAAAGTACATTACCACCTTCAATCTGAGAAAGAGTTACTGGCAGATCCCTTTGGACAAGGCCTCAAAAGAAAAAAAACAGCATTTAGAACACCCATTGGCTGTATCAGTTTGTCACCATGCCTTTTGGCCTTCATTGGGCACCAGCTACATTTCGGTGCCTAATGGACAGTACTTTGCAGCAACATGGGTCCTATTGTGCTGACTGTCTTGAGGATGCTATAATATACAGTCCCCATAGGAAGCCCATCTACAACATCTTGATGCTGTCCTTCAGTCCCTCAGAGCAGCCAGACTAACCACAAATCCCATGAAGTGTAGCATAGCGATGCAAGAAACCAAATATTTAGGGTTTATTATTGGTAATGGGCAAGTTAAACCTAAGATAGACAAGATTGATACTGTAGCCCAATGCCTAAACCACGCAGCAAGAAGCAGGTTAGATCATTCCCAGGTTTAGCAGGCTATTACAGAAGGTTTGTGCCATACTTCACCACATTAGCCACGCCTCTCACTAATCTGACAAAAAAACAGTACTCCACCTTTGTTAGGTGGACACCAGCATGTAAGAAAGCCTTTTGTACCATTAAGACCCATCTTTGTGCAGCACCTGTGCTAAGAAGCCCTGATTTCACCCTACAATTTATGGTACAAACAGATTCTTCAGACTCTAGTATAGGGGCGGTGCTATCCCAAGTGGTAAAGCGAGAGGAACACCCTGTGATTTATTTGAGTAATAAGCTACATGAGAGAGAGAGAGACCTGATATTCAGCCATAGAAAAGTAGTGTTTGGCTATTAAATGGGCCATTAAAGCCCTTAAATTCTATTTATGGGAGCAGAATTTGAAGTTAGTAACCGACCATAACCCCTTTTGTTGGCTTCATGTCATGAAGGACAAAACCCCAGAATAATGCGGTGGTACTTGGCTCTACAACCTTACAGATTTACAGTACACCATAGGCCTGGTACTGCTAATAAAAATGCAGACTTCATAACCCATTATGGGGCAAACCAGAATGCACAGTCAGACCTGGGGAGGGAGTAAGAAGTGAAGGGTTGACTGTAACCCTTCATGTAATTTGTTTTATATTTAGGGTCCCTGAGGTGGAGCTTTAGGAATGAGTGGGCTAAAGCTCCATTTCCCCTCCTGTGAGTGAGAGATCTGACATAGGTACATAAGAACGCATACATACCTTTAGGAAGCTACTATATTTTATGATAGTGACCTGCAGCTTCTTCTTAAGCGGGAAGAGTGTGGAAGAATACTAGAGTTTCTCTAGCATTTTCCATTTCTGTACATAAAAGACTACTGCAGTAGCAAATCGCCTTTCTGTTCCTATGTCTTCTTTGCTGCCTTTTGTCCTGTTTCTCATTTCCCCATTTTTCCAGGCAGCCCACCTGTAGAAAGGTGTCTTTGTAATACTTGTCTTTTCTCTCTTTAAACTTTGAGCCTCAGTATTAACAGTCCCCCACCCCATTTGAATATCATGTTTTGAGCCAGAGAGCCCCAGCTATATTCTTTTGTGCAGCATGTGTTAAAAGCGACGACTTTGTGCTGCCAAATGGTGTCTTTGAATTGTTACCTCCCCCGCATCAAGATGAATGAAGAAGACCTCCGACTAGAGATATGGTGAAAGATTATATTTTCCTTCAGAGAAGGAGCTGTTTATGTCCGAAGGCAAACTAGTCACTGTTTTGTTTCTTTACCCAATCACATAGCGTAATAATGTGAGGTTCATGTATTGCAGCAAAAACAATGCAACAATGCAACAAAGCATAAAATATTCTGGTTTTTCTCAGTTATGTTTAGCTGAATGGTTTGAATTATTAGGGTAAAGTAGAAGCAGCATAAGCAATTGTTAAAACAGTTAAAGTGTGTCCCGCCTGTATAAATTCTGTTTGATTGTACTGCACGGCGTTTTAAAATGCAATGATACTTCTGCACTATTGTGCAGAATTTCATCATTTCTCATTAATGGTTTAAGGGAAACAAAATTGCATGTTTCAGTTTGCTTAGCATTTATATCTGTAGTCTAAAAGTAAGAACTTCCTGAAATGAATTTGGGCCTGTTAGAAAGAGATCACCTCCTTGCCAGGATTCTATTCCTTCTACTGTAGGTGTGTCCTTAGGAGTCAGCCAGCCCTCAGATCTCCATTATTATACTGTGGACCAAAAAGGGAGGGATTACAGTGTGCAGATTATTTTATTTCTTACAAGACTGTTCTTCTCTTCGTTTGACAATGTTTATTGAATATAAAAAGTATATAATGGTTTCTGTTTGCCTCAGATATTAGTTTGGTTAGTGGAAAATAAAGGAATAATGCATGACAGGGGTGTGTGTCGTATAGGATAACACCATGCCAGGGGTTGGGCATGAGGCCACAGGTGAGTCGTCAATACCCAGGTGTGGCGTTATCCCAAACAACACACACCCTGGAGTGCATTATTCCTATTACACAATGGCTTGTTGTTATATATAAATAAAAAAAGAATTTTAAAGAATGTTTTATTAGTGTGGAAAATATTTTTGTTTCTTAAGGAGATGCAAAAGATATGCAGCTCATAGAGCTCATTCATATTGTTTCACAGTGCTGAGACTGTACCTGTGGTGTTATGCTGGGATAACGCCACAGTCCCACCCCAAACTGACCAATCACAGTCCAAGATTCTTTCTTGTCACAAGATTTAAGTCTAAGAGTTTTTGGAGGTGGAGTCTGACATGATCACATCATGACCCCTATGTTAAAAGGCGGATTAGTCTTTTGGGTTGTCAGATTCATTTTGGGATCTGCTCGGTACAGGTCCATTGGGAAGTTTGTGCCTTTTCAGACTATTAACCATTTAAGTTCCCAGGCAGCTTATGCTAGTATTGCCTGTGAGAACTGATATGCATTTTGTACCCTTTAATTTTATTTCTGTATTTCATTGAAAGTTTGAGTATATTTTGTTCTGTTGTTGATGAAAAATGTTTTGAAGGCTTGGCTGCTTTTAAGCCTTGCCATCCTACACTTGGTGTCAGTGTCCATCCTTACATCCATACCCTTTGACAGCCTTGCATGTGCTCCATCCTCTTTGTTGTGTTGAGCTCAGCTCAGGGATGTTGACTATATCACCTTGACTTGCACTGTAGTACTCCTTAGTTTTATGTGGACACAACACCAGTACAGTGAGTATGCAGGTCACATAAACACTCTTACATCCCTCATACACATTAATCATCTAGCTTAGAATAATCTTCCTAGACTTTAGGCACCAATGTGCTGGGATACCCCTGCACGAAGTGCCAGCTACCTCTGTCTCAGCTCATGTCTGTATAGAGAGTATCATAACGCAAGAAAGTTTGAGTCTCACTAGATCTGGAGGTCTGTTCTTGGTTACCAAAACAAATAAATCAGCAACTGTAAGTTGTAAAGCTGCATGAGTGTCTGGGACATCAATGAACTATAAAATCACAGCCTGTGCCTGTGTGTGCAAGTTTCGTTATGCTCCAGTGATCAACATTTGGTGGAATATACTGTATCACCTATGCAATATTACTGTTACGTAGGGTCAGTGTGTGCACACCGATGGTCCAGATTTGCTAATTACATGATAATTAAGAATATTACATATCCAGGAGCTGACAAATGTACTATTAATTATGGATCCAGGGAAGGGACACAATAAATGTTACATGAAACTAAGTAGAAGGAAGCTTGTGGTACACATGGCAAGGACTGTGTGTGTGTGTGAATGTGTGTGTGTGTGTGTGTTAACTGAAAGATAAACATTGTAATGGACATAATTGGCAGACTTGACCATTCAGCACTCGTGCTGGCACACATCTTCTCTCCTCCAGCCCCTAATCATCTGCCAATGAAAACCAGAAAACACTAAGATCTATGACAGTGTCAAGAACTTTTGGAGGCAGCGAGTGTACAACTAAAGGGATTCCTCTTCAAAGCTAGAGAGGTCCCTCTGCATTGCTACATAACAATTAGCTAAGATTGTTAGTTCTTTAGAAACATGTTATACTTTGTTCTGTGCTGCTTTTTAACTCCGTGTGATTCTATTTGTTGCTTTTGTTTCCAAATCTATTTATGTGGGTGTCAGATTTTCTTTTATTTTCAGAACCTTTGCTCTGAATAGTCTCCAAGTATAGTGCAGTGGTTGAAAGTGAGGGAGACAACACAGCAAACTGCATGCCTGTGTTATTCTATAAAGGTACTCTTCACAATCACCATGGAGATGAGCATAAAATAGATAGGGGTCACAGGCACTTAGTTTGACTATTGTCAGTTTATTTTTTTTTTTGTAATGAACATAATCACAGTTGTATGCAATAAATGCATCTACAGTCTGTGTATTTATTAGTAGCCTGTATGTAAATCATGAAGTTTATCAAATCAGGTTATGTTACTAATTACATGGGATATCCTGTATATATTTTATAAAGAAAATGAGAGAAATGTTCATTCTAATACCAGGAATCCAACATACTTGCTAGTCTCTTTCTTGCTTTTGTTGAACTTGCATCCCTTCTTTGCTCTGAAATGTGTGACTGTCCTTGTTTGTATATGATGATATCTAGTGAAAAGTGATGAACTGTCTCTGGGGTGCGTGAGGAAAAGAACTGGATCTTGACATCATTGTGTATGATGTACATGGCTGTTTTACAGCTGTCTTCAGAATAGCAAATTAAACACAAGAAAACCCACATGAAACAGTCAAAACATAACACAGCTAGTAATCATAGCATTTGGCAGGCAGTATATTGTGACATCCTGCACTTGGTTTCTAAAATGGCCATTATTAATTTAAAGAAGGGTAGTACATAGAACAATACAAATAGGACAATCCAGATGGCAACAAAGCCTGATTAGACTGAAATCTAAAATGGTCATTATCCAATCTTTTCATTGCACTGTTGTTTTAAAATATGCCATCCAGCAAACCCAGGTGCTTTAATCAGCAACACAGTAGAAAAACTGTTAAGCAAATGTGATATGCTGCACACACTAAAAAGTAAATGTAAAAGATATACATACAGAGACTGGGCAACCATGCACAACAAGGCAGTGTTTAAATCAAGAGGTTCTGATGACATCATAGACCTCGAGAGCAAAGCTCAGAGGTCTTTGATACCATATAAACCCTATATGGAATCAAATCCTTATTGTGATATGATACAGAACTGTGGTAGAAGGAGAAGTGCAAAGGATGGTGGTTACAAGGAATGGAGAGGGGTCCCACAGAGGAGTTTGCACAAGGCCCCAGAATGGTTAAGGATGGCTGTGCTCACTGTATCTTTCAGATTAGGATTGTCCACATACAGCCACCCATGGTGGAGTAGGCTCCTCCTCTCTGTCATGAGTGACTAACCTGTTTAAGGGTGTATCCAAGTTTCAGTGAGCATTCACTGTAGCTAATTAATGGATTGTCAACATATTGGTTTAAATGTGATAACACTAAAAGGAGGAAGCAGTTGTTAACTTTTATAAAGATAAAAATAAGAAACTACAGGAGATGCTGCTGCATCAGCAAATTCTACTGAATTTGAGAAATCAGAGAGAAAGTATTTGTTGTAAACTAGACATAATTTGTGGTGTAATCAGGGTTTGCTTCCTCACTTTAATCCTTGACATATGCCTGCATGACCCATTTGACTTCTTGTCTGATGGCTGACTTAGACAAACTAAAACAAAGTTTTAACAAACAAACTATTTCTTTGTGAGTCTGGCAATTAGACCCTATGAACACCATAGGCTACTTTTAGTGAAATCACAAATTCATATTCTCCATTTTCTAATAAATATTGGTTTACCACTAAATGCAGTGTGATTCCAGTTACCCATTAAAAGAAAGGTATTACAGTAATTATAAAGAAAGTACTTATATGGAAGAGTTGACTTGTAACAAAGTTAGTTCCTTGACTCTTGACTTTTCAGAATAGCAAATCTTCCAAAGGTCTGTGGTTATTTTATTGTTGACCTCAATTTATACTGCTTATTGTCTGCACAGAAATTTATAGCAGACAGTATCCAGTAGAGGAAGAATGTAACCAAGAGACCAGAAAATGAACTGTCCTGTAATGTGGACATTCACCATACATAAAATGATAGTTGAAACAGATGAATGGTTAATGTGTGTCAAAATGGCAAGCAACACTAGATATTTCACTTCTTATACCTAATGCTAATTAAGGGTGATTAAAACCTGCTCTGAAAAGTTTTGCTCACATTTCCATTCAGATATTTCAATTCATGCATAGCATTATGTCAAAATTATGTGTGGTTCATAGCTCAGTGCTTGTGCTGCGTGCTGTAGCTGAATAATGTAGGTTGTGCTTGATACAGAGGCAAGACCAGTAAGTAGGACAATGCTTATAAGGTATCAGTTGTATGAAATAATTAGTGCTTAAATACTTCAGCATAGACATGAGCAAGTCAGTGCTTATAGTACATGCTAACTGGATAATATACAAGGTGCTTAGATGCTGAACTGATGAGTAGCTTGTTATGACTTGATGTTTTGGCCTTTCTCTGTATCCCACTGTAGGAAGGATGCTTAGTCAAGTAGGATGAGACCCCCAAAAGAAGTAATGATTATCAGTGCTATTACCTCCTCCAACTCTGGAGAGTGTGGCCAGTAGCACACAGGAGAGAAAATCCCCTTGGGGAAACCTCTGTGGACCCATGGCTTCTGACCTACCTGTCCTTCTGGACATACTAAGGGACAGTAATCCTAAATGAGCAATATATGTAATATTGGCTAGTCCGAAACCCCAGAGAGGAAGATCTGAAGGTCAAGAAGAGCAAATGGAATCCAGCACTGATGAATGGCCACAAAGATGGTAGCACAGCTGAAGCAAATCCCAGATCAAACTGTCAATATCCTGGCAAACTATTGATTGAAGGTCATCCTGATTCCAGTGGAAAACACGGGCAATCTTGAAGTAGAGGTCCGAGTTCCGATAGATGAGGTAATGGAAGCAGAGAGTCCTGAAAGCCGAGGAGAGTAAGCTGGATACTGATGGGAAGCTGAAGAAGGCAGAGCAACTGAACCCTTAGTCCTGAGTGAGTGAGTGGTAATGGTCAGAAGGCTAGAATCCCAGAAACCTCCAACTCATCCAGTGAAGCAAATCCAATAAGGGACAGGCCTCCCTTCCCAGAGCTGGGTAAGGGAGGAGTGCAGCAGAAATAATTGAACCTCCAGGCTGATGGCTGGCAAGGCAGGTGCAGAGTAGGACTAGACAAACTCCCAGGCCTGATACTGAGCAGCATGAGGTCAAAACCACGCATGACAGAATGTTGTGCGGCAGAAGCTCGTTGCATGTTTCCCCAGTATCTTTTTTTTCTGAAGGGGCTCTGCCTCCACACCACCTGTTATGGGTGGGCTGCACCCCGGACTCCCCACTAAGGATTCTAACTCCAGGGGGTCCAACATGGAGAGCGTACAGGTCCAGGATTCTGCATAATGTTGTGCACTATTGTACATATGACATCATGACCTGGTATGATACTGGGCAAGGCAGGTGACAGGTAGGAAGCAAACCTCCAGGCCCCAATACTGGGCTAGGCAGGTATAGGGTAGAATGAGTCAAACCTCCAGGCCCCAAAAGCTGGGCAAAGCAGGTGTAGAGTACAGAGTCAAATTCCCAGGTCCCAATCTTGGGTGAGGTGTCTATGCCCCGATGTGGCCAGTGGGAATAGCTGGATGCCATGTAGGCCAGGTGGAAGGATATGGGGAGGCCAAGCCAGTCTCTATGAAGGCTATCAGAACCAGGAAATGCCACCACAGAGGGAAGCCAGTTGTAGCAGACATCCCTTAGTCTGAAGCTGAGGGACAGCTGTAGTACGCAGCAAAATAGCATAAGCATGGGAGGACCTGCACGGAGGTCTGCAGTTTGGAGAAGCAAGGATGGGCATTAGACTGTAGAGTGGAATAAACAATCATAATAGAATAAGAAGCTGCGTAAAAGCCAATGAGTAGGTCCAGAAAGCAGGCAGTGCTATTCAGAGCAGGCACAATGGACCCAGGCTCTGGGAATCCATCGACCTAAAGTACCTTGGGCACATGCGCCAGTAAAATCTAATTTGTGAGGTCAAGAACAAGCATACAGCCATGGAGGAATGCAAAAGCAGGAAGGCGCAGCATGAACCCTTGGGGGGCCTGCAAACAGTGAGTTTGTTTCTCTGAAGTCTGGATATTGGCCAGGTTGAGCATACAGATCTATGAAGGCCAGTAAAAGTTCACTAGGTAGTGCACGTCACTTAAAAATATTCTGACACTGGCTGCTGTCAGGGCTATTGGAATGGAATTAAGTGCTGAAGAAGTGAACCACCACTGCAAAGGCTCTGTTCCCTGACAAATTGATTTGGGACAGCAGTATCAAGGGACTGCCCTTGGCTGAGTGGAGGGCGTTGTGAGGTCGTGGAGATAATGCAGACCCTGGTCACACAAGTCCTTAAAAGTTAACAATATACCCTTAATTCAATGGACCACCTAACAGGCAGTCAGTACTGCAGAAAGAGTACAGTCTTGATACAGTCTCTAGTGCCTGCATTAGGTACAACCTGGTCACAACATTCACCTCTAGCTGCAGGCAGTGCAGACTTCTGGGAAGTTGAGGTACTGCACAGTATAGTAAATCAGGTGGTAAGCATGAATGAATGCCTCTTTGTCATCTGGTAGCACTTTCCAAGATTTGGGTGTGATCTGGCCAGGTTCTTGAGGTGATCTAATGAGAAAGTGGCTATTGTCTGGATGACTCAGAGAAACAAGAGCAGCCACACAGCTAGGAATCCAAGCAGCCCAGTGCAAGCATCGAAGTACTGCAGCTAGAGGAGAAAACACTGGGAAGGGGCAGAGCATAACTGACAGCTGATAAGCCAGCACATGCAGGCCAATGGGAGAAGGAACCTGCCAGAAGGAATGGTGATGTGCACTAAGCCAGAACGAGCAATGTGAGAAGAAATGAGCTAGTGGTAGAATACTGAGGCATGGCTAGTGGGAAACAAAAGAAAAAGCAACGGAGGCAGGTGGGAGGAAAGGGCATGGAGGGAGAAGAGTGAAACAGCAGGTGAAAGCAAGGCAATGGCAAGGGAGAAAGTGGAGAGCAAAACAAACACAACCAGAAAGGGGGACAACCAGCCACGCACTGGCAAGTGAGTGCAACTCGCTCTAAGCAGAGTGGTGGTAGCCTGTTGTTTAAGTAGGATGTGGGGAGGAGCTCTTCCCAACATAACTCTAAAGCATCGCCTTTCAATTAAAATTCTGCATGATTCTTGGTTGGGATAATGTAGGTATGGTTTCTTAAAATGGGAATTTATGTTTAAAATTATGTCTAGCATGTTGTCTCTAATGAAGAGAAAATCTTGAAACATCCATGTTTTAATCTGTCGTACATATAAGTCTCCCTACAAATGACCCCTGAGTCTCTTCTAAATCATTTCCAAGTTGAGTGTACTAGAAAGTTCAGGTTCAATCCAGATTGCCAAAATGGACACTGATTAGCACAAGCTTTTGCTTGTTTGGCTGTAAATCATGTAACTTGCTTGAAATATAAACTGAATTTTAAGCATGTTTCAATATAGCTGCTGAAAAATCTCAAATCTTACAAAGGGATCCTTGTGCTTATTATGCAGATTTGTAAGGATAGGTTAGAGAATGAAATTGTGCTCTGTGCATTTATGCAAAGCTTTATTATTAATAATGTTCTAATGCTTTAAAAAGGCCTTCTAATAGCAGAGTACACCATTCTATTATCTTCTCAGTCTTGGATTCTGTTTCTTGCTCAGATTCCTGCTGTCAGGTGGAAATGTGTTTTGTCCAGCTGGCGTTAGTTGGATTTCAACAGAGGTCTGTTTTTAGACTTCGCTACCTAGGATATCCTCCTCTCCATATGTCAACTGCAGTTCTCTCATACCATCACTTGTTCTAATTAACTGTCTTTTGGTGTTACTTGCTGTCACTAAATGTAATTGGTGAAGGTCAAGGAAGGATCATGATCTAGTGGTCACCTGTTACCTTGCTGAGTTCATTAATATGTAATAAGATCTGTATTTTACATTACCAAAGATCTCAATTGCATTATTAAGAAAAATCTTATTGTGGGCACACACAATTAATGTCTTGTTCAGCATTTTCTAAATGGTAACTAGTGACATGAGGGTCCTGCCCAAAACATTTGACTGGGTAATACCCTCTGACGTTAGGGTGACTGTGATTAATTACAGTATATGCAGCTGAATATAGTGTTCGTAGGAAGATATTCTGTGCCATACAATTAAAGGTGCATTCATTACATTTTAAATGTTAAAACCAGATTTAGTTATTTGGTGGGAGGTGCACTTTTGCCTTTCTGTCTCTGATCATTTCATGGTGACTGTGCCTGCTGATTAGAAGGTATAATTAAAAGTTGGAGGATTGTGTTTCTCGCAAATATACCAGCAGCTGTACATACAGGTATCTGACACTAGAAAAGGTATAGTGAAATATACTGGATAAGAAAATGATTTAGTTATTATTTACTTGTAACATTTGATCTGAAACAGAAAGCTAGACAGTGAGAATGTATTTCAAATAGTGTCCTGGGGTGTGGGTTACATAAACCTATATTACTGATGGAGAATTTTGGTCAAGACACTGGGGAGAATCCCCATTTTTGGGATAAGTTCCATTGGGTTTTGAATTTCCACTTCAGCAATATAGCACCCCATAATGCCACACTACAGTGTCACTATGAGGAGTTATCCTGTGTTTTTGGTATTGGAAAAGAATATGTACCTTCTGATCTTCTGCCCTTCAAAAGTGAGCATGCAACCTTTTTAGCCATTGAGATTGTACTGGGGTGATAATGATGAAACAATTTGCAAGGTCACTAATCCTAAAAAGAAATACAGTGCAACCAAATGATTTAAATTCATTATTTTCATGGTTGTTTATATTTATCCATACATGAATTTGAAAACAAAATACATGTGTATGTAGCATTAGATTGTTCCACTTATTGGTTATGATGAGGAAGTATACACAGTCAAATGATCAACTTTATTTAACTTCCTTATTTTCCTTATTCTTCTAGTTCAAGATGTTAGTTATGATCTGTGGACCAGTGTCTCCTATATTTTACAGATACAGACCAAGACAATTATTTTATCTATTGCAATGTGATCAATACTTAATTTCACATCAGGCTCTATTTCAAACACTTTGAGTCCTAATTTCAAAAGATGCTTGCCAAAAGCTCAGAATGGAAAAAACATCCTTTTATAATAGGGGTCACTTTATTTGTCTATATTGATATTAATCTACAAAGAACCACTGCTTAAAGGACATGCAAAAGTTCCTGAATATTGCCTATTTTGTATGACTAAACAGATGGTCAGATAAGGACTTGGATGAATTGAAAACTATTCTGTTTCGTCAGGACTTGCATAACTTGAAAGCTAATTTCATCATTGATCTGTATTCCACGATTACTTGAATTTTTTCTGAGAAAACAGAAAGGGACTTTTGTTGTGTAAAAGTAACATATATATGCTACCTGCATAAATGTTCTGGTTTTCAAATGGTATGTACCCAATCAGCTAAGCTTTTAAATCATAATTTCCAACAACAGCATTCTTAAAAGTAACAACTGTGCTCACTGTATAGCTGTAATAAATCATATTAAATATCTTATCACATACAGTATACTGTACTGATATTGGCCCCTATGAACTAATGGGTGGAGTGGCTACATGCATGTAACTTGTGCATGTAGCCACCTTACCCATACGCCCTCCATGCAGCATGCACCATGGAGAGAGCCGAGCAGCACCTACATGCCCAATTCCTGGCTGCATGAAGAGCAACATGCGGGTGGGTGAGGAGCAGGCTGCACTACACACCATGCAATAAGGTGCATGTTGCTGGCCATAGAGGTGCAGGGTATACCAGGAAAACCCTGCCATAAACCACATACACACCTTGCACACCCTGGGACATGCCACAGAACAGGGTTAACAGCCTTTGACCCTCCGGGTCCACAATAAATGGCCACCTGGTGCCACCTATCTACCCCAGCACATGGCAGAGTGTGCGGTGCCCCACACAAACTGAAACCCTCACAGAGGCACTGGCATATAGATGCTGCCCCAAACAACACTGCATGTCCACCCTCCATTATTGGCAGTACTGTCCTCCCACCACCAGACATACAAAGCCAGAAACTGGCTTTTTACAATCCTTAGGTTTCTTTGCTCTGCATCGCTTTGGTGCCATCGGAGGGCTGGTGGCATTGCCCTCCTCCCACCGCCACAACCACCAGTCCTCAGACATCTGCAGGGTCTGCTGCCAGCACACATACCACCGTGTTGGAATCACTCTTGGACCCATGACAGGCATCCGATTGAATGCCTGGCTGGGTCCGTGACTCCGTGCCTGCCCTGCATGGACCTGCATGCTGGGGGTGGGCAGGGCTGCAGACAGGTGGCCAGTGGTGGTGAATGCCACTGATGCACACCTGTATGCAGGTGTGGAGCTCCAAAGGTGGGATGGGCACCTCAGGCATATACTTACCACCTCTATGTGCATAGGGGCCCATCTGCTGAAAGCCACAGTAGATTTAGTCACCCAACAGTATACACACACTACCTTAGACAATCGAACACTGCCTAATGATGAGGGAATGTTGGTCAATATCCTGGGGTTATTCTCAATATTTTGTACCCCGCCTCCCTGTTGGCCCTTCTTCTGAGGAACACCCCAGCCCCATCGCCCTGATGTCTGCCAGGACTTACCTGCTGTCTATCTTTGCCCAGAGCTCCCCCAACCCATTGGGGTTGGTGGAGTTCCCAAGCCCACCAGAGAATGGATCCAGTTCAGGCAGCATGCCCTGCTGGTTGTGCACTGGGCCTGTGGGCACTCCTCTTTATTCTGCTGCCGTACTTTTCCATTTTCTGTCCCAGTGATCTGCAGTGTGCAATGATGTCATTGTGCATGGCATGCACTATAGCATGATGTACACTGATGTCTGCCACACCTACAGACCTTCCTGGAGAGCTGCCTTTCCTCCATTTTCCACCAGTGGCCAGGCAAGCATTGGGATCTGCCCACCCTCTCCCATGGAGGAGGAAAGCAGTCCTAAGGATGCTTGATCCTACTTCCCTAGCCAGCCCTCCAATATCTCAGATCTGCTTCCAAACCCAGGTCATCAGCATCTCAAGCAGTAGCACTATCACTGCACCACTGGGCCAGCTATTCCTCAATGTTTTTCCAAAAGTGCCATGGGATCTTTAAACCCACACTGACAATCCTAATGGATGAGCAAATGGGACCTTTAATGATTCAAAGAAGGCCTCTCAGGCACTGTGTCTTGCTAACAGTGAACTGCAATATGAGTATGGAGTAGAAAAGAACTCCAGATATTTCTAGCTCAGAGGCAACCACTGAGTTACATTGATGCATTCAATGGTTTGACCCATAGCAACAAGACTGAACAATAGCCTTGAAGAGTCAGATATACCATCACACAGGAGCAAGAAAAAGTGTAACTGTTTTTGCTTGGAAAGAGACTGTTGGAGGATTAAAAGGTGTTCAAAATACTGAAACATATACAGAGAGGGTAAATGCCAACATTCTGTTCACTGTGTGTTAATAGAAAAGAACAAGAGACTTTATTTAACTATAGATCAGGAGAGTATTCTAAACAAATTAGAGCACTACTTTCCGATTGCTGTGAGACACTGTTATTTTGTAAAGGTTCTTCATGCCCAGGTGCTCTGGAAATGAGCCAGATCAGTTTTTAGTTTTTCATTTTTGATATGTCATTGATTGACCTTGATTAATAAGACTGGAGAAACAACTGTCACAGTTGTAGTAGTGGTCTGACAATATTAGGTTTTAGAACTGCTCTCCTAACTTTCACGATTCTCACAGTGTAAGAATTCATGTTAGATCACTCTTGCAATACCAATAATAACCACCCTAACTGTATTAGCATACCTATAGGAAATAAAGGAAAAGAAGGGTTAAATTGGATGTGAAGACATTTTGTCCCCATATTCAGAACTGGTCACAAGCGCAGTGCAGCCTTTTGTGTTGCACTTGTGATCGTGCACAGCCAGCAGTGAGCAATATTCAGCCAGTTAGCACCCTTTGATGGTGCATGCTAACTTGACTAACTATCAAGCCATATTGGCACTGCTCTAAGTGGCTGTACACTGCAACAACATGGCAAAGTCTGCGTGTAGCCCACGGAAATAGTGTTGCCTTAAACAGGATATTACCACGGCTCCTGTGGGGCATATTCAGCCCAAGAATGCAAATGAACTCATTTTGCATGCAAGGCACAAAGGAGCCATCTGCATGCCCATTACGAGCTCATCTGCATGAGCACAACAGCCCCATAGCACTTCCATGCCTTCCAACATCTTACGTGTCCCTGGTAGCATAATGGTTCCCCCACACACACAATCAGCCCTGTAACAATAATAAGTACAAACCCTTCCTTTATGGTTTAGTGTCCTCCTTCCCATGGCCCCTGTATCCATTGCATAAACCCTTTCTTGTGAGTATAGTGCACCACAAACCTCCAACTGTGTGCCAGCACCCACCTGCCCACTCACTGCTGACTGCCCCCCCACCTCGCTCCAGTCACTGGTACATCATACTCAGATGGTGGCTGGCACTGTCCATTGCTCACCTCCTCCACTGCCCACCATCTGAATGTCAGTGTGCATGACTGCGTGCTCTTGTATTAGAAGTATTAAAGTTAAATCAAAGGATTTTCAGATCCCTCAGGACTGCTTCAAACCCCAGGTGCCCCAACGATATGACACATGGGGATTGCAGCAATCTCGCAACTGGTGATTGGGATTTTCACTCCATATGTACCAACTGCCACAAGTTAAACCAGATTTTCTGGTGTAACTTGTAGCAGCTAATGACCCATTTACAGTGCTTCTGCCAGAGAGTTGGTGTAAGCTGCCTGAATCGGAAACTGTCACAACAGTGTCCTGCCTACCAAAATCAGGCACAGTTATGGCATAAGGGATTGACACAGCTGCACCAAAGTCTAGAGCTGACACATGATTTGATGCAAGCCCTGTATCGTCCTCTGAAAATTGAGCCCAGGAGTCCCATTTAAAGTTAAAGTAAATTTGACAATGTTCACATTTGCTTACCCTTGTTGTTCAGGTGTAATGTAGAGATCCTATGAAATGCTAAAACAAGTAGTGAGATAAAGTATACCCGACAACATGGTCATCAAGGCAGTGTTGTTGAATCTGTAAAGTACAGAACTGTTTATCAGGGGATCTCAGGTTCAAATCCTCCAATGCCACTGATTCATTCTGGGACATTTCTGTGTGAAAGTCCCTTCACCTCCCTGTGCTTCAGTCTTCCTAGCTTCAAGAATGAATACAGGCAGGATCTCATTGTGCAATTCACGGTAAATGATAAAATCTTTATAGTCTGAATCTTTTTGTTGTTGTTAATCAAGCAAACCTTTGTTGTTGATTTTATAGTAATGTGAAAGAACAATAATGAATGCACAGTATGTCTGCATTCAGTCACTGCACAAATGGCAGCCAAGTCATTGTTTTATAAGGCATGTTGGTATACTGTATGCATGGAAAGTAGTAAGAAAATCTAATTCTGTTCTAGTTAGTTCTATTCCATTCTGTTCTATTCTAATTCTAGCAATAATTTAGTAATATAGACTTCTCACCATATAAGGCCCATGGAAAATGTTGAGGGTAGAAGGAGCTTCGTAAACTCCACGGAGCCTTATCTTGTGACCAGTGATATCTGTGTAAGGGACATAATATAACCGTAGACTCGATCTGAAGAAGAAATACAAACTATGGAAATTACTTAAGGACAACATTTGAAATATTTTGGGTTCGATTTTCAAAGCACAGTGCTGCAAGCCCTGGGTGCACTGAAGATATGGCAACCACGTTTGCAGCAATCACCTGGCCAGCAATTGGGAGCCTCAACCCGTGCACCAGGTGTCATGAAGTCAGAACAACATTTTCCGTCTAGCTTGCAGCATTCCTGGGGAAAGTTTTACAGAGCTTGCACCAGATATTTGATGCAAGATGCTATAAATGTGGAAACTGTCATAATTGTAACCAAAATTCAAAATTCAGGCAACAGTTGTGACAAAGGATTCAATGCATCACGGAACCTAAGTGTCATGGCACAGGATTTGGCACAAGCCCTGTTCCATACTTTGAAAATTGAGCCCCTTCATTTTAAATACACCTGTTTTCTCCTTGTAATAGAATCATCTCTAATAAGCTTTTCCTATCTTTATTTTTATTAACAAGCAATATGCATTACTTATTATTGCTCCAGGTCTGCCTTTTATCCTTTTCTTCAACACTTGCTGCTTATTGTTTAATGGTGCCTGGAAATATATTTATTTATTTCAAATGTTTCCACCAGAAAATGTATACTGAGCTGGTAACAGTTTGTTTCAAGATGTGTCCTGTGGGAGAGGAAATGGGAGAACATTGCAATAAAGTGATTAGTGATAACAGCATTACAATAATGGTACTGCATAAGGTAAATGATACAAATGGTAGTGGTGAAGTACAATTCAGGAAATAGTGAAAAGAAATGCAGAGCTATGCAGATAGAAATACAAAACAAGGTACAGAGGTCACACCAATAGCAGCAGTGAAGAAATGTCTATAAATAACAAAATAAGTAAGCAGAATCAAGGGGCATGAGCAACAGTGTGCAAAACACTAATGGTAACTGTGTAGAAGTCGGAAGTAGTAGTGTGTAACATATGGATAACTTGGTAGATTAGTGACCTTGTGCATCTTTAAGGATTAAGAGAGTTAAGTTTACTTAAGTAGACTAATGCAGGTAAAGATACTGTACCAGGAGGATTCAGTTGCAGTTGAAGGTTTGGGTCATGAGGTCATGGAGGAGGCATAGGTGTCGGAGGCACGGGGTCATAATGTGCAAGACATTATGCCACCTAGCAAAATCTCACTGCCAATACAGTGTGATTTATGCCATGAGGCATGTCTTTTTCTGTGGGGCTCTATCCCCACACCCTCGATGTTGGTGGCTGCACCCCCCTTACCCCCCACTAAAGATTCTCAGCTCCTGGGGTGGGTCCAACTCAGGGAACACACAAGTCCGAAAAATGAAATGTTCCTGGGACCGGAATCAAGCCCAGTCCCAGATGCAGTGCCTGGTTCCTACTGCTGTGGCTCAGTTCTGTGAGCCACGGCAGCTGCTCGTCGGAACTCGATCCAGCAGAGGTCTTATCCTCTGTCTGGGAAACTAGTACTGGTGCAATACCATGTACAGCAGTATACGGTATTGCACCAGTAGAGGTAGCATACTGCGCTGTACCAGTTTAGCCATAATGTCGTATGTAACTAAGCATGTGACATTATGACATGGTACAGGTGTGGCAAACTCTGGGCACAAGGGACTGTAGCACCCCATTTTCCCTTGAGCATTCAAACTGCCTCTTTGCTTGTAATAACTACCTTTTTACCCTGTGTCCTTTTGAACTTCAGCACCCCACTTTTCCCCATACTCCAGCATCCATGGCAGATGGGGTTTTAGAACAGAAGAAGATGAAGCAGAGCACATTGCAGGGGAGTTTAGAACCAGACTCAGGTCTTTATTTTGTGTTGTTGCCTATTCCACCATTTGCGCCACTAGTGAATAACACACACTAGTGGAACTGGCACTATAGAATGCCCAGGAAACCTTAAAATGCACCGTAATAAAAGTGGAATTGGAGAGTCAGAAGAATACTCAGTGGCAATATGAAGTACTGGAAAAATTTCCTGAACAAAACAAATGATAACAAGAGTGAGGATACCAATAAGGAAAAAGAAACAAAATGGTGTAGATGGTATTTGAAATTCCTTCCTATTCTTTTAAACAAATTAAGAAAGGGCATCCTATTAAATTCTGCTTTCAAGTTTTCACTTGCCAGCATTATTGCAGCAATACATTTTTTTGTAAAGCCATTAAGCAACAACATATTGAAGCAAGTGTGCATTAAGCTATACATCTACACTCCCCAGGTGTGTTGTGGGGTGCACGATGCTGCAGAGGTCTTCAGTCACTGAGAAAGTGCGGCTGTATTGTTATTGAGCTTATGAAATGATTCTGTCTTGTAAATTTATAAAAAAGAACACTAAGGAACATTACTTAGTTTAAAATGTGAACTGACATTGTTGATGTTTTCTGGTATTGGTCTGTGTATACATTTGAGCAGGCTGGAGAGGTTACTACTCTCTTGAAAAAGCACGGATCAGAGTGAAACATCCAGTTTTGTCACGGTATGTGCTTGCTCACATCCACAGTGTGTTTCTTCTATGATAAAGAGGCATTTACCTTCTTTTGACGTGATTGGTTCTGTAGGAAGTGGTGAGTGCAATGATTTGTTTTCCATCTAGTAATGACCATTTATGACTGGTGGTAGTTCTCCAGAAGTGTTTCTTTCTGCTTTCCAGTCTTTATGCAGCACTTAGGGCCCAATCTGCATGGAAGGCTAGGATATGTTTGAATAGAGCATATCCTGACTACAGCTGCACCCCCATGCCAATCTGCACTGAATGGCTTCCATAACCCATACCTGATGTGCTCTGTTAGTGTGAAACTGTACTTTAGGGCAGGTGGTGACAGAGCGGCAGAGCTGGCCCAGACTATGGGCATCCATTTGGATGCCTATGTCATACTCTCACAAGGTGCAGAGTATGAAGGGATATGTGATCCTACAAAAGAATTCTATTTCTGAGTTGGAGTACTGACAAAATGATTAAGCTATTTAAACATTGCTGTCCTGTGCCAGTACTGCCCCCAGTCCACTGCGGAGGCTCCTAAGGTTTCGGGCTGGTGAGAAGAGTCATTCAGTCCTGGAAAATGGAGCTGCTGAGCTGCAACAGGGGTGTATACCTGCTAAAAAGAACCGTGCTAAGGATGTGGTGCAAGCTTGCGCCTGCCTCCTTTCCTTTCCTGTCCTGCCATCCCACATAACCATGTATGCAGATTGGGTTTGGGTGCAGAGGGGCCAACTGATAGGGCTGTGGATGTGGAGTGCCCACATGTGTGGAGTAGGGACCCTGCACACCACAAGACCTTGCAATCCCCTTTCTGCAAGTGCACTAGGGGGTGCTGGCCCCTTGAGGACTGGGCCATTAATATGTTAACGTTATGTTACTACTAACATGAAGCATTTTAATAGTCTACTGTAGCTTCATTTGGCTTTATTGTACTTACGTGTTTGTTTACAAACAGGAATGATTAATTGAGAGTGGAATAAAACTATACAAGTTGTGGAAAGAAACAAAAATAAAATTGAGAAAATTGTTAATGAGTCGATGAGTAGAATGGTACTGTTTATGCCCTGGGTAACTGCTTCATAACTATTGACCCATGGCTTTATCAGTTTAGTGAGTTCCACTCCTACAGAACTGTAAAATCTTGTGATTTATTTCAACTGCTCTGCTGTATCACTCTGTGGACATAGGTTCTTTTTAGAATGCAGAAAAATACTTCCTGTCTCTATGGTAACAACACAGTCTGCAGCGTGCAGTGACTCCTGTTTCCTACATTAACTGACAGAGTGCTAATTTAAAAATCAGTTTACAAGCAGAGTTTAGAACAGAGCTGGCTGAAAGCTATGTTACAGTAGAAACAGCATGAATGATTCAAATGGATTCGGCAGCTAGATAGAGAACCAGTGAAGTTTGACTTTGACTGTGAAGTTCTGGTGAAGTCGCTGACTTTGATTTCATGAGGCTCTTCCTAAAGTTGGGCATTTTGTGACAACTTAGACTTCAAAAGACTTTGCCAGCACTTTGCATATAACTTTGCCTTAGATGTTACTTTATGGCAAATTCAAGCAAAGTTTCCTCGGAAAGAGGAATAAGGATTATCACCTGCAACAGTTCCTGCAGGTCACATGATATATGTACATGCAATATCCTTCCATTTCTCCTTGCAGTCTGAGTAAATGAAAGGGGTTTGAGCTGCTGCTTTTGAGTCTTGAGAAACAGATAATATATAAACGTTTGACAGATTTTTTTTTATTTTATACATCTTTAGTTGTCTTAGAAGCTTGTTATGAGTTAGTTATGTTTTAGATCTGATTTTCTTTATATTTCTGTACTTATTTTCTATAGCCTTCTATCTGTATTTTCCTTTTACTTCTGTGTTCTGACATTCCAGTTCTATGAATTCTTGTTTAGTTATTATTTATATTTTATATGAGTCTACCTTTTCAAATTCACTTTTTGTGTTATTTTACTTTTCAAATATTTTCTTTTAAATAAAAATAAGTGGAGATGGAGAGGAGAGTGGGAGACAGAGGGAGGAGAGGAAGAAGAGTTGTATGGTCACGCAATCAACAGATGGGACACACAGTCCTATCTGTCTCAAGAGAACACCAGCATGGTGGCACCAGCAGCAAATGGTGCTGAAAGAAGGGCCAGCAAGAAGCTTGCAACAGCAATAGCTTTTTGTCTACACAAACCCCTCAACCCACAGTGCTGCAGCAGCAGCAGGTATCAACCCTCTTGATCTCAGTGCTGTCCTGCCACTGGAAGAACCTGCAAGGTATAAGCCTCCTGTACCCCTCCATGGTACTGCTACTGGCTGATCCCTATGAGGAGGGTCCCAGAGACCATCCACCTCTGGCTCTTCTCCAAGCAGTAGCACAAGTCCCTGGTTTGGAAACTTTTGATGTGGATCACTTCAGTGTTGTGAAATGCAGTTTCAAACTGTGTCAGACAGTTGTTCAGTGTGGTAAATCTGGCAGGCACTTGGGCAATGGTGAGCAGCACACTGGACGTTAGAGTAAGACACCGCTGTGAGTGGGATGAATACAAGAAGGCTGCTGAGAGGGATGAAGATGGTACCACTCCTAGTGGTCCTTCTGTGCTACAGGAGGTGGCAGAGCAGCCAGTGCAGTAGCTGGAGGGACACTAATGAGGGAAGTGGGACTTTTATATTTTTTACATTAGTCTTTGGTACCCAGGTAAGGCCCACTAGGCACAAGTGCCTGTTTTCAGGGCAACCTGGGAGCACTGGGCAGTTAAGTGACTTGTTTAGAGTCACACAGTATGCAAGTGGAGGTTGTGAGAATCAAACTCAGGTCTGGTCTGCTGGAAGTACCAACCTTGTTCACAACCTCATTCCTCTAACATCTAGGCTATACTGCCAGCCTGACCTGCAGCTGAACTTGGGGTTGTGGCCAGGGAGAGCACTACAGACCCCATCAGCAGATCCTCCTCTATCAACTTCTTGGTTAGATGATGCAGTGGCACAACTCTGCGTCAAGATGGGGACCTCAGATGCAGAGTTGTGTCCGTGGGCACACATTCCAAATGCTACTTTCAAATTAGCAGAGTCTGAGGACTGGCAGAACTGCTTAGTGGGAGCACACCTCTGTCCCAACCAAGCCCTAGCAATGACACACATCATATGTCTTAAATTTACATTGCTCTTATTGTTCTCATGTCACAGAAATTATACATACTTGCTACATGTTGCTGTGCTGTGTCAGCCAGTCTGCCACAACAGCAATAGCACCTCTAAGCTGTAATCACTTTAGTGACCAGAAATGCACTATATGAATCTCATTTCCCATTTTTCTCAAGTCCTAGAAATTAATATGTGCTTGCTATATTCTGCTGTGCTGTGTCAGTCAGTCATCCACCACAGCTACAGTGCTTCTAAGTTATAATTCACTTTAATGCCCAGAAATGCATTATATGAAAATCTAATTTCCTATTTTTTATCAAGTCTCGGAAAGTATATGTACTTGCTGCTGCACTATCAGTCAGTCTCCCCAAAGCAACAGCACTTCTAAGTTGTAATTCACTTTTGTGCCCAGAATGCACAATATATGAAAATCTTTTTCCATTTTTCTTAAGTCCCAGAAAAAATTATATCTGCTGCTGCTCGCTATGTCAGTCTCCAACAGTTCCTGTCTTTAAGTACATTAGTAGACAGAAACACTCAAGTCCACTACCTGTCATGTTGCATCTGTGAAAGCAAAATTAAAATAAAAAGTATCAGAAAAACACAAACTTTTGTAAATGATACTTACCTTCACACTGGTGATGTTCTTGCCATGAAATGAAGCAATGGTGCTGCAAACAGAGAAGGTGGAGAAGGAGGCTTGCTTGCTATGTTAGGAGGGAGCAGCAGGACAGTAGACCTATGAACACATGAAAAGTTATTAAAACTATAGTCAATTGCCACTGTGGAGGCTGCCTGCATAGTTCATCCATTGTTCACTCCCAGTCTTATTGTTCTTCTGTTACCTGTCAAGATAAGACTGACACTATTGTTTCACTGTTGTCTACTGTGGTGGCCACCCACATAGTATATCCTTTATCCACTCCCAGTCTTAATATTCTGCTGTCACCTCTCAAAACAAGACTGGCATTACTGTTCAGACTTGGCTCATAGCATGTACTCATGATGTACCTGAGAAAACTTAAAGAAAAAAAATCCTGATATGATACTTACCATCACATTAGAGATGGCCAGACCATGTAATGGCACAGTGGTGCCGAGAGGGAAGGAAGAGTAGCTGGCTTGCTGGCTGCTGAGTATGAGGCAGAAGGAGAGGAGATCTGTGAACACAGGAGTTAAATTAATTAGAGTCTAGCCCACTAACAGTCTTTTACCGGTAAAAGGAAAATAAAACAGAAAGGCAAACAAAAAATGTGGAATGACACTTACCATTACATTAATGAAGACTGTGATGTGAAATGGCACAATGGTACCCCAGAAGTGGAGGGAGAGTAGGCATCTTGGTGGCTGGAGGAGGCGGTAGGACAACAGAAGCAGGTTCACACAACAGTCACTGTGTCTGTCATTTATGCTGGGTTAAGATTCCAGGTTTTTCAGAAGGCATCCATGAGATGGAGGAGGATGCTCATGTTGTTCCCAGGTGAGGAGGACTGGAGGAGGCCAGGCCATGGAACATCATCAGTGTGGTCAGACATGGTAGCAGGTTCACATTAGGCTGGTGTCAGGCATTAATGCTGGGTTAAGTGTCTGTTTTTTTTTCTGGAGGCATGCATGAGATGGAAGGAGGTGGCCAATGTCATTCCGGGTGAGGAGGACTAGGAGGCCAGAGTATGGAATACATTCTCCTTCTTTCTGTGTCTGCCAGATTTAAAATCTACTGCTCCTTATCACCCCATAGTGAATACCCCTGCATCCTCAATATCTGTATTTTCACCAAATGGGAAGTCTGCATTCATTAAGTACATCTACCTCTGTGATGGGTGATTGTCCTTCCTTCATCATCCTGGTATCTCAGTGGTGCGCACAGTGATGTACTTCCATTTGAAAGTATATGCACTATTCATTTTAATGAATGTCAACATAGCAGAATTTTTGGGGTATGTTTGTACTTTGGTTTGTAAAGATTGCCACTGCTCACCGAAAACACATTCAGAACTGCCACTAGATGGTAGTTGATGTCTGCCAGTGCAGGCCACTCTTTAATTTGTTGCTCCAATACAGCAGGGGTTCATCATCAGCTCCACATTGTTTGGGGTCTGCTATATATGCCTCAGGAGATGTGGCTGCTGCCTTTAGTCCCACATCTGCTGATGGTTCCTCCTCCTTCTTCTCCTCTCACAATCTTCAATGCCATCCTGTGCAAGGACTGCCCAGAAGGGATTTGATTCTTGAGGTGTTTCTCTGGTTGCCTTGTCTGTGCCCCCTCCTATTCTTGACTATAAATTATTTTTATGTTTTTCTTGCTGCAAATTGTCTGATTTTATCTTCTGTAGTTGTATTTTTTTTGTGCATTAGAGAGAGATAGATGGTGAATGGTGTTCTCAATATAATGATCGATCTTCTTTTATACTATATATAATACTTTGCATCACATAAAGGACTTGAATGGTGAAAAGGGTTTAATGCCCATCTTGTTCCCCTCCCCCACTATAGCAGCAGTAGCATATTTAATGATTACCCATGGCAAGATAATTATAAAGCCTTGATCTAAAAAATGCTGATGTTACTGGTTTCAGTTACTGTACATCAGTGTGTAGCACAATCCACATGTTTACCACTCACTGTGTGAATCAGAATTATTTGGTAATTCTTTAATGTTCTTGCAACCAGTTTTCACTATGGCACCTTGGACTGTTTATTTCCTTTTTACATGATAGTCTTAGTTGGGTCATTAATTCATCATCCTTTACAATTTTATAAAGAAACAATAGATTCCAATTCTCCTTCTGATTTCAGACTAAGTTTTAATATCTCTAGTCCTTTCTCAGATGGAACTGAGCAGAGCCATGTACATGCTTGTCACTCTTCTATGGACTTTTTATATTTTCTATATCACTGACAGGATCAGCCCACAGAACTGTAAGCAACAGTCCAGCTGAAGCCTTAAATATGATCAGTATATATAGTAGATAGCATTACAGATAGGTTTCTGAAAACAATGCATCTTTTAAGCTACCTATAATTTTATTTGCTTTGTTGTATATGCTTTCACACTGTTTCTCATACCTTAAATACTGAGTGATGTATTGTCAGAAATATTTCCTTGCTATGTCACTTTTAAGTGGTTCCAACCAAAATAATAGTTCAGTGATATTAGGGCTCATTCCCCAACTTATTCACCACTGACATAATCTGTCCAGGTCCTGTTATGTAGTATTAGTTTGTAGCTCAAATGATACCACCACACTGATTCTGGTGTCATTAGCATATTTAGTACACCAGTTCTGCATATTATCATTAAGTTTCCTACGAACAGGCTAAATAACAAAGGATCCAGAATCAGTTCCTGAGTGCTGTTCTATAAATCATAGCCTTCACCGATACATGACCTTTAATCATAACCCTCTGCATTTTCTTCTTAATCCATTATCTGACCATTGTCAATTAATTTCAGAATATTAGCATCAGTATTTTTTGTACTATACCATCATGTAGGATTTGTGGAATGCTTTTGCAAAATTAAAACAACAAAAAATCACATCAATATAGTTAGCGTCATCAAAGGCATGACTTAATATTTCTTAGAAACTTAGTAAATTCATGTTGTAGATATTGCCATTTTATATCAAGTTGGGATGGATCAGAAATACCAAGCTTTTTCCCAATATCATCTATTGTCTGTTTGATGAACTTTCTAATAGTTTGCCTATTAGAAAAATGAGACTAATGGACCAATAGTTGTTCGAATTGCCTTATGCCCTTTCTTAAATATAGGGACCATGCATGCAGATTTCCAGTCATCTGGCACCACACCAGTTTTCTATAATTCTACAATTTAATAAAGCTTACCTTTAAAGTCTATCTCCTTCAATAATCTGGGTTGTAAGTAGTTTGGCCCAGGATATTTGCTGATATCTAAATTACTTAATTGTTTTAAAGATCACCCCAACTAATTACAGATTTGTCGATCTCTGAGTCATTCATATATTTCAAAATCCCCTATCACTGTGCACAGTGCTGAATACTGAACAGACATGCTTGTTTTGGGCATTTGCTGTGTCATCTTTATTACTTATGTACACCATGTAGCAATAATACCTGACAGGAGTGGGTGGTGTTGGGAAATACCATAATGCCCAGGGGCATAATGAGGCCGATGCTGCAGGCAGAGGGCCTTATAGCCCTAGATGGTCTGGTATTTCCCAATACCACACACCCTGGAGGGTATTATTGTGCATAGAAAATGGGCACTCTGAAAAAAATTGATAAAAACATTGTCAATAAAAATGATTTCTAAACATTTTGTAATTAAAAGTTCCTCTGGCTGTAGTGAAATGAAGGACTTCTGTCCTAATGGATAGTCCATATTTAAAAAGAAAAAGCTGGTGAAATGCTGTTTCTACCACCACAGCAAACTGTTTTGGTTGTTCCCCCATGTCATGAAATAGTCTTGTCGCCTTCCTACTGCATTTTATTTCTGTATCATTCTTATTTGTGACACTAGCTGTATTTTTGTCTTATTGCTTTTTATTACTGGAGCCAGAAGCTGTTGTCAGGGCAATGGAAGAAAGTGCAGTTTGGGAAAGTGAGGACATGCAAGACAGGTTTTATTTCAGGCTGCAGGATATAGAGTGAATTTTGTTTGTATGGACATGTTCATATAGAAACAGCTGCATTTAAAACTATTTTCTGCAGTTTCAGGAGAGAGCTGTTGCTCAGTATTGCTAAGCGCACATGAGAGGGCGGCATTTTTCCTTTTCAGTACCAGAGATGAATGTCCATCTGTGGTATGGAAAAAGAAACAAACGCCCTTCTCTCATCATACACTAACAGTAAGAGTAGATGCGTCTGATACTGTTAGCAATTTTGGAGTCACTTTCATTTAGAAACTAATGAAGTTATTTTAAGCTATTGACAGACTTTTGTTATGGAGGAAACAGGAAGATTGGGTACTGGTCTACAAAATCTGTTGGAGAATTGGCAGTGGTGGGTGGGCAGGCTGTGACATTGTGGAGCATTGTACTATAGGCGGAATATCCCTAGAAAGAACAGGGGTTGGCGAGGTAGTACAGAGATGTGAACTGCTGCTGCAAAAGCAGGTGCTGCTCTACGCTGGGACTTTGAGGGCTTTCTAACTAAAAAAGGAAAAGAAAGAAAGAAAGATGGTGTGGTTTTGCAGCTGGCAGTAAACTAGGGAGCTTTGGGCCCACTATCTCTCGCTTAGCAGGACAAAAATAAGTGGTGGAGATTTAACCAATTAGGGGCAAGGTGGGCACTAGGATACTTCAATGAGTTATGGGGCACTATAGCTGGCACTTTTATTTTCCTGGGCATCGATTAAAAGTTAATGTACCCTCCCTGGCAAGGGTACTAGCCAATCAGATGCCAGGAAAAAAAGTCAATTTTCTAATAAATAACAGTGGGCCAATTGTATTTTAGTTTCTCTTTTTGAATTAATATATTTTTCCAACCCCTTTGTGTTGCTAGTTATGACTATGTTTTGCTGTATCCTCTGTTTTTATCTACTAAAAGTTTTAAAAGTTTTAAATTTCTATAATCATGTCACTGAACCATATGTTTTAAACTAGTGTAATACCCATTCCATTTTGCCTACCAGTCTCTTTACCTTAGTAAGTAAAGTAAAGTAAAACTTTATTTGTATAAGCGCCTTTCTAGAACCAAGGCACTGCACATTTTAAAATACATAAACAAACCTAAAAACCTTACAGTAAAATAATGAATACAGCAGCAATTAAAAATTAACCCAGGAAGGCTAAGGTAAACAAATATGTCATCAGCAAAGATTTAAAACTATTGACGATCAGGCACTCTCTTAACTGACAAGGTAGAGAATTCCACAGGGTTGATGTTACAAAAGAAAAGCATAAGCACCAGAAGCTTTTAAAGCGAACCCTGGGAATCTCCTAGCGATCGTTAGCGGATCGGAGAGGGGCGAAGAGTAAAGAGTCAGTAGATCTTTCAGGTAGTTGGGTCCCTGTTCATGTAGAGGCTTTAAAGTTTAGCAAGCCAACCTTAAACGTGATCCACCCTTGCATGGCAGCCTGTGCAGCCTGCACAGCACAGGTATAATATGACTGGTCCTTGATGTACCAGTCAGTAACCTGGCTGCAGCATTCTGCACTAGTTGCAAGCAGTGGATATCAATCTCAGGAAGCCCTAGGTAGAGGGCATTGCAGTAGTCAAGACAGTGGTAATGAAGGCCTGGACCAGTGTTGGAAGGTCATCTGGAGGAACCAGGTGTTTCACCAGTGATATTCTTCAGATGGTAAAATGAGGGTTTAACCACGGCCGACAACTGAGATTTCAGGGTCAGGCTGTCATCAAAATAACAACCAGGTTACGCGCAGTCTGAGGTAGTGAGCTGAACACCATCAGGCCATAGCCCTGATGCCTGCCACCCAAACCCACCCATGGATGACCCCGTCCACTACCAGCACTACAGTTTGTCTGGATTCAGTCTCAGCCAGCTAGTGCTCATCCAGTCTTTGATCTCAGAGAGACAGTTGTTAAGCTCAGAAACTGCATCAACGGTCCTGGTAAAAGGACATATACAGCTAAGTATCATCTGCATAGCAATGAAAACTCAAGCCGTATCACCTATTGATGTTTCCAATGGCAGCATATACACTGCAAACAACATGGGCCAATATGTAGTCCTGCGGCACCCTGCAGGACAGGGAAAGACACCAGAGGAATAAACTCCAGTGACCACCCTCTGAGACCTGCCCATAAGGAAAGATTGAAACCATTTGAGGACTGTACCCAACAACCCACAAAGGACCGCAAGGACTCCAAAAGCACACCATGGTCCACAGTGTCAAATGCTCCTTGAGAGATCAAGAAGGACCAGAATGGTACAAGCCTTTCAATCTCACCATTAGAAGATCATTTAATAACATAGAAACATAGAATTTGATGGCAGATAAGGACCACTTGTCCCACCTAGTCTGCCCATTTCCCTACCTAATGGATAAGCTGCAGATCCTAGTTAACCCAACAGCCTACTTCCTCCTACCCCCACTAAATTGCCTTATGTCTGCCCCATGCATTCTTGAATTCCACCACTATTTTTTACTCTATGACCTCCTCAGGAAGGCCATTCCATGTATCTACAACCCTCTATGTGAAGAAATACTTCCTCCACATTACCTCTGAGTATCCCCTCTATCTTCAAATTGTGCCCCCTTGTTCTTGCACATCTGTGTTTCAAAGATGCTGCCCTCTTGGACTTTGTTGATTCCTTGAGGTACTTGAAGTTTCTATCATGTCCTCCCTCTCCTCCTTTCCTTGAGGCTATACATCTTAAGCTCCTTTAATCTTTCTTCATAAGTCTTCTGGTGCAGACCCTGCACCATTATAGTGCTCTCCTCTGGACAGTCTCCACCCTGTCTATGTCTTTGCAGAGATGGGGTCTCCAGAACTGTACACAGTACTCAGAGTGGTCTTACCAACTGTCTGTACAGAGGGCCAACAACTTCCTGTTTTCTAATGGTGATGCCTCTCCGTTTGCATCCCAGTATCCCCAGCCCTCCTTCTGCCTTCTCACATTGCTGGCCCACCTTTAGATCATCTGATATGACTATCCCCAGGTCCCTTTCCATTTTGTTGTTGTCAGTATCTCACCCCCACTGTGTACTCTTCCCTGGGTTTTGCTTCCCAGGTGCATTACTACTTCTTTGCATTGAATCTAAGCTGACATACATTTGATCATTCCTCCAACCTTGCCAGTCCTTTTCATCCTTACCACCCCACCTTGCATATCAACCCTGTTGCAGATCTTTGTGTCATCTGCAAAGAGACATACTTTCCTTCAGTCCCCTGCAAAGTCACATATAAAAACATTAAAAGGACTGGCCCCAGTACTGAACCCTGTGGTACCACACTAGTAACCCTCCTTTCTTCACTGTGGATTCCATTTACTATTACCCACTGTGTCCTGTTGTCCAGCCAGTGTTTTCAGACTACCACCCTGGGACCCAGTCCCAGGCTTCAGCTATTTGTTTATTAATTTCGTGTGCGTTCTGTGTCAAATGCCTTTAAAGTCTAGGTAGGCCACGCTCACAGCCCCTCCCTGGTCTACTACTTTGGTCACCCAGTCAAAGAAATCACTTAAATTTGCCTGATATGACCTTCCTGCTGTGAATCCATGCTGCCTTGGGTCCTGTGCCCCACTGGCATCTAGGTACTCAACAATTCTTTCCTTCAGAGTGATACCATCATTTTTCCTACCACTGAGTTCAAACTGACAGGACTGTAGTTTCCTGCCTCTGTCTTGCTCCCACTTTTGTGAAGGGGAATCACATCTGCCCTCCTCCAGTCCTGGGACCACACATACTCCCATGATTTATTAAAAGGGTAGTCAGTGGTGTTACTAGTTCTTCCTTAGTTCTTTTAGAATTCTGGTGTGAATCCCATCAGTTCCCATTGCTTTATCCACCTTCAGTTTTAAGAGTTCTTTCAGAACCCTTTCTTCTGTGAAAGGACTAGTATCAACCCCTATCCAGAGTACTTCTATTGACTGGATTAGAATATCTCCCCTGC